>OU862917.1:52355476-53709851 GCA_917880885.1 Limnephilus marmoratus | reverse complement strand
AGACAAGTGGTCTATTCAAAATCGCAACTCATCCTGATGATTGTGAATTGACAATTTTTGAGATAAGATTAAAAGTTTTTCACGAGTTTGTTTATTATTTAATATAATAAATAATACTTATTTCACAATAATTATTGCATATTATGCAAATCACTTTAATACGTAAGGGAACGTACCCATACTACGTGACCTCTTCGGGGGGGGTTAAAAATTGCAAAAAATTGGTCACGTAGTATGGGTACGTTCCCTAAGTGTTTGATAAAAAAATAATGGCTAGCCTACTTACCTAGCTAAAATAGCCGCTACCTGAATTTCTACCGATTTCTTACATAATATATCTTCTTTACTTAAACATTTGAAGTTTTTAAACTCTTAGAAAATATATGTTATTTTTGAAGATAATATCTATACATGCCGAAACGCAAATTATATGAAATTCCCTCGATAGAAAAAAATCGCAAAGTATGCTCCGAAAATTATTCTAAACACATTTGTTTCAGTTACTTTACAAGTTATAATAGTATAGTATAGCAAGTTAAACACGTATGTATGAAAAAATTCACAGTGTTTCGTTAAATGCTATTTTAGACAGCCCCTAAGAGATTTTTGCTCTATTTTAAACGAGTCGTGTTTTATTAAACATTTTCACAATTTTCACTTCAATTTTATCGTTTTAAATATTAGCGCGCTCTCTCCAATATTCGTAATTACATATCTCTCCATCTTCTTCTTTTTGAGCGGGAATACGGCGCCTTAATAATGTTACCACAAAAAAGATAACAGATATTAAAAAGATAAACAGTATTGCTTAGGAAAAAAGAAAATAGTACTTATTGAGATTACCTCCCTCCCCCCCCCCCCCCCTTCTTAAGCTCGAACCCCCCCCTCCAAGTGAATGCTGTAGCACGGATTTAAACCTGCATTATCAACATCTATTCCTTAAAATAAACCATCAGCTGTTTTAAAGTAAGGAAAACACAAATGACGTATGTGTGGTCAAAATGTGAAAAGACGTATGTGTGGTAAAACAATGTATGATCGTGTGAGAAATGCGGATATCCGCAAAGAATGTAAGGCTGATGTAAGCATAATAAGTAAGATTAAGAAAGGGACCCTCAGATGGTTTGGGCATGTAGAGCGAATGAACGAAGAAAGTAGTGTAAGAAGAATATACAACGCGAATGTGAATGGTAGAAGAAGTCGGGGATGCCCGAGGAAGACATGGCACGATCAAGTGAATCAGATACTTGAGTCTATCCATATCAAAAGTCAGAATAATAGAAGAGAATGTATGAGACGATGTATGAATGTGAGTGAGGCAAAGAGTGAGTTGTTTGGCGGTCCGTCCTCTCTGCCAACCCCTGCGAAGAAACGGCGCGATGGTTAGTTAGTTAGTTAGAAAACACAAAAATACTCGTATACCGGGGGTCTACACTATTTGGTTATTCATTTTTGGTTATTCGTTGTGCTGTGCAAGGAGTGGGGAAGACGGGCTAAGGGATATATAATATAGCGGAAGAATTATTCTAGTCAAAATAGAAACTAAGCCTGTAGACACTGTAATTATCCAAGTATATATGCCAACATCTAGTGATAGCGAAGAAGAAGTGGAGGAGGTATACAGTTCGCTAGATAAACTTATATTAGAGATAAAAGCAGGTGAAATCTGATTCTCCTAGGAGATTGGAATGCTGTCGTAGGAGAAGGACGTGAAGGAACTTGCATTGGGCCCTTTGGGTCGGGTGCAAGAAACGACAGAGGAAACAGATTGACAGAATTCTGCGAAAAACACAAATTAGTGATAGCAAACACTTGTTTCCAACACCACCCAAGACAGCGATATACCTGGAAATCCCCTGGAGACAGACAAAGACTGCAAATCGACTATATAATGGTTAGACATAGATTTAAAAACCAAATAAAAGACTGTAGAAGCTATTCCGGTCCAGATATAGATAGTGACCATAATATGGTAATGGCCAAAAGTCTTCTAAAACTGAAAAAATTAAAAAAGAGAAAAAATTTCAAATGGGATACAAAAGTATTAAAGATAAAAGAGATCAACGACAGTTTTAGGGAAAAGACGCAAGAGTGCAACCTAATGGAAGAGGAGAACGTGAATGCAATGCATGCATGGAACGTGAATGCATGCATGGAAAGTGATAAAGACGAAGATTATAACTACGGCAGAGGAAACTATAGGCAAGGAAAAACCCCAAGCACGGAAGGAATGGATAACCGATGAGATCTTAATTATGATAAAGGATAGAAGAGAGCTCAAAAATGATAAAAGAGCTGAATCACAAGAAAAATACAAAGTGCTGAGAAACCAAATAAATAGAGAATCAAGAATAGCCAAAGACACATTCTACCAGAATAAATGCGATGAGATAAACGACGACCTCAAGAGAGGAAATGTAGAAAGAGCTCGGTGAAAGACTTCTTTGGGATGAGAGTTGGAAAGGGTAATGCAATAGAAGGAGTAGACGGCAAAATACTTTTCGAAAATGACCAAATAGGAGAGAGATGGAAAAGGTATCTCGAAATGCTGTACAATGGAAAGGGAAATAATGACAACGAAACATTGATAGAAAGAGAAAATGAGGTAGACGCAGATGATTTGGGAGATCCAATCACTAGAGAAGAGTTTGACCTCGCACTGAAAAATCTCAAAAACGGGAAAGCACCCGGAATCGATGACGTTCCGGCTGAACTAATTAAGCCAGCAGGAAAAGGAACTATAGATGCCCTGTTTAAAATGATACAGACAATGTATAAGACTGGAAAAATACCAGAGGATTTCGAGAAATGCCTAATTTTCATATCATATATTTCTAACCACAAATCAAACGGTGCGCTTTTCTGTATGACTTGTTTATCAATCAACACTCCAGTGAAAGGCTCAACTTTGGCATACAAACGAGTAATACTGTTTATCAAACTAACACGCATCGTTATAGCATTGCACGTGTGTGCACACCATAGTTTATAGCGGGGGAAATTCTTTTACACTTTAGGCGGGTGATTTGGTTGCAGTAAATTTTTTTTGACAAATGCAATAATAGAAGACAAAAACGTTGATAAAAAAGCAGGGTTGAGATGATTTATCAGTGATTTTAATCAGCGATTAAAATCAAAAGATGTTTTTCAAAAAAATCATGATTTAAATCGCTGATTAAAATCACTGATAAATCATCTCAACCCTGCTTTTTTATCAACGTTTTTGTCTTCTGTTATTGCATTTGTTTTTGTTTAAATGCTCCATACAAGGGGGCCTGATGAAAATAGTTTCCCTCAGGGCCTATGTCATCTTAGGGGATGCTGTGTGGAGAGTTTGTGGAAATCGAAGCCTTTAAATTAATCAAGGATTTTTTTCTTAGTTTCCAATGACGTGACGGCAGACACCTCTCTGAACAGCTACCTGAGGAACCATGCCAACCTGCGTGGCACTAAGGCCATGTGCCACGAGGGCGGCTGCGGGGCCTGCATTGTCACCGTGGCCTCGCTGCACCCTGTCACACAGAGGCCGCAGGTCTTCTCGGTCAACTCGGTACGTTATCCAAATATTCTGTTCTGATTTGATAGTGACCAGACAACCCAGAATCATTCAACTTCAACACCCATACATCGGGTTAGGTTACGGGCTACTTTCAAATTATTTTTTTCATAACTTTTAATGACTTTTCAACCTTTACTTTGTTCTATCCTTTTCCTTTCCAGGAAAACTGTACTTGTTAGTATATTATGTTAGTATATTATGTTAGTATATATTTTTACTTTTGGTAACTAAGTGAACCACCTTGCATGGCAATGACAATGCTGAAATGTAGAATCTGTGTTAAAATTAAAATCATCCAAAGAACTTTTGTCGAGACCCGGTTTCAAAATGGATTGTTTGTAATACTTATGCATTTTTACATTTTATTGTAAAATAAACTAACTTCGTCTCTGCTTTCTATAATATTTTGAAGGCAAATAAAAGTGCTTTTTTGAAGTGAAAACTTCTTTAGCACCTTTGTAACTTGAAACTCGATAAAATGAAAAAGCGACACTAAAAAAGACAAACACAAACATCTATAGAAATTTGCCTGCGAGAGAATGAGACAATAATCGGTCATCTCTTTGTGCGGTGCTTCGTAGTCTCCCCACTTTTGTCTACTTTAGTTTTCTAAAGATTTGAACTGCATACTTGTAATTTTTTATTTATTTTATTATATTTAAGAGTAATTTGTTAAGTAAGTCAGTTTGCGATATTCTGTTTCTCTTTTATGCATTATTTTCTTTGAAATGTATTATTTACCTGCATCTTATTAATTTCTTTGGAAACTCATCCTGAGAATATACAAGTGAATTCGTGGTGAAGAAACGAGTGTCAATTGCAATAGAAAAACAGTAATGATTTCAAAATTCTCTCAAATTCTTAAAATTTCTCCTTGAATGTAGTTGTGATAATACCTGTACATTTTGTAGTGCCTGGTGTCAGTTCTCTCGTGTCACGGGTGGAGCATCACCACAGTGGAAGGCATCGGTAACCAGAAGGATGGGTATCACCCCATACAGAAACGGCTGGCAGCTTTCAACGGGACACAGTGCGGGTACTGCAGTCCCGGATGGGTTATGAACATGCACAGGTAATGTCTGCTACAAATGATTATTGTACTTTTTAGAAGAGTCCAAATTACTTTATTCTTCTTCTTAATCCTTCAGGATTTCAGCGTAGCCCTACGAAAAATGTCTTAAATCGTGTGGATTATTTTGGGAAGTATCCAATGATATTGGAAATACTCGTACAATGATCATCTGTTAAGCCTCGATTACATTGAGCGAGTTTACAAGCTACTAATCGGCGAGTGAGATTGTCATGATGACACACAAATCTATCTACTCACTCAGTAGCGACAGTAGCAGCTAAAATAACGACTCCCGCGTGAACCAATTCAGTCGACATTTTGTAAAAAACTTGAGCTCTGAGAGGCTGACGTGCAAACTAATTCTGACAATTACGAAATCAACTGTTTGTAGGCCGCCATCTTGAGCAAGTAACGAGTAAAGTTGACGACCTTTCAACTTTTTTCGTAGATTGTCCACAATCTGCTAGTTAGCAAGTAATACGAGTACACTGAGTGACAAGTAATACGAGTACACTGAGTGAGTTTACTAACAGATAGTGAATCTCCCAGATAGTAGCTTGCAAACTAGCTCAATGTAATTGAGGCTTTAGTCATATTTCCTATCGATAATAGAATTTGTGACGGTAAAGTCGGTTTTATAACTACTTTCGTTTTGTTCCTAATTCACTCAAATGTCTTCAAATCTCGCAATGCCCTCACACATAGCATGCCTTCTTGGAGCGCGTGAGTCTCTATGTTCCAGATGACCATCTTAGACAGAGTCATCATAGATTATTCTATCTTTCTGTCTTTAAGACTAACCTGCCAATGGTTCTCCCGGTATGGAGGAGTATATTGCTCCTGAACCAAATCTCCTCCGTCAGATTGATATATTTGGCATCAGTCTCTCCTATCAGATTGATATATTTGGCATCAGTGAGGAGAGATTCAAAAGGGAAATCCTTTTGATTCTTGAAAGAGTCTCTCCACATTGACGAAATCTTCACCACCGTCTGAAGTTTTTTTTAAATTGCCACATTTCTTGAAATTTCTCTTAAGTATAAATATAAGTAAACAATTCTTTGTAAAATATTTATTTGGCGTTATTTCTTATATGTAATAAACTCAAATTTAAATGGTGTAAGAAATTAATAAAAAATATTATTATAATTATTCTTCCACGGTTCTTCATGCTGTGATTGCCATTTTTATTGGAACTTTCTTGAGTTGATTTCTTTCTTTCTTGAGTTCACGTTCGCACTCCAAACATGGATCCTGCTATGTATGCATGTGTTAGAAAAAATTGAGGTGTCTTCCTTGTGGAATTATGGTGGATGAAGATTAAATTAGTTTCGTGCTCTAATTGCCCAAATTGGCTTGGCTATTGTAATTCTCCTAGAGTCCCAGTGAAGCCAATATCTTTTTCTGATTTTCCTGTCTCCAGATTTTTGATCGAGTTTTGCTAATATTGTCTTCATTTAATTAAATATTGTAATTCTCTTGTATATACAGTTTTGCATACAATACGTTTGCAAAAAATACGTTCTGCCAAAATATTTACTTTTATAGATAAGATGAATACATATTATTGATTGAGAAATGTTTTACTTTTCCAGTCTCTATGAAGATCGCAAAGATGACTTGACAATGGCAGAAGTCGAAAATTCCTTTGCCGGCAATATGTGCAGATGCACTGGTTACCGCCCCATCATGGACGCCTTCAAGACTTTCAGCAAGGACTGCGATCCCAAGCTGATGCAGCAGATCGAGGACATTGAGGAACTGTCCGGGCTTAAAATGTGCAACAAGAATGGACTTATCTGCACCAAGAGTTGCGGCGACTATTCCCCGAAGACGAATGGTTGTACGGCCAACATGGAAGGCTCCATTGAAGATATGTGTTTGGGTACTTCTCCGATTGAACTTAAAACACCAGATTGCACATGGTTCAAAGTATACAAAATTAGTGACATCTTTGATGTTTTTGAGAAGGAAGGCACTGATTCCTACATGCTTGTTGATGGAAATACTGCTCAAGGTGAGTTTTATTATTTGGAAATTGTTCATTTCGTCTATTGTTGGAGAGGTTGAAGAAAGCACATCCATGAAACTTTTCCAGTCAATCAGAACAATGGTCGCAGCTATCTGCGGTGAGCTGCAATATCAGTAGGATATCACAACATAAATCAACTGTAAATCAATTAACTGTAAAACGTTAAACTGTTTACTTGCATATTGCAATAAAAATACTAGAACAGATAGGCCTGGAGTTGAATCATTTTTCAGTAGGTACCTTTTCCGGGCAGAAATCCTACAAAATTATAGATTTATTTTCATTATTTGTTTTTGGGGTATTATGCCGTGTTTCAGACAATATTTCAAAAGGTACCTTTTCTGTGCATAAATCCTACAAAATTATAGATTTATGGATTATTTGATTGAGTTAACACTATAATTTTTTTTATGAGACCAGGCATTGTAATGGGTTTCGAAGTTTTTTTTCATATTTTTCTTCTTCATGTGCCTTCTGGCGTCCAGTTTTGGACAAGGACCTCCTTCAAATTGTTATTTTTTCTGATTGATTTCATGGGTGCTGTTCTTTTTACATCTTCAGTCCAATCACCTTTGGCGATCTGCGGTTCTTTTTTTTTGTTAAGGGTGTCAAATCGGTCCCAACAAACGTTAGTCGTGATATTTACCCATTATCAAACTTAGGGTTGATAAGCCTTGTAAATTAGTATCTAATTATATAATGTACATATGTTTTTTCCAGGTATTTATCACACTAAAGTAACCCCAAAGGTAATGATCGACGTCAGTGACGTGGCTGAACTGAAGTCCCACAAACTGGATGGCAACTTGGTATTGGGTGGAAATATGACTTTGAACGAGACCATGAAAGTTTTCCAGCAAATAGCCGAGACAGACAGCAAATTCAAATATGCAGCCCAAATGTACCGACATATGGATTTGATCGCTCACATGCCTGTTAGGAATGTAAGAATATGTAACAGATTCTAAATATAAAACATTGATGAAAAGAAATATCTATGTATTAATACTAGTTTAACTCTAGATCACAAACCTTATTTTTCGACGCTTATCACAAACCTTAGTCGTTTTGACTATGGTACTTAATAAAGGGGGTTTAAGGGTTTTATTAAAACAAAACATGTACATATTTCTTTTTATTATTCATGAACAGTGTTTATTTATATTATTTCTTATATATAGATAAACAAAAATATCAAATTTATTAATCAACAGCCTTATGAATAAAATTGTAGTTTTCATGCAAAATCAACAATTGTAACATTTTTCAAGATGGTATTTGAATTAGTTATAAGTTATAACTAAATTTGAAAAAAAAAAACCAATTTAAATGTCAAAAAAAGACTTAAATTAACTAATAATAATGAAAAATTTGGTGAAAATCTAGCAAAAATAAAAAGTCACTTTAACACTAACCTTCATCGATGCGATGAGCCATGGTTGCTGAATTAGCGCTCGTGGGCTTCCCACACCGTCCACAATAACGTCTGTTGCATAGGCAACAGGCCGACTGAGATTAGCCAGAGTATGAAAGAATTACGGTCGCGCACGCAAAAGTTATCGCAGTTTTTTTAATGCTGCGTCGTTGATTCGACGAAGGTTTGTGATCTAGGGTTAACATACATACATTTCTATTTGCGAGAGATTTTTTTGATATTAAATGAAAGAACACACTTTGTAAAATACCACTTTTTATTATAATTGATATTTAAAAGCCAACCAGGTTTCGCTCGATCTCGAGCTTCATCAGGGCTATTATAACAACTAAAGTTAATTATCTACAGACATACATATATAAAAGACATTAACAGGATGAGTGAAAGAGCTAGCAATATTATAGGCAACACCCTATTGGTGCCAGAAAGTGAAGCAAATTGACAAGAGGGAGACAACAATAATAATTACAGGATGAGTAAGTAAAGGGGGGGAGGGAGAGGGAAGGAGTTGTTTAAGAAGAGTTTAGCGGAATAAATTAAAAATGGGACTATCAGATAAATTGATTTGGTTATTAATAATATTTGATTTATTATTAATGGCTTTTTTTTATTTCGAGGGCTTCTAGATTGTTTAACCTAATTCCGATTCCATTTTTATGTAATATTTTAGTCCCGGAGGTTTTATCGAATGAGTGGTTAGTTTCTAGTAGATGGTTTGCAAATTCTGAAAAAGCATTACTATTTAAACATCTTAGATGTTCTTTAATTCTTATGTTTACATTTCGGGCCGTTTTTCCAATGTAAAATGCAGAGCAATCATTACAACTTAGTTTATATACGCCAGAGTGGCTAAATTTATCATCAATATCTTTAGTGTTAATTAAATATTTACCTAAGTTGTTATTAGTGTAAAAGGCGGGTTTTATTTCCGGAGGGAATTTTTTTACGCTTAACGAAGAAAAGTTATTCGTAAGCAGTACTTTACGCCATTGGAATTGGTGATTAGTATTTATATTATTATTAGGATTATTAAAAAGAAATTTATTTGATGCTACTTGTTTCAACTTTTTATTAAGAATGTTTTACAAAGTGTGTTCTTTCATTTAATATATAATGTCACACCACAAAGTGTTTGCTTCCTTTGATAAGATTTTTTTGACCTTTGGCACTTTAAAATAATTTCCAGGTTGGATCGCTGGCAGGAAACTTGTCCATAAAGCATGAGCACAATGAGTTCCAATCAGACATCTTCGTCTTGTTCGAAGCACTTGGAGCTTCGATGACCATTGGTTTGTAAAAACGATTTAATTTAGGATGTAATATGATAAAAACTTAAAATTCCTAGGTACATAAAATCAAGAAAAATAATAATGATTGCATTACTTTCCCCGTGATTATTACAAAGTTACAAAATGAATTTAGATCCATTTCCAAACTAGTTTATTTATTTATGTATTAACACATTGTTTGCGGGAGACACTTAAATGCGTCTTTTTCATGCTGATGGTAGAGAGTGGGAGATGCCTAAAAGCGTTTTTTGTATTTGCAGACTATTGATAGGCGGTGGGAAATGCCAAAATGCCAAAACGTGTTGTTACTCTGTGAAGTAAAAATTAAGCGCCAGCTCTTGTGAGCGCACTAAGTACCCGGCAATTTCTACAATTATTGTCGGATGGCAGACTGTGCTCATAAAACATGCACTTGAAATAGAATAACATAGCGGTCACATTTAGTTTTTATCTTTATATTGCTTCAGCGTTGTAGCAATATTTTTTGGTTCAAGACAGTCTCTATTATCGTTTCTGTCCACCATTCCAAATTGTTAATAATAATTTTCATTAAAAAATATTCCTAGTTTTGTACAAAATCTCCATCGTTGTGTGATATATTCGTAATTGATCTTTATTTGTTGTTTGAAATGTTATTTTTTAAATACTGTTTTCATGTTAAAGCTATATAAAAATTTGTGTCAAGATATAATAAAGGATTTCATTTGACATAGTTTTTGAAGTGAAACTTCCTTAGCCCCGCTGTGACTTGGACTTGCACCTGCGCGCATCAACTGCACTCACTGGTCGCTTTGATTATGATGTCACTTTTAAAGTCTCCTATTGGTTGAGATATGAAACGGTCCATTGGTCGCTTTGATTATGACCTCACTTTTCAAGTATTGGTTGAGATTGTTTTGGTAAAGTTTTGCTTCTACCGCATGTAAATTGCACTCATTTAAGTATGATTAACAGTTCAGAAGCTGTAGCTGTAGTTTAGGAATCTGAAAAAATTGCCCGCTTTATGGAGGGGATTGATAAAACACCATCGGCAAATAAACACACATCATTGACTTCATAATTACATTAATTCTTGCTTTGACAGGTGAAAAGGGAGGAAAGGTTATCAAAGTAAGCCTATTGGACTACCTGAAAACATATTTACATTTGCATTTGCTTTGACAGGTGAAAAGGGAGGAAAGGTTATCAAAGTAAGCCTATTGGACTACCTGAAAACATATTTACATTTGCATTTGCTTTGACAGGTGAAAAGGGAGGAAAGGTTATCAAAGTAAGCCTATTGGACTACCTGAAAACATATTTACATTTGCATTTGCTTTGACAGGTGAAAAGGGAGGAAAGGTTATCAAAGTAAGCCTGTTGGACTACCTGAAAACAGACATGAAGGGGCGCATCATAGTGAACTTTGTACTACCCCCTCTATCAGAGGATTACGTATTCCACAGTTATAAGGTAACAATAATTACTAAACAAATTCATTATTAATTACATTATAAATCAAATTTTGTAGCATGTTCAAGACTAACTTGCTTGAAATGGTTTTAGCTGTGTTTAGTGAATAGTTAGGTCCTCACCAACTTTCCTCTTTCCCATATCCTCCTCTTCCCCATTCCCTTCAGCATTACAACATACTCCTAATGGGAAGAGTTAGGTCATTTGTGCAGTATTCAATTATCTTTTTTATTAAATTTATTTTATTTAAAATTAAATTCTGATCCTGCCACCGAGAGCTCCGATGTAATGTGATTACCAATGTGTCGTGGTAAACAGATTACATCGATATGATAAAGATGAAGGGAGTTTTCAATGGAGTTCTCAGCGATATGTCTTTATACGTTGAAAGTGAAAGAGCATTATGTAGTTATAATAGTGTTAAAGAAATGCAATGCATGTAGTAAATAAAACAAAGTTTAGAAATTAAATGTACATGATTTATCTTTTTCTTATTTTAGATAATGCCCAGGGCACAAAACGCACATGCCCACGTCAACGCCGCATTCCTCCTTCAATTCGCCGCCGACAAACAAACAGTTCTGAAGGCTTCCATCGTATATGGTGGTATCAACCCCCAGTTCTCCCACGCCAGCACTACCGAGGAATACCTAAAAAACAAGAAGATTTTCGACAAGAACACCTTGAAGCTGGTCCTGCAGACCCTTTCCAAGGAGGTTGTACCTGATTTTGCTCCACCAGAGCCATCGCCGGCTTACAGGAATAAATTGGCAGTCAATCTTTTCTACAAGGTATACTACTATATTCTTTATATGTAGAGTTCCAAGGGAGATGGTGTAATTTCCGCCTTCCTCAAAAAGCGTGCATCAATTCAGCCACATCACTTTTCAAACATATTCAATAACTTCTTTTGATTTCAATTTTTACGTTAGGACGCGTTACCACAACAAAGATTTTGAAACCTATGTTTAGTATTCCAACAAACTTGTATAAATAATCATCACTATAATTTTTGTTATTTATTTTTGGGGTGTTGTGCCGTGTTGCGCTACCTCCTCCTTTAGCCAACGTTTCGGACAGCGTTACAGTGTCCATCATCAGGGCAGATGTGTAATTGTTAGTGGTGAAGTGTGTGCTTATGTACTTAGAAGCGATACCGGACTATTAATTATTAATATTAATAGAGACGACAGAGCTAAGCTCAATAGTTCTTGATATCCGGTAATTGACGGCTATACCAAAGCTAAACCCAAAAAACCATTGTAAAGTATACTGTAATACCAGCTCGTAGTGGAGTGGAGCTGGCAAAACGGTATCGCTTCTAAGTACATAAGCACACACTTCACCACTAATAATTACACATCTGCTCTGATCAGTGGCGGCTCATGACTTTTGGGTGTGCTAGAATGCTGATATTAAAAAAATGGCATTATCGAAGTTGTTGTAGCCGAAAAAAATTTTTTTTTTTTTTTTTGGAAATCAGTTTTTTGTATGAAAAATTTCAGGAAGTTTCAGTTTGGCGGTGCGCCGCACCGATTTCCTGAAAAATCTTCATACAAAACACCGATTTTTGAAAAAAAAAAAAAATTATTTTCGCATACGACAACATCCATGATGCCATTTTTTAATATTAGCACCCTAGCACACCCAAAAGTCACGAGCCGCAACTGGCTCTGATGATGGACACTGTAAGGCTCTCCGAAACGTTGGCTAAAGGAGGAGATAGCAACATGGCAAAACACCCCAAAAATAAATAACAAAAATACTTTTGCCATGAAAATCTAAAATCATATATCACTATAATTGCTCTAATCCTTCGAGAGTTCAGATTGCCTTTAGGAAACCCCTCTACTACTGCAGGTCTCCTGCTGTTTCTCTCCAGTTCTGTACTTCTACAGGTGCCGTGTTTACTTCCACACCCTACAGCGCCACTTCTTAGAAAAGAGAAACCACTTTGATGATCTCCTAACTTTGAACATTACTACTTCTCTTGCCTAGTGAAGCTATCACAGTATTATTAATATTTTAATTGACAGGTCTTCAAAAAATTGTAAAGCTTATATGTGTATGATTAACAGTAAAAATTTAACATTATATTGTGTTTCTCATTAACAGTTCATTCTGCACATCGGACCAAGCGGTGCCTTTGGGAAGTCTGAAACTTCTGGCGGCAGTGAGTTTGACAGAGCGGTATCAAGAGGACTTCAAGACTACGACACCAATAAGAAGGTGTGGCCGCTGAACAAGCCCATCCCCAAGATCGAAGCGCTCATCCAATGCTCCGGGGAGGCCAAGTTTGCCAATGACTTGCCCACTCAACCAGGAGAGGTTTATGCCGCTTTCGTGCTGTCCACTGTTGCCAGTGGGAACATTGTCAAGATTGATCCAACCGAGGCTTTGGTAGGTTGTTATATAAGCAGTACCATTCTGTAGATATAGCCACTGTCAATTCTTTAAGCATACGAGATGAGCTAGTTACAGTGACATATATGATAATTGTGAATGATTTCTAATTTCAGAACATGAAAGGGGTAGTGGCATTGTTCACTGCCAAAGACATTCCAGGTAAGAACACATTCACGCCAGACAAAGTGTGCGACTTACTGACACATAAAGCAGACGAAGAAGTATTTTGCAGTGATAAAGTATCCTACTACGGCCAGCCTCTTGCCTTGGTGGTCGCAAGTTCGGAGCATCTCGCCAATATCGCTGCCGAAAAGGTCAAAGTTGTCTACAAAAACACAAAGAAGTCTAACCCAATAGTTTCTGTGAGACAAGCTCTGAAGTCTCCCGATTTGACAGAACGGATGGTGGCGGAAAACAAGATGGAACCAAAGGAAAAGGGCACAGATGTAGCTAAAGTTATCAAGGGGTCATTTGATTTCCAAGGGCAGTACCACTACACCATGGAGACTCAGACTTGTGTCGTTGTTCCGGTTGAAGATGGCCTGGATATCTATTGCGCCACACAGTGGATAGACATGATGCAAGTTGCTGTGTCTCGAGCACTGAACATCCCTGAAAACAGGTAAATACTATCAGTTATGGTCGAATTGAATGCTCAGCCATATTCATGAATTAACTGCCAACAAAAAGTCACTATTTTTGTGCTTGTACATTACGCTGAGATTTGTTTGCAGAATTAACGCAAACATCCGCCGTTTGGGTGGCGCCTATGGAGGCAAGATCACCCGCCCAGCCCAACTGGCCATTGCTTCCGCCCTGGCCGCCGTGAGGCTCAACAGACCCGTGCGCATGGTCATGTCCATGGAGGCCAACATGGCTGCCATGGGCAAAAGAGTGCCATATGCCAGCGATTACGAGGTTAACATTTTTGTTTTCAAATATCCAAAATTTAATTATTTTTGAGTCCTGAAGTATTTGGGTAACGGCTGTTGTAATTTTTGTTGTTTTTATAAATTAGAAGATTGGAACCTTTCTCTTGAAGAGACCCACTTTGTAGGAGGGAATAAAATACATGAGCCGAAAAGTTATTCCATAATGCCGAAGTCACAAGGTTCACTCGGATGAAGGTTTACTCGATGAAATGTTCCATTCTCGTTTCACCGAGTGTTCACACGGTTCCTTCGAAGGAAGAGTTCACTCGACATTCTCGCTACAAAGTCGTCGAGCGTAGTCGCGGCGGCGCGCATAGGAATTCGTCCGGCGCTGACGGCTAAGTTCGGGAATATTTACGATTTCAATTGACATTTCCGATAACGTCGACTAAATTACGAGAAATTGGCGATTCTTGTAAACAGTAAATAAATTTCAGCACCATAAAATGAACATATGGTTAAATAATAACCTGAAAACTGATATCTACCAGTATTTTTGCACCATGAAAATATTTTTATTCCAAAATAGGCCTCGGCTTGCAATAAAATCCATATAAATGGAATATTTATTAACGTATTCAAAAACTAAAAACTGTTTTGGAAAGGTGATGAAATATTAATTATTATTTTTAATTGTAAAACTAACGTTTTTAAGACAAGATTTTTTATGCATAGCACAAAGGGTAACAATTATTATAAGCAATAATTATCAGCCTGAAACACTCATCCACATTGAAAAATCTTCCGAGAAAAGATACATGACGCCAACGGGACTTGAACCCGTGTCCTCTCGATTGCCGGTCGATTGCTCTTGACCACTGAGCTATGGCGGC
The DNA here is from genome assembly GCA_917880885.1 of Limnephilus marmoratus. Lineage (NCBI taxonomy): Eukaryota > Metazoa > Arthropoda > Insecta > Trichoptera > Limnephilidae > Limnephilus > Limnephilus marmoratus. Next base: position 53,694,841 of record OU862917.1, on the reverse strand, counting down.
TTATCTCGTACCCGCCAAATGATTCAATATATGCTAGTGTTTCATTCAACAATTACTGCTTATTATATTTTTTTCACCTGAAAACAACCAACTTTATTTTTGCGAGAGAAACATTGTAAGTGTTAAATCCCTCGCTAGGTGGCGTCGAGACAAATTATGTCTTCATTTATTGGGGAAATACTAAAACTTGTCAAATATTAATTATTATTTTTAATTGTAAAACTAACGTTTTTAAGACAAGATTTTTTATGCATAGCACAAAGGGTAACACTTACAATGTTTCTCTCGCAAAAATAAAGTTGGTTGTTTTCAGGTGAAAAAATATAATAAGCAGTAATTGTTGAATGAAACACTAGCATATATTGAATCATTTGGCGGGTACGAGATAAGCCGCCATAGCTCAGTGGTCAAGAGCAATCGACCGGCAATCGAGAGGACACGGGTTCAAGTCCCGTTGGCGTCATGTATCTTTTCTCGGAAGATTTTTCAATGTGGATGAGTGTTTCAGGCTGATAATTATTGCTTATAATAATAAGTGATGAAATATGCTTTCAAAATTTATTATTAGAAATAACCAAGTAATTTTTTAAATAGAATAATTTTTAATGTAAACTTTTAAAAGTTTAAAAAATGTCTCTACTTGCTTTTATTCTAACTAAAATTACTGGTAACAAAAAAATATAAAAACACACACTTATTTTGTTAGACAAATAAATTATAAACGTTTCTGTCACCTCACTTTTTTGTCGTTTCATATAAAAATAATTCATAAAAAATTCACAATGTTTCATAATTTTTTTTTTCAAATTCGATCAGAAACTTTGGTTCCATAGAAGTGTACATTCGTATTCGTTTGTGGTTAATCGTTATATTGAATATATAGAGCATTATTTTCTCTTTCCAATACCGTTTAGATCATATTTTTCACTATGATAGTAAGGGAGAAACAACGATTTTTATGAGACGTGTAGGAGTTATTTCGAAAAGCGAACTAAACGGAGCATTTTGACGTTTAAGCCGCTCCGGCTACTCGTCCTCACGCCAGAACATTTCGGCCGACTAATTTGCGAGTGAAAGACTGTTCACTTGAGTGTTCACACACATCATTCGCGTCACGTGATGTTAAATTCCGGTTGCGAGTGAACAGTGCCGAAGGAAGCATTCCAACATTGTTGGAATGCTTCATTCGGAACTGTCTCTATTCACTTTCGTGTTCACACGGTTCATTTGGAGGGAAAGAGGCGGAATGAAATCACGAAATGAACGATAAATGAATGGTGTGAATGGGCTATAATCAAGCAATTGAGCAGAGACATACCTACATACCTGAAAGCATGTGGAGTGTTTCCCAAATATTGAAGGAATGAAAAAGGATGTTTACACATTATCATCTGACGCATGTGTCAAAATTTGCTTTCCACCACCCGATGAAAAAATGACCCATTTTTACACAGCTCCCACTATGTTTATGTTGAGTCACTTTGTTTTGTACCCTAATAAATATTTGATCACTAGGTCGGAGTAAATTCAGAGGGAAAGATCCAATACTTGAATCAGAAGTTTTACGCTGACGATGGGTGCTGCCACAATGATTCTGTTACCAACCACGCCCTGATGTCCTTCCCCAACTGTTACAAAAACGATACGTGGTCCGTGGAAGGGTTCAGTGTTCTCACAGACACTGCTTCAAACCTCGCTTGCCGTTCGCCAGGTAACAAAAATGAGTATTTTTGGCAATGCATAGAAATCCTAATAAAGTACTAATCATATCGATCATGGAAATTTGAAAAGCCGTAAAGGACAAAATGTTAATTGTTCAGGAGAGCGAAAAGAAAGGTTTTTTCTTTTACAAAAAATCGTATCTCCTGTTTTTGTAGAACTATAATTATTATGAATTTTGATTATAAAATAACATTGAATAGATCTTTCAGAATAATTAACTTTTTTGTAAATTCCTATAATAACAGTATTTAATTTACATTTAATTTTTTAGAAAAAAAATCCTTTTAAAATGCATGTCATAAAAGATGCAGTTAATTTTCTCTTTTTTTTTAAATTACATTAGCTCCACACAGGAGGCCCTGAGAAAAATAAATTCCCCCAGGGCCTATGTCATCTTTGAGGATGCTGTGTGGAGGGTCTTTTTAAGGAAAGGAAAAAAAAGGGTGAGGAAAATGGTATGAGGAGTGGGTAAGAATCTGAGGTTTGGCGTGTCCAGGCAAAACCTCCTAGATCACAAGAGGTTTTGGTCCAGGAGAGGTGGATGTGTGAATCCATCCCTCCGACTCCGTTGTAAGGCAGTGGTTCTATAGAGCCCGGCTGGAAAGATCAAAAAATCTCCCTCAACCAGTCTTTCCCGATTCGGCCCGCCACGCAGTAGATGGGCAGACACATCTGCCACCAAGTCCTAGACAAACTTCATCCCCATGAACCCGGGCACCCCTGCTAAGTCACCAAACGTAGCAAACCACTTGAAAAACGCATCCGAAAATGACTAGATAATAAAAATTAATGCTAATTTTAATAGAATGTGGTTTCATTTTGGAGGTAAGGGGGCATACATTAATTACGTGAGCTCAAAAAGGGGGGGAGGGGTTCAGCAAAATCTCACGTTACTTTAAAAGAATATACGAAGTGGCCCAAATTTATATGGCCCCCTAAGGGAACTTTTGGGGAATTTGAAAATCTATTGTGGGCATTTTAGTAACCCTGCGTTTCAAATGCATTCGTGATTCCTATAATAAATCTCGAAAAGCAAGGTTTTTCATGTCCCCAGTAGGCCATTTTCAAAAATTCAATTGGTTTTTGATTGAATGTAAAAATAATTTGTAATTTCTTTACAGGCACAACCGAAGGTGTTGCAATGATTGAAAATATAATGGACCACATTGCAGTCGAAACTGGCAGAGACCGCTTGGCTGTCAGGTTGGAAAACATGAACCTCGAAAACTGCGCACTCCCTGAACTTCTGGAAACTGTGAAAGTGTCTTCCGACTTCGAAAGACGTCAAAATGAAGTGGCACAGTTCAATAAAGACAATCTATGGAGAAAACGCGGTATGAGCATCGTCCCCCTCAAATACAATTTCTTCTTCTGGGGTAACTTCGCTTCCATGGTATCAATTTACCACGACGATGGAACTGTTGCCGTGTGTCATGCCGGTATAGAAATGGGACAAGGTCTCAACACTAAAGTGGCCCAAGTTTGCGCTCATATCTTGGGTATTCCCTTGGAGATGGTTGTAATCAAACCAAACAACAATGTCACCACGCCAAATGCAATGGTGTCTGGTGGAAGTTTAGCAAGTGAGGCTTGTTGCTACGCGACCATGAAGGCCTGCGAAATGCTACTCGAAAGGTTGGAACCCATCAAGAAACAGATGGAGAACCCTACATGGCCAGCTCTTGTCCATAAAGCTCATTCGTCCCTTGTGGACCTGTGCGCACATTACATGTTCACCGCCAAGGATGATGTGAAACCCTACACTATTTGGGGAGCAACTGTTGTGGAAGTGGAGGTCGATCTTCTGACTGGAAATCATCAACTATTGAGAGTTGATATTTTGGAAGATGCTGGTGAAAGTCTTAGCCCCCAAGTTGACGTTGGACAGGTATATTAACCCTTAATTACTCGCATAAAGAACATTACATAACTGCTCGCATGGGGTCACAGATGACCCCAAATAGTATGAGTAGTTTTTAATATATATTGAAATATATAAGTTAATGAAACTATTTTATTATTAAAGTGCTTTGTTTATTCTGTAATATCTATAAGTAATAATATGAATATAATATACATAAACAAGATTAACTAAAATAATTATCAATAATTAACAATTTGTACTTAGGTATACTGAGATCATAGTTAATACTCGTATTTTTAGGAACTCTCCGAATCTCTCTTGTTACACTGCTGTTGACAGTATATTTCAGAGTGACCATTGCACACAAATCTTGTATATTTCTTGCATTTTGTTGGTACTTTGCGATAAAAAAAGTAATGTAATTACTCGCATGGGGTCACCGCTCAAGAGTGCAGCGACGCGTCCTTTCACTCCCGTGACTTAGTCGCTACTAAAATACAAACTTAGAAGCGCGTTGTGAAGCTAACAAGGGCGCGGGGGGATTCGGGCCGTGCCAAGTGCTTCATTTTTTAATCCGAAAATGCTTTGACCCCATGCGAGTAATTAAGGGTTAAAAAAATTCAATTTAATAATGATTTTGCAGAGAGCATGAGTAACACATTTTCTAATAATAGCACATTATTTTTCAGGTTGAGGGAGCCTTTGTGATGGGTATTGGATACTGGACTTCAGAGAAATTGGTTTACGATGAAAAAACAGGGGAATTACTCACAAACCGTTCCTGGAACTACAAGCCTCCCGGAGTCAAGGACATTCCCGTGGACTTCAGAGTTGCATTCAGAAGAAATGCACCAAATCCTTCTGGAGTCCTGCGCTCCAAAGGTAAGCAGGATTCTAACTAATTACGCCAAATCATTCTGGATTCCAAATTTTAAAAAGCCCAGTATTTCCGTTTCTTGACGGGGTCCAAATAAAATCCCCCCATAAAGTATTCTCATTATTATGAGTTTGGAACATGTATTTTTTTCCGTAACATTTGCACCTGACCGGCCTTTTTACTCTGAATCCCCCATATTTACTGACCATGAACATATTATGATGAATATAATATTATAATGATATAATATTTATTTATTTTCCAGCAACTGGAGAGCCCGCCCTGAACATGTGCATTTCAGTTGTTCTTGCTATTCGTCAAGCTCTGAATGCCGCCAGAGTTGATAAGGGGTTGCCCGCCAACGAATGGTATACAATCGGTAAGAAATTTTGATTAAAATTATTATGGGTTATACACAACGTGTCCGGAAACTCGTAGTACAAGCGGGAAACTGGTGAATCTACATCACGTAGAGAACCCAAAAAACTTATTTTTTTCGATTTAAGCATTTTTATTTTAATATTATTTTTTTTCTATTTTTCCATTTTTTTGGCAACTAAAGGGTTAAAAAAAAATTTGAGCCCGGTTTACCCTTCGTTGCATTTTATAAGACATTACACAGCTGAAATCAACCCCCTAGTGAAAATTTTTTTCAAATTTAACCTAAAAAATTCCAACTTCGGACCCGATTTACTCGAAAATGAAAGCTCAAATCAAAAAAAGTTAAACCACAAAATCGATTCCAAATGTGATGTGGATTCTCCAGTTTTCCGCTTTCTCGAGTTTCCGGACACCTTGTATAATATAATATATATATATTAATGTTTGGTTTTGGGGTAGGTCAGGAAAACTCACTTTTTTTTTTAATCGTCCGGGTACAGGCGAAAATCGACCGCTCTGCCTGTCCAGTTTCACCGACCGCAGAGGTCGATTTGGCCGAGCAGGGCGCGTGGACCGGGATTTCATACAAACGGCCGTTCCAAAAAAACGCGTTTTGGTGATCCGATAATCGACTCTTTTCCCCCTCGATCCGCAAGACCTTACGGCGTATTGTCGCTTAAAAACGAAAAAGACGCTTACGCCCTTTCAGATAAAAAAATTCAGTGCACGTTTCAGTACTTTGACTTTGCGACAAAAATTAAGCGTTTTTTGGCCTACAAAATTTAAAGAAAAAAACTGGCGGCTAAAACTAGAATTCTAATAAAATCACACAATTCGGCTCGCTTACACTTCCCACCGACAGGTTCGCATTAAAAAACAAGAGATGTCTTTTTCCATTAGTTTCATAAAATGCTAGGAATATCGAGTCAGGTCTGGATTAACCCATCTCTTTTCGCATGCTCGCGAATGCTGAGATAGGTATATTGTAGATTTTAAATGTCAGTTTATGCTAGCGAAACGGACCTCTCAGCGGTTTCGGTTGGGGAATACGGAATTGCGGCCCAGAAAACGATTTCAGCTTTGATATTTTTAAAAAATATAATACAGTATAGGAATACGAAACTTTTGATAGCAATATTATATAAGCATCTCTTATAAAATATGTCAGTAGAAGCTGACAAACATCACACATTTCCTGAAAAATTCATGTCGAAAATGCGTTCTTAAATTATCCGAGAGTATAAAATTACTGGCCATATGAAAAAAACTCAATTTATAACGGGGCAGGTACCTACCGCCTACCGTTCCATGGAATCATTTGCAAATGTGCTAAAGAAAAGTAACCAAATACGTAATGTTGACGCAATTTTTATTGAGAAAACGCGTAGGTAGGTACTTACATATTATTTTTCCCGGTATGTTCGAGGTAAGTACCGGCTTATGAAGAATGTTCTTTCATTTAAATATTAAAAGAAATCACTCGAGGTTTTCAAAATATTAAGAAAATAAAGGCGCCATAGAATGTTATTTATTACTGGATAGGTAGGTACTTAATGCGTTCGTACTAAAATAATGCCGATTTTTGTTGCTGGTCAGTTTACGAATGTAAGTGCAAGGTGGTAAAAAAAATACCGTTGGAAATATATTGATTAATTTTGTAATAGTATTAATAATGTTTTCTAATTATTATTTTTTTAGTAAATGGAGTCGGGCCGTTGCTACAAATATTTGCGCAGCGTATAATTTTTTTTTCAAACGTAGTTTTTTTTTAAATTTCAATACATTTTTCGTTCTGAATAACTATTTATTACGAAAATAGTATTGGCGTTGCTAAATTTGAAAGGTGGACACTTGATAGATAAAATTTTCAAAAAATAAAATCAATGGGTCGATTTTAAAAAAAAAAATTTTTTGTTCATCAAATTGTGTTTGTTAAAAATGAGTAAGGAAATATTGGCGGACCCTATCTTTTTTAGCTTTCAGCCAATCAGGAGAGAGATTGGAATTCTATTCCGATGGCCAATCAGAGTGGCCGCATAGAGATGTTAGTGCTTATTAATTCAAATGACAACATTCACTGAGTAGGAACTTATTTATTTAAAATTATGATATAAAATTAAAAGAAAAGTAATCAAAGATGGAATTTTGCAAAAATGCCTACGTGTATTGGAACTTTGGTTGGTGCAATTATTTGTTTTGTAAAAATACGTAGGTAACTAGGAACACGGATATATTATATGTGTTAGTAGGTACTAGGTATGAGAGAACTTTTATCTTATTTTCTGTCCAAATGAAATGCTAAAGTTTTTGTTTTACGCATCGGAAAAAAGCGTAGATTGCTTCATTTATATTCGGATGTACTAAATTTTACAAATTTTTAATTACTTTTTTTTTACAGATGTGTGGGTACCTACTCCGAATCTGAGTAGGCTACTGCACATAACGACTCAGAATCTTCTGATGATATTGCGTATGTTTTTTTTTTTGTAAATATACGATGAAATTACTAGAAGTTGAATGGGATCATTTTTTCAAAAATATTACATTTACATAGCGTTTTTTTGTATTTTGCATCTTTATGATAATCATTCAACGTGGAATTGGTATCGCCGCCCCGGGAACCATTCATTGGTTTCTGTACACAATAGTGAGCTTTAGCATCATGAAAGTATGCATTGCTAAACTTTTTTTTACATTAGCTCCACACAGGAGGCACTAAGGAAAACAATTTCCCTAGGGGCCTATGTCATCTTTGAGGATGCTGTATGGAGGGTTTTTTAAGGGAAAGGAAGGAGAAGAAGATATGGGAAGGAAAATGGTTTGAGGGGTGGGTAGGAATCTGGGGCTCAGTGTGGCCAGGAGTGACAGACGTACGAATCTTTTCCTCACACTGCGGTGCAAGGCGAAGGGTTGAGAGAATCTGGCAGGAGAGGTCAAAAGCCTTCCAATAATTATGGTAACAAGGGAAACGATAAGAGGGAGATATAAGTTAGTGACGTATTTTATATGATTAATGGACTTTTTGTCCGTAAATAAATAAATTATATACGGCGGGCACCCGGCATGCGTTGCAATGCCACTTTAACCTCGGGGTCCATTAAACTGTAATGGTTCCATGCCAAATCTTGGAAAACAACATTATAATGCAAGCGTCTATACTATATAACATTATATACAACGGGTACCTGGCATGCGTTGCAAGGTCACTGTACCCTCGGGGTCAACTTTACTTTAATGATTCCATCCCAATTCCCGGGGAATAAAATTTTAATGAAAGCGCCTGCAATTTATAACATAATATACAACGGGTACACGACATGCGTTGCAAGGTCACTGTAACCTCGGGGTCAACTTAACTGTAATGGTTCCATTCCAATTCCTGGGAAATAACATTTTAATGCAAGCGCTGCACTACATAACATTATATTCAACGGGTACCCGGCATGCGTTGCAAGGTCACTGTAACCTCAGGCTTCTTCATATATTTAATTTAACACACACTCCTCCTCGCTTCATTCACGTTCGCACGTCAAATCGCATAGTGTTTTAACCCGTTAATTGCTTTTGCAATGGGCCCAGCTAGTATATATATATTAATGTTTGGTTTTGGGGTAGGTCAGGAAAACTCACTTTTTTTTAATCGTCCGGGTACAGGCGAAAATCGACCGCTCTGCCTGTCCAGTTTCACCGACCGCAGAGGTCGATTTGGCCGAGCAGGGCGCGTGGACCGGGATTTCATACAAACGGCCGTTCCAAAAAAACGCGTTTTGGTGATCCGATAATCGATTCTTTTCCCCCTCGATCCGCAAGACCTTACGGCGTATTGTCGCTTAAAAACGAAAAAGACGCTTACGCCCTTTCAGATAAAAAAATTCAGTGCACGTTTCAGTACTTTGACTTTGCGACAAAAATTAAGCGTTTTTTGGCCTACAAAATTTAAAGAAAAAAACTGGCGGCAAAAACTAGAATTCTAATAAAATCACACAATTCGGCTCGCTTACACTTCCCACCGACAGGTTCGCATTAAAAAACAAGAGATGTCTTTTTCCATTAGTTTCATAAAATGCTAGGAATATCGAGTCAGGTCTGGATTAACCCATCTCTTTTCGCATGCTCGCGAATGCTGAGATAGGTATATTGTAGATTTTAAATGTCAGTTTATGCTAGCGAAACGGACCTCTCAGCGGTTTCGGTTGGGGAATACGGAATTTCGGCCCAGAAAACGATTTCAGCTTTGATATTTTTAAAAAATTTAATAGAGTAGAGGAATACGCATCTTTTGATAGCAATATTATATAAGCATCTCTTATAAAATATGTCAGTAGAAGCTGACAAACATCACACATTTCCTGAAAAATTCATGTCGAAAATGCGTTCTCAAATTATCCGAGAGTATTGAATTACTGGCCATATGAAAAAAATGCAATTTATAACGGGGCAGGTACCTACCGTTTCCATCGAAAGAAAAGTAACTAAATACATAATGTTGACGCAATTTTTATTGAGAAAACGGGTAGGTACCTAGAGCAAAATTATTTTTCTCGCGGTTTACTAGGTAGGTACCTACCGGCTTAGGAACAGAATTATTTCATTTAAATAATTAATGATATTATATTGAATTAATCACTCGAGATGGTCACTTTTTGAATCTATGCAGGTACCTTCCTGCACATAACTACTCGGAATCATCTGATGATTTTTTTTGTAAATGTATAACGAAATTGCTTGAGGTTGAACGGGATAATTATTATGAAAAATATTAAATTAACATAACGCTTTTTTTTGTATTTTGCATTTTAATGATAATCATTGAACGTGAGATTGGTACCGCTGCCCCGGGAACCATTCATTGGTTTCTATATACAATAGTGAGCTCTAGCATCCCAAGTCCCGGGAAACTACATTTTAATGAAAGCGCCTTGCAAATATTATAATATTATATACAACGGGTACCCGGCATGCGTTGCAAGGTCACTGCAACCTCAGAGTTAACTCAGGATGAAATTATGCAGTGCTAAACTTTTTTTTTACATTAGCTCCACACAGGAGGCTCCAAGGAAAACAATTTCCCTAGGGGCCTACGTCATCTTTGAGGATGCTGTGCGGAGGGTTTTTTAAGGGAAAGGAAGGATAAGAAGATATGGGAAGGAATAAGGTATGAGGGGTGGGTAGGAATCTGGAGGTCAGTGTGGCCAGGAGTAACGGACGTATGAATCTATTCCTCACACTGCGGTGCAAGGCGAAGGGTTGGGAGAATCTGGCTATCCGTCACTAAGACCTAGACAAATACATACAGTTTCAGAATACAATAGTGAGCTTTGGCATCACGAGATATCGCTAGAAAAAGCCCGTTCCGAATCCTAGGGGCCTGGGTCATCTTTGAGGGTGCTGTGGGGTGGGTTTTTTTAAGGGAAAGGAAGGAGAAGAAGATATGGGAAGGAAAAACGTATGAGGGGTCTTTAGGAATTTGGGGGACAGTGTGGCCAGGAGTGACGGACGTTTGAATCTATTCCTCACACTGCGGTGCAATGCGAAGGGTTGGGAGAATCTGGCTGGAGAGGTCAAAAGCCTTCCAATTATTATGGAAACAGAAATAATTACAGAACTCGAATAGAATTTGAACAGAACTTTCGCAAAACGTTAAGATTAACTTTAAAAAAGGAAGATTTTAATTTTTTTTTTTAAACAACAGCTTAAATAATATTCTACATAGAATCTACGTAGGTACCTACTTGCTAATTATAATGAAAAATATTAAATTAATAAAACGCTTTTTTTGCATTTTGCATTTTAATGATAATCATTGAACGTGAGATTGGTACCGCTGCCCCGGGAACCATTCATTGGTTTCTATATACAATAGTGAGCTCTAGAATTCCAAGTCCCGGGAAACTACATTATAATGCAAGCGCCTTGCAAATATAATAACATTATATAAAACGGGTACCCGGCATGCGTAGCAAGGCACTGTAACCTCCGGGTCAACTTAACTGTAATGGTTCCATTCCAAGTTCCGGGAAACGACATTATAATGCAAGCGCCTGTCCTACATTAAAACATTATATACAACGGGTACCCGGCATGCGTTGCAAGGCACTGTAACCTCCGGGACAACTTTACTTAACTGTAATGGTTCCATCCCAATTCCTGGGAAATTACGTTTTATTGCAAGCGCCAGCACTACAGTACATTATATACAACGGGTACCCGGCATGCGTTGCAATATCACTGTCACCTCGGGGTAAACTTAACTGTAATGGTTCCATTCCAAGTTCCGGGAAACTACATTATAATGCAAGCACCTTTCAAACGCCTGCACTATATTATAACATTATATACAACGGGTACTCGGCTTGCGTTGCAAGATAACTTCAACCTCGGGGTCAACTTAACTGTAATGGTTCCATTCCAAGTTTCGCGAAACTACATTATAACGCAAGCGCCTTTCAAACGCCTCCACTATATTATAAAATTATATACTACGGGTACCCGGCATGCGTTGCAAGATCAATGTAACCTCGGGGATGGTTCCATTCCAAGTTCGGGGAAACTATATTATTATGCAAGCGCCTTGCAAATGCCTGCACTTTATTATAACATTATATACAACGGGTACCCGGCATGCGTTGCAAGGTCACTGTAACCTCAGGTTTCTTCATATATTTAATTTAACACACACTCCTCCTCGCTTCATCCACGTTCACACGTCAAATCGCATAGTGCTTTAACCCGTCAGTTGCTTCTGCAACGGGCAAAACCTAGTATATATATTAATGCACAGTTTTATCGACGACTTGGGTTCTCCTTGATGATGCGAAAATCGACTTCTCTGCCCTTGCGTTTCAACCACCTTAAGGTTCGCTTTCGCTTGAGGACAAAAATTCAGCCACGAAAATTAAGACACGAAATGGGGAGGTTTTTTTTTTCGACAAAATAAAATATATATAGAGATTTATTCTCTGATACGAATCAGCGGCGAACACTAGAACTTCTAATTAAATCACTCAATTCGGCTAGGTTCTATTTCCCGCCGACAGATAGCGTTTCAAAAAAAAAAAGTGTCAAAAAAGGCGTTTGTTTCAATACCATTTTTCCTTTAAGAATATTGAGTCAGGTCAGGATCTTAGATGTCAAATATTTAGCCTAACAAAACGGAACTCTCAGCGGTTTTGGTCGTCGTTTTGCCGAAAACGTCATTGCCGCTGAAAAACCGATTCCGGGTTAGATGTTTTAAAAAAAATTGATAGCCGGAAAGATTCCGCAACTTTTAACACCAATTATACATGCCCATCCCATGTAAAAATGTTCAGGAGAAGATGCCAAAACTCGAAGTTTTCCAAAAAAAATCACCAAAACACGTGCTTAGACATTTCTTCAGAAGTGTAAATTTTACTGGCCAGGTAAATTCAAATGTAATTCATTGCTGAGTAGGTACTTATTTCGGTAGTATTGCAAATATGATGAAAAAGCAAAAAGATTGCAGGAATTTTTAAGGAAATGCGCAGGTAGGTACCTACGCGAATAGGTAGCTACACAATGTATTAGGTTTAAAAAATGCAATACTAAGGTAAGGTTGTTTCGATGATATTGCACAATTCAACTTTTTTTTAAAGTTAATTTTCATTTATTCAATTTAGTGTTGGTTCTATTCAAGTTCTGTTTTTTTATCATTATAGGCCAGTTACATCACAAATCTGAAATAATTACAAAACTTTCCAAAACAGAAAATTTACTAGAAAAAATTGAAGAATTGTAATTTTTTTTTTAAATAACCCAGGCTATTTTATTTATTTTGAAAAGTGTTGATTATTTATGAATGAACCATGGTTCTATTTGGACATTGTTAAATAATAATAAAAAAATATATAACGTGTGCTAGGTAGGTACTTACTATCAGGGGCTTTTTTCCTTTAAAACTCAAAACATGATATTGAATAAATTTATTTGTAGTAGGTATTGCAAATTTTATGAAAAAAGCAAAAAGATTGACGGAAATTTTTAAGTATGTAGCTACACAATTAATTCGGTTATAATGCAATACAACGCGTACCTGGCATGCGTTGCAAGTCCACTGTAACCTCGGGGTCAATTTAACTGTAATAGTTCCATCGCAAGTCCCGGGAAAACAACATTATAATGCAAGCGCTTGCTCTATATAACATTATATACAACGGGTACCCGGCGTGCGTTGCAAGGCCACTCTAACCTCGGGGTCAATTAAACTGTTATGGTTCCATCCCAAGTCCCGGGAAACTACATTATAATGCAAGCGTCTGCACTATATAACATTATATACAACGGGTACCCGGCATGCGTTGCAAGGCCACTCTAACCTCGGGGTCAATTAAACTGTTATGGTTCCATCCCAAGCCCCGGAAAACTACATTATAATGCAAGCGCCTGAAACTATATAACTTTATATACAACGGGTACCCGGCATGCGTTGCAAAGTCACTGTAACCTCGGGGTCATCTTAACTGTAATGGTTCCATTCCAAGTCCAGGGAAACTACATCATAATGCAATCGCCTGCACTATATAACATTATATACAACGGGTACCCGGCATGCGTTGCAAGGTCACTTTAACCTCGGGGTCAATTAAACTGTAATGATTCCATCCTAAGTTCCGGGAAACCACATTATAATGCAAGCGCCTGCACTATATAACATAATATACAATGAGTACCCGGCATGCGTTGCAAGCCCACTTTAACCTCGGCTCAACTAAACTGTAATGGTTCCATCCCAAGTCCCGGGAAACTACATTATAATGCAAGCGCCTGCACTATATTACATTACATACAACGGATACCCGGCATGCGTTGCAATATCAATGTAACCTCGGGTTCAACTTAAATGTAATGGTTACATCCAAGTCCCGGGAAACAACATTATAATGCAAGCGCCTGCACTATACAACATTATATATAACGGGTACCCGGCATTAGTTAGATGAAGTTTTACTTCAGTCGTGTGGTCTAAAGCACACTTTTTTAAAGTTAATTTTCACGTTCTGTGTTAGTTCTTCTTCGATTGCGATGAAACTTTGGGGACTTGGTGTGCGCATCCCTTCGACTCTTTCTGTATAAAATGGTGAGCTCTGGCTTCATGAAATTATGCAATGCTAAACCGTTTATCCGATTGCGATGAAACTTTGGGGATTTGATGTGCGCATGCCGGCGATGGTTTCTCTGTATAAAAGTGAGCTCTGGCATCATGAAATTATGCATTGCTACTGCTACACCATTTAACCGATTGCGATGAAAATTTGATATTTAACCGATCGATATTAATTTAACACACACTCCTCCTCGCTTCATCCACGTTCAAACCTCAAATCGCATAGTGTTTTAACCCGTTAGTTGCCTCTGCAACGGGCAAAAGCTAGTACCTTTTTAATATATTCTTTTATAAAGGGGAGTATTTTGTAGATTTTTTTCAAAAATTTTAAGCAGGCAAATCATCTCCAAATTTCTCAAAGAGCAAATTATTCATGATAGCTGGGGTACCCGGCTTCACTCAGGGAGTTGATATGAGATTGAGCTGACGTTTGAACCCACACAGGATCTAGCTTACCCCTACCAATGGATAGCCCCACCCATACAAAAAAGGCTTTGAATGGTTCACAAGGTTCTAGAATAATCCACAACATTCGAGAATGTTCTGGAATGTTCCACAATGATGTTCCTGATTTCCTATTCCCGAACATTCTAGCATGTTCTGGGATGTTCTAGAATGTTTTTGAATATTTTGAATTTTCTTGAATATTCTGGACTGTTCTAGAAATTTCTAGAGTGCAAAACTTCAGGCCCTTATATCTTCAAAAGCACGCTTTTCAGGTAAAAACGGGAACCTTCTTCATGGATAGATGGCTACCACACCATATAACTCCCTTGATTGTACCGGGACTCGTTTCGGAGTTTTAGCGGGACGCACACTTTTGTACACTTTCGTTTATAATATATATTGATTACTTACTTACTTTGTTTCTTAATAATGTATTTTTCCCTTTACAGAAATGCCCTGCACAGCCGAGAATATTCTATTAGCTGCGGATGCGAGCGTCATATAGAGAAGATGAAATATTTAAATAATCAATATAATTTTGAAATAGTTTTAAGAATTATTAGTTTTAAAGCAGGTTCGGATGGTTCCATTTTAGTTGACCAGCTCGACATGAATAACATGTGTGAACCTTCTTATAACAAAGTTAAATAAGTTTTTTCAAACAATTAATATTTTTGACATTCTAACAAAGTTGATCAACTAAAATTGAATTTTTATGTTTTAATTTTTTTACTTTTATGAGTAAAACCTAAAATTGAAATATTTAATTAAATGAAGACAATATTAGCGAAACTCAACCGAAAATCTGGAAACAGAAAAATCAGAAAAAGATATTAGCACCTCTGGGACATGAGGTGCAAATATCTTTTCCTGATTTTTCTGTCTCCAGATTTTTGATTGAGTTTCGCTACGCTAACATTGACTTAATTTAATTAAAATTGAACCCACTTTTCCTATATTGTTAAGAATAGAAATTTGCAGAATGTTTTATTTTGGAATAGTCATAATGTGATTTAACTTTATAATTATATAACCATATTTAAAAAATGCATCTATTTTATTTTGCAAAAATATTACATTTTATATAATTTCTGGTGCATGGTAACTATTTTATATTAAATTATACAAACCTACTATTTTGTTACTAGAGATTGTTACTTTCTTTGTTAGATATTATTTATAGTAGTTAGATATTATTTATAAGTTTTAAAATAAATTACATTTTAAAATAATATTACTCGTCAATTTATTATCGTGTATCCATTTCCGACCGGCTTCATACGAGCGTGAGTTTGTCTTTAAAAAAATCTTTTCAGCAAATAAATCTGTTTTTGGGAACCACACCGGTGTCGATCGATCGTGCGGTAGCTGCTTATGCAGGGCGCCATCACGCACACGTGGTTAAATCAGTAAGTCGCCCAGCCCCAAGAAATCATAATTAAGAGCTTTACTGGTGAGGCCCATCAAAATTCTGACATTTTTTGCCGGTCGGAAAGGGATATGCAAGTACACAATTGATCCAAACAATGGCATATTAAAACAGTAAAAGAACCCACATCCATTGATGCATTATAAAATTAAGATTGGCCACAAAGTGAAAAGAACACATCCATTGATGCATTATAAAATTAAGATTGGCCACAAAGTGAAAAGAACACATCCATTATTGATGCATTATAAAATTAAGATTGGCCACAAAGTGAAAAGAACACATCCATTGATGCATTTTAAAATTAACATTGGCCACAAAGTGAAAAGAACACATCCATTGATGCATTATAAAATTAACATTGGCCACAAAGTGAAAAGAACACATCCATTGATACATTATAAAATTAAGATTGGCCACAAAGTGAAAAGAACACATCCATTGATACATTATAAAATTAACATTGGCCACAAAGTGAAAAGAACACATCCATTGATACATTATAAAATTAACATTGGACACAAAGTGGAAAGAACACATCCATTGATACATTATAAAATTAACATTGGCCACAAAGTGAAAAGAACACATCCATTGATGCATAACGTATATACAATTTTTTTATTTTTTTTTATTTTTCAATCAACTATACAGTTATCAATGTAATACAAATAGAACCACACACTCCACAGCATCTCCAAAGATGACATCGCTGATAGAGACTGTAGGACCTCAAGTGAGGAGATAGTGTTTAAAACAAAATTCAGAAACTAAGTTCAGAATTTCAATGTTATGTATAAACACAATTTTTTTTTCAATCAACCATACAGTTATCAATGTAATACAAATCGAACTAAACACACTTTCCACAGCATCTCCAAAGATGACATCGCTGATGGAGACTGTACGACCTCATGTGAGGAGATAATGTTAAAAACAAAAGTCAGTGAAACAAAATTCAGAAACTATGTTCAGAATTTCAATGTTACATACAAATAATCAATCAGCCAAATAGTTATCAATGTAATATAAATAGAACTTTCATTTTTTTTTTTATTATCACATCCGTTTTAATAAAATTCGAAAAATCGATATACAACACAAATATATTCAGTTAGGTACACATGATATACACTTAGGCATTTTTAATGGCAAGAATTCTCAGAACTAAACAAACATGTGCAACGTTTTCCCGCTAAATTCGCTAGCACAAGAAAATGGCAGGAAGATATAGACAAGGACAGTACGCTGGATATAGTAATAAAATTTTTAGAAAGTTACGATTTACGAACAGCTAATTCAGAGAGACAATGAGCTTAAAATCATGAATGCAGAGAGTGAACCATAATAAAATTTAGAAAGTTTGGGCAACTAGTCGGAACTAAACAAAGGCGACACTACATTGTGAAACTAATAAAACCCAACCCCGACAATCACTGAAGCCAGAAAAAAAAAATAAAGCCTTCTTTTTGTGCTACAAGACAGACCAAGGGAATGTTTCAAAGCTGTGAATAATTTGGTATAATTTACGTAGACGAAAGATTTGTCAAAAATTAATGTAATTACGTATTATAATGAATCTATATATGCGAATATAATTGTAAAATTAGATTAAGGAATTTAAATGAACAATTAATTGTAAAATTATCACTTCATCGAAGATTAGAATTCAGACGAAACGAGCCCATTAGCGCCATCTGTGTTAAAATTAACGACACTAGCGCCTTTGCCGTCTTAAGAGGAGGAAGAATAAGGAATTAAAATACAGTGGAGCCTCGATTATCCAAACGTCGATCAATCGAACGACCGCTTATCCGAATTACTACGCCCGCCCTTGCCACGCGTGCCTACCCCCTCCCGCCTCCCACGCTACAGGGCTTGTTATCACTGTATGGGCCTTGCCGCCGCTAGTCGATAAACTAAATTTTGCCGCGTGTAAGTAAACTCTCGATTTAAAACGTATAAACGTAAACTTGTTGTCCTTTCTATGAAAGATAAATACGAGATTTAAATGGTTAGAAGAAGGCGAATCTGCAACCAAGTTATCCAATGAATAACAAGTTGGTAAGTCAACCATTACGGATATAAAAAAACAAAAGACGAGCATAAGTAACTTAGTATTATTCCAGCTTGATCCTTTCAAACTTGCCTCAAACATGGATTTAGATGATGCTGTATATAAGTGGTTTATTCAAAAAAGATCCCAGGGAGAACCTATTTCTGGTCCAATTCTGTATGAAAAAGCAGTTCAATTTAACGAAAAACTTGGAGAGCCGTCAAATTTTCAAGTTAGCACTGGCTGGTTAAAACGATTTAAGTCATGACATGACATTGTGAGCTTCAAATACAAGGCGAAAAACTATCTGCTGATTCATCAGCAGCTGATTCATTCAAAATCAAACTAAGGGATATACTGAAAGAAAATTACGCTCTCGAAAACATCTATAATGCAGACGATACCGGGCTTAATTGGAAAGCTTTGCCACAAAAACTCTTGCTTCACATTGTGAATTAGCAGCAGTGGCGGACTAAGCCCGTCAGAGGCCCGGGGCGGCAAAGCTGAATGAGGCCCCCCCCCTAGTTGAAAAAGTTGATGTAATTTTATAAGATTTTTATTCAGTTCACACGGGTCTCTGGTCCTAAAGGGCCTTCAAGCGTCTCCGTGTTCCCTTGATCAAATCTTAAACAAGGCACCAGAGCACTTAAAAAAATGACATTTTTTTTAAAATTTAATTTTCCAAAATATGCTTTTGTTAACAATACTATCATCTAACGTTTTAAGGAAATTCGTAAAATTGACGTAGATACATCATTTTTTATATGACACCTTTTTAATCAGTTTGTATGTTGAATTATCCTTTAGCAAAACTTGGAAGATGTTTTTCACAAAACTACGTTTTTCGACCTGGTAGACAACATATTAAAAAACTATACATCCGATTTGTATGCACCAAGTCTTAAACTGTTAGAAAATCTTGTTACTACGGCACCACATAGGGATTTTTTTATAAAGGGACCCCGTATATTTTTTTATGAACGCTGAAAATTTTCATAAAATACGCTGGTCCGCCAGGACCAGAGGCCACCGCTTCAGCCCCCCCCCCGTTAGTCCGCCACTAAATCTTTTTAATAACTTGCCTATTTTATTACTATCTACATTATCTGTAATGATAAAATAACCTTTTGCAAAGGGTCTAAGATAGTAAAAAAATGCAACAAGTCTTAAACTGTTAGAAAATCCAGTCACTATAGTCAGTGCCGTATTATCCATAAGACAACTGTAGGCAACTGCCTAGGGGACCCGCATTGGGTAGGGGCCCCGAGGGTAAAGGTACGTTTAAGCCGGCCCTGGCAGGGCCGTATTGTCCATAAGTTAGCCACGTACCAGCAAGGGGCCCCTATGGCAAAGGGGCACCGATATGTGTATTGCCTAGAGGCTCCGGCATTTTTAAGCCGGCCCTGGCAGGGCCCTAGTGTCCATAAGGCAGTGTGGGCCACTGCTTAGGGGCCCTGCATCAGGGAGGGGTCCCTAGGGTAAAAGGGCCCCGAGACGTGCATTGCCTAGTGTAGGCCTGACTGCCTTCGAAAATCTAGTCACTATCGCCAGGGCCGTATTATCCATCAGAAGTGTAGGCAACTGCCTAGGGGCCCCGCATTGGGTAGGGGCCCTGAGGGTAAAAATAGGCCCTAGACGTGCATTGCTTAGGGGCCTCGATATGTTTAAGCTGGCCTTGGCAGGGCCCTATTGTCCACAAGGCAATGTAGGCCACTGCCTAGGGGCCCTGCATCGGGTAGGGGTCCGTAGGGTAAAGGGGCCCCGAGACATGCATTGCCTAGGGGCCCCAACATGTTTAAGCTGGCCCTGGCAGGGCCGTATTATCGATAAGCAGTGTAGGCCACTGCCTTCGAAAATCCAGCCACTATAGCCAGGGTCGTATTATCCATAAGAAGTGTAGGAAACTGCCCAGGAGCCCCCGAGGGTAAAGGGCCCCCCAGGCGTGCATTGCCTAAGGGCCCCGACATGTTTAAGCCAGCCCTGGCAGGGCCGTATTGTCCACAAGACAGTGTAGGCCACTGCCTAAGGGCCACGTATCAGCTAGGGGCCCTATGATAAAGGGGCCTCGAGACGTGCATTGCCTAGGGGCCCCGACATGTTTAATCCGGTCATGACTATGACATCATGTAGGGATTATTTTGTTTTATAAAGGGCCCCTTCTATTTTATTTATATTGTAGCTACCTGCGCTGTGAGAAGTACTTACTTAAGAATTCAAATTCAAGCAATTCAAATTCCAATTCTTTTGAACAGCAAGCTGAAACAAATTGTACTGATTATTATTTTTTTAACTGTCACACTCCATATGTTGATAACATTGTGAAAATTTGAATGGCACATAAAAAACTATCAACCGATGATTCTAGAGTTTTCTTTTAACTGTGTTTACGTAGCACGTTCAATTGCTACATTGGTGACACCGACGTTCACATTAGTGACCACGAAGTTTACATTTGTGAATCCGACAGTGAACACGACGCGTGCAAGTACGTCTACCGCGAGCACGTCGCGCACGAAATAAACTCTTCGGTGATAAATTTCGCGCACCAATCATCATCATCATGTCCCTCACGAGCGGTACATCCGAGGAAATGGGTAAACCCATCAATCAGCCACTACTAACACGGATGGAGTGGTTGATGCAGCCTCTCCAACAAGAGCTCGCTACTTTGAGGCGCGAAGTTTCGACACTACGCTCTGGCCAGCATAGGAGGAGCGCCACCCCGCATCGTTGGAGCAATCGTTCCTGCAGTCGGTCCAGAGGTCGTCAGCCCGAGGGAACATGCTGGTACCACTGGAAGTATGGGACGAAGGCAAGCAAGTGCACCAAACCCTGCAACTTCCAGCAGGAAAACGCGCGGGGCCCAAACTGATGGCGACCAGCACCAGCCCCAACCAAGTCAGTCGCCTTTTTGTTACCGACAGGGTAACCCGTACCCAATTTCTTATAGACACCGGCGCAGATCTCTGCGTTTTCCCACGACGACTTGTCCAGGGACGCCCCACTAAAGCGACATACGAACTGGCAGCAGCAAATGGCAGCACAATCGCTACTTATGGCAGCCTAACGCTCAACCTGGATCTGGGATTGCGACGCGACTTTACTTGGAGCTTCGTCATTGCAGACGTCTCCAGGCCAATCATCGGGGCAGACTTTCTCGCCAAGTACGAGCTACTGGTGGATGTCCGAAATAAACGGCTGCTGGACCAAGTGACGAATTTGACCATCACGGGAAAACGAAGCGACAACAAGATCGCTTCCATTAAGACGGTCACAGGAACGTCCCCGTATCATAAGCTTCTTCAACAGTTTCCTGACATCACTCGCCCTGACGGCGCCAGGAGGGAAGTTCGTCACGCAACACTGCACCATATTAACACCACGCCAGGACCTCCAACAGTCGAACGCCCACGACGCCTTGCTCCTGACAAGTTAAAACGCGCCAAGAAGGAGTTCGAGGCCATGGTCCGTCTCGGAATCGCTCGACCTTCCGAGAGCTCTTGGGCATCTCCCTTGCACATGGTACCCAAGAAGGACGACCAGTGGAGACCATGTGGCGATTATAGAAGATTGAACGCCAGAACTATTCCGGACAGATACCCCGTACGCCACATCCAAGATTTTGCACAGGCACTGAGCGGCACCAAGATCTTCTCAACGATTGATCTGGTGCGGGCATATAATCAAATCCCTGTGGCTCCCGAGGACATTCCGAAAACAGCAATCACTACGCCATTCGGACTCTTCGAATTTCCGGTGATGTCTTTCGGCCTCCGCAACGCAGCCCAGACCTTTCAACGCTTCATGGACGAGGTTACCAGAGGCTTAGATTTCTGTTACGCCTACATAGACGACATCCTTATTGCCTCAACGTCAGAGGAAGAGCACCTAGCCCACCTCAAGATATTATTCCAGCGCCTGCAGGAATATGGTGTTGTCATCAACACCGCCAAATGCCATTTCGGCCTGACTAAGGTCAAATTCCTAGGATACTCGGTGTCCGACGCTGGCACTTCACCACTCCCAGATAAAGTGGAGGCCATCAACAACTACAGCCAACCAGCTTCCATCAAGGATCTCCGCCGTTTCCTGAGAGCAATAAATTTTTACAGAAGATTCATTCCCAACGCCGCGAGGACACAAGCTCCACTGAATGACCTCCTAAAAGGGAACCAAAAAGGCAAACAACTCGTGTCTTGGACTGCCGAAACAGTAGAAGCTTTCAGCAAGTGCAAGGAAGCTCTGGCCCAGGCAACCCTGCTCGTTCACCCGAAGTGCGACGCCCCACTCTCTATCGTCAGCGACGCGTCTGATACTACAGCCGGTGCCGCACTCCACCAATTCGTCGCAGGTCACTGGGAGCCTCTAGCATTCTTTTCGAAGAAGTTTTCGGCAGCTGAAAAGAAATATGGCGCGTACGACAGAGAACTACTAGCCATCTATCTCGCTGTGAAATACTTTCGCCACATGGTGGAAGGCAGGTCGTTCACCATATTTACAGACCATAAGCCTATCACGTTCGCCTTCCAACAAAAAGCAGACAAATGCTCACCAAGGCAATTCCGCCATCTGGACTATATCAGCCAGTTCACAACTGACATCCGACACGTCTCCGGAAAAGACAACATCGTCGCGGATGCTCTCTCCAGGGTCGAGACGATAGATACTCCTCTGGACTACGCAGCGCTGGCAGCTGACCAGATGTGCGACCCTGAACTGGAACAACACTTGCAAGGAAGTTCTAGCCTACAACTTAAAAAGATTAATATTCCGGGTACTGACGCGCATCTCTACTGTGACGTCTCAACTACCATAGCCAGACCCTTCGTCACGAAGAAGTTCAGACCTGCGGCATTCAATGCGGTCCATCAGCTGGCTCACCCTGGAATTAAGGCCACGGTTAAGCTCATAACTCAACGTTATGTCTGGCCGGCCATTAAAGCTGAGACTATTAAGCTCGCACGCAATTGCCTACAATGCCAACGAAGCAAGATTACACGGCACGTGTCAGCACCCCTGGGAGCCTTTCCCAGACCCTCCGCTAGATTCGAGCACGTCCACATCGACATTATCGTCATGCCTTCTTCAGGAGGATGCCGATACTGTCTCACGTGCGTAGACAGATTCACGAGATGGCCAGAGGCATTCCCGATCCCAGACCAAGAGGCTGAAACAGTGGCGCGTGCTTTCTACAAGGGCTGGATAACAAGATTCGGCACTCCACTCCGCATTACTACGGACCAAGGGAGACAATTTGAGTCGAGGCTGTTCAGGCAGTTGAATTTCCTGGCAGGCACGACGCAAATCCATACAACTGCATACCACCCCGCAGCAAATGGCATGGTGGAACGATTTCATCGTCAACTGAAAGCAGCGATCAAGTACCATCAGAATAACCGTTGGACGGAAACACTTCCCACCGTACTCATGGGAATCAGAGCAGCTTGGAGAGATGACCTCGCGACAACCTCAGCCGAGCTAGTATACGGCGAGCCGCTCCGCTTACCCGGCGAATTTGTATGTACAGCACGACCTAATGTTAACGACGACACCGGAAGCTTACTCAAGGAACTACGGAAACATTTCAACGAGCTGAGACCAGTTGAAGGTACCCGCCATGGTTATGGACATCGTTTCGTCTTCCAAAATCTTCCCACAGCTTCTCACGTCTTTCTGAGGGACGACACAGTCAAGAGCCCGCTTCAACAACCCTACAGCGGCCCTCATAAAGTCGTTCGTCGGCACGAACGAACATATACCATACTGGTAAAAGGGAAGGAAATCACCGTGAGCATCGACCGCCTCAAACCAGCATACGTTGCTCAAGATCTTGAGAGTTTCACATCACACTCGCAAACCGCATCAGAGTCACCAGCCGCCACACCACAACCAACCCTTCCGTTGTTCGATGGCAGTAAGGATCTGACACACACAACCACTCGTTCTGGAAGGCGGGTTCGATTTCCCGATCACCTCGGTATCTGACTATTCCTCTTTCCACCGCAGCCATGTCTGCGTTGTCTGGGGAGGGAGTACTGTAGCTACCTGCGCTGTGAGAAGTACTTACTTAAGAATTCAAATTCAAGCAATTCAAATTCCAATTCTTTTGAACAGCAAGCTGAAACAAATTGTACTGATTATTATTTTTTTAACTGTCACACTCCATATGTTGATAACATTGTGAAAATTTGAATGGCACATAAAAAACTATCAACCGATGATTCTAGAGTTTTCTTTTAACTGTGTTTACGTAGCACGTTCAATTGCTACAATATGAACGATGAAAATTTACCATAAAAAAATTGAAAATAAAATTCGCTGGTCCACCATTTTTTCTTTTTTTAGATATCGAAATTCACTTACACAGAAGCACTGGATTTTCAAACAGTTTAAGAATTGGTGCATGCAAATCGGATGTATAGTTTGTTTAATATGTTGCCAACCAGCTTGAAAAACGTGTTAAAAAACGTTTCGCGAAAAACGCATTCAAAGTTTGGCTGAAGGATAATTCAACATGCAAACTGTTTCAAACACTTTCACATAAAATAATCTATTTCCGTCAAATTTTCGAATTTCTTTTAAAAAAATTGATGAGAGCATTCTTAACAAGTGCTTCTTCCAAAAAATGAATTAAAAAAATGACAAAAAAATATTTTCAGTCTCCTGGTGCCGTAAAGCCTTGTTTAGGATTTGATCAAGGGAACATGGAGGCGTTTGGGGGCCCCCAGGACCGGGGGCCCGCGGTGGACCGCCCCCCACGCCCCCCCTTAGTCCGCCACTGATTAGCAGCACCTGATTTGAAACACACGCTGAAAGCGACCAGTATGAAATATCTGTCCTTAAAAAAGTATGTGACCTAGCCGCTCGTAAGCGGGTAGGCTTGCTTCGGCAGATGAACATTGAAGATTTTTTAAGTGTTAATTTTACACTTTTTTTTGTTTAATTCCTATTTTTCATTAAAGATATAAATATGGTTTTCATTCACCCTCGATTATCCAAAAATACCGATTTTCCGAACACCCACGTCCCCCAATTAGTTCGGATAATCGATGGTCTACAATTCTACAATCCTACGACAAGGGCCAAGCAAGAAGACCGATTGAAGAGGAGTTCTACGGTAGCATGGGGAGCACGGGCAGTCTTCATTTGCCTTCCAACCAGTAAGCTGTCCCTCTCCGCCCACCGGAGTGGGTGCCGAGGCCCTCCGAAATGTCTGCAAAACTGCGCGAACTTCCGACCAGGAAGTTATACATCAGTGACCGCCTGCCATTCATCAAGGAAGCTCCGCCCTTCGGAGTGACCACCGGGGCTCTCCGACAAGAGTTACCATCTGCCTACAGCCGAAGGAAGCTGTCCCTCAGCTCTTTGGAGTGGTCAAGAGATTTCCGACCAGGAATCTCCGCACCCACCCTTTGGATTTTGGGCAGACTACCATACTACCATATGTATACTAAATCTGCCCTTCGGAGCTCAGTCTAAGTTTTGCGTAACTAAAGTGTATAAATAATTTCATACTTATACTTTTTTCAATATAATCATTCTTACTTTCTGCATATAATATTTTAGTGTTTTGGATGCAGTGTTTTTGTATTTTAGTGATTTGCGTGTAAATGCATCACTCAAATTTATGAATATTAACTTCAATACAGGCTACTAGTCCTAGTGAGGTTAATATTTTTGAATGTAAAAAAAAAAAAAAAATAAGACACATGTATGGTAAGAAATTATAAATAAATAAATTAATTAATTAAATTTAAAGTGCCAAAGGTTCAATCAGGACAATAGGCCATTTGCATGGATTTCATAACGACTTGGAAAAAAACGTGTGGATAGATTTTTTTTACTAAGATTACGAAAATATCAGTAAAAATTTTTTGGAATGTTGTTTTTTTTTTAAATAAATAAATCCATTATTTGGGCTCGTGACGTCACTACGTGATGCAAGTGGCCTATTAGTAACGGGGGACTCCAGGCCATCATCAAAAAAGTGACTGAACATTTTACTATTCTAACCGTCAAAGTGATTAAGACTTTTTACAAATTAAGGTCTATTACGTAGGCTTAACTCTCCCGCAGCCAACTAGGGCCGAAGGTAGTACCCAAAATTACTATTCTTCTTACACCTACTTAAATACATGAAATATATTTTTAGTTAGGGGAGGGGAGAGGGAAGACGGTCAAGATCCCCAAAAAAAAATTTTAAAATGCATGGGGTCGTCGGCCGACCCACATGGTTACCGACGTTAGTTTTTCATCTTGGCTTGTCGAGAGTTGAGCAACAGACGTTCTAATTTTACAAACTAATTGTTTAAGTTGCTACAAGACTAACACTAGGTTAACTTTTTTTTTATTTAGTTACTACATATTATTATTTTTTACTTTTTTATATGAAACATGTTAGGTTAGGTATATATATATATATATATATATATATATATATATATTTATGTCATACCACATTTTGTGGCTCATCTTAGAAGAAGCCACTTAAGTTGCTCATTCTTTCGCATGTAATATATACTTACGTAGATGAAGTACCAACATGCTGTCTTTTAAATTTTGTTTAAAATATGGTCAGCTATAATATGTAATCAAAAATTATGTTTATTTATTAAAAAAAAATATCTTAAAATAACGTGCATTCCTTGATCTATTTTAAGAACACACTTACCGCATCACGCTACGTTGCCAAGTTTAATGCTACATATACATACCAATATAGTTCATATGAAGGTAGGTTGACAGAACAGGTCGGATGTTGCTTATTCACACATTTATTATTTCAAGCGGCCGTTTTTGATTATTGGCGCGTTTTTTTAAAATTGGAGTATGATTTGCTAATTAATATTGTTATTTATTTGGTGTTTACGGTTGTTTTTTTTTTTGTGTTAAGGTTTATTTTATTATTATCACAAATAAAATTAGGTATTTAAATACATATTGGTGTAGTTTCTTTTATTTGCTACATAATTATTTTATCTTAGTTTTATTAGTGTTTTCGAAAAATTATGAATAAACTTATTAGAAATATATTACAAAACTTACTTTGTTCATTGATTCGTACGCTTCTTTAAGTTGTAGGTTGGTTTGCAAATTATAATTTTTAATATGTTTATTAATTTCATGTTTACATACAGTTTTATTAAAATGTGTGTAAAATGTAATTTTTATATAATGTTTTATATTATCATGTTATACCTACTTATCTTATCTTATCTTACCCTATAATTATTTTTACACGTGTAAGCATTGTCTCCAGTTGTATGACAGATAGGTAGGTACCTACCTTCCACCAATTTTATACACGTATTCTAATTTTATTATTTTCTATAGTATACATTGTACAACCAACGTCTCTACAATAGGCCGCCCCAAATGGTTTGACTAGGTGTCGCATCTGGGAGAGGGTGGTTGAGGGAGACCTTTTAACCTCTTCAGCCTGGCTCTCTCGACTCATCACCTTGCACCGCAGTAGAAGGGATAGACCCATATGCCCGTTACCGACACACTAATCCCAAGATTAGTGTCGGTGTGTGTGTGTATTAGAGCACAGGCGTCTGGTTTGAAAGCTGTCCTTGTTCTACTGGTATTTCAATGGAAGATGCTCCGAGGAACTAGCGTCATTGATCCCTTTGGCACCGGTCTCTTTAGTCGGGTAACACGTCAAACGTGTGCCCAACATTTGTCACATGAGAACGGGTCATTTCTACGACTCATTTTTGCCTGCCTCTGTGTGTCCTCCCTCCTACAATACGGGTCTCAAACGTACCTTTCAACATTTCAAGGGTGATAAAATAAAAACGATCATTTTGAAAAAAAACTCTTTAATTTGAATTTTTTAAAACAAAAAATATTACTATACATACTAAAAAAAGTGTGTAATCATTTGAAAAATAACATAACACAATAAAAAAATAATTATAGCCTAATAACTTTATATTCACAATCATTATAAAAACAGCATAATATAATAAAAAATTAAATCATAATTAAAACCAAATAACTTTTTATTATACATCTATCACGAAACATTTAGCGTTGTACATTACAGAAGAATCCTTCGTTTTTTTTTATTTAACAAGGGATATCAAATTATACCTTGCACATAAATTTAACAAAAACTAAAATAAATTATAACCCTCCACAACCAATATCATGATGAAAGATAAAGGGGCCTTATTCGCCCGGTACTCTGTATGCCAGTATTACAAAAGATAAAATATATGGAACTGCTATAACGACTGCCAATGATCAAACTATGGAACAAGCCAACAGCTACTTTACGATTGCTTCACGCTTTATATCAGCTGTAGTGGAATCGGAGTCGATACCTTTGGATCGTTCAATCGTTGAAGCCGGTATAGCGGTCTCTTAATCAATACAATTCATTTGAATTCAAGTTAAGCATCCTGGAGGTAGAATTCTCTTTTTCTCTGCAAATCCTTAGGTAAGGGCAATTTCTTGACACGGTGATTATTAATAAATGTATTAATTTGCTTCCATGACCTCATTGACAATATTCCTGTTTGTTTTTTTATTTCGTTTATTTTCGAAGCGCCAGGATCAATCCCTTCGATGAAATAATTTGCAAAGTTTTTATAAAGTTCATCTTTTTCTTGATTAAGCCACCTTCTTCTAACTATAATTTTTTTTGCCATATTCCCATCAAGTAAATTACTTGGTAAAGACTCTTGGTCATTTTCTAAGCTATTATCCAACGTAACATGATCCACATTTTCTTTATGTGATTCTTCAGGTTGAGGGACGGAATCTATTTCATTTTGTAAAGTTGTTGTAATGTTCGTTCCATTATCAGACTGTGATCGGCAAGATATTTTTCCCTCAGCTAATTGCAGTAAATTCAAGCCAACTTTACCTTTCTCAAGAGCTAGTTGTGGTATCATGTAATTCCCTTTATGTGTACCTGGTGTATGCCCTAAGAAATGAGACAAAGCGTTTACATAAGCATTATTCTTTCCAGCTACTTGGCTCATGGTTGCAACATGGTGTCGCAGCCCAGTTGAAGTTATATGATCTGAATTCACAAAGGAAAACTTGTGTCTTAGTTCCCTTAAAATTTGCGTGCCACAAAAATAAGGTTCACCTCCTAGTTTTGGGAATAAATATTTGTTTTCATTTGGAATTCCAACTAAATTTCTGTATGCAAATATAGTGTCTACATTTTTTTTCATCTGATTTCGAAGAAGTATTGGAACTGTTCTCCCCCTTTTTCCTGGGATATGGAAGCAATATAATGTATGTATAGCATTTTGCTCCTCAGAACTCATGATTTCCAATATTTCTTTAGGAATGTCTTGTTTTTCATTTTGGCTGGCTATATAATTTTCTAATGGAGCTCTTGCAACTTCTCCTGCCCTCCTCCTATTAAAAATTATAATATGAGCAATTGTTATTTTACATAGCTCCTCATAGGCGATATAAGACTTTTCACATTCAAATCGTTGAGCTATATTCACTTCTAGTTTCATAACTTCCGTGCATATTTTTTTTATATCAGTAGTTAAAGGCATGACATCAGTTTTCAGCATTTTTTGAGTTTTCCTTGATTTTTCAGCGTTAGTAGAAATTTCAAATTTCCAAGCGTGACCAAAGATTATTTTAAATTCAGACAACTTGTTTTTTATAACATCTTTGGATGAAGTGGTCAGCACAGGATTCTGTATTGTTTTACGCATCAAAATATCAGCACAATCTTTTATAGCTGTACAAAGTCGTTGAGGGATGCTAGGAATTTTTACAGAACCTGTACTTTCATCGTAACCACTATTTATTTTGACAGCGTCCATAAAAACATTAAAATGTATAGGGTCAAATGCAAGGTCAAATGAGGATATTGCAGGATTTTTTTCTTTGATGACCATGAACAGTCTAGCGAGATCTCTCATCTTGGATGTAATGTGTGTTTTCAAATGATGTTCTTTATGATTGCTTAATAGTAGGGAACCATATGCACAAATTAATGGCTCAGACTTTGCAATTTTTGCAATAGGATCATTTTTGAACACAGGAAATATCTGAGATCTTAAAGATTCAGTGATCTCAGAATTGTCTGGGGATAATAAAATAGCGGATGATTTTAACACTCTGCAGCGTTTTAGTGGATTTCCTTCATGTGATTGTTTTCTATTCGAACATTTTTTCAGGTGTCTATAGAGTAAACTTCTTTTGAATGTGCCACAGCATTCTATACAAACCGCATAATCTTTAGCTGTCGCAGTCGTTCTTGGGCGGCGATTCGGTAGTATTATTCCATCAACTCTATTTATCGCGTCCTGATTATATAGATAATTGCCTCTATTTCTTATTTTCTTCGAAATTAATTCACGCTTTTTTTTTCGTTCGCGCAGATCGGGATCTAAAATTTTATTATATTCAATCACTTCTGCCTCTAAGGGATGTTGGATAGTGATGTGGCGTACAAAGTTGGTTATCAGCTTGAAGCAGTATGGACAGAAGTTTTTACGGTCATAAACTCTTGGTTTTTTACTAGCTAAATCAGATGTACATTGTTTTGAAGTTGATGACACACAGCAGTCCGTTTTCTCCTGCTTCCCTGGATGATCGCTGGTATATGAATCTAAAATTTAAAAATACAATAACATTTTATAACATATTTAATAAATTAAATTTGTGTGGAAAATTATACAGAGTGAATTATACAAAGTTACCACACAAACTTAAACCAGCGATTCCTGAGCATATGTGGTGTGTCAGTCATTTTATTATGGGATGACTTCTTTGTTCGGTAAACTTAAACGTTCACGGGGTCGGTAAGTTTTCTTTGTATTTGTGTTTTTTGCGTTTTGTTTTTTTTTTTTTAATTTTTTTTTTACATTAACTCCGGCCTCCATAGTCCGGCCTATTTGACGACCGCCATAGTCCAGTGGGTAAGACTCTTGACTCACAATCCGGAGGTCGCAGGTTCGAACCCGGCATGCGCAAATTAATTTTATTTGATAAATTTGTGTTATTTCACAATTAATTCATTTAAAATAATATATAGTATATTTGCGGCACGTTCCAGAGTGGAAGATACTATCAGTATCGCCCTGGTGTAAGTAAGAACACCATTCAGAATTAAAACGTTGCTTGAAAATGGCTTTATCCGTGTTTGGTGACCAGATCTGAATCGCCAGGTACTTCCCAACCTTCCTATTCGCCACCTCCTTCCCCTCCCCACTACCTTCAGCCTCACAACATACCCCGATTGGGGATTCCATGGTGTCACTGGCTCCAGACGGGAGCAGTTGAGATTCTTGTGCGGTATTCCCTGTAAAAAAAAACTCCACACAGGAGGCCCTTAAGAAAACGATTTCCCTCAAGGCCTATGTCATCTAAGATGCTGTGTGGAGGGTCTTTTTGAGGAGAAGAGGGAGTTAACATTGGTCTTGAAGAGACCCATGATGTAGGAAGGGGAAAACCCAGAGGCCGGCAAATTGTTCCATAGCCGAGCTGTTGAGCACAAGAACGAGTCGAAGAAGCGACCAATTCTCATGTGACAAATGTCAACCGTGTACATATGTTGGGCACGCGTTTGGCGTGTTTCCCGACTATGCACCGGTGCCGAAGGGATCAATGATGCTAGTTTCTTGGAGCATCTTCCATTGAAATACCGGTAGAACAAGGATAGCATTCCCACCCGACGCCTGTGCCCTAAAGATTGCAATCCGTCTGTTAAAATGGGAGAATTTATCAAACGGATCGCCCGCTTCTGCACAGAATCGAGGTTATTTTTCAGATATTTTGGAGCTCCAGACCAGAGATGGCTACCAAATTCAACTGTGGGGCGGACTTGCGATTTGTACAAGGCTAGTAGTTGTGTACTATTAAAGTATCTGCGGGCCTTGTACAGTACGCCCAGTTTTTGAGAGGCTAGCTTTACTCTGGCTTCGATGGAGCCCCCATATCTGAGCTGGTCACTTAGAGTTACATCGAGCATATCAATAGAGGGCCTGTTCGGAAGGTTGCTTCCGTTGAAGGAGACGAGATTTTCATTTCGATTGCGAGACGTAATAATACATTAAATACATTTCTCTGTGTGTATGCAATTTGAATAATAATTTTATTATTTTGAAACATTTTTGTTTATTATTTATTAATAAATTATGGGAAAATGAGAAGTTATGGGAGGAGTTTGTCGATTAAAAATAGGTGGTGCCCGCCACCCTACCGATATTTTAGAATATGCTCTAGAGTACAAAAAGGTTGGGAACCCCTGCGCTACAGCATAGCGTTTACATTACCAAGTTGGAAATTTGAAACGAGCGCTTACCATGCGCTTATCACATATATGATCAAGAATCATTGGTTAACGTTTGTCAGGTAAATGAGTTAGTCTACCTACCAGAATCAGACGAAATTCTCGAGGGTAACTTGAATAAGTCATCACTGCCGGACGTCACACTTGCTTCTAAAATAAAGCATAATAATGTAATATTCCAAAACTAAGCATCACTACCGTTAATTGCTAAAACATTTCACAATAATAAGTAACGTGATGTTGGTATGTAATGAAAAATACCTAAGATTATTGTATATTATCAGTAATTATTATGTAGCTACCTGAATCTGAAGAGTTTGCAAATAGATCATCCAGTTTTTTCTCCATTTCATTAATTACGGCTCTTTTACCCTCTGAAATTGGTGAACCTTCTTCACTTGTACTAGATATATTTTTATCTATAAAATAACAAAACACATTAAAAATCATAAACATAATAAAACAATAAGCATAATTATTGTACTCATGTGAAAATCAACAAGCATTATTATTAAAATAACAGTGCAAAGCGTTTTCATAGAGACCAAAACTTAAAAATGCAATGCATTATAACGTAATTTTATTAAAAAACACTTTTATTAAGTCATTGAGAGTAATAATTTATATGTAGCTACCTGAATCTGGAGAGTTTGCAAATAGATCATCCAGTTTTTCTTCCATTTCATTAATTACGGCTCTTTTACCCTCTGAAATTGGCGAACCTTCTTCACTTGTACTAGATATATTTTTATCTATAAAATAACAAAACACATTAAAAATCATAAAGATAATAAAACAATAAGCATAATTATTGTACTCATGTGAAAATCAACAAGCATTATTATTAAAATAACAGTGCAAAGCGTTTTCATAGAGACCATAACTTAAAAATGCAACGCATTATAACGTAATTTTATTAAAAAACACTTTTATTAAGTCATTGAGAGTAATAATTTATATGTAGCTACCTGAATCTGGAGAGTTTGCAAATAGATCATCCAGTTTTTCTTCCATTTCATTAATTACGGCTCTTTTACTCTCTGAAATTCGCGAACCTTCTTCACTTGTACTAGATATATTTGTATCTATAAAATAACAAAACACATTAAAAATCATAAACATAATAAAACAATACGCATAATTATCGTACTTATGTGAAAATCAACAAGAATTATTATTAAAATATCAGTGAAAAGCGTTTTTATAGAGACCATAACCTAAAAATGCAACGCATTATAATGTAATTTTACCAAAAAAAACATTCGGTTCGCACTGGTCACGATTATTACGAATAATCTTTAGAAAACCACTTTAGATTCGCCTTAATTACTATATAAGGAAACTTTTTATTACACAATAAATATTATTCGTAATAAGCGTGGCCAGTCCGAACCATTGTATGGTCCGAATCGATAATTACCAAACATTTTTGTTACGTCATTGATTGTAATAATTCATTATGCAACACAATATTTTAGGTTATATGATAAAATCTTACCGTTAATTGAAGAATCCATTGACATCGCAATAATGGTATTAATTCTCTGCCGTGACATTTTATAAAATGCGAAAGAAAAGGATTCATACGACAAATTCCACACGCGATTGGATGCGCTGGGCGGCCGCGGCGTCATAAATATTAAATAGGTATACCAATCTAGCGCAAATATCAACTTAACATCGAGACAGTGTTGCCAACTTTATTTTGACCAATTCACAAATTGTGGTACCGTAACCCATCAGAATTAAGGGATAACCAAATTAACTAAATTTGGTTATCCCTCAAACCACCGTATTATGCCAGTAAGTTAATACCTAAATATTATTTTTTTACAGTGAATACCGCACAAGAGTCCCAACTGTTCCCGTCTGGAGCCAGTGAGACTATGGCATCCCCAGTATGTTATGAGGCTGAAGGTAATGGATAGGGGAAGGAGGTGGGGAAGATGAAGGTTGGGAAGTACCTGGCTATTCGGATCTGGTCACTAAACACGGCCAAAGCCATTTTCAAGCAATGTTTCAATTCTGAATGGTGGTCTTACAGCAGGGCGATACTGAGAGTATCTTTCACTCTGGAACGTGCCGCAAATATACTTTATATTATTTTAAATGAATTAATTGTGAAATAACACAAATTAATCAAATAAAATTTGAGACCTGCGGATTGTGAGTCAAGGGTCTTACTCCTGGACTATGTAGGCAGTATATTGTAATTTATTTTTAAATTATTGTTTATTTTTGTTCATAATATTTTTTATAAAATACACCCAAACAACAATAAAACACCTTTTTATTATCTACTACAATACAACTAGAGACAATGCTTTTGAAAAATAGTCACGCGTAAAGTAATTACCTAGGTACAGAGCATTTTTTTAAATGAAAAACTTGTTAGATTTCTTAAATATGATAATATTATAATCCATTATAAAAATTACGTTCTACTAAAAAAACATTTAAACAAATTAATATAACTGTATGAAAAAACATATTAAATGAGTACCTAATATATTTCTGAAATTTTTAGAAAACCCTGTATAGATATCATCACATTACAACTGACTATGCTTTCGGAACGCAAAAGACAAATACATAATTACGTAGCAAATATTTTATTTATTAAAGAAAAACTACATAAATGTGTAATAAAATACGAAATAATATAAATCTTGTATTAAAAACAAAAACAATTAACACAAAATTAATAACGATATTATAAAAGCAATTCGTAAATCAATCTTCAATTTTAAAAAAGCGCGCGAATAGCCGCTAAATATTACTCGTATAATATAATGTCTGTTCTTCTAAAACAACTAACAGTCCACAGCGAGCGCTTGGCAGTCTGGCTACCTATGTAGATAGAATACAACATAACATACCGGCAAACATATAACAAATCGCAAAAGATTCAATCTGACATAGCAATGTCATGCGATAATAGATTTTGAGGAATTTAACCATTGAGTTCAATATCGCAAAGCATTGATAAACGACTTGGAGTTTGAATGATATTGTATGACGAGAACATCCGGCAACGTCGCATGCCGTGATGTTATAGATGCGATAAAAAGTGTACCCAGTTGATGTTCTAAGTATGGATGAATATTTACTGATAAAAAACGCATTCCGGAGCATTAACGGTCCACGTAAAAATGTCATTTATTCACTCAAAAATTTTTTTTACACCGTTCGACTCGTCTCATCGAGTTTGATATGATGGACTTAAAAAAAAAAAAACGATGAGCCACTAAGTGCCCAAATGAGCCAGTAAGTCGAAATGATCAAGAAGTTCCGGTAATTAAAGGACGCTTTGAGCCACTAAATGCCGTAACATAAACTTATATATATATATATATATATATATATAAAATAGAAATTATATTCGTAGTCCTCCTCACTAGGAGATCCTGTGCTGAGGGAGATTATTCGATAAGTTTTCAGCGACTTATATGGTTTAACTTCATGGTTTCGAATTAACACCTGACCTTTTGCATCAGAATAAATTACTTAAATCAGTAGTTCGTTTAATTCGTTTCCTCTTTTTTTTAAATTTAATTAATTTAATTTTGAACTCGCCATATGTCGCGGGCGTAATACACATTAATAAAAAAAAAAAAAAAATACAAGTATTAATTATTTTTTTTCTTTTACTATACATATAGGTATGTTAAATACTTTTAACAACCAAATTATTGTAAAGCAGGGGATAAAACCATATTAGAACTGATATTTAATTGGTACTTCCCTACAGGTAATGAATATGTGCAAGTACTTACAGAAGTTTACTGAACATCATAAGAAATTAGTTGTGTATTAAGTTATCAGATATAAACATATAACTTAAACAGAGACATTGAGTGTCGAAAGTCCCAACCAGGAGACGCACAGCATGGAATGACACTCTGTGATGAACCTTTGACTGGTGCAAGGTTAGTCATGTCTCTTCACACCTCTCGTCCCCTGATATATGTATGAATGGGAGCATCGACGCTCCACAGGGGTTTAAAAGCACATAACAAGACCATCAAATCAATGGCGAAAGTAACGCCATGAAAAAATATGATGCAAAATTGAACAGTAGAAGAATTCAGGGCCAATCAAGTTAAATCAAATACATAGGTCAGATCATGACGGGAAAGCGGTTGGATTACCTCAAGATCACGACAAGTGTTAAAATTACAGATAAGAAAAATATGAAGGTAAATGATTAATTGAAATAGTGAACACAGAAATGATTGTTAATATTTTGAACAAAGTAATAGTTCACCTGTATATATGTTATATGGCACAGTGTATTATAGTTCAACATCAATTTAATTTGATTTTAATAAAGTCATAGTTCACCTGTATATATGTTATATGGCACAGTGTATTATAGTTCAACATCAATTTAATTTGATTTTAATAAAGTCATAGTTCACCTATATATGTTATATGGCACAGTGTATTATAGTTCAACATCAATTTAATTTGATTTTAATAAAGTCATAGTTCACCTATATATGTTATATGGCACAGTGTATTATAGTTCAACATCAATTTAATTTGATTTTAATAAAGTCATAGTTCACCTGTATATATGTTATATGGCACAGTGTATTATAGTTCAACATCAATTTAATTTGATTTTAATAAAGTCATAGTTCACCTATATATGTTATATGGCACAGTGTATTATAGTTCAACATCAATTTAATTTGATTTTAATAAAGTCATAGTTCACCTGTATATATGTTATATGGCACAGTGTATTATAGTTCAACATCAATTTAATTTGATTTTAATAAAGTCATAGTTCACATGTATATATGTTATATGGCACAGTGTATTATAGTTCAACATCAATTTAATTTGATTTTAATAAAGTCATAGTTCACCTGTATATACATATGTTATATGGCACAGTGTATTATAGTTCAACATCAATTTAATTTGATTTTAATAAAGTCATAGTGGTGAGTTATGGAGGAAATATAAATATGTAAGTAAGTTTAAATTTGATTGTGAATTTTTGGCATGACATTGTATTACTTACTTATTCAAATAAATGGCTAAATTTTCATGTTAATACAAATGTTTTTTCTTTAAATTACTTATTGTGAGTAAGTTTAGGATATTGGGAGAAAGGTTTCTCCCCCATGTGAGTAAGTTTATGACTTTTTAAATGTCCTGCTTGAGTGCAGGTATACTGACAAACATCACAAGAGAAAGGTTTCTCCCCCGTGTGAGTAAGTTTATGTCTTTTTAAATGTCCTGCTTGAGTGCAGGTATACTGACAAACATCACAAGAGAAAGGTTTCTCCCCCATGTGAGTAAGTTTATGACTTTTTAAATGTCCTGCTTGAGTGCAGGTATACTGACAAACATCACAAGAGAAAGGTTTCTCCCCCGTGTGAGTAAGTTTATGTCTTTTTAAATCTCCTGCTCGAGTGCAAGTATACTCACAAACATCACAAGAGAAAGGTTTCTCCCCCGTGTGAGTAAGTTTATGACTTTTTAAATGAGCTGCTTGAGTGCAGGTATACTGACAAACATCACAAGAGAAAGGTTTTTCCCCCGTGTGAGTAAATTTATGTATTTTTAAACTTACTGCATGAGTGCAGGTATACTCACAAACATCACAAGAGAAAGGTTTCTCCCCCGTGTGAGTAAGTTTATGACTTTTTAAATTTCCTGCACGAGTGCAGGTATACTGACAGACATCACAGGAGAAAGGTTTCTCTCCCGTGTGCATCAGTTTACGGCTACTTAAATCTATTGAACGATTAGACGAAAATTGGCATTGTTCACAGGTAAAACGTTTCTTCTCTGTGCGGGGACCAGTGAAGCTGTTCCCCTTACTTGTGGATGGCTGTGGCTCCATTCCCCTCCCTGTGGCTCCTCCAGCCGCCGGCTCCTCCTCATGCTGCATATTTCCTGCAGAGAGATCACTCGCTTAATTAACTAAACGGATTTCAAAATTCCCTTATAATTCCAGGATTTCCAGATCAGTTTTTACATTTTCCCTTGATATTTTTTATTTGATATAGGGGCATATCTTTTAAAAATTTATTTTAGAAACTGCAAAAATTTTAATCAAAAAGTTATTCATGTTTACAATAAGGTTCGAATAAGTTAATACAATTCTAAAAAAAATCATTGTTTGAAATTTTTTGTAAAAAATGTCGAAAAAATTCATTAAAAAAGACAGTTGATCCCCTGACAGTTGCTCCCCCTTCATACTTATATACTTATATATTTAGTCAGCAAGGAATTAATTCGTGTTTTTTCTTCATTCCGTCCACTGCGCCGGACTAATTTTATCTTTCTACCTCAAAACTACCCCTAAATGTTGGAATTTCGAAAAAAGTTATGTATCTTTTTTTTACTTGTACTATCATGTAGAATCACCTCCCGAAGTTAATGCACTTTACCCCCGGACACCCTGTTTATTGTATATGTATACCAGCGTATATGTATAAAAAATCGACTCTAAATAAATTTGTTTGATATTCATACCAACTTATTATTAAAGAAATTTTTGGAGCCGATTTAACATTCGAAATAGGTAAATTATGCTCAAAATATTATAATGTCAGGGGTCAATTGTTGGTTCACCTGCGAAACATTTTCTGTAAAACATAGTATTATTTCATAAATTTGAATATGAAAGACCGACGTTTTCTGAAGACAGGTAAAATGCTGAAAAATTTCCCAACGCGTTAATAAATTTTCCTAATTCGTATTATTATTTTGGAAGTATACCGTTGCGCCAGTCCGTCAAATACAGATATTTGAAGTATACTTGGAAAAATACCGTTCCATTAAAAATAATAGGGAGCGTTCAAGTATTACGTAATGGAATTTTTGAAGATTTTTGACCCCCCCTCCCCCCCATGTAACGCGCTGTAACGTTTTCCTGTTCAACCCCCCCCCCCCCCCTAAGCGTTACGTAACACCCAAGTAACAATTTTTACCTGAAAGTCACAATTAAGTTGCGCAACGTACTGAAATGTCGCTTAAATACCCTTTTTCTTGATTTTATCGCGTTTGCGGTAATAAATAAAACAAGAGATTTCTAACTCGCGATACATTATATACATTTTATTTATTCATATTATCATTTATGAAAAAAATTGAGAAAATTATTATTTTTATCGGCCTTGTATTCCTTCCAGATCTCCACAATTTAACACTGTCTTACCTAAAATAAACCTACATGGTTTTACAACACAAACTTTCTTTTACATTAGCTTTAGTGAGGAGGCCCTGAGGAAAGAAATTTCCCTAAGTTTTCCCTGTGGAGCAACACTTTACTCCACTATGATTCACAAGCTGACTCATAGTGGAGTTAAACCTTTTCCACGTCCCGAATGCAGTTATACAAGTTCTCAAAGGGAAGATTTAAAAATCAACAGTATGATTCACAGAAGATAAAAACCATTTTCATGTCCTGACTGCAACTATTCGTGTCTTCTAAAGAGATATCTAAGAAGTCTCTTTCTGACTCACGGTGTAGAAAAACCGTTTTCATGTTCCAACTGCAACTATTCATGTACAACGAAGAGAAATCTAAAATTTACCCATGTTTACCCACAGTGGAGAAAAATCCATTTCATGTCCTGACTGCAACTATTCTACTTCTCAAAAAAAAACCAAAACGGCACTTGCTAACTCACAGTGACGAAAAACCTTTTTCTTGTCCCGATTGCGACTATTCATGCGCTACACAACGGTATCCAAAAGTTCACGTATTGAACCACACTGGACAAAAACCTTTTTCATGTCCCGACTGCAATTATTCATGTAGTGCAAAGGAACTCATTTGCTTACTCAAAATGATACAAAACCTTTTACATGTATCTACTGCACTATTCATGTTCTACAAAGAGTCACCAAAAATCACATGTTAAAGCACAGTGGACAAAAACCAGTTTCCTGTCCAGAATGCAGTTATACATGTTCTCAATAGGACAATTTTTAAATCCACCGTGCGATTTACAGAAGAGAAAACCTTTTACATGTCCTGACTGCAACTATTTGTGTTCTTAACAGGGATATCCAAGAATTGACTTGCTGACTCTACTCATTGTGGAGAAAAGCATTTTTCATGTTCCGACTGTAACTATTCAGAGAAATAAAAAAAACATGTTTACTCACAGTGGTGAAAAACCCATTTCATGCCCTGACTGCAACTATTCTTCTTCTCAAAAAAAAACTAAAACGGCACTTGCTAATTCACAGTGATGAAAAACCTTTTACTTGTCCCGAGTGCGACTATTCAGGCGCTACAAAACGGTATCTAAAAATTCACATGTTTACCCACACTGGACCAAAACCTTTTTCGTGTCCCGACTGCAATTATTCGTGTTGTACAAAGGAACTTCTTAGAAATCATTTGCTGACTCACAGTGCTACAAAACCACTTTCATGTTTCTACTGCAACTATTCGTGTTCTACAAAGAGGCACAAAAATCACATGTTTACCTTCAGCAGACAAAACTATTTTTTTGTCCCAGTTGGTTTTTCAAGTTCTCGAAAGGGAGATTAAAAAATCCACAGAACGATTCACAGTGAAGAAAACCTTTTTTTATGTTCCGAGTGTAACTATCCATGTTCTACGAAACCTAGCTTTAGGTAATATTATTATATTTTAGCAGTAAACTAACCTGTGTGTAATAACTAAAAAGCGTTGTTCTTACTAAAAACTCTTGTATAACATCATTCATATGTTGCATAAATTTTTCATATTTTTTAAACTTTTCTTTTGCTGTCTTCCAAATTTGGTTGGCATTTTTTGGTTGCACTGCGCTGACAAGTCAGCATGAGAGCCTTTATAGGCCAATAACAGCTGATGATGTAAATCTCCCGGTTTGGAGGACATTATAATTCCTAAAAACTCACATTTACAACACTGACTACAGCAAATTGTTTTATGCGTATTTCGTGTTTAAAACACTAACAAATACTGACAACGAAAATAAAATAAAAATGACGCACAATACAGTCGAGGAATTCCCCGTACAACATAAACTAAAAGGCTTGCCAACCTTGAAGATTTCAATTCCTTAGTTTTTTATTTAAATAAAGAAAAACATGTTACGTAACGCGCCGTAACGTTTCACCAGACCCCCCCCCTCCCCCCCCAAGTGCGTTACGTAATACTTGAACGGCCCCATACATAGAAATTTTGCAGTGAATTAACCTCGCGACCGGGCCGTCAAATGCAGATATTCAAGTTAATTTAAAAAAAAAATATGGCATAACATTTCTGTGCAAATTGGAATTTAGCAGCCGATTACCGTTGCGGCCGGCCTTGCAGATTTTTGTCAGATTATAGTATTATACTTTCAAAATATCTACTTGAATTTATAAATAAAAAAAATATTCCTGTTATTCCAAAAATATTTATAAATTCCCTGACATTTCACTGATGATTCCCGGTTTTCCAGGTCTGTGGCCACCCTGAAATACGAGCATTCATCGTTCACAAGTACATTGCACAGTGCTTTCATAATCTCTTCTTCAAACACCGTGACTTGCTCTTCTTAAATGGGTTTGTCATTGCTGAGGATCAATTGAAATAATAAATTGTACTACTTAAATATTTGTAGGTACAATATCAATGAACAAACAAAACGAATGGGTTCCGGATCATTATTTTATTACATAATAAACATATGTTATGAATAAAAAGAAGTAGGTAATAAGGGTTTTTTACAATATTAATGAGAAAAATGACATTTTTTGCCTTGGACTATCCGTCCGAAGTTTGGACTAAAGTTTGTGCAGGCTATTGTAGTGTCATTAAATCTTGGAGATGTTCATCGGTAAGTCTGTCCCGGAATTTATTTTTATGGAAGTTAACTAACTAACTAACTCACCATCACGCTGTTTCTCCGCAGGGGTAGGCAGAGAGGACGGACCGCCAAACATCCCGGTCTTGGCACACATTCCTTGCCTCGTTTACATTCATACAACGTCTCATACATTCTCTTCTATTATTCTGACTCTTGACATGGCCCGACTCAAGTATGTGCCATGTCTTTCTTGGGCGTCCTCGACTTCTTCTACCATTCACATTTGCGTCATATATTCTCCTTACACTCCTTTCTTCGTTCATTCGCTCTACATGCCCAAACCATCGGAGCGTTCCTTTCTTGATCTTATTATGGTTCATCTTGGAAAATGCTGCTTCACAAACGTATGTTGACCCAAACAAAGTGAGATGTTTCAAGGCTAATTCTTTTAATTCTGGGTATTTATTAGCACAAACAAATTTTATCCAAAACTCTTGAAAAGAAACTTCCAGTTTTTGGTGTTTTAAAACTGTATTTTCTGGGAAATCGATTATTTCCATCTGGACAGCAGCTTTATTACTGCCGAAAATATTTTCAGCTTCATTGCTCCATTTATCACCAGGATGCAGAGAGTAAATGTTACTGAGGTTGTCGACGACATTCTCAATTTTCTTAAAATCTGTGAATCTATTTTCAAATTCCGATGATGCTTAATGAAAAAATATTTTGTATTGTTAACACACGGTCCGCACAAAATAGGTCGGCGGTCCGGATCCGGACCGCAGTCTGCCATTTGGTGACCCCTACTATACACTCTACAAGACAGACTGTTTATAGATCTTTCATTCAATTAGAAATAAGTATTAACGTAACACTGTTCCAGATTATTTAAGTCCATAGTTAAATTAATATCATATAATTGCCTATCAAATATCAAACCATTAAACTCATGTCTCTTCAGATCATACATTTGCAGCGGCCAGTAATGTGGCAGCTATATGGCAGCTAATGTGATACCGATGGATACCAAAAACAATGATGGATCTGCTAAAAATTGAAAATCTTTTTGTCGGCTTAGGGGGCGTTCAAGTATTACATAACGCAATTTTTGAAGATGTTTGACCCCCCCCTCCCCCCCCCTGGAAAGTCGCTTAAATACCTTTTTTCTTGTTTTAATCGCGTTTGCGGTAATTTTATTTATTTTATTTTAAATGCACATTTACAGTTATACATAACGACAAAGATATTCTAATACAGAAGAGATATGCTATGGTGTCCGCGCAACTGTTGCCGGACTACGCGCTAATTAGGGTAGTTTTCATACAAAAAGAATTTGTTCATTTCGTCGATTTTTTGAAAATGTGCATTAATATTGGTTAACAATATATTTTGAATAAGGAAAGAATTCGTTCATTTAGTTTAACGTTCGTTTGGTTTATTCGTTAATTATTTGTTCTTTTAGTTTATTTGTTAATTGGTAAACCATATCGGCGACACCCGGAAGCGCAGACCCACATAGTAAAAACAGCAGATAGCACATCTACTTATATTCCAATATCTTTGCATAACGAATAATAAACATACATTTTATTTTATTAAGCAATACTAGCGTTTTTGAATCGATGAATATTTAGTTTAAAATTATCTATATCAGGGGACAGGAAATTTAGTAACAGAATCATTTTTCCGAGCGGCATTACTAATGGTAAGTTAGTTCTGCATCTCGGAACAACAAAAGTTCTGTGTCTGCGCGCTCTTGTGAAGTTGTCGAGGACATAAAACTCAAATTTTTGTAATATATCGGGAATACAGATGTTACCGTTTAAAAGTTTATATGCTGTTGTCAGCAAAGCAGTTTTCCTTCTTTCGGCGAGGCTATTAATACCCAGCATGCTGGATAAAAAGGCTGATGGATATAACCAGGGATAATATCCGAAGTCTCTAAGATATAAATATCTCAGAAACTTCGTTTGCACTTTTTCAATCATTTGAAAGTATGTTAAATCCACTGGTCCCCATATTATTGAACCACTGTCCAAAATGCTCCGTACTAAACTATAGTATAGCAAACGAATCGCGGCTGAGCTCCAAAAGTATCTGGAGTTGCTTAGCACAAATCCTAGCATTCTTAGAGCTTTGCTGCATATCGTTTCTATGTGGACGTGAAATGTTAGGTGCGCATCAAATGTGATTCCCAAATCTCTCAAAATA
The DNA here is from genome assembly GCA_917880885.1 of Limnephilus marmoratus. NCBI lineage: Eukaryota > Metazoa > Arthropoda > Insecta > Trichoptera > Limnephilidae > Limnephilus > Limnephilus marmoratus. Next base: position 53,650,673 of record OU862917.1, on the reverse strand, counting down.
ACAATGTGCTGTAGAGACGAATAAGACATTTTGTAGTTATAGTAAATCGTTTTGTTCGCCTTGGTGTAGCACATAATAGAGCATTTCTTAATATTAAATACAAATTTATTTGTGATTCCATTCGACGATGGAATTTATATCACTTTGTAGCTGCAAGAGTAAAAAAACAAAGAGAAAAAAAAATAAAACAAAGAGATTTCCAACTTGGAAGATTGTAATTCCCTACTTATTTTTATCTCAATAAAGAAAAACATGTTACGTAACGCGTTGTTCGAACCCCCCCCCCCCCCCCTCGTAACGCACAGTAACTTTTCACATGAGCCCCTCTCCCCCTCCCCAAGTGCGTTACGTAATACTTGAACGGCCCCTTATTTTAATTTCCTTTTGATGATTTAAAAGTCTGTATTTTCGGAATTTTTAATGAAAGAAAATGCAAAATATCAATACAATACTATCTCTTGATCTCTAAAATTGTAAAAATGCAGAAACGAAACTTTAAACAGGTCTACTGCAAAACTACCAAATCGCACATCCGACACTGCTCTTCGTGACCTTCGATACAATCTACTGTTCCTTAATGTTCTACTGTCATTGTGAAGTCAATAAATTATCGCTGGTATCGCAAGGCACAAACAGATTTGGCACAGTCAATCAATACTCTTTTTAGTAAATTTAATACCACATCTTTTGTGTTGCTTCCCCGTTCTTTGGTAAAGTATATATTATGTATTAGTATTTTAATGCTAAATTAAAACACTTTCTTAAAACCACTGCTGGACGAGTTTCACTGTAATGAAACATGTTAAGTAAATCGGTCAAGTGGTTGAAATAAAGTGTTTTATTTATTTATATAAAGAGAGTGTCTGTGACCTGTGGCTGGCGGACAGGCGAGTGGCATGGATTTCATTTTTATTCAAATCTACAGTTTTATTCTGAGATTGATGAAATTTGTAGGGGAATTCAGCTAGTTATTTATAAATGAATAAATAGATATTTTGGTTACCCCCATAAAGAGTGTGAAAAAAATGTACCTTAAAAATGGATTTCTGAGTTTTTGCACAATACGATATGTAAATCGTTAGGTGTATCGCAAACGTTTTTCGTAGTGCGAAATAAAATTATCTAGTTTGATAGCAATTTGCAACCAAAAAGTAGTTGATAATAACATTGAACTCCATAGTAAAACAGTATTTAGTGAACAAGGTGTAAAAATATAATGTTATATTTTGACATTCACATATGTTATATTTTAACGTTCACAAGTGAAATAGCTCATTGTAAGACAACGTTTCAAAGAAAATTGAGAGTTTACCATTTTTTGAGCATTTCTGTAGTAATAATAATCAAGAGTAATTAATTTGATGCTAAAGAACCATTTATAAATGTATTTAGGCAGCCTGCAATGGCCTACACGCGAGAATTTGAAGGAATTGGAGGTTGTTTTCCCACCGCAGTGTATTGTGCTTAAAGGTATTTAGATTTAGATACGTTTAGTAAATATATAATAGCCTGGCACTTGCCAACAGTCCACATCCCCTCACCCTCGGCCGCAGGTAGATAGATGTGCAGACAGTCAGACAGTGAGTGGTATAATATAATAATATGTACATACCTCGGAGCGGAGTACGGGTACGGAGTAGTGAGTGGTATTGCTTGGGGTCAATATTCAGTCGTTTGGCATATTCTGACCCGTACCACACCAGCAGCTCCGTGCCGGCGTATATGTCATTCACTGTCCTGAAACCATACATAGAACAGATTCAAATAGAATAATGTGTGGTATGAGAGTAGTATAGGATTTAGTATTTATAGGATAGTATGCTGCACTCACCTATAAAATATTTGGCCCTTGTGTTGGAAGGCCTGCAGATTCTGCTCGCGGGAATTCCGGGAACAGTTGACGAAGCGCAGCCAGTTTGCACAGCTCAGCTTCTCTCCGTCCACGTACTGCCTACCTCCGTTTGGTTTTCGGATCTGAATAGTATGATTGATTGAGTAATGGTGATTAGATTGGTACATAATGTGGTTATACCAGTAGAAGCGAATGCTTAGTACTAGTATTACCTGCCACACGTATTGGCTGTTGGGGTCGGGCCGGCTGGATACTTGGCCGCGGTAGGGCCCGAAGCGCAGGCCTCTGGGCAAAGGCTCTGCCGCCCAGGCGCCGCGCCCTGCCCCGGGGATGCCCGAGGGCCGCAGCGCTACATGAGGGGGGCAGCCGAGCTCCATTTCTCCCGTCTTGTCGTCTGGTATCACCAACAGGGGTCCGTGCAGCGGGCAAAATGTTCGGAAGCTTCTGTCGCACACATCACACCCTGGAAACACACACACATTTACAAGCATACTCCATCACAACCCATCACACAAGTACAACACACGTTTAATTACACTTACAGGTGTATGCATCATCTTCTTGCTCCTCCAGTTCCATGTAGTTTACCCTCTTCAGTCTTCGGAGCCGCCTCTTCTTGATGTACACTGGAAGCAAGCGTGTGTTCATGAAGACATCCAACACAATGTATGTTATATCTCTAATAAGCAGGCTGTACTCACCAGGCTCGCTGTCTGGAGCCGTGTCTATCTCCTCCTCCTTACCACGAACCAGCTCATCCATTAACTTCTTCTTCCGAGCGGATCTATAGGCATAACACAAACATCAAGCACAACACAACAAACAGAGCAACAGGCAACAGACAGATGCGCTTTGCGTTCCCATACTTACTCGTCTATTTCCAGTTGGCTGAACCCCTTTAAGCATTGCTCCACTGCAACACCGTCTGCAACAACCTGCAATCCAACCAACACACGTGACACACATATATACACGCATACTAACGGTAAAGGAATATAATATTAACACAACACACACACACACCTTCTTATTCCTAAGTCTCTTGCGCATTCGGCTCTTCTGTTGTTGCAGCCTGAATGCCGGACTCTTGTCTAGAAAAGTCACGAAAAAGGAATACTTTAGTACATAAGCATTGTAAATCTAATAGATTATAACTGATCATATAACTCATATACCTTGCTTCTTGCCCTTAGACTCTAATTCTGCAATAAATAACTCGTATCGAGTAAGAAAATCCGGTTTTTCTATCTTCCCTGTGGACAAAATCAAAGAGGAACATTATTTATTCATGTATTTTGATGAAATAGGTCAGGGGAGAAGAAAATAATCTTACCGTGTTTGTACGCGACGTACATGCACTTCACTCCATGGCGTACTTCCTCGTTCATCATGCTCCATTCCTTCTTGGTGAATAATCCTTTCACGTCCAAGTCTTCTGGGGCCATTTTAAACATTGTATTATTAGATATGCAGCAGCACATGCACAAGTCAACTTTTGATAAGTTCGAAGGAGCAATATTAATTCCCGCGGAAATGGAAAAAAGTTTTGCCAATAGAAGAAAATATTTTATCAAGCAAACACTACATTTTTAAATCGGGGCAAAATGTTTCACATTCGCTTTTTACGGGCTTATGTTTTTATTGCCGTAAAAAGTAAATTTATGATCTAATGACTAATTCAATATGCATAAGCTCACACAACCCGGTATATCAATTGATTTAAGCTCGGTTGCTTGGAATGTCGAGCTTAACCCGGCTTGGAAGATAATCCGTAATGGTACTGACACTAGAGGTGGGTAAGTTCTGCATTTTTCCGGAAGCCTCCGAGACTTGCTTCCTTTTAAAAGTACACGAGTTCTAGGAGCAGGTCCCGGGTCCGAGTTCTTAGGTGCGGACTGGGCACTGGGTATTGTTGCGGCGCACCGAAACGGGACGCACGGGTTCAAAGAACTCGGAACCAGGACCTACTCGTAGAACCCACACGAGAACTCAGAACCCCGGAGTCGGACAAGACCCGTACGAGAACAAGGACCCGTCACCCGTGCAATGTAGGTACATTCAATGTATCTACACTGCACGGTCTTTTATTGAGAATTTAAATAAGTAAATTAATAAGCTGTAATGCTTTACTATAAACTATTATTTTATAATGCACGTCACCCGTTGATTAACGATACCAGATAAGACGCTCTAATTAAAAACTACTCCGTGCCTAGCCGAAGGGGTCACGCACGTGTGTGTCGATCAACGAACAGCGATCGAATGAACGCCCAGCGCCCAGCTCGTGACGTGACTCAAGGGGAAGTGTCATAGTTGGCCGGCCGCGGGTAGCGGGGAGTGTCGGGAACTCACCGAGACCCGCGACTCATGAGTGGAATGGTGAGTGACGCCGGACCGTGGATCGCGGAGCAAGCCGGCGCGGCGGCCACGGGGTGAGTCAGGAATGTAGTAGTTCGCGGCGTTCGCGCGAGTCCGGGAGTGGGCGAAATGAATGGATTGTGTCGCGATTCGCGTAGCTTGGAACAAGGCGCTTGGGTTTAAAGGAACCCGGGACTTGTATTCGAGTGCGGTTTTCGCGCTTCGGCGTTGAGTTGCTCGGACCGCCGGATTACCGCCGGATTTATTTGGATGCGGAGAGTACTGGGACTGGGCCGGGTTCTCTGGGAGTAGTCGATTTGAAAAAGGAGTGGGAGTAGGAACCGCTTCCCGCAAAGGAGCGGATCACATGAGCCCATTCCAGCTGAACTAACACATCGCTAACTGACACACTTGCTCATTAACAAACCGGCTTATCAGCTTGCTCATTAATAAGCAGGCTTGGTTTGAGCTTTCTCATGAATGAGCATGCTCAAAGCTGATAATTGAATACACATGCTCTTTAATGAGCATGCTCATGTCAAATAAATGTCAAATGGAGTCAGTTCCATTCGCCCAGAATTAACAAAATAATCTTATTGCTTGCAACGCAATTTTTTAGTAATCTTCTGACCAAAGAAAATAAACGGTTTATTTTGGTCCAAGATGTCAAAAATCCGAAAATGGCTAAGTAATAAAAATTAAATGCTAATTTCAATAGAATGTGGTTTCATTTCGAAGGTAAAGGAACTTTTGGGGAATTTGGAAATCTATTGTGGGTATTTTAGTGACCTTGTGTTCCAAATATATTCGTGATTCCCATAATAAATCACAAAAAACAAGATTGTTTCGTCTCCCCAGTAGACGTGGGCAAAATTGAATGAATGAATTAAATGAATAAATTCAATTTTGTAACACACTTGATCTGATTCTCATTTTCAAAAGGAATTAAATCAATATTCCTTACCCTTGGCCTTGCATCTTACGATTTTTTAACAGCACCATATTTATTTTTATTTCGATTAATTTATTTTACTGTTAAATATTTCATGTTATATTGAGGTAAGAAAATAATAATGTACTCTACTAAATATTGTAGTGTTTCGTAGGAATTAAATTAAATATTATTCTGGATATTTGTTGCGCGGATAGGGGAGGCGTCTACTAATATCTACAGGAATTCTAAAAACTGAAAAAATCGAACTAATATCTATGGGAATCAAAGTGTTGACGAATATCTACAGCTCAAACTGTTGATTAATATCTATGAGAACCAAAGTGTTGACGAATATCTACAGTACTGTCAGAGGTTGGATTTTCAATTATGTATAGCATATTGGAATAACGTAATATTGCGTATGCAGTTTAAAAAACTTAATTTATGTAAGTATGTATGTAAAAATCCCTAATATCGGACTATTGGACACATTTAGCTGATTAGTCCAACCTACGCTCTGTAGATATTAGTTCAACCTACGCTCTGTAGATATTAATCAACACTCTGAAGTTCGTAGATATTAGTTCAACATATGAGCTGTAGATATTCGTCAAACATACGGGCTGTAGATATTAGTATCTGGAGTCCGGATAGGTACACCTACTACAGGCGATGCGCGCCGCGAAATTGCCTATCACGTGTACTGTGTAGTATCCCGCGCAGTAAATCTTATACCTACAAAAAACCCCGTAGGCCAGAGTCCCCGTCCCAATCCAAGTGACAAAACCGCCAAGCGAGTCAAATAATTCTGAGCTCCGAGTGCCGCGTCTGTTTCACAGTCGTCCCGCCAGTCCCGCTATTGTCATAGTCACGGAGGAATGAGGAATCGTTCCTACAAGTCTGCGCGGACTGTAGCGCTCAATCCGCAACCCCAATCTCTGTTTCACTTATTCAAGGAATCAAAACATTTATTTCTTATTCATTTGTGACGTTGTAGTCCCACGGGTCCCCCCGGGTCACACGTGTCGAGTCTATCCAGCCGGTCCGCGGAATGCAAGTTATTCAAGTCACAGCAAGACAAAAGACACTTTATTAGTCAGAAGTTCCTAATTCATTTCTTGATGCCCGCAGAAAATCGGTTCGCCGTTGGTCCCCGCGCGGCCAAGCCGTCATCTTACGGCGAAACTTCCCACTTCGGACCCTGAATGTTAATAAAAAGACTAAAAAGCGAAAGTTAATGCTACATTTTTTCTCCCTCACACGTGCGTAAATTATGCAAAGCGTGTAGAAACAAAACGATGTTTATTTATATTATTGTTTTTTTATGGTATCTGTTTACCTAGCCGTAAACAAAACATCGGTCGGGGTTAGTATATTATATTTATGCATCAGTCGCTATCGAACCGTGATACTGATAAATGATAATTGATTTTATTTTTGTAATAAATTATATGACGCGTGTCGCCCAGACTTTTAATTAGTTTTTATTCGGCGCTTGGTTTTAACTTCACCATTGAGGTAGGTGCATTTAAAAATATATATTTGAGTGATCCAGGTGTATAATAGTATGTTTTTTTTGTGAATACCGCACAAGTCCCAACTGCTCCCGTCTGGAGCTAATGAAACTATGGCAACCACAATTGGGATATTTTGCGAGGTTGAAGGTATGGGAAGTTTAGATCACGTGAAGTGGAACGATTTTAAGTTTAATAAATAAATAAAAAAATATTAAAACTTTAGGAGTTAACCACAAAAACTGTTCAATTTTAAGATTTAATAAAGCACGCATTGAAATATTTCGTTAACCCCGTCGCGAGTCGTTTTTAGTACCTACAATTTTTCAGAACAACATAATTCACCCTAAGAAGAGTGCTTTGCGAAGTGAAAACTTCCTTAGCACCGTTGTGATTTGAAACTCGATGAAACGAAAAATAACGACACTAAAAATAGGCAAACAGATGCATCAAAAGGATGTAGTCTGCGAGAGAATGAGATAGTATTATCGGTCTCCTCTTTTTGCGGTTCTTCGTAGCCTTTCGGTCTCCTCTTTGTGCGGTGCTTCGTAGCCTCCCCACTCACGTCTACTTTAGTTTTCTGAAGTGAAAACTGCGCATTAGATAATATATCTATGTATACATACATATAAACGAAGGTTTTTTTTTTTTTTGGAATTAATTGAATTAAAGGATTGAATAAAAGGAATCAATTCAAAAAGCCGAGGGAATCAGACTGAATCGATTCTGAGGGAATGAATCTGCCCATGTCTACTCCCCAGTGCAGCGGGCTATATTGTACATAATGCGCAGGCATGAACTGAGATCGGATTGAAATTAGCATGCTTGCCTATTCACACATGCTTAGAGGCTTCCCCTTTCACTCGATAATCCAATGAGGCTGTTGAATTAGCAATCAATAATAGCAACGTCACTGACACACATGCTACTGGGTAGCATGCTCTTTGGCTTCAAATGAGCAAGTATGTCCGTAGCATAAAGGTTGTAAGCCTGGATATTACCATTATTCATTTAGAGGCCAACTTCAAACATTTGGACGATTGTGTGAAGGGGTAGTTCGTGCGTTGGAAGTTTGAGTTGGAAGGTTGGAATTGACGAATATCTACAGCTCAAACTGTTGATTAATATCTATGAGAACCAAAGTGTTGACGAATATCTACAGTACTGTCAGAGGTTGGATTTGCAATTATGTATAGCATATTGGAATAACGTAATATTGCGTATGCAGTTTAAAAAACTTAATTTATGTAAGTATGTATGTAAAAATCCCTAATATCGGACTATTGGACATTAATTTAGCTGATTAGTCCAACCTACGCTCTGTAGATATTAGTTCAACCTACGCTCTGTAGATATTAATCAACACTCTGAAGTTCGTAGATATTAGTTCAACATATGAGCTGTAGATATTCGTCAAACATACGGGCTGTAGATATTAGTATCTGAGTCTTCACATATGGTTTTTATTTGTATAGAAAAATGAATAAATACCTACGTGTAAGTACAGGGAAATCGGGGAACTTTACTATTGGGCGAAGCCCAAAAAAAGCCGCCGGCTAGTACGGGGTTTAACCGGTATTAGTTCATTTATGGTCTAACCGTACCAGCTATCATCTTTATGATACGGAGCTCTAGCTACAGTTATTACATTTTTTCTTACAGTCGTCCATGTAAAGTTTTCTACTACTGGCACCCCTGAATTCAGAACTGTCATGTCAAAACCTGAAAACGCGTGAAAGAAAACATTCAAAACACGATAATTGATTGGTTTACCTATTTATGACGATAATATTTTACTGTGAATTACGAAAGCTAGTGATAGATTTTGGGTGGAATATTTATTTAATAAAACTACTAACAAACCCGCAAAGTTGATGCCAAAATGTAGCCAAAAAAAATATTTATAATACCAAAACAACCAATAATACCGTCGTTCGTATAATATTGATAGATATCAATTGTTATAAAATTGGAGGTTGTCGAGAATATTTGAATCGATGGATGATTTGAACAACTTTGTTCCTTCGATACTTCACGCCAGAAGTGTAAGAAAGCGTCCTTCAAACTCTGAAAATCTGGTAATAAATTTATCTTGTCGGATCATATCAGACATTTTAAATTAGTCAAAATACCTTTACCATTTATTTTTGTTTCAGAGTATTGACAAGAAGAAGCTGCTTTCATTGCGAAAATACGCGTCGAGTGTCCCAACTTCGGCTTCGGAGCATTTGGTAATTGTTGGCTTAAATGCCTTGATTTCTATAGATAAACAAATATTTCGTACTTTCTCCTACCTACATTCTTGTGTCTTATAATATTCTTGGTAAGTATTCCACCAACTGCCGCACTTTTATAAGGCACAGAATTTGGGAATTACAGTACATTTCAACGTAGTTATTACAAGAGACAATTATTAATTATATTTGGATAAATGGTAAAAGATGCATTAAAATTCCATTTTTATTCAATCAAAGTTCAAAATTTCCCTCATAAAATGATTCCTTTGCTGCCATTTTAGTTCTTCATTGACATTCTACAAACCTTTTTTATGATGAAAAATTTTAAAATTTCCATTTTCCGCTGACTTTTAAATTCGCTCAAATTATTGAAATAACCATTTATTTCAACTTAATTAGTACAAGAAACAACTATTTACATTGGGGAAGATGGAAAAAACATGAAAAAAATACCTAGGTTCTTAGTTTGAGCTTTTAAAATAATTTGTGCAAACTGAAGCGTAACCTTTTGGCAAATGTCACATCATACTAACAAGATAAAATATGACATCAAAACACGGGAAATTTTTAACATGATTGAAAAAAATTGAAACTAAAATATGCATCTTTTACCATTTCCCCCTGCGTTAATAGTTGTTTATTGAAGTAATCAGTTGAAACAAAGTGGTAAAAATGATTTATGCCTATAAAATCATATATACCATATTTTTATAATAATTTTTTGGGGGTTTCGGTTAATTCATTCTTCGTACGTTAATTTCTAATACAAAAGCAATTTGTCTGTGTTGGATTTTCTGTCTCACTTGAATTCAACTGGTTCAAAATTCTTTTCAGTCTTTTGTGTTATTGGTTTAATTTAAGAAAGAACTAATCTATTTAATATTTTTTATGACATTAACTTAGCTTGACAACCATTCATTTTTTTAACACTTAGGGACTCGCGCGTCAATTTGTAACACAAATACTCGCTACCGGGTGCGCTGGACCCAGTATAATATCATCATCCAAAACTTATCAATAAAAGTGTATGTTTACTTTCTTATAAGGATAATGGGTGAATTAACAGGGTGGCCACAGACCTGGAATACCTGGAAAACCTGGAATTATCAGGGAATTTTACCGAACCTGGAATTATCAGGGAAATGTCAGGGAATTTCGAAAATATTTTATAATATCAGGGAATTCCGAAAATAAAACTATATTCGTTATTTTGCGATTTGTGAAATCCCAAAGTTGTGTTTTATTACTTTTACTTGCGACTTGTGTAACAAAAGATATGCCGACAAAGACAAACTAGATAGGTATTTTTTTATTATTATTTTTATTAATTCCCTTGCAACACAATCATGTCATCTAGTTGATGTGTATGTGTGTGTTTAGGTATTTTAACATTTAAATTAACGTTTTTAGTATTTATAAAATTACATTGCATCACTATTTATACCATAGCTTCGTGTAAATACATAATAAACCTCTTTCTAAACTTTAGTCGAATGCTTATGGTTCAGATATGGTTTCTTCTTTTCTTTTCTTCTACCCAAAGGGTATATTATTTTAATTATTAATATTCTAAATCTAAACTGTTCCCTAGTATTGTTGCTCGTTTCGTGTGATTTTTTTTTGTCTCTCCTCTAATGTTAATGTTTTTTTGTTTATTTTTCTATTTTCGTCTGGTCTTTTCATTTCTTCACAAATTGTCTTCAGGCGAAATATCATAAATTTGTAACAAGTGTATTTTGTGTTATATAGATTATTGTAATGCAAAGAAATAATTTATGCTATAGATGACGGAATTCCCTTTTTGCACTTTTTAAAAACACCCCCCCCCCCCCCCCCCCCCCCGGTGACCAAAAACCTAAGCCCCCCGCCGCTCATTTGTACCAAGCGTGGTGTTTTGAAGACCCCCCCCCCTGAACAGGTCACGTAATATGGGTACGTTCCCTTATATCAAATTAAACTTATCATGGAAAAATGTAGAAACTGCCCTGGAAAACCTGGAATTATCAGGGAATTTTGAAATCAGTTTTTTGTGGCCACCCTGATTAAAAAAGACAAAATTCAATAAAATACTAATATATATTGTTTTTACTCAATCAAAAAGTCACTACAAAAATAAAAGGAATTTTATCATAATTTTATGACATTGTTAAAATTTCTGTAATTATTTATTTTAAGCAATATCTTCTATATTTTCTTACAGTACTATTACAGGGTGGCCACAAGACCTGGAAAACCTGGAATTATCAGGGAATTTTACCGAACCTGGAATCATCAGGGAAATGTCATGGAATTTCAAAAAAAATTTATAATATCAGGGAATTCCAAAAATAAAACTAAATTCTTTATTTTGCGATTTGTGAAACCCCAAAGTTGTTTTATTGCGGTATTTTAAATAGGTACATAGTTATCTATGTCCAGGGTGGCCACAAACCTGGAATACCTGGAAAACCTGGAATTATCAGGGAATTTTACCGAACCTGGAATTATCAGGGAAATGTCAGGGAATTTCGAAAAAAATTTATAATATCAGGGAATTCCAAAAATAAAACTATATTCGTTATTTTGCGATTTGTGCAACCCCAAAGTTGTGTTTTTTTACTTTTACTTGCGACTTGTGTAACAAAAGATATGCCGACAAAGACAAACTAGATAGGTATTTTTTTTATTATTATTTTCATTAATGCCCTTGCAACACAATCATGTCATCTAGTTGATGTGTGTGTGTGTGTTTTTATTTTGTGTGTGTAGGTATTTTAACATTTAAATCAAGGTTTTTAGTATTTGTATCACTATTTATACCATAGCTTCGTGTAAATACATAATAAACCTCTTTCTAAACTTTAGTCGAATGCTTATGGTTCAGTTTTCTCTGAACCATAAGCATTTTCTTATGGTTCAGATATGGTTTCTTCTTTTTTTTCTTCTACCCAAAGGGTATATTGTTTTAATTATTAATATTCTAAATCTAAACTGTTCCCTAGTATTGTCGCTTATTTCATGTGATATTTTTTTTTGTATCTCTTCTAATATTAATGTTTTTTTTTTGTTTATTTTTCTATTTTTGTCTGGTCTTTTCATTTCTTCACAAATTGTCTTCAGGCGATATATCATAAATTTGTAACAAGTGTATTTTGTGTTCAATAGATTATTGTAATGCAAAGAAATAATTTATGCTATAGATGACGGAATTCCCTTTATTATTTATTTAACAAACGATATCCCCATAGGGAACGTACCCATACTACGTGACCAACTTTTTGCACTTTTCATCCCCCCCCCCTGCCCCCTCCGGTGGACCCCCCCCCCCTGAACAGGTCACGTAGTATGGGTACGTTCCCTTATATCAAATTAAACATATCATGGAAAAATGTAGAAACTGCCCTGGAAAACCTGGAATTATCAGGGAATTTTGAAATCCATTTTTTGTGGCCACCCTGATGTCCTAATACGATCCTTATATATACATACACTTAAAATAACACATCTATACCAAATCAATCACATATCTTCGCAATTTAATTTTAAATGCCTTTATGCTCACTTCCAATTTTATTTCTTCTGGTAATTCTCCAAATATCTTCAATGCTCCGTACATCAATGGCTTTTGACTCTGTGTTTTTTTTCCTGAAGGGGAGTCTTAGTTCATTTCTTTTCCTCGTCTCGTGTTGTTGCTTTGTAGTTTTATTAATTTTTCTTAGGAATTCAATAGACGTATGGCCATTGATTATTTTGTAGATTAACAATATAGTATTGAAGTAAATAATTTGTTTAAATGTCACAAGATATTTAACTCCTTCAACATTTTTTTGACTGAAGTGTACCTATTTTTCTTCAATATAGTTCTCATAGATCTGTTTTCTAGAATTGTCATTTGTTTCATTAATCCATCGTTGGCTAAGAATAGAATGCTGCTACAGTAATGTATGTGTGGTACAATGAATGCGTTGTACACATTTTTACTGGAGACTGTCAAGGAATCTTCTTATTCTTCCCAACAGTGAAATTTTTTTGGCAATTTTTTTAATAATTGGTTTTGTATTTTGAGCGAAAGTCAATTTGGAGTCAATTATTACTCCCAAATATTTAATTTCAAATACTTCTTTCAAAACTTCACCGTCTATCAATATGTCTTTTTTGTTTGCGTTACTCGTTTTCCCATGTTAGTTTTGTTTACATTCAATTTTAGTTTATTTTTCTTCAGCCATATTGATATATTATGTAGATCTTCCTTTAAATGATTCATTATGAGTTCATAATATTCTCCTGCTATATATATCAATGCGTCGTCTGCCATACTTTTACCACATCATTAATGTACATTATAAAAATAATAGGTCCGAGAACAGACCCTTGTGTAATCTTCATTGGTTCGGATATTGTCTGACCCACTTTTGTGGTTTGATATCTATTAGTTAAATAATCCTTGAACCGTTTCAATGCCTTTCCTTTTATTCCATTTTTAGATAGTTTTTTAATGATTATATCTCTATCTATCGTTTCAAAAGCTTGAAAAAAGTCTTCAGGCGAAATATCATAAATTTGTAACAAGTGTATTTTGTTTTTAATAGATTATTGTGATGCAAAGAAATAATAAATGCTATAGATGACGGAATTCCCTTTATTATTTATCTAACGAACGATATCCCCTTATATCAAATTAAACATATCAGGGAAAAATGTAGAAACTGCCCTGGAAAACCTGGAATTATCAGGGAATTTTGAAATCCGTTTTTTGTGGCCACCCTGTATTATGAAGATTATGATTTAGCCATATTATGATTTAGCCATATACAAATAATTAAAGTACTTGAATTTATAGGTATCCGGGGTAAACTGCTCTTATTCTTCAAAAACTATTTGACAAGTAGAAAAATGAGTGTGAAGATTTTAAATATAATTAGTAAATCAAGATACATCAAATCGGGAGTACCGCAAGGGTCAATTCTAGGTCCAAAATTATATATTATTTATGTAATTGCTATGTATAAGATTTTCAAAAAAGCTCGTCGATTCATTTTTGCTGATGATACTGCTCTTGTTGTATCAAATGAAAATCCTGAAATAGCTATACAAGAATTACAAAGAGATTTTAACGAGCTTCTCAAATGGGCTCATAATGTAGGATTAATTATTAACCTCTTATTTGCTGCTCGTGCGCCGGCGTGTCGTGAGACTTTACACGCGATTTTGACCCTTATGTATAAAGAAAGTGTATGAAGAACACGGTCAGAATCGCTTGCTTTATTATCGCCCTTTACCATAGAGAAAACCGCAATGCGCCAGGTCACTCCAAATAATTTATATTAATAATTTACCGGAGCGCGGGAATGTGCGCAGTTCTTGCGCATGCGCGGGAAAAATTCCTTTAATTATGATTTTGACCTTTCTATTGTTCAAAATTTCTCAAGGACACTGTCAGAATCGCTGGACACGAAATGTCATTGGGTGTCATGGCTGCCGTTTTTTGCGAACGCTAATTGGTGGACAACCAACCCCAATTACCCCGGCAAACAAGGGGTTAATGTGAAAAAAACCAAATGCATGTACATAAAATCACCAAGTTTGAAAATGTGGAATGTTCCTAAAATAACCGCTCATAGCTTTGACTGTATACATAGACAGGGTGGCCACAAGACCTGGAATACCTGGAAAACCTGGAATTATCAGGGAATTTTACCGAACCTGGAATTATCAGGGAAATGTCATGGAATTTAAAAAAAAATTTATAATATCAGGGAATTCCAAAAATAAAACAATTCTTTATTTTGCGATTTGTGAAACCCCAAAGTTGTTTTATTGCGGTATTTTAAATAGGTACATAGTTCCGTATTTGTAAAAAGCATTAACTTTGTGGCTCGCCATAATTTACAATATAAAACACATATAAATTTGTTGTTATAATATTCTCCTGACGAAGGAAGGGTGCTTCCGAAACCGGTAGAGTGTGTATAAAATAAAAGTGGTCTACAACAAATTTATATGCGTTTTATATTGTAGGTACATAGTTATCTATGTCCTAATACAATCCTTATATATACATTATTATTTTTAATTGTAAAACTAACGTTTTTAAGACAAGATTTTTATGCATAGCACAAAGGGTAACAATTATTATAAGCAATATTGCTTATAATAATTGTTACCCTTTGTGCTATGCATAAAAATCTTGTCTTAAAAACGTTAGTTTTACAATTAAAAATAATAATTAATATTTGACAAGTTTAAGTATTTCCCCAATAAATGAAGACATAATTTGTCTCGACACCACCTAGCGAGGGATTTAACACTTACAATGTTTCTCTCGCAAAAATAAAGTTGGTTGTTTTCAGGTGGAAAAAATATAATAAGCAGTAATTGTTGAATGAAACACTAGCATATATTGAATCATTTGGCGGGTACGAGATAAGCCGCCATAGCTCAGTGGTCAGAGCAATCGACCGGCAATCGAGAGGACACGGGTTCAAGTCCCGTTGGCGTCATGTATCTTTTCTCGGAAGATTTTTCAATGTGGATGAGTGTTACAGGCTGATAATTATTGCTTATAATAATTGTTACCCTTATATATACACTTAAAATAACACATCTATAACAAATCAATCACATATCTTCGCAATTTAATTTTAAATGCCTTTATGCTCTCTTCCAATTTTATTTCTTCTGGTAATTCTCCGAATATCTTCAATGCTCCGTACATCAATGGCTTTTGACTCTGTGTTTTTTTCCTGAAGGGGAGCCTTAGTTCATTTCTTTTCCTCGTCTCGTGTTGTTGCTTTGTAGTTTTATCAATTTTTCTTAGGAATTCAATAGACGTATGGCCATTGATTATTTTGTAGATTAACAATATAGTTTTAAAGTAAATAATTTGGTTAAATGACAAGTTATTTAACTCCTTCAACATTTTCTTGACTGAAGTGTACCTATTTTTCATCAATATAGTTCTCATAGATCTGTTTTGTAGAATTGTCATTTGTTTCATTAATCCGTCGTTGGCTAAGAATAGAATGCTGCTACAGTAATGTATGTGTGGTACAATGAATGCGTTGTACACATTTTTACTGAAGACTATGTCAAGGAATCTTCTTATTCTTCCCAACAGCGAAATTTTTTTGGCAATTTTTTTAATAATTGGTTTTGTATTTTGAGCGAAAGTCAATTTGGAGTCAATTATTACTCCCAAATATTTAATTTCAAATACTTCTTTCAAAACTTCTTCTTCTTCTTCTTCAATGGCGCTACAGCCCATATCGAGCTTTGGCCTCCTGCAACAGTCGCCTCCAACTCCTCCTGTCCTCAGCGGCTGACTTCCAATTTGGTACCTGGAGAAGCTGTGCTGCATCCCCTCTTACTTCGTCTTCCCACCTCAGTCTGGGTCTTCCCACTTTTCTCTTTCCACCTGGGTGTCCAGTCAAAATTCTTTTTGGGACGCGTGTATCCGAATTTCAAAACTTCACCGTCTATCAATATGTCTTTTTTATTTGCGTTACACGTTTTCCAATGTTAGTTTTGTTTACATTCAATTTTAGTTTATTTTTCTTCAGCGATATCGATATATTGTGTAGGTCTTTTTATTTAAATGATTCATTATTCATTATGAGTTCATAATATTCTCCTGCTATATATATCAATGCGTCGTCTGCCATACTTTTACCACATCATTAATGTACATTATAAAAAGAATAGGTCCGAGAACAGACCCTTGCGGTACTCCCAATGTAATCTTCATTGGTTCGGAGATTGTCTGACCCACTTTTGTGGTTTGATATCTATTAGTTAAATAATCCTTGAACCGTTTCAATGCCTTTCCTTTTATTCAATTTTTAGATAGTTTTTTTAATGATTATACTATTATACTACTACTATTATAATGATTATACTATTTTAATGAATTTTGAAATCCGTTTCTTGTGGCCACCCTGATAGAGGATTTGTTAATGTTTGTGACTGTGAAAAAATAGATTTCACAAATGAATATACTTATCTGGGAATAATTGTTGATAACAATTTTAAGTGGGATAAACAAGTGGCTAAAATTTGTAACCAGCTCAGATCCTTAGCTAGTAACTTTTACAAATTAAAATTTATTTTGCCTCATTGTACTCTTAAACTCATATATTTTTCTATGGTCGAATCCATCCTTAGATATGGTATTCGAACTTGGGGACATGCAAGCACTACTTACATTAAATATATTGAAAATTTACAAACTGCCATAAAAAAAAAAATTGTCACAACAAATATTTACAAACAGAGACATAACTTAAAACTACTAACAATAAAAGGTCTCCACTGGTTCACTACTATTATGGATAATATGGGGGAAAGCCCTTACAAACACCTACTTGTACACAAACATACCACAAGATTTAGAGAAGGAAAGGGCCTAAAAACTCCTTGAATATTAAATATGGAAGCCGTACTCTTGAATATCTAATACCAGTGATTTTCAATAAAATCAATAAAACATAAAATTTGAAAAAAATGAGAGACTAAGTCCTAAAA
The DNA here is from genome assembly GCA_917880885.1 of Limnephilus marmoratus. NCBI lineage: Eukaryota > Metazoa > Arthropoda > Insecta > Trichoptera > Limnephilidae > Limnephilus > Limnephilus marmoratus. The sequence continues at coordinate 53,633,279 of OU862917.1, read as the reverse complement.
TGATAAAACTATGGTTAATGAACGAAAACTCCATGTATCTTTGAATATCTTAATATAGCTGCCTACATATCTTGTTATTAGGCAGGTATATTGAAATATCTTATATATTTATGGTTGTAAGTTAAATTATCTAATATTACTATGTGATCTATTCTAATGTTTCCTTAAAACTATAAATGTATTTACAAATATTTTCTTAGATATTATATTAAGAATGCTTAAATTGTTAGAACCTGCAGACAAGCTGCCATATGACAGCTTTGTGGGACTACTCAAATTTTTGTCCAAAATATATTATGTAATTTAATAAATTAAAAAAAAAAAAAAAAAACCTACTTAGACAAAGTAATAATGATATATCAATCATTATAGAAAACAAAACAAAAATTACTTTGAAAATTAACAAAATATAAAATATCTTCTTTGAAATAAAATCTCATTTCTTCGGTCTTTTCTACTACAAATTTAGTTATAACAATTTGAACAAAGGTGCTTCATGTGCTCTCCACAAATGGGTATATTGCATTTTACGCAAAAAACTTTGGTTTTTCTATTTTTCCAGTTACGAGGCCGCTGTCGCCTCCTCGTTCGGAATCCGATTCATGCTCACTTATTCCTAAATAGTCTTCAGTCTCAGAACGGTCTTCGTTTTCTATTTCTTCATTGAGATATTCTTCTATTTCGTTAGGTCTCAAAAATCAATTGGTAGCCATTTTCTATGAAATAAAGTTTAAAAAAAAGGTAAATAAACGTAGTAAAGTGATGGAAAAACACTTACGCATTTAGTCGCTATCGGGTCCAGTGGACCCATACACACCTTTTACATCCTTAGCACTCACACACAACGCGCTAATTAACGACTTAGATTGTCATCTGTCATGCTACACTATCATTGAAAGGTACTAAGAGCGGCAACGTCGCAAACGTCAAAATTTTAAAGTTACTACACAAAATACGATGAACTGGGTCAGCTAGACCCATTAGCAAGTCCTTGTGTTAAATTGCCATTGCAAAACAGGCATTTCATACTTATGCCTGGATCACGTGCACCGAGTAGATTGGCGAGACAGTAAAATGATACTAGGCTGAGAGAGTTGGGTGGATGAGTAAGTGTTTACACATATTTTTTAACTCGCCACCGAGTCAGCCAGACAGTTAAGTTTCGACGCTGCTAACTAGCGAGACAATGGATCGCAAAAATATTATTAACTAAAGTGCTGCGAGTGACGTCAATGTGCAGTGTGGCACCGAGTGCATGTTTATACCAGCCGAGTGGGCAGGCGAGTCAGTGCGGGGATTGGCACTCGGCCTAGTAAGTAAAACAGGGTCCGAGTAACTGTCTCGCGCTTTTACTCGGCTGAGCGCTCGGCCGAGTACTCGGTGAGGTTTTTACACATACCGAGCACTCGGCCCAGAGCACTGTCTCGCCCGTCTACTCGGTCCATGTGATCCACGCATTAGCGAGATGTGCAATACTTTTATATAATACATAAATTTTACGCTGTGATTAACTAAACTTAAAGTTTATGTATAATGGAAATTTCTTCATTACATTTCAGAGTCCGGTTTCCATTCAGCCAACAAGAGAGCCCCTTAAAACATTGCCTGACAACATAATCCATACAAAATGTACAGAAAATTTTAAATTCATTAAAGCTGTAGACAACTTAAATGATTACCATAAAAAGTTATTGAATAGTGTCGAGAATCCTACTAGTCCCATGTCTTCCAAAAAGACGAAATCTGTATCAAAATTGAAAAATACCACGCCAAAACGATTAGTTAAACCAAAAAATACCCTGTTGGATTATTTCGGAACACCTTCTCAAAGAATCGACTCTCTGGATCCGGGGTTCAAAAACAAAATTGAAGAAATGCAACTGAGACATAAAATTACATCTCAACCGTTGAATACAACGCTGCCCATATACGATTTGTGTGACGACCAAAACTCAGATATGGATGATACCTTAATAATCAAAACATCTGATCTAGAAAAGTCAGCATTGAAGAAAAATATTCTCAGACCTAGCCAAGAATCTCCGGTAGGTAAAAAAACTTTTCCAAATCTACGGAGTAGAAATATTACACCACAAGTAAAGAAAATTAATGCTTTGGACAAACAGCTTTCTATAGTTTTTTCGGGTTCCAAAGGCAAACCGAAAAAGAAATGTCCGTACTACAAAATCATCAAAGGTAAATGTAATGTTTTTTTTTATTGATACTCTAATATTATGTATGTATTTTCAAATATTATATTATCGCATTAATTCGTAGAATGCGTAACCACCAATTGTCAAATTTTACAGGAGGCACAAAAACCTCGTAGTGAAAAAAATGAAAGACAGGTAATTGTTTTTATTTATGTTCCGAACATATAATATATTTCAAAATTTATTTTCAATCGTTTAACTTTTGTAAGTTAAGGCTTTCTATTTCAAATCGGAGTTAGGAAGTTTACATAAAAACCGAGAATGGAGGTAAAAATTTTACAAAAGATACCTACATACTATTCTGCGAACAGTTTTATGAACAATTAGCAGATCTAAGAGATAGGAATTTTACATTATAAAAATAAAACACAACAATACAGAATTGCGATATTTATTTTATGAATTACTCAGTAACATCCTATGTAATTGACTTTTATATTTAGTCTAAGTATGTAAGAACAACAGGATAAATATAATTGTACTTAGTACACAAAGCATAACAGCACAATACTAATACCACGAATAATTTTGAGGTTAAATAATAAGACTTGAAACGGTAAATAAAATAAAGTATGTGGAATTAAGGAGTTTCGAAGTATTCGCGAGTAAAAATGGCACCATGGTGTTACGCAGTTTCCTAATTTGTGTTTATCTAAAAAGTTTTTTTTTTTTAATTTGCGAGTTTTACTAGTCTATGTCTACGTATATATGTTTTATTCTTTTACATTATAAAATTTTTGTGGTATTGCATTTTTTGTTCTTTAATCCATCTTTTAATTTTGTATCTGAAAAGTTTTTGTTTCCTTTATTTTTTGTATCGTGTGAAAGATTGTTGAATGTTTTTATTGGCTGGTATTTGTGGTGTGGTGTGTCCAAACTTGTGTTTTCCATTGGAGTTTTTATTGCCGGGTATTTGTGGTGTGGTGTGTCCAAACTTGTGTTTTCCATTGGAGTTTTTATTGCCGGGTATTTGTGGTGTGGTGTGTCCAAACTTGTGTTTTCCATTGGAGTTCGTATGATTTTTTTTTCAAACGCTTGTCTAACTAGTCTAAATGATGGTTTTTTGAAATTTGTTTATTTGGTCAAAAATTTAGTTTAGTAGCATTTTGATGTATATTTGGCATATCAATCGTCCAGTTGATTAGTCAGACATCTCCAAATACTATGTTTTGATAATGAGGAAAGCAATATTCTAATGCTCACGGCAAAATATTATTTACATGTGTCTGGCTTTTACATATTAAATATGTTATAAAATAACACCGGTCAGGTACATTAGTACGACATTTTGAAATATCCTACTAGTGACCCAGAAAAAATCAACATTTTGTTCAATTCACTACAAGTTTTCTGCATTATAATTGATGTTGGTGGTGTTTATGAGTAATCTGAGTACCGCACCAGATAGAGGGTACAATTTTACACAAAACTGCAAATTAAATTCTAATTTAGATTTTTCCGAGATGTCTGACTGATCAACTGGATGATCGATATATCTAATATGCCAAACAGCCTAGCGATTCCATATTTTTTGTGAGATCGTTATTGGATAACGGACGTAATCTCCTGTAAGATTTGTGTGATTTTTATGGCTGTTATTTGCGTTTTCTATGTACAACGTACATTAAATGAGTAAATTACTTGCAGGAATTCGTGTTTAAATCGATCTAAACTAAAATATATGACGTAAAAATCACACAAATCTGACAGAAGATAACGTCCGTTATCCAATAACGATCTCACAAAAAATACGGAATCGCTAAGCAGGTTGAATATTTAGACTGTGTCAAGTCATTCTATGTTTTTAAGTTATCTAAGACAGTTTTACATTACTATCATAATTCTTTCATACCTGTTAATAATAAGTGAGAATTTGAAACTTTCTTAGTTGTGAATGATGCAAACTTGGAGCAGGTTGTGTATCTGGGTAATATGTTTACGAGAGATGGGAAGGCGGAAAAAATTCGGTTTACGGGCGAGAGTCCTAGATAATTTTTTTTTTTATACTAATTATGGGCCGGAAAATCCGAATCTGAAAGAATTAGGCGTCGGCAAGCAATATTAACTGAATTACACGACTTTAAAATATTCTATAAACACAAAGGAAAACACGTCATTTTAAATGCACTGACATAACAAGTCATAGAAAAACAAGAAATGTGCAAAAACATGTGCCGGCAGTGTTACCAACTCTCAAAAATATTTATCCCTATATCAATAACGTAAAACTTTCCGACACGATACTTCCTCACATGATAATTCATCACATAACACATTAACCTGATGAATTACGACTATCTCAACGGCCGTATTCTTAGACCAAAAGTATGAAAATTCGTAGTCTTAAAAATGCGTAACCTAACCTAACCTAACCTAACGCTAGGTTTGTGTAACATGGTTTGTGCCCCTTTATACCGCCTGCTCGCGTCCCTAACCTAACCTAACCTAACGCTAGGTTTGTGTAACATGGTTTGTGCCCCTTTATACCGCCTGCTCGCGTCCCTAACCTAACCTAACCTAACGCTAGGTTTGTGTAACATGGTTTGTGCCCCTTTATACCGCCTGCTCGCGTCCCTAACCTAACCTAACCTAACGCTAGGTTTGTGTAACATGGTTTGTGCCCCTTTATACCGCCTGCTCGCGTCCCTAACCTAACCTAACCTAACGCTAGGTTTGTGTAACATGGTTTGTGCCCCTTCATACCGCCTGCTCGCGTCAAGGCAAGAAAACATCCCAGTTTTCAACTAGTTTAGCGGCTACGCTAGGTTTGTGTAACATGGTTTGTGATACAAAAGTGAGTAAAATTTATAAAAAATAATTACTTAAATTAGTTATTGATATTATTGCTTAATGGCAACACTTAATTTTATGTGGTGTAACATCTTTCTTGTTTTTCTATGACTTGTTATGTCAATACATTCAAAATGACGTGTTTTCCTTTGTGTTTATAGAAAATTTTAAAGTCGTGTAATTCAGTTAATATTGCTTGCCAACGCCTAATTCTTTCAGATTCGGATTTTCCAGCCCATAATTAGTATAAAAAAAGAAAAAAAAATTATCTAGGACTCTCGCCCGTAAACCGAACTTTAGCCGGGAAGGCTGATAGAGATATTGAAAGAAGGGTAAGAAGGCTAATAAAAAACTGTCAAAAGAAGCGAAGCTAGCTGTCCACAATGAAGTCCTGGTACCCACCCTGATGTATGGCAGTGAGGCATGGAACTGGAAGAGGAAGGATGAAAGCAGACTGAATGCTGTGGAAATGAGATCCCTGAGGCGTATGTATGGTAAAACCATGTATGAAAAATGTGGAGATCGCAAAGAATGCAAGGCTTAGTGTATAAGATTAAGAAAGGGACTCTCAGATGGTTAGGGCATGTAGAGCGAATGAATGAAGAAAGGAGTGTAAGGAGAATATATGAAGCAAATGTGAATGGTAGAAGAAGTCGGGGACGCCCGAGGAAGACATGTCAGATACTTGAGACGGGCCATGTCAAGAGTCAGAATAATAGAAGAGTATGTATGAGACGATGTATGAATGTGAGTGAGGCAAAGACTGTGTGCCAAGACAGAGTTGTTTGGCGGTCCATCCTCTCTGCCTACCCCTGCGGAGAAACGGCGTGATGGTTATTTAGTGAAACATTCTGTGATTTTTATGTAATCCAATTTGTTTTAGATACACCATTTGCAGTTGATGCATTTTGTTATGGTGAGATTCCTGATGTGTCTGTATATTTCCTCACACATTTTCATTCTGATCACTACACGGGACTCAACAAGTCATTCAACAAACCCATTTACTGCACCAAAATAACAGGTAAATAACCTATCATCTGCTTCTTGTTGAGAGTCTTGGACTAACTTGTTTATAACCTTGCCAAGCAGATTTTTTATAACACAGTCATCAATAACTTTAAACATAACTTTAAAAATATATGTAGTGATGCATTTGAGGTGTCCCTAAATTAAAATTAGTTGTTAGGTACAGTCCATTCCGCAATCACACGAGGCATCACATCAGGCCTAAACGAGGCGGGAATGGGTACCGCCACCCCAGGAACCTTTATTGGATAACCAACACCTCTGCCATAGGTCACCCCAAGTGGTTCGCTACGTTTGGTGACTTAGTAGGGGTGCCTGGGGTCATGGGGCGAAGTTTGTGCAGGTCTTGGCGGCCGATGCGTCTGCCTACTAGCTGCGTCGTCGAGAGAAACTGGTTGAGGGAGGTCTTTTTTCCTCTAGCAGGGGTGCCCGGGTTCATGGGGTGAGGTTTGTCTAAGTCTTAGAGGCGGATGACCAGGACACACTGAACCCCAGATTCCCCAGATTCCATTTTCCTTCCCAGAACTCTCCTCTCCTTCCCTTCCTTAAAAAATTCCTCCACACAGCATCCCCAAAGATGACATAGGCCCTGAGGGAAATTATTTTCTTCAGGGCCTCCTGTGTGGAGCTCATGTAAAAAAAAAATAATTAGAGTTTTCTCAGATGTAATTTGACTCATGTTTGTAATGTTCAGACATAATTTGGGAGGCGGGAATGGGTACCGCCGCCCCGGGAACCTTAATTGGATAACCAACACCTCTGCCATAGGTCACCCCGAGTGGTTCGCTACGTTTGGTGATTTAGCAGGGGTGCCCGGGTTCATGGGATGAGGTGTGTCTAGGTCTTGGAGGTGGATGACCAGAACACACTGAACCCCAGATTCCTACCCACCCCTTTTTTTCCTTCCTGTAACTCTCATCTCCTTCCTTTCCCTAAAAAAAAACCCTCCACACAGCATCCCCAAAGATGACATAGGCCCTCAGGGAAATTATTTTCCTCAGGGCCTCCTGTGTGGAGCTCACGTAAAAAAAAAAGATGTGTTTTAAAACTTTTTTGTTAAAAAATACAGAAAAATAATAAATTAAGTACTAAAGGTACACATGAAGATGAAAAAATAAAATAATTACAGATAGGAACGAAAAAAATTTATGTCACAATTTATTTCATTACATTATTCATAAATAACCCAGCCTAGCGATTCCGTATTTTTTGTGAGATCGTTATTGGATAACGGACGTTATCTTCTGTCAGATTTGTGTGATATTTTAGTTTAGATCGATTTAAACATGAATTCCTGCAAGTACGCATGATTATTTACTCATTTAATGTACGATGTACATAGAAGACGCAAATAACAGCCATTAAAATAACACAAATCTGACAGGAGATTACGTCCGTTATCCAATAACGATCTCACAAAAAATACGGAATCGCTAGGCAGGGTTGATAAAAATCATGATTTTTACAAAACCATCGGATTTATTTGATTTAAATCGGATTTATTTTTGATTTTTCTAATATTTCTTCAATTATAACTTGGAAGTCAGTCTGTGTTAAAAAAAACGACGTTGTTGTTGTTCATTTTAATTATTAATTTATAAATTTCAAAATCAATATGCCAGTCTTTCCAAAATGTCATTATTTTTATTTATTTATTTAACATTTTACTGTACACAAACATTTGTGAACATTATAACATTAAAAAATTAACACAACATAACAAAAAGAGCACAAGAGGTAGGGGTTTGTCTTTTAAAGAAATTTCTTCAAACCCACCTGCAATAGGAAATGTGCTTGGAAGGATTATTTTTGTTAACCATAGCATTAGTATTTGCTTATTTAATAAAAAATCAACAACTAAGAAAATTAAAAAGACTAGTAAGAATATTAGCAATGAAATTAAACCATTTGGGTATCTTGTTTACATATATTGATTTTGTGATTTGTTCAAATTTAGCCTTTTCAAAAGGAAGACTAATTTGCCCGCCTTCTCATTGCCTAATCTATTTCTTATTTTACTGTGCACCAAATTGAATGCCGAAAATATTCTTTTGAACCCAGTAGAAGAAGCAACTGCACTTGGCAGTTTATTTCCAATTCTTCTTCAGTTACACATTTTCTTCATATTATACATTGCTAACCACCAATCAGTCGGTGCGCTTTTCTGTACGACTTGTTTATCGACCAATACTCCAGTGAAAGGCTCAACTTTGGCGTACAAACGAATAATACTATTCATCAAACACACATGCAATGCTACGACTGTGTAGACAGTTATAGGGTTGCACGTGTGTGTGTGCCATATGTTTTAATTTATACCCAGGGTTCAAACCAATTATGAATTTTAAATTAGTGAATATCAGTATTAACAAGGTACCTCATTTTTCCAACACATGTCACTGAAATGTAATAATTTTTTGTCTTTTCCCCCTCTCCACAGACAAGGAAATATACTTATAAAAAGCCTACGCCGGTTAAAAAACCTTACTTCATAACTAAAACTTGCACTGAAAAATATTATATACCATTGAACCCTTGTCCGTGGGGTGAGGGAAAAGTTATTGTCGTCAATTTATAAATATCAAATCATAACAATAAAAAACGAAGAATTTAATTTATCGAAAGTGCTTCATTAAAAAAAACCAGTCTACCATTTTATTCCTTTGTGTAGACCTAATTATTTTACACCATAGTTGATGCAGGGGGAAGTCCCTTGGCACTTTAGGCAGGTGATTTGGTTGCAGTAAAAAAGTATTGATTTAAATCATCTCAACCCTGAAATAACCTATCCGATTTGTGTATTCATCAATATTATTTATTTCAGGTGATCTCTGTCAACAGAAATTGTATGTGAAATTAAATATAATTAACATATTGGAAGTTGGCAAGACTGTGGACATAAGCGGAATTAAAGTCACAACTGTAGACGCCAATCAGTAAATATCGCTTTAACATAATATATGTACTTGCACTCCCTTCTACTCTCTTCACTTTCTATCTTTTAATTTTGTATTGGTTACAGCTGCCCTGGATCCGTAATGCTGGTGTTTAGTTTGCCTTGTGGTAGAAACATTTTGCACTGTGGCGATTTTAGAGCAACGCCATTGATGGAGTCTTACCCAGTATTTTGGAACAAGGAAATTCATACCGTTTATCTTGATACCACGTAAGTTTAACCACTCAGGTATTTTGCGATTATGCAAGTTTTTTGTATTAAACAAACTGTCAGATTTATAAAAACTTTGTGTTATTTCCGCTTCGCAATTAAAGCTCTATAAATGAAACATTTCTGAATGTAGCTGAATATTAAAAACTGTTTTTGAAAGATTATGAAATAAGCTTTCAAATTGTTATATTGCAAATAAATCTTAATATTTGTAAATACTAAAATTTAGAATGCCAACATAAAAAAATTATAAAAATGACTCAAGTGATGTTTTTATGTGAAAACAGTTCTAAAATCACAGATTATGTAAAAAAAAACACTTATTCTATTGTTTAAATGTATATGTAATAAACAATTTGGTCACCTCACTTTTTTACCATTTCCTACAAGAATATTTAATAAAAAATTAACAATGTCTAACAGCAAAACTGTTTCTACAAAATAAGTCTTTTTTATGTACTTCTATGGACAACTTTGAATTGAAATGTGAAGCTTGATTCAATATGGATCTTCTACTTTTTGTTTTAGGGTTGTTACTAGAACATTAACAGAGTTATAACGATTTCTGTGTGAACACACGCGTTTGCGTGAAAACACGCTTATTGTACTTGACTGCTATTGTTATATTGTCTTGTAAACACGCTTACGGGTCGGAGTGGTTAAGCGCCCTTGAGGTGACATTTTACAAAATAATGGCACTGTTGAAAAAGTCTTGTATTCTTACAGTTAGGAACATATTATTATTCAAGTATGGTACTCCTTGCTTGTCTCTGAACAATCTTGTAATCTTCTTTTGTATTGTTTCAGATATTGTAATCCACGCTTTAAATTTCCAACACAGGGTGAAAGCATCAATCAAGCACTTTCTATTCTTAAACTTAAGCAACAGAAAATGATAGAATCTGGCACTCCATTTTCACAGTTACTTATTGTATCCGGAACATATACCATTGGTAAGATTCAAAATGTATTATTAGTCCATTCACGGATAATACAGAACATTCCTTGTCGAATCAGAAACAGTAGTACGGGAATAATTCACCCTTCCTTTCTCTGTTATTTTAAATGATGGCCTAGAACACCCTTGAAGGGTGAAAGCCAGAAATAATAAAATAAAATAAGTACCAACCTTATAAAATCAATTATATTCAAAATAACAACAAAAGTACCTAATTCGAATTATTCCCGTACTACTGTTTCTGGTTTGCTATTCGGTGCTACTGTTAATGGCTCGGGGTTCAAGCATGCGTTTTTTTTAAAATAAGATATACATCCCAGTTTTTTAATGGTTTGTACGGTAAGCAGGGTTTGTCTAACGGGTATGTGTAATTATCCTAATACCTTTCTTTCCATACTCTTCTGTTATAAATACATGTAAACTTTTCAATAATGCATTCACTTTATAACATGAATAAATTATTGTTTTAAATGGCAATAATAATTTTTCTATGATTGGCAGCATTGATTACCTTCTATATGTAATATAAATATGAATATGGTGTGGTATAGTTCGCACATCGCGTAAGTGAATTAATTTAAACAAAATTAAAATGTAAAAATGCATATTTTTCCATCTCCCTGACATAAATAATCACTTTATGTAATAATAAAGCTAAAACAAATAATCGCTTTTCGTAATAATAAAGCTAAATCTAACTGTTTGAATAAAAAATATTCTGTTTAACCGAGAAGCGGAGTAAGACATAAATAATAGATTCTTTTCATGTTTTTGCAAGCTTTGATATATTTAGATTCGAATTATAATTCCCTGTGTTTATTTAATATGCTCAATTATTATACACATATCCTTTCTGCAACACATTAGATAAACAATCTCTAACATTTTTCTAACCTCTTTTTCCACTATACATACTCGTTTTCCCTCCAAGCAAACCCAAATCTTTGGTTTTTGTTTACAACATTATAAATAGAACACATTCAAATATCATGTAATGAAAATATTACACGGGTATCTATTCCAATTTCATTAAGTAAGTACCATATTGTAAAGTCCCTACTTCAGAGGAAAATAGCCATAGATTTAATATTCAAGGAATTTTTCATGATTTGTGTTGGCTGTTTGGCTTTCTATCTTTCTGGAACCGATATTTACCAATAGTTCATTTGTACATATTTTATATGCGATTCATTTAACGCCACGTTACACGAACGTTCAGACCCAAACCTCAGGACAGATATTTTGAATATTTGTAGGTTTATTTAGGTACGTGCAATATGACTCAGCAACTCTCAAGACCTCCATAAAATGATTTAATTATTGCAAATGTTTGTTTCTTTTTAGGCAAAGAAAACTTCTTCATGGGAATTGCGAACGAACTGAAAATAGATGTATGGGCATCCACGGAAAAGAACCGAATTTTGAAAGTTGCCTTGGGGCAAAGTTTTACAAACAAACCTGCTCAGAGTTGCCAGTTGCATGTTTTACCAATGGGGCAGCTGCATTATCGTGTAAGTATCAATTATTTACATTCACGTCATTGCCTCCTATAAGTTAAGCCATTTTTTTTAAATATAAATAGTGTAGCAAATAAATGTTATTATTTTTATTACCCTTGTTCAATATCTATGTTTTTTTTCAGTTCCTTAATGACTATTTGAAGAATATGGGTAATCAATTTAAAGAAATTTTGGCATTTAAACCGACTGGGTGGGTTTCATCTAAAGGGAGTGTTACACAACAGGGAAATGTTACTATTCATGGTGAGTTTTTAATTTTTTTAAACCCTTTCTTCAGATGCCCTAAATTTAAAAGGTAGATAGGAGGGACATCCAAGAATTAAAGACCTTTCCTCATTTACGGCGACGTGGACATTATTTCTCAAAATATGGCGGCACTAGCATGCAGCTCAGACTTTCTCTTAAAAAACGCATGGTGATCCGGCTCGGTAGCTGCTTCAGTGCGATCTTTGCATTCATTTGAGATGGACGCTCCGTTACCCAATCCCGCCGCCTGCTCCCGCTTAGTTATTCGCTTTCTCAACTAAGAGGAAGTCCGCCCTGGTGAAGTTCATAAGCTCGCAATTTTGATCCCAGACGTCAGCAAGTCTTTTCTTGTAAATATAAATTTTTCCCGACTTTTTAAATTAGAACAGTCTTTAATTCTTGTACAACCCTTGTTTAAGTGTATAGATTTTAGTAAGTATCACATCTTGAAGAGGTAATAATTCTACAAATATATAAAGCGAATGGATGAAGAAAGGCTTCTCATTAAAATGTGTGACCCGCAACTCAGTGACGTGTTACAATCAAGTGAAGCAGAAATAAACTGAAGAGTCGACGATGTACGAATGTGAATGAGGTAAAGAGAGAAATGGCATGATAGTTATTTTAAAGTGTTTTTTTCTTCATCATAGGTATTCCGTACAGCGAGCACTCGAGTTTTTCAGAACTACAGAGGTTTATAAAATTCCTAAAACCTAAATTAATCATTCCAACAGTTCCTGGAAGCGGGGGCTGCGATGCATTTCAGGTAATTTGAATAATAATTATTTTATTAGCATTTGAATATTTTATTGAAATTAAATAATTACGTTTCAATGTTTGCTTTTATTGTTCCATTTTTGAAATGCGAAAGTAAACAAAAAATTAGTGTCAATAATAAATAAATTCTTAATTTTTTTTAAAGCAGTCACTTTGTGGTTTAATGAAATAAAACAATTGCTCTGTTTATAACCAAGATTTATTTATTTAATTTTTAAACATCATGGTATAAATTAAACCGATCGATCAGTTTAATTTCGATAAACTTTCAATCAACATCTTCTTTTCAATTTGGAAGGCGGGTATGGGTACCGCTTATTGGATAACCAAAACCTCTGCCTTAGGTCACTTAGGTTCGCTACGTTTGATGACTTAGCAGGGGTGCCCGGGTTCATGGGTGAGGTTTGTCCAGGTCCAGGTGTCCAGTCTGCCTGCCTGCCGCGTGGTGGGCAGGATCGAGAGAGACTGGTTGAGGGAGGTCTTTTATCCTCTCCAGCCGGAATCTCTCGACCCATCGTCATGCACTATGGTTGAAGGGATGGATTCATACGTCCGTTATACCTGGAAACACCGAACCCCAGATTCCTACCCACCCCTCATACCTATTTCCTTCCCAGAACTTCCTCTCCTTACTTTCCTTAAAAACACCCTTCACACAGCATCTCCTAAGATGACCTAGATCCTGAAGGGAATTATTTTCCTCAGGGCCTCCTGTGAGGAGCTAATGTAAAAAAAATCAGATTAATTTTATATTCTTACATTGCTTGTGTTATGCGAACTGGTCAGTATTTAAAAAATTAAATAAATCTTTGTTATAAGCAAAGCAATTGTTTTATTTCATTAAATTAATTCTTTGTTACATATTGTTGGGGGGAAAGAATGGACTGCAAAATATGTTGTTTTATGAAGTGTCAAAAGTGTTGTTTTTTTTTTTTTGTCTATTTGTAAGATTTCTTTCCCTTTTTTAGAAATATTTCTCCTGCTGGGTGGGAGACGGGGATCCTGATTCACAGAAAAAGGTTTCGGATTATTTTAATGTTGAAATAAAATAGATTTAAAAAATCCGTAATTTATTATTAATAAAAATTTATGCCTCCAGGAGCAAACCAGATCTGGCATTTGAATCTCTCTGTGATTATATTGTAATAATTATTGTATTATTTGTTATGTATTTTTTTTGTGAAGATTGGTAGAATAATCCACTGCTATTATTGAAAAACATGTGTATTTTAATTATAATCTTTATGTCTTTACTGCTGGGTGTACCAGTGTCATGACCTGGTTAGTCAAAAAACCTCACTTTACAAACAATTAAATTATAAAAATACAAGCCACATTATATTCATACTAATCGAACAAAATATGTAACACCACTTATGAAAAGTTCAACGATTCAAAGAATATGTATGTCCACTGGACCCAGATCAGTGAAACCATGCACGTTTCTTGACTCTAATTAACTCTTATAATGCTGCGTATAAATACAAAGGTATTTCCGTGAACTGAACCACAAATTACGGGAAAGAAATGAAGCAACCGCATGCGGCCGTTCAAATATTACGTAAGCAGATTTTTTGCAATTATCAATTATTAATTAAGCAAGCAAAGCTCTTACCCCCCTCTCCTATGCTTACGTAAACATTAATTATTTATTTTTTTATTTTATTTGTGTACAAAAAATTTACAACATTACAGATATTTTATCTAATTAATTGTAATAGTACCATTTTCACAATGTTTCACATTAGTACATGCATTCAATGTGTTCTGGTTTCTTTATTGATTCATGAGCAGCAGTTATTACTCTAGAAATAAGGAATAGGTTTGGAATAGAGGACTTTAACGCACAGTTTCTAACTTTCGAATAATTTTTGATATAACTCAGATTTGTCCATTTGAAACGACATTTTAAACCATTCAAATTTGGCAAATTGGATCAATGGTAAAACAAACATTAACTTAAAACACGTCGAATCGTCAATCGTACCGAAACGAAACAATAGATTGACGGCAGAAATTTAGACATGTGAATAGCGCGTGGTAATTCTCATACTCGGGTCTAAGGAGTAAACGTATCCATTATTTTCGGGAATCCCTGGAAATGCGTTTCGTTTTCGAGCATAAACAAGTAGGGTTGCCATATGTGTTCAAACTAAAATCGACTAAATTTTGTAGAAAATCCGAAAAAGTTAAAAAAATATATTGATACTGCTGACGTAATCACCATCCAGACTCCCCCACCCCTCATCTCATCAAAAATAAGCAAAGCAAAGACCCCCCCCCCCCCCCCCCGTAGTGTTTATGTAATACTTGAATGACCCCCAAGCGGCATAGCATAGTGTTTGTGCATGGTGCATGTATACGCAGCAAAAGATTACTAAAGCACTTTTTGCCTCTTCTGGAAAGTGGTTGAATGAGTCATATGTATAATGTGTTTTAATATGTTAGCAAGGTGACCGGACAACTCAGAATGAAACCAACTCAGAACCACCTCAGAAAGGTCATTAAGAGTGATGATAAAAAAATTGGTTAAATAGGTTAAGTTAGGTTAGGGTTTCCGGCTATTTTAAAATAATTTTTTCATAGCTTTTAATGACCTTTCTTAGGTGTTTCTGAGTTGGCATGGAACCGTTAGCAATACGGCACGATATCATATTCCATTTTTATGCCAAATTTTCCATCAGAAACTGAAAAATAATAATTTTTTCATAGCTTTTAATGACCTTTCTTAGGTGTTTCTGAGTTGGCATGGAACCGTTAGCAATACGGCACGATATCATATTCCATTTTTATGCCAAATTTTCCATCAGAAACTGCAAAATAATAATTTTTTCATAGCTTTTAATGACCTTTCTTAGGTGTTTCTGAGTTGGCATGGAACCGTTAGCAATACGGCACGATATCATATTCCATTTTTATGCCAAATTTTCCATCAGAAAGAATTAATTGAAAATTCTGTCAATTTTGGTCCTTCCTTCTCCTGATAGCTCCACTGTAATCCCTCACTCTTTCTCATAAACGAATCTTGCAATAGAATATTAGCGATATATTTATTTATAACCGATAACAATATTACAGTTACTTTTAGATTATATATTGATTGCAGAAATTTAAAATGCTGTAAAGGGGTCGTCCATTAATCACGTGAGGCTCGAAAGGGTGGGGGGGGGTTCGGAAAAAATCACGTAATATCACGAGGGGGGGGGGGTAATCTAAAACCTCACCACATATCACCAGGGGTGGGGGGGTTTTAAAAAGTTGCTAAAAAAACATCACGTGATTAATGGACGACCCCAAAGGATAATAAATTCAAAAATGAGTTAAATATGTCATTTTTCTCCATTTTATTTTCTCTTTCGAAATTAAAATCGCAAATGCGTCGTCAAAATATTTGTAGGAAAATAAACACGACGTTTGTGCATTTTTTAAGAGGATTTTTTTTCTAAAATATTTTTAATAAATTATGAAATTTATAAAAAAAATTTAAGTATTCTGAAAGATCTATTCAATATAATTTTATAATAAATTTTCATAATCGTAGATCTACAAAAAAAGGAGATGAAAATAAAATAATTTTTGAAAAAATAAAAAAACTTTCTTTTCATTCTCCTGAACAATTAATATTTTATCATTTACAGCATTTCAAATTTCCATGGTCGAAATGGGTTGTGTATTTTATGTTATTTTTTTTCTATTATTTCTAAAAGTTGTTATACTTATTTTATAATGAATTGTTGATAATTTGCAAATGTCTTCTCATCACAAATTTTTGTTACCATTTTTTGTATTGTGTATTTTTCATTAAAACCATGCCTTTATAATTGAATAATTTTATGTGCCATTAAAATAATTATAATAAAAATATATTTTATAAAAATTGTATAAGTGGCTTAATTAATTATGCATAAGAATGTGATTATGTAGTACAATTATTAACTTATATATTGTTTCGTTAAAACATATATATTGGATTTTCATTGTTTTATTCTGTTTGGAAATTAGCTCCGACTGCCATCCACTCTTCGATCTCCTGCACACTGCAAAAAATAATAAAATAGCCCTACAACATAACTTGTTATCAATATCAGGCTGATTTGACGGCCGGCGTCTAGCGGTAAGGCTTTTGACTCGCAATCCGCAGGTCGCGGGACCGACTCCCGGCGTGTGCAAATAAATTTTATTTGATTAATTTGTGTCATTTCATAAATAATTAAAAAAATAATTTATAGTATATTTGTGGCATGTTCCAGAGTGGAAGATACTCTCAGTATCACCCTGGTGTAAAACCACCATTCAGAATTGAAACATTGCTTGAAATGGCTTTAGCCGTGTTTGGTGAGCAGATCTAAATTGACAGGTACTTCCCCACCTTCCTCTTCCCCGCCTCCTTCCCCTCCCCACTACCTTCAGCCTCACAACGTACCCCAATTGGGGATGTTATAGTCTCACTGGCTCCAGATGGGAGCAGCTGAGACTTTTGTGAGGTATTCATATAAAAAAAAATCAGGACTCTACGTCTTGATATTTAATAATAGACAAAAATTGATGGTGTTGCAATCATCGTTTGAAAGGTTTTAAATGGCAACACCAAGATGGCCATAGGAAAGTGAAGGTAAGTTTAAAAAAGGAAATGATCTAAGTGCATATTTCAAAATTTTTATTGGAATAACTTTTGAAGGTTATATTGATCAATGTACATAATACAATCATTGAAGAAGATAATACTAATAAATCTGAATGAAACAAAACAAGACTCAAACAAAATAAAAAGGTAACAGGCGCAACTGGGACAATGAAACCTTTAACCGCTAGAATGCCGTTCGTGCACCGGTGTGTTTGAGATTTTACACGCGATTTTGACCCTTATGTATAAAGAAAGTGTATGAAGAACACGGTCAGAATCGCTTGCTCTATTATCGCCCTTTACCATAGAGAAAACCGCAATGCGCCTGGTCACTCCAAATAATTTATATTAATAATTTACCGGAGCGCGGGAATGTGCGCAGTTCTTGCGCATGCGCGGGAAAAATTCCTTTGTCTCCGATTTTGACCTTTCTACATACAAAATTTCTCAAGGACACTGTCGGAATCGCTGGACACGAAATGTCATTGGGTGTCATGGATGCCGCTTTTTGCGAACGCTAATTGGTGGACAACCAACCCCAATACCCCGGCAAACATGAGGTTAAAAGTCACTAAAAATTTATTCTTATTAAAATTGAATATTCATTTATTAGACAGTAGTCCCATATAAATAAAATCGGATGTGTTTACCTACGTTTCTCCATTTTTACTGTTTTTAAGATCAAGAAATATAGCTTGAAAATTCTGAAAATACGGGCTTATAACTCATTAAAAGGAAGATAAAATAAGCCAATAAAACGGTTTTCAATTTTTATTAGATCCGACATTTTTCTTCGGGACCATCGAAATTCATTACAGAACTTTGTAATCATTCAGAAAGATAACTGCCAAAAATATGGGGAAATTCATTACAGAACTTTGTAATAATTCAGAAAGATAGCTGCCAAAAATATGGGGAAAATTAGTTGATGATAATATTGTTAATTCTGAATTTGAAATATGTATGATATTGACAAAAATGAAAGAAAAAATGTAGGTCTGTATCCCGGTAAGACAAGAGGTCCTGGGTTTGTGTCCCAATTGCGACCGTTATCTTTTTATTTTTATATCTTATTCTGTTTCATGTTTCGTTTAGTTTAGTTTTATTAGTATCACCGTCTTCTTCGATTATTACTTTAACAAAGCAGTATTCAGAAATAATTAGTGATACTTTCCAAAAGTAAATGGTGTGGTGTACTATGATGCGACACGCGTAATATTGCAAGCAGGGGAATGCGGCCCGAGAAGAAAGGAGTATGCTGCATTTATAATTACTGAATGTAACTATAAAATTCCTGACGTAAGTATCCTTTTATCTGAGATTAACAAGGCGTTAAGATATCAGAGTCCGCTAGAAACATTTGTACCATTTACGGAGAGAACGCCATCTTGCTGCTAATATTACAAAGGCGACCATTAAAAATCTTATAATAACTTATTTATTCTCCTCGGATCTAAAAAAACAATGTTTTATAAATATTATATTTGTCAAAAGGGTGTCTTACGTTCTTGGCACGATGGTCATGTTTTCAACACCAGTAGCGGTGATCAGGACATCATCCTCAATACGGACTCCTCCAAATCCACGGAAATCGGCCAGCCGCTCCTTATTGAAGAATATGGCCATCTCTGGGTCTGCTAGAGCCTTATCCAACAGCTGAAAGTTAATAGAAAAAGTTAAAATTGTAAATTCAGTAAAAGAACAAAGTTTTTTTTACTATTTATTTATTTTTATTTAAGTAGGTACATAAAACAGGCATTATGTCCGAAAATTGAATAACAGAAATTATAACAAAAATTAATAAATACTATAATACATTTTTTTCAAATGTCATTTAAAACTTTAAAAAAAGGATTGAACCTTCCTGCCCAATGAATGGAGTCTCTGAGCCAAATCCCAATTGGACAGGACTGACATTTATTTCGTATATGCTGCATATAGTAACTGCTGTAATGTCATTGAATTTCAGAAAAGTGCTTACAGGTCCACGTATGCGTGCGTGATTGCCACCAAAAGTTAACAGAATGCATTGTCATCAACAACGAGTCTATCTGCTAAGTTTCAGCTCGATCTGATATCGGAAAGTGGTTCCAAGATTCTACTTCATCCATACGGCCGGTAAGCAGTAAGGCGCAAACTACACGAGCGGTTCTCCCGCCGCGGGAAACCGCAGCAGACATAATTTACTATGAGCGTTGTATGGCGCAAACTACACGAGCAGTTCTCCCGCCGCGGGAAACCACAGCAGACATAATTTACTATGAGCGTTGTATGGCGCAAACTACACGAGCGGTTCTCCCGCCGCGGGAGCTCGCGGTTCACAGGCGGAAGAAATTCGCCCGCCACATGCAGCGGGTCTCCCGCCGCGGGTAACCGCCAAGTTCAAACTACACGGGCGGTTTCCCGCGATTGCATCATTTCGTGCGAGGGAGCGTTGTTGATCGGTCGTGCGCGTAAAGGATCGGGCGGTTTCCCGCGCGGTAGAACCGCTCGTGTAGTTTGACGGGAAACCGCCACCCGTGTAGTTTGATTTGAGCCGCCAGCTTTATCGAGCGGTTTCCCGCGGCGGGAGAACCGCTCGTGTAGTTTAGGCCTAAGGCTTTTGACTCACAAACCGAAGGTCGCGGGATCGAATCCCGGCGTGGGCAAATAAATTTTATTTGATTAATATGTGTTTTTCACGATTACTTCATTTAAAATAATATGTAGTATTAGTAGTAATACAGAGTGGAAGATACTCTTAGTAATTTGCCCTGGTGTAAGACCACCATTCGGAATTGAAACGTTGCTTGAAATGGCTTTAGCCATGTTTGGTGACCAGATCTGAATAGCCAGGTACTTTCCTCTTCCCCACTACCTTCAGCCTCACAACATACCCCAATTGGGGATGCAATAAACTCACTGGCTCCAGATGGGACTGGACTCTTGTGAAATATTCATATAAAAAAATATATACTCCGCCATTCAATCAAGAAAAAAAAAGTGAAATTCAAATTGATGCATTTAAAAATATAATCTGTGATAGCATAGATAATAGAAATAAAAGAAGATATGGTATGAAGTCGTGCCGAATGTCGCTGAGGTACTACCAAACTGCACAGACCATCAAAGCGGCAGAATATCCAATTTTAATTTATGCCCTTTGGCATAAGAAAAAACTAATAAACCCCCGGCGCTAATAAAAACTATCAAAAGAAGCGAAGCTAGCAGTCCACAATGGAGTCCTGGTACCTACCCTGATGTATGGCAGTGAGGCATAGAACTGGCAGAGGAAGGATAAAGTAGACTGAATGCTGCTGAAATGAGATCCCTGAGGCGTATGTGTGGTAAAACCATGTATGATCGTGTGAAAAATGTGGAGATCCGCAAAGAATACAAGGCAGGTGTAAGCATTATGAGTAAGATTAAGAAAGGGACCTCAGAGGGTTTGGGCATGTAGAGCGAATGAACAAAGAAAGTAGTGTAAGAAGAATATATGACGCAAATGTGAATGGTCGAAGAAGTAGGGGACGCCCGAGGAAGACATGGCACGATCAAGTGAATCAGATACTTGAGTCGGGCCATGTCAAGAGTCAGAATAATAGAAGAGTTTGTATGAATGTGAATGAGGCAAAGAGTGTGTGCCAAGACCGAGTTGTTTGGCGGTCCGTCCTCTCTGCCTACCCCTGCGGGGAAACAGCGTGATGGTTAGTTGGTTAGCCATTTGGCACACGCCACCTGTGTGTCACGTCACACCAGTTGCGGAGCACTGCTTTACGGTACAGCTTGTCAAGAGAATGTTGAAAAAAATGGAAGACTGCTATCAGAACATCAAGATGGTTCAAAGGAAAAAATTGTAACTTTATTATATACCTAATAATATTGACATTATAACATGGTTCCGTGACAACTCACCACCAACATAAAACCACCTTCGAACAAAGACATTTTAAATACATAGCTTGCAAACTGTACAATACACTACGATTAGACAAACAGAAACAATGACCAAATTCAAACACTAAATAAAGAAATGGAGTATAGGCCACACTATTGCAAACATCTGTAAAACAAATTGCACTTAGATAGAAATAACAATTTACATACGACCTAAGCCATATAAAATAAAAACAGACATATTTTATTAGGCAAATGTATTATAAAGATAATCGTCTCACTTATTTATCATTTCATATAAAAATAATTAATAAAAATTTCCAAAGATTCATAATTTTTTTTCAAATTACAAAAGATACTTAGCGAGATACGTAATTACATGTGAAAGATGTGTAGATGTTAAATCCAAAAAAGTATGTGGAAGAAATACGATTTTTTAGCAAATTTAAAAGATTAAGAAAAATTAAGTTATTCCATTTTTCCAGAATGATAATCAATTATAATTTGAGAGCCAATCACAACCTTACATTTAAATCTACTATAATTTGTTCTAAAAATCGGTGTTGTCATAGTAATTAATTTTTTTAAATTTCTACATTTTCTTGACAAGCTGTGTGTATATTGAGTAATTAATTTATGTAAATGAATCAATAATAATACATTATGTATAAAGCCCACAAACCTTATCTATGAAGTAGCACCCAGGTTCCACGGTCAGCACCATGCCGGCCTGCAGCTGGCGCGCCGTGCGGAGGCGGGAAAGGGGGCCCGTGGGCCTCTCCGGGCAGTGGGGCAGGTAGCCGCCCACATCGTGCACGTCCAGTCCTAACAGGTGGCCTAGGCCGTGGGGTTGCAGGATTCCGTGGATGCCAGCCTGGAAAATAAAATCATAATTATCAATCGAAAATCATCGTAGATTTTACCAAACATGAAAACTGAGAAATTTCACACACATGATAAAAATATTGTCTTGCAATGTATACAGTAGAATTCGGTTATAACGACTTCGCATTTAACGGCCTACCGTTTTTAGCGACGACAATGTAAACTCAAGTTGCAAAACTTAAGTAGTTGTAAACTTAAGAAGGAAACTGTATCCATTTAGTACGTTCCCGTTTTAAGCGACCAACTGCACGGGTTAAAGCGACCTATTTTAATGATATTCGTCCAGTTAGAACGACGCGCAGTGTTTTGTTTACAAAACCTATATTCCCATTGGGAATGTATGGTGTGCGATGTGCCGAAATACGCTAAACCCATTGATCTTTTATATTTAAATCTGTTGGCCCCGATGACATTATATTAATAGACTCGCCATTGTCTCACAAACTCAAGATAAATAGTAAACAACTCTTTTTTTCAGCAGTTTTCAGTAATTTCTTAATTCAAAAGTTAATCATGCTTTAAAAAGATATGCTATTTCTACACCGAAGCCAACCTTCCAACTCCGAACTTAGTTTGCAGCTGGAAGGTTGGCTGATCGTGTGGTGGCTGCAGCCAACCCTTCAACTCCAAACTCCAAAACGGCGTAATAAAACTCCTGTAATAATATTGCGCAGACTGATGTGTTGGGCCAACTCGCACCAACCAGCCAACACCGATCGCCCCGGAGGCGATCCCAAGCCAACTCAAACCGCAACCTTCCAGCTCAAACTTCCAACGCACGAACTACCCCTCTACACAATCGTCCAAACGTTTGAAGTTGGCCTCAGTGTGGCCGTACCATAAGACAATCAAAGAATGTGTGTGTATTTTCTCTAATGATGCATAAAATCATCGGGCAGGAAATATGAAAATTAATTGTATTGTTTATAATAATCGATAATAATAAGTAGTAGGCGGCTGGCGGAGGCAAAACGAAAATTCCGGAGCCGCTCATTATTAAATGCAAAACAATTAAATTATAGTCATTTATTTTATGAGTCCAGCAGACTTAGCTATTAAAGATAAAAGATCATTTGGTTTTGGACTATTTCAGCATGTCGCTCGACATACATTCCCAATGTTTTTGCCTCCGCCAGCCGCCTACTAATAATAAGTAATATAAATGAAATGTTATTTCTTCGCTTTTATTACTGTTTGCCGTGTAATTCAAACATTTTCTCATTACACAGGAGGGCAATTTGGCACTTTTTAAATGCAATTTACCTACTGGTAAGACACAACCTTACTATTTATTGCCTTGCTTTTGGCTTCCCACTTTGAGATTTCTACCATCTGTCTACAGTATATAACGTCATTGGTTGGCCCCATAAAACAAATTTGACCATTTAAAAAATGATAACTTTATTGTTTTGCCTTTAATAATGAGCCATTGTGGAATTTTTAATTTTGCCACCGCCAGCCGGATACTAAATCAAAAAGTAAAATTTACTTTTAAATTATATAGAAACCATGCAGAAGAAAAGTAGGTGTTTTGCTAACATTGATTATTATTATTGAGATATGTTATTATAGTCTGTAACTACTTCCGAGCAGTTGAACACATCTACTACTTTTGAGTAAGTATTGCCAACTGCATGCAATCTAGGAACAAGAAACCTACCACAAATCAGTTTGAAGAAATATATATAGCAATATGCACATCCTTTCTGACCCGTACATGGTTCTTTTCGAGCATACCCTGTGCAAGAAAAAGCCTGTAAGATAGAGCCACAGGTGGTAGCCATACTTTCCCAGATAGAGAAATCTCAGAGATTTCTTCTGAACCTTCTCTAACATGAGGTAATTCACCTGGTGCGGGCTCCAAACCACCGACCCACTCTCAAGCCTATCCTAGCCAATGCATTGTACAGTATTCCGTGTCTCTAAAACTCCTCGCAGTACATAGGACAAAACCCAGCATAACAATACTAAATGTAAACAGTGCACGGTTTTGTTTCTGCTCCAGTTTAAAACATAAATAAGAATACTTAATTTTATACCTGTGCGCATAGGAAGTACTAAATTACAAGTGCAAATCGAGTTTTAGTATGGTGATAGAATTCTAAGTAATTCCAATCTCGCAGTTAAAGTATATATCAAAAACAAAATAGTTATTAATCTGTCATCAGAACTGTCAATTTGAACTTGCTTCTAGTGTGTGTGTACGAAACTTTATACCTTCACATTTACGCATACTATCCCGAGTACGTGTCCAGGGGAGCTAAACTTTTTCTGATATTATATTTCTACCTCGAACTGCTAATTATGGATTTGTGCGATCCCTACCACTTTATTACGATGGCAAGTAATATAATAAACTCTTTAAACAGTACCATTATGGATCCATCTAATAAATTTACCAAAGAACAAATGGCTAAATTAACTCCTAAACTTTCGGAACTTTCGGGTAATATTAGTGTAGTTGGTGCGAAAGTGGGCTTCGTAGAAGGAGAACTGAAGGCCTATACAAATATCTCACAACAGAAACCGCCCCAGGTCCAACAATCCATCCAAGACCTACCTGGAATTTGCGAAACACTAGCGGAAATTGAGGAGAGAAAATTACGATCCAAGAATATCATTATGTTTAATGTACCCGAGTGCTCAGCTGGTACTCAAACTGACTGCATGAGGGAGGATAAGAACAAAGTTTTGAGTATCCTAAACAAAGTTGAAAATGTTGATATCTCTGAAATTAAAATGTTCCGTTTAGGTAAAAAAGAAATTAATAAAATACGTCCGATCAAGATTGAACTGTTAGACCAACATCAAGTGAAACTGGTTCTTCAAAAAAAGGCGATAGACTACCAAAATGTTAGTATTAAGACCAAAAAAGACTTAACGTGGGCTCAGCGCCAAGAAATTCAAAATGTATGGAAGGAATTAGAAAACCGAAAAAATAAGGGAGAAAATAACTTAACTATAAAATATATTAATAACTCACCTAAAATTGTCAATGTTCAACCAAAAAACTCCAGCCATATAAACGCCTCATCTACTACCAAAACGTCAGGGGCATCAGAACAAAACTAAAAGAGTTCAGAGTAAATGCTCCATCTTTCTCAAACGATGTCATCATACTCACTGAAACCTGGCTAACATCATCGATCTTCTCAGCGGAGCTTGGACTACATAGTCACCATGTTCACCGAGCAGACCGGAGTCAGAATACTAGCTCCAATACAAGAGGAGGTGGAGTCCTGATAGCGGTCCGCAAACACATTAATTCGAAAATACTTAAAATTAAAAATACTGATGTGGAACAAATGTTTGTATTGTTAAGTGGTGATTTTAAGAAAACTATTATTGGTACTGTTTATATCCCTCCTAATTCTAACATATCAATCTATAAAAAACACTGTGAAGATGTTGAGTTAGTAATAACAAAATACCCAAGTCATAAAATAATTATTTGCGGTGATTACAACCTACCTAATTGCAATTTCAACGTTTTAGACAGTAATTTTAATTCAATACCAGCAACAGCCTACGAACGAGAAGTTCTAGACATGTCTTTACTTTTTAATTTAACACAATTTAACCATGTACGTAATATTAATAATCGTGTTCTTGATCTAGTTTTGTCGAATGAGAGCAATGTGATTATAAATGAATCATTGGAGTCTATTCTTCCGTTAGACAACCACCATCCCCCACTAGCAATAATTATCCCTTGTACTAAAGAAGACAATCAAAAAATTTCAACTCCTACGTTTAACTTTAAAAATGCGAACTATCGGGACATAAATAATCGTCTCCATAAGGAAGATTGGTCATTTCTTAAAGAAGGCGATATTAATAAAAATATTGAATCGTTTTATTATTTGCTGGATAAAATTATTTCAGATCTAATCCCACTCATTAATTTCAAAGAATCGAAATATCCGAGATGGTTCAATAAAGAACTTGTTCAATTAACTGCCCTTAAAAAGGATTTACATAAGAAATATAAAGAAGACAGGTCTGTATCAAATTATATTGAATTTAAAAACGTTAGAAAAGATTCCAAAATCTTATCAAAAATTTGCTACAATTCTTTTATTAATAATGTTGAAACTTCAATAAATCACAATGCAAAGTATTTCTGGAACTATGCAAAATCAATGAAAAATAACATTTTTTTGTACCCCCTAACTTGGAATATGCAGGTAAAAAGGCCAAAGACACTCAAAGTATCGCTGACCTTTTTGCTGATTTTTTTAAAAGCGTTTATAAATGTGATACACCAGTTAATGCCAGTACAGCATCAAATTTTACCACTGATCATAATCTTAATTTATCTTGTATCCACATAGAATATAATGATACACTGACTGAACTAAAATTACTAGATCAAAGTAAAAGCGGTGGACCAGATAAAATACCTCCTGTATTTTTGAATAATTGTGCTACCAATCTAGCGTATCCTTTATTTTTGCTGTTTAATCATTCTTTACAAACAGGATGTTTTCCAACTAAATGGAAATTCAGCTACCTTACATCTATTTTTAAAAAAGGGGATAAACACGAGGTGATTAACTATAGACCGGTATGCCTTTTATCAACAATTCCTAAAGTTTTTGAAAAAATTCTTCTTAAAAAAATTATTTTCCGATTGAACCACGTCATTTCTCCTGAACAACACGGTTTCTCTACTGGTAAATCTACCCTTACTAACTTGTTAATGTATCAAAACTATATATCTAATTCCATGTCTAGTAAATGTCAAGTTGACTCTATTTATACCGATTTGAGTAAGGCATTCGATAAGGTTAATCATGAGTTATTGCTGAATAAACTGCATAAACTCGGCATAGGTGGTTCACTATATAAGTGGTTTTACAGTTACTTGATCAACAGATTACTGGCTGTTAAAATTGATGGTACATTTTCGTACAAATTCACTGCTACGAGTGGTGTTCCTCAGGGGTCACATTTAGGTCCAATCCTGTTTTTATTATTTGTTAATGATGTGTTATATATTTTCAACGATGTTCAAGTATTAATGTTTGCAGACGACCTGAAATTATTCAAAGCAATCAGAAATATTAATGATTGCCACATATTGTCAAATAATTTGTTGAGATTTATTATATGGTGTCATGATAACCGCTTGCAACTTAACATAAGCAAATGTCAAATTATGAGGTTTTATCGAATAAAGAATCCAATATTTTTCGATTATTCCATTAACAATATGTCGTTAGTATCTGTCTCGGAAATTAATGACTTAGGTATTTGGTTTGACACGAAACTCAACTTTATCAAGCATATAGAAATAATAACCAATAAAGCTTTGAAAATGTTGGGATTTATTTTAAGGGTATCTAGTGATTTCAATAATGTCAATACTGTAAAAACATTATATATATCACTCGTAAGGAGTCATTTAGAATACAATTCCACGGTTTGGTCCCCAAATTATGAGGTTCATTCACATGCGATTGAAAGAATCCAAAATAAATTTTTAAGATATGTGAATTTTAAAATGGGCATTCCTAGTGAATGCCTAAATTACGATAACGTACTTTCTTCATTAAATTTAATAAAATTATCTGATCGTAGAATCATTTCTGATTTAACCTGTTTGTATAAAATCATTAATTCAATGTTTGATACCCCTGATTTATTATATGAAATCTCTTTTCATACTCCAGGCAGGTCAGTCACAAGACAGTACCTACCATTTTATTGTAGCAATTCTAAGTCAACAAATCAATATTATACTCCTATGCGACGGATTCAACAGCTTGGAAACAAATACTCTGAAGTTGTTGATATCTTTAGTACATCAATTTTATTATATAAGTGCACCTTATTGAAGTTTTTTTCATCACATAAGGGAATAATACTTTGATAAAGCTATTAAAATTGACTAATTCATTGGCAGTATTTTGTCGGCTGAAAGAAAAAAAACTATTTCAGATTTATTATATTTTATACCTACATACTGTGTGGTTTAAATTCAATACCTATATATTTTTACTTTGTATTTATTTTTGTGCAAGTGTTTTAAACAGTAGTTTCCTGCACTGTTTACCAGTATAATTTTGTTAATATTGTTATATATATGTATGTAAAAGCCTAAATAGGCGTAAATAAATAAATAAATAAATAAATAAATAATGATGTTGACTTCAACTGACATCCCACGTCACTTATGTCGGAAACGCACCTTGATCATGAGCTCTACATCTCCCTTCAAGAGTCCACCATCTCGGAGATACGCCAGCATCACACGGTTAGCCAAAAGATGCATATCAGGCCACATCACCCCTGGTTTAGCTTCCCTGAAAACATAACAATCATATTAACTCCACACAGTAAAAAGATCTTCAGGGATGATGTATAGAAGTCTTTGGAAAGAAAGTATGTGAACGAGAAGATCTTGAAGAGATCCATTTTGTATAAAGCAGGGAACACAAAAGATCACAAATAATTCCACAGCTGAGCTGTTAATACAAAAGATGTAAAAAGTCAAGAGATTTTTCAGGAATCTAAGGGAACGTACCCATACTACGTGACCAACTTTTTGTAATTTTTAACCCTCCCCCCCCCCCGGTGACCAAAAACCTAAGCCCCCCGCCGCTCATTTGTACTACGCGTGGTATTTTGAAGACCCCCCCCCCCCACCTAAACGTGTCACATAGTATGGGTACGTTCCCTAAGGTTTCCAGATCAAAGGTGACTGCCAAAATTCAACCAGTCAGGGGTCGGAAGTTACATATTATTAAGTGCTGTGTATGTATTTGAAAATAATGTTGAATTTGTTGATTGAGCGTAACAATGTCCTGTTTTAACTTTGTATTTCAAATAAAATTTGTCTGTATGTTCCAGTTTCTAAAATCTGCTGTAACCACTTAATTATTTACTTACTTCGACTAGGTGGTTAACTTTGACTGCGCTTATCAATATTAAAGTATCTACCTGCCTGAAGAAAGAATTTTCATTGAGATAGTGCCCTTTCTTTAAGCCCCTGATCGACGGGCGAGTAAAACTGCGGTCTTATGACTAGTCGGTAAAGCTCGCCGGTGTATCATTGCAAAACCGCGGTTTTGTGAGTTGATTGGCTCGTCATGTTTGCTTGATTTTTTACTCGGCTCGTCGTTCAAAACTGCGTGTCGATCACGGCCGGCGAGCCAAGCCGCCAGTTATCGGCGACAGCGCTAGAGGATGGACGTCACGTAATATTGGATCTGCGAATTCACAGTCACGATTTCATCGTAGAATTCATAAATGGCTTCCGAGAGTGTCCCTGTTTATGGCAAATTAAATCCATAGAATACAAAAACAAGGGAAATCGGCTTGCAGCGTACAATAAACTCGTGAATACTACAAAAAAATTTGAACCGAATTGTAAAACTAATTCGTTGTACATTTCTTCAGACATTCTCAGATAATTTCTGTAATCGAGTGGTTCTGCTGACAATTCTCGAATTAAATGTGTATGTGATAACGCTTGTCTTTTCTCAATCCAACTTTTAACCCAAACTCTCGGGCGTTTTCGCTTTTTTTTCTTAATTTCGTGGTATGCTATAATACCAAGATAACACAAAGCTTCAAACTCCGAACAAGACATGTTAACCTCAATTCGACTACGATACAACTGTTTTACTCGCTAATCGATCAGCACCAACGAGCCGCGAGTAAAACCGACGATTTTTAAAACCGCGGTATAGGCTCGTACGTCGATCACCCACTTTAGACAAATTATGTAATTCCTTTAATATATGGTTTATAAGTAGGTAGGTATGCAGGTACCTACTTACAAATATATTTTTTTTTATTTCAGAGGAAATTTTGATTTTGATTTATTAAATAAGAGAAAATCAGAAAAAACACTTTTTGGATGCGAGGTGTACTGTTCTCAGAACTACTAGTGTTAATTAGTCATACACACCTGATAACTGCATCTCTTCCTGCAAGGACAGCGTTGTAAATCAGCTTCTGGTCCTCAGTGAATTTCCCGTTGGCGGGGAAAGTGCAAGTTATGTCCGCTGCGTAACCTGCATAGTTGGCTCCCATATCGTACAGACTGAAAAAACAAAACTACATATTAGAATGAGTATACCTACATCAAGGGCGGATCCAGCTTTGGTGCCAGGGGGGGGTCACATAGCGCCAGGGGGGGGTCACGTAGTCGTGGTCAAGTCACAAGAAGTTATAATTTAATTTTGATAATAATAGATACAAGTAAAAAGTAGGTCCACCTAGGTCCTGGACCCAGCCCAGGGGGGGGGGTCATGACCCCATGACCCCCCCCTGGATCCGCCCTTGACCTACATACAACATTCGTAGTCGTTGTCGATAAATACAAACAAAATGTAAGAAATGTAAGTATAAATTAATGAAAGGTTTACACTTTGAATCAAAAAATTTTAATGCACTTTTGTATATGTATAATACCGTAGAAGAGTTCTTACTGCTCTCTACTATCCGGAACCAGTGGGACAATAGCATCCCTCAATGGCTTGTGAATTTGAAACATTTTTTTTTATTATATTATATAATATTATCAATGCCTTGAGAATTTTTAACATTTTGAAGTGTTTTGAAACTTTTTTTTTTAATTAAGAAGATAGCCTTGCAAACAATATCTCTCTGGACAATATGAGTTATAACCCTTTCATTCTCTCTCCAACGACAGAACAAGAAATCAATGAAATCATCACTTCACTCAAAAATACACACTCCACGGGAATTGACAACATATCTACTAAACTAATTAAACACCTCAAACCTATCATCACTAAACCCCTTGAACATATTACGAATCTAAGTTTTCGAACTGGCCTTTTCCCAAATACACTAAAACATTCAACAATAATTCCTGTCTTTAAATCAGGGGACAGATCATCCGTGAATAACTACAGACCAATATCTTTGCTGAGTCCGATCTCAAAAATAATTGAAAAAACGGTAAAACGAAGACTCTACAAATTTCTTGAAGACAATGAAATCCTGTCAAGCAATCAATACGGCTTCCGCAAAGGTCGTAGTGCCTCAGATGCAATTGCAGCTTTTACTAAATTAATATCTGATAATCTCGATAAAAGTCGCAAACCCCTTGCTGTATTCTTGGACCTAGCTAAAGCCTTTGATACTGTATCTCACCGTATACTTCTGAAAAAACTCCTGCAGATTGGAATAAAAGGGATTCCGCTTGAATGGTTCAAGAGCTACCTAACAAACAGATCCCAGTCAACTATTATCAATTCCGCTAAAGAATACAGAAGTTCAAGTTTACCAATCACGTATGGCGTGCCCCAAGGCAGTGTATTAGGCCCACTTCTCTTTCTAATATACATTAACTCTTTATGCAATTTGAATACTGGTGGCACTATAATATCTTTCGCTGATGACACAGTTATTGTATTTGAAGGTGAAAATTTGAATTCAACCTTTGAAAAAGCAAACTATGGCATAAATGTAGTAAAACACTGGTTAGATTCCAACCTCTTTACTCTTAATATTGATAAAACAAAATACCTAATTTTTTCTATACAGAAACCAAATCTCCCCCAAAACTGTCATAAACTTACCATACATTCATGTTCACAGAACCCTAACACGCCTACATCACTTCACAAAAACTGTTCATGCAATGACCTAAAAATATCAAACGAAATTAAGTACTTAGGGGTTATTATTGACGATCACCTGCGTTGGGAGGCACACATCAATTCTACAACAAAAAAACTTCGCAAATTATGCTACATTTTCTACTCTCTCAGATCTATTCTTAACTTACAAACACTGAGATGTGTTTACTTTGCACTTTTTCAATCAATTGCTACGTATGGTATTGTGGGATGGGGAGGGTGTGCAATGTCAATTCTATATCCCATAGTCCTAATTCAAAAACTTCTGCTAAGGATAATATTCAAATGTAACCCATCACACCCATCAGAACCACTTTATAAAAAATTCACAGTGTTAGACATTCGACAATTATATATAAAGACAATTCTCATATTCCTATGGAAAAATGATTTGATGGAAAAAACACAAAACAAAATTCACACTCGGTACTCGTCACACCTAAAATGCATAATTCCTACGACTAAAACAACTTTCGCACAGCGACAGTTCTCCTACATTGCCCCCAAAATGTTCAACTCACTGAGTATTGAGACTAGGAAATCGAAAACTGATAAGCTTTATAGCAAAAGTGTACAGGATTGGTTATTTACAAAGGGGAGGAACTATTTTAAAAAAATGCCTGAAGTCAACGAGTTAAGTTTACTTTAAAGTTAGTAAATTTGCTTTATCACTATTATTTTAAATTTTTATTACATTCAAATTCAAAAAAAAAAAAAAAACTTTTGATAATTATCATAATAATATTTATATTTGGATGATTTATTTTCAACATCTCCACAAGTAGAGTCATTATTTATTTATCTACTTATTATGTATTTACGTACCTATTTTATTTAGCAAAACAGCAGCCTACAATAAGAATAGTTTATTTTTATGTTTATTATTATATAAATCTACCTTATTGAAACCACTTAAAGGAGTCGTTGTTATATAAAAACATTGTACCTAACTAAACTATATATTAATTAACCAATAACAATTCTTACATTTATATAATTATATATTAATAATTCGACTACCATAATACGGGCATGTGCCTAGCATGGTAGTCGAACCACCTGTAAAAACTGTATAAAAAGTTATATAATGAATAAAGAAAAGAAAAAAAAAAAAAAAAAAAAAAAAAAATTATGTACTATCTGAAGTCCCTGGGGTTGCCCGGACTTTACGTCAAGTTTTCCTAAATCGAGAAGATCTAGTGTACAAAATTTCATCAATCTTGGAATAAAACTGTAGATTTGTATAAAAATCTAACAAACACCGCCCAAACAATAATAGACTTTACTGAAGAATTCAGCAAACAAATTAACAACTTCTTGGGGATTATTGGCTATTTTGTTATCTAAATACACGTTTGAGGGAATATCGTAGTCGCTATTAAGCATTTTTGAAAATTTATAAATGTTCTGAGGGTTGGCAACAGCCAATTCTTCGCAGTTGACGATGCACTTTTTGTAACATAACTTGGACATTTTTTTGGTAGTCTTTATGAGTTCACAAAATTTTGGGTAATCTTTAGGATCGCATGATGATTTGGAAATTTTAAGAGCAATTTTTTTTCTCTAATTGTTTTAATGAGATCGTTACTATGGTGAATGTATGTCTTAACCCATTGGCCACAGAATTAATGAGCAAAAAAATTGGCCTTCACCACTGAATTAATTTTGTACCAAAAATTGAAAACCTGCATTGGTGTACTAAATCTATTGTAACTTTTAAACCATATATTCAAATAAATTAATTTCTTTAAATTTATTTACATATTCGATTACGGTAAAGAAAAACATTAAAATAAAATTAAAAAAATATATTGAAATGTCTGTAAATAAGGATACAAATATAACCTTCTCTTTTTTCGTAAGTTTTTTTTCACATTTTTATTTAAAAAAGTTACAAAAAAACATATTATTCATAAATCAAACAATAATGATTGTTGTTTTTTACATGCATATATTACTAATGACTAATAAAATAATGGTATGATAGTCCTCAAAGCAATCAGGGACGTTCAGGGTCACTACCAAAAGCCTAGAACCACTCGCAATTTTGAAGAAATTAAATGGCGGCTGGCAGCATACAAAACTTGGAACACAAATATCAGTGAAAAAACATAAGAAACATCTTATTGCCAATTCTTCGAAATGAATGATTAATTATCTACAGAATGTTCGGCATTTAAAATTTTATTCAAAAATGTCATTGTTGAGCTCGTATTCCGTTTTTTGGCGGACCTACTCTAGCCCGTCAGCGTGCCGGGGTTTGTGGTTAAGTACCTGAGTTGCACACCCGGCAGGCTGTCGGGGTTTGTGGCCAATGGGTTAAGGCATGAAAGAGACATGCGTGTATGAGTGAGACAGCATGAGTAACGTATAAAAGGGTGTGATTGTTGTCCATTCGTGCTCTTTACCCGTAAGCTTCCTAGAAGAACCATATTGTACAATCTCAGAATAAACGTAACTAGTCTACCCACAACTTATTATTAGATCTACACCCTGTACTGATATCATCATCCAGGAATCTGGATCCATAGATTGGAGTCCAGAATATCAGATTGCCGCATATGGTTATCAGAGTTACTAAATCATTTTGGGTAGCTATGTACCCACATTAATTTTTGAAACGGGTACAGACAAATCAATAGAATTATTTAGAATTACATAAAACTTATCTACTATTTCATTGATGCTTTCTTCAAAGTCCAAAAAGTTCCAGTCAGTTGAAGATAAAAGATTGATGATTTGATTATAATCAGCTTTGAAAAAGTTCAATTTTGTTGATGCAGACGGATTTTTTTTGTTTGTTATAGAACTGTTGCTTTCTATTGTTAGAGTAGGGTGATATTTGTCAATGCTCTTCATCTATATGTAATCTCCTTTCATTGTGATTTCTCTTTTTTTTCTATTCGTGTTATTGATGTATTGTTAATTGGACTAATTGTCCGTAAATAAATAAATAAATAAATAGATATTTGTCTATTAGGAGGATAGATTCAATAGACGCGGATACTTTAACAAATAAAGAATTGGAAAATCCTATCCTCAAGTAGAACCGGAATCGCCCTCCCCAAGGGTTGTAGCACTGATGCTGCATGTATGTATGAATGTGTTATGATACCAACCAGATGTCTCCATCCTTGACCTTCCTGGTATTAGGTGCGGCCGCATGTCCGTAATGCAGCACGGCGGAGTTGTCCCCGGAGCCACAGATGCACGTGTATGACACGTGGCGGCAGCCCCCCTTCTCGTAGCACCAGTGCAGGAACACGGACTCGCACTGGTACTCGTGGCGTCCTGGGCGGGCATACCTCATCACCTGGAAATTTTACGATTATGCGTTACTACAGCGGATGTCGCAAAATATGTGCTCCATGAAGTTTCTTTAAAACGCATACATTGTGTCAAAACTTGCCACGTGGTGGAACATATTGTGTTGAAAAGGACAGCATTGAAAGAATTAAATTATAAAATTGGCAATATCATGCCTCTTTTTCCAAGAGAGTTAGCAACTATTGCAGGACTCCGGCTTCTAGGGGTTAACAAACATCAACTAAATACTAATGCATTTGGAAATAAATCCTTATTTTACAGACTGAAATGCATAAACTTACAATCTGAAAACAAATATTGACAGTTTGTCAAACTTCTACATCAGTTAGACATGGTTAATCTTGTGTACACTTTGGGATGGTAGCAAAAATGCCCCGTTTTAATAAAGCGGGTTACTCACGGCATCAAATTGAGACCAAACGACCATCTCAACCATTAGATATCGCCATAGAAAGACGAATGTGATCTGCACCGATTTGAAAGAAAACTGAAATCGCCAATTAGACAAGTCATAAGACATTTCGACTGCTAGGCCCCAGCCCCAGGCAAACAATGAAATTTGCAAATCTGATTAAGAAAGTCTTTCAATATTTGTAATTGTTGGATCGTTTCACTTGGAGCAAGATAAAATTGACTTTAATTTGGGCAAACAACATACTTCCACCATTTTAGCTCTTCAGTGGGGTACAGTGGATTCAATTTCTAGAGCTGGTACCTGTAACTTTGACCTCACCGTTACCGATGGCCCGTTTTGAGGAAACCCGATCCCTGAGAAATTTCAAAAATAGGTCTTATACCAAACTGTTGCTGTCGGTGTCGCTGTCGCTCTAACTCCCCTGAATATTGAGCAAAAAGGACAACTACAATAATTTTTCTCATCTAAAACTGAACAGATTTTTTAGAAGAAAATACTGTCTGTAAGTTTTGCTTTAATAAAATACATTGTCTTTTTTGCACACTGAACGTCTGTTGATGTGCGTTCAAACCAGGCAAGTTCGATTTTTGAAGGTATCTTAACTCCTACAAGAAGTAACTTACAAAAACAAAAGCATACCGACATGCTTGTGGTCAATATCTATATTATATTAAAAAATATTTGCACTAGTGTCAAAATGCAGAGAGGATACTGGGGAATACATTTGCATGGATAAAGTACCACCCGGTTTGGTCACCTTGGGCAAAGACGTTACATACTTTAGACGCGGGGTAGAAATCTCAAAGTGGGAAGACAAGAACAAGACAATTGTAACGATCTCGATATCTAGTACTTTAGTACTAAACTGTCACTCGTCAAGTAAGGTCATGTCTTACCAGTAGGAAAATTGCATTTAAAAAGCGCCAAAATGCCCTCCGTATGATGAGAAAATGTTTCCATTACACGGCAAACATTAGTAAAAGTGAAGAAATAAGATTTAATTTATATGTACACACAAATTACTTATTATTATCGATTAATATAAGCAATACAATTAATTTTCATGTTCCCCGTCCGACAAGTTTGTACGTCATTTGAGAAAAAACACATTCTTTAAATTGTCTTATGGTACGATCACTCTGAGGTCAACTTCCAACTTCAAACTTTCGGACGATAGCGTAGAAGGGTAGTTCATGCGTTGGAAGTTCGAGTTGGAAGTTTGGCTTCAGTGTGAAAGTAGCATAACTTTTTAATAAAAGAATAACTTTTCTTCTTCTTCTTGTTGTGCCTTGTCCGTTCAACGGACGTTGGCTATCATGTTGGCTATGCGGACTTTGTTTACTGCGGCCCGGAACAGCTCCACGGTAGATTGGCCAAACCACTGTCTCAGGTTTTTCAGCCATGAGGTTCTCCTTCTTCCAGGACCCCGTCTTCCGGCAATCTTTCCCTGCATTATGAAATGCAGGATCTCATACTTCTCTGGATGTCTCATCATGTGTCCAAGATATTGAAGTTTTCGGATTTTTATGGTTTTAATTACTTCCTTTTCTTTATTCATCCGAACCATAACATCTTCATTTGTGACCCTGTCCATCCAGCTTATTTTAAGTGTTCTTCTGTACATCCACATCTCGAATGCCTCAAGTCGCCTAATTAATTCTTCAGTAAGCGTCCATGCTTCCATTCCATAAAATAATATTGAAAATACGTAGCATCTGACCATTCGCATTCGTAATCCAAGGTTGAGATCATGACTGCTGTGACGTATGTGTATGAGGGTGACGGCATGAGAGCGAGATAGCGAGTATGGGAAGTATAAAAGGGATGTACCGCTATTGAGCGCTCTCTCCATATTAATCTGGCAACCAATAAACATTGTAACATTAACAGATGTTATTACTACCCGATCCCATAGACATCATAGTTGGCGCAGCTCGGTAGTTCGTAAATTTTTACGTAAATTGGAAGAATCTACGCGGTAGATTTCGGGATCTGACGGATTGTTGTCAGGATTGCAGGAAGCGATCGCAGGAAGCGATCGCAGGAAGCGATCGCATTAAGAAGAAATTGGAGCAGCCACACGCAAGTATTCGCGTGTGTGGGACCGACAAATTACAAAATTATTGTCGTTCGGGTACACCGTGTAACGGGGTACAAAAGGACCGGATCAAGGATCGGGTCAAGGACTGGATCATCGTGTGGATTAGCCGGGAACCAGGACTTGGTTTCCGTCGCTGCAGTCTGGGAAGGAAGACCTCGGAGTAGGGATTGGATCCGCAGCTGTCGGGAGACGGAGCCAGACGGGGACGGTGATCTACAGCTCTGGGTGGCGTGCACGTGGAACGTGGAACGTGGACCTCGGAGTGTAGCCTTCTTGGAAGTGCTGAGATAAGTAGTCTAGATTATTTTGTTTCAGCTCTTCCCCCAATGGAGGGTGTTTGTAAAAATTTGGGGACGTTCTGTTACAGAACGGGAAACTGGTCATTGTTCAAGGAACGACTGGATCAGGCCCTCATTTTACATGATGACAAAGGGTTATCACAAGAACGCAAAAGAGCATTTTTGCTGAGTTGCCTCACCGAAGAAACTTTCTCTTTATTATGTGATCTATGTTTCCCTAAAAAGGTTTCTGTTTGTTCTTTTGATGATTTATGTAAATTATTTGATTCACATTGCAAACCTATTCAAAATATTTTCGAGTCGCGTGAGTTATTTTATAAGTGTAAACAGCTAGCTAACGAATCTATTAAAGATTACGCTGCTAGGTTGAGAGGACTGAGTTTGACGTGCAATTTTGAATTGAGGCTGGAATCTTGTTTAAAAGACATATTCATTATTGGAATTTTCAATGAAAAATTGAAACATAAGTTGTTCGTTGAGGGGGTAAATACTTCTTTTTCGGAATGCGTTCAGTTAGCAGCTTCATGGGAACATGTTGTTAATTTTAAGAAAGTTGATATGAATTTAAATGTTGTGCATAAGGATAGTAATGTTGTCCGTAAATCCAGGTCGGATAGTCCGATCAGATTTAAAAGTGCAGTGCGTAGTAAGACGCCAGTAAATATTGCATTAAGAAAATGTTTTTTGTGCGGAAAAACGAATCATTTGCAGAAAGATTGTTGGAAGAATATTTTTTGTAATCGGTGCAATAAATCGGGTCATCCTAGTAATGTGTGTAAAAACAGTAAAATTAATGTAGGTAATAAGAATAAACGATTAAATTCGGTTTTTATGTTGCATGACGGCACGGGGCCGGAACCGATATTCGTAGATCTCATTATTGGTAACACTGTTCTGCGAGCGATTGTTGACACCGGCGGGCGCTGAGATTAATGCAATTCCATATGAAGTGTATTTAAAAGATTTTGTTTCTTGTAAATTGGAAAGATGCGATATTCAATTGTCAGGATATGACGGGAAACGGTTAAATATTGTAGGTAAAGTTAATTTAAGTGTGTTATTTTTAAATAAAAGTGTAGATACGCAGTTTATAATAATTAAAAACGGTAATTCTACGATTGTTGGTAGAAATTTTTTACAAGTTTTCGGTATCGGATTAAGTGGAATAAATTCGGTAAATACCAGTGAGACTAGTTGTGATAATCAATTAAATTTTCGTGATAGTTTAAAGAAAAAATATGCTCATGTGTTTTCAGAAAAATCGGGTAGGCTTATAGGTTATGAAGCTAACATCGAAGTTATTTCGGAGTTCAGGCCAAAGTTTGTGAATCCAAGATCGTTACCTTTTAGTTTACGTGGAAAGGTAGAGGAGGAATTAAATAAGATGTTACGTGAAGATATAATTGAAAACGTAGAAATAAGTGATGTGGCTAGTCCGATTGTTGTTGTAAAAAAGAAAGACGGTTCAATTAGAATTTGTACTGATTTTAAAACCACATTAAACCCTATGTTAGCGAAGTTGAAATATCCATTGCCTCGTATAGAAGATTTAATTTCATCTTTAAATGGTGCGAAATTTTTTGCGAAAATAGATTTGCGTAATGCTTTTGGTCAGATTTCGTTGAACGAGAAGTCGAGAAAATTATGTGTGATAAGTACGCATGTGGGTTTATTCAGGTATAAAGTGTTGCCTTTCGGTTTGACCACAAGCCCGGCTATATTTATGCAAGTTATTCAGGCGGTAGTAGGTAGACTTCGTAACGTTCGTATATTTCTAGATGATATTTTGTTGTTTGGAAATTCTGAAGAGGAATTATTCTCTATTTGTGAATCTGTACTTAGCAAGTTAAGTGATTGTGGATTAACTATTAATGAAAATAAGTGTTCTTTTCTAGAAACTGAGATAGAATATTTAGGTTTTAAAATTTCGCGGAAAGGAGTTATGCCTTTAGAAAATAAAATCTGTGCGATTACTCAAATGGCAGTACCGAAAAATGTTTCAGAACTTAGGAGTTTACTTGGGGTTATTTCATATTATAGAGCTTTTGTTCATAATATTTCAGGTATTTTGTCTCCATTGTATAACTTGTTAAAAAGGGGAGTAAAATATGTGTGGTCTGAGGAATGTAATATTGCGTTTGAGCGAGTTAAGAAACTGCTGACGTCAGATAATATTTTAGTGCATTTTGATCCTAATTTACCAATTAAACTTATTTCAGACGCATCTGAAAAAGCGTTATCAGCGGTGATTTGCCATGTATATGATAATGGTTTAGAGAGACCTATCGCATTTGCTAGCCGATTATTGTCAGAAACAGAATTAAAGTACTCTATTTTAGATAAGGAAGCGTGTGCTATAATTTTTGGGTTGAAGAAATTCTTTCAGTATTTATACGGCAATAAATTTGTTTTGGCTTGCGACAATAAATCGTTAGTACACATTTTGAACACGGATAAGCAAGTACCTGTTTTGGCCGCTAACCGTCTGCAGAGGTACGCCCTAATACTCCAGACTTTTGACTATAGTATAGAGCATATTAAGTCAGGTGATAACAAAGCGGATTTCTTATCACGAATGCCGATTAATAATAAGGATAATTTAGTTGTGTGTAGCGACGATATTGATGCTAGCGATTATTTTTTAAATTATATTGATTCTTTAAACGTGAATACGGTTGAGTCAGAGTGTGTGAACATAATCGAGTCAGAAACAACATTAAATGCGGAAACGATGAAACAGTTTTCGATTAATGATGTAAATATAGCGAGCATTATCGAGTTCACAGCAAATGGTTGGCCGGATAAAAAGTTCTTAAAGGATGATTTATTGAAATTCTGGTATTTTAGGGATAAATTATCGACTTATAATTCATGTTTATTTTATAATAATAAATTTGTAGTTCCAAGGGAATTAAGGGAAATTATATTGAATTTTTTACATCAATCACATTTAGGCATTGTAAAATCGAAAAGTCTTGCTCGAAATTATTTTTTTTGGCTCGGAATGAACAATGATATAGAAGTAACTGTGAAACAGTGTGCTCGATGCATGGAATGTTTACCTACTCCGTGTAAAGTTGAGTTGGCACCTTGGCCAATAAATGGTTTAATCTGGAGTAGATTGCATATTGACTTCATGGGACCGTTGGGAGGTCATAATTTTTTAATTATTGTTGATGCAACTACAAAATGGATAGACTGTCATATTGTAAATAAGGTAGATTCGTTTTGTACAATAAAAGTTTTGAAAAGATTATTTTCTATGTTCGGAATCCCGGAACAAATTGTAAGTGACAATGGTACAGCTTTCACATCGTCAGTTTTTAAGGAATTTTGTCATAATTATAATATAGAATCATTGACTTCAGCTGTACAGCATCCTGCTTCTAACGGTTTAGCTGAAAATGGGGTTAAAACAGTGAAGAATTTTTTGAAAAAAATTATGGTAAATAATAAATTTCCTACTGATTTTGAAGATAAACTTTTGACGTTTTTAGTTGATATTAGAAATACGCCTTCAATGTCTACGGGCATTGAGCCTAGTACATTAATGTTGGGTAGGAAGATTAGATCAATTTTTAATACGATTATTCCAATAGTGGATAATGTTGAGAGTCAAGGTTTTAAAGGAATTGACAACACGGTTAAAAACAAAATGTTATTGAGCCAGCATAAACAGAAAAAGTATTATAGAGGAAGAAAATTTAAAAAGTACTTTGAGGTTGGTTCTAAAGTTTTAACCAGGGATTTAAGATGTAATGATAATAAATGGATTTTAGGAAAAATTTTTAAACGATTGGGGAATAGGATTTATTTAGTTAAAATTATGTCTACGGGTCAAATTTGGAAACGCCACCATGATCAGATTTCAGAGAGGAAGGTTAGGTGGGGGGAGTGTGACAGGTCTGATGATTTGCTGGACCTGGGTCCACTCTCGGATGTGGACATGACCAAATTTCCTAATTCCTCTAATTTTTGCAGGTCACCTACACCATGGGAGGGGAGGTTACGCCCTCGAGGTCAACGCCCACGCTACACGTGAAGAACAAGAATAATTACATATACTATGGAATGGAAATATTTAGATATTTTGTTTTGTATAAATTTGTGAATAAAGAAATGTATGTAATTAGGTTTTAAGTGTGGGGGTGTGACGTATGTGTATGAGGGTGACGGCATGAGAGCGAGATAGCGAGTATGGGAAGTATAAAAGGGATGTACCGCTATTGAGCGCTCTCTCCATATTAATCTGGCAACCAATAAACATTGTAACATTAACAGATGTTATTACTACCCGATCCCATAGACATCATATAGAACATTTTTTTCATGCGGATAAAGGTTGCACGAGCTTGCTCAATGCGGCATTTGATTTCAACTGAAGGATCCCATCTATCATTTACATTGCAGCCCAAGTATACAATACTTTGTACCTTCTCCAGTTTTGTTCCAGCAATATAAAGATGTTCATCCAATGCGTTATTTTTGCTTATGAGCATGTATTTTGTTTTATTTATATTCAGTTCTAGCCCAAAATTCTCACAAGTCTTCACTACTTGATTCAGCAAAAGTTGTAACTCCTCAATGTTACTTGTTAGAAGTACCGTATCATCTGCATAACGTAGGTTGTTTAGAATCTTCCCATTTATAACAAGTCCTTGAGTAGCTTCTTGCAGAGCTTCATTGAATATTTCTTCTGAATATAAGTTGAACAGCATAGGTGAAAGAATACAACCCTGTCGCACGCCTCTCTTTATTTCTACTTCGTCTGTTAGACATTGCTCTACTCTTACTGCTCCTTTCTGGTTCCAATAAAGATTACCTATTATCCTTATATCTTTATCGTCTATCCCGGAGGTTTTCAGAATTTGAATCATTTTGTCGTGTCTAACTCTATCAAATGCTTTAAGGAAGTCAATGAAGCATGCATGTACATGCATAACTTTTGAATTAAGAAATTACTGAAAACCGCTGAAAACAAAAGAGTGTTGCTTACTTGCCGCATTATTTTGTGAGCATGTGAGACTATGGCGAGTCTATTTATATAACGTCGTTGACCTTGGGCCTCTTTTGACAGCACTATTCATTAGCGATTTCAGTTATTTTTATACCATACCTAGTTTGAAAGTTGTCTCGTTTAAATAATGGTTACATTAAATCAAACATCAACAGAAGCAAATTTCCCAGTCAGTGAGGTCTAGAAATCCTACTGATATGTTTGCTATATAAATTATCAAGTTTTGCTGGAATTTAGATTATGTGAATGCCGTAAGTATTCTATAATTAAATGTTATCCATCGATGTAGTATTTGTATTACATTCTGGCTGGTGTAAATATTCAATTAATATTACGTATAAAAGGAAAACCAACAATAATATACCAACCTGCTTGTGGGCATCGGAAGAAAGCTTTACCACATAACGCATCACATTTTGTTCGTGCTCGGTCTTTATCACTCTCCTGAAATGTGAAATATACGCAAATGTAACCACAAAAGATGTAAAAGTTGTGTGGCGAACGCATTGCTCAGGGAATGGAAACATGACCTGCAATAGGCATCCCAAGCCAAAGTGTCAGCTCAGGCTAAATAACACTGGGGAACAGTCAGTTTCACCAACGTTGCCTCCGAGATATATGGTCGGATCTCGTAGTATTTAGAAATTTAGACCATTCAAACAAAAAAATAGGGTCATTCAGGGAACTAAGGGCGTGTGGAGAGGAGGGCTGAGACCGCCTCGGTGGACTCTTCCCTAGTGGAGCCTTCAGTGAAAACCCTTTCCACTGCAGGATCTTCTAAGAGATATACAGAAAAACAAGGAACCAAACCAAACTCAAAGGTCTGAAATAAAATAGGAAATAGTACAATGGGCCTATGGTGCTGAGTGCTCACGCGAACTATCCGTATACTGTCTCGCTTTACGTCTCATGGGTTGAAATGATAAAAAAATTCACAGAGTGATATAATATTTGTTGTGCAATGCGAAACTGTAGATGCTTGCCTTTATAATGACTGACCGAAGTTCTGGTTTCATCAGAAATATCAAGATTTCTGAAAATGGTTACAATGAATAACATGATTCATGCAATATCATAAGTTTTTCTAGTTTCAAT
The DNA here is from genome assembly GCA_917880885.1 of Limnephilus marmoratus. Classification (NCBI taxonomy): domain Eukaryota; kingdom Metazoa; phylum Arthropoda; class Insecta; order Trichoptera; family Limnephilidae; genus Limnephilus; species Limnephilus marmoratus. The sequence goes on along the minus strand of OU862917.1, from coordinate 53,589,321 downwards.
GTAGTCGAACCCTGATGAATGTAAGGCTATATACAAAAGTAGGGTGTACATGATTTTCATTCAACGTAGCACTTTAATGAAAAGGTTTTATTTTGTTGTTAAAAAAAAAAAGTTAAAAACAAATTTTATCAAACCTAGAAAGGGTGTCCTCTCTTTCATGAAAAAAAATCAGATTGTGCAATTCACACGCAGTAGAAGTGAAACTAGAAAGTCGCTAGATGTCGCTTTCTTTTCTTTTGCCTGTTTATTATAAAGTGGTTTGAAGATTGGATATGGATTTCACAAAAATAAAAATGTTTATTTTTTTTGGTTTTGGTAGGATTCGAACCTCCGTCTGCTTGATGTCTCTCTGGGCGCTGAGAGTTAGGCGCTTCATACCGCTGCGCTATCGGAGGCTAGCATAGCTGTGAATTTATCACATTATATTATGTAGAACCGAGGACCGTCAAATAATAAATTTTAGTGACGCACTTGCGTTTCATCCGAATTTCAAATCACAACGAGGCTAAAGAAGTTTCACTTCAAAATTTTAAAAAATTAGGGATCACTTCAATACGAATGTTTAATAGAATAATAAATAATTAAATTGTACTAACAGCTCAGAAATGATGGGGTAAAGCAGGTCACTATCCACAACAAAGCTGAAAACAAATAAAAATAATATAAATCGTCACAAATAAATAAAAACAGAATAAAAATATTTCCTCCAAATTTCAATTGAAGTATACAAGAGATACAATTGAAATATACAAGTAGAAATGCTAGCAAATAATTATTGCTTCCTTTTTTTTCAAGTGAAAAAATCGATAGCCTATTTCTAAATGGACGCAAGTCAAAAAATGCCGATTTTGAGACAATGATGCAATTTCGGAATAATAATTGTGCCCTGCTCCTGTTTCAACAGAGAAACAGGGGAGAAAATAAATTTAAAAAATTAAATTCCTTATCTAAACCCAAATTCCGTTTACGGACAAAAGGACACTCCTCTACATAATAAAGAATAAAGTACATGAATAAAGGCCGACTGGAAAAAACATAAACAATTAAGAAAAGTATCTATTTTAAAAACAGTGCTCTCTATAATTTACATTGTTCTGAGATGGCTATCTGGAGGTCAGTGTGTTATGTTAAAATAAACAATCTTCACCGCATGCCGCTACCCGAATTTCTACCGATTTCTTACATATCTCCCTTAAACATTTGAAGTCTTTAAGCTCTTAAAAAAATATATGTTATTTTTTAAGATAATATCTAGACATTCCCCGCGCCGAAACGCAAATTATATGAAATTCCTTCGATAGAAAAAAATCGCAAAGTATGCTCCGAAAATTATTAGGTATATTCACGTTTGTTTCAGTTATTTTACAAGTTATATGTTTGAAAAAAAAATCACAGTGTTTCTTTAAATGCTATTTTAGACAGCCCCTACAGACTATTTTAGACAGCCTGCTCTATTTTAAACGAGTCGAGTTTTATTAAACTTTTTCACAATTTTCGCTTCAATTCTTTCGTTTTAAATATTAGCGCACTCTCTCCAACATTCGTAATTGCATATCTCTCCATCTTCTTCTTTTTGAGCGGGGATACGGCGCCTTAAAATTGCAAAACTCTTCATCGAAAAATCTGTGGTAAATGTCAGTTTATTTATTCACTTGAGCCATTTGCGTTAAAATACATTTTGGTCCAAAAAAAATTCAAACATTATTTTCAGGAATCTGTGAGCTGAGAAACTAAACCAAATGGGAGGATAAAGTGAAAGTCCATGCTCAGGGACTGCATGAATATTTATATCTAGAAATAAAATAGAGCTATACATTATATTACTCTATGCAATATTATTATTTATTTATTTCTATATATTACAGTATTTATCTATTTGTTGACATTTTTACATAATATATTTTGCTGTGATTTATTATACAAAAACAACGAAAAAAAAACTAAAAAAAAAAAATAATCTTTAAACAATGTTTTAAAACTAAAAGTTTTTAAACATTGTTTTTAAACAATGTTTCAACTCCACTCTGGAAATATTTTTTAATCCAATTTTTATTATTTAGCTAGGTACCTACATAAATTGTGCACCTTTGAAAAATTATATTCGGGTTAACAAACCAGCAACCCACTGGGCCCAGAGCCACCAGAGCCACCAGACCCAGGGATCTTAGCACACGTTTTTTAAAGTTACTATTGGAAGGTTGTTTGTTGGGGGTTTTTCTTAGAATTTAAAGAAAAAAACTACTTACTCCTCAATGCCCTTAAAGCTGGCTTCCTTTGCAACCAAATCGCTGTCGGAGTTGACTCCTTTCTGAAAATATCATTTTAACTTAATAATAATTAATTGTTAAAAATCAATAGTTAAAAACTTCTAAACTGTTAAAAGAGGCTACCTACCAATGTTAGTAACCTTTTGGGAGTCTTCTTCTTCAGGATTTCAGATATCTGAAAATAACAAATAAATATTGGTCAAATTTCGAAATGCTGATCTAGATTTTCGCACTAAAAAAATATCGTTACCTACCAAAATACAAAAGTATAACTACGGTTACGAATTTTACTTTTAACTCGATAAAAAGGTAATAAAAAAGAAACTCTCCCCCTTCGCGTTTCCTCCCACTTCTCGCTTTCGCTTTCTGCCTTCCCCTTCCCACGTCCCTCCTCCCGCGAATTCACCCCCCCTCCAATTCCTCCGTTTACCTCCGTACCTCCCGGATCCTCCTCCCCCTCCCGTCTTCCCTCCTTACCGCTAAACTACATGAACTGCACTCAGTTTTCAAACAACTTGCGCACCACCTATTGCAATTTTTTTAATACAAATTTCATAACGCCAGAGCTCACCAGCATGTATAGAAACCTTCGCGGGCGTGCGCAGAATAACTCAACAAACTTTCATCGCAATCGGATGAATAGTATAGGAAATAATTTCATAACGCCAGAACTCACAATTTATATAGAAACCATCGCAGGCATGCGCACATCAAATCACCAAAATTTCATCGCAATCGGATGATTGGTTTAGGAACGCATAAAGGACAAACAAAGAAACATTAATTTTAAATAAACATAAATGAAGATTAATGCTTGTACATAGGTAATAAAAATAACAATACGATGTTTCGTTGGCTAATGATATCAAACTACCCAACAGAAAATTCTGAGAAATAGTGATCTTTCAAATTAGTTATCTTGACCATGCCGAAAAATCAATTATTGAAAATGCGTCCTTATTTCAAGAAATCATTTATTTATGTCTATGTTGTCATAAAAAATGTAAAATGGAATAATTGTTTTCATTTTATACTGCATCTTTCCAAATAATCATTTTTATAAGCGAAAAAAATATGAAAATATCATTCATAATGATTTAGTACACTCCGACGCCACCAGACTCAGACCGATCAAACGTCAGTTTTCCCGCGCTCCAAACCAGACGCCATTATTATTATGCCGAGCGGTAGGTACCTACCGAGACCAAGACGTAGTTTCGAGTGTAGAGTAGGTACCTCCCCTAGTATGAAGTATAAACATTAGGGTAGGTACCCACTTCAGGATGCGGGGCAGGGGGGAATGTGGGGCAATATCGACCGGCCGCCCTTGGAAGGGGGGGGATCGGGGTCCTATTGATCGGGCGCTAACCCACCCACCCCTGGCCCGGGTTTATATAACTGGCCCGTTACTGTTGAGTGAGGTAAGCTCGGTTCACGGCACGCTTACCCGACAGCCCGACCTCCCCCACCCCCCTGGGCGGGAAATTATTTACTACCAAGTTCATGCAAGCGCTATTTTCATCACCTGACTGCTGGAAATAATATTTGAAATCGATGTTTTCAGACACCAGTTTTATTATAACGTCTATTAACTTCCGTGCCCGACTTTACCCGTGTTTATTTCGAAGTTAAATTGTACGCTAGCATGTTTTATCGTACAATAATGGGTAATAGGAATCGGTTTGAAATTTGTTTTATTTCAGTACCTACCTGACTTATCCCGTTTTGTGCTGATGTAATTGTTTTCATTTAGCACTTACATCTTTTGAAATGTTTGCTCGTATATAGAACCATATTTTTTGACCTTTGGGAATGTCTGCGTCTGCATCTATGTACTTAGTATGCGATTAAAGGAGGTAAATGCTATGAAAATAAAAAAAGTTCTTCAAAAGGGTTGTCATGTTGTCGAAATGTTGACAAAATATTTCGTACAAGATGAGGAAAATATAAATTTAGTCAATAAGGCGGTGTTATTCTCGAAGTCGAAGCATTGGAAATACATCGTGCGAGATTTTAAGACCAGAAATTACAAGGAAAAGTAATGTTATCATATTGATGTGATAACTTCTTTAGCACCGTTGTGATTTGAAACTCGATGAAACGAAAACGCGACACTAAAAAGAGACAGACAAATACATATATATATAAGATTTAGCCTGCGAGAGAATAAATAGAATAAACGGTCTCCTGTTTGTGCGGTGCTTCGTAGCCTCCATAAAGCCTACTTTAGTTTTCTGAAGGTTTCACTTCTACCGCGTGTGAATTGCACACACTGCTTTATTTTTATTTTGAGGGTTTTTAGTACCCTCGAACTATCTATCGATATCAAAAGTCTTGTGAATGCTTCGTGTACACTTACATCTCATTAATTACTCTATGTTTGAGGAAATTAAAAAAAAACAGAGTGCGCAATTACACGCGGTAGAATTGAAACCTTCAGAAAACTAAAGTAGACAAGAGTGGGGAGGCTACGAGGCACCGCACAAAAAGGAGACCGATAGGCTAATACGAAGCACCGCACAAAAAACACCGATTATCTCATTCTCTCACAGGCTAAATTCTATAGATGAATTTGTCTCTTTTTAGTGTTTTTTTCGTTTCATCGAGTTTCAAATCACATCGGTGCTAAAGAAATTTTTACTTCAAAAACATGTATGAAGTTCACCTTTAGAAAACTAAAATAGACAAGAGTGGGGAGGCTACGAAGCATCGCATAATGAGGGGACCAATCTCGCAGGCAAAATCCTATAGATGTAACTATATGTTTATCTCTTTTTAGTGTCGCTTTTCGTTTCATCGAGTTTCAAATCACAACAATCACACAATCAAACTTTTACGTTCGTAAAGAAGTTTTCACTTCAAAAAATCAAAAATTTCTCAATAAGCAATGCAAAGCGAAATTCGAGGCAAAAAAAAACAAACTTGCGTAAAAAACTGTACCTATAATTTTCATGATTTAAAAATATCTATTAGTGCCTCAAATAAGGAAAATAAGTGACTTTCAAAGTTCAAACTACCAATAATTAAAATAATTAAAATGTTAAAGGAACTAATTTGGTTGACCGTGAAACAGATGCTGACCTTGAACACGATGGTATTTATCCACAAAATATTGAACAACACGTTACCAAAATACTTCTCAAATAAAATTGTATACAATAAAGACATTCACAGATATAACACAAGGACATGCAAGGAAATTAGGCTACAAAAAAAGGACAAAGCGAATACGCAGAACAGTCTACTGTACAAGGGAATGAAGTTGTATAACACACTACCAGAAACTTTAAAGTCCACACCAATTGGAAAGTTCAAGATGTATTGTAGGAGCTACATAAAACTTGAAAAAATATAGTGAATATGAAATATTTTAATCAATAAGAAATTTGTAAACTTCAATGTACAAATTACTAAAATAAAAATTATTATTATTATTATGTTAAAGGAACTAAATTGGTTGACCGTGAAACAGATGCTGACCTTGAACACGATGGTATTTATCCACAAAATATTGAACAACACGTTACCAAAATACTTCTCAAATAAAATTGTATACAATAAAGACATTCACAGATATAACACAAGGACATGCAAGGAAATTAGGCTACAAAAAAAGGACAAAGCGAATACGCAGAACAGTCTACTGTACAAGGGAATGAAGTTGTATAACACACTACCAGAAACTTTAAAGTCCACACCAATTGGAAAGTTCAAGATGTATTGTAGGAGCTACATAAAACTTGAAAAAATATAGTGAATATGAAATATTTTAATCAATTAGAAATTTGTAAACTTCAATGTACAAATTACTAAAATAAAAATTATTATTATTATTAAAAAAAAAAAAAAAAATAATAATAATTTGTCTGTCATCATTCGTTATTTTCATGTTTAATTAAATTGCTCCCGTCTAGAGTCTTTAATCTAGACCGGTTAATGACATAGGTAATAAATAATTCCATTAAAAAACTTTTCATTACGATAGCAACGTCAAAACAATAACAAATTACTAAATTAGGTATCGTACATTCGGAACACGAGTGTAGCGATGTTATTTGAGTCATGGGTTATTTATATTTACAAATAATTACTTAACTGTTACTCGATAAGTGTTATAGACTAGTACAGACTCGTGAAAAATCAAGGGATAGTCTGAATTCTTCATTTTCGATTCTTGACAAATCTTTCAAATAATAATAAAATTTTTTATTATTTTTATTTAAATAATAAAAATAAAACACTTATTTTGTGTAAACCACGAGTTTTAATTATTACCGACCGGTTTCGCTTTGCTCAAGCATCATCAGGGTACTAAAACTCGTGGTTTTACACAAAATATATTGTGTTTTATTTTTATTAAATATGTCAAACCACAATATGATGGCTTTCTACAATAATATATTATTTTTATTTATTATAGATTCCCCTCATGTGGTCTAAGTCTAAGATAAACATAGGTACATTTTAATTCCCACATTTTTTTTCTAAAGAAAGACAAAAATTCCCGGGTTACGAACAACCCGACAATATTTGAAAATTTCCTACTACCACCACAGTAAGCCGAAAATGTTGCTTGAGTCGTGATGGAGGACTTAGCCAGCCGAGGAATCGAACTCGGAACGCCTGGGTGGGACTCAAACGCGGTGCCCACTCAACTAGTGTCCGGTCGTAATCTCATGTGGTCACAGGGCGAGTTTACAAGCTACTCTACTAAGTTTAAAAGCGGATAAATCGGCGAGTGAGATTGTCATGATGACACACAAAACTGTCCACTCGCTCAGTAGCGTAGGAAACTGAGGTCACTGCTAGCGCCAGTAACAAGAATAACGACGCCTGCGTGAACTAATTCTGTGATGTTTGACAGTCGAAATCAGCTGTTAATTGGCAGCCATCTTGAAAAACATAAATAAACCAACCACGAGCAAGCGTGTAGCGAGTAAAGTTGACGACCTTTTAACTTTTTTCTTAGATTGTCAACAATCTGCTAGTTAGCAAGTAACACGATGACACTGAGCGAGTTTACTAACAGATAGTAAATTTCCCAGAAAGTAGCTTGTAAACTCGCCCTGTGTCATCGACGCTTGATAAACATAGGAATATTTTAATTCCCTCTGTTTCTTTGAATCCGCTTAAACTAGGGTATCTAAATTTTTAATTTCACTAGGAACCGTGCCAAAAATCACTTGCCTGGTCCACGTAAAAGACCTCCTCCACGGCGTAGAGCGTCTTGAAGTCCTGCAGCGTCAGCAAGGCGCCCATCCACACGGCATAGTCGGCCGGCAGGCGGGGCACGAAGAGGGTAGCCGCCCCGGAGCCGCCCTGCACGGCCAGGAAGCAGCCAGGCTCGCGCACACCGCAGGACCAAGCGAAGAAAGCCTCCTGGGGAAACAGATACCAAAAGTACCTAATTAATACATTTTCAGCCACATATTTTAAGCTTTTGGACAAAATTTCCCGAGGCATAGGAGGGTGGTATTTCAAAGCAGGACAGCAAGCTATTGCCAGTAATCTAGCAAGCTAGTATAAAAAGCAGCTACAGTTTTTTTATAACTCTAGCTGCTTTTAAACAGAACTAGCTTTGTTTATTGTTTATTTTTAACTTTATGAGTAAATCCTCAAATTGTAATATTTAATTAAACGAGTAGTCGATACGAATGCAACTAGCGTACCGTGCTACCATCACTGTCAGTAGCGTGCAACTCAGTCTAAGCCCGTTGTCGACGCGTCGCGTTTTGTACGAACACTAGCAAAATAATATAGAGATTTTTTCTTCAAACTTCGCAAATTTATTTTGTGGCATCATTTTTCATATAATGAATAACTTATTACTTTGTATAAAACCACTATATTTAAAACAATATCAACATGTTTCGACAACAATGTTGTCTTCATCAGGATATGTTACTATGATAAATGAAAAACAAGTATAGACAACTTTTTTTTTTTTTTTTCGTTATATGTTTTTGGGGTGTTGTGCCGTGTTGCGCTACCTCCTTCTTTAGCCAACGTTTCGGACATCGTTGCAGTGTCCATCATCAGAGCAGATCCGGCAGATCCGGTAGATGACACATCTACCGGATCTGCCGGATCTGCCCTGATGATGGACACTGCAACGATGTCCGAAACGTTGGCTAAAGAAGGAGGTAGCGCAACACGGCACAACACCCCAAAAACATATAACGAAAAAAAAAAAAAAAAGTTGTCTATACTTGTTTTTCATTTATCATAGTAACATATCCTGATGAAGACAACATTGTTGTCGAAACATGTTGATATTGTTTTAAATATAGTGGTTTTATACAAAGTAATAAGTTATTCATTATATAATATAGAGATACTCACAAGCAACGCGTAAACTAAAATTGCTTGTAAGTATCTCAGTATCTCAGCCTATGCCTTACAGGCATACTTGGATTACCAAAAAAGGGAATCATTTTATTGGATGTCTTATAAATATAAACGAAATAGTTTCTCCCTGCGTGTCCTTTCCCATTTGTTCAGTTCTCCTTCCGCCTCCCCTTCCTCTGTCGCGTCCCCTTCCCCTCACGCGTTTCCACTCCGCCTTCCCTCTCCCCATTCCCCTTTCCCGCTTCCCCCGTCCCGCGAACCCCCCTCCCGTGTTTCCCTCCCGCATTTCATACATTCAGTCCCGGTACATTCAGTTTTCGAACGGCTAGCGTGCCACCTTTTGCAATTTTTTAAAATGCCAGAGCTCACCAGTTTAAATAGAAACCATCGCGGGTACGCGCACATCAAATCCCCAGAGTTTCATCGCAATCGGATGAAAAGTTTACAACGCATAATTTCATGATTCCAGAACTCACTATCATAAATAGAAACCATCGCGGGCATGCGCACATCAAATCCCCAAAGTTTCATCGCAATCGGATGATTGATTTAGCAACACATAGACATCTCATAAACATACTCATATCTCATATACCTACATATAAGCATATTTTGATTTTTATATTTATACATATGTACGTAGACGTAGAAGATAACTCATGATAGAAGTTGTACATGTTTATAGTTTCTGATACAATAATGATATCATGTGATTATTTTATAAACGGAGGAAATAGTTAGATACATTTTATTTAATAATGTTTGTATTTTTCCTCTACGCGAGAAACATAAATAGAACATGGCGGTTTGTGTACAAAACTACTATCTTACTACCAACGTGTTGGTTTTTGGCGACCAAATAACAAACTTTGTTAGCAGCGAATTGTGGTTTATAATTTCCTGTGCCATATAATTACGTTTGTGGATCATATATACTCATAGCATCATAATATTGGCGGTAGGAAATACATTCCGTACTAACCGCAATGGATTTATCTACATTCTAACTCTAGGAGACGCGTTGTCAGTAAGATTCGACTCACACCCTTTTTTAATAACTTATTTGTCACAACAAAGGCTGCAAAAGGATATTGGCGAGATGCCGGCACATTGAACTCGCTCAAAACAAAGATGGGAACATCTATTATAGATAGGGTTGCCAGATGATAATTTGATAAAGGAGGGCAGATGGGTCTAAAAAGGAGGATTTTCTGTAAAAATGAGGACATGCAGAAATTAAACGAATTTTTAAAATATTATTTTACTTTATTTTAATCATATTAAGCTGAGCTGCCAATTTTGGAAAGAAGTTCTTGGTTTTTTAACAGATATTTATAAAAATCTCCACATGTCATATTTTTGAAGTTGTATTGAGTAAGAATTAAAGATTTAACTGACTGCACACTTAGTCTATTCCTCTCTTTGCTCTACTGAGTATTAATCCACTTCCACATGGCAGTCGCAACTACAACATTTGGCGTCAAAGTCGTCTCGCCCGCTAGTAAAACACGGGTATTCGGCTCTTAATACTTCCGTAAATTTACACTTCCGCTTACTCTTAACGACTACGTTAAATATACTCAAATATTTAGTAATTAATCGCTGGTTCTCGTCGCGCGAGCGCAATATCTAATACCTACATATAATAATAACCAATTGTTTCAAACAAATATCTAATCGCAATAACAAATACCGCGCTGCACAGGCTGCTTGACCACGCATCGCACCGTACCGGACGGATGTTTAGCAGAAAGGAGGACTTGCAGTAGGTAAAGGGAGAACAAAACATGGAAAAGGAGGTCATGTCCTTCTTTTGGATACCATCTGGCAACCCTAATTATAGATGCATATTTATTAGTTTTTTTAGTTTCATAATACAGGCAGGTTGCTCAATATTGATATTGGCGCACGAATGCTTATATTTAGGTGAGTACTAACCCGCTTTCCTACTAAATAAACTCAATGAACAGAGCAGATGCATAATTGGATTCCGTGCGTTTTCATCCCGCGACAAAATATCCCCTACAAAATATGCCTGACAAAATATCCTACGGACAAAATATCTACTAAACCTAACAAAAAATGGTACAAAATTAATACAGACCTCATGCAAAGACAATAAATAATTATTGCTCTCTCCCATGCTCTGTCCCATTTTTGAATAATTATTGTTGTCTGTATTATTTTTGTCCCATTTTTTTGTTAATTTAGGTTAGGTTAAGTTAGGTTAGGTTAGGTTGGTTTATAGTAGACGTTTAGTAGACGGTAGACAGTAGACATGGTCTAGCGGTAAAGCTCTTGACTCGCAATCCGAAGGTCGCGGGATCGAATCCCGACGTGGCAAATAAATTTTAAGGATTAATTTGTGTTATTTGACAATCAATTCATTTAAAATAACATTTAGTATATTTGCGGCACGTTTTAGAATGGAAGATACTCTCAGTATCGCCCTGAAATGACTTTAAGTCGTGTTTGGTGACCAGATCTGAATAGCCAGGTACTTCCCCACCTTCCTCTTCCCCATCTCCTCCCCCCCCCCCTCACAACATACCCCAATCGGAAATGCCATAGTCTCACTGGCTCCAGACGGGAGCGGTTGGGACTCTTGTGCGGTATTCATATAAAAAAGTAGATATTTTGTTGGAGGATGTTTTGTCCGTAAGATATTTTGTCGGAGGATATTTTGTCGCGAGATGAAAACACGCATTACCTATTAATCGGTAGGTACCTACCTCACATAGATGTAGGTACTTTACGTCGATTTTCCTAAATCTTTGAATGTGTTCCATTTACAATAGTACAAAACAAACGCTTAAAAAGTTGCTTTGACAGATGAATTATTGTCATTGGAGGGAAAACGGTAGTTGGCTAGAAATTTTATTGTGTGGAAAAAATATGATAGGTGTAATTCGATGTTTTTAACAAGAAATAAATATTATACATAGGTACACGCAATCTGCATAAATAGGAATATTGTTTATTTATTACCCGTGTATTAGTATTGTTTTGTCACGCAATAATGATATATAATGTACTGATATATAGACGAATATATAAAAGGTATAGGTGTAGATAGCGAACAATGAATGACCTTTCATGGTTACTTTCTTTGTGGGCAAATTTGAAAAAAAAAAACCTGATACACGCCAACTGAAGCGAAGTTTAGTGAAAATGTCCTTCGAAATGACATGTTGAAAATTGAAACCTTTTGTTTCCGAACTGTAATAATGTATTGTTTCAACTGTGAACTCAATGGATAAAGGTACGAGTAGGACCAACTTTTGTAACCAATTATTTAGTTTTTTAGAAACCATTTCTTATGGTAGAACGATAATTAGGTACAAAAAGTTTAACAATTTTAAGTTTCGTTTTTCTTGGAGCATGCGGCAATATTGGCTTATCAGTCAATATTGCCGCAAGCTATGAAAGACTCCAGATACTAATATCTACAGCCTGTATGTCTGACGAATATCTACAGCTCATACGTTGAACTAATATCTACGAACTTCAGAGTGTTGATTAATATCTACAGAGCTTAGGTTGAACTAATATCTACAGAGTATAGGTTGGACTAATCAGCTAAATGTGTCCAATAGTCCAATATTAGGGATTTTTACATACCTACATACTTACATAAATTAAGTTTTTTAAACTGCATACGCAATATTACGTTATTCAAATATGCTATACACAATTGCAAATCCAACCTCTGCCAGTGCTGTAGATATTCGTCAACACTTTAGTTCTCATAGATATTAATCAACAGTTTGAGCTGTAGATATTCGTCAACACTTTGATTCTCATAGATATTAGTTCGATTTTTTCAGTTTTTGGAATTCCTGTAGATATTAGTAGACGCCTCCCTATGAAATGTACCTGAAATTGTAAATAAAGAATTTTTGGAAGGTCCGAATTAGCCATTATTTCTACGAAAGCCTATGGAGAGGGATTGGAACACACAGCTCTGTCGTATCCAAAACTCCTCGCTTCGTCAAGATTCATACATTTTTCTGTTAGTAGGTATACGTATACGTATTTGATTTACTTGATCATGACACGTCTTCCTGGGCATTACCAACTTCTTTTTTTAATATTAGCACCACAATGGAGGCCCCGAGGAAAATAATTCCTCTCAGGGCCTATGTCATCTTTGGGGATGCAGTGTGAAGGGTCTTTTGAGGAAAGGAAGGAGATGAAGTTCTGGTAAGGAAAAAGTATGAGGGGTGGGTAGAAATCTGGGAATCAGTGTCTCCAGTGATCGTTGATCACATAATATAACTAAGTGTCCCCGAAGAGGTTTGTAGAAAGGATGTACCGCCGAATCAAAAAATCATGTACCAATTTCTGGCGTTTGTCATGACTCTTGCCAGCATGTCAGGCGTTATCCTGACAATTTCTTCCTGGATGTTCTTGATTCTGATCCTGATCTTTTAGGGTCGGGATAAAACTTTATCGTTCCGCCTCTCGAACGAGATCACTAGCGCTCCGCTACGACATCAACCGACTGAAAGGCGAGAAGAAGGAAAGTTATGCTGCCGCACCCTGCACTTGCATAATTTCAACAGTAGGTACATAATAAATATTTACTATTTAAATTTCCCTTTCAATAAAGTTTTGTTCTTTGCTTTTTTGTTGTTCAGACCCAGATCTATTTCATGACCTGACTCAAGTATTTAATTCAGTATCTTCCTGGAATGTCCCCAGTCCCCAGCTCCCCTTCTTCTAATAAATGTTATTTCTTCCTGCCTACTTAATAATAATGTCCACCATGCTTTGGCCATTTGACTCCCGGTCAGGTCGTAAGGGGAATCTGCAAAATCAGAGTACGCGAAACATTGGTACGCGAATCACCTATTCATTTTTAGAGTTTGGGATATTAAATCTGGGATCGGTGTTGGGTAAAATCTACTTTCGGCGCACTGTATGCTATTCTCCTGTATGAAAAAAAATTGGCAAGAACTGCAGTGCCATGAAGGTAACAGTTATTCAGTCTAAAATCTTGCATCAGCAGTCCCTTGCATCACCCCTAATTCTATTTATTTTGCATTTTGTTTTTCTACCTAACAACTAACAACGTACTTTTTATTGAAAATTTGAATAAAAACAGTTTCATGTTGACGGGCCCAACGAGGTTGAGGAAAAAAATGGGAAAAAAATGGGAAAAACACGCTTTTGCTACACTCCGCCATAAACGCTGTCAAAAGTTTTACCTTTTTTCCGACTCCTCCACTATTGAGATAATTTTTACCTTTATTTGCTCCTAATAGAGAACTCCAGTCCAATTTTTTTTATTTTTTTTATGAATAATGACCTTCTAACTTAAATAACTGCGTTTTTGTTTTTATTTTTAGAGTTAGTTTTAATAGTTAAAATAATTGTCAAAGTTTTAATTTTTCGAGACCCCCCGGAAATATGGTAAATCGTGTGACGTCATCACTCCCGAAAAATTAGTATGGGATTGGGCAATCAGCTGATCTACTGCCGCCATTTTGAAATCCGTTGTTCCGTTGTTCGAAGTATTCTCCCTAGAAGAAGCCTTACTTTTTCATTCATTATTTTTTTTGTGCAGTAGTTTTTCAATATTTTAAATAATAGAGATACCTCTATTTTTGATACTGAATTATTTAGGCTTAAATATTGTTTCAATAAACACTACAACTAAATCTCTATAAACAGTACGAAATAAAGAATAACATGAAATGTTGTTAATACTGATGGCTTGTGCCATACCTACATGTCAATTGATTTCAATACAATGTGATACAATGACTGGTGACGCGTGACGTCAGCACTAACCATTCAATCGTACCAACTTTACAGTGTATTTTAACGAGACGTTAAAAAATGCACTTTTTAATATTTTTTTACGAACACTACGTTTAATATTATTAAAAAAACTTATATATTCAGAATCAGCGTTTATTGGTCTGTATGAACATTTTTTTTAAAGTCATAATATTTTTTACTGGAGTTCCTTATTCGCTAATTCATATTTCTACCATTAGACACACGTTTCTATTTTCTACCTCACAGACGAAGATATCTTTGTATGTTGGCCATTTTTGGTTTAATATAAAGAAACGCTCTTCATCCTTAATATTCACCAAAGTATACAAAAAAAAAAACATTTCGTATCAGTGTTATTACAGGGAGGAAGAACTATTTCAATCACGGGAGAATCAAAATAGGTCTTTCGTTCAAATCGATGTACGATATTTTTAAATATTTCGTTCACGTCATGTTTGTGACACATGAAAATCGGTTTTTATGGTAGTTTTTCTTCTTTTCAATTAAGAGAAGAAAGAAACCTAGACTAAAAACCTATTTTCATATGTCAGGTCGATAGAAATATTATTCTATGAACATTAAAGATGGCCGTAGAGTGAACACGACAAATTTGTGAAATTTTATTTTTTATAAAATATTAGGTAGATCACGTCTTTGATGGTACCTACTTACATAAATAAAATGCATTATTTTGCTTCTCCGGTGACTGCTATAGTAATTTATAATGTTAATTAAACTGACACGAAGTTTTTTCTTAAATAATTTGTGCGTCTCAATGATGAAGAGCATATCTGGATATTTTTGACACAACGTTCTTAATAAAGGCCTATATTTGAGCTCCAACCATTGGTAGGTTTCCACTGATTTGTTATCCACTCATTCAGAAGCGTTGAGGCGTTTTACTGCTTTGAGAGCATGTTTTATAAATACGGCAATAAGTGAATATATTTTAATTTTTAGATAAAGTTTGTGGACCTCTTTCTAAGTCAACAAAAAGCACGCATGATGCCGGGATGACGGGATGCCCCATACCGAGCTCTGGTACCGAAATAAATACATAGTACGGCTAATAGCCTAACGCACGCGGCCATGTTTCGTTTTAAATATAACCCAACCAACATACTTCTCTTTATCCTTTCTACGTCATGATGTGTGTCTATTGTTTTTGGCTGTTATCTCGCGTCTATTCGATACTCCAACGTAAATATCTTTGATGGCTGGTACGAGGGGGACGACCATCAACCATAAAATATGCGGTTTCATGACAGTTGATCCTCCGACAGTTGATCCCCGGAATACTAAAATACGTTACATTTACTTACACAAAATATAACAAAGTGTCTCCCGAAGAGGTGTGCAGAGAGGATGGACCGCCGAATAACAAAAGTATAAAACATATTTTCATTCAAATGCATCAAGGAATAAAATACTTGACTATATATTGTGTATGGTTCCATGCCAACTCAGATTCAAGCCAACTCAATACCTCATTGAAAAGTTATTAAAAGCTATAACAATAATTATTTTAAAATAGCCCATAACCCTTTTTTATTTTATTTTTTACATAAACTCCACACAGGAGGCCCTGAGGAAAATAATTTCTCTCAGGGCCTATGTCATCTTTGGGGGTGCTGTGTGGAGGGTTTTTTTAAGGAAGGGAAGAGGAGAGTTCTGGGAAGGAAAAGGGTTTAAGGGGTGGGTAGGAATCTAGGTTTAAGTATGTCCTGGTCATCCGCCTCCAAGGCCTAGACAAACCTCACCCCATGAACCCGGGCACCCCTGCTAAATCACCAAACATAGCGAACCACTCGGGATGATCTATGGCAGAGGTGTTGGTTATCCAATAAAGGTTCCCGGGGCGGCGGTACCCATTCCCGCCACCCAAATTGAAAACCCTAAACAAATGTAACTTATTTAACCAATTTTTTAATATATTTTTTCATCACTTTTAATGACTTTTCAAAGGAGGTTCGATTGCAAAGAGATGGACGATTGCAAAGGAGATAGTAGCGGTAGGGGATAGCAGGGGTTAAATTTGTAAAATCCATACTTCTCACACGGCCCGCTGCTATAAGCACTTTATAAACAAAATTTCTTTCTTTGTGGCATTGCAACGTATGCCTGGTAGTTGCAAGTAGATTATAAATATCTTTCTGTATCTCGTAGGAATATTATTTAACTTACTGAAAGAATGGGCACTTGGCGCACGTCAAAAGACAGAAGATGGCTTCACGTGGTGCCACAAACGAAGCGAGTGTTTTGGCTATCGAATTATTTTCGCTCGACTAATTATAGTCTGACCGGAAAACTCTATTCGTATGGCGACATTCTGGCAGACATCATCGCCCATCAGACTTCAGACATACTCCGTGCCGTACATGTGCTCCGTTACAACTCCCAAATAACTGATAGTCAACAATCATTCTGAACACAAAGAGCATTGTCCTGATTTAAATAGATACAATACAGTAAATACAATACAAGGCCCGACAAACGCATTCATATAGCTGGGGTACCCGGCTTCGCTCAGGGAGTTGATATTAGTTGAACTGACGTTCGAACCCACGACGGATCTTGCTTTGCATACCCCTACCAATGGGTAGCCCCACCCATACAAAAAATAATTCGATTGGTCCACAATGTTCCAGAACATTCCACAATATTCGAGAGCGTTTTGGAATACTCCACAATGCTCTGGGATGTTCCGGGATGTTCCCGAACGTTCCAGACTATTTCCGACATTCCAGAATGCTCTCGAATGTTCCGGAATGTTCTGGAATAATGTGGAATGCTCTAGAATACTCTCGAATCTTCTGGACTGTTTTAGGAATGTCACTGGCAGAATCTATTATAAGATATGGATTAACAATATGGGGAAATACTATTATAACCAATCTGAAACAAGTCCAAGTTGTACAAAACGCAATTGTAAAATTATTAGTCGTCCCTAATATTTTCAAACAGAGACATAATACACCGTTGCTGTTTCAGAGTGCCAAAATTTTACCTGTTAAGGCAATACTATGGCACAACATTATAATTCAGCATATATTTACCCCGCAGCATAAAGAGAAATTAGAACATAAATACAGCACTAGATTCACGCGCAACGACGGGTTAATAGTTCAATAAGTACGGACAGAGAACGTTTGAATACATCATACCGAAGATATTTAATTTATTACCTGACACTTTAAAAAAAATGTAATTCTATGAATAAGGTTAAATATATAGTGAAAAATTGGCTATCGGAAAAAAATATTTATATTGATATTGATAAGTATAAAAAAATGTTGAATCTGTAGATATAAGATCTAAATTTTAAATGTAAAAAATCTATATGTAACTAAAATATAAGCACCTGTTGACAAGCCAATTCAATTGGCTTAGCAGGACTTGTTTGCTGATTATAATATGTATTATCTATTCTGAAATTTAAAAAATTAAAAAAAAGAGCGATACTTCCACAGCCCTTATATATTCAAAAGCACGCCCTTCAGGTAAAAACGGGAACCTTCTTCATGTATGGGGGATAGAGGGCTACCACACCATATAATTCCCTTGATCGTACCGGGACTCGTTTCTGAGTTTTAGCGGCGCGCACATGGTAGTACACTGTACACTTTAAATATACTTATATTGATTATTGTTATTGATGTGAGTGATATACACGAGCTCCGTGGTGGAGCAAAAGGCTCCTTGGCTCTGGACCCTGGACCAAGACTTCGCATTTTCACAACTCAACAGAGGAAGCAAAAAATATGAAATGTAGGTAGGTACCTAGTACCTACCTACATGGATCGTCCAGTTGATCAGTCAGACATCTCCAAATATTAAGTTCTGAGATAATTAGGAAGGCAATATTCGAATGCTTACCATAAATGAAATATTATTTACACGTATCTGTGTTTTACATATTAAATATGCTATAAAATAATACCGTGAGGTATGACGGTCCGGTAAATAATGTCTGACTAATCAACTGGACAATCGGTATGGAATTCAACTACTTACATAGTATTTCTTCTACTAAGTCTTGTCGCTTTGAATCCCTATATACGGTGTCAGGAAACTCATAGTATAATCCGGAAACTAGTGAATCTATAATACATAATTTATTCATTTTTTGATAGAGCATTGCAACTTTTTTATTTGTTTTTTTTTTTCATTTATCATCAGCATCTAAAGGGTTGTAAAAACCTTTTGAAGCCGGGTTTACGTTTATGTATTTCTATAGACAACTTGATAGAGATGTACAGCTTGATCTACTATCGACCTTTTAATTTTTGGTTTAAGGATGTAACTAAAACAATAACTGAGTTAGAACGATTTCTATGGAAACACACGCGCTGACGTGTAAACACGCTTATTGTACTTGACTGTTGTCCTATTTCTAACGCTTATATCTGCTTACGTTGCGGAGGGGTTGAGGGAATAACCAAAAACCGGAAATATGCCATTTTTAAATAGAATTTCAGACGTATTGACTCTTTTGCACAAAAAATTATAAATTGATTTCGAAAGACTTCGTTTATCTAGTAAAGCCATGTTTTACATTTTAAGAAAATATGTTTATTTTTAGTAGAATAAAGTTTTACCGTAGGCATTTTCAAACAAAATTTTGTATTATACAACACACATTTCAAATCATATAATCATGCAGTAAAATAAATCAATAAATTATCTGGGAAAGCTATGTTTCAGAATATTAATTTTAGTTTAAAAAATATCATTTAAAAAAAGATCCGCACACGTGTTTTGTGACGAAAATATTTCAATTTGTCAATTATTTATTTACGGTCTTACAAACTAAAATATTTAAGTTTTTTTTTACGTTCTTATTTTGCTTCGACATTATTGAAAAATTAAAAATACTTATGATCAAAAAATAATTACAAAAAGTACATAATTTTAATAGTTTTATCATAACGCTTTTTAGCATTTTTGAATGTAGGTATATATATTAAAGCAAATTATGAATGAAATAAAATCGATATTGAGTTATTATTTAAAAAAGCGGGTGCGGAGAATAATTAATCTTTCTCGTTGGAACCGCCCTGTACGATCATAAGAACATCTTTCGACGAAATATGAATTCTCGGCCGCTGGCTGGTTAATGGCTGTTAAGACGACAATATACCCTAAAACATATTCAGAATCTTAACGACGTAAGTAAAGAAGCCATGTATACAAATTGCGACTCGCGACCCGTGTATTGGACAGACCTACTGTCGAATTTGTCGTATCAAAGAAAAGAAGAAGAAAAAAATAATGTGGGAATCTTAACGACGAAGTGAAGAAAGCAAATACACAAATGTACGCCGCGGCACGGCGTATTGTACGAATGAACGTACGATCGAATTCACCCTAGCAGGCCTGGAGATTCGACGTTTCTGTTGCATTCATTTTAATTAATTCTGAAGAACGTGTTACAAATATTTAAAATGTGTCTCCATGTTGTCCTCCCGAAGTTATTAATTCATCGTCTAGAAAAAAAAATCTGGTGCTTACCGCTAACTTTATAGTTGAAAAACGGGTTATAAAGTATTAAAACCGTTGTACGTAAAATATATTAATGGTAAAGTACTGTTTTTATTAATCTAAAATATAAATAACTCGCAATCCTTATGCGGTTGGAAATAAAAAAAGTTATTATAGTTACGAATTCGCCGGAAATGATTAAAATGTGCGTTTTGAGCAAAAAAAAAATTACTAGGGTTATGTACCGCCTTAAGACATTAAGCAGAGACCCCAAGCGACCGATTCTTTTTGAAATTTGACGTAAAAAATTACAACTTTGAACTTGATTTCCTAGAAAACGAAAGCTCAAATCAAAAAAGTAATGCCGCAAAATCGACTCCAAAAGATTAACCAGTTTCCCCCTTGTACTGCGACTCCCGGAAGCGTATTTACAATCCCTACCGCGTTTCAGTCGCTTTAAATTTTCAATATCAAAATTAGAAAAAAAAAATTAATTTCTAATACATACATTGGAAAGATTATTTTATCTAGATTTTAGAACAATTTTTTTTTGGCAAAGTGATAAGAAATTATCAATATAGAGGTGTATTTACAATATACGGGAATAATATTAAAAATTAAAATATTTAGAAATAAAATTATTAATTTCTAATATACACATCAGAAAGATTATTTTATCTAGATTTTAAAACAATTTTTGTCTTTGCAATGTGATAAAGAATAACCAATATAGAGGTATATTTAAAATGTAAATTGTCGTTACTGCGACTGAATCGGTATAGGTTTTGTAAATACGCCTCCCGGGCACCGTGTATAAGTAGGTATATAATCAATTCAAATTCCCTTACATTTCTCGGAAAAACAAGAAAGGAAAAACCCAAAGCTAATCATTTTTTCATAGTCAGCAATTTCTGTATAATTCAACACGTGGAACAATAGGTTTTGTATTATTTTGAGAAAAATGAAATTGCAAGCAGAAAATAGTTAATTGTATTGATTTTTTTTATTTCTTGTTATCGTATTTAATTCGTAGAACTCATTGAATTATTTGCAAATTTTTATAAAGTAAATCAAATTTAATGAAGTTTAGTTTGTTTGTATTATTGTGACATCTTTTCGGCGATCAAGGCCGTTGAACTTTGAACGCCGAAACACATGTCACAATACTAAAAACTAAAATATTTGCATAACTACATTATAACATTATTAAATGAAAACAAAACACTGTGTATAAAATAATGACATTATTATTTAATTTACTGTAGTTTTAAAAAAAACATTGAATGACCTAGAAATTTCAGATGGAAAGGGTTGTTCAATTTCATGTCACCTTTTTTTTTCGTTAGTTGTTTTTGGAGTGTAATGCCGTGTTGAAAACACAACATGGCATAACACCCCAAAAATAACTAATGAAAATACTTTTGGCCGTGAAAATCTAAAAACGTATCTTCAAGTCACCAATTTATGTTTACTGCTACAGGAAATGAAGTTTTTTTTAAGTAAGACGAGGCACCATATGGTGTAACTTTCGGAATCGGGCCACAAACAATAACAACCTTATGTAAATGGCAATAAGGTTGAGATTCCCACTTAACCCTAGCCGTCTGTTTTGGTTTAGGCCAAAAAAAAAACATCGCCAAAAAGTGTTTTATTTTATTTAGTGAAGTTACAAATATTACAATGTTTTCCAATCAATTTCTAAAGAACTTCATTTGCCACATTGTACAATAAAACCATAACTGAAAGGGTGTTCTTACGTAGGAGATTTTGCATTTGAAAGCAGTTTTATAGGTGTGATACTTTAATTTATTCCGGGTTCAAAAAATACTCGATTGTTTCAAAGGCTAAGATGAGTTCTATTCGCTGTACTTAATGAAAGCATCTATAATAATTCTAAGACATCAAATTTTCAAAGTATTTTTTTTACATTATTTCAAAGTGATTGTTTTAACATTTCATACAATTCGAAGCCTATAACGAAGAGTCAAAATTATTCCATTTTCTGTAATATATACATATATAACATAGTCATGTACCTAGGGTACCCATATTCCGTTTTTAGCATTTTTGAAGTGAAAACTTCTTCTCAAACACATACATCTATAGGATTTAGCCAGCGAGAGAATGAGATAGTATAATCGGTCTTCTCTCGCTGCGGTGCTTCGTAGCCTATCGGTCTCCTCTTTGTGCGGTTCGCAGCCTACCCACTCTTATCTACTTTAGTTTTCTGAAGGTTTAACTTCTACCACATGTGAATCGCACACTCAGATTTTTTTTTCATTTTTGATGTTTTAATAGTTTTAAATGTAGCTAACTGCGTAGTTAAGTATTTTGTAGTTTTTAATTATATTTGTTGTTGTAAATTTCGCGCGCCAGTGCTTAGGTCATTACTCCACAGGGGCCGTCGAGCATGCGAAAAGGTTCAAAACATAAAACCTCTCTCATCTGTAGGACACGTACAAGATTTTGTCGCCTAATTCGCAAATATTGGGTAAAATAATTCAGATTGTGTCTTTCTAACCTATCACCGGCCATATTGTTTTTACTTTAGGGAACGTACCCATACTACGTGACGCGTTTAGGGGGGGAGGGGATATTCAAAATACCATGCTTGGTCACAATGGGGGGGGGGGCCTTAGGTTTTTATCACGTAGTCAATCTAGAAATCTTTTTATATTTTTTCCACTTACTTTTTAATATTTTTTCCACTTGTAATTAAAGGTATGCATGCACTCTTGCCGTCACGCAGCAAGCGCCGTATTAATAAAGACAAATATAAACCAAATAATATTTAAAAAAAAAAATATTTTTGCAAGAAATGATTCAGAATCATATTTATGATTTACTACGTGAAAACTGTAGGGGAGGGGATGGGGTCTTGGAATATACTACACGTGGTCACCGGGGGGGAGGGGGGTAAAAATTGCAAAAAGTGGGTCACGTAGTATGGGTACGTTCCCTTATGTCAACCAATTCCAAGATTCGTGGTAAATGCGTTGTTAAACGCATTTACCAAACCTATAAATTAGTGATGGGCATGAGTGAAACAATATTTTAATAATCGAAAAATGTTTCGATTCAATACTGGTGATCGATGGTGCTTGTAGAACGCTTGGCTGGAAGTCGGATGGATCAATTTCATACCGAATTACCTACTTACTACTCCTTCAAATACTACATAGTGAATTAAAAGGGCACACAAAAGAAATGCCTTTCGAATTCTGTAAATCTAAACTGTTGCTTTTTTTAAAAATACATTAATTAGTTTGTGTATTGAACATCTTTTGATAGTGTTCAATCCAGGCAATTTTAACGTTTTTTTAAGGACCCCAACACCGACCTATAATAAGTACCTAACTTATCAAAAAAGCAAAACGAACAGACACGCTGGTGATCAATATCTATTCGATTATTTTTTAAATTTTGTTTATTGTTTATTCCAGACCTCGGGGAAGGTTGTGCAATCCCACGAGTTCAATTTATAACTTGGAAAATACAATGAAAACATATTAATCCGAATGAATTTAAATCGTTGTTTTTTTTACTAAACGGGTCTATTATTGCAAATCAAACTTACAGTATTAAAAACAACAAATAAAATTAAATATCTCGGAGTAATTATTGATAAAAATCTGAAATGGAAGGAACAAATATGTCAAGTAGTAAACAAAATCAGTAAATTAATATATATATTTTTAAGAATTAGAAATTTTCTGTCGATAAAAATCTATATTTAATCTACTATGCCTTAGTTCAATCCACTCTACAATACGCTATTATTAGTTGGGGATCCGCGTATAAATGTAACCTTCTTCCAATAGAAATTGTACAAAGAACAATTATTAAAATTATATTTAAAAAATCCTTGGACTACACAACAGAACGCCTGTTTGAAGAATTTCAAGTACCCACATTTAAAGATTTATATATTAAAAATTCGTTAATTCAAATTATAAAAGAAAAAGATAAATATCCATTTTTAAATGAAAACAGAACTCGTCTTAAACCTGTTTTTCTAGGCCCAATACTAAATACATCTTTTGCACAGCATCATTACACTTACCAGGGAAGAACTTTTTTCAATCGTCTACCAGAAGAAATCAGAAGGATTAATGATAAAACCCGAATACTGCTCTCTGTCAAGAGACATTTTAAAAATATTCTTAAGAAAAAAACTACTGTCACTTAATTAATCTTATAAATATCCATAGATTTCCATAACATTCTTTCTTTTTTTTTAATACATACTATTATCAAAATAAATACTGCAGCTCACATATATACCTATTTATGTGCAATGAAATATTTAAGTACTAACTAATAACATTAATGTACACTCTCCTTCCATACACAAGCAAATGCTTTTAATGGAAGGGTAGTAAAAAAAAAACTGAGATGTAAAATTATCATGTAAATAAATACCTTGTAAAACATATTATTAAAAATAAAAAATTATTAAAAATAAAATTATAAAATTGCAAAAAAAATGCGAATCACGACGTGGGCAACTTTTAGCACAGATATTTGTGTGTGTATGTCACATCACTGTATGTGTGTGATTGTATGTAGGTAACGCAATCGGTAAATAAACAACTCTCTAGAAGAAATTGGGACAGTCACGTCGTCATGTGTCACATTGGAGTGTGAAATGCATAACAAATTATAATCGAAAACAATAACACTTTTTTTATAAACTGTTGGAAACACGACGATGAAAATTACCTCCTTTTATGTCAACAAGTAGAAAAACACGTAAGGAATATAATTATATTTTAAATCTGTTGTTGCTTACTGTTGAAGCAGAGATAACTGCAATAAATTAACATGAAAATCGTGTAGCTTTTCCTGTTGTGAAATCTATGGGGAATATAATTTTTAACTCCAGCATTGATTATTATAATATAAATTATATAAATAAGGCAAATTTATTATTTGACGGCCTCCGTTACCTCCTCCGTCGAGGGGTAATTAAGAGGAACGCATGCGTGGCCTGTTTCATACAAAATTTTGTTTTGGATTTACGGCTAAAATATCCAATTAAATATTTTTTTCTTTTTTTTAATTGATAAGTTAGGCATGTATACAGTTAGGATGTGAATCCGATTTTCGATTTTTGTTTTAAATTATAAAATATAGGCCCCAAAAGATGACGATTTATCCATGAATTTAGGAGGCAACTTTGGAATTTTTTTCTGGGCAAATGGACGCAATTTAAAAAAAAAACTCTTCACATCCTGAGTCAGGAATATGATGAAGTATACGATAAAATTTTATTCTGCACTGAAAACAGTTTTATTCGTGTAAAAAACCGAATTTAGATACGCGCAGATTTGTAGTAAAATTACTTAGGTTTTTTGATGCCGTCTCATCTATTCATTTGCCAGCCGTACGGGGCGTAGCTTGCGCGGGCCGGGGGCCGGGGGCCGACAAACCAATACATACATAACTCAATCGCCTTACATTAACAATATGTGTATCTATGTCTTTGTTTGTTGACAATATGCAGGTGTTCGTTGTTTTAGAATCATTTTTGAACTCTTTAATTTTAACCGAAAAAATCGAGAACGTATTCAACCATATTCAACGTATTTGTGTTTACTTGGTAGGTAGTAAGATTAAAAATTTTTGCAGTTCAGCTTTTATTTTTTAAATATTTTCTACGATATCGGGGTACCTACCTACCTAGGTATGTATGGCAGATGGCAGTGAGGCATGGGAACTGGCAGAGGTGAATGAAAGTACCTAGACTGAATGCGAGGCGGGTATGCGTACCACTGCCCCGGAAACCATTTATTGGATAACCAACACTTCTGCCATAGGTCATCCCAAATAGTTCGCTACGTTTGATGACTTAGCAGGGTTGCCCGGGTTCATGGGGTGAGGTTTGTCCGAGTCTTGACGGCGGATGCGTCTGCCCACCAGCTGCATGGCAGGCCGGATCGGGAGAGAATGGTTGAGGGAATCTCTTTGACTTCTCCAGCCGTAGGTACTCTCTCTGAACATCGCCTTGCACCGCAGTGGGAGGGATGGATTCTTGCATCCGTCACTCCTAGATGCACTGACCCACAGATTCCTAATCACCCGCAATACTTACCATTTTATTTCTCAGAACTTCGTCTTCTTCCTTTTCTAAAAAGACCCCTCATTTTCCTCAGGGCCTCCTGTATGGAGCTAATGTTAAAAAAAGCTGTAGAAAGAGATCCCTGAGGCGTATGTATAGAAAACATATATACATATATAGTAAACTCCGAAACGCCGATTTTGGAACTTTACAGTACCTATAATTGAATGTGAAGTTACACATATTATTTGACTTTCAAATCTGACATAAACAAAGGACAAGATTATGTTTTTATACAATAGCTCCACACAGGCCCAGAAGAAAATAATTCCCCTCAGGGCCTATGTCATCTTCGGGGATGCTGAGTGGAGGGTTTTTTTAGGAAAGGAAGGAGAGGATGTTCTGGGAAATAAAAAGGTAGAAGGGGTGGGTTGGAATCTGAGGTCAGTGTGTCCAGGAGTGACGGACGAATGATTCTATCCCTCCCCGTGCGGTGAAAGGCGATGTTCCAAAAGAGCCCTACTCGTGAAATCAAAAGGTCTCCCTCAACCAGTCTCTCCCAATCTGGCCTGCCATGAAATTGGTGGACAGACGCATCCGCCACCAAGACCCGGACAAACCTCATCCCATGAGCTCGGGCACCCCTGCTAAGTCACTAAACGTAGCGAACCACTTGGTGTGAGCTGTAGCAGAGGTGTTTGTTATCCAATAAATGGTTCCCTGGGCTGCGGCACCCATACCTGCCTCCCAAAATGAGTATTAACACTAAATTTTAATAGGCGTTTTTATTGCTGTTTTTTTTTTTATTCCAAAAATATTCTTCGTCTTCGACGACATTATATTGATAAACTTTTCCTTGGAATTATCTCGCTGAGCATTTAAATTGTTATTATTCTGAATTTAAGTTTTCTAAAGGTACAATCTTTTATTTCTTACTGGCGAGTTCCCGGCATGCGTTGCAATGGCGCTTAATAAAGACATTGTTTCTCCCTGCGTGTCCTTTCCCATTCGTCCCGTTACAAACATACATTGATTTTTATACATAGATGTTTCCTAATAGAATTCTTTGCAGAATTGTATAATACTAGCTGGTTCCCGGCATGCGTTGCAATGCCATATTCAAATAAATACTTTTTTCTCCCGGAATCACCTTCCCGTGCGTCCCCGTTCCCCTCCCGCTTCCCCTTCCTAGCTAACTTTATAAATTATCTAATACTTGCACTTTTAAACTCGCGATATCTTTCGAATGGTATGTCCGAATTGAATAATTCAAAAAGTTAAATAAAGGTATTAAAGCAGTCTTGTTTATGAAGTAATTTATTTTGGTAAGGATTAAAACCAAGATACAAATAAAGATCCTTTTCAAGCGGCGACATTTTAATTAAAATTTTCAAATAAAAGAACACTTATTGTGGCATAACTATAATAGTTAGACATATGCTGTCGCGACACTTTTTGTAAATAATGATATCTTCTGCAAAGTCGTAGTACATTATTTTATTCTATCATTAATAGTTTTCGCAGCGCACGCGATGCAAAGAATATTTTAGGTAGTTTTTTTACACCTTGGGTTACATTATGAGAGTTTTAGTAAGGATCCCTAATTTTTTTGAAAATATAATATAGCCTATGTCACCCGGGGATAGTGTAGCTTCCTACGAGCGGGAGCACACAGAGAGCGGTCAGGAGTTCCGAGTTCCGAGTTCCGCGTTCGGCGTTCATTAGAATGTACTGATACTATAACAACAACGCACACAGCGGGCAGTCAGACCGCGGCGGTCAAAACGGAACGTCGCGTTCTAAGAGTTCTTTTCCCGCCGAGGCAGAGAACGCCAGAACGCCACGATTTCTGAGGTTGCAAACCCGGCAGTTGACTGGAAACCTTACAGAATATTACGAAAACATATCGTATTCGTTACATAATTCGATTAACAAATAAATTCGATGAACAACTATTAATCGACATCCGAAAATAAATATAGAATCGTTGTTCATCTTTAAGTAAATCCTGAAAAGTACTACTAAATTTGCCTTGTTCTTTTCACGCTGTGTTGATTGGGTGCACCCAATACCTCCTTTTCTTTTTAGAAGCTGCTAAGCTCCACTGGAACAATAATTTTTCATCGGATGATGAACTTTCTAGTGACATGTTGCATGTGCAAAGACCCAAACGAAACTAGAACGCGAGAATCTGAACGCCGCTTGTGTGCGTTGGAACTCTTGAGCGGTCAACGGTCACTAGAACGCAGAACTCTGACCGCTCTCTGTGTGCTCAAGCTCTAACAGTGAAAGAATTTTTCAAATCGGTTCAGTAGTTTCGGAGCCTATTCGATGCAAACAAACAAACAAACAAACAAATCTTACCTCTTTATATAGTGTCTTAGATTACCTATCATTATTATTTCCGGAGCGCTTCTAACAATACATGTCTCAGCTAATATTGGATGAACTAAGCAAAAGGGTGATTTCTAGTCTTGACGAAAATATATTGACATATAAAATTAAAATTTCGTTTCGGTGGTTTCTCGCGTGTACACGTCTCGTAAACACCGGACACCGGACACACTAACACCATTACGAAATATGTCGGGAGTCTCCAATTTTATAGGTGTCTCCTAAAAATATTATACTCAACAAAAGGGGCATTTCACCGTCTTCGTGCAAGTATTCGGGCATGGAAATAAATGCCTTATTTTGTTTAACGCTCTATTTTACTTATTTACAATTTGACGTCATGCATCCGATTCCCGTATCTCCTATAATAATATAATATATCCGTTAATTTCAAGACACTAAACAAAAAGATCATTCCTCGTATTCTCCGATAAAATGATGTTACATAATAATTACGCGGCCTTTTCTTTAAACCTCTATAACACCATTATGTTGCTAGCTAGCGCTGCAGCTAAATACCACTACATAGAAAACTTCCATTCCCGCCTCCCCGTTCCACACCCCAAACACAATATTTCGTTAGAAAGGGACAAACGAAAGTCATGAGATTATTGAAAATCGAGTTTGGTCGCCGGCAAACAATGGTCTTAAGTATCTAGACTAGCACGGGTTGGTCACGGGTTCATCTGTTAATCCGCAAGTAAATTTTATTTGATTAATTTGTGTTATTTTCACAATTTATTATTATTTGAAACAACACATATATGTATTTCAGCCCTCAAACCTTTTTCCTTCCCAGAATTTCCTCTTCTTCCTTTCCCTAAAAAGACCTTCCATGCAGAATCCCCAAAGATGACGCACAACGAGGGAAATTGTTTTCCTCATGGCCTCCTGTGTGAGACTAGTGTAAAAAAAATAGTCCTTAGTAATGCGCATCAAATTTTCGATTTCCCGGATATAAGCTGAAGGTTACATATATTTATCACCGAAAGAATATTTATTTACTATTTGGCTCAGAATTTTATATTATAATATTTACGTTATACGAGTATATATGGAACATAAGATAAACTTTAATAATTTGAATTGAAAATAAACCTGCTTCAGATCGTCGGACTCGCGGAAAGATTAAGAGTATTGCAAAATTATTTATGTGTATTTAATGACTGCTCAACAGACTGCCGCAAATAACTACATAAAAAGTTACCTACGCACAAGTAAATACCCGGTCTACTTAAAATGAGACGCACACACATAGCGTAAAAAATAGACACTTTATGCTACTGCCACATCGAAGCCAACCTTCCAACTCAGAACTGAGTTCGGAGTTGGAAGGTTGGCAGACCACCCTGCTGCCAACCTTTCAACTTCGAACTCCAAAATGACGGACGCGAACAACTGTGGCTACGCGGTATCTTATCAGTTGCCTACAATTATTACGTAGAAGTATATACACGACACATGTTTTCAAACAATTATTATATCACTCTCCCGTAATAATATTGTCATATTAATGGTAGGCGGTACGTGTGTCTTGATCGCCTGCCCAGTGCCTTTCACAGACTGCTGTGTGGACGGCTAGTTCGGGCGAGTTAGCCAACTCGCACATTGGTAGTACCTATATTTCACCTTCGGACCTCTTTCCTTCCTAGTACTTCCTCTCCTTCCTTTCCCTAAAAAGACCTTCCATGCAGAATCCCCAAAGATAAAGAAAAACTTTAATTCCATTCAAGTCATTAAATTATTATATGTATCTCTAGTTAGAAGCCTAATGGAATATAACTCAGTAGTTTGGTCTCCATTTTACAAAATTCACATTAATAACATTGAGCGAATACAAAAAAAATGTCTGCGTTTTATAAATTTTAAGTTAAATATCCCACTACAAGACTTGAAATATAATTTATTATTAAATATTTTAAAAATACACACACTAGAAGACAGACGTAAAATAAATGACTTAACATTTTTATTCAAAATACTTAACTCTAAATTTGACTGTTGCGAACTACTGCAACTCATAAACTTACGAATACCGACAGTAACTACACGACAAAATACACTATTCTACTGTAGCATTCATAAGCGGAACTACATTGCCCACTCTCCGATACAACAATTTCACACTATGGGAAATCAGTACTTAGGTGATATTGACATATTTAGCATAAACTTGGCGAAATTTGTTGATATTGTGAAAAACTTATTCCAAAATTATTCCTGTTTTTTCTGAAAACCTATGAAATCGCTGTATTTTTGTATTTTTATGACTTGTGTGCTTTTTTATCAAATTTTATTTTTATTATTTCTGTATATGTTTAAAAATAATCTGTCATGAATTATTTGTACTACCAAAATGTAAAAGCCCTTTGGGCGTTAAATAAATAAATAAATGACAAAGGCAACGAGGGAAATTGTTTTCCTCGGGGCCTCCTGGTTCGGGCGAGTTGGCCAACTCGCACGAACTACCCCTCTACACAATCGAGAAGTTGGCTTCGGTGTAGTAGTAGCATTACATCCACGCAGTTCTACTAATCGGCGGGAACAAAAAAAAACACACGCGTGTTCATAAATTCGCATTGCAGGTGTTAATTATTTCGTTGATAATCAAAACAAACAATAAAAAAAGAGATTTATGGTGTGTGTGGCGAGTGATATGCTAAAATAGGCCAACCCAAAAAACACTGGCGCATTTATAACTAGATCTGTCATTAGTATGGTGGTAGCTTTCGTCAATCTAAACTGCGGGAAATCTATTTTAACAGTGCTTATTAAGTAAGTTACTAAACATTACTAAATTTCGTTTAGGTAAGAATTTTTTGTGAAAACTTCTTTAGCACCGTTGTGATTTGATACTCGATGAAACGAAAAATAGCGACACTTAATAGAGACAAACACATAAATCCATAGGATTTAGCCTGCGAGAGAATGAGATAGTATGATCGGTCTCCTCTTTGTGCGGTGCTTCGTAGCCTATTGGACTCCTCTTTGTGCGTTGCTTTGTAGCCTCCCCACTCTTGTCTACTTTAGTTTTCTGAAGGTTTCACTTCTACTGCGTGTGAATTGCACACTCTGGTATTTTTTTTCACTGAGCATTCGCTCAACGCCGATAGATATCTTAAACTGTAAAATGTACAAGCAAACTTTACCGAAAATCTGTTTTGGCGTCATGAAATTTGGATAGTTTTTTTGGTAGTAATTTATTTTTGCTAAGTCATTTCTATATTGTGCAATGGAGTATTATAAAAACTTTGAATCATTAAAAAAATGAGAAGAATCATATATTAATATTTTAAATCTTCACATGTAACAAGCAAACACTTTGTGGGAATACATAATTATAATAAACACAATTACATAACTTTGTTTCAATTCCACTTTATTATTTCTTAATCCAACCGGTTTCGGTTAGTCCTGAACCTTCCTCAGGGGTGAATAAAAATATACTGATCATAATACATTCACCCCTGAGGAAGGTTCAGGACGAACCGAAACCGGTTGGATTAAGAAATAATAAAGTGGAATTGAAACAAAGTTATTTAATTGTGTTTATTATAATTAATATTTTAATTTAAAGGCATTAGTCGCATAGATAGTTGTTACAACTACAATGGTCAGATTTCCAACCTTACTCTTTTATAACTTCTTCCTCTCCCCATTTTCTTCAGCCTGATTCCTAGACAGGGATGCAATAGTCCCACAGGCTTCAGACAGTTGGACTCTTGTCCACTAATGAACGACAATAAATTCCTTGCCAAAGCCTGGTAGTAAAACAAGTGTATTTATAATCTTCTGTCTATCTAACTATCTACATGTTACATCTTAATATTTTAAACAAAGTCGGATTTGTTACACCATTTATAACTCGAGAACGACTGGGAGGATTTTAATGGTCTTTGATTTGTTGGATTTGTCTCCGCCCCGAATAGCAAAATAACTATTAAAACATCGGAAAAATTCACGAAAAAAAAATTATAAAGAAAATTCATTTCCTCATACATTTTGTAAGGAACGAATTCTCTTCTTTTGAAAGAGCTGCAGTATTGTGATAAGTATAATATTGAATAGCGAGAGAATTCCGAAAATTCAAAAACGTCAAAAATTTCAAAGCACTGATTGTTTTGCTTTTGTTCTTAAACGTATACCTAATAGTACGAGAGCCCACGACCAAAACCATGTCTCATAGCAATACGGCAAAAACCCTATAAAATCGTTAGATTGTATGATTCTGAACCCGACTAGGTGTGTAGTAACGGTCGAAAGTGTAGCAACTGCGTGGGAGGCCATTTCTGCTGTGTCAAAAAAAAAAGACAGTCGGTATTATAGCAATACGTCTGATAGTGAAAATGTACATAGATTTTATAATTGTATTACGAAAAAGTTTGTTTTCAGACATTTTGCGCGTAGCATATAGCATGAGCGCATTTTTGAAAATGTCAACAAATTTAGCCGACCTGTATCATAGCAATACGGATAATTTTTTTTCCAACTTTTCGTATTGCTGCCATGATTACCAAAAACCTGTTTTCAGACACTTTAAGTGTAGCATATACTCCCAAAAACGAAAATAACGTTTCGGAGTCGCCTGGCCGACGCCTCTGTTAAATGTTTTTTTTAAATTTACAGCCTTCATAGATATTCAAGAATCTCCCTTGTCTATTATATGTACTTTGACAGATGACAGATGTCATTACTTATTTCTTTTGTAAAAGTTACTCAAGTGTGCTTTAAATAAAACCAAAACTATCAAATCAATCAGTATTTAATTTCAACAGCCTCAGCGCTTGTTACGCTCCTGCCTATTTGTAACAGAAAATTCAAGATGCCTCAATACGATTTTTAAATGATATCTAAGTATCGAAAAGTTGTCTGATAGAGAAGGTGCTACACTTAATTTGTCTGATATAAATTTTTTGCACATGTGGACAACTTATTTTATCATGTCCAACAATTTTCAGACATATTGCTATGATACCGATCGGTAAAATTTGTTAACATTTTCAAAACGGTCTCAAAATTTAATGCGTTCACATTTCCGTCTGAAAATTGTTTTGTTCGCATCAAATAACCAAAATTTACTAATAAAAAAGATTTTCAGACGTATTGCTATGAGACATTTTTTTTGTCTCATTTTTAATTTTTTAAAGTGATTTTACGGGTTTGCGCTACACCACTAACGTCTGAAAAATATGTTTCCGGTATCTCAGAACTATCATTCAACTACAGTCTGCAAATCAGACATATTGCTATGATGCAGTTCGGTAAAATTCTTTGACAATTTTGAAAATTCGGTCAGATCAAACGCTACGCGGAAAATGTCTGATATTGGTATTTTCGAGTTCAGGATAATCGTATCTATCGATTTGATGCGGTTTTGGCCGTATTGCTATGAGACAAAAATTTTGGTCATGGGTTCTCGTACTATAACGCTGCCTCTCTTTCTTACACATTAAATGTCAACAGTCGAAAATGAGACAAACGGTGAATGTATGTCAGTACCCCTCCAAAGGAAAAAATACATAATTATAATAAATCTCCCTCACACGTATAAAGAAAATGAAACGCAATTCCCGTAAGTAAGTGGAAAAGTAATAAAATCATAAAAAACATACATCCGTGCACAGCGCCTTCTCTGTTAGGGAACGTACCCATACTACGTGACCAACTTTTTGCAATTTTTAACCCCCCCCCCCCCGGTGACCAAAATCCTAAGCAACCCGCCGCTCATTTGTATGGAGCGTGACATTTTGAAGACCCCCCCCCCCTAAACGTGTCACGTAGTATGGGTACGTTCCCTTACTGACAAAAACAAAAACACGAACAGTTGCGCATCGGTAATTGCTTCATTGTGTAATTTTTAAAAATAAAAAACTGAATTTAATTCAGCTAATAAGTTAATACGACATTTATTGATTCTGAGGCGGTACGAAGTTAGCCGGGTCAGCTAGTATATTATAAAAGAAAAGTGTATGTGGGTGGTTCGTTTTTTTTATACAAATCTACAGTTTTATTCCAAACATGGTGAAAATTAGCCCACTTCACCTTCAAAACAAGAGGAAAATT
This sequence comes from Limnephilus marmoratus, assembly GCA_917880885.1. Classification (NCBI taxonomy): domain Eukaryota; kingdom Metazoa; phylum Arthropoda; class Insecta; order Trichoptera; family Limnephilidae; genus Limnephilus; species Limnephilus marmoratus. Next base: position 53,554,920 of record OU862917.1, on the reverse strand, counting down.
ACTGTCTACATATCATCGCAGGAAAGCAATACTGCTGTACCCGCCACTACCTACGAAAGCACTTTTGAGGACAGGTGTATACGTATACATCAATTAAAAAACGTATTGTTGACAAAACTGCTAGTTTTCCAACGTCGTACAGTTCTTATTTATCGTCGTAGAGTTACGGGACCCAGATAGACTTCTTGCGACGATGGATATAATAGGTACATTAGATTTCCAAAAACTCTGCGAAAATCCCTGGCAATGTCGGGGATCCCAGCTAGTAAAGAATACATTAATATTTCACAATATTACATAGGTAGTTCATTTCAAAACAAATCAATATCTGTTATCTAAAATATCCAACACAATTTCTAATTATTGTTATTGGAAGCATGTATCGTGTATCCATTATACTTCAAAAGGTGCGATATTGTAAAGATATATATATACGAGTAATACACACTTGTAAACACTTTGTAAACACAATGTGCAAATTATTAAAACATTATAAGTGTGTATGCGTGAGTTGTTTAGCGTTTACCAACATTAGCTGAGCCTGTCCAAGGACGTCTCGAACGGAGATACAATCTGGCAATCCTAATGGCCGGAGTTTATAATCTAATTCATTATTGCTGTGGGCAGTGGCGTAGCTAGCATGGGTGGCACCGGGTAGCGTATTTACAAAACCTATACCGATTCAGTCGCGGTAACGACAATTTACATTTTAAATATTCCTCTACATAGGTTATTTTTTATCACATTGCAAAAACAAAAATTGTTCTAAAATCTAGATAAAATAATCTTTCTGATGTGTATATTAGAAATTAATAATTTTATTTCTAAATATTTAAATTTTAATATTATTTCCATATATTGTAAATACAGCTCTATATTGATAATTTTTTATCACTTTGCAAAAACAAAAATGGTTCTAAAATGTAGATAAAATAATCTTTCCAATGTGTATATTAGAAATTAATAATTTTATTTCTAAATATTTAAATTTTGATATTGAAAATTTAAAGTGACTGAAACGCGGTAGGGATTGTAAATACGCCACCTGGTACGGGTAACGTGGTGTCACGTTATCCGTACTAAAGTTGACTATGAGAAATTCAAAACGCAATTTCGACTTCATAAAAAATAAAAAAAAAAACATTACTCGCTAGTCAAATGTGTAAAAAAAAATGTCGTAATCCTCAAGATTACTTATCGAACAGTATTAACACCGTAATATCTGAGTGGTTGAATTTCAAAACCCAGCTGTGAGTGCATGTCGGACGCCACGCCATACGCGCCGCGCCACAAATAACATCTGTGTACGTGGAATTTCACACAAAGCTACTGTTATAATTCGGTTTCGAATTCAAGAATTCGACACAAGATGTCGCTACTTCTATTTGTGAATAAAATACATGTTGTATCAAGTGGCTATATATTACATATGACGTCATTGCTATGCCTCGGTTATTTTGTCCCGGTGACTAGCTACAGTGATCCGAAGAACGGGCTGTTTTTGGAATCAGTTCGTTTTGGAATTATAAAATGGTCACCAACACTAACCGGGCGAAGCCGAACCAAAAGCCGCCCGAAGGGCCCAGCAGTAAAAACCTACCGAGCGGGTTTTTAACAGCTAGTTATTTATTATAATTCCTTAATTATTTATTAATGTTTACACAGCAATGAAATACAGAAAAAAAACATTTATTATTATTATTATTTATTTAATATAGTTATATAATTGTACAGTGGAGTTTTAGAAATTATATAGCAGTACAGAAATTATTTAAACATTGCAATCTCACCAAAGAAGAAGCTAGTTCTTGTGCTTGATGAGCGAGTTACACTAACTATAACTGAAATAGAATAACATTATGTAATAAGTAAATATATAATAGGATAAATTGAGACTTCTGGATCATCTATATGTGTAGGTGTACATACATAGGATACGGTTACATATTAAGATATTGTGCACTTAGGAGAAATTCTAAAAATCTAAATAAAATAGAGATGAATATGTATTAAAAATAAATAGTAAGAAAGAGAAAAACAGGTAATTATTTAGTTAATTATTCCTGATGAAGTGTAGCTTCAGTTTGCAGATGATTGATCATTTTTCAGTCACTTATCGATCGACTCGCTATATTTTTTGTATTCGGGTTTTGCGTTTATCAATTATCATTTATTACAACAAAAATAACTATCCAATCCACTTAAGTTTGCAATTTGGGAGGCGGGAATGTGTACCGCCGCCCCGGGAACCTTTATTGGATAACCAACACCTCTGCCATAGGTCACCCCAAGTGGTTCGCTACGTTTGCTGATTTAGCAGGGGTGCCCGGGTTCATGGGGTGAGGTTTGTCTAGGTCTTGGAGGCGGATGACTAAGACACACTGAACCCCAGATTCCTACCCACCCCTTAAACCCTGTTCCTTTCCAGAACTCTCCTCTCCTTCTTTCCTTAAAAAAACCCTCCACACAGCATCCCCAAAGATGACATATACCCTGAGGGAAATTATTTTCCTCAAGGCCTCCTGTGTGGAGCTCATGTAAAAAAAAAAGTACCTTGTTTTTTGAAAGATGTTTTTTAACACTTGTAAAAACACCAACAGAATAACATTTTTTTCACTAATTAACGTCAAAATAGGTAGGTACCTATTAATAATTCCCTTCATAAGTTCACGTCAATCACTACGTACGAAAGACATGAGAATGACACAGGTGACAAGCAAGGAATATTTCAGGGGAATCCCCAACCGAGCAATAGACCCTAAGAGTATGGATAGAATCATAGTTCCATGAATAGACCAATAGTAAGAGCTAGGAACGAAAATAAAACAAAAGAATTTTTGGGGAATCCCTGACCGACCGAGCGATAGTGCTACGAAAATATAAATAACAGACCATGTTCATGTATAAAATATTTTTGTGGCAATATTCTACGTTCGTAATTTTTTTCCATGGTCGGGTGTCACCCCCATCGGATGGCATCCGGTGCGGTCCGCCCCCTAGCTACGCCACTGGCTGTGGGTAAACATTGCAGAAAGCTGATTTGATTTGGCATGACGTGGCCGGTACGAGTTTCATATCAGTGGTACGGGTATATTATTATTGTAAACATATTGCCAACATGTGGCTGGCCACACGGCGCTGTTGGCCATGTATCCATGTGGTCGCCAGGTACGGACTGCCTGAAAATTTCAGCTCATACAGCACAGATGTTCGATAAAACCCTTTTGTTGCGGAATCTACATACATACTCGTATACCTATACATAAAAATGAATCCCTGTTTCCCTTGGTCACGCCATAACTTCAGAACGACTTTACTTACAACATTCATCTATTTTTAAAAGTTTTGTAATACTTTGTAGAAGGTTCTTACAAAAAAAAATAAGAAAATTGGATAATTTCAGAAAACTTAACGACTATTTTAACTTCCCACGTTTGACAGTTCGCGCGTTGTTGGAGGGGGGTTGGTGGGACAGTGGAGCGGGAGAGGGGAGAGGGATGCAAGGGAAAAACAGTTTATTTCTTTGAATATGGCATTGCAACGCATGCCGGGAACCAGCTAGTAATTTAATAAAATCCACACTTATTTTGTGATAATCACAAATTAGTCTTTATTTGTAGTAGGTACAATCAATTTGCAAGTACCTACGACACAGTCAATAATAGTAAAGCAGTATAAAACTTTGACAGTAACTTTATGGATTAACAATAAATAACCCTAAGGAAACGAATTGTTCTCTCAACCGCTCGTTAAACTTTTTTTAACAAAAGGGTTACGAGTATCCACTCGGTTAGCTGAAATAATTTCAATCCTGCCAAAGGCTTTTCTTGAAGATGCGCGGGTAGGACCGGAAGGCAACTCAACTTTTTGGATACGAGACCTTATATCGGTCAGACCATCTGTGGCATCTAATCGATAAGCCCCTTAATAAAAAGGGACGAAGCGATGCGGGAAAGAGAAGGATTGAATAACTTTCAATATAATCGTAAGATGGTTTGGTTACACTATGTCATGTCAATAATTGGTTAGCGTTGTTCGCGAGCATGGTCAACAATAGATAAGAAATATTCCGATCGACGATTGACAAATTGTAGAGCGGCCTCCATAGTGTCAGATAAGCTTCGGTTAACTGTCAATATACACAACCTTTTGATTAATGTCGTTCGTTGACTGAAAATGACCGGAGGTGAACTATCAAAGCTCTTAGAATTGAAAGAAATCGTATACGCGATACACAGACTTAATTAATTCATCTAAGAAGCAATCAATTTATTCGCTAAGGTGTTCAAATTTGATTAAAGACCTCATTAACGAATTAACTACCGTTTAGTGTCAAAATGTTCACGCGAAGTGCCAATGTATATTAAAGTCAGTAATATCTAAATAAACTCTTCAAAATCGAGGTTTTGTATTCCTCGTTTTTCGCCTCCAAAACTGGACCAATTTTGAATATTTGTTTTCACTAACTGTATTAAAAGAAAATACTCTACATCTGTACGTTTAAATTTAAAAAAAAACGTTGTCTAGTTTGTATACTGATCGTCTGTTAATGCTGTTCAAACCAGAGATTTTTAACGTATTTTTATTTTATTTTAGTACCTACATACACGCTAGTGGTCGATATTAAAAAATATTTACACTAGTTTCAAAATTGTGAGAGGAAAATGATGAATACGATTGTATGAACAAAACGCCACCCAGTTTCCTTGTAACAAAAAACAATTAATTCATATGCATGTTATACAAATAGAAAACCTAAACCCTCCAAAACATTTGAAAATTTACTTATAAATAATGGCAACACTGGCGTCGTGATTAAAAGAAGGTAAGCAATTAATGCATAGTGCTTTCGAAATTAAACGAAAGTAAAAGTAACATTACAGGTACGTATTTATCAGTCCTTAAAAAATATGATTTAGGGTAATGTGAACAAGCGAACCACCCAGTACCAAAGGTAGGTAATAATTTACATTGAGAAAATTATCGTTTTTTCCTTTCTGCAAACTCAAATAAAACTGCTTTTATACCCCTGAAAATAGTGTAGATTCATGAAAATTACACATGAGTTTTATGGTAAAGTCGACCCCCTAGAACCTGACGAGAGGACGAAATGTGGCGGAATTAGATTAAAAGTAGCTTTATGAAATTATTTACAACTTCACTCAGAACTCCGAACTCTATTAAAAAAAAATTATCGTATTAAAAAAAACTACACGGGCGACGCCGACGTTACGGCAATAAATAAACAAAAATTTTAACAAATAAAAAACGACTTCAAAAATGCACTAAAAAGTAAAAAAAATAATTTCGCATTCTTCTACAACTTCATAATCGACTTACTTTTTCTACTCATCAATATGTAGGTACGATTGTCATTTTTGGAATCGGTGTCAATCATGGTAGGTTTGTAACTACATACATAGTTATAGGTGAGATGTGCTTGTGTCGCACAAGCGACTTGACGAGGCGAGAGCAGGGCCGCGGCGTGAGGGGAGCTGTCAAGTAAACACGCCGCGCCGGGCCGGGTACCTTTGCTGACACCGACTCCAAAAATAACAATCGTACCTACATATTGATGAGTAGAAAAAGTAAGTCGATTATGAAGTTGTAGAAGAATACGAAATTATTTTTTTTCTTTTTAGTGCATTTTTGAAGTCGTTTTTTGTTTTGTTAAAATTTTTGTTTATTTTTTGATTTTTAGTGAATCTGAAGTACACTAATTTGTCTGAATATGGGTAGATCTATTAAACGTGCTGCTCATATGAGACAGACATAATTTGACCATAACGACATTTAGGGTCAAATTAAGAGATTCGGCTGAGTTTCGTTAATTTGCTCCTAAGAATTGAAGAGTTCCGTTACTTTGTCATGGATCCGATAATCAGAACCTAACCAAACTCTCATCAATCTATCCTTGAAGGACATCCTTTCCAATAAAAAAAGAATCATTAAAATCGGTTGGCGTGATATTGAGTTATTCGTCCATTTGTCGCGCACATACTTTATGCAAATTTAAGACTTATATGGTTTTCTCATGGATGTCATTGTCAGAACTAGACCAAATTAAAATGGGACCTTATGGGAAGCACCAGCTTTCAAATAAAAAAAGAATCATCAATATCGGTTCACCCAGTCGAAAGTTCTGAGGTAACAAACATAAAAAAAAAATAAAATAAAATAAAAATAATAAAAAAAAAAAAAAAAAAAAAAAAAAAAAAAAAAATACAGTTGAATTGAGAACCTCCTCCTTTTTGAAGTCGTTTAAAAAGGAAACAAATATCACCGAATTTGAAAATATTCGTATCCTGCTCGCTCTTAACTAGAGTGTCTACTTTAAAAGAAAATCAACCTACGTAGGTACTAGGATAGGTACCAATACACCACTGCACTGGCCGTGTTAGTTTAGGACGAATTCTGAACATGTAAAACATCGACGTAGCCAATAACCACGTGTCCTCTCAACTGCTGAGCAGTAGGACTGAGGACTGAGGACTGAGGACACCACGTTATCAATTTAATAATAATATAATGTTTAATATCAGACAGGAAAACGCCACGCGTGATTGTAGCGAATTGCCTCGTGAACACTATGGACTGCGGACGTGATAAGGGATCGTCAACCTGCTGGTCAAGCGCCGCGCGGTGCACGGATTTAATAATTTATTATTGTTTTATCTACCGGAACAATATTCCGGTTCAGAAATTCGCGCAGCGTACTTGCTGGTGAATTATTAAAGAATACCTCTCTGGTACTTCTGGTACGTAAGAAATATAGTTCCTGCTGTAATGTTTGACGGAAATATTTATTAATATTGATGCAAATAATCTATTGTATATATATATATATACATAAAAATGAATCCCTGTTTCCCTTGGTCACGCCATAACTTCAGAACGACTTTACCTATTTCATTCATCTATTTTTTTAAAGTTTTCTAGTACTTTGTAGAAGGTTCTCACGGAAAGAAAAATTAAGAAAAATGCGCAGAAAATTGGATAATTTCAACAAACTTAACGTCTATTTTAACTTCACACGTTTAACAGTTCGCGCTTTTGATGAAATTGAATTTAGCAGGCAGCTGTTTTTGTTTTTGTATTAAAGTAATTGTCTATGGGTTTTTGAAATTTTAGATTTTTTTAAATAGGTACCTATGTTAGGTATCAAATTTGATTGAATAAAAAAATTGTAATATGTGGCACGCGAGCTGTTTGAAAACCGAATTTATGGAACGCGGGAACGCTGGGGGGTTTGCAGGACGGGGTGCGGGCGAGGGGAGAGGGTGGGCGGGGAAGGTTGAAGGGGAACTCGGGAGGGTAGAGGGGATGCGGGAGGGGAACGGGGACGCACGGGAAAGGATATGCAGGGAGAAACAATTTATTTCTTTGAATTTGGCATTGCAACGCATGCCGGGAACCATCTGGTAAAAATAGATTTTTTACAATATTACACATTTTGTTCTTTTATCATTGATTCCATTAATAAAAAGCTACACTTCAGGATTTCTTCTGGAGTGCATGCAGCTGGTTTTCAGCAGTGCCTTCATCCATTATTAGCATTTTTTATTAGAGCATATGTTTGTAGAAATTAACATTTGACTGACACTTTTTGGTCGAAACCTTTTGTCTAAATGAATAAATGAAAAATGTGGGACAAACATTTTGGCGTCTTGTGGTTAAAATGATATTTGAAAATTCTATTGTAAACTCTTTGAGAAGGGAAAATAGTCCCGTTGGTCTGAAACTCTAAACAGAAAAATCAGTGACACTTTTAGTGATTCACTACGTTTGGTTACTTGGCAAGGGTGCCCGGGTTCATGGGATGAGGTTTTCGGGTCTTGGCGACGGATGCGTCTGCCCACCAACTGCGTGGCAGGCCGGATCGACAGATCTTTTGATCTCTCCAGCAGGATCTCCGTATCAGCAATCAGCAGGACCCTCTTCGAACACCACCTTGCACCGTAGCGGGAGGGTTGGATTCATACGTCCGTCACTCCTGGACACAATGACAATGACCCCCCCAGATTCCTATCCCTCAAACCTCTTTCCTTCCGAGAAACTCTTCTCCTACCTTTTCTAAAAACTCCACACAGCATCCCCAAAGATGAAGGCCCCGAGGGAAATTATTTTCCTCACGACCTCCTTTGTGGAGCTATTGCAAAAGACATTGGAATATTTTTATTTATAAAAAATTGGTTTTGATCACTGCTGAAATAAAAAAAATAAGAGTGTGTAATTCACACGCGATAGAAGTGAAACTAGAAAGTCGCTAGATGTTGCTTTCTTTTGCCTGTTTATTTTAAAGTTGTTTGGAGATTGGATATTGATTTACAAAAACAAAAATATTTATTTTTTTGCATTTCGTAGGATTCGAACCTCCCTCCGCTGGATTCTCTGGCCGCTAAGATTTGCGACGCACTATACCGCTGCGCTATGGGACGCGCTCAGCGAGGGGCGAATTTACGCATTATATTCCGACAACCCGTAAAAAAGCAAATCGGCCAATGAACGCAGACCTATTTCCGTTTTATATCTCAACCAACAGGAGCCTTGAGCGCAGTTTGATGCTTCGTAGGTGCCGTAGTGCGTCATTTCCGTTTCATCCGATTTTAAAATCACTCTAACGGGGCTAAGGAAGTTTCACTTAAAAAACTAAAGGGGCAATAACAAAAACGTTGCGGACTTCTATCTGTCACACCTACCCAATTGACGTTTATGGAATTTCCGTTTCAACAATGAAAGGAAACAACGCAACGTCTAGATGACGAATACGACGTAGGAGAACAACTATTCCATTGATGACGAAGTATTACTATATTTGTATTTTATTATATTATTTGATAGATCACTTTACACACTTTAAAAATTATTTGTTAACGTGGGCATCACTGGATACCATACCCATGCTGAGGCCCCTATTTTACAATTTAATAAAATATGACATAATTAATTGGAATAAAATATAATAAAATTAAGATGGAATAAAATAAATTACATTTTTTTACATTCGCTAAATATTATGGGGTACGGTTGTATATAATGGTGTGTTGTAACGGTATCTTTTGTATTTTACTTGTAATCGTGATTTATTCTATAATGTTTTAATTTTTTTGTAATACTGCCTTTTTTGTTCTTTATTTCATCTATCAATTTTGTATCTGAATTTTTTTTGTTTCCCTCATTTTTTGTATCAGATGAAAAATATTATTGTGTGTTAAAATTTATTACAAAGCACTCTTTTTAGGTATTTCAAAAAATATATACCTACATATATTATTATTATTATCTTTGTCCAAAGCTTGTGTTTACCGTCGGAGTATTTATGCTTTTTGAAGTGAAACTTCTATAACACCGCTGTGTTTGTGGATGAAACGGAAATTACGATTACTGCACCTGCGACGCATCAACTGCGCTCATTGGCCGCTTTCATTATGATGTCACTTTTAAAGGCTCCTATTGGTTGAGATATGAAACGGAAATTACGCTAGTTCTGCGTTCACTGGTCGCTTTTATTATGACCTCACTTTTCAAGTATTGGTTGAGATTGTTCTGGTAAAGTTTCGCTTCTACCGCGTGTAAACTGCACTCAAATTTTTGTACGCTTTTCAAACAACTGATATTATATATAATAAAAACATTAATTTAAAGCGAATAAATCATTAAATTTAAAAAGTATTTTTAAATTGAGATACTTACTTAAATACTGTTTTATTTGATTATATTTTTATTTGATTAATTAACCAGTTTATTGATACATAAAAACGACTTTAAAATTGACTGATTTGTATGGTTTTTTTTAAAAATATTACATCATGATTTAGCTAAAAATACTCAACTTAACTTAAAAATTCTAAAATGAGGTGGTATAGGTTGAGATGTTTTCTATCTAGAAATATTTTTTTAAATTTTATTTCCGTCTTGTATATGACTACATAAGAAACATATTTGCATTAATAAATTTTTATTCGCCGTTTTGAACCCATGACCTCTGGATCTAGAGTTAGCTTCTAGTTTCTATGTTTAAAGACTTGTGGAAGGAACCAAATCGGTCTAAGATGTAACGCCACGATAAAGAAGACTGACAAACAGTAAACAGTGTTCACAATAATATTATTGATGATACAGAGAGACAGTGACTGGCACCATTTTAAATACGACATACGACGGATCGGGAGATGACTGTAGTAGCCTATTGGCTATATCCGTCCTTCCATATCTGTTCATTCATTCTCGTTTGTATCCGGGAACTGAGAACTGGGAAGCTACTAATAGGTAGTAGATACGTATGTATGTTCTATACCAACATAGTTCCATAGATAAATAAACGTAAGAGTAATATAGTTCATTACTACTAGTTAGTGATGGGAATGATTGAGACTTTTACATAATCGATATAAATATCAAAAGAATCGAACAATTCATCGATTAATTGCTTGGAGTTCGGGAGCAATAGTTACAAGTGGTGTTTACTAAGTTATTGTTTTGCCTTAAATTAAATACACGCCATCCAAACAAATGATAGAAAACCTCGAAATAAATTAGGTAGATATTAACCTTCTTAAATTGTGAAAAAACTATCACCATGGAAATGTAAATCGTTACCTAAAAGTATTAATTCATCATTTAAAATTCACAAAATGGGTTGATTATAACATCAACATGCTTTAGTAGGTAGCTAACAATTTACCTATAAAAATTTTAGATTTTCAAATGATCTGAGATATTTTGACGTACCTCGAAATATTACCCATCGGACCTGAGAATCGATTTGCGTTTTCGAATGAATTCTGAGAGTTAGAAAATTCGAAAAAAAAAACGATTTCACGGATTCTGATTTTTCACAAAGATTCTATCGATTCCACTTTCGATGACGTTTCAAAACAATTGTCTCGGACCGTGTATTCCAATGAATCTTGACATCGATAAGTATTGATTTCCAAAAATCGATTGTTCAAGAATCGATTTATCTACGACAATGAATCGAATATATCGATAAAACATCGATGTTTCATCGATTGTACCCATCGCTACTACTAGTTAGTAGCGCATATCGGTATCTATGGTATATGGTTCACACAGTAATTTGTCAAACAGCTCTAAGACACGGGACTGACCCACCGATTTATAATATGGTCGTATAAATCAAATCGATGTATAATAACAATAGATTAGCCCTCTCATATCTAACTTTAATCAAAAAATAACACCACCTTTGAGTAATTTCATAGTAGGACTTCCCATCGAATTCCGGTCCCTTGCTTTAGTTAACCTTGATTCTCATAGTGTAAAAAAATACCGCGCTTATCTGGCAAGTTATATTAAAAAATGCTCATTTAGTGTAGTTTTTAAAATGGTAGGTATAACAAAAAAGGTATTGTTACTTTACTGCAAAAATAGGCCATTGTGAAATTATTTCAATAATTAGGAATTCGAATGAAAATTCTTCAAAGTCAACGTCAACCTTTTGAGAGCTGATAGGCCAACTCTTGGGGGACCAGAATATCGGTAAAAATTCGGTGTCGGTTTTCACGACATTCATAAAAGTGCCAATATCTTGAAAACTAACGACTTTTACTTTATGATCATAAGTTGGCCTATCAGCCCTCTAGGGAAAACGTTGACTTTTGAGACTTTGGGTCCCTGTATACTCATATATAAATAATGCTTGTAAATATGAATGCGTTTTGTGTTTTCTTTTGCCTGCAAACAAAGTGTTTGTTCCATTTAATAATAAATATTTATATGTGTGTTAACAACATGTACCAATGCAATAATAATATAGTTTATTTATTATCAAAAGACGCATTGCAAGCTAACGAGATTAAATCAAACCGTTTACAAGAAATACAATTTTCCAAAATTCAAATTATGGATCAAACATGTTAAAGTAGCCCTAATATAAACATCCATCCATGATACAAAAATATATGAGTGAGTAGCTCTTCCATATAGTTCATCTTGTTGTGACATCTCTCAATATTTCCCGGTGATTATTTATGTCTGAGTTTTTCCCTGGATGATCCACATCACAGATCAAGACTCGTTTAGATTTTCTGCGTTCTGTTTTGTTTTGCGTGGTACAGGAAATGATGGAAATGAGGTTGAACGGTCTGAAAGAGAGCTGTGTTTAAATATTTATACAAAACCCAGACAGTGGTGAGGTCAGGACAAATCGCTAACTAGAAGAAACAAAACATGCTCTGCTAACAGGATCATTACGTCTAGCTCATGTATGCAACATAAAATTAACAGGTAACTGACATTCTTTTCAGTAAGTTGCCAAATTGTTGTTTTTAAAAAGAATGTTTATGCCCGTTTTTGTTTTTTTTTTTAAATCTCGATGCATATGTATCCAGACATTTCTGCAACGTTTTCATAATAATAATAAAAAACGTTTATTTGTCAAAATATTTTTTACAATGTTTTAAACATCTTGTTTATTTAACATTGATTCTATTGACAAATGAGTACTTGCTCAGCTATACATTCAGGAATTCTCCCGGAATGCAGCTGATTTTCAGCAGTGCCTCTTCTAATATAATACATAAAATATAAAATACGTAATAATAAATAATTAAAATTTAATTAAAATTATTATTGTCATTATCTTCATCTTCAAATATATATATGGGAATTACCTTTATATGTTATAAAAAGAGAGTTTTTTTGTATAAAAATTGAATACTCATTTAGACTTTTATAAAAAGGTCAATAGTTCCATATAAATAAAATTGGATATATTTATCCGAGACGCTATCTAGGTTACAAACCAATTCTTAGAATGATTGTTTCCAATAAAAAGGGTAGTTGCCTATAATATGGAAAAAAAATAGAAAGACAATATTGTTAATTCTAAAAAAAATAATAAAGATAAATATTTATTTATATTTATTTAAATAGATATTTTTTAAATATTTTTTAAATATTTATATTGAGGGATCAGTAGGATTTATAGGTTCAATTAGAAATGCCACAGAGCCGAACCCTCTGATATGAAAATATCTGGAGTCGGTGAATTATATTCCCATTTGGTCTCTAGTAGGTTGACATGTTGTTCTTGTATTGTTTTGTATTTATAATACTTATATAGTGCAATTGCATAGCGTGTGTTGACTAGATGATCATTTGGGGAAGTGTGTGAAAGGGTTTAGATTTTCCTTCTTTTTTTCTTTTTTTTTTTTTTGGGGAAAATTTAACCCGGACATTTAAATCTGGTGCGTATAAAAATAATAATAATGTATTATTACCATTTGTTATTTCGGCCACTGGCATAACACCTAGGAATCTGATTCAAAATTTAAGCATATTAGATTTGTCAAAGAATTTGTATATAAAAATGCAAAAATCAGTAATTTTAAATACATGTAGGATTACAAAAGATTTTTTAAATATTTATGTTGAGGGATCAGTAGGATTTATAGGTTCAATTAGAAATGTCACAGAGCCGAACCCTCTGATATGAAAATATCTGGAGTCGGTGAATTATATTCCCATTTGGTCTCTAGTAGGTTGACATGTTGTTCTTGTATTATTTTGTAATTATAATACTTATATAGTGCAATTGCATAGCGTGGGTTGACTAGATGATCATTTGGGGAAGTGTGTGAAAGGGTTTAGTTTTTCCTGTGGGGAAAATTTAACCCGGACATTTAAATCTGGTGCGTAAAAAAAAAAGAGCTTCTCGAAGCACTGCAACGATGTCGATATTCGAATAGACAGTGTTATTAATTTCATTCCAAGTTTTTCAATTCAAGTTTTGATGATAAATAGAAGAAACTACTCTCAAATACAGCGGTTTTTTGTCTGGCGAGAACGAGTAATGGTCTCTTTGGCGTGTGCTGTGTACAGGAGAATCACGGGACCACTGCAGTCTGTGAGTCTGTCAAACAGATGCTAGGAACCAGAGGCGGCCCGTGACAAAATTTGCGGGCAGTGCATTTCCCAAAAAAAGATAACATTAACATGGGAAAATAAAGTGATTTAAAGGGAGTGACATACCTAGTACAAACGTTCACTTGTAGAGAAAATCTATTCGTCGCTGTTTCATTTGTGAAAATACTTCAATGACACGATTGTTAAAGTCTGGTATAGAAGCTATAAAACCTTTTTCGATGGTCATCATTTACAAAGCATTAAGCCGATCATGGTGTACTCAGAAATGTTTTTACACGTTTTAATGTAGAAAAACACCGTTCGCACTCAACAGTTGTCATTGGAATAGTACAACTTATTTTGAAAAGTTTAACCGTTTCACTAAAATACTTTACTAAGTTACATTTGATAAAATATACGTTAATCGCAATGTTTTCAGTAGCACTCATTTTTAAATATATTTTTTTTACAGAATAAAACTTGCGAAAACCGTTAAAATGCTTTAAAAACCGAAACGATACTGAGGTCGATGCGCCGCGCCGGCGACCGATGGCGTTACAACATAACATTGTTAACTAGTCTTAAATTTGTTGAACATAACTATTTCATTCCAAAGGTTCGGGACCACTTTACGCAAGTTTAATGTTATGTCATTTGCTCCGCTAATGCACCCAGGCACCATATGTCTTCTCTGCTTTCACACGTCAATCGTCCTTATGGGTCTATACCTGCCTTGCTCATTTCACGGGCACTGGCACTCCAGCATCTGGAGATGATCCCAGTAGAAATATAACTTCATGTGACGTCACGCCTGGGCATAACAAAATGTGCACGAATACCTTTCTCTCATGCTCGGGAGTTTAGTCAATTGGTAAAGATTTTGTAACGAATTGGCGGGAATACTTGGGGAGAGGATGTACTAATTTACACTTCTGACGTATATTGGTGTTCGGCAGCGCAGTGCACGAATGCACTAAGCAAGCGGCCGCCTCTGCTAGGAACTAGGAACCTTCGAACTCAACAAATTGTATATTTGACTCATTTGATGTAACTTCCTTCTGTTCGACATACGAGTATTTAGAATCCGATGTCGATAGAGGTAAGGCGAGATACGTTCGCCTTACTTCTATATGTACAAAAGTTACTTTTTAATTTTATTATCAAAAAATAGTTTATTGCGCTGTTCAATTCCCAAATCTCATCTAAAGTCATTTCCATTGGCAGTGGGCATAACCGAAATCGAATTAACCGAATCCAATACACTAAAATATTATTATGATATTTCTGAGAAATTTAATTTCGTAACAAATGGTAACATAAACATTTTTAAATAATCTTACTACGAAATTCGGTAGGTATATTATTATTTGTAAATACATATGAATATATTTGTGATTCAGAGCAATTCGGGCTGTCACGATTCGAGGAAAAAACTAGAAGGTTCAGAAGAGATTCTAGAAATATCGCAATATTACAATTGTCGCTTATTAATATTGCTATCGCTTTTGATCTGTAAATGTGGCGTTACAACAGTTTTGACAGATTATAATTATCTATGTTTTTTTAAGTAGAACTTCTTTACGCACGCTCTTGGGGAGTTAGCTGGTGAATGCGTGTCGAGAGCATAACGAAAAGCGAGGCGAAGGTAGTTGAGAGGGAGATATAAGTTAGTGAAGATAGAAAGAGAGAGAGTTACGTTTCGTATATTACTGTAGGGGCAAGAGAGAGAGAGGTGCGAGCACACATTTTCTTTCTCTCTTTCTCTCATAGTCAGTTACGTTTCGCATATCTAAGACATAATGCAGGCCTATTGTCTGTATCACACTGTAGGAGTAAGTTTTTTCTCTTTTTATCATATAGATGGAGCTAAAGAATTTTTACTTCAGTCGTGTGGTCTAGAGCACACTTGTTCTTTTTACATTAGCCACGGGGAAAATAATCCTCCTTAGAGGCTATGTCATCTTTGGGGATGCGGTGTGGTGGACCTTTAAAGGAAGGGAAGGAGAGGGAGTTCTGGGAAAGAAAAAAATATGATGGATGGGTAGGAATCTAGGGGGTCATGTCTCTAGGAGTTACGGACGTCTGAATTCATCCCTCCAACTGCGATGCAAGGCGATGTTCCGAGAGAATCCTGCTGGAGAGGTCAAAAAGTCTCTCCCGATCAGACCAGATACATCCATCGCCAAGATCTGTACACACCTCACTCCATGAACTCGGACCCCCCTGCTAAGTCACCAAACTTAGCTAATCACTTGGAGTGACCTAACTATGGCAGAGGTGTTAGTTATCCAGTGTACGGTTCCCGGGGCGGCGGTACCCATACCCCCCTTCCAAATTGTAAATAAATATCATAATTTTACAATTACTTTCGCTTTTGTTCTTTAAATGTGGCGTTACAACAGTTTCGACAGATATTATATCTATCTATGTATTTTCTATACATATAGGAATATATTTTAAATATATAAAGAAGAGTGTCCCGGTGGGGTTTGTGTTTTTGTTTTTAAACAAATCTACAGTTTTATACCGAGATTTACGAGTTTTTTTACACTTCAAAACAAGAGAAAGTTGTTTAAATGAAATGAGTCTAAAAACAACTCGGCCAGCGTAGTCCAGCGGTAAGGCTCTTGACTCGCACTCCGAAGGTCGCGTGATCGAATCCCAGCGTGGCAAATAATTTTTATTTGATTAATTTGTGTTATTTCACAATTTATTCATTTAAAATAATATATAGTATATTTGCAGCACGTTCCAGAGTGGACGATACACTCAATATCTATCGCCCTGGAGTAAGACCACAATTCAGAATTGAAACGTTGCTTGAAATGGCTTTAGCCGTGTTTGGTGACCAGATCAGAATAGCCAGGTACTTCCCCACCTTCCTCTTCCCTATCTCCTTCCCCTTCTCACTACCTTCACCCTCACAACATACCCCAATTGGGGATGCCATAGTCCCACTGACTCCAGACGGGAGAAGTTGGGATTTTTGTGCGGTATTCATGTAAAAAAAAATCCCCTTTCTCACCACTTAGAGCAGAATTTTGATACTAAACTTGTTGTTGAAATTTTGCACACTTAATGTTCAAAATAAGAGGAAAATTTCTGTCTACATCTGATTTCTCCCACTGCATCACGTCCCACACATTATTATTAACAATCTAATAACTCGGCAATTAATAAAACATCCAAACATATACGATATCCGTATCCCACCGCTGAGAGCTCTGTTGTAATATCTGTTTCTGTTACAAGCATCGTTAATGAGAAAGAAGGAGAAGTCACAAAAACAGCTATCAGCGGTACGCCACCTATCCTACGAAAAATAGCTGTTAACCCCCCAGGGCTCGGGCCTATTTTTTCGGAAGGTAAAAATATTTCCTCTTTGCAATATTTCTGAACGCATCCAAAAACTAATTTTAAAGTTCGACCCCAAGTCTTACATTATCCACATAAATTCGAAATCCTATTATCCTATTAATCCTATTAATTAATTAATAATATTATAAAGGCGAAAGTTTGTATGGATGTATGTTTGTTACTCTTTCACGCAAAAACTACTGAATGGACTTTAAAAATTCTTTCTCTAATAGAAAGCTACATTATTTGCGAGTAATATAGGCTGTATATATTGGTAAGTCTGTCTGAATAAGCTCTGGCGTTATGAAATTATTTATCATACGTTTTCTGTCCCTAACAAAATCAAGTTATTGCAAACGTTAGAAGAAAAGCAAAACAAACGGTTGCCGTGGAAACGATGTTGGCGTCGTAGTTAATAATATCTATCTCCAAAAATGAATCGCCGAAATGTGTGTGCCGAAATTGGATAATTCTTTTTTCTTAGTAAAACTACTGGTGAGCTCTGGCACTATGAAATTTAAATAAAAAAGTGCGATAGGTGGCACGCGAGCAGTTTGAAAACTGAATGTACCGGGAATTAATGGTGGTGGCGTGGAGGGGGGGGGGGTGGGGGCGGAATGGGAACCCCCCTAATACCATGCGAGCGAAGCCGCGGGAAAAGCTAGTAATCATATTTTTTAAGTATAAAATTTTCGAAAGCAATAAAAAAGTTTTAAAAATGGCTCACCTTACATTTCTTCTAACTAAAATTTACTGATAATGAAAAATGTACACACGTTTTATTAGGCAAATGTATTATAAACGTTATCGTCAACTCATTTTTTGTCATTTCATGTAAAAAAAAATCTCAAAGTTTCATTTTTTTTCAAATTGCTCGAAAACTTTAGTTCCATAAAGGTGTACATTTTAATTATTTTGTGGTTAATTTTTAGATTTGAATATAAAGCGTGGCGTTTTCTCTTTCTAACACCGTTTAGATCATATTTCTAACCATGACAACAAGGGAGGGTTAATTTTTAGATTTGAATGTAAAGCGTGCTGTTTTCTCTTTCTAACACCGAATACACCATATTTCTTGCCATGATAATAAGGGAGACAACGATTTGAAAGAGATCTATATGAGTTAGAGTGTATATTTTAATTATTTTGGGGTTAACTTTTACATTTGTATAAAAAGCGTGGTGTTTTCTCTTTCTAACACCGTTTAGATCATATTTTTAACCATGATAACAAGGGAGGGTTAATTTTTAGATTTGAATGTAAAACGTGGTGTTTTCTCTCTCTAACACCGTAAAGAAGATATTTCTTACCATGATAATAAGGGAGACAACGATTTGAGAGAGATCTATATGAGTTAAAATGTACATTTTAATTATTTTGTGGTTAACTTTTACATTTGTTTAAAATGCGTGGCGTTTTCTCTTTCTAACACCGTTCAGATCATATTTCTTACCATGATAATAAGGGAGATAACGATTTTAAAGAGATCTATATGAGTTAGAGTGTACATTTGAATTATTTTGTGGTTGACTTTTACATTTGTATAAAAAGCGTGGTGTTTTCTCTTTCTGTGGTGAACGTATGTCTTGCGGTATGAAAGAGATATGCCTGTATGAGCGAGACAGCATGAGTAACGTATAAAAGGTTGTGATTGTTGTCCACTCGCCCTCTTTACCTATAGACTTCCTAAGAAGAACCACTGTACAATTTCAGAATACGTAACTACTCTACCCATGACTTATTATTGTCAAACACTCTGTATTGAGATCATAATCAGAGGAATCTGGATCCATCATCTAACGGAGTCCAGAATATCATGAGATAACCAGCCACGGTCATCACACTTTCTAACACCGTTTATATCATATTTCTAACCATGATAACAAGGGAGACATAAGGATTTAAATGAGATCTATATGAGTTGGTACGAAAAATGAAAAAATAACCTGTGGGGTTAACAGAGGAACAGTACCGCCAGATCAGTAGATGGTACAAACCAATGCAGTATGGGCCACGCAAAGGCTGGAGTGCTGAAGAAGGCATTCAGTGGGAACGGAGAGGACACCTGAGGATGTTGACCTTGTGCCTTGTGCCTCGTTTCATTACTTCACAGGTCTACGGTCGTTACAGTCCGCAGCTGGTCTAATGCATTCAGTCTGATGAACTTTCCTAATAATAACACAATCAGCATCATGGGGGATGTGCGTCACACTTGCTTGCACTGCTGTTGTTATTATTGACTGCATGACTGTTTTTAGATAAATTTAGCTGTTTGTGGGCGGATATGTTGTGAAATTCAAATGTAAACAATAAACATGAACTCAATTAGATCTAGACTGAATCTAAGGCCTCTTCCTATATAGAGGGTATTTCATCACCCAAAAGCACTAATCATAGGGTTACGTATATTTGATAAATATATATATCTAACTATCAATCACACTCACTTACCAATAGGATGCATTATTTAGGTAACAAGTTTGGTGGTATTGTAGATGTATTCGCTGATTCCCTTTACATTCTAAAATGCAATTTAAACCAACACTTTGTGGAATCCTACAAATTATTGTAACATGGGTATAATATATTTAACGATTTGATTTGTTATTGTAATGTTTATATTATATTTTCTTCTATGTTATTGTTAAATATTACATTGTTTAAAATATTTCACGGTTTTCCACAAGATTATACAAAAGTGGTTTTTTTTCTATAAAAACTACTTGTATATTCTTAAAAGTTTTTTCACTTTTATAACTTTTGGTATAAATTCTATGTATGTGTAATCCTCGATATCTTAAATATTATTTTCTAATCTATGTAAAAGCCCCTACGGGCGTATAACAACAACAACAACAACAACAACAACAATAAATTTATTTATTTGCAAATTCCGAGTTTACTATTCGTTAGCACCTTTAGCTGAATATTTGAAAAGGGCTATATATCCGATAAATTATCCGAGTTTTCTTTTGAAGTGAAAACTTCTTTAGCACCGTTGTGATTTGAAACTCGATGAAACGACACTAAAAAGAGGCAAACACATATATCTATGCCTGCGAGAGAATGAGATAAAATAATCGGTCTCCTCTTTGTGCGGTGCTTCGTAGCCTCCCCAATCTTCTCTACTTTAGTTTTCTGAAAGTTTCACTTCTACCGCCTGTAAACTGGACACTTGTATTTTTTTGGTTCCATGCCAACTCAGAACAAAACGAACTCAGAACCACCTCAGAAAGGTCAATAAAAGCAATGAAAAAATAATTTTAAAATAGTCGGTAATCCTAACCTAACTTAACCTGTTTAACCATTTGTTTTAATATTTTACCTTATTATTACCTTTCTGAAGTGGTTCTGGGTTGGTTTCATTCTGAGTTGGCCGGTAACCATTTTTTTTACATTAGCTCCACACAGCAGGCCCTGAGAGAAATAATTCCCCTCGGGGCCTATGTCATCCTTGGGGATGCTGTGTGGTGGGTACTTCTAGGAAAGAAAGGAGAGGAAGTTCTGGGAAGGAAAAGGGTATAAGGGGTGGGTACGAATCTGGGGTTCAGTGTCTCTGGAATGACGAAGAATCCATCCCTCCCACTGCATTGCAAGTCAATATTCCGAGAGAGTCCTGCTGGAGAGGTCGAAAAGTCTCCCTCAACCAATCTCTCCCGATCCAGCCTGCCACGCAGTTGGTGGGCAGGCACAGTCGCCGCCAAGATTCCTGCTGAGTCACCAAACATTGGGAGTATTTATTTATTATAATGGATATTTATTTTGACAACTTATCGAGAAGAATGTGAAACACCTCATCAAGGGCGGATCCAGGGGGGGGCGTCATGATCCCCCCTGGGCTGGGTGACTACTGCTACTTTTTACCTGTATCTATTATTATCAAAATTAACTTGTAACTTCTTGTGACTCGACCACGACTATGTGACCCCCCCCCCCTGGCGCCAAAGCTGGATCCGCCCTTGCACCTCATTATAAGAATATGTAGATGCTGCAAATAATCATCTCTAAAAATTGAAAGTAAAATTTCGCCCTTTAGCTATGAAAACTAACATTCTTAATGTTTTTACATTTTGGATGCATTTGGTGTCTCTGGAGCAAATGCTACCCTCTTTTAATTTATCTAATGTGCTACGCTGCGTAAGGGATCAATAACGCTAGTTCTTTAGTTAATACATTATAAGAACAATTTTAATCATTAAAACGATCTGGCTTGCGGCAGATTTTGAAATGAGTGCCCCAAGCCATGCGCCCAAACACAGGATTCCGGCCCTGGATAAATTAAATATCAAATTGCATCTTGCATAATATTGCCATTGTGTCGTGGATTATTATGTGACTGGTCTCAGGCGTAGCGTTTGACGCGGTAAAGAATCCACGTATCTCGTTGAATTGTCTCGTGTAGAATTGCAGAGTTGGGTTGCCCAACAATGCCCAATGCCCGGCGTGAACCAGCTTAGAGTTTTCTGTTTCTATTTTAGTAGACACATCAGACGGCCGTGGCGTGGCAAGTAGAAAATACACCAGAACTAAATTCTCTGAGGATCATTAGCACTATCCGGAATAGGGTTAGCACTTGCGAGAGTAGCCGTACATTTTGGAAGCTAGGGGGACATTGCGCTAATTTACTGGACAGATAATTCCTATAATTTCATAAACCTAAAATGGTTTTACATGATGCCGTCACCTCCTCAACCATCCTGATCTTGCGATTATACAGAGCGGTTCCGATGAGAAATATTAATTATTCACCATACCAGAATTTTAACATAATAACTCAATATTGATTTCATTCAAAATTTGCTTTGATAAATACCTACATTCAAAAATGCTCAAACTCGTGATGATAAAACTATTAAAATTATGTACTTTTTGTAATTATTTTTTGATCATAAGAATTTATAATTTTTCAATAATATCTAAGCAAATAAAAATGTTATTTTTTTGTAAGGCCGTAAATAAATAGACAAACTGAAGAATTTTCGTCACAAAACAAAGGCGTGGATCTTTTTTTATGATTTTATTTGAAATATAATTAAATTTCTGAAAAGAAGCTTTCCCAAATAATTTATTGATTTATTTTACTGCATGATTATACGATTTGAAATGTAGGTTGTATAATACAAAATTTGGTTTTAAAACTTAACAAATCTGCCAACGACCTACGGTAAAACCTTATTGTACTAAAAATAAACATATTTTCTCAAAATTTAAAACATAGCTTTACATTAAGAACAGTATTTCGAAATAAATTTTTAATTTTGTTGTGGAAAAGTGTCAATAAGTCTAAAATTTGATTTAAAAATGACATATTTCCGGTTTTGTCTGGTATTCCCTCTTAAATCAAATTTGAAATATTTTAGATTTTTAAATAATCTATCGGCGTAGGATTATGGTCTAAAGATAGAAATACAATACATATAGGTTCTAAACCGTTAAAAATATATACTCGTATGTGTGGACGCCAAAAAACAAACACAAATGACCAAATTTCGTGCACTTTTCGTTTGTGCCGGCGGACGCGAAGGCGATATTCTCTGTTTGAAAGCGTGACAAGAGTCCACAAAGAGCTTTAATTTCCTAGTAAACATTACAATATATCACTTTCACGTATATCATGCAATACCTCTGCCGTAGGTGTGTACCTCTGGCAGAAGCACCCAGAGGGTTCATGGAGTCTTGGCGGCAGATGCGTCTACCCACCAACTGCTTGGCAGGCCGAATCGGGAGAGACTAACCATAAATATACCAAACCACCAACTGACTGAGGAAGACCGTTTGACCTCCCCAGCATGAGTCTCTCGGAATATCGCTTTGCACCGCAGTGGGAGGGATGGATTTATACGTCCGTCACTCCTGGATACGTTGACCTCTAGATTACTACCCACTCCTCATAGTCCTCATGCCTTTCTCCTTCCCAAACTTCCTCTCCTAAAAAGACCATCCACACAACATCTTTAAAGATGACACAGGGCCTGAGGTGAATTATTTTCCCAAGGGCCTCATGTAATTTGGGAATGGCACGTGTGCGAGTGTAGGCAGAATAATAATCTTGATAACCGAACCAGTAAATAAGTAATTACATTTTGCGAAATATTTGTATATTACGAGTTACGAGAGATGGGAAGGCTGATAGAGATATTGAAAGAAGGGTGAATGCAGGTAACTCTATTAATGGATGACTGAACGCCGATGGCACCAACAAAAAACCGCCCAAAGACGCGAAACTAGCCGTCCATAATGGAGTACTGGTACCTACCCTGATGTATGGCAGTGAGGCATGGAACTGGCAGAGGAAGGATGAAATTAGACTGAATACTGTAGAAATGAGATCCATGAGGGGTATGTGTGGTAAAACCATGTATGATCGTGTTAGAAATGTGGAGATCCGCAAATAATGCAAGGCTGATGGAAGCTTAAGATGAATATATACGTGAAATCCTATTTAGATACTATTTTGATTAATCTTTACGACGAATCGGCTTACTTATTTATTTTAATTTTATTTATTTTAGGGAAAGTTGACAGCAAATCTGAGATTACACAAAAAAACAATAGTAAGATAGTTAATTATGCCAATTATGAACTTTCCACTTATGATAGTGAATGAGTAATAAAGTATGACATTGTAACATTGTAAGGGTGTTTTCTTAAATTAAATTATTTTTTTTACAAATATGAAAGGGGAGGGGGGAGGAAGAACATAGAATTAGGATTAAGAGGCAAAGGATGGGAATATATGAGGATTAAACTTTCTAATTTGAGTCATATTGCTTAGTGAGTTTTCGTTTTATGTCATGTAAAGTCTCGTTAAAAATGTCAATGTGGTAATAATTTAAGTTAAATGAATGTTTGGATCTATAGATAAGTATGAACATCAAAAAATATGCTACGGATAAATCGAAGCCTTTACTAGCGTTTCTTACGAAATTATTATTTACGAAACAAAAAATATAAGCGTAAACCACCAAAAATATGTTTTTTCATGACTTAACTATGAAGTAATACAAGAAACAAATTTTAAAAAATACCCCCTTATGGCTAAGACTATTTTTGAGGTTTTCTATGTTCTAACTTTTTTTCGTTCTTATAAAATTATGCACAAAATAAATAAAAACCACTTTTTCGCTTACTAGCCTCGTGCAAAAAGACGCTCCATTTTAAAATCTTTGCAGGCATGAGATTCGAAATATTTCTAGCGTTTATATTCCTCTTAATGAGTATATAAGATCAAGAAAGGAACGCTCCGATGGTTTGGGCATGTAGAGCGAATGAACGAGGAAAGGAGTGTAAGGAGAATATATTACGCAAATGTGAATGATAGAAGAAATCGGGGACGCCCGAGAAAGACATGACACGACCAAGTGAATCAGATACTTGAGTCGGGTCCTGTCAAGAGTCAGAATAATAGAAGAGCATGTGTGAGACGATGTATGAATGTGAACGAGGCAAGGAGTGTGTGCCAAGACCGAGTTGTTTGGCGGTACGTCCTCTCTGCCTACCCCTGCGGGGAAACGGCGTGATGGTTAGTTAGTTGGAAATATTAGTAGATATGTATTTATTTAATTCTGGCATTTGGCAACCCTAAAAACAGACAAATTGTTTCCCGTCTCATCCACTGTAGCTTCCTACGTCATAGGGTCCCATGATCTCGCGCTTTACGCATTATTTATCTGCTGGATGACGAAGTTAGCAGAGGCCTTGGATTCCTTACTACAAGATACCAATGTTTATATTGCTGCCTCGAAGTGTGATAAAAAGTTACACCACACTTACTAGACTAGGTACTATTTGTTATCGGGTTATCACGTTTAATGTTTAATGGAATCGGTGGTAGTTTTACACTACTTTGCCAATATTTATCGACGAAATAATTATTATTTAAATTGTGATGGAGACGAGGGTATATTTAGAAATTTCAAAATTCAAAGTATGAAAGGGGATGAGGTATATAAATATTTAGGATACCCGCAATCGAATAGATTAGATCACACTAGTATTAAAAATGATATTAGGATTAAATTTCAAACTAGGATCAGAAAAATTTTAAAATGCAATCTATCTGCTAAAAATTTAGTAAAAGCAATAAATACTTGGGCAATACCTCTACTAACGTACTCATTTGGCATAATTAAATGGTCCAATACAGATTTAGATAGTTTAGAACGATTAATTAGAACTACGTTAACAAAATTTAATTGCCATCATACAAATTCAGCTATAGAACGAATTAATTTACCTAGAAATTTAGGAGGTAGAGGTGTAGTCAAAATAACATCTTTGAAACACAATCAGGTAGAAATGCTTAGAAATTTTTTCCATAGGAAAGCTAATAGCTCAGAAATGCACAAAATAATTTGCAAGGCAGATAGAAATATTACACCTTTAAATTTATATGACGAGAATGCCAACATTCTTATAAATACTAACCAGGAATTATTAGATTCCTGGTCAAATAAAATTATTCACGCAAAACACTTCAATTATCTCAACCAAACGTATGTTGACAAACTTTCGTCAAACAAATGGTTGAGTATTGGAGAGTTGAGCGCAGAAATAGAAGGATTTATGCTTGCCATTCAAGATAGAGTCATTAATACTAAAAATTATAGAAAGCATATAATCAAAGATATAAATCAAATTGATGATTTATGTAGAAAATGTTTGGCTTTTCCCGAAACTATAGAACATATTATATCGGGATGTTCTATATTAGCGCCTTCCGAGTATACATTTAGGCACAATCAGGTTTTAAAAATAATTCACCAAAGTTTGGTAATAAAACATAACTTGATTGACTGCCGTAATATAGTACCATATTATGAATATGAACCAAATTCATTTTTAGAAAATGAATTTTATAAAATATATTATGATAAAACTATACTAACAGACAGAACAATTAGTCATAATAGACCTGATATAGTTTTACATGATAAAATTAAAAAAAATAACTTATATCATCAGCTATTCCAAATTCCTGTAATATTCAAAAAACTATTTCTGAAAAAATAAGAAAATACACAGATTTAGGAAATGAGATTAAAAGAATTTGGCATTCTCGGACTATAAAAATATTGCCATTTGTTATTTCGTCCACTGGCATAATACCTAGGAATCTGATTCAAAATTTAAGCATATTAGATTTGTCAAAGAATTTGTATATAAAAATGCAAAAATCAGACATTTTAAATACATGTAGGATTACAAAGGATTTTTTAAATATTTATATTGAGGGATCAGTAGGATTTATAGGTTCAATTAGAAATGCCACAGAGCCGAACCCTCTGATATGAAAATATCTGGAGTCGGTGAATTATATTCCCATTTGGTCTCTAGTAGGTTGACATGTTGTTCTTGTATTGTTTTGTATTTATAATACTTATATAGTGCAATTGCATAGCGTGGGTTGACTAGATGATCATTTGGGGAAGTGTGTGAAAGGGTTTAGTTTTTCCTTCTTTTTTTTCCTTTTTTTTTTTTTGGGGGAAAATTTAACCCGGACATTTAAATCTGGTGCGTAAAAAATACAAGATAGAAATCGGAAGGTTTTGAAAGAAACCCACTGTACTTTAGCCAATTACTTGTACCTTTTGGATCTATCTCTGAGAGAGCTAATGAAAATACACTATTTAGCAAATGTTTTGTCTCTCACTGCCTGACATCGTGTAACATTAATAGATTAATTAAGCTCTATTAATTACCTTCCATATATTCCAACAAGTTTGATTTAAAATTATTTTAATTACAACAACAACATCAGGACCGGGTCATTTAGGTAATCGCTTGTGCCGAGATTACATGCAGTTGGAAATGCTTTCTAAGAAGTAGTAAGATGCACTGAATACAGTTACAAAACAAGCTGTAATAACATACCTCAAAAAATCAATGTTAGAATAATACCTACTATTCTTCCGCATGGGTTCTGTATAATTTCATTAGCATATTATAATATCAAGATTACTAAATTAATAACACAATGAACACACATATAAAACTTATATCCAATTATTTTTTTAGCGTAACCGGTTTCAGCTTGTTCAAACCATCTTCAGACTGGTACAAATTATTCTTAATCTAGAATTAATTATACATAACATATGTGGGAGAGGGAGTGGGTAGTTAACAAGGATTTTATTAATTTTTCATGTTTTTTCCATATTTGTTGCCATGTCGTCTTTTTAGTTATGTGGCTAAAAATACTCAAAATACTGTTGCACAGAATTATTATGTTAGTTTTGTAAATGCTTGTATATAAATATAAATAAGTAAAAACCATTCCATTTAATCGAAATGAAATGGTGTTGAAACGTATTTGAATTTTGAGAAAAGAATGGTCAGACTTTTTGATCACGAAACACGCCCACATCGAAAATCTTGGTTATTTAAAAATTAACCGGTCTTTTCGTTGTTCTTGTTTATTTTACGCTGTGCGTGGTCAAAAACACATACACCTATCTGAAGACGTATTTTCTTATGACGCCGTAGAGTTAATTATTTTTAAATTATGCAACTTTGATGTCGTTTCTTGAATGTTGATGACATTATTTAGGAATTGGTCAAAGCGAGAAATCAAGCCCTCTTGTTTACTAGGTAATTTAGTTTATTTGATGCGATATATTAGAGACATGCAGACATGCACAAGGAAATGAGCATTTATATGTCTCGGCATCCTACTATTTCGTCTACTAACATCAAACACACTCGCAGAAAGTGGAATGTTTTTAAATACATCTTTTTAAATTTGGATTTTGTTTAAGTGAATGCAAATCTTGGAAGTGGAATTTAATCCACTTCCCGACATCCGATCGAGCTGAAACTCGGCAGATAGACTCGTTGTCGATGATAATATTGATAATGCATTCTATCAAATTTTGGTGGTACTCACGCACACACACAGTTCTCTGAAATTGGCTACCAGCTGGACCGAGAGATGGCCCGAAAATTGAAAAAAAAGTTTTATAGTAAAAAACTTTCTTTTATTAGGGGTTGATTTTTTTATGGTTTTCATGTTACGGACTTCGACCACAAGTTTCCCCAGATTGGAGCCCTGGATTGTATGTTATTGTTTTTCAATTAGTGTATGTGTTACGGACGGATTCGATTATGTTTTTTTTTGACTGAATACAAATTGTAGGTACTTATTATAATTGTAGGTATATTTCTTCATTTTGCTATTTCTTCATCTTCACGATGATTAAATTTATTCATAACGTGTTCTCGTGGACTTTTTTGCTCATAAATATCTTACATTTAGCTTCCTTTAACGTGTATCAAGTGTCAATCACCCTGTATTCACACATTTAAGAGGAAACCGGGCGGCTTTACGTCCATACAAACGTATTCCCCAATTTCCTCTCTGGATTTTGATACTAGTGCAAATATTTTTTTAATATAATATAGATATTGACCACTAGCTTGTCGGTTTGCTTTTTTTTGATAAGTTACTTCTTATAGGAGTTAGAACCCTCCAAAATTCGTTAAAATTGGCTGGTTTGAACGCCATCATCAGACGTTCAGTATACATCCTCGACAATGTATTTTTAAAAAAAGCAAAACGTATAGACACAGAATATTCTCTTCTTATACAGTTAGTAAAAAAAATCTTAAAAATCGGTCTAGATTTGGAGGACAAAAATGGGAAATATAAAACCTCGATTTTGATGATTTTATGTCTGGTTTGAACGCCATCATCAGACGTTCAGTATACATTCTGGACAATATATTTTTTAAAGCCCAATGTACACATATAGAATATTTTCTTTTAGTACAGTTCATCATCTTCTTCCCCTTATCATATTCGGGTCGGGGACCCATTGCATCGACAAGGCTCCTCCATATGTCCCTGTCTTGTGCTGATTGTACGGCCTCTGTCCATGGTAGCCCCATCCTCTCCTCACACAGTTTCTGGAGTTGCCTCGCCCAACTGTGTCTGGGGCGGCCCACTGGACATCTACCCTCTGGAATTGCACTCGGTATCTTCCTCGGAATTCGGTCATCAGACATTCTTAGTACATGCCCAAGCCACCTCAGTTGCGATTTTTCTACGAAGAGTAGCAGTGGTTCAATGTTTAGATCATCTCGGATAGTTTCTTATATGATCCCATTTCGTAACCCCTTTTAGTACAGTTAGTAAAAAAAATCTTAAAAATCGGTCCAGTTTTGGAGGAGAAAAATGGGAAACACAAAACCTCGATTTTGATGATTTTATTTAGGTATTACCAGACAAAGGTGCAATTGTCCTTTTCACTCAGTATTCGATGGAGTAAGAATGAATGTGACAGCAACAGTTTGTAAAATACCTATTGTTCGAATTTCTCGGCCACCGGATTTCCTCTTAACCACCAATTGGCTGAAATATCCTGTTTGATTTAAAAAAATAAAATATATTAAATTTTAAATTCGAATATCAATTTATGATTGAGCTCTAATATAAATCCGTCAATAAAATTTTAGAATAATCCAGATGGAGTTAGATATTAATTATTGCACGAGTAGAAATATCTACCGCTGATAGCTCCGTTGTCCTCTCTCCGTCTTTCTCATAAACGACGCGTGTATCAGAATAAGAATTTACAAAGGAGCTCTCAGCAGCAGCTCAGTACTGCGATAATATCGCTGATTCTACCAGGCTGTATCGTCTCGTGATTAAAACAATAATATTTTTTACTTCCTGCATAAATTAGCACCGCTGAAGATTTTTTCATTTAGAAGTTAGAATATCAATTATATTATCGTTTGGATATACGTGACTGGTGTTGTTGAACCTCTGCAAGCAAACTGTTTTCATAACAATCTTTATACGATGGTTGTTGTTTTTAGAAGGAAGGCAAAAAGTGATAAACTGATAATTGATAATGCTAAATCATCATTTTAGATAAATCTTTACTATGAATCGGTTTACATCATAAATACAATAAATAAACTTTGTATAAATATAAGCATTTCCTACCATTTCCACTGAGTAGAATTAAAATACAATCATTTTTCAAAAAATGCATTTTTCGTTGTGTCTAAAATTGTCTATGATGGTTTCCATTCTGATTAAATTTGTTCTTTCTTAAAAAATTATTCACAAAATAAATAAAAATCACTTGGATGGATCATTCAATGGATGGTCAGGTAGTAAGCGCTCAAAACGAAGAAGAAGGGGAGATATGTAAATACGAATGTTAATGTTAGTTAATTTTTTTTTCCTTAAATTGTATTATATGTTTTCTAAATTCCTAAAATATTGCATGTCTTTCTGTATTTTAGATTAATAAAAGGAAATATATGTGTATTATATGTACACATATTTATGAACGTGTGTATGTACTTATTGGGTGTATACTATATATTATATTATACTGTATATATATATTATATATTATTATACTGTATATACTATTACATACGTAATTTTACGCACCAGATTTAAATGTCCGGGTTAAATTTTCCCCCAAAAAAAAAAAAAAAAAAGAAGGAAAAACTAAACCCTTTCATACACTTCCCCAAATGATCATCTAGTGAATCCACGTTATGCAATTGCACTATATAAGTATTATAAATACAAAACAATACAAGAACAACATGTCAACCTACTAGAGACCAAATGGGAATATAATTCACCGACTCCAGATATTTTCATATCAGAGGGTTCGGCTCTGTGGCATTTCTAATTGAACCTATAAATCCTACTGATCCCTCAATATAAATATTTAAAAAATCCTTTGTAATCCTACATGTATTTAAAATTACTGCCCTTTGCATTTTTATATACAAATTCTTTGACAAATCTAATATGCTTAAATTTTTAATCAGATTCCTAGGTATTATGCCAGTGGCCGAAATAACAAATGGTAATATTTTTATAGTCCGAGAATGCCAAATTCTTTTAATCTCATTTCCTAAATCTGTGTATTTTCTAATTTTTTCAGAAACAGTTTTTTGAATATTACAGGAATTTGGAATAGCTACATCAATGATATAAGTTATTTTTTTAATTTTGTCATGTAAAACTATATCAGGTCTATTATGACTAATTGTTCTGTCTGTTAGTATAGTTTTATCATAATATATTTTATAAAATTCATTTTCTATAAATGAATTTGGTTCATATTCATAATAAGGTTCTACATTACGGCAATCAATCAAGTTATGTTTAATTACCAAACTTTGGTGAATTATTTTTAAAACCTGATTGTGCCTAAATGTATACTCGGAAGGCGCTAATATAGAACATCCCGATATAATATGTTCTATAGTTTCGGGAAAAGCCAAACATTTTCTACATAAATCATCAATTTGATTTATATCTTTGATTATATGCTTTCTATAATTTTTAGTATTAATGACTCTATCTTGAATTGCAAGCATAAATCCTTCTATTTCTGCGCTCAACTCTCCAATACTCAACCATTTGTTTGACGAAAGTTTGTCAACATACGTTTGGTTGAGATAATTGAAGTGTTTTGCGTGAATAATTTTATTTGACCAGGAATCTAATAATTCCTGGTTAGTATTTATAAGAATGTTGGCATTCTCGTCATATAAATTTAAAGGTGTAATATTTCTATCTGCCTTGCAAATTATTTTGTGCATTTCTGAGCTATTAGCTTTCCTATGGAAAAAATTTCTAAGCATTTCTACCTGATTGTGTTTCAAAGATGTTATTTTGACTACACCTCTACCTCCTAAATTTCTAGGTAAATTAATTCGTTCTATAGCTGAATTTGGATGATGGCAATTAAATTTTGTTAACGTAGTTCTAATTAATCGTTCTAAACTATCTAAATCTGTATTGGACCATTTAATTATGCCAAATGAGTACGTTAGTAGAGGTATTGCCCAAGTATTTATTGCTTTTACTAAATTTTTAGCAGATAGATTGCATTTTAAAATTTTTCTGATCCTAGTTTGAAATTTAATCCTAATATCATTTTTAATACTAGTGTGATCTAATCTATTCGATTGCGGGTATCCTAAATATTTATAAACCTCATCCCCTTTCATACTTTGAATTTTGAAATTTCTAAATATACCCTCGTCTCCATCTACAATTTTGCCTTTCTCTATATGGATAGTTTTACATTTATCTAAACCAAAAGTCATTTTAATATCATCTGAAAAAATTTTAACTACCTTAATCATTTTCTCTAAATTTGATTCAGAATTTGAAAATAATTTTATATCATCCATATATAATAGATGTGAAACTATACTACTCTCTCTTGTATTACCCTTAATTTTTATTCCAAACTTGCTTTTAATTAACATTTTAGAAAGGGGATTCAATGCTAAGCAAAACCAAAGAGGGCTCAATGAGTCTCCTTGAAAAATCCCTCTTTTTATTGAAATGCCCGGTACTACTATTTTCTTACCTTTTAAATTAACTAGCAAATCTGTATTCCAAAAGGACATAATATTTTTCAAAAAGCTAGAAAATAATAATTATTATTATTATTATTATTTTTTTATTATTATTTTTTTTTTTTAATATCAGTAAATTTTTTTTTATTAGTAATAGAAGGTACATAAATTACAAATAATTTTTATACAGTAATTAATTACATAGTAGAATATTTGATGTACCCACATTATTAAGCAAGGCTTGTGTGTATGGGGGGGTGTTATTGTATTGCTTTTTTTATATCATTCAGTTTAAGTTTTCAGTATAATTTTTGAGGTGAGTTTTAAAATTTTTTATATTGGTATTCATGTTTCTAATTTTTTCTGGTAATGAATTAAAAAATGTATGTACTTATATGTACATATCTTTAATTTTAAGAGCGTTTAACCAGCCAGCGGACGAAAATCCACATATCGTCGAAAGTTGTTCTTCCGATCGTGCAGGGCGGTTACAATGAGAAAGATTAATTATTCTCCGTACCAGCTTTTTTAAATTATAACTCAATATCGAATTTATTTCAATCCAAATTAGCTTTAATTTATACCTTCATCCAAAAATGCTGAAAGGCGTGATGATAAAACTATTAAGACAGTGTGACAAATATGGACAGAAACTCGCTGAGGGAACTGGTAGGCCTACTAACGGGACACTGCCATCTCAGGAAACACATGCAGCTATTGGGAGTGAAAAGCACCAGTAGATGTAGAAAATGTGAAGAGGATGAAGAGACTCCAATTCACTTATGGTGCCAATGTCCTGCCCTGGTGAGAATTAGGCTCAGATACCTGGGGAGACATGTTGTAGAACCAGAAGACCTAGCCACATATCCGATAACAACTCTGGTGAACTTTATTAAAGGGACTAGGTTATTGTTAAAGGATTGAGGTAAAATGGGAGAAAGTACAATGAGCCCATGGCCTAAGTACTCACGGGAACCAATGGTAAACCGTCTCCGTTTAAAAAAAAAAATATAGTGTACTTTTTGTAGTTATTTTTTGATTATAAGTATTTATCATATTTCAATAATGTCTAAATTTAGTAAGAATGTTAAAAAAATCTGAAATATATTAGTTTGTAAGTGCGCAAATAAATACACAAATGGACCAATTTTCGTCAAGAAACACATGTACGTACATATTTTTTAATGATTTTATTGAAACTAAAATTAAAATTCTAATACATAACTCTGCTAGATAATGTATTGATTTATTTTACTGCATGATTACATTATTTGAAATGGGTGTGGTATAATACAAAAACTTTTTTGAAAATTTAACAAATCTGCCAACGACCTATGGAATAACCTTATTATACTAAAAATTAAAAAAAGTCTAAAAATTTATTACATACGAATGCTAGATAAAAGAACAATCTTTCGAAATCCATTTATAATTTTTTGTGGAAAAGAGTCAATACGTCTAAAAAATTTTTTGAAAATGACGTATTTCCGGCTTTCTCTGGTAATGCCCTCTTAAGAAATCTCACAGTAACTCCTGTAAAATCGATCATGTTGATCTCTAAAGACACTATATATATACATTTTTAAATTCTATTTTAACCACCACTGTTTAATATCCACATAATATAATACCCACGCACAGGCTTCGCCTTTGTGGGATCTTTTTTATTACTCTGTTATATTTTATGTTATTATGTTTGTACCTATTACCATGTTTCAAAAAAAAATAAAATAAAAAAAAATAAAATAAATAAATAAAATAAAAAGAGGGAGCGTGCTAATATTAAAAGCGATATTATTTAAGCTAAAATTGCGAAAATGTTTAATAAAACACGACTCGTTTAAAATAGTGGGAAATGTCTTAAATAGTATTTAAAGAAACTCTATGTATTTTTTCATACATATAACTTGTAAAATGACAGAAAAAACGTGTTTATGGTAATTTTATGAGCATACTTTGCAATTTTTTTCTATAGAAGGAATTTTATATAATAACCATTCGGCATGGCAAATGTATAGATATTATCTTAAAAAATAACACATATTTTTTTAGAAACTTTAAAACTTTAACAGTCTTACTAATAAAAAAACACTTAACGACTGCTAAACGGTGTTTCTGTTCAGTGACCGTTAAACGGCCTTTCTACAACATTACTAATAACATGGTGACGTTTTTATGTTGCCTGCATTGAACTTTACTAAATTTGCGCAAGCGCGGCGGCAATGTTTTTTAATTCATTCGCGAGAAAATTTCTTTTGTGACATGTGGGATTTTACGCGCAGTTGAACATGATTTCCGTTTAAATAAAGTAGTGTTAATATTTAGCATTTCAGTAAGGATACATTCATTTCTAAAAAATATATGTATAATAATAATAATAACGAAATTATCAATCCACTTTCGTCTTAGTATAATTGTAGGTGTTCAAGAGAAATATGTTATAAAACGGTAGAAATTCGGAATGCCGCGGTGTATTAGTGAAGCAGCCACATTCACCAATAAACCAAATTCGGCATAATTCAGCGAATTGGTTTTGTGATTCATTATTATTTGACATTGGATAATTAATTGGATTCGCTTTCAATTTGTTCAAATAACGTTGAAAAGGAATGTCTGTCTGTCCATTGTAATTGTGTGAATTTTACAAGGTGTCTGCGACTTACCATTATTCGGAAGGTCAGGCCCGAAAAGAAATATGGCAGACATCTAATAATAACAAAACATGAATCTAATATTCCGCTTTCGCGTGTTTGTAAACAGTTTTATTACGGCGTGCTTGCTTCTTGTTCAAAATGTTTCATTGGCAATCTTGTTCTTATCGCCAATTATTTTGACTCCCGGGGTATTGCAGCGTTTCAGAAGTGAGAAAATGGAGTAAATGGTGTACTCTTACAAAGTACTTTTGTGCCACCGCATGAGAAGTCTTTGGTATAGACTTTTATTTTTATGCGAGTACCGCACAAGAGTCACATTTGTACCCAACCGCCTGTAGCCTATAGCTAGTGAGACTATAGCATCCCCAATTTGGGTATGTTGTGAGGCTGATAATAGTGGGGAGGGGAAGGTCCTGGTTATTCAAATCTGGTCACTAAACACGGCTAAAGCCATTTCAAGAAAAGTTTCGATTCTGAATGGTGGTCTTTGTTGAGAGTATCAACCGCTTTGGAACGTGCCGCAAATATATTATCTTTATCTTTACATAGTAGGTAATGAAGTCGCTCCCGATGTGTGTGCGCTTAGATCTTTTAAACTACGCAACGGATTTTCGTGCGGTTTTCACCAACAGATAGGGTGATTTAAGAGAAAGGTTTATATAAATAAAACACGCATATTATAGTAGAGAAAAGTCGTTAAATTCAATGATTTAATTAAGGCAACGGGCAGCTGGCAAGCGGGCGGTGTGAATTTGATACGTATGCAAATTAACAGATGGCGTTGGTTGTAAAGGTTGGGTAAACCACAGCAACGTGGGGCCGGGTCGGCTAGTTTTAAATAAATTGTGAAATAACGCAAATTAATCACATAAAATTAACTTGCACATGTCGGGATGTGAGCCAGATTCTTGCCGAGGATCATCGTTCATCACCAGTCAATCATGGAGGCCGTCAATCTAACAATATTATTCTCAATACCATGGCTTCCTGGATGGAGCTTCCCTTGAAGGCCTCCGGAGACATCCATTTTCCATCCAGAAAGATCCATTTTTCTAGACCTGATAGGGCAAATTCGACCGTAGGTCCATTCAATAGGGCCGCGGGCCGCATATTTTAATACACGTCTTCACGTACGTCGTATTCTGACATTATATTAGTGTCGTCTTAATCCTATGGACTTCGCGCAGTTAGAACTCTCGCGCGGTTAGCAGTTATCGCGTCAAAAAATAACAAGAAACCACGTGTTTTCAGTTAGGTAATTCAAAACACTTCTCCTAAATAACGCGACATTGATTATGTAACTAACCTTGAAATAGATAAGCAAGTATTATAAAGTAACTACGCTACAAAGTGCACAGTAGGTACCTAACAATTTTGTTGTATTTTTTCCTTATCATATTCAAAGTAGTTCCTTATCTTCCAACTAAATGAAAGCCTTCCCAAGCTTTTTTTACTTACACTACATAATTTGGACAATTTTTTTAAAGCTGAAACACCACACTGCTCAGGCTTTGTGCAATAAAAACAAAAATCGTAGTTCAATCTATTTATTTATGGTTTTTGTATTTAATTTCTGAAGCCGAGCGAAGATTCGTAAAAATGTGTAGAAAGTCGACATATCCATTTATACTGTAAAAGTATTCACTTGCTCTTGGGAAATAAAATCTCTTAGTAAACAAAATACTTAAGGCGAGATGTAAGCTTACATAATTTCTTCTAACTTCTTCTAACACAGCAAACTTATTTTGTGGCACCATTTTGATTTAAATTAATAAATTACTTCGTTTTTACCTCTTTTATTGTTTACAAAACCAACATGTTTCGTGAGCGATGCTCACTTCTTTAGGGTTTAGTTTCTTCAGTATCAATAAAAAACCCTGAAGAAGTGAGCATTGCTCACGAAACATGTATGCAAAAATTAAGGATATATCCACTGAAACCATATACATTGCGGAAGAAATAAGCTTTTACCATAAGGAACTTCTATGGAGAACGAAACAAACTGCAAAAGAAAAAAACTATGCATACGTATGGTTCAAGGATGGAAAAATTATGGTTAGAAGAATGCCGAATGAAAAATTAATATACATTAGACACGTAGACGATTTAAAAAAAATTGTATAAATTAAAAACGACGCGCGACGTAACAATAATTAGAAAAGTAAAATAAAAATGACTGACACTATTGTTACCACGGAACCAAGTGATCTATCAAAGTTTAACAATAATTACTTCAATATAATGCACAAAAATATAAGAAGTATCAGAAAAAATTTTGATGAATTGCAAATTTTAATGAAATATTTAAATATCAATCTACATATACTAATTCTTACTGAGTGTTGGATAAACCAGAAATACTTGAATTTGGAAATAGCTGGATATACAACCTACTCAAGCTTGAATAACATAAAACAAAATGATGGTGTAATTGTATACATAAAAAACGAAATAAAAGCTGAAGTCGAGGAAATTATTGTTGCAAATGCCAATTGTTTAAAAATTAAAATCGGTAAAGAAAAGGCTATTTTAGCAGTCTATCGGTCTCCTTCAACAAGAAATATAGACCCATTCCTTAAATCGATAGACGAAGAACTCTGCCTACTGAAAGACACAAAAAACATATTTTTTATTGGAGATGTAAATATAAATATACTAGAAAATGGACATCCCAAAAAAATACAATATCTGCAGATGTTAGCCTCCCATGGACTGGAAAGCCTAATAAATGTACCTACTCGAAAAGTGGACGACACACAAAGCTGCATAGACCATATTATGAGCAAAACAAAAGAAATTACTCAAACTGTTGTATTTAACTCGACTATTACTGATCATTATACAACTATGCTTTCAATAAAAATAAACAAACCAAATAAAATTATGGAAAGACCGCTAACAACAGAAAAAACACAAACCAACTGGAATGTCATTAAACAAAACCTACAATGTACCGATTGGAATAAACTACAAAGTATGGACAATACAAATGAAGCATGGAATTATTTCATAGAACTCATACAGCAAAACATTTTCTCTAATACTGTAAAAATTGTTAAAAAAATTTCACATAAAAATATACACATTAAACCATGGATCACACAGAATGTTATAAACTGCATAAGAAAAAGAGACGAGTTACACAAGAAGCTAAAAAATAATCCATACGATATACACATGTTAAGATACTACAAAAGATATAGAAACATATGCAAAAAAGTAATTACACATACAAAAGAAACTTACTATAAGCAAAAAATAGATGATTGTAAACAAAATCCTCGTAAGATGTGGCAAATAATAAATGAAATAACTAGTACTAAATCTACCAACGCCACATCAATTGACGAGCTGAATATAAACAATGTCCCCAGGAAATACGCTGAGAATCCTGACGAAATTCTTGAATATGTCAATAACTTCTTCATAAATATAGGATCTAATTTAGCAAAACAAGCTATGCAATGTGATGAAGTAGTACAAACAAATGAATCTCCTGAGCAAGGAAAAAAGCTCGAGTTTAAACAAATCACAGCTGATGAAATCAAAAATATAATTTCTTCTCTAAAATCAAATGTGTCTTCCGGGGAAGACTTAATAACAACAAATGCAATAAAATTTCTCTGTAAAGAACTTATCGTACCTCTAACATATCTAGTAAACATGGCTATAACTGAAAGCGTATTCCCCACAGCTCTCAAAAAAGCTATTGTAATACCAATATATAAACAAGGATGTAAAAATGACATAAACAACTATCGACCAATAAGCCTACTCAATACATTTTCAAAAATATTGGAGAGAATATTAAAAAAACAACTCCTATCCTACTTAGAAGAAAATAAAATATTATCAGAAACACAGTACGGATTTAGGGAGAATCTAAGTACTGGTGACGCCATAGAAACTATTACAGATATGATCATAAAAAGTTTAGACAGAGGAGAAAAAACACTGGCAATCTTCATAGACTTACAAAAGGCATTTGATACAATAGATCACAAAATCCTTTTTGCAAAACTTTCAAAAATTGGTATGACAAATAGAACTCTAAACTTATTAAAAAGCTATATGATGGAGCGTACACAGAGCGTTCAAATTAACAAGAAAAAAAGCAAACCTCTCCTAATCAACCATGGAGTACCGCAAGGAAGCGTACTAGGACCGATATTATTTCTAATATACATAAATGATATCGGTAGCCTAGGAACGAAGGGAAAAATCATAAGCTTTGCTGACGATACAGTAATTGTATTCAACGAAAAAGATTGGAGAAGTACCTACAAAGAAGCGGAACATGGACTTGGTCTACTGCAAAACTGGCTTAAGAGAAATTCCCTTACACTTAATGTCAATAAAACAAAATATCTGACATTTTCTATAACAGCCAGAGGACAGCCAGAGGATGACTTTAATCTCAAATTACATACATGCCAAGAAAACTATCAAAATCAAGGCTTATCATGCCACTGTCCTACCATAGCACACTCCAAAAGTATCAAATATCTTGGTATTGAAATTGATGATAATCTCCGATGGAACGCACACATTGAAGTAATCACAAAAAAACTCACCAGGTACATTTACTTCTTTAGAGCCATCCGTAACATCCTCAACATAAACGACATTAAGAAAGTGTACTACGCATTATGTCAATCACAAATAGAGTACGGGATAACTGGATGGGGATCTGCCTTGAGCACTCACATGGACCGACTCAATATAGCACAAAAAGGAGTACTAAAGACAATTTTGAAATTACCGGTTAGAACTCCGACAGAAGAATTGTTTCAAAGCATTCAAGTCTACAACATACAAAAACTTTATGCAAAAAATATTTTATTTAAAATTAAAAAAAACATATCAGAATACTCCACTGTCCAACATAGATACACAACCAGGGCAATAAACCAAAATATTCTAGCTACAGCCAGTCTGAAAACATCTTTTGGACAAAGAAATATGAAATTCAATGCGACAAAACTGTACAACGCTCTACCAACTCAAACAAAAAAAATAACAGAAATAAATAAATTTAAAACAAAAGTAAAAATATGGTTGAGAGAACAAAGTGAAAATGAACTATCAAACATACTGAAGACCATGTAAAGACAACTGGATACTAAATACAAATGTGGAAAAACTACAGGCCGCCTCAGAACAGGAAACCCTAGTGAGGAGGACTGTGAAAAAAAAAAACTTTATAATACCTTAATATAATATAATTTATAAATACATTATGTACAAATTTTGCTATAGATACTAATAAAAAATAAAAAAATAAAAAATAAAAAATGTTGGTTTTGTAAACAATAAAAGTGGTAAAAACGAAGTAATTTATTAATTTAAAACTTACATAATTATTGTATTGGTTTTTATATTGTTTTTGCAAAATTAATAAATAAATAATACTTCGTTAACGAGCTTGAATTATTTACAAAAGTTTTTTTTAAATATCTTGTATAGGATTCAAATTGTTTTTATTTATTTTGGGAATAAGAATTTCTCTCTCTCAAAATCTTATAAATACTCGTAATAAAATAAGACACAAAACATTAAAATAAAATACAATATAGACTTTAATTAAAAAACTAGATTTCATTATCTACTTTCGATACTACAAATTAACAAAAGTAACTAAAAATGGTAAATAAATACTTTATTATAATTTTTCAATCGTTTCAAAGCCGAAATAATTTTGTTTTTTTATTCTTAAGCCTTTTGTCCATGCTTTGTTTATATAAATAAAGAAATATATAACTACTAAATTCGGTTGTAGAATCTCTAGAACATGAATTAACTTTGATTATATCAAAATTGGAATTGATTGTGGGTTGTGGGGACTATTCAGACAAACGATAAAGTACAGTTTGTTAAATAAGAGTAGAAAATATATGAGGGCGCCACTGTTGATCAAATGGCAATACTAAACACATCACTCATGGTGTTAAAGTAAAGCTGTGTAACCTACATTTTTATAAAAAATTAAAAAGGCATAATAGTGGAAAAAATATTTTTTCATTGCAGTATTATAGATGCCCGCCGATCTCAAAATTAGAAATGCATAGGTATATTATTATAATACCTCTGCAATTTTTGTTAAAACATAATGAAGAATAACTATAATGTAATACATTATAACACAGTTTATAAATTGCTCATATTTATTTAATACTATATAAAGTACCTAGCGTTGCCTGGGCTTTAGATCATGTCTTTAATTTTAGATCTGAATATATTTAACTCATTCGATCTAAAAGTAGTTTAACTAAACTCACCATTAGTGATTCTTCCTTTCTATCTATTGTTAAATTCAAATTTATGTTAAATTAAGTTAAAGCAAATCGCTTTATAAATCACCTTTTAATCAAATTTATGTCATGAAGAAAAAATGTTTTTTTAAAATGTGGTTTACAGTGTTCTATACATTCAGTGTCATTACACTTCAAAAAAATATTTGACAGTTAAATTGGTGTTGCCAGTCTACAAATTTAGTAGTTCTACCTTTTATATTTTCTACTCTTATTTGACAGACTATAGTTAATGGTAAATTATTTTAATTAAATAACTCATTTCCATTTTTAAAATTTGCTCTTCTTTTGTTTCAAATTTTGACCGATCTCGTGTATTTCAAATTTTCTAACGGAATTCAAATTAAAGGTAAATTTCTGATCATCTTTAAAATTGACAAAGTTGGTTCTTGAAAATGTCCATAAAAATGAAAATATGTTATTTATAAATACTTTTAGATTTAAAAATCCTTTAATTATAATAATGATTTTTCACCGGTAGTGCTTATATAATATGTCAATAGCTACTTTTGTAAAAATTAATTAATCAAACAATTTTTTTTTGGTTCAATACGCGTTCGAAGGGCAAAAACTAAGAAGATCAACGATTATTCGACAACACCAAGTAGAAAATTCACGCTGTATGAATTAATTCTATTTTGGAACACCTTTTAAGTATCTATAAAAAGTAGGTACCTATCTATACACAAAACGTTCGAAGACTAAAACAAGCTAAGAGAAAACAAGTTGGTGGATTTAGTTACATAAGCGTAAATCAGTCAAGAAGAAGTGTCGCGGCCGCCTGGAAAGTCGCTATAATCGCTTAAATCGCACTTAAAACATTATGTATCTGGGTCTACTTAACTTTCAATAAGTTTTCATAGGTAATCTGCTTCCTTCTTGTCAGTGGCGTGGCGAAAAGATTTTGAGCCCCGGGCAAACTCGTAAACTTGGGAAATTAGAAAATTTACAAAAACAATTTATAAGATAAATAAACCCAAAATATCTGACATTTGGTTCAACGACAACTCAACAAAGTGGTATTTCAACACCCCATTGAAAAGTCATTAAAAGTAATGATTTTTTTTAAAAAACAGACCACAATTAACCTAACGTAACATATTTAGCCAAATTTTTTCATCACTTTGAATGACTTTTCAAAGGAGATCATGAAGTTGCACGTTCTTGAGTTGTCTGGTCAACCTGATATTTCTGTGTGTTCGTCAAATTTATATAACAATATATGTACTATCTAACAAAATTAAAATTCTACTTTTTAAATTACTTTTACACCCATACT
Organism: Limnephilus marmoratus; assembly: GCA_917880885.1. Classification (NCBI taxonomy): domain Eukaryota; kingdom Metazoa; phylum Arthropoda; class Insecta; order Trichoptera; family Limnephilidae; genus Limnephilus; species Limnephilus marmoratus. The sequence continues at coordinate 53,512,102 of OU862917.1, read as the reverse complement.
TTCATAATCCTGAAAAAAAACGGAAAAGGTTTTCTATTTTAAAAATTTATAATTGTAAAATATTTTACAAATGAATTGCCATTTTGGCATGGATATTTCAAATATCCATCGGTAGAAAAATTTCATTATGTTGTAGTTAAAAAGTGGGCTAATTTTCAGGAGATGTCTATTTCTTTTAACCACCCAGATTCTAAGTAGGAATATAAATTGGCGAAACATTTTTTACTAGATATTTTGGCAAATACAAATCGATGTCATTTTGTACAACATTTTAACTCTAAGAAATCGAAATTATTGAGAATAAGTTTGAATCCTCACACTGCACTACACTCTACACTTCACTTTCTCTTCACACTAATATTAATAATAATTTGGATAATATGTAGAGCGATGTTTTTTGCGAAAATCACCTCAAGGGCGGTGTACAAATATGACTTCTTAGGCTCCCAATTATGTACAAACAGATACAGAAAACATACTTACCTGGCAGGTCACTTCAGGTAAACAGCCTTACTAAAAAAAACCACAGCACGGCCGATAACCCGTGTTGCTGCCGCAACATGAATAAAACAAAAATACACCAAAACACGAAATATTACTAACAAGATTTGTTCTTAAAATGTATTTTCAATCTGGCAAAAATGTAATTTTTTATAGTGTACATAATAAATTGTTTGTTTTCCTATATAACCGCTAGGTGGCGGCGCCTGCGCATTCCTCGTTCGCACTGAAACCGCGAAAAATATTTCTCTCCGCGGATGTGTGTGTAATATTACTCAAATGTGCTCGTAATTTCTATTAATATGACTAATTCACTCTTATATTCATATAATTGATATATTTACCGTGTTTTTTTGTGGTTTTTAATAAGTTTTAGTCAAGTTATAATAACAATATATCATACTTTGAAGATTGAAATGTCAAAAAGTATTTTATATAAAACATAAAAATTCAAAGTTACATTTAAAAGATTTTATTTTATGAGAATTTCATAACAGTGGTGTGATTTTTACATTTTAATATCTAATACATGTGTTCCTAAACGTATCAACGAAAATAAACTTCTTTAGAGATGCAAGAAATCTGTTATAAAAGTCGGTATTATTTTTTAGGTTAGTTTAGGGCAAAAAAAAACCTTGAAATTTTTTATTATTTATTTATTGTATGCACGAGGAAAAAGTGAGGTGACAGTTTCGTTCCATATTCATTATATAAAAGGACTGTATTTAAAAAAAAAAACAAAATTATAAATTTCTCTACACTTTCATCAAAAATGTTTTGTTAAAAAAAAATCCTTTTTTTTTCCGCGCTTGAATCTTAATATATGGCATTTTTTAAAATCTAAAATGTATTTCAAATACACAAATCGAAAAGTTAATTTTATATAGTTTTCATAAATGGTATTTGTTTTTACGACACCTTCAAAAATAAGAAATATACAGAACATTCAAAATACTTTGGAAAAATTCCAAATTTCGTTCGCTGTCTAGTTCTCTAGTTGATATTTGTTTTCAAATATTTATATTTTGTAGTGTTATACGGAATCATCTTGACAACCTGACCTAACCTAACATAATTTATGCAAAAAGTAAATACCCGTGTATATAATTATTTTTCTTTCAATATCTAGAATGGGCCAACGTTCGAGGCTCTGAATTACAAAAATCCGCCCCCTTCGAGGTCAGGGCCTTGGGTGTTAACTAAGCCACTGGTGTTTATCATAATAATTCCCTATAATTATGTATTAAATTATGAAAAAAACACGTTACAAGGGCGCAAAACATTTTTTCTATCAGAAATTTTATACGTGTTATCAATATAGTTGTTATCAATATTATAAAATTATGAAATGTGATTTGACTTACAACGATGAAAACTCCAATTTTTTTTTTCTTCAGAATCAATAAAATATTTGATAAACATTTCAAATTAATCTTATATAAAACAAAGTCGGGTTAGTTACACCATTTATAACTCGAGAACGGCTGGATCGATTTTTATGATCTTTGATTTGTTGGCCGCCCCGAAAAACAGAATATCTATTAAAACATCGGAAAAATTCAAGAACATAATAATTATGAAGAAAATTCTTTTCCTCGTACATTTTTTATGGAACGAATTCTCATCTTTTGCAAGAGCTGCAGCAATATTGTGATAAGCATAATATTGGGTAGTGAGTGAATTCGTTGAACGTCACATGTCAATGCGCTGATTGTTTTGCTTTTGTTCTTAAACATATAATGCTGCCCCTCTTTCTTACACACTAAATGTCAACAGTCGAAAATGGGACAAACGGTGAACGTATGTCTGCACCCCTCCAAAGGAAAAATATAATAATTATAATAAATCTCCCTCACAAGTATAAAGAAAATAAAAAGCCATTCCCGAGGCTCGAAAGGGGGGGGGTTCGGAAAAAATCACCAAACATCACGAGAGGGGAGGGTATAATGAGATATCAAGTGTATTTTTTTTTCGTGATAATATTCTGAAAATTTCAAAATACTTTGTACTAAAAAAAAAACACGTGATTTTGGGGGGGGGGGTTAGTCATGATTAATGGACGACCCCTAAGTGGAAAAGTAAGAAAATCACAAAAATTATAAATCAGTACTCAACGCCATCTCTGATATGACAAAAAAATACACGGTCAGTTGCGCATCGATAGTTGCTTCATTGTGTAATTATTTATTTTAATAAAAAAATTAAATTAATTCCGCTAATAAGTTAACACTATTGATTCTGAAGCGGTATGAAGTTTTCCGGATCAGCTAGTAGAATATAAATAATATATATATATCAGGTATGTACTTTATCGATTTTCTGGATATGAAATAATGTTTTTATAAATTGACTAGTGAAGAATCACGGGATGATCTGAAATCTAGACTAATCAGTTCCTATATTGAAAATGTGTTAAAAATATTACATTATTGGTAGGTACCTGCTTTATCGCTTGTCTAATTCTTCTAGATCAAATTTTGAAAACGACACTCAAATTCAAAGCAAATATGCGTTCATTAAACCAGATTTCGCGTAGGACTTAAAATACACATCAAAGAAGACCGAAATTATTACTATGTTTGATATCCAAGTAGGTAGGTACTTTTTCCAAAATGTGGAATAATTTTAATTTAAGGCGATGCGTCGTGTAATCGAGCCGTTAACAATAACAATCCTTATGCAGATGGCGATAAGGTATAAATTCCCGCTTAACACCGGTCGCCAGTTTTGATTTATGCAAGAAAAAAAATCGCTAAAAAGTGTGTTTTATTTTATTTTGCGAAGTTCAGGCACAAATATTTAAATACCGTTTTACGGTCATTTTCTAAAGAACTTAATTTGCTACATTTTACTTTAAAACCATAACCTAAAAGTAGTTCGTTAGTAGGAGATTTTGCACTTTAAAAAGCATCTAATTTTGATCAAATTTTCAAAACGAAAATTTTACTTTGTAGTGCTTTTACCTTAAAAGAGATCTTTTATTATATACGAAGCTACGAGAAACAGGAAAGAATGACAATTGTTTTTCTTTTATTTCGGATGGCCACTTTCTACGTTAGTTGTCCATCGTTATGCTTCGTGGGCGATTTCTCGATACGCCGATTTGTATTTTAATTGTCGAAAACGGTGTTTACTTTGTTCTGCGGACGACTGATTGAAAGACAATCATTATAATTATGTAAAACACAAGAAAAAGTCTTAACTGAGGCAGGTACTAAAAGTGTAAGATATATTGCGGAAATAGAAAATAAATGTTTCAACACCGGAAAGAAAAACTCCTCATAATACATTTAAATCATTAGTTATGTCATAAATAATAGTAAAGACGATGTTTATGATTATTCCAGATAAGTCGACTAACTTTGAACACAATGGAGCCTTCTTTAAGAGGGCATTACCAGAGAAAACCAGAAATATGTCATTTTCAAATCAGATTTTAGACGTATTGACTCTTTTCCACAAAAAATTATAAATGAATTTCGAAAGATTGTTCTTTTATCTAGCATTCGCATGTAATAAATTTTGAGAAATTTTTTTAATTTTTAGTAGGTATAATAAGGTTATTCCATAGGTCGTTGGCAGATTTGTTAAATTTTCAAAAAAGATTTTGTATTATACCACACCCATTTCAAATAATATAATCATGTAGTAAAATAAATCAATACATTATCTAGCAAACGCATGTTTTAGAATTTTAATTTTAGTTTCAATAAAACCATTAAAAAATATGTACGTACATGTGTTTCTTGACGAAAATTGGTCCATTTGTGTATTTATTTGCGCACTTACAAACTAACATATTTCAGATTTTTTTAACATTCTTATTAAATTATTGAAAAATGAAAAATACTTATAATCAAAAAATAACTACAAAAAGTACATTATTTTAATAGTTTTATCATCACGCCTTTCAGCATTTTTGGATGAAGGTATAAATTAAAGCCAATTTGAATTGAAATAAATTCGATATTGAGTTATAATTTAAAAAAGCTGGTACGGAGAATAATTAATCTTTCTCGTTGTAACCGCCCTGCACGATCGTAATAACAACTTTCGACGAAATGTGGATTTTCGTCCACTGGCTGGTTAAACGCTCTTAAGGGCCAATAACCAGGCAGCGGCCGAGACAAATTTCGTCGAAAGATGTTCGTACGATCGAACAGGGCCGTTCCAATGAGAAAGTATAAAAATCAATTTAATTTCAATCAAAATATGCTTTAATTTATACCTACATTCAAAAATGCTGAACGGCGTGATGATAAAACTATTAAAATTATGTACTTTTTGTAATTATTTTTTGATCAAAAGTATTTATAATTTTTTAATAATGTCTAAGCAAAATAAGAATGTAAAAAAAGTCTTAAATATATTAGTCTGTAAGACCGTAAATAAGTAGACAAATTGAAGTGTTTTAGTCACAAAAGACGTGCGCGGATCTTTTTTTAATGATTTTATTTAAACCAAAATTAAAATTCTGAATCAATGCTTTCCCAGAGAATTTATCGATTTATTTTACTGCATGTTTATATGATTTGAAATGTGTGCTGAGTAATACAAAATTTTGTTTGAAAATTTAAGAAATCTGCCAACGACCTATGGTATAACCTAATTATACTAAAAATAAACATATTTTCTCATAATTTAAAACATAACTTTAGTAGATAAAAGAACAATCTTTCGAAATCAATTTATACTTTTTTTGTGGAAAAGAGTCAACAGAATTTTATCAAAAACATCAAAAAAATAATTTAATTATATCTTCTTATATATAAAAATTAATCGCTAAATGTGTTGCTAAGCGCAACTCTCGAGAGCAGCTGAACCGATTTCGCTAATTCTTTTTTTAGAATATTCCTTGATGTACGAGGATGGTTCTTCTTCTTCTAAGCATTAAGAAAATTGCGCAGAAAATTGGATAATTTCAGAAAACCTAACGACTTTCACACATTCGACGGTTCGCGTGTTTGAGAATTAATTAATTATCTTATAATTTAAAGCAAAATTAAATAAAGTAGCCCACTAAAGTAAATAAAGTATCCGTACTGGATATTTGAAATACCTTTTGATTACAAAAATAATTTTTCAGTTTGGTTGGATATTTTGATCACAAATCCAAAGATTTGTACGAAACAGGCCGAAATGGGCCGCGCAAACGTTCCACTTAAGGCAGTACGTCAATTTTTATTATTTAGCAGTAAACAATCAACATAACGTGTAGATAATATACTTTCTAAGAAATATATTAAAATAATTTTTTAATAACATCATAAAATCGATTTTCATTACAGACCCAAGATTTATTATTTATTATTAAGTATAATTATGACATGCCACAAGAAAAACAGGAGAAGTGAAGAAATCATTAACTAATAAAACTAATTTTACTACCCGGCTCTGTCAGAGTTTCAGCATTCTCTTTTCGAAACCTTTTTTTATGAACAATATCAATTTGCTGGGCTATTATGTGTACCGCCCCCCGGGAACCATTTATTGAATAATCAACACCCCTGCCATAGATCATTCCAAGTGACTCGCTACGTTTGGTGATGTAACAGGGTTGCCTTGAGAGGAATGGATCAGGGGATTGGTCGAGGGAGACCTTTTGACTCTCTCGACCTATCGCCTTGCACCGCGGTGGGAGGAATGGATTCATACGTCCGTCACTCTTGGACACACTGACCCTCAGTTTCATACCCACCCCCCACCTCTCATACCTTTTTCCTTCCCATAACTTCCTCTCCTTCATTTCCCTAAAAAGACCCTCCACACAGCATCACCAAAGATGACATGGTCCAGAGGGATTTTTTCCCTTAGGGCCTCCTGTGTAGAGCTAATATAAAAATAAAAAGAAATTAAAAAATATAGATCGAAACAATTCAGCGATGTTTTTTTCACAGTTAAGAAAATAATTAAAAGTTTCATAGCTCTTGCTGGAAATGACGTAGCGCACTGACAATTGTTTTCTTGACCTACAAAATCCAGACAGAAACTACTGCGAAAATTTCATGTTGACAGGTCTCACCGTTCTAGTGATATCGAATTCTGTAGTTATTGTTTTATATAGTATTTTTAATAACCGTCAGTATCTGTGTTTTCTCCTCACTAAAAAAAATAATTATTATGGTGTGTGCATGAGGTTGAACCAGACGATACTACTTTGTATTTAATCTTAAATGTCACCTGTAATAAATGTGTGAATTAACTTAAAATATACAGTTTCTCCGCAGATGATAAAAACTTAAGCAAATATCCACTTGCTTAGAGTCTATCTGCCCCGACACCGGGCAGACGGTATGCAGTGCGCTGTGGCATAATTAAATTATTATTATATCACCGAACATCTCTCTAGAATACTCAGGGTCAAGCCGCTAATAGAAATATCTCTATCGATTGTGCAAGATGATGAAATCTACGATACTAAGCCGTGTTCACACTAAGGAGAAATTTAACGCGTGGCACGTACTGCATCCTGGTGTGAACGGCACTGGCTAACGCGCAACCTCTCATGTGTATTTCTTCTATCTAAAAAGTTAGACAGACCTTCCCCAGTAAAGACTAATCATACAATATTTTAAAAACTTCACTACTATCATCAGAAGATGTTGGTTGTGCAATTATAGAGGACTTGCCTGGCAGAGGAATTGAACCCACGATCCCTGGAACCAGACGCATTTGTCAACTCAAACACTAACAACAACAGCAGTGCCCGTGTTAGCGACAATTCACAGATTTAGCTCGACGGACGGGTTGTTTCACGGATCTGATATAATATCAGAACTTGAATAGGACTTTCATAGAACTTGAAAATTAACTTTGTGATTTGATGAATTGTTCTAATTTTATAAAAAAAACCGTCCTAAATAAGAAAAATATCATAATAAAATAAGATATGATTTTAGAGTTTCACGGCCAAAAGTATTTTCGTTAGTTGTTTTTGGGGTGTTATGCTGTGTTGCGCTATCTCCTTCTTTAGCCAACGTTTCGGACAGCGTTACAGTGTCCATCATCGATGATGTAACACTATCCGAAACGTTGGCTATAGAAGGAGGTAGCGCAACACGGCGTAACACCCCAAAAACATCTAACGAAAATAATAATATAAGTTTACATTGCATGGGAAATGAAACCGCAACCTTCAAAGTCAAATACCTATACCACTAATCTATGGATTCCACAACTGAATATCTGAATATAACCGCGATAAAGATGTGGCTGTTAGAGGTGGGTAAGTTCTGCATTTTTCCGGAAGCCTCCGAGACTTGCTTCCTTTTAAAAGTACACGAGTTCTAGGAGCAGGTCCCGGGTCCGAGTTCTTAGGTGCGGACTGGGCACTGGGTATTGTTGCGGCGCACCGAAACGGGACGCACGGGTTCAAAGAACTCGGAACCAGGACCTACTCGTAGAACCCACACGAGAACTCAGAATCCCGGAGTCGGACAAGACCCGTACGAGGACAAAGACCCGTCACCCGTGCAATGTAGGTACATTCAATGTATCTACACTGCACGGTCTTTTATTGAGAATTTAAATAAGTAAATTAATAAGCTGTAATGCTTTACTATAAACTATTATTTTATAATGCACGTCACCCGTTGATTAACGATACCAGATAAGACGCTCTAATTAAAAACTACTCCGTGTCTAGCCGAAGCGGTCACGCACGTGTGTGTCGATCAACGAACAGCGATCGAATGAATGCCCAGCGCCCAGCTCGTGACTCAAGGGGAAGTGTCATAGTTGGCCGGCCGCGGGTAGCGGGGAGTGTCGGGAACTCACCGAGACCCGCGACTCATGAGTGGAATGGTGAGTGACGCCGGACGGTGGATCGCGGAGCAAGCCGGCGGCCACGGGGTGAGTAGAATGTAGTTCGCGCGAGTCCGGGAGTGGGCGGAATGAATGGATTGTGTCGCGATTCACGTAGCTTGGAACAAGGCGCTTGGGTTTAAAGGAACCCGGGACTTGTATTCGAGTGCGGTTTTCGCGCTTCGGCGTTGAGTTGCTCGGACCGCCGGATTACCGCCGGATTTATTTGGATGCGGAGAGTACTGGGACTGGGCCGGGTTCTCTGGGAGTAGTCGATTTGAAAAAGGAGTGGGAGTAGGAACCGCTTCCCGCAAAGGAGCGGATCACATGAGCCCATTCCAGCTGAACTGACACATCGCTAGTGGCTGTGCGAAACGATACAAACAAAAAAAAACTGTTATTGAATGGATGTCTATATTTATTTTATTCGAGGTTTGCCATTTGGCACATACATAAAGTAATTAATCAAATTTCATCTTTGATCCACGGTAAATATTTTAAACTTGTGTTTGTTTAAAAATAAAAGAATGAGGAATTTCATCACCTTGGCACTCAATTCTAAGTCTGCTCTAAAAACACAACAAAAACTTCTTTTAGATCTATTCTAGTATTTACCGCAATGTTTCAGTAATTATTATTTTACGTTACGCTTGAAATCTATTATTCACTCATTTTGCTCTCCGCGAAAACCGACAATCACAACAAGTGACGCGTGCTTTGATATAAACAACAATACAGCCTCGTTCACACGTGTGTGGAATGCCGCATTGCACCTTTATTGTCCCCATGTGAACGAGGCTATAAATGCCATATCAAAGCTAGAAGCATCGGTGCGTGGGGTTACACGTGCCTCGAACAGAAATTACTACTTACTACACAATTATTTGTAGATAAATAGGTACTAAATCACTACATGCAACATAGTCGGCGTGTATTTGCCACCAACCAAATCAAACTTTTTGTTGGGGTGCCAATTTTGGAGAATAAAATAACATTCACAATTCACGTAGCACGGCAAAATAAAGGGCGGATAGTAGGCGGTGACTCGGTTAATAAGGCACTCCAGTCCCTTATTTATTTTTTTGTGTCATTAATGACCTTCTAACTTAAATACCAGGAGGTATATTTTTTGTTACAGTTAGTTTTAATAGTTAAAATAATTTTCAAAATTATAATTTTTCGGGTCTCACAAAATCGCACCAAATCTGTGACATCACCGGTCTCTAAAAGCCTACTTTTTTTTCAACAGGGGCCTTAGTTTGTATGGGAGTCTTGGAGGGAGTTTGTAGGTCTCACAAAATCGCACCAAATCTGTGACATCACCAGTCTCTAAAAGCCTACTTTTTTTTCAACAGGTGCCTTAGTTTGTATGGGAGTCGAAACGTTTTTAATTCTTACGATATTAAAGAACGCTAGGTAAGGTGTTAGCATCTCTTCACTAATGTTATTGCATTGTACCAAAGTGCAAAAATACATCCATTACGGCACCTGATAAACAATTTACCTGTGTTCAAAAACTGCATTATTTACTATAAAAAGAATGGCGTGACGCCATCAAACTAACCATTAGAAAAATGCTTCTTTATTTAGGTCAACTGCATTTTGTTCCGGGAATCATTTTGATGCATGTACAAAGCTTAATTTAGGTGGTCTAATAAATGTTTACTACAAATTTAACCTATATTGTGTTTAAAGTTTGATTGTACTTTGGTGAGTCAACAGCATATTTTCTTTTAAATTACATCATAGTTTCTAGAATTTTCCTACGTGGTACCACCTCTAGTGTTAGAATTATTATAATCAACAATGATAATATCATATATACATAATATTGTGTAAGCAGATTAGATACTGTATAAATATTATTTGTTATGATTTTGACACTAACCTCAAAATATCCCCTATAAATAATACACCTATCACCATCGATTAAAATTGTATATCAATATTTATCACTACCATTAATTTTATAAAATATTAATTATTATAGGCGCCTAAATAATGCTTCAATTACTAGTGACCGACCGAAGGTTCGGTTTCGGTTTCCGCAAGGTTCGGTAAAAAAAATTAGTTTCGGCATCAGTTTCGGTTTCGGCAGAAAATCTGCCGAACCTTCGGTCGCACCGAAACTCTGCATTCGTGAATTATCGCGCGTCGTTCAAATGACTTCGGGTGAGTTCGTGACTCGTGTGTCACCCGTTATCATCAGCTGATTTCACCGGCCGGTACGGCGTGATTATGTTGTGAGGTTATGTGTTATTTCTCGCGCATACATTTTTGTTACAGTTAACACGTTGGTTAATTTCATAATTTTTGTTTATTTTATATTAAAAAAAAATAATTCACATACTTCAATTATTGTATTTTTTTATTTTATTTAACACGTGTAATAAGAATGTTGTGATTATAAACGCAATTACAATTAAAATACTCAATTAATTAGGTCCTTCCATTATAATGTAAGATTTCATTATTAACAAATTTTAACTCTAAGAAGTCGTTAACATGATTTTGTTAATTAAAAAAAAAATTATATAAGTACCTAATATAAAAAAGTTTTTTCACATACTTCAATTTTTGTTTTTTTTTTTTTTATTTCATTTAACACGTGTTAACTGTCTGCATAAGTGTAAAAAATAAGCCAAATTTCAGTAAACAATAGATCTATGAATAAGGTTAAATACCTATATTATGGTGAAAAATTGGCTATCGGAAAAAAAATATTTATATTGATATTGATATAAGATGTAAATTTTAAATGTAAAAAAATCTATATGTAACTAAAATATAAGCACCTGTTGACAAGCCAATTCAATTGGCTTAGCAGGACTTGTTTGCTGATTTTAATATGTATTATTTATGTATGTATGTATGTACGTGTGTATCTATTCTTTCAATAAAAAATAATAAAAAATTAACATGTCTAAAAAAGTTTCGGTTTCCCGAAGATCCGTTTCTGTTTCGATTTCGGCAGAAAGTCTTGTTTCGGTCAGACACTATCAACAATAATGAAACCTTTTAAATAAAATAAAATATAAACCTTAGTTCATCAGAAATTGTAGACCGTAGATAAACCACCCACGTAGGTACTCGTTCCGAGAAGATTGAGTAGTATCAACGTAACAGTGCATGTTTTATTCGTTTTTAAATGACGATTCATAAAATCAATCATTTGGCAATCTATATGAATATTTTAATACAAGCCATAATATTTTTCACTGGAGTTCCTTATTGTCATAATTCATTTAAAATTTCCTGTTTGCGTATGCAGCTTATATTAGGGAAAAAACATGTAGTGCATAATATTATACGTACGTAAACGTTACGTAAACAGTTAATTCATATTATATTACATATACGTCATAGGAAAACATTACTTTTAATTCATATAAACATGGCTTACAATGTTAAGGAAAAATAAGAAAAAAATACTACTTATAAACCGATGGTAATAGAATCTTCGAAGAAAAACGCGACACCGATTAAATGACGCGCTCTAATAAAAAGTTAGTATGTAGGTACTGAAGCACTGCTTTTCTTTGAAGCAGAGGCAGTTTTCTCTAAAGTGCATTTGTGCAGTAAACTCCCATAAAAGAGAGAAAATATGACAAACTTGTACATGTATTATAATTTTATCACACTTTAAACAGCACGCTAATCAAAGTCAGTACTAAAAAAGTAACCCGTAAAATCAAAGTTTTTTTTTTCTTCCTTTAATAGGTACTCTATTCTCATTACGTAGTGCCGGTAGTGCGTCAGTTTTGACTTTCCGCCACGATCCTACATATCAAACAGAACGACCTAGCCATCATTTCATCCAATTTCAGAAAAATCCGTATGTGAGCGCGTGTGTATGTGTGAGTGCCACCAAAAGTTGAGAGAATACATCGTAATCGACAACAAGTCTACTCGTATTTGCCGATTTTCAGCTCGATCAGATGTCGGGAAGTGGGTTAATTTCCATTTCCAAATTCATTCACGAAAATAAAATCGAAATTCAAATAATATATAATAAAGGGTCTTTAACCAGCAATCGCCCGAAAATCCACATTTCGTCGAAAGATGTTTTTACGATCGTACAGGGCGGTTCCAATGAGAAAAATTAATTATTCTCGTACCAGCTTTTTAAAATTATAACTCAATATCGATTTTATTTCATTCCAAATTTGCTTTAATTTATACCTACATCCAAAAATGCTAAAAGGCGTGATGATAAAACTATTAAAATTATGTATTTTTTGTAATTATTTTTTTATCATAAGTATTTATAATTTTTCAATAATGTCTAAGCAAAATAAATGTGCAAAAAAAATCTGAAATATATTAGATACGTTTTAAGATTTTCACGGCCAAAAGTATTTTCGTTATTTGTTTTTCGTGTTGCGCTACCTCCTTATTTAGCCAATGTTTCGGACAGCGTTGCAGTGTCCAGCATCAGGGCAGATCCGGCAGATGTGTAAGACCGTAAATAGATAGACAAAATAGAGAAATTTTCGTCATAAATGTGTTCGGATATATTTTTTAATGATTTTATTTGAACTAAAATTAAAAATTTTAAACATGTGTTTACTAGATAACGTATTGATTTACAATAATGTATGATTACATGATATGAAATACGTCTTGAAAATTTAACAAATCTGCTAACGACCTATGGTATAACCTTATTTAACTAAAAATAAGCAGTTTTCTCAAAATTTAAAACTTGCGTTTACTAGATAAAAGAACAATCTTTAGAAATCCATTTATATTTTTTGTAGAAAAGAGTCAACACGTCTAAAATTGGATTTAAAAATGACATATTTCCGGTTTTCTCTGGTTATACCCTCTTAAATGAGAGCCCCGTTGAGTCCGAAATGAACCCCAAAGGTGCGTTCCTTTTCTCAAAACATGGTAGATATATTAGATCAGAATCCATATTCAAAACCTGGAATTATTTTTTGTTAGAAGGTACCTTCGTAAGGTTAACGAACTTGTAACAAAAAAGTCATGTGCAGGTATTACTATTAATTAATTTCGAATGATTACCCATACTATCTCAGATCAATCAATAATAATAAATTATTGTAACAAAAGCTTTGTATGCTGAATGAAAAGCCAGACTTCTATCAATTTCTCTTATTAAAAAAATTTCCATTATCTTTTCATGAAGGACGTTCAATATTGACGCATTGAACAAATAGGCATACATTTGAAGAAATAAAAAAAAAGATCAAGGCAGGCAATTTATTTGTTATCACGTGTTCGGAAACGTGAAGGATCGAAAAGTCTTTGCGAAAAAATCACCTTGACAAAGTAAATTGTGCCGAGCTAGTAGATGGGTGGGTATGAAGTGAATGGAATATTAGTTATATATTGTCAAATATGATTAGGAATCACTAGTTACAAGTATTTCGGGCAAAGTAGTTTCACCATCATAACACATTTCCTAGGCCGGAGGTCGCCGAGACGCGCTTCCTTTTTTTCCTGGAGTTTTTGTATCAGGTCCCGGGAGCCACTCCCGACTCGCCAGGGGCTCAGTTCGAGACGCAAAGGTTCGACCGGAGCCGGACCTCGGAGCTGGAACCCGCAAAAGAACTCAGAGAAAAAAGAACTCGAACGGGACCTGCTTCCGACTGGGTTCTCTCTGGGAGTAGTCGATTTGAAAAAGGAGTAGGAGTAGGATCCGCTTCCTGCGAAGAACCCGAGTTCAAGAGCCCACTCCACCTGAACCTATGTACATATCGCTACAGTGCACGTGTGCAAAAGGCCACATTTTGACCAAAACTACAAAAAGTTCGCGAAGTAATAATTTTGTCATCAGTTGTAACAGAAATAGAGTGGTTACAATAGAGCTTTCATTGAAAGGGCTATATTCAATAATGTATATGATTAAGAGATAGATAGTATGACAGTCTTACCTGCCGGAACACGTACTCTACGTCAGTATCGTACAGGTTGAGGGAGTCCCCTCCCTGGAGGACGGTGATGGTATCGAAGGGCAAGCTGGACCCAAGACGCTTCCTGTTGAGGGCAAACAACTCCAGAGGGACCTCCTGTGTCCCTGGTCCCATTGACCACCTGGAAAACATTAAATAAATAATTAACCCACATAAATATACATAATTAAATTCCTACTTCAAAATGAAGTAATACGTTTTTCGGAAATGCCTAAATCATCTTTAGGAATGCTATGTGGAGGGTCTTTTTAGGGAAAGGAATTAGAGAAAGTTCTGGGAAGGAAAAAGGTAGGAAACTGGGGGTCAATGTGTCCAGGAGTGACGGACGTATTAATCTATCTCTCCTACGGCTGGGGAGATCAAAGGTCTCCCTCAACCAGTCTCTGCCGATCCGAAAGTAGCGAACCACTTGGATCGACCAATGACAAGAGTGTTGATTAGGTAAATATATTGTAAATAAATGGTTCTTGATGCGGCGGTACCCATACCCGCCTCCCGAATGGACTGTCTTATATTACCGTTAAATTTTACCGGTAATTCGGTGTCCAAAAATGGTATTGTTGTGAAACCACGACCTTCAATGCTAGAAAGAATAAACTGACTATAGATACACGTGCCTATGTGTATCTTTTGCATCTTTTGCACACATCATCCACTTATTAAAATCAGGTCAGTTGCATTTCGCATTCGATCTTCCAAGAAATCTGAGCTAAAAATATACTGGCTGGAATTGATTGCGAAAATAAATTCCTAGTGGAGTAATGCGCCTGACAAAGAGAGTCCGAAGTCTAACAAGAAAAATTCTAATTTCATAAATTTAATATAAATGTGATAATTGTTTTTCTTTATGGATACAAAATCCAAAATATAAAAAGCTGAAAACTTAATTTTGGGTCGCAAAAATCTTCAATTACACCGCAGATTGGGCATGCCTGATCTAAACGCTATACTATCGAGGATTATTATTAATCATTAAAGTGAAATTTTTGTCTTAATGTTATTAATTCGGGTAAAATATTCTTTCGCAGCCAAATTTTTATCAAAATAAAAAAAAATATTACTTACAAACAGTAATTTCCAAATAATCGCTTATAATTAATGTGCCACTTACTCGTACGTATGTAAATGTGATAATCCTTCTGGTAAATTACCTACTTACCTGCCAGACAATGAAAAAATTCCAGGGAATTTTTATTATCATTGTTTCATTTTGGATTCGGGCTGTTCCGCTATCTATTGTGACAATTAGGGTTAGGTTAGGTTAGGACGGGTATCTGCTTAAAAGGATTAGGTACCGGAAGCAAATTTTAATTATTGTCTTTTCGGTGACTCGTGTCATTCGTAATTAGCATTCAGCAAATCAAAAACCGGGAGGCGTTTTGTCCATACAAATGTATTCCTCAATTTCCTCTCTGAATTTTGACAAATGTGAAATGAGAAATATAATAAAGACATTGACCATTAGCATGTAGGTACGTTTTGCTTTTTTGATAAGTTAGGTACTTCTTATAGCTAAACTACCTAGTTTGAAGTTTGAACGCCATCAACATTCGTTCAGTAAAAACAGACTAGCAAAACATATAGATGTAGAATATTTCCTTCTAATGCAGTTGGTAAACAAAACCTCGATTCTTTTACGGAACAATAGTTTGTTAAAATACCTTTTATTCAAATTTCTCGGCGACCGTGTTACCTATTGGAAGCTCGTTCTCATGCTTAGCGCCATCCTTTGACTAATTCTTGAAGTAGAAACCGAATTACAACGAAAGCTTTATGCACTCGAAGCCGGGTTCTTAAATTTCAACCATGCAGACGCTAACGTATTAATACTATCAGATTCCCTCTATAGAAAAAAAATCAGAAAATTATTAAACACACATTTTATTTTGTTATTTAACATGTGAAATGTATAAAAAAAATTACAGTGTATCTTTAAATGCTACTTTAAACATTAGTCGAGAGATTTTTGCTCTATATTAAACGAGCCGTGCTATTAAATATCTAGACGCGTTCCACGCTGAAAAGAAAAATTATATGATATTCCCTCGATCGAAAAAAATCGCAAAGTATGCTCCGGAAATTATTAGAAACACATTTGCTTCAGTTATTTTACAAGTTATAGTGGTGAAAAAATTCACAATGTTTCTTTAAATGATACTTAAGACGCATTCCAAGAGATTTTTGCTCTATTTTAAACGAGTCGTGTTTTATTAAACATTTTCACAATTTTCGCATCGATTTTATCGCTATAAATATTAGCGCGCTCCTCTAACATTCGTAATTCGCAGATATCTCTTCATCTTCTTCTTTTTGAGCGCGAATGCGGCGCCTTAAAGGATTTTTAAATTTGTCATTGATAAGATAGAATGAAAATAAATAATAAAGTAAAATGATAACCTACTCTAGTTTTCATACATACCACGCTGATCGAAATAGGATCTTCTTGGGACCGATAAACGTCAATCCTCTCAGTATGGAGGTCACACACGAGAGCGGTCTCCCAAACAGGAGCATGATTCTCACAATTTACGAGTGTAAACCTCGTGGCCAAGTCTGTTAACAACACTACTCTATCGCTATACTATTAATAGTCCGACTGTTGTAGGAACGAGATCCCGAGTGGAGATGGGTCGTATACTGCGCACCTTCGAATCAACCAGAGATAATGATGTGCAAAGCAACGTTTACGAATTTAGCGCTGGTATCAAAACTATGATAATATCAATCTCATGAAAACTGAAGTACTTTAGTTAGATGTCAGTTTAAGAGGAATATAAACGCTAGAAATATTTCGAATCTCATGCCTGCAAAATTTTAAAATCGAGCGTCTTTTTCCACGAGGCTAGCAAGCGAAAAAGTAGTTTTTATTTATTTTGTGCATAATTTTATAAGAACGAAAAAAAGTTAGAACTTGGAAAACCTCAAAAATAGTCTTAGCCATAAAGGGGTATTTTTTTAAATTGTTTCTTGCATTACTTCATAGTTAAGTCATGAAAAAACATTTTTTTGGTGGTTTACGCTTATATTTTTTGTTACGTAAATAATAATTTTATTGTAATTCCAATACATAGAAAAGCTAGTAAAAGCTTCGATTTATCCGTAGCATATTTTTTGATGTTCATACTGTAAGCCAATTCGTCGTAAAGATTAATCAAAATAGTATCTAAATAGGATTTCACGTATATATTCATCTTAAGTTAGTTATTTTTATGCTTGGTAGATTGGTTCCTGTAATAGGTAGGTATAGCAACAAATGACACGACTGATTGGCGATCAAGTGAGTCAGATACTTTAGTCATGCCTTATCAAGGGTCAGAATGATAGAAGAGTATTATGAGACGATGTATGTTTGACGTCCGCCCTCTCTGCCTACCTCTGCGGAAACGACGTATTTAGTTAGTTCAGTTGTAATCGAAAACAGTATTCGCACCAAGGAGGTTACATGTACAGAGCATGTTTCTCAGTGGCGGACTAAGGGGGGGGCGGGGAGGGCGGTCCGCCCCGGGCCCCCAGTCTTGGGGGGGCCCCCAAACGCCTCCATGTTACCTTGATCAAACCCTAAATAAGGCTTTAAGACACCACTGTAAAAAAATATATAATTTTTATTTCATCTTTTGATAGATGCACTTGTTAAAAATGCTCTCACTAATTTTTAAAAAGAAATTCGAAAGATTGACGGAGATACAGTATTTTATGTGAAACCATTTGGAACAGTTTGTATGTTGAATTATCCTCGGCAAATTTTGAATGCGTTTTATTTTTTAATGAATTTCATTTTCTATTTTTTATGGTAAATTTTCCTCATCTGGTATATAGTTAGAGCCGGATTAAACATGTCGGAGCCCCTGCACAATGCACGTGTCGGGGCCCCTTTACCATAGGGGCCCCTAGCCGATGCGTGGCTCCTAGGCATGGGCCCACACTGTCTTGTGGATAATACGGCCCTGCCAGGGCTGGCTTAAACACGTCGGGTCCCCTAGGCAATACAAGTCTCGGGGCCCCTTATTTACCCTAGGGGCCCTACCTGATGCAGGACCCCTTGGCAGTTTCCTACACTTTTATGGATATTACGGCCCTGGCCGAAGTGACTGGATTTTCGAAGGCGGTGGCCTACACTGCCTTATGGACAATACCTTATGGACAATACCCTGCCAGGATCGGCTTAAACATGTCGGGGCCCCTAGGCAATGCACGATGCGGAGCTCCTAAGCAGTGGCCTACACTGCCTTATTTTTATTTTTTTTACATTAACTCCACACAGGAGGCCATGAGGAAAATAATTTTCCTCAGGGCCTATGTCATCTGGGATGCTGTGTGGAGGGTCTTTTTGAGGAGAGGAAGGAATGAACATTTTACTTTTAACATTTTTTTTTTAACGTTGTAGGAAGGAAGAAACACAGAGGCCGGCAAATCATTCCACAGCCTTACGGACAAAAGGAGCCTGCCAGGGCCGACTTAAACATGTCGGGGCCCCTAGGCAATGCACGTCTCCCCTTTACCCTAGAGGCACGGGCCCCTTACCCTAGAGGCCCCTACCCAATGCGGGGCCCCTAGGCAGTTGCCTACACGTCTTATGGATAATATTTTAATGACTATAGTGACTGGATTATCGAACAGTTTAAGACTTGGTGCATGGTGCATGCAAATAAGATGTATAGTTTTCTAATATGTTGTCAACCAGGTTGAAAAACGTTTTGAGAAAAACACATTCAAAGTTTTGCTGAAGGATAATTCAACATACAAACGGTTTCACATAAGATGCTGTATCTCCGTCAATTTTACGAATTTGGTGAAAGCGTTATTATTAAAAATTGTAAAATACCGGTTCAGGCTGTACTTATTTATTCATATTTTATATGTATAGGATGATGTTTGTACGGGTCCTCCCACCTCTTAGAAAAATTGTCACTTTTTATTTAATTTTCTAAAAGATGCATTTGTTAATAAATTATTAACAAACTAGCTGACCCGGCCACGCGTTGGTGTGGCAAATAAAACACAACGTCATCTACTGGATGGTTATCCAACCTTTATAACCACTGCCGTCTTTGAGTTTATCACGAAGAGACAGACAGATGCCGCGGAGGACTTTAATTTATAATACGTAGAAATGGTGTGAAAGCTTAAAATAATGTGCACGAAATGCTTGGGGTAACTAACGTATTTAGGTTAATAAAGATTAATACTGTATCCGTCTAAATAACTTTTCAATTACCGCAATGTTCATGACCATTTTTTTAGAAGATAGAATGGGTATAGTAAGCTATCCGTAAAAGATAGATATATGCCTTCACGGACTTTTTTGTAGATCTATAAAAGAGGAACATCCTACCATGCATTGTTTTGTTATACATATACCAAAGGATTAGGCAGCGTTTTCGATGAAAGCTATCAGGCGGCTTGACTTTTTCCGACACTTCTAACAATTATCTTTATTTTTCAAACCAATTTACACAAATCCTTTACAAATTACATACCTAAACCTTTCTCACGAAAAACTCTATCTATTGGTGAAAACCGCATGAAAATCCGTTAAGTAGTTTTCGAGTTTATAGCGAACAGACAGACAGACGACGCGGAGGACTTTGATTTATAATATGAAGAGATGCATCTTTTAGAAAATGAAAAAAAAATGACAATTTTTTTACAGTGCCCTGGTGCCTTAAAGCCTTGTTTTGGATTTGTTCAAGGGAACATGGAGGCACTTGGAGGTCCCCCAAGACCAGAGGCCCGTGTGAACTGAAAAAAAATCTCGTAAAATTACATCAACTTTTTAAACTAGGGGGGGGGGGGGCTCATTCAGCTTTGCCGCCCCGGGCCTCTGACGGGCTTAGTCCGCCACTGATGTTTCTAACTTGTTATTTGACTTCAGAAAAGAAAATAAGTACCAGTAGAAAAAAAAATTAATATCTCTGTATCTGTGTGTAACTCCACTGGTTGAATGACTTCTAGAACTTAGATTTGCTTTGATTTTTACAATTGAAACTGATTTGGGAACGATTCAGTGAAGCGATGAAGTAGAAGCGAAATTTATTTTAGTACAACGACAGATGTCGTAATTCCTCTTATTTTTAACATTAAGTGTGCAAATTCTGCTTTAAGCTGTGGTAAAAGGGGATGGGGTTGGTATTTCGAAATCTCACATGGACAGTGACCTTCCTCTTATTTTGAAGGTCAAGACTCAAAAATTCCACCAATCTCGGCAAAAAGCAAATAAATCCACGCCGCCCGCCACAGACACTCTTATTAATGTGAATCATGTGAATAGATAGAAGATGGCGGAAAATCTGTAGATAAAGAAGATATAGATAGATAAGGGAGCTCTCATCGGTAGGACTACTACTATTAAGTGTGGTTAGAGAATTCCGACATACCTAAAACCAAGTAATAAAAATAATGTTTATAATACTAGCGAGGTCCCGGTATGGATTGCAACGCCACTTAAATAAAGAAATTCTTTCTCCCTGCGTGTCCTTTACATTCATCCACGTTTTCGTTCTCCTTCCGCCTGCCCTTCCCCTCCCCACCCTCCTTCTATAAGTGCCGCTAAACTATATGAAATATGTATACTCGCGCGTTGCAAAATTTCCAAACGTTCCACCCATTGCAAAATTTTAATACAAATTTCATAACGCCAGAGATCACCAGTACGCACACAGAAACCTGCGCGGGCGTGCGCACAACAACTGACCAAAGTTTCATCAGAATCAGATGAAGAGTATAGGATAAAAATCATAACGCCAGAGCTCACTATTATACGTCCGGGGGTAAAGTGCATTAACTTCGGGAGGTGATTCTACATGATAGCAGTGGCGGCCCCCTGCTTTAGTGCATTTGTGCAATGCACTGTCAACGTCAAAAGTGTAAATTCGTACAAACATCGACAAACGTGTAAAAGTGTAAATTTGTAACATTCATTCATGAAGAATTCCCGCCAATTCGTTATAATATCCTTACCAATTAACTTTCGTACTAGACTCCGTACTAAACTCGCATCGGCGCATACGAAAAAGCAATGCGTGCATCTTCCGTTGTGCCGAGACGTGATGTCACATGAAGTGATATTTCTACTGGGACAGTCTACAGAGGCTGGAACCGTGAAATGGGCAAGACATAAGGGAAAATATATGACACGCTCGTGCACTAGCGGCGCACATGCGCAGAAGCATTCTGGTTTATGACAAAACCTTTAGCATGCGTTATATGATACCGAACGTTTGGAATGACTTAGTTAGGAATAACGAATTTTCAACTTTTTTATATACTTTTCATTATTTCATGTATGTATTATATGTATTGTATCAAAAAATTTCAATAAAAAAAAAAAAAAAAAAAAAAAAAACTAATTGTCAATGTTATGTATTAGCTCTACCATCGCACCGGGGCGGCGAAATCAAGCATTTGGCAGATCACTGATCACTATTGACACATTTTTAATGGTTTTCGCTAGTTTTGCTCTGTAAAAAACTTATTTAAAAATGAGTGGTAATGAAAACATTGCGATTAACGTCGATTTTTTCAAAAGCAACCGAATTTCATTTGGAAATAAATTGTTTTTGAAAAATAATGGCTCTCCAAAACCTTTGCTAAATATAATACAAGTAAGGTTAAGGGAAAAAAACTATGAATAGAGTTTTTAAAACAAATTATTAAATATTCGAAAGCGTCTTGGCTTTGTGAATGTGATCGCTTGAACACATTTTTTTTTCGTGGTTGATGATAAATTGTAAAGTGAAAGTTGTGTAAACGATAGCCTTTATATTACCGAAAAGTTAATGAACATTCATACTCCCAGTACATATACATAACGTATTGCAATTTAATTTGTTGGATCGAGTTGATAGGTATACGATTACAACTTGATGTTGGTTTTCGCGAATCTGTGAATCAATTAATTATATTTTCCCGTATTTTTTGTGAAATGCACTGCTGGCAAATTTTGTCACGGGCCGCCTCTGCATGATAATACAAGTAAAAAAGATAAATAACTTTTTTCGAAATTCCAACTTTTAGGGGTGGTTTTGAGGTAAAAAGATAAAATTAGTCCGGCGTGTGCGGCCAGATTTATTATTTTCCGCTGTTAAGATGCGGGCCAATCACAATCGAGTAGGGCGCCCGGCAGGCTCTCAGCAAGTAAGATCGTACCTCACACTAAGGATTTTTAGTAGGTACGTCTTTTTGTAAGGGAAAAAAAATGTTGGAATTTCGAAAAAAGTTATTTATCTTTTTTACTTGTACTATCATGTAGAATCACCTCCCGAAGTTAATGCACTTTACCCCCCGGATATCCTGTATATAGAAACCTTCGCGGGCATGCGCACGACCAAACACCATTTTTTCATGTTTTAGGTACCGCATAAGGGACAAACAAACAAACATTCGTTTTTAGAAATGCTCTTTAGTTCTGGTATTATTATGAAAGGTAAGACTAACGTTTACAATGGAATTTTTGATAAAAATATATCAATTTCACGTAAATTCCCGATAAATAATGGCGACTTTGGGCTTATCTAAAAATGTTTCAATTAATTGATAAAATTCATTAAATTTAATCTTGATTTACAATAGTTGGCATTTAATAATATCAACAGTGAAGCTAGACGGATTATTAATTTATTCATTGGCAAATAATTAGGTATTCAAAACGGTCATAAAAGTTAAATATGGTAAGTACAGGATATTGCAATCATGACATGATGTGAGTCATTGCTAAAAAGAAATGTGTATAAACCAACTAAGTATATACCGTGCCCTTTCTCCGAAGGGACAGGCGGAGAAAATAGTACGCTACACAATTCTTTCTCGGCACACACACACACACCCATTGCTTCATTCACACTCATACATACTCTTCTGTTACTCTGACTCTTGACATGGCCCGACTCAAATATTTGATTTATTGTTAAGGGCGAAGATTAATGCTAAATCACTATTTTCAGTTAATCTTTACTACGAATTGGTTTACATTAGGGAACGTACCCATACTACGTGACCAACTTTTTGCAATTTTTAACCCCCCCCCCCCCCCCCCCGGTGACCAAAATCCTAAGCAACCCGCCGCTCATTTGTATGGAGCGTGACATTTTGAAGACCCCCCCCCCCCCCCTAGACGTGTCACGTAGTATGGGACGTATGGGTACGTTCCCTTATAAATACAAGAAAATAAGCTTTAGTTAAATAGGTCACTTGCATCATATTTTTTTAAATTTCCGGTTCAGGAAAATATTCTAAGAAATAACGTTTTTTTTAATCGTATTTTTGAAACCTTGGCGATTTTTTCTAACTTTCATTTCGAAAAATCGGACCAATTTTTATAAACCGGAAAGACGGGACATAATTTTATGGGTGCAAAAAAAACAATAATTTAATAGCCGAAAAAAACCGACGTATTTCACACGAATGACACAGGAGAATAACAAGGCATACCAAAAATATTACATCTCATAAATATTTTTTCTTTGATCCATCTCATTGATCATTAATCATTATAATGTTCAACGTCTATATATGACCAAATCTAATGTAATAAACTGGCACTTGTAAATTAAAATTATAATAATATATTATAAAACTTTATTTTGTGAAAATCAGCACCATTACCATTACGCTCCTAAGACAGCAGCTGCGGAAAGCATCTGTACGATGTTTACTTTATAACATCTGTCAAAACGTCATACCAAACATAAGTTCGCAGGTAATAAACAATAAATATTGTGAATTTTAAGTGTCAAATTAAAAAAATCGCCGGAAATCAAAGTGTTGCCATACAAAAAAATAATTAGTGTGGAATTTCACAAAATTAATTGAATATTATCGAAGACGGAACATTTTCATGTAGTGTCGTCACGAGCCCAAAAAACGGATTTATTTATTTTAAAAAAAACTATAAATTTCTAAAAAAAATTTGTAACATTTTCGTAATCTTAGTAGAAAAATCTATCCACACGATTTTTTCCAAGTTGTTATGAAATCCATGCAAGTGGCTTATTGATCCTACCGTTTCCATAGAGATAAAAAAAAATAAATCGTTAATTACTTTAAAAAAAATATAATCTTAAACTACTAAAAATATGTTTCTCTCATTAGAAACGTATGAATGCTTATAAGAATTAACTTTTTTTAAATATAATTTTATGGCTAACATTATCTGTGACAGTTTCCGTTGGTTAACTTTTTCCTTTTTTAAAAGTATTCACAAAATATATATTATAATGCTTTCTTATAAAACTATGCCAAACTTCGTACCGAAATAAGGCAATCTAAGAATACATAGGTTTTTGGTTTGTGGCTTATATGGCAAATTAGTGTTTTAGAACCTACAAATGCATTAACTGTACCTAAACATGTATTGCAATCGGAAGCAAAGTGAAAATAAGATCGCTCAGATTAAAAAATATATTCTTCTTTTACCTACAATTTATAAATTAAAAACAACTTTTTAAAGCTCAACGCTTTCATTGTGATGTTTAAATTCTTCTTCTCTTCAAAAAGACTTTCCATACAGCATCCCCAAAGATGACATAGGCCCTGAGGAAAATTATTTTAAATAGGGAGGCCACAGGGTTAAAGTACCTACTCTTTTCAGGGTGAATTGCCTATTTCAAAAAAAAGGGTTAAAGTAAAATAAAATAGGGCCGGATGTTTTATTCACAAGTTCTGTGAAACAACTGGACCATAATAGAACCATAATAGAACAGAACTTGAATATTAACTGTGAAATTTGAAGAATTATTCAAGTTCTGTGAAAAAAAACTGACCCTTAGGTGACCCTTGTTGATTCACAGATTTCATCAATTTCTAAATTATTTTTCAAGTTTAGTGAAAATTCTAATAAATAAGTTCCCTTATTATTTTAGTTGTGTGAAGCAACTGACCCACAATGATTTAATAATAAAACTTGACTAGGGACTTTCACAGTACTTGAAGACGATCCCTGAAATTAGAAGAATTTTTCAAGTTCTGTGAAAAAAACTGACCCTTATTAGTATTAAAACAATAAATAACTTTCAAACATGTCTGGTAATAATTGTTATGGCATTTTATTTATTATACTCAGAGACCACCCAGTTTTAAATTAGTCTGAATAATTTAAATGATCCTAGTGCTGAGAACTCCAGTGTAACTTCTCTTTCTGTTATATACGAGTAATGTCATTTATGACAGAGATAGAGAGAGAGATGATACAAATGAGCTATCAAAAGAATGCCCTTTTCTGACATATAAGGTGACACCTGATGCACCCTGAACCCTACCATTTCGATATCAGAACCATTTGTCATACAGACAATCATAATAATTATTACTGTGGACACTGTGGTAAGTAATAAGCTGATAAGGTTTTGCACTTTGCCGGAATGCAGATCTCTTGCAATGTTGTTAAGCTGGTAGTACGATTATTCTAAGTTTTATTTGCGAACGAATCTAGAACAAGCGAAATACCAACAGTTTATTTTTGATTATCATATAGACACCTATTGGCCTTCTCAGCTAGTCTGGTTTGTCTCTACTCAACTCGCCTTTCGTGTTGTATCAGTTGTACATCTTTGCCTTGGTTCTTGTTACCTTGTGTTGCTTGTGTTCTAGTCGTCCAATCTTTGTTCCAAATCGGAGAATATCGCCTTCGTGCCTCCTTGTTATTGTTATCTATTCACTTGAAAACCTTTTCGAATAATCATAAGCCCGTCTTTTTGCTTTTTTGTTTGTCACCAACTATCTCATCTTTTTGGCTTGTCATCACGTTACCTATTCGCTTAACCTTCATTTCGTTCAATCGTCGATCCGTATTTGTTTATTATTTTAATAGGATTATTACCAACTCGCCCTGGCGCCTTGTCACCTGCTAACCTACAAATCCTATCCCATAATCATATTATGCATACCCGTCTGACTTCTCTTTGTCTTATCACCAAGTCTCCTACTCGCATAACCACCATTTCGTTCAATCGTCGCGTCGATCCGTATTTTCTTGTCGTCGCCTTGGTATCTTATCACCAACTACCCTAAAAATATTTTCCCATAATCATACACCCGTATTTTTGGCTTGTCACCAAGTCACCCATTCGCATAACTATCATTTCGTTCAATCGTCGATCCGCATTTGCTTGTTATTTTTAACCGGATTATTACCAACTCGCCCTGGCGCCTTGTCACCTGCTAACCTACAAATCCTATCCCATAATCATATTATGCATACCCGTCTGACTTCTCTTTGTCTTATCACCAAGTCTCCTACTCGCATAACCACCATTTCCCGTATTTTCTTGTCATCGCCTTGGTATCTTATCACCAACTACCCTAAAAATATTTTCCCATAATCATACACCCGTATTTTTGGCTTGTCACCAAGTCACCCATTCGCATAACTATCATTTCGTTCAATCGTCGATCCGTATTTGCTTGTTATTTTTAACCGCATTTTCTTGTAATCGCCTTGGTGCCTTGTCACCTGGTAACATAAAAATCCTTTCCCATAATCATATTATACTCGGCTGACCTCTCTTTGGCTTATCACCAAGTCACCTACTCGCATAACCACTATTTGGTTTAATCGTCGATCCGTATTTTCTTGTCACCTACCTAGTTTCTTATTTTAACCGGATTATTACCAACTCGCCTTAGTGCTTTGTCACCTAAAAATCATTTCCCATAATAATCATATTATACTCGTCTGACATCTCTTTGCCTTATCACCAAGTCACCTACTCTGATTAACAAGCTTCCCCTGCCTATAATATTGACAAAATATACTGTACACACCTTTTTACACAAATTTTATCGAGCCATATTTTTGCCTTGGCATTTACTTTGTCGGGTTATCAACTTTTCACCTCCGTACCTCGTCAACAAACCGCATTAGAACCTACCTTTTCACATAAGCGTCTATCCGTCACCAAGTCACCTATTCGCATTACCAAACTTCTCACCTTGGTAACTTGTAACCTACTCGCCTACATACCTTGTCACATAATACTGATATATGTAATTATAGATACTGCTACCCGGCTCAGAACAGATATTGTCTAGTGAGTCGGGTAGCGCATATATATGTAAATGTAAACAACTCTTGATATTAATAAACGCCCGGGTTACCGGCACCTTTAAAAAAAAAATAATAATAATCAGCAAGAGGTCCTGGGTTCGAGTCCCAGAGGTGTCAATATGTTTTTCTGATTTTTCTGTATCCAGATTTTCGATTGAGTTTCGCTTATATTGTCTTCATTTATTTAAATATTACAATTTGAGGTTTTACTCATAAAGTTAAAATAAAAAATAAAAAAAATAATCATTTCTACATCTTTGTGCCTTTTCACCAGTCATCAATTCGAATTAAAAAACTTGTCACTTACCCGTCAACACACCTTTTTCAAAATCATCTACCCTTATTTGTGCCTTATAGGCAAGTCCTACTCACTTTAACAAACTTCTCGCCTTGGTAATCGTAGCTTGTCATCAACTTGCCTACACCTCTTTTCACATAATCATCTACCCGTAATTTAGCCTTGTCATCTACCTGGTCGGATTATACTTATACTTCTAGCCTCAAAAGCTTATCAACTATCACCTAATACCTTAAATACCTTTTCCCAATCCTTGTCGCATATTATATCTTTTTTGTTGTTGGCTTTGTAACCCACTTCAATATCCATATTATTAACTCTTCTTTGTTATTGCAACCTTCTCTTCTTCTTGTTTGCCTATATTTTCATCATTCATTTTATTAGTAGCCTATTAATTTATTCTTTTACCCCCATTTCCCCCGTTCAGATAGTAACAGTAAGAAAGATTTAGAGAATGATAACATATTATTTCATGTAATCAATTTTTGTAATCAATTTATCTATCTTATTTATTTTTGGCCAACAGATAAGGCCTCCTTATTGGAGTTTTCACTGAGCACACTTACTAGTGACGTTAGCAAAACAACGATTTATTTTAATTCTACAAAATTGTAATTCAGAAACAAAAAAATGATTTGATGAATTTCTTAGCAGGGACATCGGCGGTTACACTAATCCATTTGGTCGCTTCCATTGGTTGAATGTTGCTAATAAGGTCAACCAACAGACAATAAAAAACATATTTAAATCAACATCTCCAAGTCAGAAAGTCTTTGTTGTTCATTAGAGACAATAAACTGATTTTGTGTTTTGCAGGCAAATCAGTTGATACACATTAGTAAGGTAATAAAGATAGGCAATAACAACCAAAATCTCCAATGTACAAAATCGCACGTTTTTTCAGGAGAGACAAAAAACTGATTTTGTGAAGTATTAGTCGGAAGATTTGTGGTTAAACTAAGGTATCAAATAGGCAATTGGAAACATATTTAATATATTATTAAGATTATTTAAGTCAATGGGAAACATATTATAAAAAAAAATCATAATACACTAAAATGTAGTTTGGCGGTTTTGCACACCGGTTGACGATATTCCAAAGGGAATCTGTTTAGGTAGGTCTTTATTTATATTCGAGTAGCATTTGTTTATAATACGATCTCTATACAGTATATTGGGTAAAACATAATAATAATATAGGCTACATTTGAAGGTATACTACATTTGGGTCTCCAAACTAAAGGCAGCAAAGATTCAACATAGATCCGTAATGGAATTGTTGTGACAATATGACCTACGACACCATTATCTTAAAGTCGTACGCTTATAAGATTAATATTTGTTTATGAAATAAACTATTAATAATAGTTAAACAACAACTTACGAATTGACTCCAGCGGTAACGGCCATCTTGCTTCGTGTTCAGGAGTTCAAAGTTCAAACGTTCGAAGAATTGCGAATTCTGACAGCCACAACAATGAAAATAGAGCGGGAAATATTGTAGATCTCCGGGGTGGGTACCTACTAGTTCTTGTCGCGAGAGCAGGTCAACTGAACAAACAGAGTCACCGACTGGCAGGTCACGAGCTGCAACAAACGACAGAAAATAATCATAATATGTAAGGTATCGATAACAAGCGCGTTTTATCAGTCACCGCAACCCGCAGCGCTATCCATCGGATTCGATATCTTTAAATTATTTTTCTAGCCACTGACTGCAAGGAGAACGGGACACAACAGACAACATAATATATAAAAATGTTCATTATTTTTTACGTGGTTAGTTTGTAGAATACTATTATAAGTAGGTTTTATTGTTATTATTTATTACTGACATTGAATGGGGTAAATCGAGGTATATGCAAATATGGGGGGCAAACGCGTTCAGTAGCTACGAAGCAGTTCGACGAAAAAATGCGACTTACCGAACCTACAACAAATCTCGAAAGTCGGAAAACAGATCAGCGAATAACAAATTGGCAAAGGAAAGCAAGAGAATCATAAATCTCTGGCCTCTGGGTTTCCTCCCTGGTATCTGCGATCTATTGATAAAGGAAACTCCAGGTATCCAGGTACATTCTTTCCTTTCCTCGAAAAAACCCCAAAGATGACATAGGTCCCGAGGGAAATTATTTTCCTCACGATCTCATGTGTGGAATTAATGAAAAAAATTATAATTAATACTTTTGTTGGATAAATAAATCAGAAAAATGCAGTTTGAGAATTCTTTCGCTAGTGTAGAGAACCGTTAAATATGGAATTTAATATAAAAATAATTTTAAAGCTTCAAATTTTATGTCCGGGTTAAGTCTTCCCCACAGGAAAAACTTAACCCTTTCACACACTTTTCCACAAATGATCATCTAGTCAATTCACGCTATGCAATTGCACTATATAAGTATAATAAATATAAAATAATACAAGAACAACATGTCAACCTAACAGAGAGCAAATGGGAAAATAATTCACCGACTCCAGATATTTTTACGACTGACAGAGAATAATGAGGATCCAGCAGAAATCAGAAGGAGAATCACAGCAGCCAACAAAACATACTTCTCTTTGCTGCCAGTGTTTAAATCACGTAGTGTCCACAGAAAAACCAAATAACCATATATAAGACCATTGTTAGAACTGTATTGGCATATGGATGTGAGGCGCTGACACTGACGGTAAAGATGGCTGAAATGCTGGATACTTTTGAAAGAAAAGTGCTGAGAAGAATATGTGGACCCGTGAAAGAGGGTGAACAGTGGCGCATCCGGCACAATACAGAATTGTAACTAACTAACTAACTAACTAACCATCACGCCGTTTCCCCGCAGGGGTAGGCAGAGAGGACGGACCGCCAAACAACTCGGTCTTGGCACACACTCTTTGCCTCACTCACATTCATACATCGTCTCATACATACTCTTCTATTATTCTGACTTTTGACATGGCCCGTCTCAAGTATCTGATTCACTTGATCGTGCCATGTCTTCCTCGGGCGTCCCCGACTTCTTCTACCATTCACATTTGCATCATATATTCTTTTTACACTACTTTCTTCGCTCATTCGCTCTACGTGCCCAAACCATCTGAGGGTCCCTTTCTTAATTTTGCTCATTATACTTACATCAGCCTTACATTCTTTGCGGATATCCACATTTCTAACACGATCATACATGGTTTTACCACACATACGTCTCAGGGATCTCATTTCAACAGCATTCAGTTTACTTTCATCCTTCCTCTGCCAGTTCCATGCCTCACTGCCATACATCAGGGTAGGTACCAGGACTCCATTGTGGACTGCTAGCTTCGCTTTTTTTGACAGTTTTTTATTAGCGCCAACAGCATTCAGTCCTCCATTAATGGAGTTACCGGCATTTACCCTTCTTTCGATATCTCTATCAGCCTTCCCATCTCTCGTAAACATACTACCCAGATAAACAAACTCATCCACCTGCTCCAAGTATTCATCATTCACAAATATATCGCACACTGTTTTCGTACTCTCCCTTTCAAACACCATGACTTTAGACTTACTTACATTCATCATTAACTCATTCTTCATACATACTTCGTTCATCTTAGATACTAGAGACTGTAGATCTTCCATAGTGTTAGAGATCAGCACCGCATCATCAGCATACAACAGGCAACATACTTTCAGACTATTCAATTTCGCGCCCAATCCCACATCTTTCAATTCTTGCATACAATTATCCATGTATAGATTGAATAACCATGGTGACATTACGCAGCCTTGCTTAACACCTTTTGTGATGTCAAACCACCCCGTAAAATCACCGTTTACCCTCTTCTGGTTTTTCGCCAGAAACTTCTCAGTGAGCATACGCAAGGAGAAAATCTGGTCCATGCATCCCCTTCCACTCATAAAGGCACCTTGCACATCCCATATTTTATCCTTTGTTTCCGTTCTTACCCTTTCAATCAATATTCTTCCATACAGCTTGCCGACAGAACTTAGCAGGCTAATAGCCCTATGATTCCCACATTCCATGCGTGACCCTTTACCTTTGTACAACGGCATGATTACAGCCCTCCTCCAATCTAATGGCGTGTAACCCTCCTCTAAACATTGATTAAAAAGTTTGCACAACCATGTGAGAATAATATGGCTATCTCCTTTAAAGTATTCGGCAGCAATATTGTCGAAACCAACAGCCTTACCATTCTTCATGCATTTAATCGATTTTTTTATTTCATCCATACTGATTTTGATAACATTCACTCCGTCATCGTTCATTCCCGATTCAACGCTGGACTCACTATCACCCGAGTTGCTTTCGAAGACTTCCTCAAAATATTTCATCCATCTTTCTTTTATTTCTTCTTCATTCGTCAACATTCTTCCATCATTCGATTTTATCACTTTCATTCTTCCGTTCTCTGGGCCACTCCGGGACCTTTTGACTTCCTTCCAAAACAGTTTAATGTTTTCTTGGAAGTGTTTTGTCATTTTTATTCCCTCTTCATCTTCCAGGCGTTTCTTTCGTTCTTTCACTCCAACACTTACTCTTTTCTTGCATCCCTTGTATACTTCTTTCGCTCTATCTCTCTCTTCGCTTGAAGCACTGTCAGTCGCTATCAGACGTAACCAAGCTTTCTTTTTCTCTGAGACCAGTGCTTTGATCTCGTCATCCCACCATGCATCGCCTTTCTTCCTACCTTGCTTACTTATTCCACACACGTCTCTAGCAGATTCGCACAGACTAACCTTAATGTGGTTCCATGTTTCGTCTATGCTTAGACCGTCCATTTCTTTCGCATTCAATCTCATTTCTGCACATTTCTCATACTCACTTCTCACATAATCGTTTTGCAGTTTTTCTATTTTGACTCTTGTTGGAGCTGATACCGTTTTCACTTTAGAGCGCCATCCGCGAAAGAGGTTTACTCTTGATACCACCAGAAAGTGGTCAGTTTCAACCTCAGCCCCTCTGAAAACTCTTGTGTCCTCGGTCACGGCTCTCAACCTAGAGTCAATTACTACAAAATCAATTATTGATCTTTCATTTCCTCTTTCCCACGTATATTGGTGGATACCTTTATGATCGAAAAAGGTATTCGATACAAACAGGTTCCACTCTAAACATACTTCAAGTATTCTATTCCCATTTTCATTCGTCCTTTTATCCCCGAACTTACCTAAGGCTGAATCAAATCCGTCACGTCCAATTCCCACCCACCCATTCAAATCGCCCGCCATTATAATCCTTTCATTCAAATTTTTTAATCTCATTACGTCGTTCACACCAGTCCAAAAATCATATTTCACTTCGTTGCTTTCAGAATTAACAGGAGCGTAGCAAATAACAAGAAAAACCCTTGTCAAACCAATTTTGAAACGGATCCACATTATTCTCGGACTTACACATTCATACTGCAACATACATTCAACCATTCTGGGAGACAGTAGCGCTGCAACACCCTGACAAGCCCTCTCCGTATCTGGTCTCCCAGACCAGATGACGAGCCTATCGTTATGCTGCATTGTATAATATATATAAGGCACCTAACATCTCAACACATATGAGACTCCTCAGGCTGAGATGGGCTGGGCATGTACAAAGAATGCCGGATACACGCGTCCCAAAAAGAATTTTGACTGGACACCCAGGTGGAAAGAGAAAAATGGGAAGACCCAAACTGAGGTGGGAAGACGAAGTAAGAGGGGATGCAGCACAGCTTCTCCAGGTACCAAATCGGAAGTCAGCCGCTGAGGACAGGAGGAGTTGGAGGCGACTGTTGCAGGAGGCCAAAGCTCGATATGGGCTGTAGCGCCATCGAAGAAGAAGAAGAAGTATAATAAATATAAAACAATACAAGAACAACATGTCAACCTAACAGAGACCAAATGGGAAAATAATTCACCGACTCCAGATATTTTCATATCAGAGGGTTCGGCTCGGTGGAACTCCTAATTGGACCTATAAATCCTACTGATCCCTCAATATAAATATTTAAAAAATCTTTTGTAATCCTACATGTATTTAAAATGACTGATTTTTGCAAAATCTTAGTCAAATCTAATATGCCTAAATTTTGAATGAGAGAGCTGGGTATAATGCCAGTAGCCGAAATAACAAATGGTAATATTTTTACAGTCTGAGAATATCAAATTATTTTTCATTCCCTAAATCTGTATATTTTCTTATTTTTTCAGAAACAGTTTTCTGAATAAAAAAAATATTTTTATTTTGTGCACCAGATTTAAATGTCCGGGTTAAATTTTCCCCCAAAAAAAAAAAAAAAAAAAAAAAAAAAAGAAGGAAAAACTAAACCCTTTCATACACTTCCCCAAATGATCATCTAGTGAATCCACGTTATGCAATTGCACTATATAAGTATTATAAATACAAAACAATACAAGAACAACATGTCAACCCACTAGAGACCAAATGGGAATATAATTCACCGACTCCAGATATTTTCATATCAGAGGGTTCGGCTCTGTGGCATTTCTAATTGAACCTATAAATCCTACTGATCCCTCAATATAAATATTTAAAAAATCTTTTGTAATCCTACATGTATTTAAAATTACTGCTTTTTGCATTTTTATATACAAATTCTTTGACAAATCTAATATGCTTAAATTTTGAATCAGATTCCTAGGTATTATGCCAGTGGCCGAAATAACAAATGGTAATATTTTTATAGTCCGAGAATGCCAAATTCTTTTAATCTCATTTCCTAAATCTGTGTATTTTCTAATTTTTTCAGAAACAGTTTTTTGAATATTACAGGAATTTGGAATAGCTACATCAATGATATAAGTTATTTTTTTAATTTTGTCATGTAAAACTATATCAGGTCTATTATGACTAATTGTTCTGTCTGTTAGTATAGTTTTATCATAATATATTTTATAAAATTCATTTTCTATAAATGAATTTGGTTCATATTCATAATAAGGTACTACATTACGGCAATCAATCAAGTTATGTTTAATTACCAAACTTTGGTGAATTATTTTTAAAACCTGATTGTGCCTAAATGTATACTCGGAAGGCGCTAATATAGAACATCCCGATATAATATGTTCTATAGTTTCGGGAAAAGCCAAACATTTTCTACATAAATCATCAATTTGATTTATATCTTTGATTATATGCTTTCTATAATTTTTAGTATTAATGACTCTATCTTGAATTGCAAGCATAAATCCTTCTATTTCTGCGCTCAACTCTCCAATACTCAACCATTTGTTTGACGAAAGTTTGTCAACATACGTTTGGTTGAGATAATTGAAGTGTTTTGCGTGAATAATTTTATTTGACCAGGAATCTAATAATTCCTGGTTAGTATTTATAAGAATGTTGGCATTCTCGTCATATAAATTTAAAGGTGTAATATTTCTATCTGCCTTGCAAATTATTTTGTGCATTTCTGAGCTATTAGCTTTCCTATGGAAAAAATTTCTAAGCATTTCTACCTGATTGTGTTTCAAAGATGTTATTTTGACTACACCTCTACCTCCTAAATTTCTAGGTAAATTAATTCGTTCTATAGCTGAATTTGGATGATGGCAATTAAATTTTGTTAACGTAGTTCTAATTAATCGTTCTAAACTATCTAAATCTGTATTGGACCATTTAATTATGCCAAATGAGTACGTTAGCAGAGGTATTGCCCAAGTATTTATTGCTTTTACTAAATTTTTAGCAGATAGATTGCATTTTAAAATTTTTCTGATCCTAGTTTGAAATTTAATCCTAATATCATTTTTAATACTAGTGTGATCTAATCTATTCGATTGCGGGTATCCTAAATATTTATAAACCTAACTTAAAATTTATTATTATTATTATTATCTTATCTCATAATCATTTTTGAACACATCGTTTGAAATTTTACAAATTTATGAAGGCATATGATAAGAGTTCATATATCGCATCATATGACGTAGCCATAAAAAAGGTCAGGTGTCTTACATATTATAAATAATTTTAATTTGATGAAAATTAAAAATATAAAACTTTCAAACCTGTGGATTATTTTGGTCAAATAGTGGTGTATACAGATATGCGATTATTGAGAAGAAATTATAATTTGTATTTCAAGGGAAATCAACTAATCGTTCCAATGAAATGCAATAGTTTCCTTTACGAATAATATTTGTCTACACAGAAAGCGTCAGACACAAAGCAAAAATAGGTAATTGGTTAACTTGGAAAACCACTACATAACGTAACGTAAGAATTAGTTTTCTTAATCAAATTTGTCTAAAAATAAAGCAATAGTAGGTAAGCTGGGTTAACTTATATTGCTAATATTATTGGTAAATGTTTACAAAAAGGGACAAGCTTAATTTAATAAATTTTAAAAAATTGTAGAAGTAAGATAATATTTAGCAGTAAGTAATTCAGTTACCGGAATTGAAAAATAAGGAATTATAATGGTTATTTTGTTAACTTTAAAAACGCGAAATGTCATTTTTCAAGGACCGCCATGTTATTAATTACGACGGTAAATACGCTCTTTTATAAGAAAAATTCACTTTATGTCAGTTGGATAACAATTTTCGAAAAAGATAAATAATGCGTAAGTACGAGTATATGTCATTATTTTCATAATACTTTATTATTGTCTGTTAAATAAGAGTAGAAAATATAAAAAAATGGAACTAAAAAATTTGTAGGCTGGCAATACCAATTTACCTGGGAAATATTATTTTAATGTGCAATGACACTGAAAATACAGAACACTGTATTCACATTTAAAAAACATTTTTCGATCTTTCAAAAAAATACATTAAAATCAAAAAAGCACTGTTGTTAAGGTACCTACAATGACATAATTTTGTTTATTTTTATTTTTTTTAACTTTATGAGTAAAATCTCAAATTAATATATTTAATTAAATGACGACAATATTAGCGAAACTCAATCGAAAATCTGGAGACAGAAAAATCAGAAAAGATATTGGCTCCGCTGGGACTCGAACCCAGGACCCTTTGCTTACATGGCAAGAGCTCTACCGATTGAGCTACGGAACCCATATCAATTCGGTCACTTTTAACTGTATCATACTTCGACTAAGAACTACCAACATTATCTTCATTTTCTTAACGCACATATTATTGGCTGCTATCTTTATATATGATTGCAAGATTCAACTCGAACTAAATGCAATCTAGATAGTGTCTGGATAAATTTTTATCCACTTTATTTTTAATACGCGACATCTATTAACTTTTCTGCAAGTCTAGGGTGAATATTTATTTTTAATTTTTTAAACTTTATGGGTTAAAGCTCAAATCTCAAATAAATATTATAATTTGAGATTTTACTCATAAGGTTTAAAAAATAAATATTGATCCTACACTTGCAGAAAAGTCAATAGATGTCGCGTATTAAAAATAAAATGGATTTTTTTTTTCACTTTTATACCTTTTGAACAACAGTGGCGCCCTCCTACTCTTTCAACTCTTATTTGACTAACTGTACGTATCTTGAATTACTTTTTACTAACTATTATCTAACTATATACATAGTACAGTTTTTAAAAATTTTCTCGTTACTCTATTTCGTCAATATTTACCATATTGTTAATTTCTCGTGGCGTTTTTGAAAAGGCCTCAATATTGACTATTATACATTATCTAATTTGACTAAGATATTAAATATCTTGCGACGCGTTACTGTACATGTTTACCTACATTCAATGATTAAGATTCTCAGATACATTAGAGTCTAAAGCGTCGATGACACACGGCGAGTTTACAAGCTACTATCTGTTAGTAAACTCGCCCAGTGTCATCGTATCACTTGCTAACTAGCAGCAACTAGCAGATTGTTGACAATCTACGAAAAAAAGTTGAAAGGTCGTCAACTTTACTCGCCTACACCCATGCTCCGCTTGCTCGTGATTGGCTTATTTACGTTTCCAACATGGCTTCCGATAAACAGCTGATTTCGTCTGTCAAACATCTGAAGAATTAGTTCACGCAGGCGTCGTTATTCTTGTTACTGGCGCTAAAAGCGACCTCAGTTTCCTACGCTTCTGAGTGGACAGTTTTGTGTGTCATCATGACAATCTCACTCGCCGATTTTCCCGCTTTTAAACTTAGTAGATAGTAGCTTGTAAACTAGCCGTGTGTCATCGACGCTTAACTGACAACTACTTCAATGGAGGAATCATGTACATATTCGCAATTATTATGAATAGCCGAAGGTTAATTTAAAATCTCGCTCAGTTTTAACCTTGTGCTAGCTTCTCTGCAGGTTCTAATTGAATAAACATTGTAGGCGAAGATGGCCTACTTCATAAATACTAAATTGGCAACGTTACGTTTAACGTTTCAAGAAAATACTACGAGTTAATGTTTTACTATATTACGTAAGGATCTGACGAAATATTAATTATATAATATATTCTTTTTTAACTTAAAAGATTTTATAAATAATTTAAAGATTCTTTTTGATACACATTCTTATCTACCCCGATAATACGAACGTCGTAAGATTCTAAAATGTTAGAATTTAAAAAACAGATTCTTTGGGTTCGAAAAATTACTATGGTTAAGTTTTAAGGGGAACGGCTGGGCGGCCTTTTTCATATAAAACTTAAATTTGGATTTGACGCCGTCATACCTAACCAAACTGTCTATTTAAAATGAATAGCCAATACGAGTATCTAGAGCAGATATTTGCGATTTTATTTATTTGTATTTTAAATTATGATATATTATGGACCATTAAAGAATTCAATTTTTCATGATTTTAGACGCAACTTTGAGAGAGAGTTCAGGAAAAAATCTAAATCGGAATTCACGCCCTTTATGGGAGGAGTTTAAAACAACTTGAGAAAAAGCTTTCGGAAAGGTTGGAAAAGTTTTTTGAGAAATTTTTTTACAGGTTGATTTCGTAAAGGCCTGTAAAAAACATTAACTCCTTTTTTACGCATCGTTTAATAATTGTAATAAAACGGAAATTTAAAATTGATTTCACGGAACCAAGCGACGTGGAACCTAACGTCTATTCCCGCTCCGTCCGGGAGAGAACTGATAAAAAATGGGTGTGGCTAGTATGTAGTCCTTGAGTGGACGGCATAGGGTTCACTTTGAAAATCCAAATTCGTCGACCGCCGGCCGTATTGTAAAATAACAACGTGAAAATGCATATTTTATTTTATTTTCAAGTTCAAGCGTAAATATCATTTTTTGTGATTATTATAAAAGAAACTGAATTTGCCACATTATACAATAAAACCATATCCGAAAAGAGGTATATAAATAGGAGAGTTTGGGCTTGAAAGTGTTTTTTATAGACCTTATACTTATTTTTTTCTAGGCTTATTAAAAGTCTTGACCGATATTTTTATGGTCCACGATAATACTTCCAAGCGATCAAATTTTCAAAACAAAAACATATGATTTTGCATTATTTAGTAGGGCTGCATCTTAATTGTAGTTAATAAAAAAATAATCTTGCCCTACCCACTATTTTAATATAATTTAAAATAAAACAAAACATTGTAAAAAGGCGCTTTTACGGGAAGATATTTGAATTTATATACGACATATTTGTGTTCCGAAGAAAATTGTTCGTTTGTAATTTAAATTGACGCCAATCAAATTACCATTTTTGAAGTGAAAACTTCTTTAGCACCGTTGTGATATAAAACTCGATGAAACGAAAAATCGACACTAAAAAGAGGCAAAACCCTACATCTATAGGATTTAACCAGCGAGAGAATGAGATAGAATAATTCTTTGTGCGGTGCTTCGTAAATAATTGGTCTCTTCTTTGTGCAATGCTTCGCAGCCTCCCCATTCTTGTCTACTTAGTTTTCTGAAGGTTTCACTTTTACCGCCTGTGAACTGCACATTCGTATTTTTATTTTCTTTTTATAACTACAAAAGCAAACACAGCAAAATTAATTTTAAATGATTATATTATTAAATCATAAATACTTGCCAAAGTTGCCACTAAAACCGTGAAAAATTGAATTCTTTATGGGGCATATATAATTATTTAAAATTGAAAATAAATAAACTATCAATTATCCGTATGTATCTATTACATATTTTGATTAAAAAAAAAAATTTCAATTTGGTTGGATATTTCGGCCACAGATCCAATTTTTATTTTTTTTGTATGAAATGGACCGTGCAGTAATTCCTCTTAATAAAAAAACGATGAGATAAGATTTTGATTTTACTTTAATACAAAATATTACATGCATGTGGGTAGAGATAGGAAGGATAATAATTTTAAACGAAACCAAATTTAAAACATTTCAAAAACAGGTACTTACGAATAGGTATAAAATAATATTTATCAGTATCATGAAAAATGTCTGACATTGCTATCAAGAAAGATATCCCAATACGTGAATCTCACATCCTATCTAAATGGCCAAAACATTTTTTTTATATTCAAGGTGACCGATAAAGACCGTAAATATTTATTATAATATTATTATTCCGCAAAAAATGCCATTGTAACGGGAAAATTAAATTAAAATTCACAATTTTTACGGTAAGCACAAGTAGTCTTCATAATTTGGGAGGTGGGTATGGGTACGGCCGCCCCGGGAACCATTTATCGGATAACCAATACTTCTGCCATAGGTCACCCCAAGTGGTTCGCTACGTTTGGGGAGTTAAATAGCAGGGGTGCCCGGGTTCATGGGGTGAGGTGTGTCTGGGTCTTCCCACCAGCTGCATGGCAGGCCGGATCGGGAGAAAATGTTTGGCGGAGTCCCTCCGACTTCTCCAGCCGTACTCTCTCGGAACATCGCCTTGCACAGCAGTGGGAGGGATGGATTCATACGTCCGTCACCCCTGGACACACTGACCCCCAGATTCCTATCTTCCTAAAAATACCCTTTACACAGCATCCCCAAAGATGATGTAGGCTCTGAGGGGAGTTATTTTCCGCAGGGCCTCCTGTGTGGAGCTGATGTAAAAAAAAAGTTTTTATTTTTGGTACAATCAATTTGCAAGTATGGCACGGTTCAATAAAGCAAGACAGAAGGTACAATAAACTTTATGGGTCCATGCAAAATTAATAGATTTCTTTGTTTTTACCACGTTTATTGTTTATAAAAAAACCTACATTTTACGTGGGCTATGCTTAATTCCTCAGGGTTTACTTAAAACAAGCTGTGTTTGAAGTAGAAACTTAAGCCGCCGCTACCCGAATTTCTACTGATTTCTTACATATCTCCCTTAAACATTTGAAGTTTTTAAGCTCTTAAAAAATATAATTTTTTAAGATAATAATGTATCTATACATTCCCTACGCCGAAATGCAAATTATATAAAAATCCCCCGACAGAAAAAAATCGCAAAGTACTCGTGTATTCCGAAAAATATTATTTTCAAGTCTGTTTCAGTTATTTTACAAGTTATATGTATGAAAAAAATTCGCAGTGTTTTTTTAAAAGCTGTTTTAGACAGCCCAAAAGAGATTTTTGCTCTATTTTAAAAGAGTCGTGTTTTATTAAACATTTTCACAAGTTTCGCATCGATTTTATCGCTTTAAATATTTGCGCGCTCCTCTAACACTTGTAATTACATATCTCTCCATCTTCTTCTTTTTGAGCGACTCCCAAAGGAACTTAATTGTTCCCCCAATCGCTCGTTTTGCTTTTTACCAAGGGAGTTACGAGTCTATTCACTACGGGACCCGGGTTAGCTGAAAGTATTCCAGTCCTTCCAGAGGTTTACTTGAAGGTGCGCGGGTAGGCCCGGGAAGCAACTTAACTTTCCAGAATTACCGCACGATATTATATCGGTCATCCCAGCAGCTGGGATGGAAGGGATGTGACAGCTGCTGTCACATCCCTTCCAGGGATCACATCTGAGCGGCCGCGGCGCGCGGGGTGAAAATTAGCCAATAGCATCCCTCGTCCCTAATTAATAAGAGACGAATCGATACGTGAATGAAAAATTATTCGAGATTGAAGAACTGTCAATTGAATATACTCTCACAAACAATTTACACCGTAAATTTTTTAATAAAGAATGTCATTGAGATAGCGACATTTCGATAGAGACGTTTCTGTGGACAATTTTTTTAATAACTAATTTTAAAAAATTTAATTTTTAAAAATTTAAATTTTTCGTTATTTTTTATTTAACAACCAAAATATTCACTAAAAATAATTTATATGGCAGAACAACGTTTGTCGGGTCGGCTAGTAATATATATTTTTAAAATTACCTGCTGTTTTGTTTATCCTTGCATTCCTCGATTTGTCTAAATATCTTATTGTAATAATAATGACGTGTTTGCTATCATTATTATCTGCCATTGTGACGACAGCTTTTCTTTGTCGAACATTCAACAGTAAATCACGCAGAATTATGGACAATGAATATACTGTTGTAATATTTAACAATTACGACGGTGAGATTATTTGTATTCTATTATAAATTATTCCTGGTCTTCGTAAATGAGGACGGTAATTCAGCGTGGTACCACTTAGACATAGGTAATACTTAATAAAACATAGACTGACCGATTCAGACCAAATATTAGGACCCCCATTTTATAACTTAAGAATTTATACAAAATACATTTTGAATAAAAGTTGTGACGTACTAGATATACCCCAATTATATGTTAAAACACTACTAAACTACTTTTTTGACCAAAAAAACAAACTCCAACAAACACAAAATATCACTAACAGCCGGTTAGACAAGCGTACAAAGAAAACATAAAAACTCCGACGTAAACACTACCTTTGGACAAAGACACCATAAATACCATGCTATAAAAGCATTCAACAGTCTTTCGCTTGTAACAAAAATTGAGGAAAACAAAAATAAACTCGGACACAAAATAAATAAAAAAATAGATTAAAGAACAAAAAAGACAATATTACCAAAATTTTATAACATAAAAGAATAAAACATATACACGCAACACACAAAACCTATATAAAACACGCAACATTCACAAACACACAAATCATAATTGCCGATTTTCATTTAATATTATTTTTACTTGCATTTTAATTTAATCTTTATTTTTAATTTAAATTTATCTTAATTTTAAGTTTTTTTTCGTCACCAAGATTTTTTTTTTTTCAAAATGTATTATGTATAAGTTCTTATATTATAAAATGGGGGCCTTGGCACGGGTATGCCACCCAATGAGTCCAACATTACTGGATTGTACTATGAAATGTAAAATATTATATCAATAAATAAAAAAATAGGTTAACATTAATCACGAAATCATAAAAAAATTCAACATCTTGGTGTCATTATAGATTCAATTCTGAATGCCTCAAAAAGCAGATCATATAATTTAAAAAAATTGCAAAAAAATATAATTTCTTGACAGAATCAGAAACAAAGTAAATAAAGAAACTGGTTGGATGTCCAAGAAATTGTCAAAATATACTACAAATAAAAGTAGAAAGCTCGAAGATCTTGGTCAAGCAAAAAAACATTACTATTAAACTGTCAGAAACTCTCTCCCTAGGTAGACGTGAACCTCACTAAACAGCATCCAGTGCAGTCACAGCCGTTGTGCGTAGACGACACATAAATGAGGCGTAAAGAATTCTAAATTGTATGGATGTGGACATATTCCAACAGATGAAAACATAGAAGAATTTTCCCTTCAGCAGTTCCCCGGAGGCTCAACTGTATTGAACCAAATGACTCTCAATGCCGTAGACTGACTGAATAATATCAGCAACAACTATCCCCAACTAAGTGAAGAAGAAGAAGAAATCAAAAGACCAAAACATAAATTTACCTTCCAACTGCTAATCCAGGGGGAGATTAATTAAAGGCGTGGTATAGCAAGATGCTGCATAATATCATCACTTCATAACACAAGTGGTATGAGTCGTTTGGCCTTAAAGCTCTGCTAAACGAGCAAGTTTTCACGGCAATTTCTTGCCGTAACTTTTCGAATTTCCATATTTCCTGGCAAGATTGTCGAGAATTGCCTTCTTGCAATTTCCTTCTCACTCCGTTATATATATCCCATCAATATTGTAAGCTCCGAAAGCGTGGACTTCTGCCTATCAGAACGCGCCAATCGACAGAACGACTTAACTACTTAACGATTCTGCATTGACCATCGACATTTTCAACGTTACAGACAGTTCACCAACTACCTTTTGACACAATAGTAAAACTGCCACATGACCTTTTTATACTTACGTGTAACTCAAATTTGTAAACTTCTATGGTATGACCGTTTTATGGAGAAAATTAAGAAATAAATATGTGCTTCTCTGTTCGCCATCTACCCTATACCTAAACCGTCATAATTTGGTAAGAGAAATAACTTTGCGATTTTGCATCCACGTTGATACAAGTTTGGTAGAGTTATTACGAGAGATTGTTTTTTGGGTTTTGAATTAGTCATGCATTACGGCAATATTGACGGCCAACAACTTGCTAGGAAAGACTA
Source organism: Limnephilus marmoratus (assembly GCA_917880885.1). Classification (NCBI taxonomy): domain Eukaryota; kingdom Metazoa; phylum Arthropoda; class Insecta; order Trichoptera; family Limnephilidae; genus Limnephilus; species Limnephilus marmoratus. The sequence goes on along the minus strand of OU862917.1, from coordinate 53,468,119 downwards.
TTGACGGGCAAGACAATTGTTGGACAAAATAGGCAATAAGAAGCAAATTTCTCTTGCTCGTTTACCAACATCTCTAGATTTGTTCCATTTTGCAGACTGTAGGTAGTACCTATGAAGACTAGTTATGGCTTATCAAGACATTTTCAGAATTCGACACCTCAACAACAAGTCAAGTCAAAGAGTTGATTTTTCTTCTCTACCGCAATAATTCTATTCATAATACGCCACAAAGGAAGTTAGAAAAAGCAACGTCTTCGCAAGTCTAATGTTCGTTTATGTAAATGTTCATCATTGGCACTTTTCACGATACCAATCTTCCTTCTTATCTCATTATATAAGCTAGTACTTCCATTCCGTTAGATTTTCCATACCTCTCCACGAGATGAATAATAAACCATATTGAGCATGCGCAGTGACGTAACGCGCGTTACCTAACCATGTCAGACAGAAAACAGCGCGAAACTAAATAAAGAAAGTACCTACGCGACGCGAGACAAAACTTTCAAAATCGACCGCCATTTTTACTCCACGTACAATGTACAATATGTTGGGTTTCACAATGTGGATTCATTATCATTAGATAATTTGATTCTTACATACTGCAGATGAAAGTTAACTGTCTTTGTATAATATGTATTAGGTATGTATCACTAGTAGTTACATCCCGGCTTCGCCCGAGTTTAAAACTTTTTCTTTCAAAATGTTTTTCATATTGTAAAAATATGGAACTAACAATTTGGCGTACTGTCTTTTTGTTTGACAGTTGAATGGGTATTACAAACTGAAAAGAGTAATGATTAATGACAGAAATGTGCAAATTTCATAACGCCAGGTTTTAAAGTTGTTTCATACACACACCTTGTCTTATTTTTAGTTTTGGTACAATATTTATAAAACAAATTTGTAATAAATAATATGAACGTAATAAAATGGTGTCAAGTTGTTTCACATATCATATTTTTTCACCAAAGGAAATCTTACTTTGGTGAAAAAAGGTCTCCCCATACTCTATTTTGGTACCCTCGGCTTAGTTCACTGTGGACGTGGACCCAGTGTCTAATTCCACAGCTCCAATAAAATTTTCTATAGCTTTGTTTGGTGCGACAAGCTGGACGCATTTCCTCCAGAAATGTCGGTAGAATTTAGCTGTGTCCTGAATGCATATCCAAGCCTCTTTATCTGGGATATTTCTATTTCTTCTAAAGAACAGCAGGAATTTCATGCCCGGCTCATCAACAATAGAGCATCCCACAAGGTCACAAAGTGAGACTCCCGTAATCCGTAACCCCCAATCAAAAATCTGGTTTTGACACTCTGGAGTCCATGGATTCCAGTCTGGACCCTATGTCAATAATATCTCGTGACGTCGATCGTCCAAATGTAGTGGGCGTGTAAGTGATATGATACAAGTACTTTATCCAGCGGTCAGTTTTAAAAAAATACGTTTTGGCGTAATAAATAGTCAAAATGAGCATTACAAATTTCATTTAATGCAGTAGAAACGAGATCAACTCGACAAAAATCATAATATTCGCAAAGTAGGTCACCTACAAGTACCATAATAACAAGACACACACATATACAACTGACGACATTACGCTACAGACTGTTAGGATAGTTATCGGTTACCAACCATCTTAAATAATAAACAGGTATTCTTGTTCACACATTCATACATTTATTGCTGACAAAGACAGTTCACGGCATTGTGCAAGAAAGAAATAAACAAAGGGAGAGTTGGTTATTAAGTCCACAATAATAATGGATGCCTTTGATGTAGTTTCAAAATAATTATTCATACAGCACTATTCACAATCCTTCCACGCCGTGGGTCACACATTGGGGCCAAGGTTTGCAATCTATACACTATTCTGCACTCACATAAAAGGAGCCATCATTTGAGTACTCCATTGAAAAGATCGCAAAGCCACCTAAATCTTTTTACGAAGTGGAGGCATTCATATTTTATATTACTGCTGCAAATAATAATCATTACAGAGGTCTATTCAAAACAAAACATACAAGCGGCCTTAAAATGATAATACGATCTCATAACTCAACACTGTGGTAACTTTTCAGAGTGAACAAATTGGATCGTTTTCAGTGCGCAAAACAGTCCGCGTAGACTTATCATGGTTGTTTTAATTTACCACATTGCCAAGAATAAAGGCTTTGATTTGCGATTTCCGTTAGAATTCTTGTGCCTCAGACAGCCTCCGCTCGACTGAACCCAGTGGAACGAAGGACGGTGGGCAATTTCAAATCTCCGCACAAAAAGAAACGGATTAAATCAATGAAGATTGATTGTTTGACGCATTATTCTAGGGATTGAATGGGTTTAGTTTGCTAAGTGCCAATTGTGCTGATTCTGTGAGTGATATTCTCGGAGGTTTTTCAGAGTTCAAGTAACTCTCAGGTAGGGTTATCAGATGCAAAAATGAATAAACAAAAATTTTAACAAAACAAAAAAACGACTTCAAAAAATGTACTAAAAAGTAAAAAATAATTTCGTATTCTTCTACAACTTCATAATCAACTTACTTCTAATCATCAATATGTAGGTACGATTTTTATTTTTGGAGTCGGTGTCAGTCAAGGTAGGTTTGTAACTACATACATAGTTATAGGTGAGATGTGCTTGTGTCGCACAAGCGACTGGCTGACACCGACTCCAAAAATAACAATCGTACCTACATTTTGATGATTAGAAAAAGTAAGTTGATTATGAAGTTGTAGAAGAATACGAAATTATTTTTTACTTTTTAGTGCATTTTTTGAAGTCGTTTTTTTGTTTTGTTAAAATTTTTGTTTATTTTTTGATTTTTAGTGAATCTGAAGTACACTAACTAATTTGTCTGAATATGGGTAAACCCACTAAACGTGCGGCTCATATGAGACAGACATAATTTGACCATAACGACGTTAGGGTCAAATTAAGAGATTCAGCCGAGTTTCGTTAATTTTTCATGGATCCGATAATCAAAACCTAACCAAACTCTCATCAAATTACCCTTGAAGGACATCCTTTCCAATAAAAAAAGAATAATCGAAATCGGTTGGCGTGATATTGAGTTATTCGTCCATTTATCGCGCACATACTTAATGCAAATTTAAGACTTATATGGTTTTCTCATGGATGCCATTGTCGGAACTGGACCAAATTAAAATGGGACCACAAGGAAAGCACCAGCTTTCAAATAAAAAAAGAATCATCAATATCGGTTAACCCAGTCAAAAGTTCTGAGGTAACAAACATAAAAATAAAAAAAATACAGTCGAATTGAGAACATCCTCCTTTTTGAAGTCGTTTAAAAAGGAGGAAAACTTCTTTTGAAATCAATTGGTATGAAATAAAAGACATAAAAATAAGCCGTGAATTTTACTTTAGAAATGCAAATTTAAGTAGAAAAATAAACTATTGAATAAGTTGTAATAGCTGATTCTCGAATATCTCCAGTTTTGCATATTCTTGGCAGCTCTTGTGCTCGTACTCATCCAAAACCGTCAAATCTCTTTAGGACATTACCCCACCTCAACTGTGGATGACTACTTACTTGTTTTTTTTCCAACCAACTGTCATCCAATGATATGAGAATTTCAACAGTGAATCTATTAATCGTGCTACGAGTTCGTGCCGATCATAGAGCGTAGACTCGGTAATGCCAAGATGAAGTTGCCCACTGATTAAACTTTTTTTATCGTACAATCAGATCTTTCTACATATCTTCGCTCTTTCCAAGTCTTCGTACGATTTCCATCTTTGTTTCAATATTCCCGGTGAGATCCATATTCGCGATTGGAACGTGAGTTTACTGATAGTTTGCACTTATTCAATAAACTTAGTACTTGAATTTTCGTTATTTGTTTTTGGGGTGTTATGCCGTGTTGCGCTACCTCCTTCTTTCGGACAGCGTTGCAGTGTCCATCATCATGGCAGATCCGGTAGATGTGCCGAAAATCTAAAAACGTATCTTACTTGTATTTATTTATTTAGTACGTGATATACTCGTATATGTTCTACAACACTTTCGACCCTTTGAAATAACAAGGTCGATCTGTCGCTGTAATGTCATGCGATAAAGGGATCTACATCTACAGTACCTAAGCGACTTTACAGTTCATTTTCGCATGAGGTTACCGGAACAGATGGAACCTTGTTTTTCCAAAGGGTCGATTTGTAAAATGTTTTGACTGTCCAATTAGGAGAAATTCCCGATTTAGGACAGTTAAATTTGGATGAACTAACATACATATTTAGTAGCAAAAAAAGAAAAAGAAAAAAAAAAGACGAGAAAAAGAATAAAAAATAAAAATAGATTAAGACGTTATTTGGCATACTTATTAAAATTATAATAATAAAATAAAAGGTTGTACACGTACTTAATAATAAAGAATTAAAACATAAAGGTAGGTAACTGGTGTTTGCTTTGCATATTAATTAATTATCCCTAGATACATAAATATTTTGTAGAAAGAGAAGAGAAAGAATAAAAAAATAATATATTAAAACGGGTAACTGATGTGTTTTGATTTTTTTTTTATTTTTCTTATTGTTTTAGGCGTTTCGCACGAGACTTAAAAAAACGTCGTGATAAAACTCGGCGTTGGCGCTTTTATAACGTTCTCGATATGATTGTTCATATGAACGCTTAAAAATCACTCTTGTTTCGTTTCTCGCTTCAGTAAGACGTGGAAATTGTTTCTGCAAAATTAATAGCAATAGCGATTTGTGTTGTTAGAAGACGAAAAAGAAAACAAAAGGCATTTTGGGTTCATCCTTTAAATGAACTGAGATACTTAAAAGGGCAGTTTGTGACATTGTACGAAGAATACCCCGATAATTTTTTTAGTTATATTCGAATGTCTATTACAACATTTGACGAACTGTTGACGATATTGGGGCCTCGAATAAACTTCAAGATACCAACATGCGTTTGGCGATACCACCGGTACAACGACCAGCTGTTACACTGAGGTAAATAAAACAATAATTATAAAATTACAAAACAATTTATATTTATTAAAAACTTGGATATTAAATTTAACAATCATCTGGAGATAAGTAAAATTCTTCTTGTGAACTTATATTGGTCAATGGGCTCTGAACAGTTATTGAACTTGATTCGTCAGTGTTGGATGGATATGGGCAAATATTTGGGTTGAAAGTGGTAAAAAAGCTTTGTGCGGAGTGTGTCCTAGAACTTGCAGCATTAGCGGGGCGATATCGACGATTATCTAGAATCCTAATTACTTTAGATGGATGTACAGGATTAACGGATGAAGATTGATGCACCGGCGCTGTTTTACCGCTCGTGTGAATAATAATAATAACAACGCCCAGCGCTCAAAATGCAACACTGCTCGATAAAAAAGCGTCGCGTTTTAAAAGCGCTGAGTTATGAACATATACTTGGAAATGCATTTGTCCTATTTGAACGCTTTTTTAACGGACGTTAAAAAAGCTCCCGTGAGAATGAGGCCTTACTTACCTATGGATAGTAAAAAAGGACGATATTTTAAGATTAATCGACATCATTTTAATTGAAGAAATTGGACAAGTTCTCTACTTTGATACCATGTGACAGCCCTGTGACGCACAGGTTACTTTCAAACCACAAGGCATCGCTGTGCAGACTTCGAGTCGCCAAGCCTTGCGAACCAAAACCAACTGAATCAGAGATTGGGAGAAAGATTCGAGGTAAGTTACTAGTTATTATGTTCTATAGTTTCTACTCTTTCGCACCAATAACAACAAGCTGTTGAAAGTTGTTATAAAACTTCTACACGTAAAGAATAAAACAATTTACCTACAATTTTAATTGTGTTGAAATTGTGCTGATCTTATAATTATTGCTTAATTTTAAATTGTTTTTAGGTATATTGTCTCCTCCCACTATACTGAATCAAATTACCCTAGAAAAAAAGTACTCCACAATACAGGTGAACTCTCAACGCAGAGGAGAATATTATAATCTTTGTAAATAAACAATATTTTTAGATTAAATAAAAATAATCTTGGCAAATTCTTATAGTTTTGATTTTGTTAAATATTACCTCAAATTCAGCAAGTTTCAACCCATTTAAATACTTTGTAAGCATTTTAAAAGCCTCCTCAAGGGCCCTTAAAAAATCTTCGGGCGATTTGTTTCAAAGAATTTGAACAATTCAGCAATAAAAGTTAACATTCAAGTTCTGTGAAAGTCCTATTCGAATTCTGTTAGTGTAATACTAACAGAATTCGAATAGGACTAACAGAATACTAACAGAAATCGAAGTCATACAATCCGTCCTAAAACTGTAATTCGTAATATGTGCTCGTGAAAACGTTTAGAAATGTGGGAACACAGTCAGGAATTAAATAAATAAAGAAACCGAAGAACAAAATTGCGCCACCGCGAACATTTTCACTAATATTACGTCTGATCGAGATTTTCTACATGTGATGGCTGATTCTGTTGGCAGATCTTAGATTATTGATTGAATCGAGAGATTTTTACTTTCCGTAGGTTTCACAAATCTCTCTTGTCGGCGATTGTGGCTCGTTATTACTTATTAGAAATTTATTTGATTAACAGCACAACTTTTATCGCCAATCATAGTACAATATCTACCTGTACTTCATATTATGACCGTGTAGAGCTAAATAATATTCTGGTTCAATATCTGGTTTTTCTCCATTGTACCTTCAATTTAGAATGTTGATTGTACGCGTTGCGTACTTGTAATCAATTTGCAATAATTTAAGCTTGAATGAAGTCATTGAAAACAATTATTTCCAGTTACCATTTTGATATTTGCACAAGAAATGAAATGAAATTTAAAATTTGCGTAAATTATGATATATTCTGTCATTCTTGGTGTAAATCTTAATGTAGGTAGGTATAAAACAAAGTCGGGTTTGTTACACCATTTATAATGCGGCCATCTATAATGACGGCTGGACAAAACACATGACCTCTAAGTCTATAATAGCCAGGTACTATTTTCAAATACCCACATGAGGTAAAAATTGCAAGGCGCATATGACGCCGTTCTATTTGTATAAAGAACATTAACTTTAAATTCAGTAAATTTAAATGATTCATCTCTTCAAGATACATAAGAATCTAGTGAATTAAAAAAAAAAATAAAATGACGGCTGGACCGATTTTTATGATCTTTGATTTTTTGGATTTGTCTCTGTCCGAATAGCAGAATAACTATTAAAACATCGGAAAAATTCACGAAAAAAAATATTACGAAAAAAATTCTTTTCCTCGTGCATTTTGTACGGAACGAATTCTCCATCTTTTAAAAGAGCTGCAGCAATATTGTGATAAATATAATATTGAATAGTGAGTCAAAAATGTCAAATTTAATGTCAATGCGCTGTTTGTTTTGCTGTTGTTCTTAAACATATGATGCTGCCCTTCTTTCTTACACACTAAATGCCAACAGTCGAAAATGATACTGACGGTGAACGTATGTCTGCACCCCTCCAAAGGAAAAATACAATGAATCTCCCTCACACGTACGAAGAAAATGAAATGCAATTAGTATAAGTAAGTAATAGTAGTAGAAATAAATAAAAAAAAAAAAAATTATAAGTAAGTGGAAAAGTAAGAAAATCACAAGAAAACATAAATCCGTACCCAACGCCATCTCTGAAACTGACAAAAACAAAACACGGACAGTTGCGCATCGATAATTGCTTCATTGTGCCATTTAAAAAAACTTCATTTAATTCAGCTAATAAGTTAACACAACAGTTATTTATTCTGAGGCGGTACGAAGTTCGCCGGGTCAGCTAGTAGTTAAGTAGAACAGAGCTAATGTTGAACCGTTCAACTTCAAATAGTATATTGAAGCAATCGCCACATACCCACTTAATGGATTGAGCAATACCTGATTTACTTTAGGACGTTTGCTAACGTGTTGACAAGGAGATGTTTTCGGCATACAAATTAATTCTTACAGTAAACAGCCAAAAATATCGTCGGAAAACAGTTCGTTGTTTACTGCGCATTTTATTCTAACAAAATTAAAATATAACTCAATGAGGTAAAACTAATCAATATTTCGCAAGAAAACATTAATTAATCAGTAAAAAATATTATTTTGGAATAAAACCAGACTTAGTAAGGATAAGTGTTTCCATTTCCTTTAAAGCTCTAAAGCCCCAAATCAAATTGACCTTTTGAACTTTACTAAATAATTTTCTTTATTTTCGTATTTGTGGATAATTCACTTTTTGCATGACGTAATATTATAACAATTATTATCAGTAATTCTATTTACGTATTGTAATAAACCATCTTATTTTTTTACATTAGCTCCACACAGGAGGCCCTGAGGAAAATAATTCCGCTCAGGACCTATATTTTCTTTGGGGATGCTGTGTGGAGGATCTCTTTAGGAAAGGAAGGAGAGTAAGTTATGGGAAGGAACAGGGTATTAGGGACGGGTAGGAATCTGGGGGTCAGCGTGTCCAGGAGTGACGGATGCATCAATCCATCCCTTCCACTGCGGTGCAAGGCGATTATCCGAGAGACTGGAGAAGTCAAAAGAACTCCCTCAACCATTCTCTCCCTATCCGGCCTTTCGTGCAGCTGGTGGTCAAACGCATCCGCCGTCAAGACCCGGACAAACCTCTCCCATGAACCCGGACATCCCTTCTAAGTCACCAAACGTAGCGAACCACTTGGGGTGACCTATGGTAGGGGTATGTGTAATGGTATGTGTAATGGGGTATGTGTAATGGGTAGGTACTCATTAACGCCTCCCAAATTGTTAATTATTTTGCAGATTTCCGAGCGTTTATTGATTCGGTCTCCAATTCTTTCTCGTCCCTGCATCGCTTCATCTCTTATTTTCTACGGCGAGGGATTCTATAAGTTAGTTCTAAGTTCTACACCTACACCCGCCGCTCAGGCTTACAGATATGATCCCTGGAAGGGATGTCACAGTTGAAAAATGTATGAATTTATAGAATATTTAATAGGAAAGGATAATCTTACATCAGCGATCTTTAGTGCAATTGTTAAGGTTGTTTTAATGCTCATTTATCAAACCGTTTTCAGCCCATCTTTAGACCGGGTCGACTTTACAATGTCAGAAAGAAGGCAGGTGTATTCCACGTGCGTCGTTATAATTGTAGCTACGCAGCAGTTTCCAGAGTTTATTAACCCTCGAAATACGGAAGTCACAAAACTGTTGGTACAATAAAACAAAATTACATCATTGTCTCCAAAGTTGAGGCGACAACCAAATCAACATCTAATCCGTTATGCGACGAAATAAAACTTTGTCAATAAACAATAAAACAGTCCACGCTGTCTGATGTTGACGACGAAATCTTTGTACACAGTAAAATAATAATAAGATCTGATGTTTGGATAGTAAGCAAAGGAAAATTTTGTCAGTAAACTGCTATACAGGATGTAACAGCACATACAGTACGCGCCAAACTTAAATGCCGACCTGCACTTGATACGATCGCTTCTCGCATAAGTTCTCACTTTTCTGACTTTACAATGACAGTAAGTGAAAGACAAAGATGCGTAAAACATACATGTGAGAGGGAAAGGCATAGCGGGGAGGCATTTATTTACGGACAAATAGTCCATTAGCATGCCGGCACTGTCTATAACATAACAGGCATTTTTTTATTTTTTTTATAAGAATATCTCACAAGAGTCTCAGCTGATCCCGTCTGGAGCCAGTGGATCTATTGCATCCCCAATTGGGGTAGGTTGTGAGGCTGATGGTAGTGGGGAAGGGAAGGAGATGGGAAAGTACCTGGCTATTCAGATCTGGTCACCAAACACGGCCAAAGCCATTTCAAGCAATGTTTCAATTCTGAATGGTGGTTTTACAGCAGGGCGATACTAAGAGTATCTTCCACTCTGGAACGTGCTGCAAATATACTATATATTATTTTAAATGAATTAATCGTGAAATTACACAAATTAATCAAATAAAATTTATTTGCCCACGCTGGGATTCGATCCCGCGTCAAGAGCCTTACCGCTAGACCATGCCGTTTTCGAACCTTAAACTCGCCCATTGCGTCGTTTTCTATATCAACATCAGGTCGGCAGCGCTTACTAGACCCAAAGGGTTTTAACCAACGATCCCTCAGCATATTTGGAATAAAAAATGTACATGTCATTTTGCTGTTCGACGATGTATTTTTTCTGTTAAAAACAACAACAAAAATAAATTTAATCACACGGTGTCATTGACTTACACGTCGCGACGGGATCACGTGATGCACTCGCTGTTTCGTGTGTTACCGTGCGTCTAGAACGAGATGGAGTGCTTATCACGTGACCCGCTAGGCTATAAACGACTACTCAGTTGCGAGTTGCGACGTGTTATGGAAAAATATTTGTTTTTGTAAAAAAATGTTATCGAACGGCAAAATGACATCTAGATTTTAAATTTTAGAATCAACAATAAATATTATCTTCGACTATTTTTTCCATGTCATAGGCAACTACCTTTTACGTTGTAAACAATCGTTCTAAGAACTGGTATGTAACCTAGATAGCGTCTCGGATAAATGCATCCGATTTTATTTATATGGAACATCTCTCAATATTATAAAACAAAGTTCTTCGTCGCGTCTGTCTGTCTATTCGCGATAAACTCACAAACTACTGAACGGATTTTCGTGTGGTTTTCACTAATTGATAGAGTGATTCATGAGGAAGGTTTGGGTATATAATTTGTCAAGGTTTTGTGTAAATTGGTTGAAATATATAATGTATAAAGGAGAATGTCTGCATGTGGTGGACGAGCGAACTGGCAAGCGGGCGGTGTGGATTTGATTTGTATGCAAATCTACAATTTTATGCAGAAGTTGATGAAATTTTGCATATATGACCTTCAAAAGAGGAAGGTCACGGTCTACACTACTTTCGAAAGCTCTGTGTAACGCCCGTATATGAATAAATTGAATTGAATTGAAAAAAAAGAATCGCTGGTAAAAATCATTCGGGAACGTGCTGTTAAGCCCTGTATAAAGAGTCCACGATATCTGATGTTGACGTCCAATTTATTGGATATAGCATCAATAAGAAGATGTTTGGACGGTTTAGCTGTCACGTAGCTTGGAAGATCAGAGTCCTATTGCTGAAGCAAAACAAGAATAATTACTTTTTATTATACGATTTTCTCGAATTAATTGGACACATAAACATGATAAACATCAACGCATATGATTTCTATAATTTGGCCGATTTGCTCAAAGATTGGTCAATAATCATTTTCATAAATAAAAGATATTTTTTTATTTATTTACTTATTTATTTTTTCAACCGGGGCGTTTATTGATATAACATTATCATATATAAACAATTAAGTAACCCGCCTCACTAGACGATGTCTGATCTGAGACAGATACATATATATGCATATACACACATATACACACACATACACACATATATTAGCTTGATCAAAAAGTTCTAGGACCGGCCACCGTGTGACGCTATCAGTCACCCAATAAGGAACTCCAGTGAAAAATATTATGGCTTTAAAAAAATATTCATATATACCAATTAACGCTGATTCTGAATATATAAGTTTTATTTAATAATATCAAAAGTCGAGTTTTAAAAAAATTATTAAAAAGTGCATTTTTAAAAGTCTCGTTAAAACACACTGTAAAGTTGGCATTATTGAATGTTTGGTGCTGACGTCACTCCTCACCAGTCACTGTATTGAAATGTAGGTATGACACTTCATGTTATTCGTTATTTCATACTGTTTATAGAGATTTAGTTGTTGTGTTTATTGAAACATTATTTAGGACTAAATAATTCAGTATCAAAAATAGGGGTATCTCTATTATTTAAAATATTGAAAAACTTTAAACTGTTCGAAAAAGTCGTATAATATGCTATATCATAATGCTACCTACTCCACGGCCAACTCTGCGAACTTCAAAATCCAAAATGGCCGTCATCGAACAGCTGATCGGCGCCGTATCTTATTTGGCTACAATAATGCAGGTAATGCTTTGTTTTCGATGATATTGATTTTAAAAGCAAAAAAAAAATAATTTTAACCCCGTTTAATCACAGGAGACCCAAGTTGTCCCAAAACATCATATGCCGTTATAATAACAGGAGACCCAGATTGTCCCAGAGCGACCGTGCATTATTAAAAGTTAGATATCTCTCTTTCTGTAATGCGAATATTTTTGATTTCTTTTATATTAGAAACGGAAAGAAATAATGCTTCTCATTGTTTTGGAATTATATGAGTTAGGTTGTTCAGATATTTTACAAAGCTGATCAAAAGTGACGGTTTGATTTTGCGCCTATTTGTGACGTAACCCACATTTAATTTTAATATAAAATTGTATGAAAGTGATAAAATGTGAGGTTACAGTTTTATTACATATTTTGTTGAGAAAAGGAATCGGAATTTAAAATTTGAAGTTTATTCTATTTTAATTACTTTAATTCAAATATTCGCAGGTATTCATTTTTTAGCCAATTTATGTTTCCAATATTAAAATTTTAATATTTATAAACAAAAATGTTGATTTCTAATAAACATATCCGAAAGATTATTTTATCTAAATTTTAGAACAATTTTTATTTTTGCAAAAGCGTTAAAAAAACTAATAAATAAGAACATTTAAAATGCATGGAAGAACCAGGAATTTTGCGCGCAAACTTTGACAGGCAAAAGTTGACAGAAAATTATTTTCTTATTATTCGAAGGGTTAAACAACTTTTATACCACTCTCCCGCAATAATATTGAAAAATATAATAAACATAATAAATAAATACTTAATTCCATCTAAATAATGTTTTAACTTCCATGCAACTGTCATACAAAATTAACACCTGTTGAAACTAAAAATAACTTACGTAGTGAGTGATGACGTCACACGATTCACTACGCAGTTATCATCACTGCAAACATACACATGAACCATGCTGTTTGCTGTGATGACAACTGAATCCAATAGATATGAAAATAGAGATGAAAATAGCAATCGCGTAAAGCGAAAAATGTCGACATTGGTCTCTAATTGGAATCGGGCTGAAAAAAGATGTTGTGTGTTGTAGGCATTTTAGTCCTTTATCCTTTCCATTCTCATCCCATTCTTATTCCGATTCTTATTTTAATTCTGTTTCCTAATATTATTCTCATACCATTCGTATTTACATTCTGGTTCCTCATATTATTCTCATTCCATTCTTATTCCGATTCTTAAGGCCGTTTTACACCATCTCTTTCATCCGATTTCAGTTGGCATCACAGCAAACAGCATGGTTCATGTGTTGTTTGCAGTGATGACAATTCTGTTTCTTATTATTATTCCCATTCTTATTAAAATACCCATTTAAACAATTTCCATCTTGCTCATTTCTTGTTTGTATATTCATGTTATTTGTCCCCATTGAAAGTAATAAATTTGAAGTTTTTGGGTTAATTTTCTAAATAAAATTCTCTCGCTTGTACCATGCTTCATCTTCGGGTCTCGCTTAGTTTCAGAACGGATAACATTACTGCTGATGGCTTAAAAGTTTCTGAATGGTTTATTATCAATACCAGACATTCTAAAATATGAGTCTATGTCCCGGATAATTTCACGCCAAGCCGCCAACACAGGCTTTTGATTCTTCCCAGGTGCAGAACTAACTTACCAATGGTGATGCTCCTGGGAAGACTCACTAGGTTGAAACTACTACTGGATATTTTTCACATGTCCCACAACAACGCCTGTCTCGACACAGGTATATCCCAGTGAGACAGGCATCGAAAAATTCAATGAAAACGCACGTTATATAGATAAATAAATACAAAAAAACGTGTGTACCTACGGGTAAATTTTTTTGCCCAAATGTAAATGTATTTATCAAAAAGTTTTATTTTAATTTTCTTTGCCGCTTTTGTATGTATTGGTTTTTATACTGTTTTTGTAAATAAATGAATAAACCAGTTTTTTTTACATTAGCACACATGAGGCCCTGACGAAAATAATTCCCTTCAGGGCCTACGGCATCTTTGGGGATGCTGTGTGGAGAGTCTTTTTAGGAAAAGAAGGAGAGGAAGTTCTGGGAAGGAAAAGGATACGAGGGGTGGGTAGGAATCTAGGGGTCAGTGTGTCCAGGATTGACGGACGTATGAATCCATCACTCCCATTGTGGTGCAAGGCGATGTTCCGAGAAAGTGAAGAAGTCAAAGGGACTCCCTTAACTATTCTCTCCCGATCATGCGTGCCTTGCAGCTGGTGGGCAGACACATCCGCCGCCAAGACCCGGACCAACCTCATCCCATGAATTCGGACATGCTGCTAAGTCATCAAACTTAGCGAATCAGATGGGGTGACCTACGGCAGAGGCGTTGGTTATACGATAAATTGTTCCCGGGGCGGCGGAATCCATAATCGCCTCCCAAATAGAGAAGTTTGCCCGGGGTCGGGATTTTGCAAATGCAGCACTGCTTATGCCAAAATGCATGCGCAATTCACTGATAATCGGAGGCTTTTTGTTTCAACCGTGCCTTTACGGCGCCGAAACATTTAGAACGTATTTATCATAATATTATTATAATTTGGACTTTTAGTCGCATGGAAAACAATAGTCTGATTTGCCAAGCTCGGTGTTGAAATAAAACAAGTGAAGGAAGGATTGCGCAATGGGTGTTGTGGTGGGCGGGTTAAAGCACAGAAAAGAGGTTGGCTGTAATGCCTAGTACCAGTACCAGCCTATTCATTTACAGTACATACTCGATTTTATTGACTCAAATGTTAAATAATATCTTTTGACTTATAATAATAATCTAAATAAATAAAAATGAATCGCCGAAATGTATGTACGCGCAAAACTTCCGAACGACTGCACCAAATTGGATAATTCTTTTTTTGCGTGTTCGTTATTGTCAGGACAAGGTTTGTATAAAACTACTGGTGAGCTCTGGCATTATGAAAGTTGTATAAAAAAATTGTTAATAGTAGGCACGCGAACTGTTTGAAAACTGAATGTACCGGGACTGAATGTATGAAATGCGGGTGGTGGGAGGCGGGAGGGGGGTTCGCGGGACGGGGGAAGGAGGAGAGTGGAGTGGGGAGAGGAAAGGTGGAGGAGATGGAGTGTGAACGCAAAAGGGGAAGGGGACGCGGGAGAAGAAGGGGAGGAGGAAGGGGAACGGGAACGGGACGAATGGGAAAGGACATGCAGGGAGAAACAATTTCTTTATTAAATGGCGTAGCAACGCATGCCGGGAACCAGCTAGTAATTTATAATTTAGGAGGCGGCTATGGGTATCGCAGCCCCGGGAGCCGTTTATTGGATAACGCTACGTTTGGTGATTTAGCAGGGGTGCCCGGGTTTATGGGGTGAGGTTTGTACGGATCTTGGCGGCGGATGCGTCCGCCCACCAGCTGCGTGGCAGGCCGGTTCGGGAGAGACTGGTTGAGGGAGACCTTTTGGTCGCTCCACCAGGACTCTCTCGAAACATAGAAGAGGAAACGTAGAGGGAGCGATGGATTCGTACGTTCGTCAATCCTGAACACGTTGACCTCCAGATTCCTACCCACCCCTCATACCTTTTTCTTTCCCTAAACTTCCTCTCATTCCTTTTCTAAAAAGACCCTTCACACAGCATCCCCAAA
This sequence comes from Limnephilus marmoratus, assembly GCA_917880885.1. Taxonomy (NCBI): domain Eukaryota; kingdom Metazoa; phylum Arthropoda; class Insecta; order Trichoptera; family Limnephilidae; genus Limnephilus; species Limnephilus marmoratus. The sequence continues at coordinate 53,452,499 of OU862917.1, read as the reverse complement.
GATTAGTGGAACTATTTTCCTCAGGGCCTCCTGTGTGGAGCCAATTTAAAAAAGAACTAGTTTTTGATTTGGGAATATAAAACCATTTTCTCTGCAGAAATACTATCGTCTGTACTGTACCCGATTAATAAAATTTGAAATTTTTTAATTGTCATAGGTATACGTAAGTCGGAAATGCGACGGTTTATAATATTTCCCATTCTGTGTCTAAAATTTTTTTAATGTTAAATTGCTTTTGAATGCTGACTCTGACCAATTTTTTTTTACATTAACTCCACACAGGAGGCCCTGAGGAAAATAATTTCCCTCAGGGCCTATGTCATCTGGGATGCTGTGTGGAGGGTCTTTTTGAGGAGAGGAAGGAATGAACATTGGTCTTGAAGAGACCCATGTTGTAGGAAGGAGGAAACACAGAGGCCGGCAAATCATTCCACAGCCGAGCTGTTGAACACAAGAACGAGTCTAGGAAACGACCCGTTCTCATGTGACAAATGTCAACCGTGTACACATGTTGGGCACGCGTTTGGCGTGTTTCCCGACTATGCACCGGTGCCGAAGGGATCAATGATGCTAGTTCCTCGGAGCATCTTCCATTGTAATACCGGTAGAACAAGGATAGCATTCCCACCCGACGCCTGTACTCTAAAGATTGAGATGGGAGAATCTATCAAACGGACCGCCCGTTTCTGCACAGAGTCGAGGGTATTTTTCAGGTATTTTGGAGCTCCAGACCAGAGATGGCTGCCAAATTCAACCGTGGGGCGTACTTGTGATTTGTACAAGGTTAGCAGTTGTGTACTATTAAAGTATCTGCGGGCCCTGTACAGTACGCCCAGTTTTTGGGAGGCTAACTTTACTCTGGCTTCGATGGAGCCCCCATACCTGAGCGGTCACTTAGGGTTACACCAAGCATATCAATGGAGGGCCTGTTCGGAAGATTGCAGACAAAATATAGACCCATGATAATACAAATTTAATTATGGAGAATTACTGGTAGGTAGTAGATCAAAAGACATATATAGTTTATTTTGAAGCATTTTAATTTTTAGGTTTTTATTGGTTTTACGGTGCCTGCAATATTCATAGCTAGCGTTATGAATGAAAATTCATCGTGTTTAAAATATATATTATTTTTACAAAATTTGCTCAAACAGCGATCGTTTTCCTCAGTCCTTTCCAGCGTAGTCCAGCGGTAAGGCTCTTGACTGGCAATCAGAAGGTCGCGGGATTAAATCCCGGCGTGGCAAATAAATTTTGTTTCATTAATTTGTTATTCACAATTTACTCACTTAAAATAATATATAGTATATTTGCGGCACGTTTCAGAGTGGAAGATACTCTCAGAATCTCCCTGGTGTAAGACGACCATTCAAAATTGAAATGTTGCTTGAAATGGCTATAGCCGTGTTTGGTGACCAGATCTGAATAACTGGGTAGATACTTCCCCACCTTCCTTTCCACTACCTCCTTCCCCTACCCACTACCTTCAGCCTCACAACCAATTGGGGATGCCATAGTCTCTCATTGGCTCCAGACGGGAGCAGTTGGGAAGTCGGGAGTGCGGTATTCATATATAAAAAAACGAGTGTGCTTTAGACCACACGACTTAAGTAAAACTTATTTAGCTCCATCTCTATGATAGGAAGAGAGAAAGAAAATGTGCGCGCGCACTGCTCTCTCTTGCTCCTACAGTGTGATACAGACAATAGGCATGCACTGTGTCTTAGATATACGAAACGTAACTGGCTATGAGAGAAAGAGAGAAAGAAAATGTGTGCTCGCACCTCTCTCTCTCTTTCCCCTACAGTAATATACGAAACGTAACTCTCTCTTTTGCTATCTTCACTAGCTTACATCTTCCTCTCAACCACCGTTCGCCTCGCTGTTCGTAACGCTCTCGTCACGCATTCACCAGCTTACTCCCCAGGTCAAACGTGCGTAAAGAAGTTTTACTTCAAAAAAGTCCTCACCATTTTTCAAACAATTATTTTTTAAACTCATTGAAAGAGAAAGGGGCCTTTTTGGCCAGGAGCTCTGTATGCCACTACATCAAATGTCAAAAAATCAGACCTCACCTGTTTTAACAATTAATTATTCCCATTAACAACGATTAATCATAGCTTGGCATAGAGAGGGTTATGCCGCTTCCCGATTTAACCAAAACCGGTAAATCGGAAGTCTACTGTATAGTGAGAATATGAGTCTAGTGTGGTGTATATAAAAAATGTTGCCAGATAGTAAATACAAAGAATAAAGGCCTTCCAGTGCGGAGGCCACACACTGGCTGACATTGTACCATAAACACAAAACCGTAGAAATTCATTCGTCATAATAGGGTTTAGCGCTAACGGAGCAATTCAATAAGTGCCTACCTTCAATCAGATTCATTGCTATCGTGATTCTAGGCTCATAGGCGAACCGCTGATAGCCCCGCTATGACCTCTCTTCATTCTCATAAACGAAACATACGAACATAATTCGACGAAAGTCAAAACCAATTTTCTAACAGGTACTTGAGCTTAGGGTGGGTCAGGTACCTACAAAAACAACACACTTATTATAGTGCATATGTATTCACTTCCTTCGGAGGGGTGTCCTTGCCAAACGCCTCTGAGAAACATCATTTTGTCTTGCTTACGCCTACTTATTGTTATTAGCAAGAAAGAGACAATAAATACATTACTATTAATCGTATTTGAATATTCGAAGCGTTTTGACAGTGGTAATTCGAAAAGTTTTTACAGTAGTTATTCAAAATGTTTAGTTACTAAAAAGTTTTTAGTAGTTTTTCGAAATGTTATGACGGTAGTAATTGGAAAAGCTTCTACAGTAGTTATTCAAAATATTTAGTTACTCAAAAAGTTGTTAGTACATCTTTGAAACATTTTGAGAGTTGTTATTCGAAAAGCTTCTACAGTAGTTATTAAAAAAGGGTTTTACAGTAGTTATTCAAAAAAGTTTTACAGTAGTTATTCGAAAATTTTTACAGTGTATTTTATTATTAAAAAATCAAGTTTTTATCATTTTCACTGGAATTGCTTTTCCCGAAGTTGAAATAAGTTTAAAGCATAATGGGTGCAAAAATGCATCTGTGTGAGTATGCAAGTACTGTCTCCGCATCAACATTCGCTACGGTGATGCCGCCGATCCGTTGTGCAATAAAAAGCAACTAGTTCATTATTCAGGCGTTTGATAAACAGGGTTAAGATAATATTATTATTTTGATAACAAACTTGTCGGTATGAACGTAACAACAATTCTAGTAATCCACACAATATTTGCATGAGAAATTATGAATGCTAGGCTAGGTACCTACAACTTCCAACACTTATCGAGAACACAAAAGAGTTAATTTAAGAATTTCAGACCCATGCAGAATGGTTCTTTGGTCTCTGCAATCTGCAAGGAACGAAAAAAATAAACTTAACCATACCTAACATCCAACGGCCATGATTACTTGATTGCCTAAGATCACGCCATTTTTTTTAATGTATAATCATTATTTTAATAATTATGGAGGTACCTACCGCTGAATGTTTCGTATAAGTCTTTTCAGATTACCGGGCCATACTGCATTAGCCCAGATAATGTCTGCTTTAGCATGGCAAGGTCTCCAGCGTGCAAATTGTTCGGGTAAACTACACTACTGAACAAAACGCCAATTATTTCCACGTTTTAGGACTCGAGGTAAACATTCGTGATTTTAGAGTGGTCGAATGTAAAATTATAAAAATTAGCATAGAATTAGCAAAGGTTGAACGGCCACTGGTTATAGGTACTATATTAGTATCGTCTTTTTTTAAATATTTTCGGTTAGCAACATGACGTTATCCGCTATGTTTGATGTTTGAAGATTAGTCTTGGTCGTCTGTATTATATTGAATTCGAAGTAAAATCGAATACTTCTTACACGGTCTATATGTAGTTTATACCTCAGAAATTTGTTGGTCTTGTCGTCTCATCACATGTGAAGCAAACCAATAATTGTTTGAATGGCTGTCAAAAACCAAATTCATAAAGCAAGGATGGCTCCACGGGACAGGACGGGTAACAAAGTTAGAAGAGAGCCTTTCACTATTATTTTATCTAATTAGCCTGCAGGACGAAGAAGTGATGAGAGAACTAAACTTATTGACTGCAAGTGTGGAGGCGAACATCGCATCATTGGTTGCAAGTTATAAGTTATAAGTAACTGAAAAGAAATAACAGAAGACCAGCTGCGGGAGTTGTTGGGTTTCCTATTTATAGGCGGTTAGGACTCTCCAAGGAAAGTAGTTGGCCTCTCAAGGCTTAGGGATAATCAAAAGTCAACCTCTATGACTGTAGACAACTAGCATTTTGTTAAGAATCTTTTGTAAATAGGTAGCCAAATTTGTGTTCCGTATTTTTTAGTTAAATTTTTGTTTCGCGAGTCGTTAATAGTAGTCCAAGTTGATTCTTCATTTAAATTCAGCAATTGGTTACGTTACAGTTACTCGACTAAGGTATTAATTATGTAGATAAATCCGGAATAATCTAGGTGTCACCCAGAGGTTAGCCATGATTTCAAATCCCGTCCTTGAGTATAAAGAAATAACAGCCTTATTCGCATCACCGGCGCTACCATCTTTTGGGTAGTCCTGAGGGGTTTTCTACTTAATTAAGGATAAGGAAACCATGAAACCTTAAAATAACTTAAAAATTCAGAACTTTTCGACTGTCGTTCGAGAAACTGGAATCGCAGTTAGCGAAAAACTCGATAATTTTAATATTAAGGCCGTATTGTAGTCTAGAAAAAAATAATATTTCGATAGTTTAGATATTCAAGAATATCTCCTTCAGGGTTTTTTGAAATTCGAATTATTTATAAAAAGTTATAGCCATTTTAATGTCGTGGCTCTAACTAGAGTCTAAATAGAAAAGGTGAATAAATAAATTGGCGGTTAAAAGGCTCCGACTACCTGGAAATGAATATGAATACCCCTCTCTACTCTGTAACATAAGTTATATGTACTCATGTATTGTTCTATCAGTTAGACTGTCTAAAACTTAACTTAAAACGAGTTTTTCTCGAAACTCCTTTATTTAAAACGTTCGTCACAAAATCTCAAGGTCTAATGGACGGATTTTCTTGAAAATCGGCATGAATTTTCTTTATATATCCTTCAGTGGATTCTATTCAACGAAATATTAAAAATATAATTTTTACTATTTTTTTTAAATTCGGAAATGTTGTAAAATAACTGAAAAACGTCAACTTTTTTTACTGTAGGTAGCCGTCATTTTGCGAGAATTTTTTTTGTTTTCATTATTTTTTATTTTTATTTCTATGGGTCCTACCATAATGAGAATCTACCTTTTTTATTTTTCAGATTACCAGAAAGGTGGAAATAGTGACGGGGGGGGGGGGGTCCAGCAATATCTCACGTTACTTGAAAAGAATATACGAAGTGGCCCAAATTTATCTCACCAAGGGGGGAGGGGGTCAAGATTGAAAGAAAAAACTGCTCACGTAATATGTATGCCCCCTAACTTGGTAAATTATATATATATTTTTTTTATTATTTTTTTGTTAATACTTAAAATAAATTATAAAAAACGTACATTAAAATATTTTTTTTATCAACCGTCAAAAAACGCCCGAAATTCGGGCTTCTACACCAGAATACCCCCGGATAATTCCTTATCCTTAAGAAAAACTCGTTAATTTTAAGGTTAAAGACAATTCCTTGAATTTAAGTAGAACTGAAAACGCCCTTCTGGCTGCCCGTAAACCGTAGAACATGCCTTTGTCTCTTGTCTCCTGATTTCTTATTCTAATTTCTTATTTATTTTCATAATCTTCCGAAAGCAGCTGTGCATCAATTATAATATTACAGAGATTACAAATGTAGAACATATAAAGGGACAGTAAACGAGAAATGATAAAACAAATAGATATATAAACAAGTAGTGGTAACAACAAATAGTACCTACATAACATATTGATGATTTAGAACTGTATTAAAGACAAGAATATCTAATAAACATGGAAGAGGTCAAGTTATTTTGTTACTTTACATTGGAACAACCAGAAAAGATTGATAAGAAATAGAGCAAAGCAGAAGTATGAAAAGATCACAGGGACAGTTTTACTATTTTGTGACGTGCATCAAAAGATGGTAGCTGAACTATCTGTAAGCGTTGTTGCACGTTGACGTTGACGTATGAACGGTCGTTGCTTTTGTTTGTCAGCAGTTCGTCAGCAGTTGAGTCGCTATGTTGATTGGCGTGTTCTGATAGGTAAAAGTTCTCGCTTTCGGAACATATAAAGTGCATGAGATCTCACATGAGCACACTTCTCAGGAACGTAGGTATAAGTTAACTTCTTGATATATTGAAGCTTTCTCTGATAAACAATTAATACTTCTCTGATTATTGGGAGATTCAATGGTACTCGGTTCGTGAGGTCGTGAGTTATGTTTATTTATTGTCCAAACGTCCATTCTAAAGCCGGCGCCAGACATGTGTTCAAAGATGTGTTCAAATATGTGTTCACATGTGTGGCACGGGCAAATGATACTGTGTTCACTTATTTGGGCACATATGTGCGCTTTGCCGTTCCGTGTCGGTTTCTTTAGCGCACATCAAAGGGATCAGCGTCGAAATGTTTGCATGCCTGCCACACTGCGCGAAGCTCAGTTGCGCGAGCGTCGCCGTGGAGAGTAGTCGTGCGTGGACAGCCAAACGAACTAACGATGGAGTGGAATAATGAGAGCGTTTTCGAGTTTATAGAGTTGATGCAAGTAGAGCCAGATATATGGGATCCGAAACGTAAAGGGCATAAAAATCGAAATAACATCAATGACGCCTGGAACTCAATTAAACACCACTCTTCAATACCTTGCTCTATCGAAGAATTAATTAGATAGATATATTTAGATAAATATATAATTAGATAGATATATTTAGATAAATATATTTAGATAAATATATTTAGATAAATATAATTAGATAAATTAATTAGATAATATAAATAATTAGACGCACATAAATAATAGAAGCAAACTGTGTCGACCAAATCGTCGACCATGTTGTGTGAAGTCTATTTGAAAACTGTGAGCTCAAAGGAGTGATCAAATCTTTGAACACATATCTGGCAGAGACACACATAAGTGAACAAAGGTGTGCGCAAAGTCTTCAAATGTGTGAACACATCTTTGAACACATGTCTGGCGCCGGCATGATGGATGCTCTGGATATTTTAACTGTCGATCGGACATCATCGGCTATTTCCGTAACCGTTCGGTTTTAGACACAAACGGGTGACCTTTGGCACTCTCCTATAGTAGTACTTTACTGAAATCTGTTGAGATACCTCAAAACTACATATTAACAAAATACTAGGTCAAAGGTTTAAAGACTTTCCAATACACTACAATATCTAAGGATACGGTATTCGCCTCCACACTGTCTAATCCCCGGGGTTTAGGTCTTTTAACACTCCTTCGTTCTGCAGATTTTTTTTCAAAGAAACCTCTTTGATGGTCGACTATCTTTCAACCTTGCTATGCCACGTGTCCTGCACAGCGAAGCCGACCTAGTTTAATGAATTTCTTTATTACTAGTAACAAAGTAAGAAAAAGTATGTCTAGACACCTTTACCATAAAAAGTGTTAAGAATATCAACCTTGTATCTACTTCTTGTTCTAGAAAATAGCGAAAACCGTTAAAAAATTACTACATGCCCCTGAATTGGCACTGGTTGTTTAGATCTAATACAAAATGTTATTCAAAATCTGTGAATTGAAGATTAACCTACATGAGTTGAAAACAACTTCTTGACAATATTTACGACATTGATACCATACAATAACAAATAATCAAGTTAATGTCAGTATTTTTTAAATACATTAATATTGATTGATTAAATATAATAAATACTAACTTTATCGAACATTTTCATAAAATGACGTAATCGTGGTTTTCAGTTTATTTATTTTTCTTATTTTACTTAAATAAGTTTTCAGAAAAGCCGACAAGAATCTTACAGGATTCTGGAATGAATGCACATTATTAGGTAGATACAGCTTGGCATAATATTCTCGAAATTTATTCAAATATGTAGTAAGTTTTTTTCATTCCTTTCTGCCATTATGTTACAGTACTGCAAAAAATCTAGAAATGTACAAAGCCACTCAAGTTGCCTTTGAAATTTGTTCTTCGCATTCAAGTTTGACACTTGGTTTTAAACCAATACCAACGTCTAAAGGGAAAACAAATTGATGATTTTGATCTTTGAATTAGATTTTGTCTTTTTTTTTATTTAACGTCTTTGAATAAATGGCTATTTTGTTATATACGTTTCAAAGCGTTAAATAATTAAAAGGTTAAATAAAAAAAAATCTTAGATTATGTTGTAGAATCATTTAGGATCGATCGTTACTAATTTACGAACACCTTTGATCGCTGTGCTTTGTAAAACTTAAATTCATTTTCCCATGAGCCTTTTAAAGCTTTTAAACGATTGCAGCGCCCTCATTTTTGTCTACTATTAAAATGTCAAACTATATCTTAAGGTGAAGCAATGCGAATTAATTTATTCGCTTAGAAATAATATATATAACTTTGTGAATCTGTAGTAGCTATCCGCCTTCTTCAGAGATTTCTCAATTTTTAAATGTGTAAAAGCATTACCTATGGCGTCTAATCAACGACTTAAATTACCCCTTACCATATTTATTTGACAGTCAAATGGAACAGATTACTGCTACAAGAAAAGATTTGTATTTAATTTTCGCAATAATAACTTCAACTCTTGAACAGTTATCTAAAATCATAATCCATCGTATTTTACAGATCTGTTTCGTAGAACCATTTACAATATTCGACACATAATATATTACAACGATATTTAGACACATGATCTACATGGTACGTGAACATTTCGTAAAATAACAACAAAATTCCGATTATAAGCGTTTTTCATAGATAATAATTTCTGTAGATAGGTAGGTATCACCTACAGTTCCTGGAAGAATTTTATTTTACAATCGTTACATTCAATAACAAAAATTGATAGCGCTGCGATCGTTTAAAGGATTTAAAATCAAGATGGCTCATAGCAAAAGAATGTGAGTTTAAAAAAGCACAATGTTCCAAGTCCATATTTTTTACTTTAAGCCGCCGCTACCCGAATTTCTTGCATATGTCACTTAAACATTTCAAGTTTTTAAGCTCTTAAAAAAAATATATGTTATTTTTGAAGATAAAATCTATAAATTCCCCACACCCAAACGCCAATTATATGAAATTCCCTCGATAGAAAAAAAAATCGCTGTTTAAAAATCGCTCCTCGATAAAAAAAGTCTGTTTTTGGAAGACTAACTTTACTCTGGCTTCGATGGAGCCCCCCTTCTAGGTACGCCTTATTATAGCAATGACAGATTGCACAAAACTTACATCAGTCAACATCATGATTTTTGGGCATGGTTTTGATCAAATACATGATTAATGCAATGTCATAAGTTTTTCCAGTTACAGTGCAGTTCAGCCCTGATGAATATGAGATTATATTCAGAAGAAACTAGATTCCGTCGCGACGTGTAGGAATGTGATCAGTGGCTTGTGATCATTTTTTATTATAAAAAAATATATAGGTATCATCGAACATCACAATTACATCTTCTTTTTTACTTAAAATATACTCAAGAATCGCTGGTTAAAATCTTTGGGGTGCGTGCTGTTACACCCCATATTTACCTAATTATGTATGTGCGCGATACTTGGCGAGACGAATGGTTTGATAAAGGGTTAACTAGGGGTATCTTCCCCCCTCCCCACGACCACCCATCCCCACTCCGGGAAATAAAGCGTATTATATTGATTGCCATCAGTCCCAAATTTCGCTCGGTCATCCTCCAGAAACCAGACGAAAATATCACCCTTAACCCCCCCCCCCCTCCCCCCCCCCCCCCCCCCCGAGCGTCTTACCCTCCCCCTGCCAGGACCAAATTGTATAGTTTTTATAACACCGTTTTCTCTTTCTAAAAATTATTATTTACAAACAGATAAAGAATGATGCTAAGATGCTTTTATGAGAGGAGGGGGGTGCATGAACCAGATTTTCCCATTGCAAAAAACCAGAAACTCTTTTGTGCCTTTGTGAATCTCTCTCTCTCTCTCTGGTTTCAATCCTGGGATTGGTTTGCAGCAATTTCCTTTAGTTTCCTCTTCCATTCTTCCCTGTCTTGTGCGGCTCTTTTGAGGTCTGCATATGATAAGCAGCGCACGTCCACCAGCAGGTCCTCCAGGTACTCTCGGCGTGGGCGTCCCCTAGAGTTTGTCCCCTCGGTCATACCCTCCATTATGGAATGCAAGAGGCCTTCTTGTCGTATTACATGGCCGATCCATCTTGCACGCCTTTCGGACAAGGTCCTGAGCAGGTGCCTTCCTCCTTCGATTCTTTGGAGAACCTCCTCATCAAAAGCATACGACCGAGTTGACAGGAAAAAGCAAAAGCTATGGAAGGTGTTGTCCAAGTATGGAGTGAAGACGAAGCTCATACAGGCAATTACGTTTTTATACGAGGGAAGCGTTTCCGTGTTTTAGGGTGAACAGCGATTTTACGGGGAAATGCAAGGCTGATGTAAGCATAATGTGTAAGATTAAGAAAGGGACGCTCCGATAGTTTGGGCATGTGGAACGAATGAACGAGGAAAGGAGTGTAAGGAGAATACATGACGCAAATGTGAATGGTAGAAGAAGTCGAGGACGCCCAAGAAATGTCATGTCAAGAGTCAGAATAATAGAAGAGCATGTATGAGACGTTGTATGAATGTAAACGAGGCAAGGAATGTGTGCCAAGACCGAGTTGCCTACCCCCGCGAGGAAACGTTGTGATGGTTAGTTAGTTAGTTCAGATAAAGAAAACAAACTTAGGTACTTACTTAGCAGGTTTGTACAGTTTTATTAGAAAGTTTGAGCTTGAAGAGAAAACATTTTGCACGCAAAGGACACAATATTAAAAAGACTGCACTTTCTACAATTTTACAATCTCGGAAAAAGACTGAAGATTTTTATAAAAATCACTCTTCAAGAAGAACAGATCAGTTAAACAGTAGAATTGACATTTGCAAGAGTTGCGAAATCGTACAATATTTTTGTAAATTCACAATTCACAAATCTTTTTTTTTATATAAACTCGATATAAGAGTTTTTCTCAGGGCCTATGTCATCTTTAAGGATGCCGTGCGAAAGGGTATTTTTAAGACGAGGCTTTCCTCTCCTGAATTTTGAAGAAACCCATGTTGTACAGGACAGGACACACATCAGCCGGCTAATCTTTCAATAGACGAGCTGTTGAACATAGAACCTGTTTTCATTCAGCATTCTTAGTAACAAATAAATTAATATAATTGATTAAAATCCTTGTAGACCACCTCTCTTCCCCTCCCCCATATGTTACGTATGTAAACGGTGGACTAAGAATAATTTGTACCAGTCTGAAGATAGCTTTAACGAGCTGAAACCGGTTACGGTCAATAAAATTAAAGTGGAAAAAAGTTTTATTTTGTTTTATTATAATTTTTTTTCGCAACTTTATTGTTTTTATTTCTCACTGTACTTTAAAATTTTTGTTGCTTTTATTTTTATTTCATGTTAGTATTTTTATTTTCTATCGTAACTTTTATTTATATTATATTTTTCTTTCTCGTGTTAAAATTGTACTGTCTTAATATATTTATGTAAAAGCCCTCTGGGCGTAAATTAAATAATTAAATAAATATAAAATTTCATATATTAAAATAAAACTAATATAAAACTTTATTCCACTTAATTTTATTCGACCGTAACCAGTTTCAGCTCGTCAAAGCCATCTTCAGCCTGGTGAGCTGACGATGGCTTTGACGAGCTGAAACCAGTTACGGTTGAATAAAATTAAGTGGAATAAAGTTTTATATTGGTTTTATTATAATATATTATAATGGAATTCCACCATGAATTATCAATCTCAAAAATAGAAATAATAAAATTTCAGTTTCATGGTACGAAACTACATAATGCTCTACCAAATCAAAGAAAAATATAACAGAAATTAATATACTTAAGTAAAAACATGGCTGAGAGAACAGAGTGATAATCAACTTTCAAAAATTATGAAAACAATATAAGCCGCCTCAGAACAGCAAACCCTAGTGAGGAGGACTATGAAAACTTTGAATGAGGAGGACTATGAAAACTTTGAATCCTGGTTACTCCCAGTTTAAACACATCTTTTGGACAGAGAAATAATAAATTCCATGCTATAAAATTATACAATGCTCTACCAGATCAAATCAAAAATATAAAGGAAATGAATATATTTAAAACAAAAGTAAAAATATGGCTGAGAGATCAAAGTGATAATAAAATTACAAACATCATGAAGACGATATAAAGACAATCCATAACCAAATACAAATATTTTAAAAAACTACAGGTCACCTCAGAACAGGAAATCCTAGTGAGGAGGTCTGTGAAAAAAAAATGAATCTATACTTATAATATACATCATACATACATGTACAAACCTTGTTATTGAAATTAATAATAAATAAATAAATAAAATTTATTCTTATACTAGCGAGTACCCTTGAGCCTCAGCGCCCTTGAGGTGATTTTTCACAAAAACGGCGCTATATAAATTAGCCAAATATTATTATTACCCGGCAAGCGTTGATGCCACTCAAAGAAAAAAGGTTTACGTTTTAATTATTTATATTGAAGTGCTTTTGTTTACACAATATTTTTTGTTTTTCTGTCTGGCGCGTATACGAATGAATCAATAGGTTTTCCGAAACGTGAACAGGCCATATACAGCTGTCCGTGTGAGAAGCAGGGATTTTCCAAATTTACCCCTGATATCCCCTAACGCTACTACGTCTCCTTTGCAATCCCTTCCTCTACCCTTCCTTTGTTTCCGGCCCCATTTTCCTTCCCCTCCCGCGTCCTCTCATCCACCTTCCTCTTCTCCGCGAACCCCCCTTCAAGAATTTCTCTCCCCCTCCCTCCTTCGCTAAACTATATGAAATACACACACTTCTCACGGCTGTCGGTTTGAGAAGCATGGATTTCATGATTGAAATAATTTCATTTGACATTTTAACGATAGAGCATAGCAGAGGGTTAATTATTAACCCTCTGCTATGTTAATTATTAACCCTCTGCTATGCGCTACTGTTAAAATGTCTTTGCAATCCCTCCCTCTTGTTCCTCAAGTCACCCAAGGGGCCATTCATTTATTACGTAAGATGAATTTTGCTGGTTTTCGATCCCCCCCCCCCCCCTCCCCCCCCTATTATAAGATTAAATAAGAATAGGCCGACCCCCTCCCCCCTGTTTAATATTTATTACGTAAGAATCTAAAGGAAAAAATGAATAAAAGTTTGGTTTGTTTTAGTGTTTGTTTGCGCGGGTCCGTTACCATGGAAATGGAAATCGTTTACCTATATGCATCCGAGCAAACCGCGGCACTCGCGCGGTTGCCCGCCCTTTTTCAAAGTGTAATTTTATCTTTGTGCATTTTTGTGATCTTACGTAAGAACTATAGAGACTCCCTCCCACCCCCTTGCAAGAAAAAATAAGACACGGTCGACTCTGAATCGTCTTACGTAATAAATGAATGGCCCCTAAAGAGTTTGCTACATGTAGAAAAAAGAAAAGCGCATTTTGTTGCAAAAAACAGGTGTGTTTATAGCTACCCTCTTTAAACAGGTCGATGTACTATAATACCTACCAGTACTTCAAATTTGTTATTGTTATTGTAACCGTTTGATAAGGATGTTATTATATTTAAAAAATGCCTAATAGATACCTATCTACAATGATAAATCATATCTAACAAGGTTCGATTTCCTAAAAGGTTGATAATACGTAGTACCTACCTACCTACCTTCCGTTATTTATTTTTGGATCGTCTTGAACATAAATAATCGTTGGCTCATTATCCACAATTACAGTTAGGTAGGTTCCTGAACACAGAACGAGGGACGATATTGAAACAGGGCCATCACAAAAAGGTGTTTAAAAATGTTCGTTTTCTAGTAAAAACTTTGTTGTCTGCAAGAGAGCAGACAATGCAGAGGCATGCGGCGGTAGTTCTTGTTCTTGAACAAAGGTTCAATGGAGAGGTATACGATTGGATACATCGGTACCTGTGACAGGTGCAGATGTTGTTGAGATCGTTTCTGAAGAATTTCGAGCGCGTAACTTGGGTCGAAGTTTTCAAAAGATTTAAATGAAGGAAGATCACATAATATTCATTCACATGACAAATACAACCCAATTTTGGATGCTGGACGAAGGGCAAACGTTAGTTTTTTTTTTCTTCCTTTCTTGACCTTCGATCGAAATTAGAATTTAGGGGTGTGTAACAATGTGTCGTCTTATCTTGCTTCTTTGACGGAAAAATGGATATTTGAAAGCTTCATAGCTCGTGATGAAAATGATAATTCGAGTTTCAAATAGTAGTTACTAAATTATATTACAGGTAGGTACATCTATCTATTTCATTATAAAGTCCAAATTTGCATCATTTTCTTTGTACCTAGGAATAACTGAACAAATAACGGTACCTTATTAAATCACTTTAGATTTGAATTGATTTGTAACGTTTCGATTAATTACTCAGCTTGTTACATATACATATATGAGTAGATATATAAATATATATAAAGAAGGGTGTCTGTGGCGGTGTGGCTTTGTTTTTTCATACAAGTCTACAGTTTTATTCGAAGGTTCATGAAATTTTGTACACTTGACCTTCAAAACAAGAGGGAGATGATTTTTTTAAAACACCCCCCTTAAAGCAGAATTCTTACACCGTAAAAATAGTCAGTATACATAAAATTATTGATTCCAATTCTTTTATTGATCTAGAATCTAGATACAAATAGACGTATATAATTTCTGCAATTTTTGTTTACATTGAATATCCAATTATGTGAGACTTCTTATTATTTTACCAAAGTATTTTATTTTGTGTTTTTAGTTTTGTTGTTACATTTTTTTCATTGTTTTAATTTTGAAGTATTTAAAATAACTGTGTCATCTTAACTACTGCCATTTTTTACATTAGCTCAACACAGGAGGCCCTGAGTAAAATAATTCTTCTTCGGGCCCATGTCATCTTTGAGGATGCTATGTGGAAGGTCTTTTTAGGAAAGGAAGTTTTGGGAAGGAAAAGGGTATGAGGGAAGGGTAGGAATCTGGGGTCAGTGTGTCAGTGGTCATGTGTAAATCCATCCCTCCCACTGCGGTGCAAGGCGTTATCCAAGAGAGTACGGCGGGATATTGTCTGGTCTACACCTAATTTCGAAAAAAAAACTCTTTCTAAAGCCTGGCAACGCCGGGACAACGCCTGGGCAACGCCGGGGACTTCTGAATATTATTTGAAAACGTTAGGACGTAGATTTGAAATTATTACAATTAATAGGTACCAATAAATTATAATGATGATGACCCTATCAACTGTACTTAAACTAAACAGTTCATACATAATAAACACTGCGCATTCAAAGTAATGATTGCGTTTACCTTTCGAAACAATCATCAGCCTAATAATGCAAGCGATGACTCGGCACAGGCATGACTAAGTGATGACTCGGAACTGACGACACGTGACACAAAACATTATTTATAAAAGTCATCGAATCAATAATATTTACGTTATTACTTCTAGTAAATATTATGATTTGTAATAGTAAAAAGTACTTAGTCAGCGTGTTGTTTGGCATGTTTCTAGAAATTTTACATTGTTATGTGTTCAAGTAAATTAATGTAGGTAATTCGCGGACAAAGTTTACATGAATAAAAAATACGACCAGTGTGCAGCGCCTTTTAGTAATAATATCTTACCACGTTAGCCGAGGACGATTTAAAACAGGCAACATGCAATTCTGATGCATGCTTACGCAAGTTTGCCAAGTTTTAGAATTATGCAGGGAGTCAAACACAGCGAATCGATGACTTATAGGCGTAACTTCCGATGATTTTATATCGATATACCGAACACGGTTTCATTGTTGACAACTGAACCGATATTGACAGGGAATAAATAAGAAATCGATATACGCTGGAGACACTGGATGTGTTTCCTATGAATTCACTTTCCGAACCAAACGCCAAGCAATTACGTAAAAATATTAACAAACTGGTACCCGGCATGCGTTGCTATGCCATTTAGTAGATAAATTGTTTCACCCTGATTCGTCCCATTCCCCTTCCCCTCTCGCGTTCCCACTCCCCCCTCC
Source organism: Limnephilus marmoratus (assembly GCA_917880885.1). NCBI lineage: Eukaryota > Metazoa > Arthropoda > Insecta > Trichoptera > Limnephilidae > Limnephilus > Limnephilus marmoratus. The sequence continues at coordinate 53,436,249 of OU862917.1, read as the reverse complement.
CAGGTTTACCCTCCCTTCCCCCTCCCGTATTCCATACATTAATTCCCGGTACTTACATTCAGTTTTTAAACAGCTCGCGTGCCACCTATTGCAATTTTTTTATACAAATTTCATAATGCCGGAGCCCACCAGTAGTTTTATACATACCTTGTCCTGATAATAACGAACACAATTAAAAAGAATTATCCAATTTGGCGCTGTCATTTTTATTTATAAAGAATAGATAGATAGATAGATTGGCAATGTTGAATTGTAAAACTAAACCTAAATATGCATTGGCAGTCCTCATTTACTTTTTGACACTAAATGTGAGTTAATTAATAGTTAATTAGGTCTTTACTCATATTTCAATCACCTTCGTTTCGCAAAGACGGAATAAATAGATCGAAGAGAGTACGGCGTTCTAAATGCATTATTTAAATCAATGGATCGCATATACGACTTCTTTCAATTCTAAGAGCTTCGTTAGTTTAATCCATTCATTAAATAAGTGTATGTTGACAGTTAACCAAAACGATACTGCAGAGTAGTATAGAGGCCGCGCTAAAATGTATCAATCGTCGGTCGGGAGATATGTTAACAATCGTTTACCGTGCTTGCAAAATATTGATAACTAATCATAGATGACGGATTCAGTCAATATCGTAATGTATAGGGTTTTATCGATCGTCTATTCCAACGATACTCAACCTGCGGCCCGCCAAGCTTTTTTGTGCGGCCCTAACCACTTTACCATCAGGCACTTGATTTAAAAAAAAAACTATCATTCTAAATTTCATATATCTTGAGATTCGTTTCGACTTTGACGCACAGATAGTGCACCGAATAGCGCACCCGAAAGGGATTGTCATTATGGTCCACATGATCTTAGATGTGTAAGATACATTGCTTAGATTTTCACGGCCAAAAGGTTTTTTTTTTATTTTTTTTTGGGGTGTAATGCCGTGTTGCGCTACCTCCCTCTTTAGCCAACGTTTCGGATAGCGTTACAGTGTCCATCATCAGGGCAGATGTGTAAGAGTGTTGCTATTTACACGCTAGATTTATTCCCAAAAAACAATTATTTGCCACACAAGTACGCGCGCAAATAATTATTTATAAATAAAAGGGCCACTTCTAGAAACAACAGCATCAATTATAATAGATAAAAACTGGTTAATGTTACTGGTTAGTCAGGTACCTACTAATTTATACAGCATTTATTGCTGTCGTATAAAGTACTGTTTTGTTATAATTTAAATACGCATATTAGGTGATTTTTCACATAAACGGCGCTCTACAAATTATCAAATTATTATTATTATTAATGGCGGGAGTGTCTTCAAAATGCAATCAAAAAATTTCCGACGAAAAGAGAGTGCTTCAAGACAAATGGGAAGAAGAATATTTCTTTGTTGTGGGGGGGGGGGGGAGTTTGATGATTTTTTTTCGCCATACCAGTATAGTGTTGCGGCCCACGTAACTTTACAAATACATGTATGTGGCCCAAAGAGAAAAAAGGTTGAGTATCGTTGGTCTATTCTATCAACGCAAAAACTATTAATGGTTAATAACTCATTTCGTATTCACATTCGTAAAAAGAATTTACTATGTAACTCTTGCAATCATTTTACAATATAAACACATAAATTTGTTACCACTCTGCTTTAAAACATCTCTAACGGTTTCAGAAGTGCCTTCCTTCGTCATGAGAATAAATATTCTCCTGGTAAAGGAAAGGCAGAGTTAAAGATTTGTAAAAATAAAGTGGTTTATAATAAATAGTTACAATAAAGTGGTTTAAAGCAAATTTATGTGTGTACTAATCTTAAGTTAGATCACATAATTGTGATTATCAAAACTATAATCATTTTGGCTATAAGTTAATAATATTAATTTATAGCTCACAAGCGTGCCATTGATAGCTCCGTTGTAAACTTTGGCTTGGACAAATGCGTCATTGTTCGAATGAGGAAAATGAAGGTGTTTTTTAAAATCAATTGAACGTAGTTATGCAGAAAGCAGCCAGGCCACAATTTTGGCATAAATGAGATATTGTTGAAATACGACGGAAAAACGTCCATTCTATGTTCTATTAAAACCTGCCAGGCCGCTTTCATACAAAAATTCGTAGTAATCGCCTTCTTAAATATTTGCTGATCACAAAAACACCTTTTAACAATCTGCAGAAAGCGCCCACGGCACTCATATTCAGCAGAAAACAGCCAGAGACAACTGGTCGATTTTGTTAGTACAAATAAGATTTTGTTTATGACGTTTACCTGATCTGCAGAAAACGGTCACGGCACTTGTCTGTTATCTACACTATAGCGTTTGTACCCAAACTTTCAAGTGACGATCTACAGAAAACGCTCTCGCGTTTTTCGCTCACATATTTAGTGTATTTGGTAGCTCTGGCTGTTTTCTACGGAATGCGTATTTCCCCAAGTAAGTCCGGATGGTTGATTGCTGAGCTTACATTCTCAATAATGTATTCTACAGAAAGCAGCCAGACCTTATAAATCACCGATATCTCAAAAATCTACCGTTAAATCTAGTTTAAAGTTATAAGAATTTGATATCCATATATTATTTAAAAAATTTAAAAGTAAAAAACATCCTAGGTGTTATGTAGATTTGATTATTAAATCTTTAGACAAATGTGCTCTTATCTCCGTTTGAGTTTTTTATGGCTGGCTGCTTTCTGCATAACAACGTTCAATTGATGTTATTAATTTTTACTCAAATATCATTATAAAGCTGAACGACCGGATACATTGCACAATGTACAGAATTTTTGCTTGTTTGTTTTTTCCTTTTAGGCAATCTAATGCATTTTGTTTTTCCTTTAGGTAACGTGTTATTATCAAATCTAATCTTTATATTAATAAAAATGAATCGCCGAAATGTATGTTCCCGCATAACTTCCGAACGACTGCACCAAATTGGATGATTCTTTTTTGTTGTGTTCGTTACTGGCAGGACAAGGTTTGTATGGTGAGTTCTGGCATTATGAAATTTGTATAAAAATGAATCGTCGAAATGGATGTAGGCTAGATAGAATAATGGATAGAACGACTGCACCATATTGGATAACTATTTTTTTGTTGTGTTGGTTATTGCCTGGTGAGCGCTGGCATTATGAAATTTGTACAAAAAATTGCAATAGGTGGCACGCGAGCTGTTTGAAAACTAAATGTACCGGAATTAATTTATGGAACACGGTAGGGGGGGAGGGGAACCAGGGAAGGGGGAGTGGAGTGGGGAGAGGGAAGGTGGAGGAGGCGTAGTGGAAACGCGAGAGGGGAAGAGGACGCGGGAGAGGAATGGGGGGGAGGCGGAAGGGGAACGGGACAAATGGGAAAAGACACGCAGGGAGAAAAAATTCTTTATTAAATGGCATAGCGACGCATGTCGGGTACCAGCTAGTAGTATAAATGTATATCGATCGTCCAGTTGATTAGTCAGACATCTCCAGAGATGAGCATGCAGTTATATGTAAAAGTGTACCCTTTATTTGATTCAATACTCAGATATACTCATAAACACCACCAAACCATTTTCAATGCAGAAAAAACTTGTAGTGATTTAAACAAAATTTTCATGTTACCTGGCTTACTAGTAGGATATTTCAAAATGTCATAATAATGTATTGGATCGTTATCCCGTTCAGTGTTATTTTACAGCTTTACAGCATATTTAAAATTTAAAACACAGACACGTGTAAATAATATTTGATTTACGGTCAGCATTCTTGCTGACTGAATAGTGCTTTCCTCCTTATCTCAAAACTTAATATGTGGCGATGTCTGACTAATCAACTGGACGATTGATATGTAATGTAATACATAGTTTTCTGTTCTACCGTATTTTTTTCATAATAACAAATACCTCAAAATGCCCACGCGGCTGACCGCTAGTGCGCTCGAGCCCTAACCATATTTTTTTTTAAATATGCGTCGGTTAACCTCAATATAATATATAAATAATAATAATAGCCTTTATTCAGATAGTAAATTACATTACATTATTTATAATAAATAAATAAATAAATAAATAATATTTATAACATTTATAACACTTATCATGTATCGACTCCCTGTCTGTATGTCACTTGTTGACAAAGGCCTCCTCCAACTGTCGCCATTTCTCTCTATCATTAGCTACTCTTGTCCATGTACCACCTGCTAATTATTTATTTTTATTTTTAATTTAATGAGTAAAACCTCAAAATTTAATATTTAATTAATGAAGACAATATTAGCGAAACTCAATCGAATATTCAAAGAAGCGAAGCTAGCCGTCCGTAATGAAGTACTGGTACCTACCCTGATGTATGGCAGTGAGGCATGGAACTGGCTGAGGAATGATGAAATTAGACTGAATGCTGTAGAAATGAGATCCATGAGGCGAATGTGTGGTAAAACCATGTACGATCGTGCGAGAAACGTGGAGATTCGTAATGAATGCAAGGTTGATGTCAGCGTAACGAGTAAAATTAAGAAAGGGACGCTCAAATGGTTTGGGCATGTAGAGCGAATGAACGAGGAAAGGGTTTTAAGGAAAATATATGACGCAAATGTGAATGGTAGAAGAAGTTGAGGACGCCCAAGAAAGACATGGCACGACCAAGTAAATCAGATACTTAAGTCGGGCCTCGTGAAGAGTCTGAATAATAGAAGAGCATGTATGAGACGATGTATGAATGTAAAAGAGGCAAGGGGTGTGTGCCAAGACCGAGTTGTTTAGCGGTCCGTCCTTTCTGCCTACCCCTGCGGGGCAACGGCGTGATGGTTAGTTAGTTAGTTAGTCAATCGAAAATCTGAAACAGAAAACTCAGAAAAAGATACAATCACATTTGCGACTCGAACCCAGGACCTATGACTTGCCAGGTCAGTGCTCTACCAACTGAGCTAATGCTTCCCTATCCGATTTGGTCAGACACTATCTAGATAGCTTTTAGTTCTGGTTGAATCTTGCAATCATACATAAAGATAGCAGCCAATAAAAATATGCGCTAAGAAATAAAGATAATAGTAGTTTCTTGGTCGAAGAATGATACAGTTGTTAAAACCCAAAACCGAAGCAGATATAGCCTGAGAACGAGAAGAGCCGACCCCAGCAGCCTGCCTAGAGTGCCTAGACACTGGTTGAGGCAGTGCAAGAAAGAAGAAGAAGAAGTAAGTACATCTCTAAAAGTTCCACGTTTCTATAAACAACACCTAAATAATTTATTATACTACGTCGATGCTTACGTATCATAAAAATATGTTGACGCTTAGTAAATTTGAATAATCAAGCTGTTTATGAAAAAAATCAGTTGTGTTGTGCAATCTCATAACTCATAACTTTACAACAAGGGTACAACACTGTCACGTAACGAATTATTTGAACCGACATTCATCATATAATTTGGAGAATGGTACGAGTGAACTTTGTTCGTTGCACTGCGTTGAGCGGTGCGTGGAGCGACACATTAAAAGTGTAGATTTTTTTTGTAAATTAAACTATAAAAAAGAAAGTTATTTTCTAGAAGCGCAGTCCTGTCCTATACGGGGTGCAAAAGCACGTACCTGAAAGATTTTAACCTGCAATTCTTGAGCATATTTGGAGTAAAAATGTCGACGTCATTTTGCTGTCGGATGATACATTTTTCAATCACTTCGCTACTGATCCCAACCCTATACGTCTCGACAGGTTTGAGCAATACGCGCGCCTTTACCATGCTGCTAGAACGAGACGCAACGCTTATCAAGTGACCCGCTGGGCTATAAACTACTCTCATGACTACTCAGTTGCGATGTGTGACGGAAATATATTTTTAATGCTTTTAATTGAAAAAAAAATGTAATCGGACAGCAAAATAAAATTTAATTTTTTTACTCCAAATACGCTCAGGAATCGCTGGTTAAAATCATTCGGGTAGGTGCTGTTACACCCTGTGCAATCGTAAGTTTATCCACGCCTGTGTAAGTACTTTTAACAAATTGATTTGAAAAACCGCAGATTCCGAAACGGTTCCAATTGGCTACAACGTCATTATGATATAGAAATCGCCACTGTCTGACAAGACAGCTGTCACTAACATTGCCCGGCGTGACGTCAACGCCGCCGAATCCACGAATAAAAACGAACATGTCTTTTGGCGGCAAATCAAAAATGACCAATTTTAGAAAATGTATTTATCAATTTAAAAATAAAATAAAAATACCTTCATTACCGTAATTTTTTTAGAGGTTAAAAAAACAGCGAAAATACGCTATTTCATTGTAACGTGTTTACATGTAGGTCTTTACTACCTTCGAGTAGTTTATTCATTCAACAGCTGCCCTGGCTTTGCAAGGGACCGTTCTAACCGATTGCGTAAAGGTCTAGTTCGAATAATATTAGCTTTCACAACAATACCTTTTACAATAATATATTTTAAGACAACTTTATGTGTTAGGACATCTGCCATTGCACTGGAAGCCGCAAGACTTTTGACTAAGAAACTGATTCAAGAAATTTTGTGTAAATAATGAGCTATCCAGCATGACTAAGCATAAATAAGCAGCCAATCGAAATATTACGCTATCGGAAAGTTCAAAGAACCAAAGCCAAGTCCAGGTTCTAAACTTGGAGATGACGCTTTTAGAGTACCAGGTCATAAATCTTATAATAGTCTGCCAAATAATGAACCAAGGTTGAAACAAGATCCAGAGCAATAAACATTTACATATAAAGAGTCGAAATCATTATTTTTAATCAGGCCCGTAGTAGCTAAATTAGAGATTAAAATATTTTATTTTTTTACTGTTAAGTTTTGGAACCCCCTCTGGGAGCCCCACAATACTTCGTGAATCCACTTGATTCCGTGAAAAGGAGAGCGGTCCGTCAAATTGACAATCCGTTGTTAACAGACCAATACCATCTCTAATGCACAGACGCAATAAGGGCATGCTAGGCATTCTACGATCCCCGGTGCACGTGCCTGAAACTTGACGGACACGAGCGGAACACCCATTCATCATTCATAGTAGTTGATGTTGGCTGCATGAGAACAGTTTGTTTCTTCGACTCTTTTTTAAGTAAGTCGTAAGTGGAACGAGATACTGGGATCTGTTTTCGCTCCTTCATATAATCCGGGCCTCTTCAAGACCCGCATAAATAAATCCCTTCCTACAGTAGGTACAGGACCTACCCAGTACCCACGCCTCACAATGCTCTAGCGACAAAGTTCCCAAACAGGGGGACTCTTGTAAAGGTGTAAGATGTTGTTTAAAATATGCTCACTTAAACAACATTTTATAAAATACTAGCAGACCCGGCCACACGTTACTGTGACAACGCCATTACCCAACCTTTATAAAATCCACACCACCCGCTTGCCAGCTACCCGCTGCCCGCTACCTGAATTGAATATTTGAATTTGTCGGCTTTTCTCTACTATAATAAGCATGTATGATGTATTATAGATATAAACCTTCCTCTTGAATCAACTATATTATTATTATATGTAATATATAATAATATAGTTAGCGATCGCCACTAATTATACAATGCTTGTAATGCAACACTGGATATTTGAAAAGGGAAAATCAAATACCTACTTACTCTAGGACATCTATTTTCCAATTTCTTCCGTAGAAAGTGACTATAGTACGGCCCGTCAGCCTTTTAAATCGCACAAAAATATGTTTTCTTTGAATTTCTCGGCTTTTCTCTAATATAATTTACATGTATGGGGTCGTCCATTAATCACGTGATGCTCGAAAGGGGGTGGGGGTTCGGAAAAAATCACGAAATATCACGACGGGTGGGGGGTATAATGAGATATCACGTGTATTTATTTTTCGAGATAATATTCTGAAAATTTCAAAATTCTTTGCACTAAAAAAATACACGTGATTTCGGGGGGGGGGTTAGTCTAAAACCTCACCACATATCACCAGGGGGGGGGGGGTTAAAAAGTTGCTAAAAAAACATCACGTGATTAATGGACGACCCCTATTATACATATAAACATTCCTCTTCAATCACTCTATCTATTGGTGAAAACCGTATGAAAATCTTAAAGTTTAAAAGATTAACGCGCACATACATTTTTAGCGACTTCATTTTATACTATGTAATGATGATGATGATGCTCACTCACACGACGGACAGTCGAGAGAAAATCGTCGAAAAAACGAAAATGCAATATTATTGTACTAGTATACCGCTGAATAACGGGGGGCGGTTAGCCCAATAACTAGAAAAAACTCTGCTGAGTACATACTATGAAAATGAGTAGATACCTAATAAAATCAATATATATTATGTATTATAGTTTTCAATGTCGTAGTTATAGCACTCATATGGGGGGGGGGGGTTAGCCCAATAACTAGGAAAAACTCTGCTAAATACTATGAAAATGAGTAGACACCTTATAAGATGAATATATTTTTTGTTATAGTTTTCAATGGCGTAGCTATAGCAATCATGTGGGGGGGGGGGGGCAATGGAGGAAAGGGGGGGTTGTAAAATGTATTAGAAGGTTTTTTGGTCGTTTAATTAACACAAATTATTTTTTACATAACATTGATAAAAGAGATAGTGCAAATAATATTGTTGTATTTTCCAGGAATGTAATCTACAACTACTATTCTATTCTTTTTTCCTACGCCAAACCGAGGGTGAAGGGGGGGGGGGGTTGAACCCCCTAAACCACCTTATATACGCCCTTGATAGTTTTTTTAATCATGTGACAGGTCAACAAAAGGGCTCGCTTACGATTTGTACAAGGTCAGCAGATGTGCAGTCATATTTTAAAAATGAGTGCGGCGAGCCAAATAACTTCGGAAAAGTCTGCTATAAATAATATAATGAGATTAATCAGTGATGATGTCCGCATTTTCTGAATCGAAGTCGTCAGAAGAAGAAGAAGAAGTAAGTATGCCTCGCGTCAGAGTAAAGTCCAAACAGTAATCACGAGCTAGAAGCGAGTGGCAGGTCAAAACAACGGCTATCCGTAACGGTTAAGAATTGTACCATCCATAGCATCGGGCTGAGTCTGTTTCTGTTACACTCCGGTACTACCTACTACTGACATTTGTTCTCTGTTCTTACACACATTCATACATTTGACACTCTTAACTTTGTAGTCTGGGTGAACTTAATCGCTTGCTACGCATATTTTTTTGAAAAAACCTTTCGATATCTTAGTTACTAAAAAAAATATTTGCGTGCACTTCACACGCGGTAGAAGTGAAACCTTCAGAAAACTAAAGTAGACAAGGGTGGGGAAACTACGAAGCACCGCAAAAAGAGGAGACCAATTATTCTATCTCATTCTCTCGCAGGCTAAATCCTATAGATGTTTGTGTTTGTTTCTTTTTAGTGTTGGTTTTTCGTTCCATCGAGTTTCAAATCACAACGGTGCTAAAGCAGTTTTCACTGCCAAAATTTGTGTGCAGTTCGCACGCGGTAGAAGTTAAACCTTCAAAAAACTGGAATAGACGAGAGTGGGGAAGCTACGAAGCACCGCACAAAGGGGGGACCGATTGATCTATCTCATTATCTCGCAGGCTAAATCCTAAAGATGTATGTGTTTGTCTCTTTTTAGCTTCGCTTTTTCGTTTCATCGAGTTTCAAATCACAACAAATAATAATAATAATTCGATAATTTATAGAGCGCCGTTTTTGTTAAAAATCATCTCAAGGGCGCTGTACAATTTATTAGGAATGCTTAGGTTCTAACTAATTTTACTATTTACAAATTTACAAATGGATACAGAAACATGCTACGGTGCTAAAGAAGTTTTGAGTTCAATAAAACTAATTTGCGTCATTTTGTTATATGTGGTAAAACGACTCCATGCCAACTCAGAATAAAGTCAACTCAACACCACCTCTTTGAAAAGTCATTAATTCTATGAAATTAATAATTGAAAAATAGCTTTTAACCTAACCTAATGTAACCTATTTGACCATTTTTTTTTAAATTTCGTCATTTTTAAATATTTTTCAAAGGTGTTGAGTTGATTTCATTCTGAGTTGTCCGGTCACCGGTAAAACAACGTTGACCATGTTACAAATGTGGACATCCGGAAATACAAGACTGGTGTAATCGTAACGAATGAGATTAAGAAAGAGGCACATATATGGTTTCGGTTGAACGAAGGGAGCAGTGTAAGGAGAATACATGACGCAAAAATGAATGGTAGAATAAGTCGGGGATGCCCGATGAAGACATGACACGATCAAGTGAATCAATAGATACGTAAGTCGGGTCATATCAAGAATGTACGTATTTTTTTATTTATTATTTATTAATTTTATTTTAGTAATTTGTACATTTAAGTTTACAAATTTCTAATTAATTACAATATTTCATATTGCAAACTAAATTTTATGTAGCTCCTACAATACGTCTTGAACTTTCCAATTGGTGTGGACTTCTAAGTCTCTGGTAGCTTGTTATACAACTTCATCCCCTTGTACAGCAAACTGTTCTGCGTATTCGCCTTATCCTTTTCTTGAAGCCTGATTTCTTTGCATGTTCTTGTGTTATGTCTGTGAATGTCCTTGTTGAATACAATTTTATTTGAAAAGTATTTTGGTAAAATGTTGTTAATTATTTTATGTATAAATATCATCGTATTCAAGGTCAGCATCTGTTTCACGGTTAGCCAATTCAGTTCCTTTAACATTTTGTTTACTTTTGAAAATCTATTCCGCCGTAATATTATTCTCATTGCCCTGTTTTGGAGAATTTGAAACTTATTTTGTTCTCGTTCGTTAGGTACATAGGAAAAGGATAGTTGAGCAATAGTTAAAATGTGGAGCAATAATCGAATTGTAGATAGTGATTGCAGTTTTACTAGATAGTTTTGGCCGAATTCTTCCCAAAAAAGATATTTTTTTCCCAATTTTCTTTTGTGTATATTCAGCAATTTCAGCATGCTTGTTGATGTTAGTTTGGAGTCTAATATAACTCCTAAATATTTCATTTCAGTAACATTTTCAATAATTTCACCATCAATTTTAATTTTGCTTTCACTGGATGTCTTCGTATGAACGCGAATGAAGCAAGGAGTGTGTGCCAAATTGAATTCTATAGCGATCCGTTCGCTCCGCAGATAATGTTAGTGAGGTATGATACGTTTTTAGATTTTTACGGCCAAAAGTATTTTCGTTATTTGTTTTTAGGGTGTTATGCCGTGTTGCGCTACCTCCCTCTTTAACCAACATTTCGGACAGCGTACAGTGTCCATCATCAGGGCAGATGTTAGTTGGGTACATTGAACAACGAGGAACGCGAAGTCTAATTACTCTTTTGGCGGCCTGCAAAGTTAAATATGTCAAGCGGTATCTGGTACTGCCTGTTTGTTCTGTTTCTGTTTACAAACATACTGCCTGACTGACTTGCGGATACGTTGATGTTGATATGTGTTCCAAACAACGGTGGTCGCTATTCATACGAAATGAGAGTACCTATCTATTATAAAAACTATAAAAAAAAAACCTAATTATAATTGAGTTTGTTGACCGCAATTAATAAATTCTCATGCGCAGCCCTTTTCATACAAAATGTAATTTTGGATTTGATGCCAAAATACTTATACAAACTGAAAAAAAATAATCAAAAGGTATTGCTCATATTGAATACGGATACGTGCTATTTTATTAATTTATTTTTTAATTTTAATTTTTTTTTAGATAATTATAAACTAACTAACCATCACGCCGTTTCCCGCAGGGGTAGGCAGAGAGGACGGACCGCCAAACAACTCGGTCCTGGGTCCTGGCACACACTTCTTGCCTCACTCAGATTCATATTTTTTCTTACATTCATTCGTCGTCTCACATTCATACACACATACTCACATTCGTACATCGTTTCATACATAATTTTCTATTATTCTGACTTTTGACACGGCCCGACTCAAGTATCTGATTCACTTGATCGTGCCATGTCTTCCTCGGCGTCCCCGACTTTTTCTTCCATTCACATTTGCGTCATATATTCTTCTCACACTATTTTCTTCTTTCATTCGTTCTACATGCCCAAACCATCTGAGGATTCCTTTCTTAATCTTACTCTACTTATTACGCTTACATTAGCCTTATATTATTTGCCGATATCCACATTTCTCACACGATCATACATGGTTGTACCATAAGCAAGGGCGGATCCAGGATTTTTTTCTGGGGGGGGCACAAGTGGCGGACGGGTAAAAAATCAACAATTACTGTTAGGATTTTTTTCTGAGGGGCACAAGGGGTGGACGGGCAAAAAAATCAACAATTACAGTTAGGATTTTTTTTTGGGGGGAGGCACAAGGGGCGGATGCGCAAAAAAATCAACAATTACAGTTAGGATTTTTTTTTGGGTGGGGGGGGGGGGCACAAGGGGCGGATGCGCAAAAAAATCAACAATTACTGTTAGAATTTTTTTCTGGGCGGGCACAAGGGGCAGACGGGCAAAAAAACAACAATTACCTACTGTTAGAAATAAAGTTGAAATATCATACTTCAACTTTATTTCACAAGTTCAAGTATGTATAGGAAGGTTTATGAAAGTGTCAAAACAATCGAAAAATTAAATGTTTAAAAAAGACAGTTTTAGCTTCTAAGTATGTACTGTGGTGGAATCTCCACAGTACACAAAAATACCGTCTAAATCCCCCCTAAAATCCGCCCTTGACCATAAGTACATCCGCCTCAGGGATCTCATTTCAACAGCATTCAGTTTACTTTCATCCTTCTGCCAGTTACTTTAAGTAATTGATTTTCAAAGGGGCGTTGAAATGCCACTTCGTCGAGTTATTGAACAGGGGAACGCCCGCATAGAAGGATTCCACGAGACTCGAGATAAATTATTATTTTTATACCCATTATTATCAATTGGTGCAAATAATTCTTGTGGGGGGAACTTCCGAATCTCGATATAACAGGGAAACCCTCAGCCATGAGTTAAAAAAACAAATCAATATACCTACCTACTTACTACCTAGGTAGACACCTAATATCTGAATGCACAAATAGGCCACTTGCATGGATTTCATAACGACTTGGAAAAAATCGTGTGGATAGATCTTTTTACTAAGATTACGAAAATGTTAGTAAAATTTTGTAGAAATGTACAGTTTTTTTTTTTTTTTTTAAATACATAAATCCATTATTTGGGATCGTGACGTCACTACATGAAAATGTCCCGTCTCCGAAAATGTTCCTATTAATTTTGTAAAATTCCACACTGATTTAATTTTTTTATATGGCATCACTTTGATTTCAGGCGAATTTTTTAATTCGTTCACTAGATTTAATGTTTGTTCTCTGCGAACCTATCATTTGGTTTGAATTTTTGACAGATGTTTTGAAATTTGTGAAGAGAACCCCGTACAATTTAGATGTCGGTACGTGTTTTAGAGGTATAATGGTTATAGTGCTGATTTTATCAAAATCAAATTTTATAATATTCTTATTATTATTATAATTTACAAGTACAAGTGTATTACATTGGATTTATTAATATAGACGTTGTACATTATAATGATTTATGATGAATAAGATAGATCAAGGAAAAAAATATTTATGAGATGTAATATTTTTGGTATGCCTCGTTATTCTTCTGTGCCATTCGTGTGGAAAACGTTCTTTTTTTTTAAATGATTTTCGGCTATGTAATTATTGTTTTTTCTCACCTATAAAATTATGTCCCGTCTTTCCGGTTTATAAAAAATGGTCTGATTTTTCGGATTGAAATTTTCAAAAAATCCCCAGGGTTTCAAAAATACGATTAAAAAAATAATAATAATACAGAATGTCCTAGAATATTTTCCTAAACCGGAAAAAAATTTAAAAAAAATGTGATGCAAGTGGCCTATTGCCCCACTGCAAGTTTCAAATGTAGATTCACTTCTAAAATTATGAATTATGAGCAGATCAATACGCTACGAAAATCATAAAACTATAGTGGGTTTTTGCATAAATTGGCAAATGACATTTCGAAAATACTCGGAAAGTAACATGACTAAACGGTATTTCAGTTTCAGTACGTGTGTTTGCAAGCCAAGTAACATGACTAAACGGTATTTCAGTTTCAGTACGTGTGTTTGCAAGCCAAGCCCACGATCATTTCTGGGAAATATCATTTGTTATGAGTTTATGAGAACCAAATGCAACGGATTTTCAAAGACGTTAAAATTCCTTCATAAAATGCTTATTGGTGATATTATTCAATGGAAATTTCTAGAGGAATGGTGTTTTGATAATGGCCGATAAAAGACACTTTACTATAAGCATTTGATGATGCAAAATCAGTGTTTCTATCGAAACTAAATTGTCTAGTCGTAACAAAAGTTTTTGGAAGTGAAACTTCATCAGCACCGTTGTGATTTGACACTCGATGAATCGAAAAAGCGACACTAAAGAGATAAGTATTAAAACACTTTTCCTATCTACTTTATCGATGAATCGTTCCCACAATCAGTTCCAATTGTGAAAATCAATGCAAATCTCAGTTGTAGAGGTCATTGAACCAGAGTTACACACAGATACAGAGACAGTATTATTTTTAATTATAATTTTTGAAGTGAAAACTTCTTTAGCACCGATGTGATTTGAAACTCAATGCAACCAAAAATAGCCACACTAAAAAGAGACAAACACATACATCTATAGGATTTAGCCTGCAAGAGAATGAGATAGAATAATCGGTCTCCTCTTTGGGCGGTGCTTCGTAGCCTCCTCACTCTTGTCTACTTTAGTTTCACTTCTACCTTCTACTGCACACAAATTTTTGGTATTAGAGAATAATATATATGACGCGAAAGTTAATGAAAGAATTCGAGGATTTTTTTTACATTAGCTCCACACAGGAGGCCCTGAGGAAAAATAAATCCCTCAGGGCCTATGTCGTCTTTGGGGATGCTGTGTGGAGGGTCTTTTTAGGGAAAGGAAGGAGAGGAAGTTCTGGGAAGAAAAAAGGTATGAGGGGTGGGTTGGTATCTAGGGTCAATGTGTCCAGGTGTGACGGAGTAGGTATGAATCCATCGATCCCACTGCGTTGCAAGGTGATGGGTCGAGAGATTCCAGCTGGAGAGGTCTAGGTTAGATACGTCTTCGTAAACCAGTCTCTCCCGATCTGGCCCGCATTCCCTGCCAAGAGCTAAATAAACCTCACCCCGTGAACCCGGGCCCCCCTGCTAAGTCACCAAACGTAGCGAACCACTTGAGGTCACGGTGACCGGACAACTCAGAATTAAATCAACTCAACACCTACTTTGAAAAGTCATTAAAAGTGACGAAAAAATGTATAAAAATTGACAGGTTACGTTATGGGCTATTTTCATGCAATTTTTTTTCACAGCTTGACTTTTCGAAGAGGTGTTGGGTTGACTTGATTCCGAGTTGGCATGGAACCGGGGTGACCCGTGGCAGGAGTGTTGTTTATCCAATAAATGGTTCCCGGGGCGGCAGTGCCCATACCCGCCTCCCGGATGAAATTGAGGATGCTTATCTAAATGCACGATGAAGTAAATAGGGTAGTGTCGTGAGTTAGTAGGTACAAGAGAAATAATAATAATGCTTATTCCAGGATATGGGGAGGATAGTGCAATCCCACACGTCCCATAAAGTTGTACATATTTACACAACAGATAAAGTAAAAAAAAGTAAATAGAAAAGAAAAGAATAAATAAAAATAAAATAAATAAAAAACATAAGCGATAATAGAAATAAAATAGATAATCAATTATAATGTAGGACGTGGTCTGGAGTGAGCTCGGGCCCAGCCCTCGCTCAGGAGTGGCGCTTTGTGCTGGAAGGCTGCGATCACCACTGTGTTATCGGAAGCCATTAGCCGCATCCTGGCTCCAGTGACCCGGTGTCTCATCAGACCGACGAATCCGTGTAGTCCTAGCTCCGTAAACATTGAAGATGCGCTGTTGTATCTTCTGTATCCAAATACAATTCTGCAAGTAGGTACCATTATATTAGATCCGGAGTCGTTCTATTGAGCTGGTTCGGTAGTGACACCATGTTTCACATGTAGGTATATAGGCTAGTGCAAAATGCATTGAACAATGTTTTTTTTGCATTTGAAGAATCTTCGGGCAATCATATTAGACAATATACTGATACTTCTCCGCTGTCGTTCAATATCACCGTCATCCGAGAGGTCTTCAGTAATAATGCGTCCCAAGTATTTTACATTCTTAGATGCGTTTATGTTTTCGTCATTAAGTTTTACAGGGAATGTACAGGGAGCATTTTCTCAGGATTTTTTCCATGGTGGAATGCAATTAGTTCCGTCTTCTTGGGGTTGTAGATCATGTTGTGGTCATTTGCATATTCTTCACAGATTTTTAATGATATTCTCAAATGAATGTTTGAGACGACTTTTGTAAATAAAGCTAGTAGTATTGTACTAAAACAGGCTTGTTGGCTGTTCGTCTTGCCTGCTTACTTTGTAGAAATGGCGGGAGTGTTAATTGTATGGACACAGGCAAGAAAGAAGAGAAATAATTATATTCCTATCCTAAAAGGGGAGAATTATTTGAATGAAAAAAGAGGCGCCATCAGAATGAGACAAATCTACGTTTGTTATTGTTATTATTTTAGTACCTACGCGCTTTGTGTTTTTAAAGATAGCGAAAAATGCAAAAAAAAAGAATGCATTCAAAATGGATGAATCCCTTTTTCGGGGAAAGAACTTCTGAGAAAAACATTTATTTTGGGTAGGTAGGTACCTAGGCATGCCCCACAGAACGCCGGTTGTAAACATTTCAAAAATGTAAACAATAACATGCAGGTACCTACCCGGGCATGTTGTGAAATGGTTAGGTAGGTACCTACCTACCCACCGCTTCTCACAGCCATCCGGTATGCTTTGTGTACGTTTAAATAATCTGCAACGTTGCCAAACGATCCAGACAGATGGATAATTATTTCAAAATAATAGTATTTTTACCGCTCAAACACTTTTAACTAAAAAAATTGTCATTTTTTATTGTGAGTCTTTAGCCTATTTTATATATTATAATTATGTAACGAAGTTTTTACTACTAAATTTGTATATATTTCCCCAAGATTAACACTTACAAACTCACCCTCCTCTACTTGACACTGGCTAGAACACTCCTTTGGGGTGAATAGCCATTTAAAAAAAAGAAACATCCGACGTTGTAAACGTCGTTTAAATTTTTTTTAATTATTAAACGGCCAATTTACTTAATGCCGTCTAAACGTTGAGCAGTTATTTATACGTGTATTTAAAGAACTAGAGCTAATTATTTATACTCAGGTCTTGACATGGATCTTGTTCTGCTTTGAAAGATTTCTTATAGTAGGTCATTGAGAAACAACTAGGTTGGTACCAAAGTAAGAACGCACTAATGTGTAATGTAATCATTGCGAATACCTCAATATGTGTAATTCATCAATTACGTATTGTGAAACCTAACTAGGTGTGTTAGGTATGTCGATGAAATTTGTTGACAAACCAAATTACTTATCAATTCGAAGAAATATGTTATCTCAGATCACATGTAGGCCCTATCTATGGCCTTCGTAGAATATTTACCAATCTCATGTTACGTGTAAAATCGCTGCCATTTTCAAAACAAATAAAGGTTTGCCAGTATGGCGTCTATAACTTAAGGTGCCCAGATAGCTACCTACTTTATCAACAATGATAATCGTTGTAATGATCAATGATAAATAGTAATAACAAGACGTAAGTACAATTCAAGGAAATTTAAAAAGATTATAAACACAGGGTTAATAATATTAATTTAATCTAACAATCATAACTGACACGTTATACTGACACGCCATTTTTGTTTAATGCGCGGCAAAATTAGTGTTATGCGAAAATCAGGTGTTTTACTTCTTGTAGTGGCACCTTATGTGACTATTCGTATTGACGTATTTGGCATAGGTAGTTACATGCAAGTACTGTGTGTTTTCTATGCCAAATACGCCAATACGAACAGTATTGCTTAGCTTGTAGGTGATATCTTTTATTGAAGCCTTCCAAGAACTGTAGAGCTGATAGGACCGTAGTGCAATTTTTTTTTACATGAGCTCTACACAGGAGGCCCTGAGGAAAATAATTTTCCTCAGGGCCTATGTCATCTTTGGGGATGCTGTATGGAGGGTTTTTTGAGGAAAGGAAGGAGAGGAGAGTTCTGGGAAGGAAAAGGGTTTAAGGGGTGGGTAGGAATCTGGGGTTCAGTATGTCCTGGTCATCCGCCTCCAAGATCTAGATAAACCTCACCCCATGAACCCGGGCACCCCTGTTAAATCACCAAACGCAGCGAACCACTTTGGGTGATCTATGGCAGAGGTGTTGGTTATCCAATAAAGGTTCCCGGGGCGGCGGTACCCATTCCCGCCTCCAAAAATGAAATTGATTATTATACAAATTATTAGAGAAGTTATAACTGTTGTAATTTCTAGTAGTCTTTTCTGAACTGTACCTACATCTTTTTAATAATTTCACATATAGGTACGTAGGTATGTCCTCTGTTAGCTATTCTATCAATGAACTGTGGAACATTTTAGTTAAATAATGATTTGAGTCATGCTTTTTGCAATGTGTAGGTCCTCTAACTAAGCCAATAATGAATAATATGTATTTATTAATCTAATTATTAACGCCATATTAATGATTTGATAACTGTACTCCCATAAATTTCGTGATTTTGATTGACCTGATTGGTTCTAAGTCCATTTTTTCTTGATTTCAGATAAACTGTTATCTCTGTCTGTGAATCGGATGAACGGTGGAAATTTCTAGTGAAATAATGTTTAAGATGAAACAAGTATTGAGTCACACTATTCATGAACACAACATAATATTTACGTCGAGGATATCCTTGTATTTTGCTACGTGTAATCTGTTGTTTTTGTACTATGAACAGGAAAAATCTGACGTAATGTAGGTAATGATATTACAGATAGTGGTTTAATTTTCCATTCAAAATGAGTAGATCTGTACATATTATTATATTTGTTGCTCAGAGGAAAACTATCGAATGACTACATTTTGGGTATTTTACTTTTTGGTGGGTATACCTATTCCGAATCATAATATTCAATTACGCATAGTTAATCTGTAATTTTTGTACTATGAACAGGAAAAATCTTAATGTAAGGTAATTAATATATTAAGGTAGTAATATTACAGAGAGTGGTTTAATTTTTCATTCAAAGTCAGTAGATCTTTTTTATTTGTGGCTCAGAGGTAAACTATCGCATGTCCACATTTTAGGTATTTGACTTTTTGATATAGGTACCTACCTACCTATTCCGAATCATAATGTTCAATTCTGCATAGTGGTATTCTATGACTGGTGGTTCATTATCAACGGAAAAGGAAATAACCGTTAGTATAGGTACCGATTATCTTTTGGTCTGGAGAAACCAATTCCAAGACGGAAGAACTTCTATAAAAATATTTCTGTCTCTGCAGCAAAAATATAAGATTTCGCGCAGAAAACTGAATAGAGGTATTTTTTTAGATTTTATGTAGGTTAGTACATATTTACAACTCTATCTAAATGTATAAAGCTTTAATAATCTTAGTGCAAGAATCTTGCATTGGACTTGCGATTTTAAAAATTGTAATTGTTTCGTTATTGAGCTAAACAGCACCGTTTTTGTTAGTCTTTGTTCTCTCGTGGTTGTTTTGTAAATACTGTAGGTATTTCATATTATTTTATCAATATTTTGTAATGGACTCGTAAGGAGCACTGTAGTATTATTTTTAAATTTATTGTGTTAAGCGTTATTTATTGTGTTTGAAGTGAAATGACACAAATCTGCGAAATACAAATATTACGTTATTATTATTATTAACACATAAAAAGTTGATCAAATCAAATATATTTAATCGAGTTGCAGCGCGATTATGTGACTGATGAAATTTTTTAAACTTAAAATACCGTTTCTGCTCTCCAGTAAAATTCGTCAAGTGTGACGTGGGATAGTTTACCTCTAAGCCACAGATATATCAACGGTCATTTCTGCCTTTTTCAAAGATGCATTAATTGTGACTGGTGAATTCTCATGAAAAACTTTCATTTTGTTGAGTCATGGAATTCGTTTTGTGACATTCTATTGTATCGATTTGCAATGTTATTGTCGCAGATTGTAAACAGGATATGAAAATAAATAACAACACAAGTGATAATTTTGTGACTTGCGATGAATTCTTGCGGAAAAACTTTCATTTTGTTTGAGTCATGGAGTTTGTTTGGTGATATTCTCTTGTGTATTGATATGCAATGTTATTGTTGTAGATTGCACCAGGATGTAAACATAAATAATAACACAATTAATCGTTTGAATTTTTTAATATTTATATCACTTTAATTTGTTTATAATCACAAATCATAACTCACATAATACATTGCTAGGAACACGTTGAACGGAATGCATTAAAACATGCAGTCGATACAACGCTCCCGATTCGCCTGTAGCAGGCTACCTATTCTAATTAACCTTAAAGGTAATGGACGTTACAAAACAATCAAGTTGATAAATCAAATAAAACAATCATCAGAAACACACTCCCCACAAATTAAACTAAACATTATATTATATGAACAAGAGTGCTTCGCCAACTATAATAATTTACAGTTAGTGTGTGAGATTGATGACTGTTTTCATAGTTAAATGCTGTGCATTCAAAATGTTGCCGTTCATAGTTTGTTTACCTAATGAACAAGAACAGATAAAGAATCAAGTTGTACCGAAGTGAAGTAGAGCTAAGTAGGTTGAACAAGCCACGTAAACTACCTACTCGTAGTCTGTCCGTCTGTTGTGGCTAGTGTGTCGGTGCTGAGCCGAGAGGCTGATGTAACAACTTCACTAACCACCAACCAGGGGACTCGCCGCCATGTTTCTCTAGGAACATTAATATCCTAACAAAACAGTCACTGACTACTGACTCACCAGTTTGTGGCGAAACCTGTATTTTGTTATTCATTAATCAAACTTTGGATAAGAAATCGGGCGACGGTGGAAGATTCGATCCCCTCCGCAAATAAATAATAATAGTAACAAAAGTAAAACGTTTGCTTCGAAATAATTTACTAATACTATGTTTTTAAAGAAATTATACATATAAGCGTAATGTTTAATCTTTATAGTTTTTTTTACTCTGTGCTTACGACAAAGTCGTTATTATTATTGTTAATTCTACACTTATTTACTAGAGACATGAAAATATTTGACTAAAAGAGTTATTTTTTTACACATTATCACTCGTTAACGCTGCTGCGTGCAAATAAGTATACACGCAGAACTGTTTCCTGTAGCATAATGTTTTATTTATTGATTTAACTACTCAGGTATTAATAGAAAATATATCACTCCGCCATCTTGCCTTCGGTGCGTCACGAGCTCCGTCCCGCTCGCACTCCAATACACGCAATTAGCACTCTTCTTGCGAAATGTTCTCCAATTCTCCCAATGTACACAACCAACACAACAGAGCGATCACCGATCACCTGACCGAGAAACGATTATTTCACAACAAACACTTTCACCGTCCCGTCCATCGGGCAGAGTGCAGTCAGAGATTAGACCCCCACGGGGTAGTTGAGAAGGGGTACTTCATCCTCGTCATCGTAGAAGAAGCGTTGCTTGGGCCCCAGTCCCTCCTGCAGGCGGCGCACCGCCTCGGCCACCAGCGAGTTGGACTGCAGCAGCTGTTGGAGCATCTCGTAGGGGTCTTCCAGGGGGGACGAGGCCGTGGGGGCGGGCGGTTCGGGCCTGCGGGCCGGTCTGCTGTAGGGGGACGGCCTCTGCGCCTGCGTCCGCACTGGCTTGGCCTTGAGCCGTAGGTTCTCCTTTATCTCCGACACCAGCTCTTCCACATCACGAGCTAGGTAATCGGTTTGTAAGTCACTGGCCACCAAACACGAATCCCGCTTACTAGGCATCACAACAGACTCAATATTCCTTGTATGGGGTAGACGGCGGACGAACTCCTGCCGCGACGATGTCTCAAATAGAACTGAATGTGAATGGCGGACCGGCGGATTGTTTTGGTCTGGTTGCGCATGCGCGGGACAGTCTGGTACTAGTGGCGGCTGTGTGTACAAACACAGCTCGTAAACAAACACTGCTTCCGTCATCCGCTCCACTTGCCCGCAGAGAGATGTGAGACAGAGAGAGACGCATGCAACCGACATTCAACAATATACTACACGGCGACGGCCGTGGACAGCTCTGCTAGCTCTATTCTGCTGAATTGAACTCTGCTCTACCGCTCGTAGAGCAGATAAGCGGAAAATTTGCAAAAATTTGCTTTAGCGAAAACTCCACTATCGGCAAACATACCTGCAAATAATTGTATAAGTAGGTACACACCTATTCTTGGAAATTCTATTATCTACCAGTCTTGTTTTGAGATCCAAGAAACCTAACAATGCGTTATTTCTTATTACTCATGGGATAATTTACTTTAACGACATTTTATTTTTAAACATTCGCAAAGCTGAGCGATATTCGGTATATTTATAACACATAATAAATATATATTTATTATAAATTAGGTATGTTTATATAATGAGTAATAATGCATAGCTTTTATTTCCTATCTCTGATATCTTTTGTAAAAGCTTCGATAATATTTACACGAGTTCAATGTTTACATTCTAGAACAAAACGTAAACAAAGCATTTAAGCAGAGCCGCTTCGGTAGCACTTATCACTTATCGCAACAGTTCTAAATAAACCACCGCCATTTTTATTTTCTCATTAAATGCACTCATTTATTATTGTTGTGATGGTTTGTTTGAAGGCCAAACCGCAATGAACACGTGTCGGGTAAAAATATGACTAATGTTTTATTATTTATTTATTACGATTATTTCACGAACATTGTCCAGGTATACTGTATATTTAATGATAAGTTTAAGTATCTACGTACGAGTATCTATCACGCGTACTTTTTGGCATTTTGCTTTCAGACATGAACCAAAAACGATTACTATGAATGACATTTATCGGATTTCTTTTCGTTCATTTTACTTACAGCAATTTTTACTAATTCGTAATTTTTTTATTGATGGAAGCAATCCGAAAATTAAAAATTTAAAACAAGGCGCTGTTTCACCCCTTCCTATCCTAAAAAAGACCCTCCCTACAGTATCCCCGAAGATGTCATAGACCCTGAGGGAAATTATTTTCCTCGAGGCCTCCATGTGGAGTTAAATGTTTAAAAAAATAAAAACGATCCCTTTCAAACAAAAAATAGCTTTTTCATAAAACTAGACAGGAAGTTACTTCCCCTATTTTTTTAGTCATGAGGAGTCATAGACTCATGACTAAAATCTCCTTCAATATTATTTTAGGGTGGATAATTCTTGAAAATAATTAAATTACTTGATTTTCATGTTTTTTTATCAATAATGTTTAGTATTTATTATAATATAACGCCATAACATAACTAGTGATGTTCACTTAAAAGTGTTTACTAAACGTTAGACAAAATTCAATTAGATATTCGCAGCGCATCCTGCTTTTCGACTTTCCAAATCAAACTGTAAATTATCGGACGTGCAGAAAAGAACTTTGTTTTGTTATAATATAAAAAGTAATTTCGTTTTACGTTGCAGTGACAAAGCAATCACAAGCAGTGTAATCAGTATACTCGTAATCACTAATATCAGTCTAATCACAAAACATTAAAAAATATATCTAAATATTCAAAGCGATGTTGACGCAAACAAAAAAATTCAATCATACGTGAGTATAGAAGCAATTCGAAATCTGCGAAACCATAGATAATATAAAAAAACATATTCCTGTCTTTGCTTTTAATCTCACGATGACACTTGCCAAATATATTTACGTAAATAAATCTTACCGATTTTGAGGTTACGCGCTCCGGAGCAGTCCTTTCAGCAATTTGTCGTAAATTATATTATATTATAATGTACACTTCATAAACGTAACTTTAATATCAAAACAAAATGTTTCAAAGGCTTTTTTCTTCCATAAATGGAAAACAGTCGGTGGTAAGTTCTACGCGATTTCTCTTTCAAAATGTTACTATATTCATGGCATTATCATTTTAATTTACATAGAAATGGCAATGTAAGTACGTCATATTATTATTGTTCTCGAGATAGTGAAATTAGCACCCTTATCTTCTTGTAATTCGATGGCTCTTGCAATAAATAATATTCTTTTAAATTTTTAATAGGCACAACATTATCTCATTATCTGTGACCGGACAACTCAGCAATGCGGCACTTTATCCTCCTTTGAAAAGTCATGAAAGGTGCTTAAAAATGCGGCGGCTTATGCATAAATTAATAAAGGGTTGAATAGTTTAGGTTAGGTTATGGGCTATTTTCACTTTGGATGA
Source organism: Limnephilus marmoratus (assembly GCA_917880885.1). NCBI lineage: Eukaryota > Metazoa > Arthropoda > Insecta > Trichoptera > Limnephilidae > Limnephilus > Limnephilus marmoratus. The sequence goes on along the minus strand of OU862917.1, from coordinate 53,411,918 downwards.
CTTTTCAAATGGGTGTTGAAACGCCATTTTGTTGAGTTGTCAGTTACATAATAATTTATACGTACTAATATCTATAATAATATGAATATTTATTAATTTTATTCACCCAAAGTTCCTTTACAAACATGTGATACATATAGGGTTGCCATCTCAAAAATTTGGCAACCAGGACAAGACGCGTGAAAAACCCGGATTTTAGAGCCAAAACGCGGACATGCCAATAGGTTTTTTTAAACATAGTCAGTGTAATAAAAAAACAGTTGAAAATGTCAAAAATCACCGTTTTATTTATTTTCAGACCTTAAAATTAAATTTAGTCATCTTTTATCATCATTTTAAATGTACCTAACAAAACAGAATCTTATTTCAGTTTGTTAAGCAGCGCCGTCAATACGATTAGCGTAGATTAGGGAATGCAATCCCGATCTCGCGAGATCGAGATCTCGCGAGATTCGTGACATCTTTCAGGATCAATCCCGAAGCATAATATGACGAGATCCCGTTCGAGATCGACGGGATTGGGCGGCAGTAGTCAGCGATGCTACACACGTCTACTCGGGGCGCGAGTGGTGCGCTGTCTGACTGACGGTCGGGTGGGAGTGTCGATCGAAGAAAGAAAACTATCTCCACTATTTACAAATATTAGCGACGGTTGACGAGCGGGACAGATAATATAAAACTGTGTCGAGTGAGTGAGAAAGAGATACTTGCGTGCGTGCAGGCAGCCATTTGTCTGTTTTAGTTGTGCAGTTATGGCATTACTTTTTCTTAAATTATGCATTTTTTATTGTTTATGTGAGTTAAATAAACATAATTTTTGGATTTTTACATTGTTAATACCTTCAAATGTCGAAAAATAATCCAGATCCAGTGTATGTTGAGTTTAGCAGTCGTTTACCGGTATTGAGATACTTTAAGAAAGCAGTTAAGGGAACGTACCCATACTACGTGACACGTTTAGGAGGGGGGGGGGGGGGGGTCTTCAAAATGTCACGCTCCATACAAATGAGCGGCGGGTTGCTTAGGATTTTGGTCACCGGGGGGGGTTAAAAATTGCAAAAAGTTGGTCACGTAGTATGGGTACGTTCCCTAATAATTTGACTGCTCAATGCAAATTATGTAAAGCTGTTCTCAAAACCACATCCGGGTCTACAAAAGGTTTACACGTCCATATGATGTCAATCCACGAAATTGATACAAAATTATTAAATGGGGGAGTCAGTAGAACATCAAGTACTACTGAGCCGGGTGTTGTCGATAATTTATCAATACCTTCAACGTCGTTAGCGTCTACGAGAGCGTCGTCGTCAGTGTTCAACTATTGATATTTAGAATAAAGGTTTTTGTTTTCTTTCAAATAATATTTTCTTTTAATTAACGAGATCCCGAAAATTCCGAGATTAGAAATTACAATCTTGCGAGATCTCGAATTTGCGATCTCGAGTCGAGATTGCATTCTCTAGTGTAGATGTTGCCCGTGGCAATTTTCGACATTTTCTCTAACGTTCAACAGAGACTTATTTTACGTCTGGTAAATCAGCACAAATTTTTATGAAACTTCCACCTTGGTAGCCTTTCAAGTATTACGTAACGCAATTTGGGGGGAGGGGAGGTGGTTAGTCTTGTTAAACGTTACTGTGCGTTACCGGGCAGAAGGAGGGTTCGAAAAACGCGTTATGTAACATGTTTTTTTAAATTGAAATAAAAAAACGATGGAATTAAAATCTTCCAAGTTGGCAACCCTCTTCGCTTATATTTTACAGGGAATATATTGACTGTATTTTACGCCATTTTTATTTAATTTTTGTTGTCAGTATTCGTTAGTGTTTTAAACACGATATACGCATAAACACAAATTGCTGTAGTCAGTGTTGTTAAAGTGAGTAACCATAATGTCCTCAAAAGCGGGAGATTTACATCGTCAACTGTTCTTGGCCTATAAAGGCTCTCATGACTTCCCCTTGAAGAACATGAATAGTTGCAGTCAGGACACGAAACAGGTTTCACTTTACTGTGAATCAGCGAGGGCGTTCTTGGACGTCCCTTTTGAGAATAGTTGCAGTCGGCGAAAAAGGTTTTTGTCCAATATGGGTTAACATGTGATTTTTAGATTTCCCTTGCAATAACGTGAATAGTGGCAATCGGGACATGAAAACGATTTTTCTCCTCGATTTTGTAAACGATTTTGTAGAACATATATATTTACAGCCGGGACACGAATAAGGTTTTTATCCACTATGGGAAAACCTGCAATTTTTTTAGATTTGTCTTCGTAGTTCATGCATAGTTACACTCAGAACATGAAAAAGGTTTTTCTCCATTATGAATCGCACTGCGGATTTTTAAATCTCCCTTTCGAGAACTTGAATAACTGCATTCGGGACAAGAAATTGGTTTTTGTCCGCTGCAGGTAAACAGGTGATTTTATTGGTGCCTCTTTGTAGAACATGAATAGTTGCAGTAGAAACATGTAAAAGGTTCTACAATAAATCGCTGAGAACTTCGAAAAATCAGGAGATTTTGATGACATTCCGGTAGATCGGGAGATGAAGTGAAAAATCGGGAGATCTCCCGAAAAATCGGGAGCTTTGGTAACACTGCTGCTCGCTGCTAGTGTCACTGCGGAGTGCGGGCAGCGAAGTCGAAGTGCGCACCATGGCAACTGCGACAGGAGGGGCGGGGGGACGGTGCATTTAGCGAGTCGGTTCATCGGTTGATCGCGGCGTGCGGTCACAGTGCGTGTGTCGCGGGCGGCCCAAGACTTAAAATTTTTAAACCCGGACTACAAATGAAACCCCGCCCGGACGCCCTCTAAACTAGGACAAATCCGGGGAAACCCGGACGGATGGCAACCCTAGATACATAGAATAATAATTTAGCAGAAATAAAATTTTGAAATGGAACACATGCAAAAGAAATGTAGATTGAACTGCAAGATAATTACTCCAATCCGCCAGATATGACGGGAAATCTGTTAAGTTGGCAACACTGAATGATTCAGTCCTGATATTGTTGTTGCAATTAAAAATATTTTTTTATCGAGTTTTTAGAAGGTAATTAGACTGAGTAAATCATGTAGGAGTGAAGAGGAGAAATGAGGTCATCTAAGACCTCATCAGACCTTACTCCAGCACTCGGGGCTCTGCTGGAGTGGACCTTCTATTACCCTGGTAACTCGTGGGATAAAAAATTGGACCATTCGAAAACTAGGGGCCTTTTGGGAACCTAGCATTGCTGAGGCCACCTCTGTGGACTTCCTTCCTGGGGTCAGTAGGAGGAACCAAGAGGAGAGACCGTGGAGAGGTGAGCTGAGGCCACCTTCATGAACTCTTCTCCAGCGCGGGGCTTTTGTGGAACTAAGGAGGAGTTGAGAACTAAGGAGAATTGGAGAGATGATGTCCTCTTCCCATGTGGGGCCTTCAGGGAACCATGTAGGAGTGAAGAGGAGAAATTAATTAATTTGGGCCTTTAGGGAACCAAAAGGAGGTGGACTCTCCATCGTGGAGCCTTCGGGGAGCTAAGGAGTGGAAAGGAGAAATGAGGCCTGGGTAGACACATTGTTGAACCAGAAGACTTAGCTTCATTTCCAATGACAATCCTGGTGAACTTTATTAAAGGGACTGGGTTACTGTCAAAGGAATGAGGTAAAATAGGAGATAGTACAATGGATCTATGGCCTAAGTGCTCACGGGAACTATATTTATGTAAACCATCACCGCTCTTAAAAAAAAAAGAGTAAATCAGGGCTATATATATACTAGCTGCCCCAGCCGAGCATTGCTGTGGCTAACGAAATACAATGCCATCTACTGGATGGTTACTCAACCTAGTAACCAAGTGTTGTTTCGATAAATGAACTCCACCCGCCATCTGTTAGAAACTTATGAAACATACAAATAATTACAAAGCATTGTCCTATAACAAACATTTAATTCGCAATAATAATCGTTCGATAATCCAGATAAAAAACTATCCTATCTTTTAAGTTGGACCAAATTAAGCAAATTTCATCAAAATCGGTTAACCGCTCAGGTGCCGCACGTGCGCCGGCGTATCATGAGACTTTACACGCGATTTTGACCCTTATGTATAAAGAAAGTGTATGAAGAACACGGTCTGAATCGCTTGCTCTATTATCGCTCTTTACCATAGAGAAAACCGCAATGCGTCTGGTCACTCCATATAATTTATATTAATGATTTACCGGAGCGCGGGAACGTGCGCAGTTCTTGCGCATGCGCGGGAAAAATTCCTTTAACTGCGGTTTTGACCTTTCAATTGTTCTAAATTTCTCAAGGACAGTGTCAGAATCACGAGACACGAAATGTCACGTGGTGTCATAATGCCGCGTTTTGATTGGTGGTGCTTTTTGCTGGCATACCCCGGCATTCAACGAGTTAAGAATTTTCTCTCGAACGAACATCGTGACATGAGATTTTTATATATATAAAGATGAATAGATTGTTAAGAATGAGGTATGAAGATAATAAAAAATAATGCTTACCTACCTTATATGTATAAATATCATGACATGTGAAAGAAATAAGTAGGTACTAACAATAATAAATTATTATTTAACAACCGACGCTCCTTTCTTTCTGAATCATATTCTTGAGTCGGCCATGTCAAGAGTCAGAATAATAGAAATATGTATGAGACAACGTATAAATGTGAATGAGGCAAGGAATGTGTGCCAAGAGTTGTTTAGCGGTCTGTCCTCTGCCAACCCCTGTGGGAAACAGCGTGATGGAAAGGCATGGTAGGTTAGTTTAACAACCAACACCTTCATTCTCTAGAACAGCGGTTTTCAACCCTTTAGCGCCTGTGAACCCCTCTTACCGACTCTTAATACAAATTTGTTGTACCCCGCCTACCCTATCGAGGAACTAGCTTCATTGATCCCTTCGGCACCGGTGCATAATCGGGAAACACGCCAAACGTGTGCCAACATTTGTACACAGTTGACATTTGTCACATGAGAATGGGTTGCTTCTTCAACTCGTTCTTGTGCTGAACAGCTCAGCTGTGGAATGATTTGCCGGCCTCTGTGTTTCCTCCTTTTTTTTTTTTTTTTTACATTAACTCCACACAGGAGGCCCTGAGGAAAATAATTTCCCTCAGGGCCTATGTCATCTGGGATGCTGTGTGGAGGGTCTTTTTGAGGAGAGGAAGGAATGAACATTGGTCTTGAAGAGACCCATGTTGTAGGAAGAAGGAAACACAGAGGCCGGCAAATCATTCCACAGCCGAGCTGTTGAACACAAGAACGAGTTGAAGAAACGACTCGTTCTCATGTGACAAATGTCAACCGTGTACAAATGTTGGGCACGCGTTTGGCGTGTTTCCCGACTATGCACCGGTGCCGAAGGGATCAATGATGCTAGTTCCTCGGAGCATCTTCCATTGTAATACCGGTAGAACAAGCATAGCATTCCCACCCGACGCCTGTGCTCTAAAGATTGCAATCCGTCTGTTAAGATGGGTCCTTCCTACATCTTCAAGACCAATGTTCATTCCTTCCTCTCAAAAAGATCCTCTACACAGCATCTCAGATGACATAGGTCCTGAGGGAAATTATTTTCTTCAGGGCCTCCTATGTGGAGTTATTGTAAAAAAAAACCCCTCTATTTATCTTGTGTAATGAAAGACATGTTTCATTTGTAATTTTTTAATGCTCTCATTATTATATGAATTTAACAATTACGTCACACAAATGCAATTTTATACAGAGTGTAACACGACTTAGGGCATTTTTAACCAGTGATTCTAAATGCGAAATTGAGAAACCTACATTCGTGCCACGATATTGCTTACCCTCAATTTTTGCTTTGCGTACCACAAGGTGTACACCTACCACAGGTTGAAAACCACTGGTCTAGAAGATCTTTACTAATTCAAATGAATACAGTTGCAGGGTATCCAGAGAAGATGGAAAGGAACAACCGGGGGGGTGGGCTCGAAGCCGATGGTGGTAGAAGATGACCTGGCCGTATCCTTGAGAACACATTTCCCCAATGCTTCATTCATCCAGGTCAACGATGTTTCTGGAGGATGCGGCGCCATGTTTGAGGTGACCAGCGAGAACAATATCACAATAACAACAATAAATATACATTCATAACTTTTTAATAATTATTTGGCGGGTATTAGATAAGCCGCCATAGCTCAGTGGTCAGAGCATCCGACCGGCAATCAGAAGGACACGGGTTCATGTCCCGTTGGCGGCAAGTATCTTTTCTCGGAAGATTTTTCAATGTAAATGAGTGTTTCAGGCTGACAATTATTGCTTATAATAATTGTTACATTCATAACTGCCGATACGATTCGTGGAGTTGCAAAATCTGGAGACAGTCACGATAAACGGTTTGGAATATGTTGAATACAAAACAATTTACATTTACGGCTGTTGTTCCCAATCCTACTGATACTGTTGAACCGAAATTTTGGTTCAATACTCCTCAAATGCACAAATACGCTCTTACCAACTTTCCGACCAACAGGCGAATCGAGTGTTACTCAACAAGTCGCTTAGCCAACAACTGACGTCCAACACCGTTGGGAGCAACGGCCGTTAATGTTTACTTTCAATGAATTTCAAATATGTAAGTTTTTGTCAGTGTGTGCAAAAACCAGCAGAAATTAATATCAGGTTTTGCAACGTCACGACTCATACTGTCGGGCAATTACTACAACTAGTTAACTTCAAAATCAGCTTCTTCGAGTTACACACAAAACAATACCTTTATTTCCTCTCCCACATACATCGCAAACATAAAATATATTGTTTTTGTGGCATAAATACAATACGCATAGGCATTGGCATGGCATACATTAATTACGTGAGCAGTTTTTCTTCCAATCTAGACCTCTCCCCCCCCCCCCCCCTTGGTGAGATAAATTTGGGCCACTTCGTATATTATTTCCCCCCCTTCCTCCCTCTTTTGAGCTCATGTAAATGTCCCCTTAGCTGCCCAAGTTTGGGTAGCTGAGAATTAAAATAAATTTATTTTGAACTTCCAACAATCAGCTAATATGTTTAGTTACTAGCATGATTAATCTTCTATCGAATACCAAAAGATGTCACTAATGTTCCTGTCATCTAAAATTTTACATGTTTTGTTTCGCACAGTCTACGTGTAGACATCATTTTAAATTGTCTTCTAAAATTTTAACATCTTTAAGCATAAATTTTTTTTTTAATGTCTGTGACTGAGGACATATCCATTAAACCATAGACAACACACAGAAATAGTAATATTCTATATCGTCCCAATTACAGTACAAGTTAGGACAATTTTAACAGTGACCGGCCAACTCAGAATGAAACCAACTCGGAACCGCCTCAGAAAGTTCATTACCCATTCATAACGAAGGTTCCATATGGAACTCGAAAAAATATTGGCATTCATTTAGTCACATCATGACCGATATGTTGAAATAGCAGTGCCAAATACAGTTTAATATAGTCTACAGGCATGTATGAACACGTTTGTCTTGGTTGCGTTCAGTTCGTTTGTGTGTGCCGACGTGAACAGACGTGTCTTTATTGAGTTAGAAAAAAAGTGCAATTTTTTCAAAATTTCAAAACAAGTGAAGTAAGTAATTCATTAAATTTGTATAGTAGGTTTGATTTTTTTCTCCAAAACTGAATATCATTTGTAGAGAATAAAATTCTCTGCCTATTTACAAACATTTTGTTAGAAAAATAATCATTATTATATTAAAATGAGTACTGTGAATTAAAGGTTTTGATTTTTGGTTCCAATGGATCTTTCGGCAGATCTCACTATACATAAAATGTAATTTTTCAAAGATTTCATTGGACCATTAAAAAACTAGGGGCCTTTGGGAAAATTAGGAGTGCTGAGGCCACCTCTCTGGACTTTCTTCACGGGGCCTGCAGGAGAAACTAGGAGGAGAAGCCGTAGAGAGGAGAGCTGAGGTCAACTCCATGACCTCTCCTCTTGTGGGTCCTTCAGAGAACTAAGGAGAAGTGCACTCTTCCGGCGTGGGGCCTTCAGGGAGCCAAGGAGGAGTGAAGTGGAGAGATCCCATGTGGGGCCTTCAGGAAACCACGTAGGAGTGAAGAGGAGAAATGAGGCCACCCCTGTGAGCTCTTCTCTGGTGGGACCTTTAGGGAACCACGGAGGAGTGAAGATGAAGTCCTCTTCCCTCCTGGGGTCCTCGGGGAACTAAGGTGGAGTGGACTCTTCCCTTGTAAGGCCTTTAAGGAACCAAAGGGAGGAGAACTCTCCGTTGTGGAGTCTTCGAGGAACTTAGGGAGTGGAGAGGAGAGATGAAGCTTTGTTCCCTCGTGGGGCCTTCAGGGAACCAAGGAACCTCCTTTTGGGTAGAACTGTTAGAATGGACCAAAACGTTCAGTATTACCGCATTGTTCGTCAATAGAAATGGTGGTGGTCCTTTTTTACCTGGGTCATCGAAGTAACAATTCAGAATTGCTGGCTTCTGAAGCGCGAAGCCACGAGTAATTTTAAACTGGGACAATTGGGATTCCGTTAAGAGATATCATAGCATTATTGCGAGAGGTATGCTACCAAGAACCACTTCGGCACCCGACAAACTCACCAAAATAGGTCAAACGGCGATTCAGTATGACACCTCCGTCCCGCATTATCCTGGGCCAATTCCATTTACGGAAACTAACAAGTATGGAAAAATATCTTGTGCATCTTGTGTAAGGTTGGACTATGCGTGAAATGCTTCGAGGGTTACCTCAATAAATAAGTTTTACTTTCTGTACAATAAAGTTGAAAAAAATAAATTTCCGATTAGTTATTTGCCGAAAGTGCCATATGGAACTCACCCTTCTCTAGCTTCCTGGGGGTTGAAGAAACCATTTTTTTAAATTCTTTTCTACCTCCAAAACCAACCCCCCTGTGAAATTTCAGCACGAAATTCGAGAAAAAAATAGTTCGTCATGAATGGGTTAAGAGTGATGATAAAAACATATAAAAAAAAAATAGGTTAAGTTAGGTTAGGGTTACCGGCTATTTTAAAATGATTTTTTCATAGCATTTAATGACCTTTCTGAGGTGGTTCTGAGTTGGTTTCATTCGAGTTGGCATGGAACCATTTTATCATACAGAATTCACACACTCATAAATTTAACAATTTTATAAAATAAATATGGGTGGATTCATTTGCTTTACCACAGTAAGCAGTTTATAATATTTTCGTTATTTGTTTTTGGGGTGTTATGCCGTGTTGCGCTACCTCCTTCTTTAGCCAACGTTTCGGACATCGTTGCAGTGTCCATCATCAGGGCAGATCCGGTAGATGTGTAATTTTAGTGGTGAAGTGTGTGCTTATTTACTTTGAAGCGATACTGTGTGGCCAGCTCCACTAACTTTCACCGGTACAAAATAACCGCAATAAGCAGTGGCGTCATTGCCGCGGAATGGAATAGAAAGTTCACTAAATCGTGGTATTTATGCTAGCCAGGGGCAAGTCCGTTTGCGAAATGCCGACAGAAGTGGCTCCATCTCTTAACGAATTCTAAAAATTAGAAATCATAATGGTAAAAATTTTAGAATTAGAATTACCATCGTTAAAGCGAATTTAGCCAATATAAAGATATAAAACAAAAATGGTTTACCACGAGCTGGCATTACTGTATACTTAGACATGGTTTTTTGCATTTAGTTTTGGAGTAGCCGTCAATTACCGGATACCAAGAGCTATTGAGCTTAACTCTGTCGTCTCTATTAATATTAAATGGATTTTTGTGAATTTCAATTGCCTCCGTAATCAGGCGTGCTCTATAAGTTTTGGGTCTTCCCAGGACCTCAGGAACAAATCCAAAGTAATGATGATGGACACTGCAATGATGTCCGAAACGTTGGCTAAAGAAAGAGATAGCGCAACACGGCATAACACCCCAAAAACAAATAACGAAAATGCTTTTGGCCGTGAAAATCTTAAAACGTATCCAGTTTATAATATGTTTCTGTATAAATATTTGGAGTTATGAATTTTTGGATGAGCCGGCCAAATCCACCCGGAATCTTTATCATCGCTTAACCCTACAGTCATTGCGCTCTTAAAAGTAACATCAGTGGTCGCATGGGTCCATTGATAGGCCATTTTTAAACTGAAAAACATAATTGAAATCTTTTGGAATTATTGTGTATTTATTTTTTAATCTTATAATCTAAGTATTATTTATTAGAAATAAGTAACGTATATTAAATATAACTTCTATGTTTTTCACAATTAACAAAAACATAAATGACCACTTATTTTAAACTAAAAATTACATTATTGATATAACAAAAAAAAGGAAGCACATATACTAATTTAATTGCCGATTTCTGAGCAGGATAAACATAAAATTATAGAATGATCAGGATGAACGAATTTTTTGCATTTTGCATACACTTTTTGAGTGCTAAGTTGTGCGAGTGCTGTTGGTCGCGCGGATTACAGGTGTAGACCGTGGATTTTGCGGAGCTCTTGTAACACAACCAAGCGTGCCTGACACCAGCCCTGAACTGTGAGTTATCTAACTTAAAGTACACGGAAGATAAAATGATTCAAGCCACCCGTTTTTGAGGAATCTTTAAGTTTGCATGAGTGGATTACATATGTAATCCGCGCGACCGCTCCGTGGTTAATAAAAATCATTGATTTTGTTAGGACACCGGTGTCAGGTTCATTAATAGAATAGAGAACTCCAGTCCAATTTTTTTAATTTTTTTTATGAATAATGACCTTCTAACTTAAATAACTGCATTTTTATTTTTATTTTTAGAGTTAGTTTTAATAGTTAAAATAATTGTCAAAGTTTTAATTTTTCAAGACCCCCGAAAACCACCGTATGTATGGTGAATCATGTGACTTCATCACTCCTGAAAAATTACTATAGAATCGGGCAATCAGCTGATCAACTACCGCCATTTTGAATTCCGTTGTTTGAAGTATTCTCCCTAGAAGTAGCATTACTATTTTTTTTTGTATAGTAGTTTTTGAATACTTTCAATCATCATCATCATCATCTGTGGCTCTACAACCCAGGTCGGGTCTTGGCCTCCAGCAGAGCCTGCCTCCATGACTGTCGGTGTTGTGCTGCGTTGCGCCAGTTTCGGATGCCGATGGTGCTTGCATCCTTCACCTCTCCATCCAGCCATCGAAGCTTTGGTCTTCCAACTCTTCTCCGACCCCCAGGTGCACCATCCATAATTTGCTTTGGAATATCTCCTTCGCTCATTCTCTGGATATGTCCAGCCCACCTGAGTCTTCCAGTTTTGATTTCCTTGGAGATATTAGGGTCCTCGTAAAGATCGTATAGCTCCTGGTTGTATCTGATACGCCATTCTCCATTATCACAGACTGGGCCGTAAATCCTTCGCAGCACCTTCCTTTCAAAACTTTCTAGGGCTCCTTCATCACCCTTACTGATTGTCCAGCATTCCGAACCATACATAAGAACAGGTCGTATAAGGGTCTTGTAAAGCAGGACTTTAGTTCTTCTGGTAAGGTGGCGAGATTTCATATGCTTCTGTAGCCCAAAGTAGTATCGATTTGCAGCTACTATTCTTCTTTTGATTTCGCTGGATACATTGTTGTCATTTGTCACCATAGTACCGAGATATACAAACTCGTTGACAGTTTCAAATGTATAATTATCTATCTGTATACTTGGTGGTTTCTGGCGTCCATGTAAGGGCATATATTTTGTCTTCCCCTCGTTGATGACCAATCCCATGTTCCTTGCCGACGTAGCTAAGCTTTTAAACGCCGATTTTAGTTCATATTCTGAGCGTGCGATAATATCTATATCGTCAGCATAAGCAAGGAGCTGAACAGACTTGTTAAAAATATGGCCTGTGGTTTGTATACCTGCATTTCGGATGGCCTTTTCCAGCGCTAAATTGAATAAAATGCAGGCAAGTGCATCTCCTTGTCTTAGTCCATTGAAGGTCTTTAGGGTGTCTGACAGATCCTGTTGTATTCTGACTCGGCACTCAACATTAGACATTGTGAGCCTTACTAAGTTTACCAGTTTTCTTGGGATATTAAATTCATCCAAGGCTCTGTACAGTCTTTCTCTATTTACCGTGTCATAGGCAGCCTTAAAATCTATGAAGAGATGGTATGTATCAACATTAAATTCTATTTTTTTTTCCAGTATCTGTCTCAGTGAAAAGATTTGATCAGTTGTAGATTTCCCCTTACGGAACCCAGTTTGATATTGGCCAATTATGCCATCCGAATATTTCATAAGCCTACCACACAGTACATTTGATAGGATCTTGTATGAGATATTCAGCAGCGTTATGCCCCTATAGTTAGAGCAGTTCATAGGGTCTCCTTTCTTGTGAAGAGGGCAAATTATTCCACAGTTCCATTCACTTGGCAGAGTCTCAGAGCACCAGATGGATTTAATGATATTACTTAATAATACTAATAATACTTTCAATAATAGAGATAAACTAATAAGAGATACCTTTATTTTTTAAACATTATTTAGGCCTAAATAATGTTTCAATAAACACAACAACTAAAGCTCTATAAACAGTTTGTAAATAAACAAATAAATTAATAATTTGCGGGGCGGTTATGGGTACCGCCGCCCTGGGAACCATTTATTGGACAACCAACACCCCTGCCACAGGTCACCCCAAGTGGTTCGCTACGTTTGGTGACTTAGTAGGGGTGCCCGGGTTCATGGGATGAGGTATGTCTAGGTCTTGGTGGCGGATACGTTTGCCCAACCACTGCGTGGCGGGCTGGATCGGAGGAGACCGATTAAGGGAGGCCTTTTGACCTCTTCAGCCGGATTCTCCCAACCCTTCGCCTTGCACCGCAGTGTGAGGAATAGATTCATACGTCCATCTCTCCTGGCCACACTGACCCCCAGATTCCTACCCCCCTCATACTTTTTTCCTTCCCATATCTTCTTCTCCTTTCCCTTAAAAAACCCTCCACACAGCATCCTCAAAGATGACATAGGCCCTAGGGAAATTGTTTTCCTCGGTGCCTCCTGTGTGGAGCTAATGTAAAAAAAAAAAAAATACGATGGCTTGTGTCATATCTACATTCCCATACAATGACTTTACAGTCACGACACGTCGAACAGTGATGTCACCACTAAAATTTCAATAATGCCAACTTGACAGCGTATTTTTACGACCCAATTAAAAATGGACTTTTTAATAATTTTTTAAAAACTCTGCGTTTAATATTATTAAATAAAACTTATATATTCAGATTCAGCGTTTATTGGTCTATATGAACATATTTTTTTAAAGCCATAATATTTTTCACTGGAGTTCCTTATTGTGGTGATGGTTGTGTAGTTATATTTTTCTTTTTGATAATAATGAAACCCCTTTTTTTCTGGTTCCAGGTATCCGTAGAGTCAACGGACTTCAAAGGTCTTTCGATAGTAAAGCAACATCGTCTTGTTACCACAGCACTTAAAGAACAAATTAAAGACATGCACGGCATCAGAATTCAAACTACAGTTCCTAAATGACTTCTGCCCGAGATGAAAACTAGAATGTTGGTTTATAATAAATTGTGATTCTTCATATCCACTGCAATGAGCTGCTCTTACCATAAATAAATTCCTAGTTACAATCCAACCCCTTTACTTCAAATTATTTATACTTGTGTTTATGTATGATTAATTTCAGGAAAACATAACCATGAAACATGAAATTTGGGAGTTTTGTAAAAACATAGTAATAAAAGTTTAAAAAAAATGGAATAATTTAAACCCTTATGATGGGTTGTTTAAAAAAAGGTTGTTGATTTGTTAAAATTTTTTGAAACAACCCTTCTTTTTCTTTCTTCAAATGAGATTAGAGAAATGGGAAAAAAATAAAAAAGCACAGCATGTTTTGAGATTATAAAATTATGTTGTGAGGTTGTGCTAGAATAGAAAATTATAAGCAGACTTTTCTTTTATTTAACCTTTTCCATAAGCCTTACAATAAGAAACTCCAGTCCAATTTTTTATTTCTTTCTTCTAACTTATAACTGCATATTTTTTTTTTTTTTAGAGTTAGTTTTAATGGTTAAAATATTGTGTAATGGAGATGGAAAAGGCTAAAAGTGCCACGAAGTAAAATTTTCAGTATTCAATAAAAACTTCATAAAACTTATACTGTATGCTTTAAAAATCTACAAAATTCGTTAAAAATACAAAATATATTTTTATTTGATTTTCAAGAGTATTTTTTTTTTTATTGTACATATATAACTTGATTTTGCACGTGAAAAGCTGAAAGTGCCATCGTATCTTTTTTTGGGAAACGCTGTAAGGCCCATACCATACCCATACCTTGTTAGTTGAAAGGCTGGAAGTTTAGCCAAAAAAGTATTGCAATGGAAAGGCACATTCATCATGGCGGGTGGCACTTTCAGCCTTTTCCACTAACGGTCAGCGGGCGCTTTTACGGTGCTGCTCCTTGCAATTGCTCTAGGAATTAGTAGGAATTTTTCTGGCACTTTTAACTTTCTCTAGGTTGCTGTCGCAATGTCGCTTACAACACATTCCATGCAAAAAATCGATTTTTTATTTTTTGGCACTTTCAGCCTTTTCCATTTCACCTACACAATTGTCAAAGTTGTAATTTTTCAAGATCCCTGAAAACCACCGTATATGTATGGTGAATCGTGTGATGTCATCACTCAACCAAAGTTTTTTTTACCTTCAACAGGTGTTGTCATTTTGTATATGGATACAGGTATATAGATAGATACAGATGACAGTTATATGGAAGATGCTATGAAACTGTTCGATAAGTTAAACCATTATTTGTGTGGAATTGAAGAGTGGTATAAAAATTGTTTGAAATTAATAAAACTATTGGTCTTTACTTTTCTGCGCGGCGGCCTGAAGTGGTGCGGGACTCGGTCACTCCGAAGTGTGCGTGTGGGAGATACGGCGATGACGTCCGTCATTTTGGAGGAAGTAGCATTATGATTTTTTGTACAGTTTTTGAATATTTTAAATAATAGAGATACCTCTATTTTTGAAACTGAATTATTTAGGCCTAAATAATGTTTCAATAAACACAACTAAATCTCTATATAGAGCAGGAACCCTTCACACAGAGAAGAAGTAGTGCACAATTTAAAGACAACTACTCATACGAAGTGGTCGATCAATTCACCTACCTGGGCTCCACTCTGACAGAGAACAATGAGGATCCAGCAGAAATCAGAAGGAGAATCACAGCAAAAACATACTTCTCTTTGCTGCCAGTGTTTTAAGTCACGTAGTGTCCACAGAAAAACTAAAATAACCATATATAAGACCATTGTTAGAACTGTATTGGCATATGGATGTGAGGCTGACACTGATGGTAAAGATGGCTGAAATGCTGGATACTTTTGAAAGAAAAGTGCTGAGAAGAATATGTGGACCCGTGAAAGAGGTTGAACAGTGGCGCATCCGGCACAATACAGAATTGTATGATATATATATATAAGGCCCCTAGCATCTCAGCACATATGAGACTCCTCAGGCTGAGATGGGCTGGGCATGTACAGAGAATGCCAGATACACGCGTCCCAAAAAGAATTTTGACTGGATACCCAGGTGGAAAGAGAAAAGTGGGAAGACCCAGACTGAGGTGGGAAGACAAAGTAAGAGGGGATGCAGCACAGCTTCTCCAGGTACCAAATTGGAAGTCAGCCGCTGAGGACGGGAGGAGTTGGAGGCGACTGTTGCAGGAGGCCAAAGCTCGATATGGGCTGTAGCGCCATCGAAGAAGAAGAATGTTTCAATAAACACAACTAAATCTCTATAAACAGTATGTAAATAAACGAATGGGAGGAATGCAGATCCTGCCACAGTTTGTTTTTTTAAAAAACTATGTTTTCACCGCGTTTTAAGTTGAGAACTTTAATCTGGAAGATGAAAAAAAGTGCAGAAAGCAATAGAAAAATTTTTTTAATAAGTAATTAATTTTCAATTGCGTTAAATAAAATTTCACTTCGCGAACCGACACTATGACAGCCCGGCGGGTGCCGGCAGGCATTTGCAATTTTTAACCCACCCCCCCCCCGGTGACCAAAAACCTAAGCAATTCGCCACTCATTTGTACCAAGCGTGGTATTTTGAAGACCCCCCCCCCCCCCCCCAAACAGGTCACGTAGTATGGGTACGTTTCCATTATCTTTACTTTAAAAAACAGCCTACGTTTTTGAATGGTTTGTTTGGCTACGCAGGGTTTGTGTAGCGGGCTTTTGTATGTTATCTTTACTTTAAAAAACAGCCTACGTTTTTTGAATAGTTTGTTTGGCTACGCCAAAGATATTGAAATATAAGTAGATGTGCTATCTGCTGTTTTTACCATGTGGGTCTGCGCTTCCGGGTGTCGCCGATATTGTTTACCAATTAACAAATAAACTAAAAGAACAAATAATTAACAAATAAACCAAACGAACGTTAAACTAAATGAACGAATTCTTTCCTCATTCAAAATATATTGTTAACCAATATTAATGCACATTTTCAAAAAATCAACGAAATGAACAAATTCTTTTTGTATGAAAACTACGCTAATTAGCGCGTAGTCCGGCGACGGTTGCGCGGACACCATAGCATATCTCTTCTGTATTTGAATATCTTTGGTCTACGCAGGGTTTGTGTAGCGGGCTTGTGTATATTATCTTTATTTTAAAAAACATCCCAGGATTTGAATGGTTTGTCTTCATTCCAGTACCTAATTAGAGGTTCGTTTCATCATCATCACTATTGGCTCTACAACCCCTGGTGGGTCTTGGCCTGCTCAAGATTCTTCCTCCACTCATCTCGGTTTTGTGCCAGCTCTCTCCAGTTTGGAAGCTCCAAGATAGATATGTCTTTGAGGACGTTGTCGCTCCATCTTAGTCTTGGCCTTCCCAGGCTCCTTCGCCCTATTGGTCTTGAGTTCAGCAGGGACTTTGGTGCTTGATGCTCGGTCATTCTCTCCACATGACCCAGCCACCGAAGTCTTCCCAATTTTATAAATTTTGTGATGTTTAGCTCCTTAAGATGAATATATACGTGAAATCCTATTTAGATACTATTTTGATTAATCTTTACGACGAATCGGCTTACAGTATGAACATCAAAAAATATGCTACGGATAAATTGAAGCTTTAACTACTTTATCTATGTATTGGAATCACAATAAAATTATTATTTACGTAACAAAAAATATAAGCGTAAACCACTAAAAAAAATGTTTTCTCATGACTTAACTATGAAGTAATGTAAGTAACAATTTTTAAAAAATACCCCTTTACGGCTAAGACTATTTTTGACTTTATCTATGTTCTAACTTTTTTTCGTTCTTATAAAATTATGCACAAAATAAATAAAAACCACTTTTTCGCTTACTAGCCTCGTGCAAAAAGACGCTCGATTTTAAAATTTTGCAGGCATGAGATTCGAAATATTTCTAGCGTTTATATTCCTCTTAAGGCTGTCATACCAGCAAATCATAATTTCAATTCCGACTGCAGCGCTCACACATCAGCCGTTGCAAGCGGACGTTTTTGGAACTAGATTTCATTCCGCTATAAGCCGGGTTTCACGTACCTATAGTTCACGCGAAGCTGGACCTACAGTATGGTTCAGATAAAGATGTTGAATTTTCGCTTCCAGAATTTTAATAAGTAGTAGTTATTTGTAATTTGTGTATTGAAGTACGTAGACATAAATAGATACATAAACACAGTAGGTATAAAGTAGATACCTACACAAAAAACAATTTGTTATATTTTTTTTAATATTTTGGTTTTTGTTTTTTCATTTTATTTTACGGCCATTAGAGTGGAAGAATTGAAACGTTACTTGAAATGGCTTTAGCCGTGTTTAGTGACCAGATCTGAAGAGTCAGGTACTTCCCCACCTCCATCTTCCCTAACTCCTTCCCCTCCCCCACTACCTTCAGCCTCACAACATACCCCAATTGGGGGTGATAGTCCCACTGGCTCCAGACGGGAGCAGTTGGGACTCTTACCTTACCGGAAAAAAAGAGTACCTAATATTCAGTTGGATTGTAAAAAATATCTCATTTTGAAATATTTATACGTGTGCATAATTTTTAATTTTATATTTATGTGAATACCGCACAAGAGACCCAAATGCTCCCGTCTGGAGCCAGTGAGACTATTTCATGACTATGGGGTATAGTATGAGGCAGAAGGTGGTGGGGAAGGGAAGGGCAGGAGATGGGGAAGAGGAAGCGAGGAATTACTTGGCTATTCAGATCTGGTCACCAAACACGGCCAAAGTAATTTTTAGCAACGTTTCAATTCTGAATGGTGGTCTTACACCAGGGCGATACTAAAGTATCTTCCACTCTGGAACGTGACGCAAATATATTATTTTTATATGAAATAATTGTGAAATAACCCAAATTAGTCAAATAAAATTTATTTGCCCACGCCGGGATTCGATCCCACGACCTTCGGATTGCGAGTCAAGAGCCTTACCTCTTGACCACGCCGGCCGTCAATAAATAGTATCAGTAATTTGGAAGGCGGGTATGGGTACCGCCGTCCCGGGAACCATGTATTGGATTATCAACACCTCTGCCATAGGTACGGGTAGCCCGGGTTCATGGGGCGAGGTTTGTCAGGATCTCGGCGGCGGTGGAATCTGCCCACCAACTACGTAGAAGGCCGGATCGGGAGAGACCTTTTTTTACAATCGCTCGACACATTGCCTATCTCTTCTTTGGGGATGCTGTGTGAAGGTTCGTTTCAGGGAAAGGGAGAAGAGGATCTTCTGAGAAGGAAAGGGTATTAGGGGTGGGTAGAAATGTGGGGGTCAGCGTGTCCAGGAGAGCGGATGTATGAATCCATCCCTCCCACTGCGGTGCAAAGCGATGTTCTGAGAGAGTAAGGCTGGAGAAGTCAAAGGGACTCCCTCAACCACTTTCTCTAGATCCAACCTGCCATGCAGCTGGTGCGCAGACGCATCCGCCGCCAAGACCTGAAAAAACCTCACCCCATGAACCCAGGCACCCCTGCTAGTCACCAAACGTTGCGAACCACTAAGGATGACCTACGGCAGACGTGTTGGTTATCAAAAAAATGGTTCCCGGGGCGGTGGTACCCATACCCGATTCTCATGTTTGTTATTTTTGTAATACGAAAAATGGATATAAAAAAGCCTACCCCCCACCTCTCTCAACCCCCTCCCCCTCTCACCCCACAACCTCTAACCACCCTCCACCCCCCCGCCTCCTTTACCCCCCCCCCCCCTATATAAAAATCAATTGCTGTTCGTTAGTTTCACTAAAACTCGAGAACGGCTGGGCCGATTTAGCTGATTTTGGTTTTGAAATGTTTGTCGTAGTCTAGGAAAGGTTTAAACGTTGAGAAAATATGGAAAAGTTGCGAGGAAGATAGTAAAAACAACAATTTAATTCTCCCATATAAACTGTTCTACATACTTTCCTGTGAATTGCTAACCGTTCATCCAATTGCGATGAAACTTTGATGAGTTGTTGTGAGCACGCCCGCAAAGTAGTCCAGTCAATAAATGCTCCAAAAGGAGGTGTAGAGTGCGTGAGCAGGGACCTAAGCGATTCCTTCAGAAACTTGTTTAGGGTGCTTAGGGTGTGAACATACTAAAAGTCCTGACGTCTTGGTGGTGAGCTAGGGGGAAGGGGGGGAGGGGGAGGTCCCAATTTTCGGGTTTCCGCTTATATCTCAAAAACGGTGCATCACACATGAAAATTTCCTAAGGATAAGTAAGAAAAGCTCATAAAATTATCTACAACTTTTATTATTTACGTAATTTTCGAAATCACGTCCATTTTTGACTTACACGCTCCACAAATGTAGATATTTTTGAAAAAAATTATTTTACCTCACATTTTTCATCAAACATTCCTTCATATCGTCTAAAATATTCATCAAAGAAAGAAATTTATTCTTAAGAAGTTGTAATAAATTTAATTCCCTTTTAGAATATATATACATATGCAAATAAGTCTCCAACCAGTAAATATTTACAGCAATTTTAAGGTTTTGCGTAAAATGTCGTCATTTTCAGAAAAAGCTGTTTTTATCTTATTACTGACACACCGACGTGCAACGACGATTATGCGACGCTCTTTTAGTAAGGCGTATGATCAGATATGACCATGGAAACCACATTGATACTATCATTCAAAAGCCGAGAAGGCATAACAGGAGGCAGAGGTATTTCGCACAATGTACTAGAAAGTGGTTAGTTGGTATGAGCGCAACTCATGAGATCTGCACTTCCCTTGAAGAGTATTGCGGAGTCTTTTTCACGTCCAGTAACAACACAAGGACCTCGGACAAGCCCACCGAAATGATGATGCAGCAGACATTTTCAAACTCAGTCAGTGGTTTGATGCACATCCTCCCTTCCCACAAGCCAATGAAATAATGTCAATTCCCAATGTCTTCTGTCAGCTCGTCGATAAAAAATCACGATGAAAAGGTTGCAGTTGACCCAACATTTCTGTTTCACCGGATGTGTATAAGCAAACGATCAGATGAGGATTTGAAGAAATTCTTTGAGTATGAGTTGGCCCCATTTCCCTTGGCACTGTTCAATGAAGGTGAGATGTGGAAGACAACTAAATCTGTCCTGTACAGCTTATTCGAGCCTACCAAAAAACTGGTCTACTGTCTCAGATGAACATAGTTGTGGACGGAAAATTTCTACTACACAGAGTAATTTGGCAAAAAGATGCCTTCCTTGCCACAATTTGTGATCATTACATCAACTACGTCAACCACCACTATCCTGGATGACTCACACTGTGGTATTTGATTGGTACCCAAACCCAGCCAACGGTACGAAATCACAAGAACAGATGCGATGATACAGACTGAGAAGGTCAGCTGACATCAATTTGACTTGGAACACTTCAATACCCGTTAAAAAGGAAGATTTGTTATCCAATCCTACCAACAAAAGTAACTTTATCTCTTTACTACAGACGAAGCTTCGGGAGAATGGGATACAGACTCTTCAGGACATGATGCTGACTTCCTTGTTGTGAAGATTGCTGTGGAACATTCCTCTCACAGTTTTGTGAGAAGCTTTCACTTCCTTTTGATTGCTTCCACTCCTCCCACCCAAGATATTCTGCTGCTGAAAACGGACGAGGGAAAACCAAAACAATGCCACTGTCCACCCAAAAGATGCAGCACCGTGCATTTGAACACATCCTGTTCTTACATTCATTTACCGGCTGCGACACAACATCTGCAACTTTCAGGAGAAGCAAGGTGGGCTTCTCAAAATTGTACTTGGAGTCAGAATTCATCAAGCAAGCGGCAATGATCTTTATAACCCCTCCTCTACTCACGGCGAGGTTGAAGAGGCTGGAAATAAATGTTTCCTGAAATGGTATGCGCCGCCAAAAAGACAGACCTTCCTTAACCAGTACCGCTTTTAGTCGTTCATAAGGTTGGTGGCAAATATGAAGCCTGACATCAGCTCCCTCCCTCCAACAGAGAACGCAGTTAAACAGTATTCCCAGTGCACCGATTGAGCTGCCCCCTGAATAATGGGGGTGGAAACGTGAAGGAGAGACCCTGATGCCAATTACAACAAAAGATCCACCAGCGCCGGAGGTCCTTCTAAATATGATATTTTGCCGCTGCACCAGGGATTGTGCAATTGGCAGATGTGGATGCCGAAAAGCAATGCTGACCTGTTCTGCAGCGTGTCTCCGAGTCTCCTGCCAAGGGAGATGTCTCAATAGCGTGCCTGTTGCCGAGGACGACGATGACGACGACATAGAGCCCATTCAGCAAGAACCATCCAATACTGAGGATGAAGATGCCATGGATGAACAACGCTTGCCAGGACCCCCATGTCCAAGGAGGATGAGAATGCAACATGATGTTATTGAGAACAGTGATAACAATGAGATCTATAATTTTATGTGCTTAATGTAACGAAATAGAATAAACATTATGATTATAAAATACAATTATGTATTTTTCAAGTAATATGATTTTTACCTATTTTATTTAATAACTGGTTTTAAAGTGTGGTCACACATATTATTAGGCGAACGATCAAGTGTTGTGTGTCAGTAATAAGATAAAAACAGCTCTTTCTGAAAATGACGACATTTTACAAAAAAACTTCAAATTGCTGTAAATGTTGAACGGTTGAAGATAAATTTACATATTTCTATATATTCTAAAAGAAAATTATATTCTTTACAACTTCTTTCAAATAAATTTTTTTCTTTGATGAATATTTTAGACGATATGAAGGAATGTTTGATGAAAAATGTGAGGTAAAATGATTTTTTTCGAAAATATCTACATTTGTGGAGCGAATAACTCGAAAATGGCTGAGATTTCGAAAATTACGTATATAATAAAAGTTGTAGATAATTTTATCAGCTTTTACTTATTCTCAAAAAATTTTCCTCTGCGGCGCACCGTTTTTGAGATATAAGCGGAAACCCGAAAATTGGGACCCCCCCCTCCCCCTCCCCCCCCCTAGCTCACCACCTAGACGTCAGGATTTTTAGTATGTTTACATCCTAAGCACCCTAAACAAGTTTCTGAAGGAATCGCTTAGGTCCCTGCTCACGCACTCTACACCCCCTTCCTTGACTGGACTAAAGGTTTCTGTATATACTGGTGAGCTCTGGCATTATGAAATTTGTATATAAAATTGCAATTGGTGCCACGCAAACTGTTTGAAAACTGAATGTACCGGGAGTGAATGTATGGAATGCGGGAGGAGGTGGAGGATGGGAGAGGGGTGAAGGATGAGGGAGGGGAGGGGAGGGGGACAAGGGAGGGGAACTCGGGAGAGGGGGCCCGCGGGATGGGTTGGGGAGGGGAACCCGGGAGGTGGGAGGGAAACTCGGGAGGGGGGAGAGGAAAACGGGTGGGGGTTTAAGGGATAGGGGAAGCGGGCGAGGGGAGTGAGGAGAGAGGAAGGGGACGTTGGAGAGGATGGGGAGGCAGAAGGGGAACGGGACGAATGGGAAAGGACACGAGCTCTGGCATCATGAAATTTGTATAATAAAATTGCAATAAGTGGCACACGAGCTGTATGAGAACTGAATGTATCGGGAATGAATGTATGGAATGCAGGAGGGGGGAGGGGAACCCGGTAGGGTGGAGGGGAACTCGGGAGGGGAGAGGGGAGCTCGAGAGGGGGATCCGCGGGAGGGAGGAGGTGATTATGGGAGGGGGGAGGGGAACTCGGGAGGGAGGATCGCGGGACGGAAAAGGGGGGGGAGTAGAGTGAGGAGAAGGAAGGTGGAGGAGGAGTGGGAACGCGAAAGGGGAAGGGGACGCGGGAGAGGAAGGGGAGGTGGAAGATGAACGGGACGAATGGGAAAGGACGCGCAGGGAGAAACAATTTCGTTATTAAATGGCAAAGCAACGAATGCTGGGTTGGTACCCGGCATATATATAGATGCTAGTAGGTATATATATAAATGAAAATGAATCGCCGAAATGTATGTACGCGCTAGGGATGGACGATATACATCGATGTATTGTAAACACTCGATGTATTGTACCGATGCATCGTATTGAAGCGATGTATTGTTAATACTTCAACATCGAATATATATCGATGTTTTTTATTCGATGCATCGAATAGGCAAACTTTTTGTTTTTTGGCTTTTCTTTATTCATTGAATTTTTTTTATTACATACATTATTATATAACTATGAAATGAGTGTCTATGATAAATAAACCAATCCCAGTAAGACCAACACTACGACTGCAGTGACTTTCACGTCGTTTCGTAATCAGTTCGGCCAATACAATAAAACCAAAATAACAATATGGCCGATCAGTTTGTATTATATTATAGTATTTGCTTCGATTTATGAACAGGTATGTGTATTAAATAGAATAACTTATTTAGTGTTATTGGTTTTGAAAGATTACTAGTAATACTGCCATATTGTTTTGTTGTTATATATTTATATTATATGAATGATTCACGCTGTAAACCAAATTCAAAGTTTGACAGCCCCCCCCCCCCCCCCCCCCCCGACGCGGGTTGATTTGTACCACCGACATATAGGAAATTTCACATCAGAAATATATCGATGTATTGGAAACATCGATGTATTTCTCAATACATCGTAATAACATCGATGCAACTGTTCGATGCATTACATCGGAAAAAACATCGATGTATTTTTTGAATGTCCATCCCTAGTACGCGCATAACTTCCGAACGACTACACCAAATTGGATAATTCTTTTTTTGTTGTGTTTGTTATTGCCAGGACAAGGTTTGTATATAACTACTGGTGAGCTCTGGCATTATAAAATTTGAATACAAAAATTTCAATAGGTGGCACGTGAGCTATTTGAAAACTAAATGTACCAGAACTGAATGTATGGAATGCGGGAGGGGGGATAGGAACTTGGGTATTGGTGCCGCGGGAGTAAAGGGACGGGAACCAGGGAGGGGGAAGGGAACCTGGGAGGGGGGAAGGGAATTCGGGAGGGGAGTTGGCGGGACGGGGGAAGAGGAGTGGAGTGGGGAGTCGGAAGGTGGAGGAGGCGGAGTGGGAACGTTTGAGGAGAAGGGGACGCGAGAGAGGAAGGGGAAGCGGAAGGTGAACGGGACGAATGGGAAAGGACACGTAGGGAGAAACAACTTTTTGTTGAACGGCATAGCAACGCATGCCGGGCACCAGCTAGTATATAAATGAAAATGAATCGCCGAAATGTATGTACGCGCATAACTTCCGAACGACTACACCAAATTGGATAATTATTTTTTTTTGTGTTCATTATTGTCAGGACAAGATTTTGTATAAAACTACTGGTGAGCTCTGGCATAATGAAATTTGTATACAAAAAATTGCAATAGGTGGCACGCGAGCTGTTTGAAAACTGAATGTATCGGGACTGAATGTATGAAATGAGGGAGGGGGGAGGGGAACTCTGGTAAGGGGTTCACGGGAGGGGGGAGGGGAACCCGGGAGGGGAACTCGGGAGGGAGGTCGCGGGGCGGGTGAAGGGGGGAAGTGGGGTGGGGAGAGGGAATGTGGAGAAGGCGGAGTGGGAACGCGGGAGAGAAAGGGAAACGGGAAGGGGTAGGGAAGAATGGGAAAGGACACGCAGGTAGAATTTCTATATTAAATGGCATAGCGACGCGTGCCGGGAACCGGCTAGTTGACAATAATTAAAAAAAAAAAAAATTGGAGCAGTTGTGACTCTTGTGCAACGTAGCAATAATTTACAATATATTTTTTTTAAATATATATTTTGGAACAGTTGGGACTCTTGTTCAGTATTCACATAACAATAAAAAAATATTCGAAATTTCAAAAATTTTAGTATGAAAGTATTCGGTCAACCTATAGATTTCACCAATACGAAACAAGCAAGTCGTAGATATTCAAAGTTCGTATTCAATTCATCATTTCAAACTGTTTGATTTAGAGCGGCGCGGACACGTCTTATTCTGGCCCATAAATATACAAACCACCCACTAGATTGATAACTTCAGGCTTTTGTTCGAGAAAAATTTGGTCACTATTTCACCATCAAAATGCAATAATTTTTCGAATGATGATGATGATGATGACGGGGATTAGTGACGTCACACACCATAGACGAAGATAGAGTAAGCAACAACAAAAAAGGCGCGACCATAGACAATATTATTTTCTTTCGGGGCCTACCCAGTACCGCCCAAATTATTAGCCTTAAATATTAATTTAAAAATAAAACTCGTAATTACATAATAAGAATTTTATTAAAAACAGGAAATACATATAATTAAAATATGATAGTGCGTTCCTACAAAACTACTGAATTTAAAAAAATTTCATTTAATAACAGAAAAATGAAAAACATGTACATATTTTAAACAAGAATACAATGTAAGCAGGTTATATTTCTGTAGCAAATTGCCACATGAAGACATTTTTTAAAGATAAATTACTTAACATACCTATTATATCTTTCGTCAGGTCTAAAATAAATTTACCATATTGCCAAAATATAACCAAGGTCCATGGAGACATTAGTTTACATAAGATGTTTGATGTTTCATTCGGGGCTCAAATGTGTATAATATTTATTAATTTGGAGTTTAGTTTAGTTCAGTTCATCATATTTTTCCTGAAATCATTAAAAAATCATTAAAATTAATGTAACAAATGTACATTGAAAATTAAAACTCTTCAAAACAAAAACAAAAAATATTACTAAAGAAGTTATATTTTATAAAAACTATATTGGTTAACTTATGGAAGTTAGTTAAAAAATTGAATTTTTATTTTATTTGTGTACATGTATATGGTACATGTATGGTATGGTACATGTACACGGTATGGTACATGTACATGTATTGTGTATATGGAAATTAGTTAAAAAATGGAATTTTTATTTTATTTGTGTACATGTACATATCTATGTATGTATGTAGTTACATTTCCTCCCATGTCATTTAATTTATGATTACTCTCATACTAAACCAAGATCTAGGATACCTACTTACTTATATAAAGAAACCTACTCAAATGCATTAAATTTGTCTGACGTTATTAAATTTTTGTAAAATGAAAGTAAGTAATAAAAATAATAATTACCTCTGCATCATTCTCAATGACCAATGACTGATAGTATTTCCCTTAACCTCATCTAACCATCTCCAGAAACGAATGTATTGGAATGTGGATATAAAATGTTATACTTATTGTAAACAAGTAAAGTTTTGTCGGTTCAGATTCCACTGAAAAATAGTAATACATTTATTAATACTGATAAAAATATTTTAAAAATGTTAAAAATAAGAACAGAATGTGCAAGCGTAGTGATAAATGTGTTGTTCCTATCATCAGGGTTGATGTTAAAACGGCACAATACCCCCAAAAAAATCTCTTTAATACTTTTTGCCGTGAAAATCTAAAATCATACTTGAATAATAGGTATTTTAGCAAACCTAACTCCTATAAGTAACTTGTGAAAAAAGCAAATGAAATGCTAATTGTTAAAATCTATTTTATTAATTTTTGGGGATCGCTGGCAACGGTTAATATGCACTTTTTTTTAAAAAAAACTTTTTGATTCACCTTAATTACATTAAAAGGCAACTATTTGCATTGGGGGAAGTGGAAAATATTTCATTCTAAATTTCATTACGTAAAATTAAAATTAGCTTTCGTCTTGTGAGATTGTACGCCAGAATCACAAACCATGTTACACAAACCTAGCGTAGCCGCTAAACTACTTGAAAACTGGGATGTTTTTCTTGCGTTGACGCGGGTAGGCGTTATAAAGAGGCACTTTCTTTTGTATCACAAACCATGTTACACAAAAATATTTTCCACTTCCCCCAATGCAAATAGTTGTCTTTTAATGTAATTAAGGTGAATCAAAAGATTTTTTCAAAAAAAGTGCGTATTAACCGTTGCCAGCGATCCCCAAAATTTACCTCTATTTTATATAATAAAAAAATATAAGCACTATTGTCAAAATCCAGAGAGGAAATTGGGGAAGATTAAATTAATGAGATAGGTCGATGCAATATAGAAAAAAAGTATACCTTTTTAAGATGTAATCGTGATGTTCGACTGTGTCAATTACTTATTAGATTCCGGGTAGATAAATATGTTCTGAAAACGGAAACATGTACAACACCGATTAAAATACAACTTAAATAACATACCTACTTTAGGAACACTGAAATATCAACCAAAGGAAGTTTCCCACCTGTAATTTTGTTCCAATTACGTATTTACGGGTCCAGTTTTTCCATTTTTCATTCGATCGCGAATTCCCAAAATCTATATTGACACTTATTGCCATAAATCTTATTGCCATCTTATTGCGTCGGAAATGTGAATGCATTGTAAATGTCAAACGAAAATAAAACAGAAAAATGCAACAAAAATCCAAGATTCCTATTGGTGGAGGCAGGCGTGAGCGTTATTTAACGAGACTAGTTACAATAACTAGCGCCACTAGCGGCGCTATTATAAAAGTGGTGAAATGCGACGCTGTAAATATTAAATATTAAATACTTCCAACAATTATTTTTCGATCAAAATTATTTATGATTTGTCAATAATGTCTTAGCAAAATAAGTATGTAAAAAAATCAGAAATATATTAGTTTATTAGTCCGCAAATAAATACACAAACTGACTAATTTTCGTCAAGAAACACATGTACGTATATAATTTTTAATGATTTTATTGAAACTAAAATTAAAATTCTAAGACATAACTTTGCTAGATAATGTATTGATTTATTTTACTGCATGATTATATTATTTGAAATGGGTGTGGTTGTGGTATAATACAAAAACTTTTTTGAAAATTTAACAAATCTGCCAACGACCTATGGAATAACCTTATTATACTAAAAATTAAAAAAAATTCTAAAATTTTATTACATAACTATGCTAGATAAAAGAACAATCTTTCGAAATCCATTTATAATTTTTTGTGGAAAAGAGTCAATACGTCTAAAAACTTTTTTGAAAATGACATATTTCTGGTTTTCTCTACCTATGTCCTCTTATGCTACGCCCAAATGCTTGCGACAAGCAGCTTGCCGCAAGCTCAGGCAAGCTCTGACAAACGAATGGCTGGCTTCCACACACTTGCGAGCGCGCCAGTGTGTTCGGAGCATCCAAGCTAGAGGCGGGCAAAGCGTCTCAGTTGAGCGAGCCGGTTCACTGGGTCTCGTTCAATGAAAAGATCCGGGTCAGTGAACCGGCTCGAATGAACGACTGAATTGGTCCATCTCCCCCGTCCCCTCCCTCGGCCCTCCACACTTTATTAAAAAGGGAACCCCGATATTTTGGGGTTCCCTTTTGAATCGGATTCTTGTATCCCTGAATGAAAAAATGAAATCCTTTGTATTTAGTTGAGTTTTGATCTTTGGTGTGAAACCAACACCAACTTTACTTTTTTAACGATTTATAGAAAGCATGAATTATTGAAAATAAACAATGAATGATTTACTGAAAATAAACAATGAGCATAATAATAATATAACTTATCCTGTTATAATAAACAAAATAATGTGGCCGGAGCGTCGACGTCACGACTGACGTATTATGCACGCATACCCGCTTGAATTACGCACACTACCCAGCAAAGGATAATGTGGCCGGAGCGCTGACGTCACGACTGACGTTTTATGCACGCAAACACGCTTGAATTCCGATATTATTATTATATTCATTGTATTTCGGTAATACATGCACGGCGCACGCACACTGACCAGCAAAGGTACGCCACCGCGTAGAAAAGTGTCATAGTGAACTGAACTGTAAACCGTTACCTTACTTTCATATTTTACCTTTCTGCGTCGCTGACTAGAGTTAGAGTGGCTATGAACGAACGAACGAACGAGCAATCCGCATCAGTACATCTAGTGACCCGCGAGCCGCGAGATCCGTTGAACGATACACTGCTCTCGGCTCCCACGGGTCAGTCGGGTCTTCGGATCTCACGGGTCAGTTGGCTCACCGGATCTGGCGGGTCAGTTGGCTCACCGGCTCACTCGTTCGCGAAGATCCGCGAACCGTGAAGATCGTTCTTTGGGAACCGGATCTTACGGATCAGTATGAAAATCCGGTTCACTGAGCCGACTCGTTCGCGAACGACTCACTTCTAATCCAAGCGCGGCGGACGTCTACCTTAGAGTATATATTGTTACTCTAAGGCTATACTATGTTTGCGTTAATCTATTTTTATTTTGGTTCCATGCCAACTCAGAATGAAACCAACTGAGAAACACCTCAGAAAGATCTTTAAAAGCTATGAGAAAATAATTTTAAAATTGCCGGTAACCCTAACCTAACTTAATCATTTTTTTTATCGTGACCTTTCTGAGTTGGCCGGTCACCTTTATTTTAACGCGAAATAAAGGGATAATATATTTTTAATACCATTGAACCATTGAAGAAGATAATACTAATAAAAATATGAAAAAGAACAAGACACAGAAAAATACAATGTCTAGTTCACACGCGGTAAAAGTGAAACCTTCAGAAAACTAAGGTAGAAAAGAGTGGGGAAGCTACGAAGCACCGCACAAAGAGGAGACATTATCTTGCAGGCTAAATCCTATAGATTTTTGTCTCTTTTTAGTGCCACTTTTTCGTTTCATCGAGTTTCAAATCACAACGGTGCCAAAGAAGTTCGAACTCGAAGATCACTTGTCTTTATATAATATTGCCTTGTATTATAAAAAAAAGTTATTCTAACAAAAATCATGTTTTTTTTGTAATAATACTGTATAAATCATCAATAAAATATTATTCATCATCAATAATCATCAATATAATCATAATCTCATCATCAATATAATATATTTTTAATACCATTGAACCATTGAAGAAGATAATACTAATAAAAATATGAAAAAGAACAAGACACAGAAAAATACAATGTCTAGTTCACACGCGGTAAAAGTGAAACCTTCAGAAAACTAAGGTAGAAAAGAGTGGGGAAGCTACGAAGCACCGCACAAAGAGGAGACATTATCTTG
The DNA here is from genome assembly GCA_917880885.1 of Limnephilus marmoratus. Classification (NCBI taxonomy): domain Eukaryota; kingdom Metazoa; phylum Arthropoda; class Insecta; order Trichoptera; family Limnephilidae; genus Limnephilus; species Limnephilus marmoratus. The sequence goes on along the minus strand of OU862917.1, from coordinate 53,381,441 downwards.
CAGGCTAAATCCTATAGATTTTTGTCTCTTTTTAGTGCCACTTTTTCGTTTCATCGAGTTTCAAATCACAACGGTGCCAAAGAAGTTCGAACTCGAAGATCACTTGTCTTTATATAATATTGCCTTGTATTATAAAAAAAAGTTATTCTAACAAAAATCATGTTTTTTTTGTAATAATACTGTATAAATCATCAATAAAATATTATTTATTTATTTTGACTCTTTAGGTAAATCCAGTCGCAATAAATTACGTTAGTGCATTAAATTTATGTACTTAAACATTTTAATAAGAATAATAAGTCAGGCTCGCCTCATACGCCATTCATATTCATATGTCTCGTAATATTATCATAGACCGCACGGAGCAAAAAAGGCGTGCATTCGCCACCAGCTCCGAAGTTCCACTGAGCGCGACCGAGCGCTTGCCGCTTGTGGCCAAAATATCCGACCTCGATCGGATCGGCGGCAAGCTCTTGCAAGCCTACGCAAGCCAAGCCACACGCGCGGCACCAGACGCTGGGGCTTGTGGACGCTTGCAGAGGCTTGCCACGTATTTGGACGCGGCTTTAAACAAAGTATAGAGCTCATTGTTATAACGTCTGCGCCAAAATCCATTTTCCAGAACCGGTCCGAAATGCGCCTCAAAATTTTTCTTTCAAAAACGTCCAGCGCTCATTCCTCTTAGTTAGTACCCAAGTCTCAGCTGCGTACGTAAGTACTGGTTTGATAAGTGTTTTGTACACTAATATCTTCGTGTTTCTGGACAGCAGTCTGGACTTTAATTGGTTTTGTAGGCGGAAATAACAGCGATTTGCGTTCTCTATGCGCTTCTGGATCTCCTCTGTGGTATTATTGTCGTTTGTTATCAGGGAGCCTAGGTATGTGAATCTTGGGTAAGAGGTTCGTTTACATTATATTATTAATTCTGTTTTTCATAATTACGCGCCTTATTATTTATCCCATGAAGTCGGCTACAATCGTATCTGGCTCTTGTTTGTAGATCTGGGATACCAACATAACAGTGACAAAATGGCGGGCGGAGTGTCGTAGTATCGGTTCACGAAGTGAAATTTTATTTATACTTTAAACGGCTGTATCTCCCTCAATTTTGCCGAGTGCGCCTTAATTTTTTTTTATTCAGCTTCTCCACACTTTTCTCATCTAGAAAGTGCCTTTTTATTAAATTTCCAAACTGTGGCAGGATCTGCATTTCACCCAAACGAATAACATGAAATGTTGCTAATATGATGGCTTGTGTCATACATTTCAACACAATAACTGGAAAATTATGGTGAGCAGTGACGCCAGCACTAAACATTCGATAATACCAACTGGACAGTGTGTTTTAATGACACGATAAAAAATGGACTATTTAATATTTTTTAATATCATTTAATAAAACTTATATATTCAGAATCAGCGTTTATTGGTCTGTATGGACATATTTTTCACTGGAGTTCCTTATTAGGGAACAAAAAAGAGAAGCCATGTTCTAAATATATCCACATTGAGACCTGATAAATCAAAAGATATTGAACACTTCTAATTACAATAGGTAAGTACAGTTTGTCAAATAAGAGTAGAAAATATATGAGGGCGCCACTGTTGATCAAATGGCAATAGTAAACACATAACTCATGGTGTTAAAGTAAAGCTGTGTAACCTACATTTTTATAAAAAATTAAAAAGGCATAATAGTGGAAAAAATATTTTTTCATTGCAGTATAGATACCCGCCGATCTCTAAATTAGAATTGTATATAGGTATATTATTATTATACCTTTGCAATTTTGTGTTAACATAATGAAGAATAACTATAATGTAATAAAATATAAAGCACAGTTTAGAAATTGCTCACATTTATTTAATATTAGATAAAGTACCTAGCGTTGCCCGGGCTTTAGATCATGTCTCTAATTTTGGATCTGAATATATTTAACTCATTCAGATCTAAAAGTAGTGTAACTAAACTCACCATTAGTGATTCTTCCTTTCTATCTATTGTTAAATTCAAATTTATGTTAAATTAAATTAAAGCAAATCGCTTTATAAATCACCTTATAATCAATTTTATGTCATAAATAAAAAATGTTTTTTAAAATGTGGTTTACTGTGTTCTATACATTCAGTGTCATTGCACTTCAAAAAAATATTTGACAGTTAAATTGGTGTTGCCAGTCTACAAATTTAGTAGTTCAAGTTTTTATATTTTCTACTCTTTTTTGACAGACTATACAATCTTAATTTTACAAACTTATCAAAGATCATAAAATAATTTTAATTTTTGATCTCTATTTTTAGTTTAAAATTATCTTTATTTTAAATGATTTTTTTGTTTGTTTTATCACCAACTTTGTATACCTATTTCTTTTTTTTCAAACTATAGGTAATGTATAAAGTATTATATTATAAAATGGGGGCCTCAGCACGGGTAAACAACCCAGTGAGGCCAACATTACTGGTTTGTACTATAAACATTTGTAAAATAATACTGTATCAACAATAAAAAAAAAAATAAAAATCTCCTTGAAGAATCAAAATTGCTGAAGAAAAATAATACACAAGTTGTAGGGATGTCGAAAGTGAAAAATAATATCGATATTTATTAAAATATCAATATCGAGGAAAAAATATCGATATATCGGTCAAATTTTCAAAAGATTTTGGGTTTTTAAAATAATAGTGTATTAAGCTCAATATTATCAATAGTAATTTTTATACACAACACAATGTGCATTATTTTAATGTACAAAAATCTCAATAAAAGAGAAAGTATTTTTATTAGGTAATAATTACAAAAATATCAAAACTAAAAAGCTATCTTTTAACTTGTATGTAAACGACGCATACAAAGTTTGTATGCGTCTCAGTAACATTCTATTGGCGTATTAATCTGTCAAAAAGGACTTTGCATAAATATACCAATCCCGGACTTCGTGTTTGGAACAAGGTATGGTCAATAATCATAGACAATTGGGAACCAACACATATGAGTGGCTTATAAAAAAAATAGCATACATTTCTATGTATGTACCGTACCAAGTACCAATACACATGAGATAGTATTAGTGATCGATCACAAATTCTAATGCAAAGACAATAGCTATTAATAGATAAAATTTCAACTGCCAGATGTCATGAGTTCGTTCCTATACGGTTTTGGATTCTAGTTTAGATTTAAAAAATATCGTTTTTGATACAATTTTCGATATTGGATATTTTGTATCGATATATCGGATCAAAATATATCGGCTAAAAATATCGATATATTGAATTAAAAATATCGATATATTGATACTTTTTCAACAAGCCTAACAAGTTGTAGTTTGAAAGTCGGCTCGCCTATTGTTTCTTCGGATAATAATAAATTAGAACTTTTATATCACAATAAATTATCCTTCACAAATAACGTTCAGTAATAAAAAAATATAAGTACCTACCTATTTTTGTGATTTCATAAAATGACTCCATCTTTAGTTTTACTTTTCTTTGTCTTCTCTAGTATTTTGGGCTAAATGTTGGTGTACCTGGTTTCGCATTCAAATTTCAAACGGCCTCCAACCGTTTTACTGACTTTTGTTTGTGTCAGTTTGTATTCATGTCTGTGCATGTTTTTGAAAAAGTGAAATAATATTTAAATAGTTTCGTATTTTATTGTATCAAAACATAGAATCGCTTTTTGAACTGTCAAATAAAGTTATGTACATTAATTATCATTAGATATAGAGATACATTTTCAACCATGGATCCGACAAGTAAAATTCCAAAAGTCAGGCAAGTTTGGCAACCAGCTAAAAGCAATTTATTGAGAAGCATTCCGGGCCTAGCGGGCCTTACATCGGCGAAAGAATCATTACCAGTTATGAAGAGACCTCAAACTAATTTACGGAGAAGTAAATCCTTTTCGGAACTTCAAGTACGAAAGCCGATATCTGATAGAAACGGGATGGTGTTGCATCCGATGCTTCCGAAAGGGGATATAGTTAAGTCAAGCGGATCTTTAGCGCATAGCAGAGATTTGGCGAAATCTAACGGATTTTTAAATCAAAATAAAGAGAATAAACCCTTTGTCAGAAATACCACAACTGCTGTTAAACGAGCTGGTGCGCCTATTGCTCCAATTGTTGCTGCAAAGCTTCCACGGAATGCCAATGTGTCTGCCAACGGTTTAAAATCCGCTACGGTAGCGAAGCCGGCAGCTGTAAACAAAAAGATTCCGCTTTATGACTACAAGGCTCGCTTTAACGATCTGCTCGAGAAGCATAAACCCATGAAGGAGGAGTACTTAGAATTGAAGAGAACCCGTGATACTATTGAGGAGGAATTGGAAGAGATGAGAACGCAGTGGGAGAGCTACGCAATCACACTAGAAGAGTACAAAAAGAATGCTGAAGTGGACAGAAGTAAAATAAACCAACTGACCATTGATAATAGTCAAATGTTAACAAAATACGAACTAGTCGTCAAGGAAAATGAAGAATTGAAAGCCCGACTTGGTGAAATAACGTCTGAATTATTTTATTCAAAACAGACTCTTGAAGAAATAACAAGGAAGCTTAATAACAGTGAAGAGGTTAATAGGCAACAAGAACAAGTATGTTTAAATTGATTTCTAATAATGGTCAGTAACGGATTTATACATTTCATAAGTACCTATAGGCCACGTCATTTGCGCCGCCCCTTCCTCCTTCTTAGAAGTTGCCACCTATCATAATCACACACAACTAACAAATCCAGGACTGCTTATGGTTGGAGAGTTGAAGGTAGTTTCCGATGGATGCTGGGATTCACAGGTATTCAATAGCATCCAGCGGTCACATCATTCATATTGATGTGCCTCGGGGCTGCTGGTAGAGTGGCACTTCTCAACAATGTGCTACGCAGTTTGAACATTTCTGCATTGCCAAAATAGTCCTTTACTCCATTTGTGCATTATATTCACAATATCTTTGATGTACTATTTAATGTTTCCTGTTAAGATTTAAAGTTGCAAATAATAATTTGTTGTTTAACGTTTTAGTTGATAGCGAAACAGGCGGCCGATGTTGAAGAGTTAGAGGAGTCCACCCAGAAACTTCACTGGGAGAGACGCAGCTTACATAACAAGCTTCAGGATATGAAAGGTACTAACTTTTATCTTAAATTTTGGTAAATTTTCCTTACTCCACCTACGCACCGTCCACATGGCACTTTGCATTTAGTTGGGGAAGAATCTTGCGATCATACATAAAGACAGTCTTTGACCATATTTCATCAGAGGGTCAAAATATTTCCGCTTTACAATAAAATCCAAATGTTTCTGAATGTATCCCAAAACAAAAAAAAACTGTTTATGAAAGGTGATTAAATACACTTTTAAAATCAATCAAACAAATTTTATAAATCGAAGTAAACATACAATTTTCGAAATATAACAATTTTGCATGCAAACATAAAAAAATTTAAAAATGGCTCTCCTTACGTTCTTTCTAAGTTAAAAAAATACAAACATGTTTTATTAGACAAATGTATTATAAATGTTATTGTAAACATATGTTAAGAGGGTATTACCAGAGAAAACCAGAAATATGTCATTTTTAAATGAGATTTTAGACGTATTGACTCTTTTCCACAAAAAATTTTAAATGGAGTTCGAAAGATTGTTCTTTTATCTAGCATTCGCATGTTTTAAATTTTGAGAAAAAATGTTTATTTTTAGTATAAGGTTATACCATAGGTTGTTGGCAGATTTGTTAAATTTTCAAAAAAGATTTTGTATTATACCACACCCATTTCAAATCATATAATCAATCATGCAGTAAAATAAATAAATACATTAGGGAACGTACCCATACTACGTGACATGTTTAGGGGGGGGGGTCTTCAAAATGTCACGCTCCATACAAATGAGCGGCGGGTTGCTTAGGATTTTGGTCACGGGGGGGGGGGGGGGGGGGTTAAAAATTGCAAAAAGTTGGTCACGTAGTATGGGTACGTTCCCTTATCTGGCAAACGCATGTTTTAGAATTTTAAATTTAGTTTAAATAAAATCATTAAAAAAAATATATGTAGGGTAAAGCAAGGTTATTTGGTGATATTTTTGATTTATCGTCATGTACTTTGAAAAATAAGGATATTAAAAATTTACAAAATTATTTATTGCTTAGGTACATTATTTCAGCACATATTTTAAAAAGAAAAAATAAAATAATAACTAACATAACACAAGAAAACTTTCAAATGTAAATCACCAAAAGATATAGGTAATTTGGTTAGAGGTAAGGTTATTTGGTTATAGAGGGTGTTTAATTTGGTGATACTCCTCCCTTCGACTGTAAATAGGTAAAATAACATTAAATGTGTTTTTAAATCTTCAACGAGATTATAAAATATTGATTACCCATGCGTCACATGTGTTATCATCTTCGTCTTCTTGCTTTTTTACGTAGTGGAACAGAAATCGCAATAAATCCACTTTCCTTTCGTTTTATATTGGTCGTCTTCTGAAAAAGTTTTCATACACATACCACATTTCCACTCATTATCGATTCCACTTGGTTTTAAGGATTTTGTGGAAAAATAATCAATTCTGCATGATGTTGATGGTTCTGACCGTTCTACCTTTTTTGACGAAAAAGATTTTTCGGCGCGAGGTTTAACGGATTTTGCGGACACTTAATTAATCCTACGTAATGATGATGGTACTGACAGAACTACCTTTTTTTGTCAATGAGGTGTCAAACTTTTTGCGGGCGAATCTCTTTTAATTCTTGTCGTTGATGTTGGAATATTGTGGGAAATTTTGAAAATGTCTTCAAAATCGGTGTTCTTTTTGTTGGAACCGTGATGGTTAATGCTTTTTCTGTTAATTGAGAAGGTCCTAAGACTTCTGGACTTCTTTATTAATTTGAAGGCATTTTTGAAAATCTGCGCGCATACGCTGGTTTACGTTTGGAGATGTCATCATATATTCATTCAAACTCCGACTCCAGAAGAGCGATTCTATATCTTTTGTGGGATCGTTATGAGATAATGGACATGATCTCCTGTCAGATTTGTGTGATTTATTTGCTTTTCCATTACGTACATTAAATGAATTCATGATCATGCATACTTGCAGTAATTCATGTTTAAAACGATCAAAACTAAAATATGTTACAGTAAATATGTAAAAATCGCACAAATCTGACTGATGATCACGTCCATTATCTCATAACGATACCACAAAAGACATAGAATCGCTCGGCAGGCTGCTTTCAATGGACGATACACTCCGATATCTAATGGCTGTAAGAGGTGGCTAGCGAATATAATAAATATTTAACGAATTAGAAAGGTAACTTGGTGACAGGTAATTTGGTGAGGATAGGAAGTTTGGTGAGGATAGGAAGTTTGGTGAGGATAGGAAATTTGGTGATATGTTTAAATAGACCAAAACAACCTTAAAACTGTTCACCGACCTAATATGCATGATGATAATTCACCATTAATCCAGAAGTTGAATTATAGAAAATAAAAATAAATGTTAAAAATCACAATTCGTTAAGTCCAAAAAAACATTTAAAAAAACTTAATATTACCCACATATTACTTAAGCTCCTACCAAAAAAAAAGTAGGACAGCTGCCATTTTCTTTAAGTATGACTATGCAGCATACTTTACTGATTAAAATAAGGTGTAAAACCTAAACATACCTTCAGAAATCCCAGATTACTTGATTAATTACAATTTGAAGTCGCCACAGCACATTGAAAGTTGTAAAAATATTTTTCGTTTGAGTAAAATTATTTTCTGTTTCACCGACCACGTAAAAACTTGCGAAGTTGATTTATTATGGTTCACAGGTCTGTTTTCCATCTACGATTCTAATTTCAAAGTTGTGTACTGCATGGTAAATTTAATAATTACAAAATTCTACACTATCACCACATTACCTGTATCACCAGATAACCTCGCCTTACCCTACATGTGTTTCTTGACGAAAATTGGTCCGTTTGTGTATTTATTTGCGCACTTACAAACTAATATATTTCAGATTTTTTTTACATTCTTATTAACTTAGACATTATTGAAAAATGGTAAATATTTATTATCAAAAAATAATTACAAAAAGTACATAATTTTAATAGTTTTATCATCACCCTGTCGGCATTTTTGGATGTAGGTATAAATTAAAGCAAATTTGGAATGAAATAAAATCGATATTGAGTTATAATTTTAAAAAGCTGGTACGGAGAATAATGAATCATTCTCATTGGAACCGCCCTGTACGATCGTAAGAACAATTTTCGACGAAATATGGATTTTCGGCCGCTGGTTGGTTACACGCTGTAAAAATAATTAATAAAAAATTCCCAATGTTTCATAAATTTTTTTCAAATTGCAATCTCTTGGGTTTCATAAAGGTCTTCATTTTACTTATTTTATGGTTCAAGAAAATGAAGATAATGTTGGTAGTTCTTATTTGAAGTGTGACACAGTTAAATATGATTGAAGGGGGTAGAGTCTAATTAGCTCAGTGGTTAGAACAGAACCCCAGCAAGACTAAGGTCTTGGGTTCGATTCCTAGAAGTGACTGAATCTTTTTCTATTCAAATTTTTGTTTGGGGTCGGTATGATTAAATAAATAATTAATATAATGTACGCAAATTTCTTTTATGTTAATGGTTTAACCTATTAGATTTTAATAAATAGTTTTTGTTGAAACTTATGCAACATAATATGTTAAAATTTGATTTAATGAATTCAGGCAACATCCGAGTGATTTGCCGCGTGCGCCCCGCGCTGGCGGCGGGCAAGCCCGTGGCAGCCATGAGCTTCCCCGATGCCTGCACCATCGAGCTGGAGCGCTTCGAGCCTGGCAACCGTCGCCTCGCCAAGCACGACTTCAAGGTGGGTCACCAACTTCATAAACCAACCAAAGTCCTAACGTACGAAGTCTAGGATTATCTTTTATTCTTCTTGAATCATTGCTCATTGCTGAAGATTGTGGTCATGACCCCCATATGTTGTAAGCAGAGTTTCTATTTAATAAGTCAGGTACGCCTCATACATATGTCTGGTAATCTTATACATAATATCTTGAAAATGAGCTTATAGGTCCAAGTGGTTAAGCAAATTTTGGACATCATTATCCAATTGATCGGTAGAGATTTCCCGGTGTTTGGTTTTCGATTTGACCATTCTATTTAATTAAATATCATACATCCAAATATCAACATGGTAACGGTCCGTGATGGCAAAAAAGGCAATAAACATACATTCCTTATCGCTAAGTGTTGCAGTTCTTTCAAAAGATGAGATACACAATGTACGTGGGTCTGTTTCCTCCAAAGGAAAAAGTATTCATTTTCTTGCATCTCTCTCACACACCGCACTGTGCCGTCTCCGTAGACCTCTACAATACTATTTGAAATGATGGAATGGTATAATATATAATAATATTCTTATGTCTATATAGATTCAAGGATAATATTGAAGTGTGAGTGAATTACAAAAATTAAAAAAATCTTAAATTTCAATGCGCTGATGGTTTTGCTTTTGTTCTTAAACATGTAATGCTGCAGCTCTTTCTTACACACTATATAACAACATTCGAAAATGAGGCAAAATGTGAATGTATGTCTGCACCCCCCAAAGGAAACATACAATCATCATCCATCTCCCTCTCATTATAAAGAAAATGAAACGCAAGGAAAAAGTAGTACTTTTGAGGAAACAGTCGCATGTATTTTGTGTGTCTCACCATTATTTAATGTGTAAGAAAGAGCTGCAGCATTATAGCGATTAGGAATTTATGTAACGGTGAATTTTAAAAGTGCTCAATAAATTTTAGGTTTTATAAAGAAAATATAGAAAAAATCATAATTTATTTAATTTAAAATATCTCCTTCCTGATAATTACAGTGAATTATTTTACATATAAGGCATATTTAAGGAATATGTATGTATAAAAAATAAGCAATAAGTATTAGAATAATGTCAGTCCTCCTCATTAGGGTTTCCTGTCTGAAGGGTCTGTTGTTTTCATATTTTTGTATCGAGTATCTGTTAAGAGATAAAGTTTGGGTTCTATATGTGATGCAAATTCACCAACTTCCCGCTTGTACTACGAGTTTCCGGTCACCATGTCTAGCTGCATGTCCAAAAGATGTGCATTTTCAAACTGGGAATAAACACTATGTATATTTTTGCTTATTGCCCTGGTTTAGTATCTATGTTTGGCAGTGTGTTCATTCAAAAGTTTTTTAAAAATTAAAATAAGATATTTTTTGACTGGGTGAAAGGCTGTTTTCGATGCCTAGCTTTCTCAGATTGAATAAATTAATGCACCTGGCCATCCACAGAATCCTCAATATTATTCTCCAGCACCTAATTTCACAAACAATTATTCGTTAAGTGCTGTGTTAAAATATGATGTGTGATTTGTTTGACAGTTTGACCGAGTGTTTGGTCCGTCCAGTAACCAGGAAGACGTGTGGGAAGAGGTGTCCTGCCTAGTGCAAAGTGCCCTCGATGGATATAACGTCTGCATATTTGCATATGGACAGACTGGATCAGGTATGCAAACTTTATAATTAAACTGTTCAACTCTAAATTAAATGTTTTATGCAAAGGCAAAGAATGGTACTGATATGAATTTGATTATTTCTAGTGACCGACCGAAGTTTCGGTTTCGGCAAATTTCGGCATCAGTTTCGGTTTCGGCAAATTTTTTTAGTCATGTTAAAAATCGATTGTTTATTGTTATTTGGCTTATTTTTAACACTTACTCAGACAGTTAACACATGTTTAATTAAATAAATAATAAAAAAAACAATAATTGAAGTATGTGAAAAAATTATATATTTTTAAAATTACTTATATAAAACAAACAAAATCTATAAAAAATAACGCTGATGCACAAAAAACCTCGTAGTGAAAAAAAATGAAAGATGTGTTGTTGTTTTTATTTATGTTCCGAACATATAATATATTTCAAAATTCATTTTTAATCATTTAACTTTTGTAAGTTAAGGCTTTCTATTTCAAATCGGAGTTAGGAAGTTTACATAAAAACCGAGAATGGAGATACGTATTTTACAAAAGATACCTACGTACTTTTCTGCGAACAGTTTTATGAACACTAGCAGAAGAATTGGGAGATAGGAATTTTACATTAAGAAAATAAAACACAACAATACAGAACTGCAATATTTATTTTATGAATTACTCAGTAATTACTATAATTACTCAGTAATTACTATAATTACTCAGTAATACATCCTAATTGACTTTTATATTTAGTCTCAGTATGTAAGAATAACAGGATAAATATAATAGTACTTAGTACACAAAGCATAACAGCACAATACTAATGCTATGAATAATTTTGAAGTTAAATAATAAGACCTGAAATGGTAAATAAAATAAAGTATGTGGAATTAAGGAGTTTCGAAGTATTCGCGAGTAAAAATGTGCACCATGGTGTTAAGCAGTTTCCTAATTTGTGTTTATCTAAAAAATATATATTTTTTTAAATTTACGAGTTTTACTAGTCGATGCGGGACTAATTTTAACACCAGATGGCATTAAAAACGTATTTTCGAAAAATTTGGAGTTACGCGTCTACGAATTAATGCGACGATATAGGACATTCAAAATACTTTGGAAAAATTTCATATAATAAATAAACTATCCTCTCAGGCTGTGTAAAAATTGTATATTTCTTTCTATGAACAATTTTTTAATTAGTAAGGAGGCATACATTAATTACGTGAGCAGTTTTTCTTCCAATCTAGACCCCTCTCCCCCCTTGGTGAGATAAATTTGGGCCACTTCATATATTTTTTTCAAGTAACGTGAGATTTTGCTGAACCCCCTCCTCTCCCTTTTGAGGTCACGTAATTAATATATGCCCAATGACTAGATTCCCAGCGAAATACGGCTGCCCTGAAGAAATTGAGGACGCAGTAGAAATACTGAGTCACTCGATGATAGGGGCATTCGAAAATAGCTGTCCTCTGAAGACAAGTACCAGGGATAAAACGCCGTGGTGGAGCAGGAAACTGCAGGAGCTACGGAAACTAGTAAGGCAAGCTTTCAATAGGGCCAAAAAATCTGGAAACTGGGATGCTCACAAGCAATACCAGAAAGAGTACAAGGAAGCAATCCGGATAGCCAAAACAAACTCCTGGGAGAAGTACTGCGGGGAGGTGGAAACCATCCCGCAGGCGGCAAGAATTCAAAAAATCCTTGCTAAAGACCCAGGGGCAGCTAAAGGCCCATTTCGGGAAGCCGATGGAAGCTTCACCGATAACTGCGAGGAGGAGTTGGAGGAACTGCTGGGGAAACATTTTCCCGGCTACAAAAAGTTAGAAGCAGGTGACACCGGGCCACCACCAGCCCGAGTTATGCGGGAAGGTAAGGACTGGGACACTGCAGCTAAAATAGTGACTCCCTCCAAAGTTAAATGGGCAATCGAAGGGTTCGACCCTTTTAAAAGCGCGGGAGAAGATGGTATCTTTCCGGCACTTCTTCAGAGGGGCCTAGATACAATCTTGCTTCCGGTAACTAAGATTCTGAGGGCGTGCTGCGCCCTCGGATACATCCCCACACCATGGAGGAAAACAAGGGTAGTGTTCATACCTAAACCAGGGAGAACTGACTACGACCAACCAGGCGCATTCCGTCCAATTAGCCTCACCTCTTTTCTTCTAAAGACAATGGAGAGGCTAATGGATAGGCACATAAGAGACGGGGCACTGAGAGAAAATCCCCTCCATGAGTTACAATTTGCGTATCAACCAGGTAAGTCGGTTGACACGGCACTGCACAGGTTGGTATACAAACTGGAGCAGGCGCAGGCAACCGGGGAACTAGCGGTTGGACTCTTCCTGGACATAGAGGGAGCATTCAATTGCACCACTATTAAATCCATCGATGAAGCGGCAGAAAGATATGGACTCGACAAAACCACCAGAAGATGGCTGAAGAACATGCTTTCAGGTCGGATTCTTACGATGAAAAGGGGTGAGGTGATACTCGAGAGTATTGGTGACGCGAGGGTGTCCACAGAGGGGGGTTTTATCACCCTTGCTGTGGAGCCTGGTGGTGGGCAACCTCATCAGGAAACTCAACAACAAGGGCCTGTATACTCAAGGGTACGCGGATGACATCGCAACCATAATAAGGTGTTGGGATGCAGACACGACCAGAGGCCTCATACAATCAACACTGGCAACAGTGGAAGAATGGTGTAAAGAAACAGGGCTGACGGTCAACCCGGACAAGACAGAACTAGTCATCTTTACACGCAAAAGGAAACTAGAAGGATGGAGCAATCCAACCTTCTACGGAAAGGAAGTAGAACCCTCTGACACGGTTAAGTACCTCGGAGTCATCTTAGATGCCAAACTGAGCTGGAAAAACCAGGTGGAGACTGTAAGCAGAAAAGCCTGTGTTCTCATGTGGGCAACTAGGCGAATCTGCGGCAGAACGTGGGGACTCAAACCCAAAATGATGCGATGGCTGTACACAGCCGTTGTAAAACCAAGACTCATGCATGCAGCCTTGGTCTGGTGGAGGAGAACAACACTGAAAACAGTGAGAGCCACACTCAACCACATACAGGGACTTGCATGCAGAGGAATCACAGGAGCTATGCGAACCACTCCAATACTAGCCATGGGAGTGCTGCTAGATCTACCCCCACTAAACTTAGAAATAGAGGGGGCGGCGATGGCAGCAGCCCACAGGTTACAATGCAAAGGTCAATGGAGAGGTGAGTTGCCCAAAAACAGTCATACGGAGATCGGAACAAGACTGAGGGCAATTAGTCCGACAGCTGGAATGAAGCAGGACGGCAAACAAGCCGAATACTTCTTCAGACAGCAGTTTGATGTGATGTACCCCACCCGGGAGGAGTGGGACATGGTCCCAGGTCCAACCTCCAGACAGGAACTAATCTGGTTCACAGATGGGTCCAAAATGGAGGAAGGAACGGGGGCTGGGGTATGTTTACAGGGTTCCAAGAGGGAACTAAGTATACCTCTAGGAATACACTGCACTGTGTTTCAGGCTGAGATGAAAGCCATCTTGGCCTGCGCACAGGAGAATATACGTATCGGGTACAGGAATAAGAACATAACTATTTGTTCTGATAGCCAGGCAGCCCTTATGGCACTGGAAAGTAACCGATGCGACTCCAGACTGGTGATGGAATGTAGAACCGTTCTTACAGAACTCGCTACCATCAATAAAATAACCCTGATATGGGTACCAGGACATAAGGGTATTGAGGGCAACGAGCGGGCTGACAAACTAGCAAGGAAAGGGGCGAAAGCACCACTTGCGGGATCTGAGCCGGCCGTAGGAGTAGCAGCTTGCCACACCAAATTACATATCGAGAGGTGGGTCAAATCCCAGCACTGGAAGGAATGGGAGAGGGCACCCGGAATGAGACAATCCAAAGTACTCATAAACGGACCCGACCCCAGACGGACCAGGAAACTACTCGATATGGACAGAAACTCGCTGAGGGAACTGGTAGGCCTACTAACGGGACACTGCCATCTCAGGAAACACATGCAGCTATTGGGAGTGGAAAGCACCAGTAGATGTAGAAAATGTGAAGAGGATGAAGAGACTCCAATTCACTTATGGTGCCAATGTCCTGCCCTGGTGAGAATTAGGCTCAGATACCTGGGGAGACATGTTGTAGAACCAGAAGACCTAGCCACATATCCGATAACAACTCTGGTGAACTTTATTAAAGGGACTGGGTTATTGTTAAAGGATTGAGGTAAAATGGGAGAAAGTACAATGGGCCCATGGCCTAAGTACTCACGGGAACCAATGGTAAACCGTCTCCGCTTTAAAAAAAAAAAAAATATATATATATATATATATGCCCCCTAATGTTTTCACATCTGCGGCCGTTTATCAATTTGTAACCGATTATTTACAGTCGTTACAAATTGAATAAAATTTTCATGGGGTTTTTTTAGTAAGGCTAATAGTTATTAATTAACCTGGGAGTCATTCTCCAGATCCAAGGGTCAAAGTTTTGCAGTTTTGTTTAACCTTTCAGCATATTTATAATTCGGCTAATGTACTGACTATTTGTCAAAACACTTGTTCTGTATTGTCTTTAAAAAAATACTAAAATATAATAATATATATTAAAAATCTGTGATTGTGAACATTTTTGAAATGCCTGTAAGTAAATAAAAAAAACAGCAGAATGTGAAAACGTCACAAGAGTTGCATATTATCGCCAGTAAGACTACGGCATCTCCGTTTGGAGTATGTTGCGAGCGGTGGCGGCTTGTGGCTGTTGGGTGTGCTAGAGTGCTTATATTAAAAAATGGCATTATTGATGTTGTAGTAGGAGAATTTTCTATTTTTTATTGAAAATCTGTTTTTTGTATGAAGATTTTCAGGAAATCCGTGCGGTGCACAGCCTAACTGAAATTTCCTGAAATTTTTAATACAAATTTTTTTTTTTTTTACTAAAACGACATCAATAATGCCATTTTTTTTTAATATTAGCTCTCTAGCACACCCAAAAGTCACGAGCTGCCACTGGTTGCGAAGTAAATAAAGTCATTTTAAGCAACTTTTCAATCTCGCCTATTTGATAAAAGCATTAATTTCAACGTAGGAACTGTGCATTTATTTACAGTAACAGGAATACTGCATCTTTACTTACCTAGAGCAGTTAAATTGGGATTATATAAAAAACAATATAATCTTTAATGCAAAAAACAAGAAATTTTCTTTTTTTTCGGCAAAACAAAAATTTGATACTCAACAACTTCCCATACTCTACTCATTTTTGCTAATTTTGGTAATCACTGTGTTTTTAGTTATGACAGCACTACATCAAGCTTGTATACTTTTAGATTGTAAAAAATTAATAAGGGAACGTACCCATACTACGTGACACGTTTAGGGGGGGGAGGGGTCTTCAAAATGTCACGCTCCATACAAATGAGCGGCGGGTTGCTTAGGATTTTGGTCACCGGGGGGAGGGGGGGGGGGGGGGGTTGGGTTGGGTTGGGTTAAAAATTGCAAAAAGTTGGTCACGTAGTATGGGTACATTCCCTAAACATTAAAATGCCCTACAAACAGATAAGCTCTTTTATGTGCCATCACACTCAAAGTTAGGCTAAAGTTTGAAAGTCCCCAATGTATGTTGCTTTGCTTTCAGGAAAAACATTCACAATGGAAGGTTCAGGAACGGAGCCTGGAGTCATCCCCAGAAGCTGCACCATGCTGTTCCAGTCCATGAAGCAACTCTCCAAGTCTGGGTAAGTTTTCCTCTAAATTTTTAAATCTAAATTATCTTTTGCGTATTATAAATCACAAGTTTGCGTTTAATATTAACTATAAAGCAAATAATCTGTCTGTATGTCTCACTAAACACTCTTGATGAACAAAACAAACACTCCTGTCATGAAATTTCAGGCTGGAATTTCTAGATCAGTACGACAATTTATATTAAATTTATCATTTGCTTTATGAGCCAAATAACATTTTACACAGTAGCAACGCCCCCTTTGCATCTGTAAATTTAATGTTTTTGAATTATATAACGACTGACAACGGCAGTATGAACACATCTAGAGAGAGAGAATAAATTTTAGTATCTGAGAATTCTAACTACAGAATTTTCAAAGCAAATTTCAAAGCAATTCATGAACATATTATTTATTGAAATGAGTCTTTTTTATAGTTGGGAATACACGGCCCATGCCTCCTTCCTCGAGATCTACAACGAGCAGCTGTACGACCTGCTGCAGCCGTCCAGAGACCCTCGGGAGCTGGACATCCGCATGGTGGACGCTAAGGGCTCCGATGTCTATGTTACCAATCTGACTGAACAGGTAATTGTTGTTATTATTAGAGTGGCTTTCTGGTTAATTGTTCGGTCATTAAAAATCATTCCATGTCTAGAAGAGATCATCATCGTTGCTACAACACGTGCCATATCACCAAGGATTCTGTGCTGACCTCTTCACTCCTCTGTTTAACTGATTATTTTATTTTATTAAGTAACCTCTTTAGTGATCAGTTATCTTTTGCAAGTTCTTACCTTTTCTTTGTCTTTATTTATTTATAATTTCTCACCATACATGTGTTCTTATTTTTTTTACATACAAAAATATTAACCTCACTAGGACTAGCAGCCTGTATTGAGGTTAAATTCATAAATTTGAGTGATGCATTTACACACAAATCACTAAAATACAAAAAAGTCACTAAAATAAAAAACACTACATCCAAAACACTAAAATATTACATGCGGAAAGTAAGAAATAACAATATTATATTGGTGACCAGATGGGTAATTTGTAACAATATAGACCATAAAACAAATCCTTAATTAATTACTATACCCACCAAGAAACAAAGGTAGTTCAAAATAACTAGGGTGACACTCCGATTTTGACAAATGGAACTCAAATAAAATCTAGTTATTTAAAAAAAATATATAAAAATATTTAAATTTATTTAAAAATCAAATATTATTAAAAAAAAATCTTATTATTTTAAAATATATATATATTTTTTTATTATTTAAAAAAAGGCCAAGGATGAAAAAATAGTATGCCAATCCTCTGACAACACAAAAATCTTAACATTTTTTTTTAAATTTAGCTAATGAATTGGAAGACTTTATGTAATCTGGCAGAATATTAAACAGAAGTGGAGCCTGATATAAAAAGTTTCTTTGGCCAAAAGATGTTTTAGTACTTATTGCGACAAAGTTCATTCTTGAGCCAATTCTAGTGGTATGGATTTGTTGGGTTCTTTCTGCAGAATAAGTATTGATAAAAAATTTATAAATTATTTTAGAGATGTACAGCTGTTTCATACTCATAACGTCAGATTCCTTGTAAAGAAGTTTCGATGGATAATGAAAATTTTTTTTTTGTACATGACTTTAAGAATTAATTTGTGAGCAATATTTAGTGGCTTTACTGATTAGAATCTTTCTGAGCTACAGCCAGAGTGATGGGCCGATTAGCAGTGGTCTGACTGAATGTTCTGTAGGCATTTGGTGTTGGTGGAAAGGTTTGAAATATCTTTGGACCGTAATATTGTCTTTTGCTAATGTTGTGGTTATTTAGTAGCATTCTGAGGAAAATTTTACAATAAATGGCATTTATACATGCATATATTTCATCCAGCTTTGAACAGACTCCATCAAATGTCTCCAAAAACTAACTAAATCTTTAAATTCCAGGAAGTACACACCGCCGAGGACCTGCTCCGTCTCGTCGCGCGCGCCCAGCTGCACCGCCAGACGGCCGCCACGGCCGGCAACGAGCGCTCATCCCGTTCGCACTCCGTGGCCAGGATCCGCATCTGTGGCAAGCACTCCGGCCGGGAGCTACAGCTGGCCGCTCGCCTGTGCCTGGTGGACCTGGCGGGCAGTGAGAGCGCCAAGTTGACGCAGAGGATCAAAGAGACCAAAAATATCAATAGAAGTCTGTCAGAACTTGGACAGGTGGGTCTTCTTTTGTTGCACCTTCAATTGTTATTTTTAAATGGGGTATAATTTGATTATCTGTATTGGTGTCCTGTGATAACATATTACTTTTGCCACAAAATCGAAGATATCGATCTTGAAAACATGTGGTTTCAGCAAGATGGCGCGACTTGTCGCATATTTGGTGTGGTTTTCTGAAGAGTAGCCAACAAACCTGCAATGTTGGAGCATCTAAAAACTAATGTATGTGCCACATGCGCAGATAAAAGCACAAGCATATATCTGTTGAACCGCGAGTACTTGTTGTACCATCACATGCGCTATCAAATATTTCTTTGCTTGACATCATTATCCATAACTAATTAATGTTACCAAATAAACGATTCATAAAAAAAATATATGATAATGTTACATTTTGAGTATTTTTTCATAAATAAAAGTTAGGAAACTGGATCATCTTTATAAACATTTTATATTGTATTTATTTATTTCAGGTCATTTTAGCCCTCCAACAAAAGCAAGAACACATCCCCTTCCGCAACAGTAAGTTAACCCGCCTGCTGGAGCCGCAGCTGGGCGGAGCGGCCAAGGCCCTACTGGTGGCGGCCGCCGCTCCGTACGAGGACTGCTCGCAGGAGTCGCTGAGCACGCTCCGCTTTGCCACGCAAGTCGGCCACTGCTCCACGGCCACCGCCAGAAGAAACATCGCACTGGCCAACCCCACGGCCGCCCCCGTGCAAACCCCTAACAAGCACTGATTTATTGGTTCATTCATAGTGCAGTGTCACAACTGGATTGATCGATGGATTCATTCATTGTGAAATCACGGCTAGATTGATTCATTCATGATAAAATGTCTCGACTGGATTGATTGATTCATTCATGATGAAATGTCACTACTGGATTGATTGATTCATTTGTGATGAAATGTCACACCTGGATTGATTGATTCGTTCATGATGTAATGTCACGACTGGATTGATTGATTCATTCATGATGAAATGTCATGACTGGATTGATTGATTCATGATGAAATGTCACAACTGGATTGATTGTTTCATTCATGATGAAATGTCGCCACTGGATTGATTGATCCATTCATGATGAAATGTCATGACTGGATCAATTCATGATGAAATGTCAACCAGATGCCAAATATGATGATACTTTAGCGTATATATGGTGTCGATATTTTTTGTTCGTTTTACTTTTCTGTAATAGCATTCGGGTCAAGTGGGTTTATAGACAAAAATACAACCATTTTTGAGTGAAAATTGAACAACGACATTAACCAGCATTTTGACATTGTGTGTTTGTAAGAATTAGTGTCCTTGTGACTTGTAAATATATATAATTTAGTGACGTTGTGACATAATAGAGAAATATGAAAGGCGATTTTGCCTCTACATGGGCAATCATTACATTACACAGTGGACACAGACCTGGAAAAGCGGGAATTATGTATCAAGGAATTTTACCGATCTGGAAATGTTGGGGAATTATAAATATTTTTGAAATATCAGGAAATTTTTTGAAATTCTAAATTTTAAGGAAAAAAATTGAGGTAGGTTAATTCGTAATAAAATGACTTGTAAATCTAAATTTCGCAGCCGATTACTATCGCAGCTGGGCCGTCAAATACAGATAACAAAGTAAATTTAAAAAAAAAATTGTTATATTTCCGATAAATCGAAATTTTGATGCAGTAAAAATATGACATTTCCGTGTAAATTGAAATTTTTCAATATGTTTATATTTTTTTATTTGAATCTGTATTTGAGTGGATGAAATGTCAAAAAATTTTGCTATGTCTAAAACAAAATTTTGAAAGATACGCCTCCATATGAAATAAAATACGCTAGGGAAAAATGTTAAAACTGCGCTGGAAAACCTGAAATTTTCAGAGATTTTTGATGTCCGCTTTTTGTGACCACCCTGTATTATTATTGTATATCTCTTCTGCTTTGTACGAGAGCTTTAAATAACAATATGTACAGATTTCTCCATAGATTTTTCCAAGATAATATTTGCCACAGTTTTGGTGGTAACTTGTATTGTCCTGTATTGGTTATATGATGTTTTAATTAATTATTCATTGTTTTTATTTGTTAACAAAATAAACCTGTTGGGTTTTGTTCCCACAGGTTTGTTTTGTGCACTAAATTAGCTGTGGCCCCTTTTCAGAAAATTGCCCTAAAAATTTAAAAAATCCCGATTTATTTCTCACATCTTTAAAATTATTATTTTGTATTTACTCATATGTTAATGTAAATCTACAACCAATCTTGATGATTGTAATTTAGTGTCCAATAAGTACCTAACTAATGGTTTATGCATTTATTTATTTATTTGTTAACCGATTCACTGTCATATTCTGGTGAATTTCGAATGTTTCTGGAAAGTCTAC
Organism: Limnephilus marmoratus; assembly: GCA_917880885.1. Taxonomy (NCBI): domain Eukaryota; kingdom Metazoa; phylum Arthropoda; class Insecta; order Trichoptera; family Limnephilidae; genus Limnephilus; species Limnephilus marmoratus. Next base: position 53,360,577 of record OU862917.1, on the reverse strand, counting down.
GGCTACCAATTCGTCAATTTAACTTTCAATATCGCGGTGTGTTGTTTTTATCCTAGCGTTGTGCTTGAATAAAGTTTTTTAATATCTACTTCAGTTTTAAAGTTATAGCGTGCTCAATATGGGTGACTGAACTTTCCAAGTTTGCATGTCGGAGTTTTCCAAGATTGGCAGTGAACCTGTTAAATAGCAATATACACATTCATATTTCTTAAAACAATGCCTTTGGACTTGCCTTTTAAATGCTGGCCTTTTCAACGCGTCCCATCACACGGCACCTTTTGACGCAATCTGACATTTTTTTGGTGAAAATTTACGGAATACATCTGTGTACGGGCATAGCCGCCAATAGATCGCATATGCGACAGCTGCATTGATCAGGTTAACTTCTCAAGCGTCAAAAGTACTCATTGCGTACAAAAAATTACTTCGTTGAGCACCAGCATATCCAATTGGTAATACGAAAACAATACTTTCTGATTGTGGGATATTTACCCTCGACACACTACAGAGGTTGCAACAGCTGGACATTTTAAAGATTAAACCAACCTGTCAAGCATTTCTTGATTTGGATTGTTCGCATTCTAGTCTTGTTCTGACGATGTTCATAGCTAGATGCGCTGGTATTTTATAATTGAAAATTCCATTTTAATATGTAATATGTTTTTTTTTAATTTGAAGGGGCTATTTTTCAAAGAATTTTCTGATGGTTAATCTGTCAGGAAAGACCGTAATAATATTTAGACTTTTTGTTATTTGTTTTTGGGGTGTTATGCCGTGTTGCGCCAACCTCTTTCTTGAGCCAACGTTTCGGACAGCGTTGCAGTGTCCATCATCAGGGCAGATCCGGTAGATGTGTATCACATGGTAAACGTTGCTCAAGAAGGAGGTAGCGCAACACGGCGTAACACCCCAAAAACAAATAACGCAAATACTTTTGGCCGTGAAAATCTTAAAACATGTTTTGACTATTTTCATAATGCCATTTTTGTGAAAAATCACCGTAAGGGTGCTTTAGATCTCTCATTGTTTATCATATTTTTTTCATCCTTGTAAAAAAATGTGCCCCGCTTTGTAAATTATTTACACTTAATAATTATTATCTGACTAAGTTCAAAATTTTTTTTATATAGAAATATTTTCAGTTGTAACTTTTATTAAATTTACATAATTTTCTGAAGTAATCTTAAAACATATTTTTTAAAAATAAATTTTCCATCTTAGATAATATTATGTAGATAGATTATTTTTTAAATTCATTATGCCATATTATTATTTCTGCATCTAGATGATTCTACTAATGTAACCTAAATAACAAATAATTTATTTCCCGCTGTTATTTTAACAAACACCTCATCAGCTAGCTGCTAATTCAAGAAATACTATGAATCCTTTAGTTTATGATTTGGTTTAAATTTTGTGTGTAGGCCATTTCACATTTTAGTATTATGTTATTTAATAAACTATTTTTAGATTTATGGACATAGTAAATTTGCTATATGAATAAACGTTTTTAAATGATGAAGAGTTTTGTATTTATTCTGTAGTCAGTCATTAATGATGTGTTGTTTTCAAAGATGAACTATTCTTTGGCAGATATAAATAAGAACAAAACTGAGGGAACTGATCCTGACGAAAATCTTTTGTACTAACGTGCATTAGTCGGTGGTTACGTCAACATATAATACTTCTCAAGCGATCGCAAAGTAAAATGATGGCCATAGAGAAGAGTCGGGGCTTGGATACCTGATGGATGGGAAAATTACAACAGTAATCAACATTACTTATTACAACGTTACATATCAACATATCGTCGCCTCAGTTCTTATTTGTCCAATAGACCATTTTAGTTTTTGTTCAATCTCCTAATGAGACCTTTACCTATATGGATGTAAGTAGCTTTATCTTAAACACCTATCATAATGTTTTATTGAAATAATGAAAGAAAACTTTCTCCTCCTGTAAAATATTCTAAAGGTCTGTTGGACAAATACAAACGGCGAACAAAGGCGAAGACTTGTACTCCAATATCTTTGGTATGTACCAAAAAAAACGATTATTAAGTGCTATTGCTTCCCACTTCCTACTGAAGTTCAGATTTGAAGTCGGAAGTTTTTGGTAGGCCCGCGGAGGAATGAAACGCACGGACAGATTCGCGGCGGGCATTGAGGAATGAATTAGTAACTTTTGACTAGTGTCTTGCCTCGCAGTGACTTGATAACTCGCGAGCTGTGGACCTAGCAAGGATTGTAGCGTTTTGGACTTGGAACCTGAAATTGAATAGTTCCGATAATGTCACAATTGAATACAGAATAAATGTTTTAATTCCGGAATAAGTGAAACAGAATCCGGACAAACTCGAAAGCGACAGACTAGAGACTAGGCACGTGGACCTGGGATGGCAGGACTAAGACTGGAGCAACTGAATGCATACTGAATATAGAATAAATGTATTAATTCCTTGCATGTGAAAGAGACGCCTTGCTCCGAACTAGTAAACTCGGTTGATTCACGGTCATTTTTCACTTGGGCCGGGACCACGATGATGTAGGTACTTACAGGTGTTTTACAAATGGCATGCGGGAACGGGATACTTTACGTTTTTAAGTGATAAGAGTCATGCACTTTTATTTAAGTATTATTCTATGGGCGTGTCGCCCATAGAATAATTTTTAAATACCTACGAAATATTATAATATTTAAATCTTTACAGTACACGTCATTCATTGAAATAATTTAACAGTAAAATAAATGGAAATTAATGGGGCCGTTAAAAATCGTAGGATGCAAGGCCAAAAGTAAGGAATGAAGAATAAATTCCTTTTGAAATTGAGAATCAAATCGAGTGTGTCACAAGATTGAATTTATTCATTTAATTCAGTCATTCAATTTTGCCCATGACCGCTACCGACTAAGCTAATGTGTCCCTATCCGATTCCGTCACATTTAACTGTATCATAATTCGACTCAGAACTACCAACAATAACTTCATTTTCTTAATGCATATTTTTATTGGCTGCTATCTTTATGTATGATTGCAAGGTGCAAACCCGAACTAAATGCTATCTAGATAGTGTCTTGGATAAATTTTATCCGTATTTATTTTTTTTCGTTACGTTTTTTCAATCTGCAGTTCATTGTAAAAAGGAATAAAAAATTCGTAAGCACTTTTCGATGACTAAATAGTGATATTACAGTGCGAGTTGCCTACAAATCACAGAAAGTCAGATGGTCATGCTCCCTCTTGGTTTGTTCCTCTCCTTGATGGGCTGGTCTATCAATTTGGATGTCTATGATTGTGAAGTATGTATTCATGAAGGTAAAATTTTCCGTTGTATTGTTTGTTTTCCACCCAGGTAATGTGTTGTATATTCAGCAGATCTTTACATTAATTTGTTATAATGTGTGATTTTGATCTCTGCCATTGACATGTGAACTAGGAAAGAAATAAAAGAGCATCGCACGATTTATACTTATATTTTAATAGTACAATATAATTAACATAGCGATTTCTTTGTAAGAAATTAATCCCAAGTTAATGAATACACTGTATAATATAATAATATGTTAACATGACTTGTGATGCACATAAAGATTAAGGCATAACACGACATTAACAGATAAATGCTAATATTGCAAACATTTCAAATACATACATACATACTTTAATTCAAATAATACTACCATTAACTATTTGTCAGTTTATAACTGGCCAAAATAGCAAAATAAGACTGATTGTTGACAACTTTGCATGCATTCGTATATTTAGAATTACCTATGGTACAATAATAATATATTTCACTAAGATAGGTAATTAAAGGACTTGTTTTATTTCAAATTGAATGTTCTCATGATGTTGAGGCTATTTCAAAATATTTGGTCAATAATTTATTATAAAATTACTTTCCAACCTAGTTGGTAGTATTTTCATTTTTGTAACGTTGCCTTTTACAATCGTCTTCGAATTATCTAAAATGATTCACTTTAAAATTTTATTATTTTTTTTGTTTGTTTTGTGAATTATAAAGGAGTGATTCGAGCGTTTATATTTTTTCACGTTTCATGCATTTCATTATTTTATGTATTTACTTACAGTAAGATTTTCTATAAGAGTGACCACTTAGAGGGCCGGCCCTGTGCGGAAATGGCATCTGCCGAGCGATTCTCTATGTTTTGTGAGATCCAGATAGATCTCGGGCGAGATCTCCTGTCAGATTTGTGTGATTTTCTTTGGCTGTTATTTGCTTTTTCTATGGGCCAATGTCAGATTTTCAGCTGTGAGCTGTCACATATTTCAGGTTAGGATGTTTTAAACATGAATTCATGCAAGTATGCATGATTATTTATTCACTTACCAGCATTAGAAAATCACACAAATCTGACAAGAGATCTGACTGATCGAGATAGATATCGGGCGAGATTGCTTGTCAGATTTGTGTGATTTTCTAAGGCTGTTAAATGAATAAATAATCATGCATACTTGCATGAATTTGTGTTTAAAACAACCAAAACTAAAATACGTGACAGCTCACAGCTGAAATTCTGAATAGATAGAATAGACACCCATAGAAAAAGCAAATGACAGCCAAAGAAAGTCAAACAAATCTGACAGGAGATCTCGCCCGAGATCTATCTCGATCTCACAAAACATAAAGAACCGCTTGACTGGCGCTGTAAAAAGGGGGCTATATTAGGTGTTAGGTATTATCAGAGCCTTGGCTCCTTGGCAAAACAATTAGCGCAATTGGAGTGAACTGCTCCAATTGCGCCTGCACAGGTCCAGCCCTGCCAATTTACTTTTATGCATATTTTAATTTGAGAAAAGTTGAGATTTAGAATTTACAAGTTTTTTTGAAGCATAAAAGTTTCCCTAAATGCGCGTAAAATAAAATAACCTACGATATATTATTACAAAAAGAGTGAGTGCTTTGTGTGAAGATAAATTCTTCATTTAGCCGCGTGGTATTTATGTTATATTAATGTTATATCGTACTTAGTTGTGCTCTGCTAGGTTTAACCTTAAATGTATTTAATTTATGTATGTTAATATATAATATTAATTCACGATGTGGTAAATAGGCAGTGACCAATTGATTATTACTGTGTTTAGAAGAAATCTCATTTTTTAAAGTATGCATTCAAATAGGATTTCTAAATAATAACTCTGTCTCTTTGGTTTCAAAACGGTAATATTTCAACTAAAATCATTGTTATTATTTTAATGGTTCCATTATTATCACAAAATAGTTATTTAAAAAGGGTGCTACCACAGACATGCACATTTTAAAATATCAAATATCGTTTAAATTTAAGAAACGAATTACTCTTTATTTGATAAAATCCGATTAAAAAAACATTTTGTTTAATTTCTCGAGCGGCAATTTTTTTTCAACAAATAATGCAAAATTTAAGCTTTGGTGTAAAATTCGCTTAAACTAAGCGTATCTTATTATAAAATGATTGTGTTGAATAATCAGTCAGTTATAAAAGGTAGGGTACAAAATATTTGTATAATCAAAACAGTTGACTTTCGGAAGAAGCATTATTTGGACTTGCAAAGGTCCCATTTCACTTGCACATCTCCAAACTGCAAACATATTAGGCCTTTAATATTTTTTTCTCAGACCAATATGTATTTGTGTTGTGATTTATCCACTGGAGCGCTTTTTCCACATTATGGCACTATTTAAAATACCTCGGATTGCTTTGCTGCCAATTTTTCCTTATTTGTAAGTAATTAAGTAGAAGTTTATGATTTTATAATATTTTTTTTAGAAATCCTACGAACATGTGATAACCGACAAAAGATAAGTGAATTCATTGGCTATATAGAACTATAATCATTTTGTATGTCTCCATATTAAAATTCGGAGGTATGATTTTTTTAATGTGGGCGGAAAATATTCAAAATGATCAACAAAAAATCTCGAGCAATCGGAGAAAAAAGTTTTAAATTGCGCTGCCGCTCCAGTGGTTAACTATTTTTTATTCATAATATGGTGTATAACTTTTTTCAATTTGTTTCACAATCCTAAAAAGGGAAAATAACTAAAACTTTTACAATTATGTTTGTACGTAACTGTGTTTTCAGTAAAAAATAAGTATGTTTAAGAGTTTGCAAATACTTCATCAGGAATGAATAGGTTTGCTAGAGTCTAGCTTTTGGTTCAATAAAAGGTATTTTTAAATTAGCTTAAAACTGTTTCGATCATCCAATGGTGCGTTTATCGTTTCGACAAAGGTGTTAGTTATGCAAATGTTCAATAGAAGACAATGTAAAACTCGTGCTAAAATCACTATATTTATACAAATTACACACTGAAAGTTGTACAATATTCTAATAGAGTGTAGAGGGCATCACATAAAGTGGTTTATCATTTTATCAACTTGGTAGGTCTCAAAGTGACGCGACTCGTTTTTCAAAACGCTCTTTGATACGATAGCGCGATTAGTCCCTACTTTTGGTGAAGTTTCAGAAATTCCACCCCTCACTCGAAGGCTAAACACGCAAACATAGTTTCTATTTGTAAATTTACTAATGACATCCTCCCGCCGTCGTACAAAATATAAAAATGACTTTTATGATTACAAAGTCCAACGAATCTAATATCAAGTCTTAAGTTATTGCATAATTTCATAGTAATTATTATGTGGATTATTTGTTAGTCGGAACGACAACCGTCTCAGCTTGTCATCATTTTAATATTCTAAACCATTGTTACAGTATGCGGCTATTCAAATTGGATCTTAATCATAACGGTTTCTCACAAAAACTGACAATGTTTGGATTCTTTGTACTTCCCTCGTTAAGGGCCATGCTCATTTAGTGGTTGGTTCTATTTAAATTGCAACTTTTACCTACGACTCGAGAATCACTTGACTTGTTAGTTTCATAACGAAGATTCTAAGAGTTTAATGTTTACAAAAGAACTATGTATTAGGAAGTTAGTTATCTAGACTAGTTTCAAGAGCGAGGGAATCTATCGCAAGTTCACACAGTCCCTGGAGCAAATCATTCTTGATATTACGTTTATTATTTATTTTGGTATCACATTTCAATTTCGATTGCATTTTAACTCAGATTAATTATAATACAGTACACCGTGTCGGCTGGTGTTTGTACGCATCCGACATCACAAACATACACAACTGTCTGAAATGTGATATAAAACCATTCTGCCGAGTCCTACAGACTCCAGCTATCATTTTTACTGTGGTTGGGGAAACATATGTACTTCATTGGTCTATAAAGTTTCTGAATATATTTATACAGAGTTCGTCAATTACAATAATTATATCGTTATACGTGTTAATCTAGAAATCAAGGTTTGAATACTTTGAAAAAGAAACTAAACACAGTACGCAAAGAGTTTATTATATTTCCTTAGAAACTAAAGCGTTTAATATTAATGCATATTGAAAATTGTTTATATTATTTATCTATAGTGATGTATGACTATTGCGAATCTGCATATATTCGCAGTTAACATTCAGATCTACGTCTATAAAGGGGAATATCAAAATCATCAACAAAGTAGTGAAACCGAATACAGCTAACCTACAAATACTTGACACGCATTAGTCAAGAGATGTAGTTACATGTGCCACGTCCATTTGTGGATACACGGCATATATACATACCGTGCAGGACACGACCTTAATATTAGGGACACACTAGTATTAAGTTAGGGCCATTCTAAACACGACAGTTAAATTATTGAACAATATTTTATAATCTCACTTGCCCCAAGCACCCGCAGAAGGCCAAAGTTGTTTCATATTATTTAATCTCTGCACATATCATGCATAAACATACAAGCACAGAAATACTTTATTTCAATTGTGAGTAAGAGTAAGATTTTATAAATTAATATTATTGTGACCAAAATGAACAGTCATCAACTTGATATCTATAATGATGACTTGAAATAATTTTTAAAATCGATAACTATCTTTTACATTAAATCAACAGCTTTTTATGTTTGTAAAATGTTTTTAATCCCATCAACGAGTTGAATTTTTAATCATAATCATCGGCAACAATAATATCAACAACTCTCAATGAAAATATGAAACAGACACAGAAAATCAAAAGGCAACAGTCGCAAATGGGACTAGAACCCAGGATTTAATTTCACTAGATTTCTCTGAGCATGATTTGTAATGTTGTTATTGTTATGCCGTTGTTATTCAACATTTTTCATCATTCATTTGAAGGCTCACTGCGTATAAGAATTTCTTCACAATATTATATTATGTGGAAGTATAGATTGTTTCCTTCTGCAGGGGTCTTGTTGGTATGGGCGGAATAACCTCATAATTTTTATATTTAAAAACCTTACAATTTGTGAGTAACTTTGCGTAAACAATAAACGTAACAGATCACGCTTCTCAAACATTGGATCATTGTGCGTCATACTTTTATAACTACCAATACATCGACATTTTCACAACAATTTAAACATAAAATACTCAAATAAATAAAAGTGTAAATAAATCTATTCTGTAACTAACAACAAAATCACAACGTTGAATCGTAGGAATATACACAACTACAAGATAATAATATTACATGTATTATTTTTAAATCTATTGATTTAATTTGACTACAGCTAATGTTTTATTCCTTATTATATTTGCTATAATATTAATGTGCGATTCACTTGAATTTTTGTTGCTTTATATCGAATCCATATTCGTTAAACGATAATATATTATTAGAAATACTTTAATGAAGCCATTTGCAACATGTGCAGTAATTTATAATATCATAATATTGGTGAATGTCTGTTTAAACATTCAAAATGGATAATTCGTTTATTCGTTAAATAAATTTAATATTGTTCTCACTTTGACACTCGTCCATTCTGTGGTTTTTCACTTGGTGTCACTTTGGTTCATTGTCTGTGTAAAGACACGCACTATTGTTTGGCCATCTTGGGCTTGTTTGAGATCTGCCACCCCACCTCCACACCTCCACACCTCCACACCTGCACACACACGAGTTCTGTTATTATTATAAGTTCTGACTAGCATCGTATTACTTAATTAAATAACTATTTGTCCCCGGCATTGCACACTTCCCACTCTAATTCATTACCTACTTAAAGAAAGCTTTGGTCAGTAGTTGATCCGGTGACTAGAATACTATTTGCACTTGTTCGGTTGTTTTAAAGGTTGGATATATTTAACATCAGTCAGATTGTTTAATTTGGGAAGTTTGTTTGTTATTTAGAATTGTAAAGAGGATTTGAATGTGCGGCGTATTGCTTTTGCGACACAGCTATATTATTTTATTAACTATGTTGAATTATTTGGTAGATTTCCGTCCTTTGGTTTGCTTGCTTCCTTATCTGGAGCGGTTATTTTTTTGTCAGGAGCGGTCTCGACGTCTTTCTTTGGTAGAAGAGCTTGCGTTTGCTTTGTCTCATTTGGTCCTTTTTCTGCAGCGGGTTCATTCTTATCAGCGAGCGTTTCTTTCAATCTTTCTTTGACTTCGTTTTTGTCTGTTTCTAGTTTATCCCACGTGACTGCTTTCTTTTCTGTGGTGCCTTCTTTTTTTTCTGGGCAATCTTTTTTCACAGGGACTTCTTCCTTCTTGTCCTCAGCTGCGCTAGTCCTCCTGTCCACAGGGTCCCCCGCTTTGGTGGAGTCCCCGGTGGGGGAGGTGGGGCCCTCTTCCTCGCTGATAGCCCCCCCTCCGCCGCCTGCGCTGCTTGCGCTGCTGCTGCTAGCCACTTGGGCTAGTGTCTTGTACAAGGCTGAGTTCACAAACCTAGAATACAAACATAACAACATACTTTAATAATCATTTTAGTAATGTCAACAATGAAAATTAAATGTAAAATATTTATATTAAATTATTGTAAGACAACTACCACGGCTTTGTGATAAGAGTGGGCTATTGGTCACAGATTTGATATCTTAAAAAAGTAGAGGAAAAATATATTGATGGATATATACATGAAGATATTTTGCTGTGTATAAATACATAGGCGGACAGCTGACGGATCTATTGTGACCACCATAAATGATGCATGTGGGAGAAAGAGATGTTCAAATGGAACTCTCAGCGCCAGGACCATAAAGATTTTAGTCGGGATATTGAGATTGTCACACACACCATTGAATCTCACTACAAAGCTTGTCGTGGTACACTCTAATCCAACGATACTCAACCTGCGGCCCGCGGGCCGCATGCGGCCCGCCAAGCTTTTTTGTGCGGCCCTAAACACTACCATCAGGAACTTGAATTAAAAAAAACTATCATTCTAAATTTCGTATATCTTGAGATTCGTTTCGACTTTGACGCACAGATAGTGCGTCAAAGTCGAATAGCGCACCCGAAAAGAATTTTCATTAGTCCACATGATCTTAGATCTTAGATGTGTAAGAAACGTTGCTTAGATTTTCACGGCCAAAAGGTTTTTTGATATTTTTTTGGGGTGTTATGCCGTGTTGCGCTACCTCCCTCTTTAGCCAACGTTTCGGACAGCGTTACAGTGTCCATCTTCAGGGCAGATGTGTAAGAGTGTTGCTATTTACACACGCTAGATTTATTCCCAAAAAACAAATATTTGCCACACAAGTATGCGCGCGAATAATTTATAAACAAAAGTGCCACTTCTAGAAACAACCGCATCAATTATAATACATAAAAACTGGTTAACGTCACTGGTTAGTCAGGTACCTACTAATTTATACAGCATTTCTTTCTGTCGTATAAAGTACTGTTTTGTTATAATTTAAATACGCATAATTAGGTGATTTTTCACAAAAACGGTGCTCTACAAATTATCCAATTATTATTATTATTATTAATGGCAGGAGTGTCTTCAAAATGCAATCGAAAAATGTCCGACGAAAAGAAAGAGAGAGCTTCAAGACAAATGGGAAGAAAAATATTTCTTTGTTGGGGGGGGGTTGATAATTTTTTTTCGTCATACCAGTATAGTGTTGCGGCCCGCGTAACTTTACAAATACATGTATGTGGCCTGAAGAGAAAAAAGGTTGAGTATCGTTGCTCTAATCCATTCAGACAAGGAAGGTGACAGTCAGCAACCAACAACAGCAGAGGGGTTTATTCTCTCGTTGATGGGGTAGCCCACCCTCAGCCGTAAGCCTGAGGGCCGAACTCCAGCACTACTGCTACTGAGTGGTCCGGTTAGCGGTAACCGGATGTAAAGGGTCTCCTTCAACTGACCTCTCCCGATTCGGCCTGCCACTCAGAAAATCAACACATCCACCGCCAAGACCTGGGCAGATCTTGCCCCATGAACCTGGGCAACCCTGCTAAGTCACAAAATGTAGCGAAGAACTTGGCAGAAGTGTGGGTTATCCAATAAATGGACGGCGGTACCCATACCTGCATAAAAATGGCGAATGAATGGTGAAGGGGATGAAGTAGTGAGTGGTAAGTACCTGGGGTAGGAATCCCGATGCATGAGGGTGTATATTTGCAGCTGCGCCTCATCGAAGGTGTGCGGAGTCGGCTCCACCATGTTGCGGTTGACCACCTCCCTCACCCGAGAGTCCAGCGATACCTGTAAAACCATAACAAGTTTGTGTAAGTTGTGATCTAAGCCTTTCAGAACAATGTGCAATTGAATATTGATGATGTGGGTGGATTTTCACAGGCAATTGATAATTACTGATGCCACAGTGTGCTTTTATCTATGGACTTGACATTTTACCTTAGCTTTAATAATAATGAGAAGTACCTAAGTATTTCAGTTTCCTGAAATGGAAAATAATGTATTTTCTTAGTTATTTCAATAAAATAAAAATTGATTGGCAGGTATTGTATTGAGTGAACGTTTTAAGGTTAGTTTTTTTTCTCTTGTTTCCCAAAATATGAACATATTCAGATCCTCACTGATTGTTGTAAACGGAAGTGGTACCCTCTGTGATTTTCAAAAAGGGCCATTTAAATTTTTATACAGAATGATGAGAAAATGTCGAAAAGTTAAAACAATTTTTTTTTAAATTTTCCTGGAAAAGGTTTTTCGAAAAAAATTCTTTTGGAAAAAGTTTCCAAAATTCACACTACAAAATCAAAAATATAAGATCTATAACAATTTCCCGATCCATTTTCCGACAAATTTTTCGAGCAAAAATTTTCCGATTTCATAATTTTTCCGGAATAAATTTTCGGAATAATTTTTTTTTAGAAAAATTATAATTTCCAAACTTCACATAATATCAAAAAGATTAACGTACCTATTCATTTTTTTCTGATCTATTTTCCTACCAATTTTCCGAATTTCCCAGAAGAATAACTTTCCAGGACCAACTTTTTCCGAAGTCAAATATAAAAATTGAAAAGAAAAATCTAACTTATGAACCCAACTTCATGTACGACGATACTCCTTTCACGGTTTTTTTTGTCCCAGTGACTTTGCGGCCAGACCGCCCGATATTATTTTTTCCAAAAAACCGGCTATTTTTGGAATCGGTTCCTTTTGGTTTTAATGAGGATGGTGAAAACCCCCTTTAACATCTAATTTTTTAAATTAGAGCTCTCAAACCGATTTGGTTAATAATTGCTGTTGTGAGGGTTGGGGGGAGTTAGAAGGGAGAAACGTCAATTTTATGTCAAAATACACAATTTCTTATTAAATAATCCATAAGCCGCCGCATTTTAAGCATGGCTTATGGAAATCACACTTAATTTTAACAATTACTACACAAAATAGGTTATTAGGTTCTTAGTTTAGGTAAATTGAGTAATGCATGCGCAATTGTCAATCCATGTACAAAAAAAAATGGCGGCAATGAAATTTTTAACTTTGAATGAAAATCGAATTTTAACGCATGTTTTTCCATCTATCCCGACTGAAACAGACGTTTCTTTGGAAGCGTCTACTAATATCTACAGGAATTCCAAAAACTGAAAAAATCGAACTAATATCTATGAGAATCAAAGTGTTGACGAATATCTACAGCTCAAACTGTTGATTAATATCTATGAGAACCAAAGTGTTGACGAATATCTACATCACTGGCAGAGGTTGGATTTGCAATTGTGCATAGCATATTGGAATAAAGTAATATTGCGTATGCAGTTTAAAAAACTTAATTTATGTAAGTATGTATGTAAAAATCCCTAATATCGGACTATTGCAGTAGCGTAGCGAGGGGGGGGCGGTGGGGGCGGACCGCCCCGGGTGCCACCCGATTAGGGGGTGACACTCGAACGTGGAGAAAAAACTTACGAAAGTGCAAAATTGCCGTAAAAATATTTTACACGTTGACACTGACTGTTATTTTGTTCTATGGCTTGGTTGGTCGGGGATTCCCGAAAAATGTTTTTTTTTGTTCCTAGCTCAGTCGGGGATTTTCCTGAAATATTCCTTGTGTCATTCTAATTTCGTTCGTATATTGTGATTAACGTAGACTCGTGAAGTGCATTGTTATCTATGGACTGACGTGAATTAGTGAAGAAGTTATTATTTTGTTAGCGTGTTTAATAGTGCTGAAAGACCAGTTTGAAAAACAAGGCTGGTAGGTGTGAATTTTTAGATATCCTTTTGTAGCGCATGAATAGTTACAGTTGGGACAAGAAAAAGGTTTTTCATCAATGTGAGTTAGCAAGTGCCATTTAAGTTATTTTTTTCGAGAATAAGAATAGTTGCAGTCAGGACAAGAAATAGGTTTTTTTCCACTGTCGGTTAACGTGTGATTTTTAGATTTCTCTTCATAGTACATGAATAGTTGCAGTTTTATTTTTTATTTTATTTTATTTTTTTTTTTTTTATTTATTAGCGTTATAAACAGTCTGTACAAAATTCATAAATGACAGTGATAAAAATAAGTATGACATAGACCAATAAAATAACGACAAATAATTTAGAACCGTAATGCAAAAATACACAATACCTATACCTGATATAAGTAATTCTGATAAAGTGTATCTTCTTACTTATATCTACAAAAAGTAAATAACTGAGGTTTTTCAAGGGTTTACATTTAAATTTTGATTGATCTAAATAATATATTTCAGGAAGTGATTTTATTTGAATTCCAACTGCAAAAAGTTGGAGAGAAAATGTGGTGATACTAAAAATAAAAAAAGAGAAATACAGAAATCAATGAAATATTAAGTTATTAGTTAAACATGTGGCATCAATAGTGTTATTTTTTTATGCATGCTGTGAATTTATCAAGGTTTGTATTAAACACATCGATATTTGGACATAATCTGTTAAATGTGCTACAGCTTCTTCTTACAAATACATTTTCAAGATAATTTGTCTTGCTCTTAGGGATATAAAAGGTGTCTGGAGATCGAGTAACTCTTAATGGACATCGGAAATGAATATTTTGTAGTAAGTACGGGCTATCAATGAAGTTATGAATAATCTTATAGAGCATCAATAGGTCTCTGATATCTCGGCGTTGATCAAGAGATTTAAGGTTTACGGGGACATAGTTTTCATCATTTCGCACGCGATAAGAGACATATTTCATAAACTTTTTCTGAACTCTTTCTATACTTGCTTTATATGTAGAACAATGAGGGTTCCACACTGTAGAAGCATACTCCAGGTGGCTTCTAACATAGGATATGTAGAGAGTCTTAAATGTTTGTGGATTTTTGAAAGCTGAACTTACTCTAAGAATAAATCCCAACATTTTCAAAGCCTTCGACGTGATATGCTCGACGTGAGATCGAAAAAGAAGCTTACTATCTAATAGAACTCCAAGATCTCTTATTACATTTACTCTGTTTAAAATATTGTTCTTAATAATGTAGGGATATAATATTGTGTGTTTATTACGAGAATAAGATATAACACTACATTTATCTGCATTCAAAAGAAGGCGATTTTCTATACAATATACATTAACCAGAGAGTCAAGGTCATTCTGGAGCTCTAGACAATCCATCTCGGACTTAATGATTTTGACAATCTTTTTGTCATCCGCATATAGGTACAGTTGAGAGTTACGGATAGTTTTGTTAACGCCATTCAAAAAAATATTGAATAAGAGGGGGCCAAGGTGAGATCCTTGGGGAACTCCTGAGGTTACGGGGACGAAACTAGAGCAGAATCCTTGTACAGTTACAGCTTGCGTACGATTGTCGAGATAAGAGGCTAACCAACGAAGGAGGTCACCATGTATACCCATTGCTTTGACTTTCTCAATTAAGATGCTGTGTGGGATTTTATCAAAGGCTTTGGAGTAGTCTGTGTAGACTACATCGACTTGATATCCGTTATCCATAGCAACAAGGACTGCGTGAACAAACTCACAGAGATTAGTTTCTGTTGATTTTTTGGTGACAAAACCGTGTTGATATCAAAAACTATTTTTTCAAAAAGTTTACCCATTTCATTTAACTTAGAGATTGGTCTGTAATTTTCAATATTATGCTTGTCTCCTTTTTTGAATATAGGCACAACGTATGAACTTTTCCATTCCTGCGGAAAAATTCCAGAAGATAATGAAGCTTTGAATATTAGACATAGCGGATAACATAGAACACTAGCGCGATTCTTTAAGAATACAGAGTGTATACCATCAGGCCCACTTGGAACACGAAAAAGGTTTTTCTCCGAACTGAGTCAGCAACTGACTTCATATATATCCCTTTTGAGAATTCGAATAGTTACAATCAGGACATGAAAAAGGTTTTTCTCTTCTGTGAAACGTACTGCGGATTTTTAAATCTTTCCTTTGAAAACTTGTATAACTGCAGTCGGGACATGAAAAAGGTTTTTGTCCAGTATGGGTAAGCATGTGAATTTTTAGATACCGTTTTGTAGCGCATGAATAGTTACAGTCGGGACAAAAAAAAGGTTTTTCTTCACTGTGAGTTAGCAATTGCCGTTTTAGTTATTTTTTTCGAGAATAAGAATAGTTGCAGTCAGGACATGAAATAGGTTCTTTTCCACTCTCGGTAAACGTGTGATTTTTAGATTTCTCTTCATAGTACATGAATAGTTGCAGTTGGAACATGAAAAATGTTTTTCTCCACACTGAGTCAGCAACTGACTTCTTATGTATCCCTTTTGTGAACACGAATAGTTACAATCAGGACATGAAAAAGATTTTTCTCTTCTGTGAATCATACTGTGGACTTTTAAATCTTCGTTTTGAGGACTCGTATAACTGCATTCAGATCATGAAAAAGGTTTTACTCCACTCTGAGTAAGCTTATGAATCATAGTGGAGTAAAGTGTTTCTCCATATGAAAACCTTTGTAAAATTACTTTCTTCAGAACCTCCTCAGTGTAGCTAATGTAAAACGAAATATGTGTTGTAAAACCATGTAGGTGTATTAAAGGTAAGACAGTATTAAATTGTGGAGATCCAGAAGGAATGAAAGGCCGATAAAAATAATAATATTTTCCCATTTTTTTATGAATTACAATTTAAAACAATAAAATAAACAATATACGCATGGACCTATTGCGAGTTTGAAATCTCTTGTTTTATTATTACCGAAAACGCGATTAAAACAATAAAAAAGTATTTAAGCGACTTTCCAGTACTTTGCGCAATTTAATTGAGACTTTTAGGTAAAAATAGTCACTTGGGTGTTACGTAACGTTTAGGGGGAGGGAGATGCAGAAAAATGTTACGGCGCGTTGAATGGGGGGAGAGAAGGTCAAAATTTTTCAAAAATTGCGTTAAGTTATACTTGAACGCCCCCTTTACTATTTCACGATTGAAATTTTATCGTTACACTCTGAACACAAAACTGGTTTTAACCTAAGTATGATTTTTTTTTTCAGATTTTTACAGCATATAAGAATTGAAGACTCCACACGGAACTCTGTTATTTGTAGCTACATGGCTCGGTCGGTCATCATTCCCCAAAAATTCTGTTATTTTATTTTCGTTCCTAGCTATTACCATTGATTTATTGGGGATTCCCGTGAAATATTCCTCGCTTTTCCCCTGTGTCATTCTCATTTCTTTCGTACATTTTGATTGACGGGAACTCGCGAATATCACCTATCATTTGTTAAAAAAGCTGTTATTCTGTTAGTCTTTTTAATTTTGAGGATAACAATTTTTTTTACTTTGACTAGCTAGAAATGTTTTTTTTTTTTATTTTAGGAAGTCAAAATTTGTGTCTTGAATTTCTCAAAAAAAAAAAATTAATGGGGGGGGGGGGGGAGGGTGACACCGCGTTTTCCGCCCCGGGTGCCACCCATGCTAGCTAAGCCACTGGACTATTGGACACATTTAGCTGATTAGTCCAACCTATGCTCTGTAGATATTAGTTCAACCTAAGCTCTGTAGATATTAATCAACACTCTGAAGTTCGTAGATATTAGTTCAACATATGAGCTGTAGATATTCGTCAGACATACAGGCTGTAGATATTAGTATCTGGAGTCGTTTCTTTTGGTAATTAAGTTTAAAAGTAGTTTACTTTTCAAAATCCGTGCCTATTAAAAGAGTAGCGACGTGCGGCGGCTTGTAGATTATTTACCTGTACTTACCTACATATAAAGCGGCAAAAATCTACTACCTGGGAACTTTTCTAAATCCGCGAAACCCATCAAAAAGTCGCCTGCAGGGTCTAGCAGCAAAAAGTCTGCTAGTTCTAACATTATTATGCTAAAATATTGCGAGAAAAAAAGACGCCAAATTATCCGTTTTTTTTAAACGAAATTTCAACTAAAATGCATTATTTTCCGTTTCCGGAAACTGAAAGACTTACATCTCATTATTATCCAACTGATACAAATTGTGTTTAAAATAAAACGTGCATATTAAGCGTGTCCCTATATTCTGTATGTTTACCCAATTACCTAAATTAAATTACCAACTACCCCATTTCACATTGCACTCTTTTTAGGATGAATTGCCACAACAACAACAAAAGTACCCCATTTTCATAAATTACCTAAGTACTCCGGCTAATGGTAGCTCTGGAATGTATAGAAACGGATGGACACCTGTCCCGGAAAATGTTTGTAAATAAAAAAAATCAAATCCAGCAAATAAAAATGATATAAAACACGAGATTTTATATATTACGAAGACTGAAACCTTTATTGTTCAGAATATCCATAATATTTTTACCACCTTTCGGGGGAGAAAATATTAACATTTGTTTTCTTCGCTAGGGAAATTTTATTAATATTGACAACAATACAATAAAAATATATTGTTGGTTTACGTTAATATAATGTGATAATAAAACTAAAATCTTATCAACGCAATAACATTCCCGCGCTTCGGTTTCGGTTTTGACAGATTTTTTTTTCTTTCATTTTATTCTTCTTTTTTTTGTTTATTTAAGCTATTCAATCAAATAAGTAGGTACTGTCCTGCTTTCCGAATAGTAAAAACAATCGTTTATTCACAAAATTTTGAAATCCCTGAATCATAAAATACTTGAAAATTTTAGAAATAAGGTACAATTCAAAACTATAAATAGCAAAGATATTTTAACACGCACACATAAATATAAAGGGAATATTGCTTGTTCGCGTTTCATTTTGTAAGATAATAGTCGCACCGTTTACAGGAAGAGGCTTTAGAACCGACGTTTCAGCGGCAGGATCATAATAAGTTGTAGAACATAGTGAGGTTCTGTTAGGTTAGGTAACGTAAGGTTAGGTATGTTAGGTTAGGTTATGCTAGATTACGTTCGGTTAGATTTTGTTAAGTTAGGTTATGTGCTAGTTTGTTTGTTTACCTCCTTGGGTGAAAGTATGGAGATGTAGTCCTCGTAGATGAAGCGCGCCTTCTCTTCCACGGCGTCAGGGTTGCTCTCCCGCTTGAGTTCCTCGCAGGCCAGCCAGAACAGGATGTTCTCCTCCGAGTACTCGCAGCGGAGGAAGTCGCGGAACACCTTCCTGCCGGCTGCACACACAAATATTGCAAGTCAATTATCTTGTTGCCTTTTTTATAGCAAAAAATGTTTGTGGTATATAAAAAAAAGTATTATGGGTGAAAAATGTTGGCTACAATTTAAAGTACAGTTGTTGTACAGTTTTTTTTTATCAGTCAGAGAGTTTTGGCGAATCAGTTGTTCAGGGGTCATGCCATAATTATTGTAGGAACTTAGACAACTGTTGATAACTCAGCTGAGAGATATTTTTTGCACTATTTAATGTTAACTTTTAAATAGACGTCTGCAGTGAGTTTTTTCAATTTTCACATTTTCCGAAAAGATTTATTTTAGTCCAAGTTTTTGTGCATCAAATTGTCAGAATTTAAAAAAATGAAAACCGCAACCCATAAACCTTTGTTCTTCAAGATTATCTTACATGTCGATCAGACTTAAATTATTAAAGTATTTTTGACCCGTCGAAACTGCGGCGTTTCCCAAGCCGCCGCCGTTTCCAGTTTCCAGAGGTGAAGCGGAACCGGAAAAATTGTCGCTCTCTCGGCAAAAGCCGTAACTAAAACATTGCCGGTCGAAAAAATTAGTACGTATAAGGCTATCGACAAATAACATTACTGGCCATGTCATGTAAATAATTTACGTGCCAAAGTCACAGCAATATAACCCTTTTTTTACATTTTTAACAAAAGTGTACGAAGGTTAATGATGTTTTTTTTATTTGTTGTAATTTATAACTAACCTGTACTCCGCATGAGTTTGTCAAACGACTTGCCCCAACTCTGAATTTCTTCAATACTCGGCCTGTAAAAAAGAAAAAAAGAAACATTTAAATATGTAGGTATAATATATTTCAAACTGTTAAATCATGGCGGAATATTTTCGATTAAACCGGCCTTACAATTTTTACAACACATGTGTCAAAGGCAAAACATTGTTTCTACAAAATGCCCGATGATGTAGGGTTTGTTGTGGCTAAATCCCTACCTAAATTATCTGGGAAAGCTATGTTTCAGAATTTTAATTTTAGTTTAAATAAAATCATTTATAAAAAGATCCACACACGTGTTTTGTGACGAAAATACTGTAATGTGTCTATTTATTTACGCGGTCTTACAAACTAATATATTTAAGATTTTTTACATTCTTATGTTACTTAGACGTTATTAAAAAATTAAATCTTTCTGGCCTCCGGATGGCAGGTAATAACCATATTCATAGTGCCAGTATCTCTTTTGCCAATCAAAGATACTCTTCTCATCGTACGGAGATGGTCTTCTTTCGTGAGATTACACTTACCTAATATGTTGTTATCGAATATCTCACTGAAAACGGGTGTGTCGGACTCTGGTTCTCCCTTAGGTACATCGTAGATTACTATCTTGGGTAACCTACCTTGAGGAGCAACTATTTTTATGCCTTTTACTGTTAATTTGCCTGCAACTTTTTTTATGTTGGACAGGCCATTAGGTGAGGTGGTCTACAGGGCAATAACTGCGCCTCTAATTTTACGCGTTTTCACCACTTGAAAACCATCCTTTTGGGATCTAGAATCGAGATCAGGTTTTCTGCAGCTCTTCAGATGTCTTACCCTCTGGTTGTGTTGGGTAGAAGAGCAGGGTCGGTTGAAGCGCTGGTAAAGGTCTTTCGTAACCATACATCGTAATGGTTTTGGAGGCAGGAGCCTCCGAGGCCACGCCAGCAAAGGATTTTCTGGGAATAGGGATTTGTCCAGAGGGTTTGGTTGGAGCTAGACTAGTTTGTGATATTATTTTATCTAATTTCGTCGACGTGCTCTTATTTTGGGTCGCTAAGACTTCTGACAGTGTTTGCGCTCTCGAGGTCACCGCTGCATAGGCAATTGCAAAGTTTAGCAAGTTTTTTTTATTTCATCCAAAGATCTCGCGACCGTGGCTCGGTCCTCTTTATTTAATCTATTTTTGCCTTCGGAGATGATCTGTGCAATTATCGTCATCTGGGTCCATATTGGGTCTAGAGTTTCAGCATTTTTTTTTTTTTTTTTTTTTTTAATTTATTTATTGCAACATTTATTATAATTACAATTTTACAACAAATATATAATTTTTTTTTTACTACCCTTCCATTTAAAGCATTTGCTTGTGTATGGAAGGGGAGTGTACATAAATGCTATTAGTTATTAGTTATAAGTTAGTACTTAAATAATTAATTGTACATAAATATATGTGAGCTGCAGTATTTGTTTGATAATGGTGTGAATTTTTTTAAAAAAAGAAAGAATGTAATGGAAAACTAAGGATATTTGTAAGATTAATTGACAGTAATTTTTTTCTTAAGAATATTTTTAAAATGTCTCTTGACAGAGAGCAGTATCCGGGTTTTATCATTAATGCTTCTGATTTCTTCTGGTAGACGATTGAAAAAAGTTCTTCCCTGGTAAGTATAATGATGCTGTGCAAAAGACGTATTTAGTTTTGGGCATAGAAAAACATGTTTAAGTCGAGTTCTGTTTTCATTTAAAAATGGATATTTATCTTTTTCCTTTATAATTTGAATCAATGAATTTGTAATATATAAATCTTTAACCTGTCAAAGGCCAGGGTTTTTTACCTTACCTTTTTTAAATTACCTTAAGAACAAGAATGGAGGAAGCTATTCTGAGCTTTTCCTTGGTACAGTTTCTTTATACAAAAAAATTTAAATCGCATCCAAATTATTTGAATTAATATTCTTTTTTGAAATTCGAGTTTCGCGTGCGGGCACGTTCCTGGCCTTTCACAGGTTAAATGTGGGTACTTGAAATTCTTCCAACAGGCGTTTTGTTGGGTAGTCTAAGGATTTTTTTAATATAATTTTAATAATTGTCCTTTGTACAATTTCTATTGGAAGAAGGTTACATTTATACGCGGATCCCCAACTAATAATAGCGTATTGTAGAGTGGATTGAACTAAGGCATAGTAGATTAAATATAGATTTTTTATCGACAGAAAATTTCTAATTCTTAAAAATATATACATATATTAATTTTCTGATTTTGTTTACTACTTGACATATTTGTTCCTTCCATTTCAGATTTTTGTCGATAATTACTCCGAGATATTTAATTTTATTTGTTGTTTTTAATATTGTACAGTTTGATTTGCAATAATTTTGGCTATGAATTTTAGTATTATCGTGTATGACAATGTTAAAATTTTTGGGAGCATCGTTTGGATGGATTGCAAATGGAATTACAAATGTCTTTTCACTATTTAGTAAATTAGTGTCGAAAAAATTCTTAAGCGTGTTGATGTCTTCTGTGGCCTTTAATTCTACATTTTCCCAAGTCTTTTCACTTATTATTAATACTGTATCGTCGGCGTATGATGTAATTTGACCATTTAAATGTTGAAAAAAAATATCATTTACATATATGGTAAAAAAAATTGGTCCAAGCACTGTACCTTGCGGGATTCCAAAGCTTGAAATCTCTTGATCACTATTAACATGATTGATTTTTACCACTTGAGGGCGGTTTTTTAAGTAGTTTGTGATCCATTTAATCGCGTTGCCTTCAATGCCAATATCATTAAATTTTTTTAATAGCATCTCATGGATATGCTATCGAATGCCTTTCTGAGGTCAATAAATATACCCGCACATTTTTTACCTTTATCTAATGATTCGTAAATGTATGAAGTTACGTTAGCAATGGCATCTTGTGTGCTGAGCGATTTAATAAAACCAAACTGGTTTTTGTGTAGTATTTTATTACTATCTAGGAAATTTACTAATTGTTTTTTTACTATTTTTTCAAATATCTTTCCTATGTTAGAAATTAGACAAATTGGGCGATAATTCGTTACTTGTTGCGGATCACCAGATTTGTAAATAGGTGAGATTATTGTGTTTTTGTAATTCATTGGAAATATTCCTTTCGTTAAACTCAAGTTTATTAAATGAGTGATGGGTTTTATTAAGTAAGATTTCATAGATTTTAACATTTGTGCCGTAATAGAATCAAAACCGGGAGACGAACCTCCTTTCATATTTTCTATTATTTTTAAGATTTCACATTCTGTTGTTATTTCAAATGTTGAAAGTATATTACGTTTCTGTAATTTTTTATTTTTTTGTTTTTCTCGGTTAGAAGGCTTATGAATATTTTTCGCAAGATTTTTTCCAAACG
This sequence comes from Limnephilus marmoratus, assembly GCA_917880885.1. Classification (NCBI taxonomy): domain Eukaryota; kingdom Metazoa; phylum Arthropoda; class Insecta; order Trichoptera; family Limnephilidae; genus Limnephilus; species Limnephilus marmoratus. The sequence continues at coordinate 53,337,618 of OU862917.1, read as the reverse complement.
TTGGCAAAGAACGAATTAAATATGTTTGCACATTGTTTAGGCTGTAAATTGGCATCTATAATTTTTTTATCATGTTCGATGTACTTAATATTTTGTGTTTTTTTTGTATTGTCTATGGCCAAATTCACAGTTTTCCACATTTGTTTATGGTTATTTTCTGAAGATAATATTTTATTTTTAAAGAACTCTTCCTTACTTTTTTTAATATAAGATGTTAATTTATTTTTATATTTTTTATAAAAAATATACGCTTTTTCATCATGGGGATTTTTTAAAGTTGTTTTATAAAGTTTTTCTTTGTTTCTGATAGATATTATAAGTCCTTTGGTAATCCAAGGTTTTAAACATCTTAATTTTGATTTTATGTGTATTATTATTTCAGTTGTCGAATTTTTAATGTGTTGTGACAGGATTTTTTCAAAGTTTTTCGAACATATTTCGGTATCATCACTCTTTAAAACATTGTTCCAATTTTCCATTTTTAGTTTTTCAGAGAGAATAGTCATGTCTATTGTTGATTTTTTGGGTACTAAATTATGTTTTTTATGTTTAATATTATTATTATACAGAAGTAAGCATGAATGATGATCAGTTATGTTAGTTTTCCAAACAATTGATTTTAGTTTGTGAAGATCTTTAATGTTTACGTTTGCCCAAATGTGATCTAAACAAGATGGAGTATGTTCTTTTATTTCTCTAGTATTTTTATTTATGCAAGATATGAAATTTTGTTCAGTCATACAATTGATGTATTCAGTTTTGTTACTATTTTCTATTTTTTCATTAATGTTCACATTAAAATCACCCACCACGAAGCAGAGTTTATTTTTTAATTTTAATAATATGTATTTGAGGTCATTAATAAACGTAATAATACTTGAGCCATGCGTTCTATAGATAGCTATTAAATGATATATTGATTTGCCGAGTTTGAAATGTACTTCGATGCAGTTTACCAAATGTATTGGGTGTTCTATAATGTTAACAATACTAAATTTATTATTTGCAAATATTATTATTCCCGAATTTTTGTTGATATCTACTTTGGTAGAAATATAATTGTACTCCGGTAAGTGATAAGACGGTGACTCAGCGTTTGTAAATGTTTCAGTTAACACTATGAAGTCCGGCTTTTTAATAAAATTATTTATTTTTAGAATTAGTTCATCTAAATTTTTCTGAATGCTACGGATGTTTATGTGCATAATAATTATATCATTGATGTTTTTAGAAATAATTTTGTTACATGAATCAGTACAAATACATTCATATTCTTGAATTTTAATATTTAATTCTAATTCGCTATTTAAGAAATCATCCATTTAATTAATGTATTTTGCAAAATTATATATAATTTTTTTTATTTTTTTTATTCAATGTCGTAGTTTATTCTTTCTTTGGCTAATTTAAGCATGTAAGAACGGAACTTACATGTTTCGCTGTTTGTTCGGTGGTCTATTTCATTCATTTTACTGTTGAAGGAGTTTATTTCTTTCTTCTTGTTAGCTGAGTGACAGTTAGCGCATTTGGGCGGCAGTTCCAGGGATTTACACTCGGAGATGGGATGATCTTCTGAACAGTGCTTGCATGTTGGTTTATTCATTTTATTGTAGCATTTTTGTGCTGTGTGTCCGAATCTTTGACAATGGAAACATTGGGTAAGAACGTTACAATCGGTTACATAGATTCTCATGAATCCTAGATGAATTTTTTTTCTATTTATAAGATGTAGTCTCAATTCTGGATTTGTTTGGAGAATTAAGTTTTTGCTGTTAGTTTTTTTGTTCGTAATGATGGCTTTAACTTGTAATATATTTTTATCTTGGTATTTTTCACATATCATTTTGATGTCGTTGTTTTGTTCAATTATGTCTTCTAAGAATTCTTTTTCGGTATAGTCTTTGTCAAGTCCTTTGAATATTACGCATGGATCCGTTTTCACAAGTACCTCCGCTATTATGGTTTTGTCGACTTCATTTATCTTTTCTTTTAATTTTTTTGCGTCTTCTTTTTCTGGGCATGTTATTATAATGTTTTTTTTTGTTTTTTTAAATTCACTTACTCGAATTCCCAACTGCGATATTTTGATTTTTTGTATTTTCTCTTTTATTTTTTCAGTGTCTTCTTCTTTTAAGCTTTTTATAATTATAGGAAATCGTTTTTCTTGTGTTTGTGGTATTAAGTTTTTTACTGCCGAAGAGTAAGAAAATAAGTTTTTTTGTGTTTGGTTTTTTTCTTGAATTTCACATTTTTCTTGTAATTTTGCTAATTCTATTGCCATGTGGGATATCATTTCCATGATGTTATTTATTTCTTTCATCATTTTTGATTTGGTTTCTTTAGTAAGTTTATTTTCTTCTATGATTGTATGTAAGTCACTTATGTTTTGTTTCGCCTTAGTGATGAAGGCATGCGGATCAACCGCTTCCTCCATTTTCACGGGTTATGAATTATTTTATTTTCGGTTAATTTATATACTTTTAAAATTTGTCCGGGTTTGAAAGTGTTATTTTATTTGAATCGCCGCTCACTCGCGTCCAACACCGTTAGAGGTTGAGGCGACACTGAATATCGAAATAATCGTTATTCGCTTCCGGCAATGTAGAATCCTCCTCTCTCTGGCGCTTTCTGTTGGCTTGATTTGGTGAAGACCTGATTTGTGTAGCGGGATCTACTGATTGCCCTTTTGGTGTAGGGGCTTCCGTGATGGGATCCTGGGATGATTGTGGCTCGTCGGAGCGACTACCATGGATGCTTGTATACGGGGATTCAACACGACTAGTCGCTCCTGATGACAGTGGTGGTTCTCGTACGCACAACGATCTTTCTAGGGCTTTCATCCTTGGGGAGACTTCCTGAGTGGATCGAAGTGCCCTCCTAAGGTCCATATTTTCTTTCGCTAAAAGTTGGAAATTTGTCAAAATTTCATCCTGCTGATGCTCAACCTCTTCATGCTCATCTGAGTCAGACAGGGGAACAGCGTCACGAACGGTGCCTCCGAGAAACAAGGTCGCATCTCGGAGTATTTAGACCTCACTCCAGCACTCAGGGCTCTGCTGGAGTGGACCTTCTATTTCCCTGGTAACTCGTGGGACAAAAAAAATTGGACCATTCGAAAACTAGGGGCCTTTTGGGAACCTAGGAATGCTGAGGCCACCTCTGTGGATTTCCTTCCTGGGGCCGTAAGAGGAACCAAGAGGAGAAACCGTGGAGAAGTGAGCTGAGGCCACCTCCATGAACTCTTCCCTTGTGGGGCCTTCAAGGAACCAAGGGGAAGGGCACCCTTCCAGCGCGGGGCCTTTGTGGAACCAAGGAGGAGTGAAGTGGAGAGATAATGTCCTCTTCCCATGTGGGGCCTTCGAGGAACCATGTAGGAGTGAAGAGGAGAAATGAGGCCAGCACTCAGGGCTCTGCTGGAGTGGACCTTCTATTTCCCTGGTAACTCGTGGGACAAAAAAAAAAATTGGACCATTCGAAAACTAGGGGCCTTTTGGGAACCTAGGAATGCTGAGGCCACCTCTGTAGATTTCCTTCTTGGGGCCGTAGGAGGAACTAAGAGGAGAAACCGTGGAGACGTGAGCTAAGGCCACCTCCATGAACTCTTCCCTTGTGGGGCCTTCAAGGAACCAAGGGGAAGGGCACTTCCAGCGCGGGGCCTTTGTGGAATCAAGGAGGAGTGAAGTGGAGAGATAATGTCCTCTTCCCATGTGGGGCCTTCGAGGAACCATGTAGGAGTGAAGAGGAGAAATGAGGCCATCTTGGTGAACTCTTCCTCTGTGGGGCCTTAGAGGAACCAAGGAAGAGAGATGAAGTTCTCTTCCCTCCTGGGGCCCTCGGGGAGCCAAGGTGGAGTGGACTCTTCCCTTGTGGGGCCTTTAGGAAACCAAGGGGAGGTGGACTCTCCGTCGTGGAGCCTTCGGGGAACTAAGGAGTGGAGAGGAGAGATGAAGCCCTTTTCCGTCGTGGGGCCTTCAGGGAACCAAGGAGGAGTGAAGAGGGGAAATGAGACCTGGGAAGACACATTGTCAGACCAGAAGATATAGCTTCATTTCGAATGACAATCCTGGTGAACTTTATAAAAGGGACTGGGTTACTGTCAAAGGAATGAGGTAAAATGGGAGATAGTACAATGGGTCTATGGCCTAAGTGCTCTCGGGAACTATATATATATGTAAACCGTCTCCGATTATTTAAAAAAAAAAAAGAGTCAGACTTCATTATGACTCTCGCAACAGGGAAGCCATCACGAGTGATAAAATAACTTTAAAAATAAAATGAAAAACAATAGTATTTTTTTTATTTTTTTTAAAGAAGAAGACTTTGTAAGATTGTTGTATGCTTTACCGGACTAACCCTCACCAGTAAGCATCTATTAAAAAAAATCAATGTTTATTTGTCTATTTTAGGTATAGAATTTTTAAGAACTGCGTAAAAGGAAGAAGAAGACGATGTTTTTCAGCTTCGGGTGACTCCCCTCCACTTGAATTCACACTTTGTACTTATAAAAAAAAAGGCGTATTAATTATAATGTAAAGACGTTTTTTGTATAAGGTTATTGGAAAGAAACTTGATGAATAGACTGTTGATGAAAAGATACTTTATTTACTAACAATTTCAACTACCGTCAGTTAATAATTGTAAACTTGAATAACTTTTAATTATATAACAGAATTAGAATATCTTTTCAGTAACTGGTAGGGATTTTTGATCCCCGTCCGATTTTATACGAGTGTTCAAGAAATTTAACGGGATTAATCGCGTATGAGTCACTTTAAGAATTAATATATCGCAATATATTTGACCTTTGGGTCAAAACTCGTTTTCAGTTTTTAAATCGTAGATTAACGCTATATTTAAACACTATCAGCCTTACTAAAAAACCCAGTGAAAATTTTATTCAATTGACAAACGGCCGCGGATGTGAAAACATTACTAATTAAAAATTTGTTCATTGAAAGAAATACACATGGTTTACACAGCCTGAGAGGGTAGTTTATCTCTGTTTTAACGATTGATGTTCGAACGAAATTTGGAATTTTTCCATAGTATTTTGAATGTTCTATATATTTCTTATTTTTGACGGTGTCGTAAAAACAAATACCATTTATGAAAACTAGATAAAATTACCTTTTAGATTTGTGTATTTGAAATACAGTTTAGTTTTCAAAAACTGACATATTTTAAGATTCAAACTCGGAAATAAATTGAAAAAAATTTCTTACCAAAATTTATTTGACTAAAATGTAGAGAAATTAAAAAAAATCTAAAAATCTAAATTTCAAAAACACAGTCCTTTTATGTAATAAATTTGGAAGGAAACTATCACCTTACTTTTTCCTCGTGCATACAATAAAAAAATAATAAAAAAATTCAAAGTTTTTTTTATTGCTAAAAAACTAACCTAAAAATTATACCGGCTTTTATAACAGATTTCTTGCATCTCTAAAGACGTTAATTTCTTTGATACATTTAGGAACACATGTATTAGATATTATTATTTAAAAAAAACACCACTTTCATAAAATTCTCGTAAAATAAAATCCTTATGTAAATTTGAATTTTCATGTATCATATAAAATAGTTTTTGACACTTCAATTTTCAAAGTACGATTATTGTTTTATAACTTGACTAAAACTTATGAAAAACCACAAAAAACACGGTAAATATATCAATTACCTATATAAATAAAGCAGTAAATTAGTCATATTTAGAAATTAACCATCACATTTACATAAGTAATATTGCACACATATCCGCGAAGCGAAATTGTTTCGCGCTTCATTTATGATATGAGCGCGAACAACGAATGCGCAGGCGCCGCCACCTAGCGGTTATGAAGGAAATCAAACAATTTAGTACTTAGACTATAAAAATTACATTGTTGCCAGATTTAAAATACATTTTAAGAACAAACCTTATTAGTTTATGTAACTATACATATAATTTATGTAACTATAATGAAAAAACTTTTCTCTTTTGTTAAACATTTTGTATTCGCAGATGATACGGCATTGGTCATATCACATAAAGATCTAAAAATTGCAATTGAACTCATGCAAATTGACTTTAATCAACTTTGTAAATGGTCACATGATGCAGGATTATTAATAAATGCTAAAAAAAACCAAAGTAATGCATATAAGATCACCTAATGCCAAATTTCTATTTAATCCTAATATTATTTCTCACGATTTTAATTGCATCCATAAAAATATTCCAACTAATTGTAAATGTGATAGCTTAGAATTAGTTACGGAATACGTGTATCTTGGTGTTACAGTAGATTGTTTTTTTAAATGGGACAAACATATTAAAAAAACCTGTAAAAGACTCAGATCAATTGCTGGCAGAATGTACACATTAAAATTTTTTCTTTCAATTGAAACACTTAAAATAATTTATATGTCACTGGCAGAATCTATTATAAGATATGGATTAACAATATGGGGAAATACTTCTATAACCAATCTGAAACAAGTACAAGTTGTACAATACGCAATTGTAAAATTATTAGTCGTCCCTAATATTTTCAAACAGAGACATGATACACCGTTGCTGTTTCAGAATGCCAAAATTTTACCAGTGAAAGCAATACTATGGCACAAAATTATAATTCAGCATATATTTACCCCGCAGCATAAAGAGAAATTAGAACATAAAGACAGCACTAGATTCACGCGCAACGACGGGTTAATAGTTCCGAAATTTAACAATAAGTACGGACAGAGAACGTTTGAATACATCATACCGAAGATATTTAATTTATTACCTGACACTATAAAGCAATGTAATTCTATGAATACGGTTGAATATATGGTGAAAAATTGGCTATCGGAAAAAAAATATTTGTATTGATAATTGATATGTATATTGATATGTATGTTGAATCTGTAGATATAAGATGTAAATTTTAAATGTAAATAATCTATATGTAACTAAAATATAAGCACCTGTTGACAAGCCAATTGAATTGGCTTAGCAGGACTTGTTTGTTGATTTTAATATGTATATCTGTTCTCAGCGCCGGATCTGCCATACGTTCAAAAACGTGAAAAAAACCTGGCGCCAACTCCGAAAGGGCGCCGTGAGAAAATAAATATTGTATTAAAAATTTCTTATAATATTCCCTGAATCGTTTAAAAATTACCCATAGTACGAAATAATTATTACGCTCTAGCAACACTTTCCAAAGATACAGACTGCGCACGCATCTGGTTTTAATTCAACGAAATTCAACGATTTACGAATTTATAGTCAGTTACAGAATTTTTTTACAAATTCCATATATTTAGTTTAAACGTAAGATCTATTTTTCCATATATCTTTTACTGTCTTTTACGACGAATGAGTGCGATCTAAATTCATTAACCAATCACAGCGCCGTACTTTTATTCAACAGAACAAACAAACCGACGGCGCCTTTCAAAGTGCTTTTGCACGATTTAAGTCTCTAGGAGAATGTGGTTAAAGACCATTTTCTTATGAAATCTTCAGTAAATTCAAAATTCCATTAGCATAAACATCGCACGGTTTGCAAGGTTGCAAATTGTTAACAGTTTCATCATTGTTTTGACAGTTGAAGTTCCTTAAATGTACCTATAATTAATTTCTATTAGATTTGTTATTTTACAGTCAGTAATAATCAGTGTAAGCGTCTTTTGTAAGCCGTTGATACCATAGATACGTTCGTGTTTGTTCGCTCAACACAGAACACAGGGGAAATGGAAATGCAAGGTACAAATTTGAGGTTATATTATTAGATTTTTTAATTTATAACTACATTTCTATTGGTTGTTAGAGGTTGTGGATTGTGGATTACAATGAATAGAACAATAATTAAAAAAAACTTTCAGGCTCGCAGAATCTACAACTTAGAATTAAAGAGAATAATAACATAAAAAAACTCGTTTCCATTGGGAATTTTTTAATTCCAATTTCTCCAGCACCGATAAAAAAAGATGTCCCGCGCAATGACGTTACAATGGTCCCGAGCACATCTAAACAGATATCTATCGCACAAATTCCTCCGGTCGAATTATTAGAAGATAAAAATAACGTTACTGATAGCAGTTTAAATTTAATTCCGTTTACAGAGCTTGAATTGAAAGATCCCGGATGCTGGCCAAAGTTATCTCAAAATTCCATTAGTTTATTAGTTCAGGAAGGTCCTGTACAATTGAAAGGTTTTGATTTTCCTATTACGAACAAGCGTAAATTTAATAATGAGTATTATTACAAGAAACTGCCTAATGGAGAAGAATTACATAGATTGTGGCTTATTTATTCGAAAACTTTAGATAGGGTTACAACCTTTATATGTCTTGATTTTATTTGATAAATTAGTGTAAAAAAAAAATTTAATTAAAAAAAAAAAAATTGGGGTAAACGAATTTTTAATCAAAATAAAAATGTAGGGAGGGGGGGCGCCATCGGTACCTACTGCACAGGGCGCTAGATTTCGTAGATCCGGCCCTGTCTGTTCTTTCAATAAAAAAAAAAAAAAAAGTAATGTTATTGTGTTTTAGTGCATTTTTATTTTATTCATGTTGCTGCAGCAACACGGGTTATCGGGCGTGCTGTGGTTTTTTTTAGTAAGGCTGTATATAACTACAAATTATCACTAATAGGAACAGATTTGGTACTAATAGGAACAGATTTGGTACTTATAATCTATAATAGAGTTATAAAACTGCACTATTGTTCGCAGAAACACACTTAAGTAAAACGTCACTTTCGCAATTAAATTTGTAAATTTACACTTAACTGTGATAACTATTCACAGAAAATAGAATTATGTGATGGGGATAGAATCCCTACTCACTTATGACGTATACAAATCACTAAAAAATAAACTTTTACCGTATTTTTAGAGTTAGATTCGGGACAAGTTTTAAGGATGACAGTGTCAGCCGGGGGCTGAACCGAATTGTTTGTTTTTAGACACTATTTTGTAGAGTCCCCGTTAAATACCGAAGTCCAAATTGTGATCAGCAGAAAATGACAACTATCATGTTGTTAAGCCTGTCAGCCTTTTTCAAGAATCACACCTAGAATCGTCTTTTAACGGGGACCTTTCAAATATAAAAAAGATGGCACTGCGCTGAATGGCCATGAAACAATTGGCCCCAAATAAAAAAAATTAAAAGTGTCATCCACAACATGGGGTGTGTGTGTAGGAACTCCTGGTGGTAGTCAATGAAATTTTTTGAAAAGTGATATCCGAGGGAGGGCTTCCTTCACGAACGTATTTCCACTTGCTCCCAAACCTCGTCACACGTTTCCAGTTCTCAGGTCTTTATTTCAATCCTCTTTGGTGTAGTCAGTCCTGTCAGTCCACCTCTTCCTCAGTCTGCCTCTACAAGGTTTCCACTTGGTCATGTTTTATGATTTTCAGCGTCCTGTAATCTGGCATTCTTTCAACATATATAATTGTCCTGCAAAAAATATTTAATTGTACTGCCATGGTCGATTTGTCCAGCCCATCTTAGAGACCTAACAATCTCACCATGATATCAAACTCAAATTAGTTTTCGTGTTCATCGACCATTTTAATATTGGTGTCATCTATTCTCGATTTAAAATATAAACTATTTTGCATTGAAAGACCGCAATTTTTTGTTTGTTTTGGGTTAGATTAGGTATGATTTTCGGTTTTCTGTCATCTGACGCCCTTTCAACACATCCACTCCTCTTTGGGACTAACATAATACTTATTATGATCTTATGCTCTTTTAGATTTTCGAGTTTATTGTTCATTTCAGTTTTATGTGGCCAATTTTCTAGCGATTTCTATTTACCTAATTATTTTGTTTTCATTTTAACCGTAGGAACCGCTGGTCTTATTTTGGTTTTATATATAACCAGCTTTTGCCCCCGGCTTCGCTCGCATATTCGCCCGTCTCCCTCCCACCCCCACCGCCCGTCCCCTCCCCCCCCCCCTCACCCGTCCATACCCATTACATTCATTTTTCACGATGCCACTTATTAAAACGTAACAATCAAATACGTGCAGTTTCGCATTTATAATATTAGTATAGCTGTTGGATAAGGTCAAAGTGTAGATTAGTACCTATTTTATACATGTTTGAATTTTTGCTATCCAAGGAATCTCCATAGTAACCTAAACAAATAACAAAATGACAGCGCACGTCAAATAACTACTTAGCAACGCTTTGCTTTTCGTCCGGACAATAAACGTATAATAAATAATTTCGGTAAATTTTTGAGATCGCTGGCCTTACATTAAAAGACAACTGCATTGGGGGAAGTGGAAAATATTTCATTCTAAATTTCGATTAAGTACGTAAAATTAAAATTAGCTTTCATTCTGTGAAACGAGACCGTCCATTTTCAAACATTATTTTCAAATGTCATTTTGTTATGTTGGTATTCTTGTTACTGTACGAAAAGATGCTAGAGCAAAGCGTAGCAGACTTCATGGGAATTCTAGGTTTGTGTAACATGGTTTGTGATACAAAAGAAAGTGCCCCTTTATAACGCCTACTCGCGTCAAGGCAAGAAAAACATCCCAGTTTTCAAGTAGTTTAGCGGCTACGCTAGGTTTGTGTAACATGGTTTGTGATTCAAAAGAAAGTTCCCCGTACCTTCAAAATCTTCTAGCCGTTCGTTATACATTCAAGTGTATCAGGAATACCAACATACCAAAGTGACAGCGAATGAGCTAATAGCTAATGGCGTACAATCTCACAAGACGAAAGCTAATTTTAATTTTACGTAATCGAAATTTAGAATGAAATATTTTCCACTTCCCCCAATGCAAATAGTTGCCTTTTAATGTAATTAAGGTGAATCAAAAGGTTTTTTTTTTAAAAGTGCATATTAACCGTTGCCAGCGATCTCCAAAAATTAATATAATTGATCATTTATAGCGCCAGAGCTTACTAATATATACAGCCTATATTACTCGGAAATAATGTAGCTTTCTTTTAGTGAAAGAATTTTTAAAGTCCATTCTGTATTTATTGCGTAAAAGAGTAACAAATATCGAAACATCCATACATCCATACAAACTTTCTCCTTTATAATATTAATAGGATTAATAGGATAGGATAGGATGACGTAGATGACCTATTTTTTGTTCTGTTGCAAATATTTTAAAATTTATTTCGTCATAAGCATAATTCCCCTAATATAAGCAAAGCATAGTGTCAAGAAACTCCATAATAAACGAGAAACTAGGCTACACAACATCACCCTGCATATTTAACTCCAAACGAAGCCAACAATCATCGATAGTTGTTAACAAAGTCATAATATTATTTCAGCAAAGTTTCAGAAATCTATAACAGTTCGATGGCGATGGCAGCATGGCAGCCTTGTAAGTTGGGAGTTGGGATCTCTCGGCTGGGCCGTTGTTATTATTACTAAGAGTTTATAGTTTCGCGATGAGAGTATGGCGATTTGTTAGAAATTCCTGGCATTTTATGTTTTATGTGAAGCTGCTAATGCCTGCCTGCTCACTGGACCTTGTGCTCACAACGTTCCCGGCTTTATGTCAGTATTAATACACAAATTCAAGGTTTACTACTTCCATAGTTACGCTTGCAGAATGTTGGATTGTGTTTATGGATCGATTCATCGAACACCTCTTTCATTTTACATAACTTGAGAAAGAGCACTTCTATTTGGCTGTTACATTGATTTTAAGCATCATAAAGCTCGCTCATTCAAAAAGCTCACTCATCAAAAGCGCAGCTAATGGATGACAAGCAGGTGCTTGTGATCCAGCGGATTTCCGAAAAAATCATTTACTTCGTTCTCATTGTAAGTGATGTTTTTTATTTTATGCTATCATTAGGTACCTAAATAATACAATTTTAATTTTTTTTCTCTTCGTGTAGGTAATGGTTGAATACAGGGTGTAACAGCACATACCCGAAGGATTTTAACCAGCGATTCCTGAGAATATTTGAAGTACGGAAAGTAGACATCATTTTGAAGTCCGATGATATATTTTTTCTATTAAAAACAATTTTTTTTTCAATCACACGTCGCCACTGATCACTCGTCGTGACGGGATCAAGTCATGCGCGCACTGTTTCGTGTGTTACCGTGCTGCTCGAACGAGACGGGATGCTTTTCACGTGACCCGTTAGGTTCTATCCGACTACTCATTTGCAACGAATATTGGGAAAAGATTTTTAATTTAAAAAAATATATCATCGGACAGTAAAAAATTAAAATCCTGTTGAACTCCTGCGGGTACACCATGTATACCTCATGTAATGTGGCAGATTGTACACTATTCTGCTAGTTCTGCTGGATTAAAAACTTAATTAATAAATAAAATAAAATAAATTAATACCGTCGTTCAATAAAACTGTTGCTTGCAATGCGTTATGCGTTTTTGAATTATAATTATTGGTGATATTATTTGCAGAAGGTACTAAAAAATGTGTGGTTTGATAACTGCCTGAACAGGGACGGTATTATTATTAAAAATTCCAATTTCGTTTTTGTGTCTCACTCTGGTTCAATGAACTCGGATTTGCTTTGATTTGTCCTTTTCAAAATTGGAACTGTTTGTTTAAAATAATTCAGATAAGCGATAAAATATTTATTTACAATAAATATATTAAAATTGTCCGTTTCAAAATAGAGATTATAATAACATAAAGTATTTTTTCTCGGGTGTGCGCTGGTATTATAAATATATGAACACATAAATGTATAAACATCCACCAAATTGTATATCATCGGTAATAAAATAAAGCATCAGCGACTCAGTTGAAAAGTTTTTTAGAAGTGTTTTTTTTGGGAATCAGTATTTATTATTTATGCTGAAACTGGATGACACCACTAATCCAATCCTCATCGATAACCCCCATGACACTGTATTTTATGCATGAAATTGATCACGAAATTTATGCATCGAAATTTATAACTAAATTTGCCGCGAAATTGATGCAGATTACAGGTTTGCGTTTACCTATTACGTGCAGTTCAATTTTATCATATCCCCTCGACACCTTTGACAATATTAATGCGGTAAATACACTACGTAGGTACTTACATTTTGTCAACCCATCATTTAATCGATTTATTAATAATGTAAAGCAATTCAGGTAAGTAGGTACTTTTCAGTTTATAATAACCGTACCCCCTCACTATGTTATTTTACACAACTGATGAACAACCATTTTTGTATCGTACCTAAACGCCAGTTTATCAGTCGTGTAGAATAAAAAAAAACTTAGATTAGTACAATGACGTTACATACTATATTAGACGAGGGGTAGAAATCTCAAAGTGGGAAGACAATCGCAAGACAATTGTACCGGTCTCGATATCTAGTACTTTAGTACTAAACTGCTACGCGTCGAGTAAGGTTGCGTCTTACCAGTACTTACCAGTAAGTAGATTGCATTTTAAAAAGTGTCAAAATGCCCTCCTGTGTGATGAGAAAATGTTTTAATTACACTGCAAATAATAGTAAAGGCGAAGGAATAACACTTCATTTGTAAGTACACGCAAATTACTTAATATTATCGATTATTATAAATATTACAATAAATTTTCATGTTTCCCGCTCGCGGTTTTACACGTCATTACGAGACAGAGAACGTTGCATCAAAAAGTAACGAGCATAACAAAGACAACCTGCTAACAGTAGGTCGGTTCACACAGCGTTCCGCACAAGTTTTCTTCTATTGGGAAAGATGGGGTAAAACGTACACAGGGTAAATCGTTAATTAATTTAATTATGTTTGAATTGTCATAACTCATAACGCTCGAACCGAGCTTCCTTGCTGACAATGACAAGACACTATAATTTAATATACGTAAACACGCTAGTTGTAGTTAAGCTCTATTAATAATTATAATTTACGCTGTGACTTTATAAACGTAAAATGACAATTAATTCAATATAAATTTATTATGACTTATCAAATATGAATTTTAGGTTTCCCCGTGATCAACTACGACGACAGAAATGGATCACTGTTGTTCGCATTCAAAGATGCGAACATGATTGGACACCTTCGCTTTACAGCACAATATGTTCAGTTCATTTCAATAAAGACGATTTACATACCACGGTCAAAGGAAAGCGTTTTATAATGTCGTTGATGAAAATTGTAAATAGATTTGTATACTCATTTGAACCTATGACCTGTACTGTATAATAAAATATGTTTTTAACAATACTACTATAATAGTACCAATATTGTATTACTAATGATAACTCATATAATTATAATAAAAAATATTTGCCCGTGTGTCTTGTTTTACCCGCCTTTACCCTCCCCTGTGCGTAGTGTAACCGAGTGAGAGTATCTTGTTATCTCAGTCACACCCGTGATGTGAAAGCAGTATTCGGCAAAGAAATTAATACGCCGCCCGCTAATGTATCCATGCCATTCATACATACACATTATTTGATTGTCTATCTTTATCACACAGGAATAAACTTTTGAATTGAGAAATTATTGAAAATCGCTGAAAACAAAAGAGTGTTCCTTACTTTCCACATTATATTGTGAGTATGTGAGACTATAACGAGTCTATTTATTTTATGTAACGTCATTGGATTAGTACCTAAGGTTGTTAGTAAATAACCTTTTCTTGAAAATGGAAAAAGCGCAGACCTTTGAAAAATCACGAAATCTGACTTTCCTTGTCAAGATTTCCCTAAACGAAATAAGTAGGTACTTGTCTGAATTCTTCAGACAACATAGTTCCAATTTTGAAAATGACCATTAAAGTCAAAGAAAATTTGAGTTCATTGAACCCGATTTCACGCAGGACTAACGCGCATCACAAACAATCGAAATTATATGTTTGAAAATATCAAAGTCAAATCTCAAATCCATTTTTTAAATTATTTCTCGTGATTTCGAAATTCTTTCCAATTAAATATCTACAAAATAATAATCGAAATGCAGTTAGGGAACGTACCCATACTACGTGACACGTTTAGGGGGGGGGTCTTCAAAATGTCACGCTTGGTACAAATGAGCGTCGGCGGGCTTAAGTTTTTGGTCACCGGGGGGGGGGAGGGGTTAAAAATTGCAAAAAGTTGGTCACGTAGTATGAGTACGTTCCCATGAAATATAATTTTTAAACGACTTCGAAAAGGAGGAGGTTCTCAATTCGACTGTATTTTTTTTTTGTTTTATGTTTGTTACCTCAGAACTTTCGACTGGGTGAACCGATATTGATGATTCTTTTTTTTATTTGAAAGCTGGTGCTTCCCGTGTGGTCCCATTTTAATTTGGTCCAGTTCTGACAATGGCATCCATGAGAAAATCATATAAGTCTTAAATTTGCATCAAGTATGTGCGCGACAAATGGACAAATAACTCAATATCACGCCAACCGATTTCGATGATTCTTTTTTTATTGGAAAGGATGTACTTCAAGGGTAGTTTGATGAGAGTTTGGTTAGGTTCTGATTATGGGATCCATGACAAAGTAACGGAACTCTCCAATTCTGAAGAACAAATTTACGATACTCGGCCGAATCTTAATCGAATTAGTTAGTGTACTTCAGATTCACTAAAAATCAAAAAATAAACAAAAATTTTAACAAAACAAAAAAACGACTTCAAAAAATGCACTAAAAAGTAAAAAAATAATTTCGTATTCTTCTGCAACTTTATAATCAACTTACCTTTTCTACTCATCAATATGTATGTAGGTACGATTGTTATTTTTGGAGTCGGTGTCAACCAAAGTACCCACGGCCCGGCGTGTTCACTTGACAGCTCCTCTCCCGCCGACACCGACTCCAAAAATAACACTCGTACCTACATATTGATGAGTAGAAAAGGTAAATTGATTATAAAGTTGCAGAAGAATACGAAATTATTTTTTTACTTTTTAGTGCATTTTTTGAAGTCGTTTTTTTGTTTTGTTAAAATTTTTGTTACAATTTTGAGGCTTATATTATGTAATGTTGCTGTGTTCCCAAAGTCCATTTGTTGAAATGAAATTCTACTTTTTCCCTTCCTCCATTTTATAATCCCGAAATTACACATTAAATAAATAATTACACATTTTACTCATCTCCAGCATTTTATCGTGTCTTTTACCTCCAATAAAATCCAGCTTTTATTAAGGGTACCTACATATTCAAGTACGATAAAAAAGCTTAGAGAAAACCGTCATGTATCCTATCAACGTAAGAATTCAAATCACAAGAAATGCCGACCTTTTTTTATATTATTTATTTGGCTTTCACCCATTAAGGGTGATCTTGGCCATTTATTAAAGTAAATTACATATTTTTAAAACTATTTACATTTCCAGTTTTTTTTATAAATTAGTTACATTATCATTTTTTTTAAATTATTTACATTTTCAGATTTTTGTAAATTAGTTACATTATCAGTTTTTTTAAATTAGTGACATTTTCAGACTTTTTTAATGGAACACATAAAATTTGAATTCAAATCTTACAAAAAAGTACTTTAGAGCACATTTTAACACATGAATTCAAATATTACAGGAAAGCACCGACCCAATGAAACACATTGAAATATGAATTTCAAATCTTACAAGAAAGTACCTACCCCAATGGAACACATTAAAATGTGAATTCAAATCTTACAAAAAAGTACCTACCCCAAAGGAACACAATAAAATATGAATTCAAATGTTACAGGAAAGTACCTACCCCAATGGAACACATTAATATGTGAATTCAAACAATTCGAAAAAATTACCGGCTACATTTAATGCAATAGGTACCTGCCATGTTAATTTACCTAAGCGAATATACTTACATTTTTTTTTAAATATGTACCGTCAACCAATGACGTTACATACTATATTAGACGTGGGGTAGAAATCTCAAAGTGGGAAGACAAAGGCAAGATAATTGCACCGGTCTCGATATCTAGTACTTTAGTACTAAACTGCTACGCGTCGAGTAAGTTTGCGTCTTACCAGCACTTACCAGTAAGTAAATTTCATTTTAAAAAGTGCCAAAATGCCCTCCTGTGTGATGAGAAAATGTTTCAATTACACGGCAAATAATAGTAAAGGCAAATGAATATCATTTCATTTGTAAGTACACGCAAATTACTTAATATTTTCGATTATTATAAATATTACAATTAATTTTTATGTTTCCCGCTCGCGGTTTTACACGTCATTAGAGAAAATTCAAGTCCTACTAAAGTAAAGGGTCTGGACGCGCAACAGCCAAATTTCTGTTGCTAAGTAAACTTCAATGTTTTAAAGTAGACTAATCAGCCTAAACACTCTGTTTATTTGTTTGCTTGCGGTAAAACAACACATAAATCAGTAGTTCTAACAAGTATTGATGACAATCGCCACCATTTGAAAACTGTCGTTGCCCTATTGTATTTATTGTATAGCTCGACATATGAAACTCCGACAGGCAGCCGGACCTTTTATTCTAGTGGGCCTCAAGAAAAGGAGACACGAACGTTCCATCAAAAAGTGACAAGCAATACGCCGCCCGCTCATGTATCCATGTCATTCATACATACACATTATTTAATTGTCTATGACACAGGAATAAACTTTTGAATTAAGAAATTATACAGAAAATCGCTGAAAACATAAGAGTGTTCCATACTGTCCACATTATATCGTGAGTATATGAGACTACGACGAGTCTATTTATTTATATAACATCATTCCAATCAACGCGATAACGTCACCAAGTTAAAGTATAAAATAATTTGACTTTTTTTACATTATTTATGCTTATTGCGCAGGTTAAGAATATTTTTAATCTAAGTTTAACATGAATAGTATTCTGCGATCAATAATAACGTTGACTCAATAATTCTGAAATGTCGTATTTCGTCAGAGCGATACCGAACGTATCTTTCACTTTTATCCGTTCGTAGTTGAACTCGCATTAATAAATTATTAATGAACATAATGTCTTCATATTCGTAATCTATTTATATTTTCCTTATGTATTATATATCTCGTCTGGACATTGCATTGTAGTAAGTATCTATAACATTTGAACAAAACGGAGTTGCGATAACCTTTGCTAGATTGAATGAACAACACACGATAGTTCCTGTTCGTTCCGTTATTCGTTCAACATACATTGGCTTTATCATTGTGAATGGTCGAAAGAATTATATTACAGTCTGACGTTTAGTAGAAAGAAATTGATGGCGCTGCAATCGTTTGAATGGTTTTAAATGGCAACACCAAGATGGGACATAAAAATAGGAAATTAAGAAAAAAGCACAATGGTCCAAGAAAATATTTTTGAATTTAACCAAACGGTGTTCATAAATTAGTGGTGAGTATTTTCCGAAAGGTGATGATTCCACATTATACTCGTATTCTAAGACAATTCCATGTTTCAACTTCTATTGTGCTGGTAAAAAAATATATTTTCAATATCTTTATTATTATTTTTATTTGAATATGGTTTTAAAAACTTAGAATGCAATATTTTAAATAAAATAAGTTATAATCAAAAAAAATTTAATTTTGAGTGTTCCGAGTGTCCCCATCGGACGGGAGAGCCTTTCGACGTGAAACAACTTAGGGAACGTACCCATACTACGTGACCAACTTTTTGCAATTTTTAACCCCCCCCCCCCCCCCCGGTGACCAAAATCCTAAGCAACCCGCCGCTCATTTGTATGGAGCGTGACATTTTGAAGACCCCCCCCCCCCCTAAACGTGTCACGTAGTATGGGTACGTTCCCTTAATGGAAACTGGCCGCGGAGCCCTTCGCCGCCAACGCGTGCCCATATTATTAAACAAATTAATAATAATAAATCTTTTTAAGATAATCTAATAGTCCGATGGGTACACTCGGAACACTTAAATTTTTTTTTATGATGATGAATTAAAAAAAAAAATAAAACTTTAAAAGATCGTACACAAAAACTGCCAGGCTGCTGGTCGGCAGACCAAGGAAGCCATAAATGGGATGATCTAGACTCTATACTATAGGTTTTCGTTAGTTTCGATCTTGTATTCAATGTAATCGATGCAGCAGGGCAAGCGAAACCGATATGAAACGGATGGGGTTCGGAAATTTCCGTCGTTTTTCGGACGAACGCAGCTCTTATGGCGACGGTGGGTTGGTTGTTCGAACTTCCAACTACTATGGACTATTAGGCAATTTTAAAAGGACTATTATTATTATAAATTTGTACAAAAATATTAACACGCGACAGCGGTGAGGGGCACCGCGGCAGGTTTCGTAAGTGGTTTGGCGTCAAAAGGCTCGCCTGACGGATGGGTACACTCAGAACTCCCAAATTATTTTTTAAAAATAATTTTCGCTTTTTTTTTAAAAATATGGCATTCAAAGTTTTTAAAAATATAGTGAAATAAAAATAAAAATAAAGATAAACGAAAAATTAAGAAAAAAAAAACTTTAAAACATCGTACACAAAAAGCTGCCAGGCCGATGGTCGGCAGACCAAGAAATTCTTAAATGGAATGATCTGGACTATAGTTATTCGTTGGTTTCATTCGTGTACTCGATGACGTAAAATTTACTATTTTTTACCCCACTTTGACGCCGGCTGCCTGCGAATGTGCCAGGCTGCCGGTTGGCAGACCTGCTTTTTTTCTCATTTTCTAATCGACCTTTATCATCTGAGACCATTCCCGTTCGTGTACTCGATGACGTAAGTTTTTCGAAAAAAATCGCTGACTATTTCCATGACTGCGCGGCTCCTACCAAGAGGCGCACCGGCAGACCAGCTTTTTTAAGGTTTTCTAAATGCCCATTATCACTACAAAGTAGTTTCATCCGTGTACTCGATGACGTAGGGTCAAGGGCGGATCCAGCTTTGGCGCCAGGGGGGGGTCACACAGTCGTGGTCAAGTCACAAGCAGTTATAATTTAATTTTAATTATAATAGATACAAGTAAAAAGTAGGTCCACCTAGGTCCTGACCCCCTGACCCCCCCCCTGGATCCGCCCTTGCGTAGGGTTTACCTATCTCGCCTCCCAGTCCATAATAAGAGATACCTTTATTATTTAAACATTATTTAGGCCTAAATAATGTTTCAACAAACACAACAACTAAATCTCTATAAACAGTACGTAAATAAACGAATAAATTAATACGATGGCTTATGTCATACCTACATTCCCATACAATGACTTTACGGTGACGTCACAACACGACGAATAGAGATGTCACCACTAAACATTTCAATAATGCCAACTTGACGGCGTGTTTTTACGACCCGATTAAAAATGGACTTTAGATAATTTTTTAAAAACTCTGCGTTTAATATTATTAAATAAAACTTATATATTCAGAATCAGCGTTTATTGGTCTATATTCTGTATGAACGTAATTTTTTAAAGACATAATATATTTCACTGGAGTTCCTCATTTTATTTTCGTATTTCTAAAATTTATATTTATTTCAAATTAGTTATTTATTAGAAGTTAAATAAAAAAACAATTACAAGTGTACAGTTCGCACGCGGCAGAAGTGAAACCTTCAGAAAACTAAAGTAGACAAGAGTGGGGAGGCTACGAAGCACCACACAAAGAGAAGACCGATTATTCTGTATCATTCTCTCGCAAGCTAAATCCAATAGATGTTTGTGTTTGTCTCTTTTTAGTGTCGCTTTTTCATTTCATCGAGTTTCAAATCGCAACGGTGCTAAAGAAGTTTTCATTTCAAAAATCTATTTCACAGATCAAAATTTAATGAAAAGAAAACCCTTTTTAAAAAGTGAATGTGAAGAACTAATTTCAAAGAAAAAATGAATGGCTTGGTGTTGCCATAGTAAATAATGTTTTTAGTTCTAGTTGAATTAATTTCTACATTTTATATCCAAACTGTACAAACATAACCAAATTCTTTTATTATCATAGCGTTGTATACGTTGGGTGATTGAAAGAATTTGCGTGGGTTTTCGAATGTTTTGGTGTGGGATGAATAAATACTATTCAATTGAAATGAATTGATGTTGAGGAGTTACTGGGTGCTTCAATACAGAACACTTTTTGCTAGATTGTGGTAAGTATCGATTATTCTCAAGAAATTGTCAAAGGTTGCGGACAGCTGTTTTAAAATGCTATCAGCCTTACTAAAAAACCCCGTGAAAATTTTATTCAATTGACAAACGGCCGCGGATGTGAAAACATTACTAATTAAAAAATTGTTCATGGAAAAAAATACACATGGTTTACACAGCCTGAGAGGGTAGTTTATCTCTGTTTTATTAATGATGTCTGAACGAAATTTGGAATTTTTCAAAAGTATTTTGAATGTTCTATATGTTTCTTATTTTTAAAGGTGTCGTAAAAACAAATACCATTATGAAAACTAGATAAAGGTAAGTTTTAAGAATTTCACGGCCAAAAGCATTTTCGTTATTTGTTTTTGGGTTGTTATGCCGTGTTGCGCTACCTCCTTCTTTAGCCAACGTTTCGGACATGTCCGAACGATGGTTAAAGAAGGAGGTAGCGCAACACGGCATAACACCCCAAAAACAAATAACGAAAAAACTAGATAAAATTACCTTTTAGATTTGTGTATTTGAAATACACTTTAGTTTTCAAAAACTGCCATATTTTAAGATTCAAACTCAAAAAAATTTCTTACCAAAACATTTTTAACAAAAATGTAGAGAAATTAAAAAAATCAAAACTTTAAAAACACAGTCGTTTTATGTAATAAATTTGGAAGGAAACTGTCACCTCACTTTTTTCTCGTGCATACAATAAAAAAATAATAAAAAATTTTAAAGTTTTTTTTATTGCCAAAAAAAACACATAAAAATAATACCGAGATTTAAAACAGATTTCTTGCATCTCTAAAGACGTTAATTTCTTTGATACGTTAACGAACACATGTGTTAGATATTAATATTATAAAAAATTATCACTTTTAAGAAATTCTCTTAAAATAAAGATCATAAAATGTAGATTTTATCTTTTAAGTAACCTATAAAACAATATTCTGAAAGTTCAACTTTGAAAGTACGGCGTTTGTGCAATAACTTGATTAAACTGATGCAAACCACACAAATAACATGGTAAATATATTAATTATGTGAATAGAAGAGTGAATTCGTCACTATAATAGAAATTATTAAGTAAAATCGGTTAGGTACTAACAAAATTTTCGACATCCCGCCATAAACACACCAAGCTGTTTTTTTTCATCGCGGGCGGTTGAGGACTAATGCACGCACAGGCGCGCCAATAATGCCCCTTGCGGAGAAGAATTAAAACAACATTTTCACCTAGTAAATTAAAACCATATACAACGTTGTCAGATCTTCGATGCATTTTAACAGCGTAACCACGTAAGAAAGGTTATTCTAGTAATGTGTCGTATTTTAGTGCACACGGGGTTTATTTATGTTGTTGCAATAACACAGGTTATCGGACGTGAAAAGTTTTTATTTTAGTGAGGCTGTAATGTATTCGGAGGTATACATCGATGAAACAGTGCTCGGCAACCTTTTATCACCCACTCCACACAGAAAGTCTTTATGTACTCAAAATATTAATAAGTTAGTACGTTAGTACCCATAAGTCAAAGACAGCAACCTCGTAAAGAATGATCAAAATTTCAAATAAATAAATGTTAAAATCAACTTACACTCATAAGCTTGTTTTCACGATAATGTAACATTACCAGACATATGTATGACGTATGAAGCGTTCCTGACTTATTAAAAATACTGATTTCGGTTGTGACTAAAGATATTCAAAAATATCTTTGGTTTTGACTGTCTGTAATTATGGTACAATGAAATCTAGAACTTTTGCTTTGAATTTTAGTATCATTTTCAAAATTTGAAGTGTTTATTTGAAGAAT
This sequence comes from Limnephilus marmoratus, assembly GCA_917880885.1. NCBI lineage: Eukaryota > Metazoa > Arthropoda > Insecta > Trichoptera > Limnephilidae > Limnephilus > Limnephilus marmoratus. The sequence continues at coordinate 53,314,837 of OU862917.1, read as the reverse complement.
TCAGGCAAGCAATAAATATGATTTTAATTGCCATTTTGAAAATTCGAACTGATTTGTCGAGAAATCAGACTAACCCTGATGATGTATTGTAATATTTAGATCAAACACGACTCGAAACAGTGGGTTTCAATTTTTACCTCAAATTAAGTCCAACACTTCCAACGCTCTAACTTCGAACGACCGAATCAGGTCCCCGCGCACTGCTACTCCCTTGATAGTAAATAATCAATAAGATATATCACGGTCTGCACCAGTTTTATATTAAACTTTTTTTATGTCGTCTTATTCTTTCCTTCATATTTCTATCAGAGGTTGGCTATCATCAAAGTAATCCTACATACACGAGGACACAAAGATTTTGTCCGAAGATTGAAATAATTATACAAAACTGAAATTACGACATTAGATATACGTCAGGGGCGGTCCGTGGCTTTTCAGTGAGCTAGATTTCCAAGATTAAAAAATACTACATTATTGATGTTATTGGAGCTAAAATTTAGTTTTTTTTTTTATTTCAATTTTTGTATGAAGATTTTTCAGCTTGGCACTTCCCAAACTGAAAGAGTACTGAAAATCGTAATACAAAAAACTGAAAAAAAATCATTTTCAAGTACAACAGCATCGATAATGTCGTATTTTTCATTCTCAGCATTCTAGCTCATTGAAAAGTTACGAACCGCCTGGTATACATATACAATTTGTGGAATTTGTGAAATTTTTCATATAAAAGTAAAAACAACTCTGTGGAACATTCCAGTAACTTGTTAGTTAGTTGCGTTGAGTTTGGCAGGAGAGTAGAGAGTAGATTTTCATTAAAAAAGTTTCAATGAAAAGTGCTATCAACACTTTGGCTAATTTTTATAGGCGTTTCGTAAGAGAATTTTTAACTTACAACACCATCCGGGCTTAGTGGAAATGTGTGTTAGGCCTGATTTATTTCACCATATTTTTTATTATGATTAAAAAAACTACGACCGTGCCTATTATAAAATTTAAAATAAACCAAAGTACAAATAGATTCACAAGTTAAGAGGTTAAAAATATTTAATAATCGGTGAAGGAGCAAAAACCCTTCAACGCAACGGTGAGCTTTCGCATCATGATAATTGAAAACTAGTATTTTATCATTGGAACTAAAATCTTAAGAGCCCGCGCAGACAGCTAAGCGTTCAGCGTTCAGCGTTTACTGGCGTTCACCTAGCGTTCTGCCGGTTGCGTTCTACGCGAGTTCTAACTCACACAGCACACGGTCAAATATTCTGCGTTCCATTTTCCTAAAAAGCTTGTACCTGAAACACGTATTTTGATTGTTCGTCTTCAGAAGACGAGGCATTGCTTTTGTTGACTTTGGAAGAGTGTAAAAAGAAAAGAAGTCACTGGATGCATCCAATTAACACTGAGCGAAATGAAAAGGAGAGTTCAGTATTCTTTTTCCTGAATTACTTAAAGATGAAGAACTTTTTTTTTATTTACTTCCGAATGTCAATAAGTAGCTTTAATGAATTGCATAATTATTATATAAAAAAATACTTAAATGTAATTATAATTATATAATTATAAAATAATAAATATATAGTTATTTATAGAATTATTTTCCCATTTGGTCTCTGGTAGGTTGACATGTTATTCTTGTATTATTTTGTTTTTACAATACTTATATAGTGCAATTGCATAGCGTGGATTGACTAGATGATCATTTGGGGAAGTGTGTGAAAGGGTTTAGTTTTTCCTGTGGGGAAAATTTAACCCGGACATTTAAATCTGGTGCATATAAAAAATATTTTTATAATTATACAGTCTGTGTCACTAAGATTATATAAAAAAACTGCCTTTCCCTTACTAAATCAATTAATTTTTCGGTGTCGGTCATCTTGCGAGCGAGGCGTTCCACGCGTTCTTTGTAATTCTGACAATAGAACGCAAAAACGTAAGCGTTCACACTGACCGGCGCGGTCTGACTGCTGCTGTGTCTGCGCGGCGTTATAGTGGTCAACTACTTACAAAGAACGCGGAACGCAGAACGCGGAACGCCGAACGCGGAACGCTTGCTGTCTGCGCGGGCTCTAAGATAAGTGGGTAAGTAGGCACCTACGTTATAAAAAAGATCACCAGATAAAACTCAAATAAGCACTAGGTAGGTATACAAGGTTCGTAGAAAATGCGGTTAGCTCATCGAGGGAAGTCGAGCGGTGATTGGATTGAAATTTGTGACGTAGCTTGAAGTCCATGTTCTACTGGGAGATTTGAATTAACTGCAATATAAGGGGTAATGTTTTATTTAATTAAATGAAGACAATATTAGCGAAACTCAATCGAAAATCTGGAAACAGAAAAATCAGAAAAGTTATTGGCACCTCTGGGACACGAACCGGTAATGTTTTGAAATTTCGAAAGCGGCCCGACGAGTTTTTTTCGAAAAAGAGAGAGCTAACCTTGTTAAACGCATTTTCTACGAAGCTTGCTAGGTGCCCAAGGTTCATAGAAAATGCGCTAAACAAGGTTAGCTCATCGAGGGGGTCGAGCAGTGATTGGATTGAAATTTATGACGTAGCTTGAAGTCCATGTTCTACTGGGAGATTTGAATTAACTGCAATACGGTAGTGTTTTACTTTAAGCTACATCATGCGTTCGAAATTTCGAAAGTTGCCCGATGAGTTTTTTTTTCGAAAAAGGCCCGCATGAGCTAACCTTGTTAAATGCATCTTCTGCAAACCTTGCTAGGTAGTTACGAAAACGAATATAAACGGTAAGAAAATTTTCTGATTCCTAAAACTAAAGAGATATTAGTTATTTTTCAGATTTTAGATCTCAATGTTTCTGTTTATCAGATGACATTTTTGAATTCGATGTCGGTTACTGTCATCTTGCTGTCATTCGGATAAAATAAAAAAATAAATAAATTCAATTCCGCCGTTAACTGAACAAAATGGCGTGGAGAATTGTTTATCTGAAGCCAACTGCAATTCCGATTTATTTATTTTATTTATTTGGGCGCTTCAACCTTTATTGCCAAAATCGCGTAAATTTGACAGCAGCTAATGATTATTGATGTGTAAGAAGTTATCTTACCGCAAATAAATTGACGAATGTAGCGGTGGCTGTGAGCACTTACGTAAGTTAAACTTCCGTGAGCATTAATTACCACAAGTTGGATGCATAGGTAAACGCTCCTGTCAACTTATCAAAGACTTAAGTCGTAAATTTTACTTATGAGTGTAAAGGCAGCCTAATAAGTAATAAGTAAGGCGTGTAACTTACGGCGGTTCTCCATCGCAGAGTAAAACATCGCTCGGCCCAGGCTCCTTCTTCGTGGGTCCATTATCCTCGCCATTCCTGACTGCCAAACTGCGAAAAAGACAACAATACAATTAATATTTATTTCAAAAATCGATTTGCATTACTACAGACCTGTTCTGTGAGCTGTAGACCACTCGTCCAAAAAGTTGGTAAGTTTCTAATCTTCTCTTTTTAAGCCCCGGTAGTAAGCGCTCAAAAAGAAGAAGGGGAGATATACGAATACGAATGTTAGAGGGAGCACGCTAATATTAATAATGATAATAATTAAGCGAAAATTGTGAAAATGTTTAATAATACACGACTCGTTTAAAATAGAACAAAAATCTCAAAGGAAATGTCTTAAATAGCATTAAAAGAAACACTACATTTTTTCATACATGTAACTTATAAAATAACAGAAAAAACGTGTTTATAATAATTTTCGGAGCATACTTTACGATTTTTTTCTATCGGGGGAATTTCATATAATAACCATTTCAGCGTAACAAATGTGAAGAGTGTAGATATTATCTTAAAAAAAATACATTTTTTTTAGAAACTTAAATGGCTTAGGTTTTTATTTCAAATAAGGAATTATACAATTTCTGCAAAGAAACGTTACCAACTAACTCAACAATTTTTTTAAAAACTTTAGGTCGATAACATTTGACAGCTCGCTCTCACAACGCTCATGTGAACTCTGGTGAGATAAAAAGGTAATATCCAACGCAGCCACCATCTTGAACCGGAGACGGAACTTAACAAACAAATTTACAGTCAGGTGAATTGCCAAACTGTCGAGTTAAAACAGGACTTCCCTACGTTCAGTCCATTATAGATACATGGTATTTTTGAGGAGATTTTAATAAAAAAAAAAAACACCTAAGACTTTTCATAGAAAATAAATTTGTACTAAGGACAGGTTTTATCTTATCAAGAATTTTAAACTTAAAGGGTATTTCACCATCCTCCACGACAAATTATCTATACTGTAACGTACATTTCGATAATTTAATACGATTAATTAAACACGATATATTTATTTAAAAAGTCTGAGTTACTATTCGGTACCTGAACCTACGAATAGTGGCTAGTAGGATAAGTTAGCCGAGTTTTTTTACCTGTTGCGAGTATTTATTTGATTATTTATTAATATTCGTTATCGTATGGATAATGTATCAGGAGGACGGTGAAATAACCCCTTATTCTTTCAGTTAAAACATATATTTAAATGCGTTTGATTAGTTTTTACTGAAATGAGAAACTTAAATGGCCTAGCACAGTCGATCGATAAGGATTGATGGGATAACTTTCAATCCTTATCGATCAATCGTGCTAGAGGGCGATTATTGACAAGGGAAAATCTGCATTATCAAATAATTTTTTTTTTCAATAAATGAAAACCATGTAAGCGAAACTCAATCGAAAATCTGGAAACAGAAAAATCAGAAAAACATATTGACACCTCTGGGACTCGAACCCAGGACCTCTTGCTGGGTTCGAGTCCCAGAGGTGTCAATATGTTTTTCTGATTTTTCTGTTTCCAGATTTTTTATTGAGTTCGGGCAAATCTGTACCTACTCCCATCTATCCCTCCCGTCTTACCTACCTATCCTGTTACATCCATCTTGCTATTGTCACCGGTTCAAGAGTGATTCCTGACCGTGAAATCAGTACAATTTCAACACCGCGCGGCATTGGCAGCCCAAATACTTTGGTCTCATCGCTTATAGTCAAAACCCGGATCCGCGCAAAATATATGCTTTCAACCGCGAGTTATCTTGAGTGCATGAAGTGTGGGACCCAGGACGTCATCAGCAAGGTAGGATTTCATCTTGTTTTCGGTAGACATCCCATTTTTTCCCCTTCATCCCTTTTTCCATTCCAACAGTGATAGGTGGAGATTCCGAACTCCGCGGAAGAAAGTAACAGGCTTCCAATCAGCTATCGAAACACTTACATTGTCTTTATTTATTTAAATATTGCAATTTGAGGTTTTACTCATAAAGTTAAAATAAAAAAATAAAATATTCATCCTAGACTTGCAGAAAAGTCGATAGATGTCGCATATTAAATAAAATGGATAAAGATTTATCCAGACACTATCTAGAGAGCATTTAGTTCGGGTTTGAATCTTGCAATCATACATAAAGATAGTTGCCAATAATATATGCGTTAAAAGAAAATGAAGAGAATGTAGGTGGTTCTTAGTCGAAGTATGGTACAGTTAAACATGACCGAATTTCATATCGACACGTTAGCGCGTTTGCCCGGAAAGCAAGAGGTCCTGGGTTCGAGTCCCAGAGGTGTCAATATGTTTTTCTGATTTTTTTGTTTCCAGATTTTCGATTGAGTTTAGCTTACATTGTCTTCATGTATTTAAATATTGCAATTTGAGGTTTTACTCATAAAGTTAAAATATATATATTTTTTTTTTCATTGTACGAACACCATTTTTTTCAAACATCCTCATTTTTTAATTTTTTGTCTTAGAAATTTGACTGGGTACATACATCGTGCTAAAGAGGTATAATAATGAAACGTGTTCAATTGTGCTCATACGTGCACCTTTTTGAATCGTCTGGTTCAGTGGTAAACTTTATCACTAGATCCAATACAGTTTCGAAATGTTTTAAAGCGATAAGTAAATATAGGAATCGAAATTTCAAAACATGAATAATTCGGTTGAATGAATTAGTGTCGAAATGATATTAATATCATATAGGGGTGAAAGATTTTGTGGCTTACATGTGTGTTACAGTTGAAGAAACCAAATACCGAAGTAAGTTTGATTGTTTCGAACTCGATTAATAACTTTGAAGGTTATTAAAAAGTTATCTGTATATATAATAAATTTATTAAAACTTTGTGATAATTTATAAATATAGCAATCATACGGGAAAAAGTGGTTGAAGATAATATTGTTAATTTTGCATTTGAAATCCACAAAAATGACTTAAGGAGCGGTGTACCTGCTCAAAAAGAAGAAGATGGAGAGATATGTAAATACGAATGTAAGAGAGAGCGCGCTAATATTTAAAACGATAATATTCAAGCGAAGATTTTGAAAATGTTCAATGAAACACGTTTAAAATAGAGGATTGTCTAAAATAGCATTTAAAGAAACACTGTGAATTTTTTTCATAAAGTGAATTTTTTCGTACATATAAGGGAACGTACCCATACTACGTGACCTGTTCAGGCGGGGGGGTCTTCAAAATACCACGCTTAGTACAAATGAGCGGCAGGGGGCTTAGGTTTATTAGTCACCGGGAGGGGGAGGGGGGGGGGGGGGGGGGGTTGGTCACGTAGTATGGGTACGTTCCCTAACTTGTAAAATAAGTGAAAAAACGTTTTTATGATAATTTTCGGAGCATACTTTGCGATTTTTTTCCATCGGGGGAATTTCGTATAATTTCATATAATTGGGGAATGCATAGATATTATCTTCATAATAACATGTATATTTTTTTAAGAGCTTTAAAACTTAAAGTATTTAAGGAAAATATGTAATAAATCGGTAGAAATGCGGGAAGCCGGGCCTTAAAATCGATAAGTCGCAATGGCCGAGTTGGTTAAGGCGCTGATTCCCGGTAAGACAATAGATTCTGGGTTCGATTCCCAGTTGCGACCGTAACATTTTTATTTTTAGAATCTTTTTCTGGTTAATGGTCTCCGTGGTCAGGGGTAAGGCTCTCGACAAATCCCGGCGAGCGCAGGTAAATTTTATTGGATTGATTTGTGTTTTCACAATTTAATCATTTTAAAATAATAAATGCATAGTATGTGTGCGGCACGTTCCAGAGGGGAAGGCACTCTCAGTATAGCCCTGGTGTAAGACCACCATTCAGAATTGAAACGTAGCTTAATTTTTGGTGACTAGATCTGAATAGACAGGTACTAACCCACTTTCCTCTTCCCCACCACTTTTCCTTCTCCACTTACCTTCGGCCTCACAACATACCCCACTTTTAAGGATGCCGTAGTTTCACTGGCTCCAGACGGGAGCAGTTGGGACTCGTGAGTGGTATTGACAGTAAAAAAATGTTTCGTTTAGATTTATTAATATTATCTTCTATATCGGTGTTCTTAGCGCCGTAATTTTTTTCAGTCATAGGAAATCTCTAGGAAACAACATATTTGACTTTGTGTTGAGAGGTAAAATATACGATGGTATTCCGTTACATATTCTAAGTAGGTACTTGGCTTAATATCACAACAATTTATTATATATGATTATCTATCATCACAACCATAAACACAACATAAAAAAACCATAAACAGAAATTCTTAAATTTCCAATACAGGTACAATCTGAAATATGCAAAATGCATTAGATTTTACGCGTTGCTGTGGCTAACGAAGCACAACGCCATATACTAGATGGTTACCCAATCTTTTAACTCACACCGCCATCTGTCAATTTGCATACAAATCAAATCGATTGATCGCTCCATTTTTTTTACAAACACACTTGCACTTAATGTACTTGTATTTTCATTACATTTTAATAGTATTTTAATTACACAAATGTATTTGTATTTTTTTATTTTTTTGATACATGCTCCTTGTATTATTTTTAATTCAATAATACGTATTTTCTTTCATATAATTTTCATATTATTTTAAATTTTTCTGTTTTTCCATACTTATTTTTTATATTCATATATCTTAAACTTATGTAGAAATTTTGCATTATTTTTAATTCCTTTATACATCATACTTGTTTTAGATGTATAAATTTTTATTTTTTATTTTTATATTATTTTGTTTTTCATTCAACTTATTTTTAATTTGTATTATTATACTTAACATAAAATTGGCCACTACAACACGGGCATGTGCCTAGTGTGATGGCCAAAAAATTATCCATTTACTGTAATGTATAAACTTTACTGAATAAAGAACATAAAAAAAAAAAATATATATATATATTATTATAGCGAGTTGCCGGTATGCGTTGCCGTGCCACTTAAAAATAAAGAAATTATTTCTCCCTGCGTGTCCCTTCCCATTCGTCCCGATCTCCTTCCGCCTCTTCTTCCTCTCCCGCGTCCCTTTCCCCTCTCGCGTTCCCTCTCCACCTTCCCTCACCCCACTCCCCTCGCCCGCTTTCCCGTCTCGCGAACCCCCCTCCAGAGTTCCCCCCCCCCTTCCCGAGTTCCCTTCCCCCCTTCCGGGTTCCCCTCCACCTTCCCGCATTACAATCATTCAGTCCCTGTACATTCAGATTTCAAATACAAATTTCATAATGCCAGAGCTCACCAGTATAGAAACGTTCGTGGGCATGCGCAGTGCACACTGCACACATCAAATCCCCAAAGTTTGAATGAAATACAGGGTGGCCACAAAAAACGGATTTCAAAATTCCCTGATAATTCCAGGTTTTCCAGGGCAGTTTCTACATTTTTCCATGATATGTTTAATTTGATATAAGGGAACGTACCATACTACGTCACCTGTTCAGGGGGGGTCTTCAAAATACCACGCTTGGTACAAATGAGCGGCGGGGGGCTTAGGTTTTTGGTCACCGGGGGGGGGGGTTAAAAAGTGCAAAAAGTTGGTCACGTAGTATGGGTACGTTCCCTATGGGGATATCGTTTGTTAAATAAATAATAAAGGGAATTCCGTCATCTATAGCATAAATTATTTCTTTGCATTACAATAATCTATTAAACACAAAATACACTTGTTACAAATTTATGATATTTCGCCTGAAGACAATTTGTGAAGAAATGAAAAGACCAGAAAAAATAGAAAAATAAACAAAAAAAAACATTAACATTAGAAGAGATACAAAAAAACATCACATGAAACAAGCAACAATACTAGGGAACAGTTTAGATTTAGAATATTAATAATTAAAACAATATACCCTTTGGGTAAAAGAAAAGAAAAGAGAAACCATATCTGAACCATAAGAAAATGCTTATGGTTCAGAGAAAACTGAACCATAAGCATTCGACTTAAGTTTAGAAAGAGGTTTATTATGTATTTACACGAATCTATGGTATAAATAGTGATGCAACGTAATTTTATAAATACTAAAAACCTTGATTTAAATGTTAAAATACCTACACACACAAAATAAACACACACACACACACACATCAACTAGATGACATGATTGTGTTGCAAGGGCATTAATAATAAAAAAATACCTATCTAGTTTGTCTTTGTCGGCATATCTTTTGTTACACAAGTCGTAAGTAAAAGTAATAAAATACAACTTTGGGGTTTCACAAATTGCAAAATAACGAATATAGTTTTATTTTTGGAATTCCCTGATATTATAAATTTTTTTTGAAATTCCCTGACATTTCCCTGATAATTCCAGGTTCGGTAAAATTCCCTGATAATTCCAGGTTTTCCAGGTATTCCAGGTCTGTGGCCACCCTGAAATAGGTAAAGTCGTTCGGAAGTTATGCGCGTACATCATAGACATGATGTCCATGGCGTACATACATTTAGGCGATTCATTTTTATTTATATAGATTGATAGGTACATAGTATAGATAGATAGATAGAAGATAGATTGTATTTTTCCATTGAAGGGGTACAGACATACGTTCACCGTTTGTCCCATTTTCCACTGTTGACATTTAGGGTGTAAGAAAGAGGGGCAGCATTATAATTATGTTTAAGAACAAAAGCAAAACAATCAGCGCATTGACATTTGACGTTTTTGAATTTTTGGAATTCACTCACTACTCAATATTATACTTATCACAATATTCCTGCAGCTCTTTCAAAGGATGAGAATAGGCCACTTGCATGGACTTCATAACGACTTGGAAAAAATCGTGTGGAGAGAGTTTTTTACTAAGATTACGAAAATGTTAGTAAAAATTTTTAGAAATGTACATTTTATTTTTATTTTTAAATAAATAAATCCATTATTTGGGCTCATGAAAATGTCCCGTCGCCGAAAATGTTCCTATTAATTTTATAAAATTCCACACTGATTTATTTTTTTATATGGCATCACTTTGATTTCAGGCGAATTTTTGAATTCGTTCACTAGATTTATTGTTTGTTCTCTGCGAACTTATCATTTGGTTTGATTTTTTGACAGATGTTCTGAAGAGAACCCCGTACAATTAATGGGTACGGGGTTCTCTTCAGAACGTGAAGAGGATATCGGTACATGTTTTAGAGGTATAATGATTATGGTGCTGATTTTAACAAAATAAAAATTTATAATATTCTTATTATTATTACAATTTACAAGTTCAAGTATATTACATTGAATTTAGTAATATAGACGCTGTACATTATAATGATTTATGATCAATAAGATGGATCAAGGAAAAAAATATTTATGAGATGTAATATTTTTGGTATGCCTCGTTATTCTCCTGTGCCATTCGTGTGGAAAACGTTCTTTTTTTTTAAATGATTTTCGGCTATGTAATTATCGTCTTTTCACACCTATAAAATTATGTCCCGTCTTTCCGGTTTATAAAAAATGGTCTGATTTTTCGGGTTGAAATTTTCAAAAAATCCCCAGGGTTTCAAAAATACGATAAAAAAAAATAAAAAAAAATAAAAAAAAATACAGAATGTCTTAGAATATTTGCCTAAACCGGAAAGAAATTTAAAAAAATGTGATGCAAGTGGCCTATTCGTTCCACGCAAAATGTAAGAGGAAAAGAATTTTCTTCATTATTTTTTTGTTTATTTTTTTTAATGTTTTAATAGCTATTCTGCTATTCGGGGCGGATACAAATCCAACAAATCAAAGATCATAAAAACCGGTCCAGTCGTTCTCGAGTTATAAATGGTGTAACTAACCCGACTTTGTATTATATATTTAAAATTGGAATATCATTCAATAGAAACTTACTGGTGGTTGAAATATTGTAGAAATTATATTTGGTATAACTAACTGCATGTCATCTAAAAAAAACCCCCTTTAAAGTTTGCTTGACCTCTATCTGGCCAAGTTTTGATGTATTTTTTTCTCGTTCCGTGTCATAAGTCATAGTCATAGGCTTTTTTCTTTTTAATTAAGATTTCCAATACAGATAAAATTAATAATGTACTTAAGCACGCAGTAAAGGTTTTATAAAACATTTTTTGTGAAAAGGTAGTTTAATATTAAATTTACGTGTAGGCAAGTACCTAAGCGCTTGCATGGCTGATTGTTTGTACTCCGAGTCCGGAAACTTGGGGTAAAGTGGGAAACTGTGGAATCTACTTCACATAGAGAATCAACATTTATTTTTAATTTTTTAAATCTTGATTATAAAAAAAAAAATTCTTCGGAAACTTTAGGGTTAAAAACTATTGGAGACCGGTCTTTGTTTCGACACCTTAAAAAAATATACAGCTGATAGTTATGAAAAGTAAAAAAAAAAATCCAACTTCGGTCTCTATTATCTCCGGCCTCCGTGGTCGAGGGGTAAGGCTCTTGACTCACCATCCGAAGATCGCGGGATTAAATTTTATTTGATTAATTTGTGTTATTTCACAATTAATTCATTTAAAAATATAACATATTGTATATTTGCGGCACGTTCTAGAGTGGAAGTTACTCTTAGTATCGCCCTGGGATTAGAACACAGTTTAGAATTAAAACCTTTGCTTGAAATGGCTTTAGCCATGTTTGGTGACCAGATCTGAATAGCCAGGAACTTCCCCACCTTCCTCTTCCCATCTCCTTCCCGTCACCGTATCTATTCACCCCAATTGGTGATGCTATAGTCTCACTGGCTTCAGACGGGAGCAGCTGGGACTCTTGTGAGGTATTCACATAAAAAATTCTCGAAAACGAAAGTCCAAATCGATGTGGTTTCCGGACACTATAAGCTGTGAATTCGTAATTTTAGTAATAAAGTTTTTCTACCCTGCTTGCCTCTCGTTTTGGAAGAGTTTGTTAATTTTTAATTTATAACAAACTAGCTTTTTCCCGCGGCTTCACTCGCATGGTGTAAGGGGGGTTCCCACTCTGCCTCCTCCACCTCCCCCCTCCCTTCCCCCCTTACCACCCTCCCTCCCACCCTCTCTCCCCTCCACCATCCTACCCCTCTCACCCCCCCTATCTCCCTTCCCTCTCCCCTCCCCCCTCCACCCACCCCTCCGCCACCCTTCAACCATACCCAAAGTTTCAAGAATGGTTTAGTAACGCGTACTTTCATGATGCCAGAGCTCACTATTGTATACCGAAAAAATCGCGGGTATGCGCACATCAAATCCCCAAAGTTTTATCGCAATCGGATGAATGGAATAACAACGCATAGGCCTCATACATACAAACCCAGAAACCAACATATTTTGATTTTTGTATATATAGATTAGGTGACCTGACAACCCACTCTTTAAAAAAATTATTTTTTCACATATTCGAAGCGAGTCTTAAATTTATTTTTGTGCTCTGATTGATCTGAGCACATTCCAATCCTTGATCATACAGTGAAACTATTTATATTTCTCACAGTACATTTCTATGATATTTTTTGTTATCGAACAACACAGAAAAATCTAAATTAGACATTGTTTGAAATATCCGTTGCATGTATTTATTATTTACTGAATAGATTCGAATAGCCAGGTTTCAATCTTCCTCTAACGTTTCAGCTTCCTTTTACCAATTTATTTTCACCTCTCAACATTCTTCTGTCTTTATAATGTTTATCACACAATGGACACACATTTCCGCATCACTTAGGTGTGGATTCACTGGATTATTACATAAACTAAACAACCGACGAATAAATAAAATTGAGAGAGGAACTATGCCCGACAATTGAAGCTGAGGATGTTGAAAAAACTAATAATACAAAAAATATATATTATAAAATAAACATTCAAATTATATTGCTGATTAATAATAGAAACATTCGACATAGCTCAAAACGACATAGGCCTTGTAAAAAGTGGCATAGTTAGCGTGAGTGGCACCTGGTGGCGTATTTCCTTTTCCGAGTTCAATGCGAGGCAACCATGCCTCGAAATCAACACGGGTTTGTAATGCCATTTTTTCTCCAAACCCGTGTCCAGTAGAAGGCAAGCGGCATCCTACTGTGCACGGGTTTGTAACGCCAATTCCTTACATAGTGCATGTATGCACACACTTCCTTTTTTATGTTATAATCACGTTTGGGGACGCGTGCCTCGTACTGAACACGGGTTTGGGAAGGGAATTGGCGTTACAAACCCGTGCACAGTAGGATGCCGCTTGCCTTCTACTGGACACGGGTTTGGTGGATAAAGGCGTTACAAACCCGTGTTGATTTCGAGGCATGTTGCCTCGTATTGAACACGGAAAAGGATATACGCCAGCCGGTGCGGATAACGTGGTGTCATTCCAAGAATTAGTAATCCTCAAAGTAGATTTTGGAAAAATCCTACCTAATATTGAAGAAAATAATTTCGGTAGTATGATTGGCGGCGCTAGTAATGCGAGGGTGGCATCTTATCCAAAGAATTGACAATTGAACGAAATCTGGGCCGCTCTTACATTATTTGGTCGATGAATTAACGACGAAACTATCCAGTCAAATGTTTAAAAACGTTTTTAGAAATTCTCCAAATTACCTATTATTTAATAATATTCCTTAATTATTTATAAAGTACACACATCAATGAAATACAGAAAAAAACATTGTTTGATCATTTTCTTTCAGTCAGTTATTGATCTATTCTGCTAAATAGTATTCAGGTTTTGGGTTTATTAATTTTCGTTTATTAAAAAAAAAATAACTATCCAATCCACTTATCTTGCTTTTTGAAAAATGCCTTTCAACACTTTTAAAACCACAGTAACAACTTTTTAACTAATTCAATCAATAGGTAACAACTCACTTCACGAGTTCACGACAATCGCAATAATAATAATAATTGGATAATTTGTAGAGCGCCGTTTTTATGAAAAATCACCTCAAGCGCGATCACAATGTACGAAAGAAATGAGAATGACACAGATGACATGACAGTGTTCACGTGTAAAATATTTTTGTGGCAATATTCTACCTTGTAAGTTTTTTATTCACGATCGCCCCCCCCCCCCCCCCCCCATCGGGTGGCCCTCGTTGCGGGGCGCCCCTGCCGCCTCCACCCCCAAGCTACACCACTCCTCGTAAAGACTTGGTTAGATGATACTCTCCTTTCTCTCTACGCTGGAGCTGCAACCCAACCTACTAACAAACATAAAAAATAATTCACTCTTGTCCAAGACCTGGCTCCTCCTGTACTTGTCCAAACTCCCATGGTTCCCAAAAGGCCCCTAGTTTTTGAATGGTCCAATTTTTTTGTCCCACGAGTTCCCAGGGAAATAGAAGGTCCACTCCAGCAGAGCCCTGAGTGCTGGAGTGAGGTCTAAATACTCCGAGATGCGACCTTGTTTCTCGGAGGCACCATTCGTGACGCTGTTCCCCAGGACATTCAGCCTGAGCACGGTAGCTCACACCTTGGCTTGGGATGGCTATTGCAGGGTTTGTGTTTCCACTCCCTGAGCGATGGGTTCGCCACATCCCTACGCTATGTTCCTACCTAGCTTCCAAATCTTCAATCTTCTCCCTGATATTTTAAAAACCGAAACCCAAATCCATACCTTCATAAAACAAATAACGCTATGCAATACATGTGTAATGCATTTCAATCATAATACCCACACATTCTACACTCACACTTAACACCCTTTTGAAATATCTCACTTTCAGTATTTAATTTAATTATCATGAAAAAATTGTATTTCAATAATTATGATGTATGATCACACTATGAAAAAAATCAATCTGTAACCTTTACCATCCATAACACAGGGACATTAGCGCTCCCAATATTTGAGGACGGGTCGTTTCTACGACTGGTTTTTGAGTTGATTTCACGGCCTCTGTATTTCCTCCCTCCTACAGCATGGGTCTCTTGAACAATTTTTTTTCTCTCAAAAAACAATTTCTCTTATATTTGGGGATGCTGTGCGGAAGGTCTTTTTAGAGAAAGAAAGGAGGGGAAGATCTGGAAAGGAAAATAGTATGAGGGGTGGGTAGGAATCTGGCAGTGGGAATATCCAGGTGTAACCGACGTTTGAATCCATTCTTCCCACTGCGGTGCAAAGCGGTGGGTCGAGAGAGTCCGGCTGAAGAGGTCAAAAGGTCTCCGTCAGCCAGTCTCTCCCGATCCTAGTCGCCACGCAGTGGTGGGCAAACGCATCCGCCACCAAGACCTAGACAAATCTCACCCCATGAACCCGGTCACCCCTAATAAGTCACCAAACGTAGCGGACCACTTACCTTTGACGACCTCCGTAGTCCAGTGGGTAAGACTCTTGACTCACAATCCGGAGGTCGCGGGTTCGAACCCGGCATGCGCAAATAAAATTTATTTGATTAATTTGTGTTATTTCACAATTAATTCATTGTAAAATAATATATAGTATATTTGCGGCATGTTCCAGAGTGGAAGATACTATCAGTATCGCCCTGGTGTAAGACCACCATTCAGAATTGAAACGTTGCTTGAAAATGGCTTTAGCCGTGTTTGGTAACCAGATCTGAATAGTCAGGTACTTCCCAACCATCCTCTTCCCCACCTCCTTCCCCACTACCTTCAGCCTCACAACATACCCCAATTGGGAATGCCATAGTCTCACTGGCTCCAAACGGGAGCAGTTGAGATTCTTGTGCGGTATTCACTGTAAAAAAAACACGAACCGTTTGCGGTTTTAGATCATTTTTAAAATCAATAATTTAAAAAAAAAAATTTACAATTACACGTTTTTTGTATGATGACCAGAATCAGAGAAATAAATTTTAAATCTGTCACGCATTTTTAACATTTGTGAAAGCACCCTTTTACGGGACCAATTAAAGTTGAGCTTTGGTGGATCTCGTTCCTGTTGGTAACCCGATAACGTATTTAAATGCAATTATATCTTATCTTTATTTATTTTCACAAGGGTCTATTAACACTAAGCCTCAAATAACTAAATTACCCATAAGCCATTGTTCTTCCTGGCTCTGCTGGTAGGTCAGATTTAACTACATACTACATGTGGAGTGGTTTCAACAAACTGCCTCTTTATCTTTCCACTCGTTATTGATTCAATACAATGGCATAACAGCAGTGTTATAAAAAAAGAATAAGTTTCGAGAAAAATAGTAACATAATAGAAATAGAGAGAAGGGTCCAACAAACCTAGAATAAGTATTGGAGCCTAAAAGAAATATTTAAAAGTAACTTACCAATAACTCTCAAAGCTAAAGTGATGAACTCATGTCTACTACCAAGCTTAACTTATGGAAGCCAGACCTGGAAATTCACTAGACAAGCCAAGAATAAAATCGATACATGTCAAAGAGGTTTAGAACGAAGCATGTTAAACATAAAGAAAATCGACAACATAACACACACAAAGATAAGAGACATCACTAAAGTTACAAACGCTTTAACCTTTGCTCAAAAACTGAAATGGCATTGGGCTGGCCATGTAGCGAGAATGTCTGACAGAAGATGGACCACACGAGTTACCCAGTGGAAAGGACCATCAGGCAAGAGGGGGAAGGGGAGACCCTTAGCCCGCTGGGAAGACGATCTGAAAGGATCAACTGGCATAAACTGGTACTCCATAGCACAAGACCGACAAAAATGGGCATCTTTGGAGGAGGCCTTTAGCCAAACCGGGGTTCCTGTTAACTCATAAATATTTTTAAAACATATACTTTTATTACTAACATAATCTAAGTTAACTTACTAATATAAATCAAATTTGAGTTTATTGTAATACCAACTATTGTAAAACAAGAAATAAATAGGCTTATTATTATTATTATTATTAACAGCAGTGTTAACAGAATGAACATCCGCTCGGGGCCTGAAGACTTTTTTTTTAAACATTAACTCCACACTGGAGACCCTGCGGAAAATAATTTCCATATGCCTACGTCATCTTTGGATGCTCCGTGGAGAATATTTTTTATTAAAAGGAAGAAGAAGAAGGGAGAGGGAAAGAAAACGTATGAGGGGTGTGTTGGAATCTGGGGGTCAGTACGTTCAGGAATGACGTATAAATTTATCCCACCCACTGCTATGAAAGGCGTTGGGGTCGAGGATTTTCAAGTTAGGTCAAGGTTAGATTTAGAAACTATTTTCCTCGGCTGCATTCTGCCAAATGTAATGAAATTTATGATTTACACTAACATTAATGTAATGAAACATATTTCGAAATAAAATCATTAAAAAGCAAAAAAATGCAATCAATTGGATTGCAATCTTAGAGCACAGGCGTCAGGTGGGAATGCTGTCCTTGTTCTACCGGTATTACAATAGAAGATGCTCCGAGGAACAAGCGTCATTGATCCCCTCAGCACCGGTGCGTAGTCAAGAAACACGCCAAACACACGCCCAACATTTATACACGGTTGACATTAGTCACATGACAACGGGTCGTTTCTAAGACTCGTTCTTTAGATCATCAGCTCGGCTGTGGAACGATTTACCGCCCTCTGTGTTACCTCCCTCTTCAAGACCCCGGTTCACTAGTTTCTTTTCTCAAAAAGACCCTCCACACAGCATCTTCAAAGATGACTTTTTTTTACATGAGCTTCACACAGGAGGCCCTGAAAAAAATAATTTCCCTCTATGTCATCTTTGGGGATGCTGTGCAGAGGGTTTTTTTAAGGAAAGAAGGAGAGGAGAGTTCTGGGAAGGAAAAGGTTTTAAGGGGTGGGTAGGAATCTGGGGTTCAGTGTGTCCTGGTCATCCGCCTCCTAGACCTAGACAAACCTCACCCCATGAACCCGGGCACCCCTGCTAAATCATCAAAGGTAGCGAACCACTTGGGGTGACCTATGGCAGAGGTGTTGGTTAACCAATAAAGGTTCCCGGGGCAGCGGTACCCATTCCCGCCTCCCAAAGTGTAGTGACATAGGCCCTGAGGGAAATTATTTTCCTCAAGGCCTCCTGTGTGGAGTTAATTTAAAAAATATTGAACTTTGCGAAAAAATTGACGACAGAAAAACGTGTTAACATTTGTAACCGTCGGCGTATTGAAAGTGACCTTACCTTTCTTTCAGTCTTCTTACGACACTTTTCCACCTCTCCACCATCCTCACACGGAACCTGCGGCCTCTTCCATCAGCTCCTCCGTCTCCCTGATCACTCCTCACTTCATTGGAGGTAGAGGTCTCTAAACCGGGCTCCAACTCTGACAATTATTTCTCACAACACTAGGTATATTTAGATCACCAAGAAATATAAATCCACTGTAAACAAAGACGCGTGAAAAATTACACCTTATCTTTGACATTTTTAAGCCGTTCATCTTTTAAATACCAGATAACTTTATTGACCCACCAATGCAATCATAAATGACTTTGGCACTAATCAGAGTAAAAAATTCTTATTTACTTCACAAAATAATGTACAAAAGTCGGCCGCAAATAGCAATAGAAATATATTTTTATTCGCTCGATCCTCCGTAATTGTTGACAATATCGTTTTATACGCATGTTATTTATAATTTGTTTATGTTTTAAAAGCACTTACTTTTAAGTATTTACGTTAGATCGTATTAAGTGAGCATAAAATCGTATTTTTGTAATGCCAGACTATTGCATGATAAACTTAATTTAGAAAACAAATAGCGAGATTAAAAAGTGATAAATTTATTGATGTGATGCATATACAAGATGTTAAGGGACAAAGTTGACTTACTTTATACAGTGATTCCGGACATTATTTGGGGTGAAAAATGTAAATTAAATTTTCGTGTTTTTTTTCCAATTTTTTTTTCTTCAAAAGTAAACAAGAAAGTCTTCCACATGCCATTACTGATCACTCAGCCAAGTATCTGCCCAACTCCTCATCCCAACCCTCACTGTCCAATTCCTACTGATTTTTTAAATTTTTTAAGTTGAAAAAAAACTTTAAAAATATCCAAAATTTCATTATTATTTTTTATTTTTTTTATTATATAATCAATAATATTATTATTAAATTAATAAGAACAGTTTATTTTTAAATAAGTTCTGCTGTGTAATTATTATTACGCGTGACAGCTGTTTCGCCTTCTGAAGGCATTATCAAACTGTGGTCATATATATCGTCTGTATGTGGCATGACCACAGTTCGATAATGCCTTCAGAAGGCGAAACAGCTGTCACGCGTAATAATAATCACACAACAGAACTTGTTTAAAAATAAACTGTTTTTATTAATTTAATACTAATATTATTGATTATATAATAAAAAAAAAAACAAAAATTAAAATGGAGTTCTACAAATTAAACTTGATAACAATAAATTATTTTTACCACGAATAATGTCAGGAATCACTGGTTAAAGAAACTTAAGTACGTCCTGTAACACCCTATATAAATAAGCCAACGAGAACTTTTACGGACGTCATCGACGTCATCGATGGCGTCACGTACGATCTCTGGCTGGGACTAGTATATATAAACGATAATAATTTCTAATCTTATAGATTGTGATTACCAAAATTTATGAAATATTGTGCAAATGGTACTTATTGTTTCACGTCTTCCAAGGTTAAGCTGCGACATTGTTCAAAGACGATCGATTTTTTTTTATATATATGAGCAATTATCATTTAGTCAATGATTTTAGTACCCACACAATGAAAACATGAAGCAAGAAAGTATCGTAGACACCGCGGGTCCATTAATTAAATTATCCATAATCATGACGTGATCAACAGTAGCAACAACATTACAGAACGTACAGCGACGATTCATTGTTGACCTTAATGACCGGTCAGTGGTTGAGTGGGCATAGCGCTTGGGTCCCACCTGAGCGTCGCGTGTTCGATTCCTCGGCTGGCTAAGTCCTCCATCACAACACAAGCAACAATTTCGGCTTTCTGTGGTGGTAGTAGGAAATTTTCAAACATTGTTGGGTTGTTCGTAACGTGGGAATGTTTGTCTTTCTTTAAAAAAAACATACAATAATCCAATCACTATCATCAAAAACTAAAAAAAATAAACAATGGTCTCGGTTTGGCGTAAAAACCAGATCTCGGGTGATATAAGTGAAAAAAAAGTAAGTACATACTATCTTCCTATTGATAATAAAAGTATTATCAATCAGTCTTGCTACAAACTTCTTGGGTTCATCATCACTTGTAAGCAGTTTGATAACCAAGAACCTATGCTAGCATTATTCGATGGCATACTGAGAAACAAGCTGGAGTACGCGAGCGATGTTTGGGCACCGTACCACCAGAAGTACATTGATATGTTAGAGCAAATCCAGAAGAAATTCCTCAGGTATGTTTATATGCGGAAGCATGGAACCTATCCAAGGTTCATGCACCATATTGACTTACTTGAGGAAACTGATTCTGTGAGTCAAGAAACTAGACGGAAAGCAAGTCTTACTATTCTGTCTTTCAAAATTTGGAACAATTTCATCCATAGCCCATTTCTCTTGGGATGCTATGATTTACATGTACCAGACCACTACAGCCAAAGTCGACATCATGACTTATTTAAAGTACCGAACGGCAGAACAGACGTCTTGGCAAAGCATAGCATGACGAGGGGAGTGGTGCTGTTAAATGAATTTGCAAACCATTTGGATGTAAGTGACTGTTCTTTATATGCCTTAAAAATGAAGAGACACTTGCCTTAATGCTGATAGGGTAACTAAATTGTACTGTAATTGGAAATATTCTGTCGTACAATAATAATAATAAAAAAAAAAATATGCAAGTCCTCAGTATAAATCATGATTATTATTCTATGACGCAAAAGAGGGAAAAAAGTTCAAAAATATATCACGAACGCGACGGCCCAGCTCGACGTGGACACCCCATAAATTCAACCCCCTAAATTAAATCGTTTGGCTTTTAAACGCAAGTTCAGTATTATTTCACGTCGGATTAAAAATTAGTCTTGCGGAGGAAATCGTAAAAAGGTTGGTATTAATAAATTTGTGACGTTTTTTGCACTTTCACGGAGCGATCCTTTGAACTCTGTTTTACCCTGGAAATACCAGACTGTAATTAAGGGTGGGTATGGATTAATTTCCAAGAAAAATACGTTTATGTAGATTTGCTAATGAAAAAATAGGTTGTTTTATTTGGTGACCTTTTTGTGATTATTCTAGCGTTAATTACATGATATCTACTATTGAGATAAGTGTCCAATTGTTTCTAAACATCAGTGAAAAACTCAGTTTCTCTAGCTCGTTCATTATTTGGTCAAGGTCTCCGTAAATTCCCCCCTGTAACCAGCCTCACAACCGGGTAGTGATATACGTTCAATGTTTGTGAATTGTACATTTGTACACAATTAGGTTCTTATCAAAACCTGAGATGGTCACATCAATCAAATTATTAAAATTTTTTCGGTACGTGCATTTGTTATGATCCAAAAATCATTTCTTTTTCGGTTATCTTGTGAGCGATTTATTTAGAATTTGAAACTATTCTTCAAATAGAATGTTTATATATGTAAATTAAGAGGCACAAAATTTATTTTAAACAATTTTGAATAATATTTTCGATGCATACTAAGTATTGTTTGGCAAGTGAACGATTGTGTTGAACAAACGTAACTAAAAAGTTTCTTCAAATTCAATACAAGATTTAAAGCAACGCGACTGAAAAATAATACAATCAATCATCAAACATACTAATTTCGGTCTGTCTGTGATTTATTTATTTATTTATAACATTATATTTGATACATTTGTATGGCAAAAATAACATAATAATAACATTGAAAAATAACTATAAAATGTGTATAAGTGTTATTATGTCTTGTGGGTCGATATTAGTTCCTAGCTATGCGATTGCCCGTTCTAAGGAACCAAATGCTGGTGAGAATGCAAAAAAAAAAAAAATTTAACAAAATGTTCATTTTAATTTTTTAAATTAAATATGCATTAATAAAAATGCCTGAAAATTTATTCTGTAACAAAAAAAGAAAAAGAAAAGAATTTTTTTTATTTTATTTTATTTTTTATTTAAATAATATACGTACTAAATTTTTACTAAATGTGCCGTTAATAGGCCATGTAAAATTTTAAGTGACATTATTTAATAGTTTTTCATTTTCAGATTCCACCCTACCTAAGCAAATCAACCATTTTGTTATTATTGAACTGACGTGGGACATTTTGCAAGCTTTAATATTTAATTCTAGGGGAATTTTATTATTTAACTAATTTAATTTGATTGTAACCATGATTCAATAAACACGGATTTGTTTTGAATTTAAGAGTCATTTTGAAAATTAGAACTGATTGTATCAAGATTTCAGACAATCGACAACGTACATACCCTCCTAAATTACAACAGCAAATTATTGTATTAGTCATTTTCAAAATTTTAACTGATGTATCAAGAATTTAGACTATCACGTAATTTTAGGTGTGTAATGAGCAATAAACAAATTACACGAAACATTAATTTATCAATTAAACCATATAGAGAGATACGTTAAAACTCTGCAATTATTTTGATATAAATATGTATTTAAGAGAGGTAATCAATCGACAATATCGACAAAAAGCTTTATCGAAGCTTTTGTAAAAGCGAAAGCTACTTTTCATTAAAAATATTAAAAGCGATTGAGTAAAAAAAATTGTGTAAATAATTTTATTTTAATTACAGCGCAAAGTGTTAATTTTCACAAAAAAATATATGCATTTATCTTTCAGCATTGTAAAAAAATGATAACAAATAATAGTGTATAAAAGAAATGAATGACTTAATCCTCACAAATAAACGAATACGACACCGCTTAATAATAAACCACTGTAGATTAATTAACCACAAAACTTTTACCGTTGTTTAATTGATATACTGAACTTACATAACATACAAAAATAATATTATTACACTCGCTTTTAAAACCACACGAAAAACTATCGTCGAATATCGCGACGTGCCAACTCAATTTTTTATTATATTATTGTTAATATTATTCCGACCGAATGCAATATAACAGATAACGCACTTATAACCGGAGAAAATGATTGATATGGATTAAATTCAATAAAGTCACAACGGTCACGACGAAATAACCGTTTGTAAACGAACGGAACGGCACGTGTGGGTATATTGTTCGTGCGACCGGACTGAATCCGCGGACGTGTGTTACCGGCTAGGTCTTGGACGTTATAATGTTCGGCGCGGTATCGCCACCGCAAAAGCAGATAAATACACTTTCGGAACAATGGTATCGGCGCTCCGGTAAGGAAAATCTACTGTGGACCTGTTGGCGCTAATTTTTTATCACTGATAATAGAAAATCATCAAAACAATAAACAGGGAAACAAAAAATATGTATTGGGTTTAGTTTTATGAATTTGTCATTTTATTTACTGTTTTTATTATTTTGTGAAGCCCTTAGTACGTTAAATCTAATTTTTTTCAGTGAAAACTTCGTTAGCACCTTTTTTGGTTATTTATTTTTGGGGTGTTATGCCGTGTTGCGCTACCTCCTCCTTTAGCCAACGTTAAACTTAACTATGTGGCACACATCTGCCCTAATGATGGAGACTGTAACGCTGTCCGAATCGTTGGCTAAAGGAGGAGGTAGCGCAACACGACATAACAACCCAAAAATAAATAACAAAAATTGTTTTGGCAGTGTAAATCTAAAATCACTTCTTTAGCACCGTTGTAATTTTAAACTTGGTGAAACGAAAAAACACTCGACACTCGAAAGAGACAAACACATACTTCTGTAGGATTTAGTTTGCGAGAGAATGATATAAATAACCGGTGTCCTCTTTGTGCGGTGCTTCGTAGCCTCCTCACTCTTGTCTACTTTAGTTTTCTGAAGGTTTCACTTCTACCGCGTGTAAACTGCGCACAATTTTTTTTGAAAAGCTCTAATTGACGTGAAAACTTCTTGGGCACTGCTGTGATTTGAAACTCAATGAAACGCAAAGCGAATAAAAAGAGACAAACAAATACATCTATAGGAGTCTGCCTACGAGAGAATGAGACGGAATAATCGGTATCCTCTTTGTGCGGTGCTTGGTAGCCTCCCCACTCTTGGCGTTAATAATAAATAAATAAATATATAACTGAATATACAAATTGACTGAGCGTAGCGAAGTCCTGTTTTAACTCGAGCGCTTTGAATTTCCTTAGTCTGTAAATTTGATTGTGTGTTACTTCGCCATACCATTTTAACACGCCTGAGTGTTACGAACGGTCAAATCAGAATAATCATCATTGATCAACTTTTAAACATTAAATTTTCGTCAACTTTAATAATAAACGTTAAAACGTAAACCCGCCGATAAGAACAAAATACCAGGCGCACAGACAAAAAATCACATAACGAGGAAACCATTAAAAAAAAACTTTATTTATTCTTTTAAATTTTGCAGTCAATTTTAACGGGTCTGCGCAAGTTTTATATTGAAAATAGTAACGTGTGATAAACGACGGCGAAATTTCATCACGCGAAGGTTAAGAATTTGAATAATGAACATATAAGAGCTTGAAAAGTATTATTAGAAACATAAGTTGAAGAAATTTGAAATCTTTTTTTTTATTTATTTATTTATCCACGCCTTGAAGGCTTTTACAGTAACACATTATTATAAATACATAAGTTATTCAGGAGTACAATTATAAGCATGCAGTATGTAACATTATAAACTGAACATTAAGGATATAAGCAGGTTCAATATGTACATAGGTACGTAGTTTCATTATCATGAAAATTGTACAGTAGAGTTTATAAATTTAGTATAATAATGGTAAAACAGAAGTGCTTAAGGCGCTGCTACCAGAATTTCTACCGATTTCTTACATATCTCCCTTAAACATTTGAAGTTTTAAAGCTCTTAAAAAAATATATGTTATTTTTTAAGATAATATCCTTCGATAGAAATTCCCTCGATAGAAAAAATTTCTGCCACAATATTGCTGCAGTTCTTTCAAAATATGAAAATTCGTTCCATACAAAATGCATGAAAAAATTAATTTTCTTCACTACTTTCTTTTTCCGGAATTTTTGCGATATTTTAATAGTTATTCTGTTATTCTCCCGGAGGGCGGAGACAAATCCAACAAATCAAAGATCATCAAAATCGGTCCAGCCGATCTCGAGTTATAAATAGTATGTAACTAACCCGACTTTGTTTTATATATTAAGATTAAATTAATGATGAATAGTTTGTTCTAAAGCAAGTTTTAAATAACTTAGCAAAATTAACAGAGCGATAAATAGTACACACGGAAAAATAAAAAATACATTTTTTTATTTATTTATTATTTATTAATTTTATTTTAGTAATTTGTACATTTAAGTTTACAAATGTCTAATTAATTATAATATTTCATATTGCAAACTAAATTTTATGTAATTTTATGTAGCTCCTACAATACGTCTTGAACTTTCCAATTGGTGTGGACTTCAAAGTCTCTGGTAGCTTGTTATACAACTTCATCCCCTTGTACAGCAAACTGTTCTGCGTATTCGCCTTATCCTTTTTTGAAGCCTGATTTCTTTGCATGTTCTTGTGTTATGTCTGTGAATGTCCTTGTTGAATACAATTTTATTTGAAAAGTATTTTGGTAAAATGTTGTTAATTATTTTATGTATAAATATGAGTTGCATTATCATAAAAAGTTATACATTGACAAATTTATAATATGCTAGTACAAAAGTAAAACATGGTATAAATAATCTTAGTTTTCCAAAACATAGTACCCATAGAAATCTTAGTTTTCCTTCAATTTGCATTCGATACAGAGGTTTAATTTTGAAGTTTAGAATCTATCACGCACACATTCGTACGGTCATTTGTATTTAGTTTAAAAAATTCTGAGCACATTGGCGTCCTAACACAGTATCACTTCCAAGTGGGTGTTGCTGTCAGTAAGAGGGAGAGGGGAAGAGGGAGGTTGGCATCGCCTTGACATTCGGCTTCACGATACTCGCATGAGCAACAGTCAACCGTCACCAGTACTACAATCAGTAAGTGATCAAGGCGCACTATGGTACCAATTTCTTATCCAACTGTCCTTTATTATCTGCTTTACTCAATATATATTATTTTTTTCAATTTTGGAGGCGAGTATGGGTACCGCCGCCCCGGGAACCATTTATTGGACAACCAACACCCCTGCCACAGGTCACCTTAAGTGGTTCGCTACGTTTGGTGACTTAGCAGGGGTGCCCGGGTTCATGGGATGAGGTTTGTCTAGGTTTTGGTGGCGGATACGTTTGCCCAACCACTGCGTGGCGGGCTGCATCGGAGGAGACTGTTTGAGAGAGGCCTTTGACCCCTCCAGCCGGATTCTCCCGACCCTTCGCCTTGCACCGCAGTGTGAGGAATAGATTCATACGTCCGTCACTCCTGGCCACACTGACCCCCATATTCCTACCCACCCCTCATACCTTTTTCCTTCCCATATCTTCTTCTCCTTCCTTTCCCTTAAAAAACCCTCCACACAGCATCCTCAAAGATGACATAGGCCCCTAGATAAATTGTTTTCCTCGGTGCCTCCTGTGTAGAGCTAATGTAAAAAAAATATATATATACTTTTTTTAAGACTTGTACATGAACCAAAGTTTCATAGTGAATTGGCAATGAAACTTCTTAAATAAATATTAAATTAGAAAAACAATTTTCTTACCCAGGAGGCCTTTAAAAAATTCCTAAGGGCCTGTGTCATCTTTGGGGATCCTGTGTGGAGGGTCTTTTTATAGAATGGAAGGAGAGAAAGTTCTGGGAAGGAAAAAAGGTATAAGGAGTGGTTAGGATTAGGAATCTGGAGGCCAATGTGTCCAGGAGTGACGGACGCATTAATCTATCCCTCACACTACGGTGCAAGGCGATGGTCGAGTGAGTCCGGCTGAAGAGGTCTGTCACAGTAGGTGGGAAAACGCTTTCGCCACCAAGACCTAGACAAACCTCACTTCATGATCCCGGGCAGCTCTGCTTAGTCACCAAATGTAGTGAACCACTTGGAATGATCTAAGGCAGGGGTGTTGTATATCCAATACATAGAAAAATAGCTCCTTCCGCGGAAAGTCGCCCACAATCACCGAAAAAATCATAAAAAAAACTAGTGATAGACGAAGATGATTCTAATTTTCTTCAGCCTAATACTCGGAAATAGAAAGAAAATTACTGCTTACGTAAGATGGTAGCGTCTACAATAATTGTAAGTTGCTTTGATCGTAGATTTTTATTTTATTTTTTATGTGAATACCTCACAAGATTCTCAGCTGCTCCGGTGAGACTATGGCATATTGTGAGGCTGAAGGTAGTGGGGAGGGGAAGGAGATGGGGAAGAGGAAGGTGGGGAAGTACCTGGGTATTCAGATCTGGTCACCAGACACGGCTAAAGCCATTCCAAGCAACTTTCCAATTACACCAGGTGGTCTTACACCAGGGCCATACAGAGAGTATCTTCCACTTAGGAACGTGATCAATCTTAAACTTCCAGCAATAGTAGTCCGAGGTGACGATATCAAAAAGGTTTTATTGTAAACTAGCAGACTCGGCCACATGTTGCTGTGGCTAACGAAACACAACGCCATTACCCAACCTTTATAAAATCCACACCACCCACTTGCCAGCTGCCAGCTGCCTGAATTGAATATTTGAATTTCTCGGTTTTTCTCTAATAAGCATGTATTATACATAACCTTCCTCTTGAATCACTCTATCTATTGGTGAAAACCGCATGAAAATCCGTTGCGTAGTTTAAAAGATCTACGCGCACATACATTTTGAACGACTTCATTTTATACTATGTAATGATTAGGTAAGCAGGTATTCTGTATTATTTTGAAAAAAAGATCATTAAATTTAATAATTAAATTAATTGATTTTGCTTTTGGGGCATCAGTGTGGCGTCTCAAGCAGTAAGTTCCCATTTCACCACTCCCTCTTAGATTAATTTCTCTTTTATCTGAATCGGATGGCAGGATATCGGAAATAAGGTATTAAGATAACTTTTTATCTTTATTGGGTAGATTCAATAAAATGAGATAAATTTGTGCACAGCATTTTTCGTGATGTTTTTTAACAATATAGACTTAAATTTGGATGTCTATGGACAGTACACAGTTTGAAGTTTGACATTGTAAATGAAACGTATTAATTAGTAAGATATGATTTTAGGTTTTTAAAGTTTTATCTTAATTTGGGTGTTGCGCTTCTTCTCTCTTTAGCCAAAGTTCCGGACAGCGTTACAGTGTCCATTATCAGGGCAGATCACATTTGAATGTCGTTATTTTATTGATCGATGCCATAAAAAATCCTAGAACTGTCAAATATGAATATATAAAGACAATTAAAAAAAAAGTTTACATTAATTTTCGTCATACAATTGGATATTTTAAAACTTTATAGCACACGATAGAAATAACTTGAAGTCTGAAGGTCAATCTAGAAATTTAAGACCGATATTGATTTGTCAACTTTTTTAGCGAGAGTTCACGTTTAGATTGTTTTTGTGGGACTTTAGTATGATTAAAGAGGAATTTGGTGGGCAGGTACAGGTACCGCCGCTCCTGGAACCATTTGCTGGATAACCAACATTTCTGCCATTGTTCACCCCGAATTTATACACATTTGGTGACTTTGCAGTAGTGCGGGGGTCAAGTTTGTCTTTTTTTATTATAGCGACTATACGAAAAATTTTACATCCAAATTATAATAATGAAATTAAGTATAAAATATTGTATTTCTTAGTCCTCCTCACTAGGGGGTCCTGTGCCGAGGCGGACTAAAGTTATTTAAATATACTGCATTTGTCTTCTATGTCGTTTTTAGCGTCTTCGCTAGGGTTTTCTCATTGACCTCTTTAAGCCATATTTTTAATCTTGATTTGTATTCAATTGGATTTTTTATTAGTTTTATGTCTTGGGGAAGGATGTTATGGAGTTTTGTTGCAAAGTATGTATAGTTTCTTTGTCCAAATGTGGTTTTATAACTTGGAATATTTTTTATATCATTTTTATTCGATCTAGTGTTATGCATACACGGTCTAGTAGAGGATTCATTATTTTTGAAGATCTGTCTGGATCTGGATCACCGACTACTTGGAAGGCCGGATCGGGAGAGACTGGTTGAGGGAGACCTTTTGACCTCGCTAGCAGAATTCTCTCGAAACAGAGTAGAAGGCCATTTTAAGAAACCTAACCCCCGGATTCCTACCCACCATTCACCCTTTTCAGAACTTTGTCTCCTTCCTTTCCTAAATATACACTCCACACAGCATTCCCAAATTATGAAAAAATATTTCATTTAATTTTCTTACACTTAAAAAAAATTATTATTTATTATTTTTTTTGCAGAAATTATTACGCAGGTGTAAAAAAGCTTTAACTGTGCAACTAGGAAGAATTTCTGAGTTCAGTTAAATTGACAAGCTTAGTTAATATTACATTAACGGTTTATCATTGGCATGGTATTAATAAATAATATGTTCTATTTTGTGTGTGATTACTGATTAAACTGATCAATGGTATTCAACCAGCCAGGTCCACCAGGTGACCTGTTAACCCGCTGAACTTAGGGATAGATTATTGGATTATATCATTTGATGAAAGGAACCATAGAAACGTTATCAACTTATCAAGGAGAAAACCGAAAACGGCCAGTCGTGTCGTGTTTCCAATTCGTTTCCGATTTGGGTTAACTCTAAGGACCTTCATTCTAAGAACGCTCGGCATTTGGTTGTATGTACATATGTATTGATTTAACGGCTACACACGAGTTAATATGTAATCTTTGCTTTTGACGTTGGGAGTCGAGTTAAAAAGATTTAGAACTCGATTCTTATTAGATTAAGACTCTGCAACCGGGCGTGAAAAGAAGAAGATGGAGAGATACGAAATAACG
Organism: Limnephilus marmoratus; assembly: GCA_917880885.1. Classification (NCBI taxonomy): domain Eukaryota; kingdom Metazoa; phylum Arthropoda; class Insecta; order Trichoptera; family Limnephilidae; genus Limnephilus; species Limnephilus marmoratus. The sequence goes on along the minus strand of OU862917.1, from coordinate 53,284,765 downwards.
AATGTTAGAGGAGAGCGCTAACATTTACAGCGACAAAATCGATGCGAAAATTGCGAAAATGTTCAATAAAACACGACTCGTTTAAAATAGAGCAAAAATCTCGCTGGCATTATTTTAAACAGCATTTAAAGAAACACTGTGAATTTTTTCATACATATAACTTGTAAAATAACTGAAACAAACGTGTTAATAATAATTTTCGGAGCATACTTTGCTATTTTTTTCTATCGAGGGAATTTTATATAATTTGCGTTTCGGCGCGGGCAAAGTTTAGATATTGTCTTCAAGAATAACATATATAAAACTTACCGTGTTTAAGGGAAAGATGTAATAAATCGGTACAAATCCGGGTTGCGGGCCCTTAACGCCAACCCTGTATGTGTGCAAAAGAACATTGCATGCATACCCATGAATTGTATTTGAAAACTTTACGCAGTTTTCAATCGGCGTCGTACAATAAGGAAGTTGAGTGAAAAATATTTCGACTTAACAAAACATACGTTCACGTAGACTAAAAAAATATCGATTCTAAATAAATAAATATATAGAAAAATGAAATAATTCAACTTTGTATAAACCACTTATATGATGCGCAAATCCGATATAATGCCATGTATAAATATATTTCTATATTATTATTCTTAGAATTAATTAAACGTTCTTAAAAAATGATTAAAAAGCTGTAAACTAAAAACGCTTCATGATTGGTCGAAAGAATTCTGACGTCATCTGTACGCTGGAGATCATTGGATTTTTATGGTGCATCTTTTTCTATAATAATAATAATAATAATATATATCTTTATTAAATGAAATTTTCAAGATTATAACTAAAAAGTACATATTCAGTGTTATGTTTACAGTGTTTTAAAATTACATAAGTACAAAAGGATATCAACAGAAAAATATATAAATATGAACAGTAGATAAATGAAAAATAGAAAATAGTTATAAATTTTGGTTTTTCAGTATACTGCCTCACTAGGCTAGCCTGTGTTGAGGCAGTAATTTTTAAATCAATTTATAATACTTATAAACATACCTACACTTTTATTAAAAAACTTGTCACATAATAGATTGGTTACATTAATAATAGTTTTAAATAAAAGCAACCAATACAATTGCTTGTATATTTCCACTGTATAATACCAAATCATTAATAATTTCGAATTTGGATGAGTGCACCGGTAAAGGCCCTATCATTATTTTTGATCCAAATTTTTATGTTATTTTTGAAATTTTTTTGGGAATCACATTTTTTTATTCTATCTGGAAGAATGTTGTAAAGTCTTATTGCAAGGTATCTGAAATTTCATTGACCAAAAGTAGTATGCGTTTTGGGGATTTGTAGTAAGTCTTTGTCATTGTTTCGAGTACAGCGAGTATTTAATCTTTTTTAATAGTATTTATGTATATTTGTGTATAGATGAGTAAGGATTGTTTTTGCATATATCTGCCGAACGTCAAACACATTCATAATATTGAAGATTAAGTTCGAGTCTGTAATTAGAGGTAGTCTAAGAATTAATTTTATAATAGTTTTCTGTGCCTTTATGATTGGGTCTAGTGCTGATGCAGTACCGCCTCCCCATGCTATGATACCATACTCAATAATAGATTGACAGACTGCAAAATAAACCATTTTCAAGTGTTTTAAGTCGAGAAAGTTTCGTATCGTTCTGAAAAAGTGCATGGTTTTTCTTATTTTGTTTGCAATTATTTGAGTGTGAATATTCCATTTGAGATATGGATCAATTGTGAGGCCGAGATACTTCATCTGTGTAGTGCGCTCAATGTAGGGACACTGACAAGATTCATCGGAATTTAAACATGTGTGTATTCTAATAGAGGCGTCATCATGAGGTTGACCTGTTATATTTATGCTTGATGTGACATATTTAGTTTTCTCAGTGTTCAATGTGAGCGTATTTGTATCTAACCACTTTTTTATAATGTTTATATCCGTTTCAGCTTTTTTGTAAACAGCTTGCCAAGTGTCAGCTTCAAATAGTAAAACAGTGTCATCGGCAAAACTAACTATTTTTCCCTGAATGTTAATGTTACATAAGTCGTTGATATGTAAAAGGAACAAAGATGGTCCTAATATGCTACCTTGAGGTATCCCATAGTGAGTTGAGCACTGATTGCTAAGTGTGTTCATTATTTTTACTTGTTGCTTGCGGTCATCAAGGTAGCTCTTAAAAAAGTTTAGTTCATTGCCTGTAATACCGATTATTTGAAGTTTGTTTATTAATTTACTGTGTGATATTGTATCAAAGGCTTTAGAAAGGTCTAAAAATATTGAAATACATTTTTTGCTTTTATCAAGGCTTTTTACAATGAAGTCAGTTACGGCGGCAATAGCGTCAGAAGTACTCTTGTTTTCTTGAAACCCGTATTGATTTTCTGAGAGTACTTTATGGCTCGCCAGAAATTTTACCAACTGTGCATTGATAATTTTTTCAAATACTTTTGATAGTGTGGTCAGTATAGTTATTGGTCTGTAATTGTTTATGTCTATCTTGTTACCTGTTTTATGTATGGGAATTACAATACCTTGTTTCAAGTTTGAGGGGAAGTGTATTACATGAGAGATAGAAAAAACCATTACATGAGAGATGGTTTGTTTATGATGAGAGAGGTATAAGCCAAACAGTTTTGCTTGCTATCTTGTTATGAGTCTTTTTAGTTTAAGTAAAGCCTCGATGACATTGAGCGAGTTTACAAGCTACTATCTGGAAAATTCACTATCTGTTAGTAAACTCGCTCAGTGTAATCGTATTACTAGTCAAATAGCAGATTGTGGACAATCTACGAAAAAAGTTGAAAGGTGGTCAACTTTGCTCGCTACTCGCTAGCGCTTGCCTCAAGATGGCGGCCCACCAATAGCTGATTTCGTAACTGTCAGAATTAGTTCCCGCGGTAGTAGTAATTTTCGCTACTGGCTAGCGTGTGGCGCTAGCAGCGAGCTCAAGTTTTCTACAAAATGTCCACAGAATTGGTTCGCGCGGGAGTCGTTTAGGCGGGAGAAACAAAAAATCTCACTTTAAAAATTAATTCAACTGTGAAATCCTGATCACTTGTTATTTTAAATACCAATAATTCTGATAGACGGTTAACATTGATAAAAAAAATTACTGGAATTCCTTATTGAAGAATTTAAAAAATCTCCATAAAAAATGCTAAAGCGACGTGTTTTTCAGAGCCCAAATGTCACACACCCCGCCTCTTAACGCTCGGATTTGGCGGGTTTAATTTAATTTTATTTTTTATTTTTATTTTAATGACAATATAAGGATAACGTAAAATTACAAAATAAGTAAAAATACCAATATAGTGGTTTGTTTACAGTCCTCCTCACTAGGTATTCCTGTTCCGAGGCGGACTGTATGTTGCTGAATGGGTGTAGATTTTTATTTCCTCATCTTCTAGTTTCATGATTTTCATAAAATAACAATAAATAAAATAAAAGTATTAATGTTTGTTGTCTGCAGGTTATATTGGGTTACTTCATAGTTTTAATGATTTCCTCATCTTCCTGTTTACTTAACCATAATTTTATGTTTTTTTAAACATTTGTATCTCCATGGTGTTCTTAATTTTAATTGGAAGGGCATTATATAATTTTGTAGCATGGAAATTATGGTGTTTCTGGCCAAAAGATGTGTTTAATTGCGGGATGTTCAGTAGTTTTGAGGATTTTGACCTTGTAGTGTAGGTGTGTTGGTCAGCAAGGTATTCATATTTTTCTTTAGATTTGAGTAGTGCATTTTTTGAGTATAATTTAATAATGCTGAACACATTAAAGTTTTTAAAAATTTCTTTTGATGGAGTTTTTATGGGTACTTTTAGGATTGTTTTTATTATTGCCTTTTGCGTTCTAGCTAGCTGCTTGATGTGAATGTTTGAGGCAGTTCCCCATCCTATAATCCCATATTCTATGCGTGATTGACAAAGAGCGTGTAGACTTTATATAGATCATTTTTATTAAGTATATTGCGTATGTTTCTAAAGAAGTACATGAGCTTTGTAAGTTTCTTTGTGATGCTGTTTATGTGGGAGTCCCATCGAAGATTTTCATCGATTTCAATGCCGAGATATTTTATGTTTTTAGAATGTGTTTTAGTGGGGCAGTGGCATGATTGGGTTAAGTCTTTTCCTTGACAATCGTGTAATTTAAGAGCATAACCCTCTGCTGGTTGTCCTCTAGCCGTTATAGAAAAGGTTAAATATTTAGTTTTGTTAACATTAAGTGTAAGTGAGTTTTGCTTAAGCCATTTTTGCAGAAGTACAAGTCCGTGTTCAGCATCTTTGAAAGTGGTTAACCAATCACTTTCATTAAATAAAATGACAGTGTCATCAGCAAAAATAATGATTTTTCCTTTGGTGTGTAGGTTGCAGATATCATTTATATATATCAAAAATAATAAAGGTCCTAAGACACTTCCTTGCGGTACACCGTAATTGATTGGGAGAGGCTTACTTTTACGGTTTTCAATTTTAACACACTGTGAATGTTCTGACATGTAGCTTATTAGCAGATTTAAAGTTGTGTTTGACATCCCAATTTTTTAAGTTTCTTGAAAAGGATTTAAATTTAAATTTGGATAATTAATTTAACTATGAAAACAAACTTAAAAAAATATAGTACTTACGTTTGAATGTGAACATTGATAAAAAAAAGGATTCAACTTCCTTATTGAAGACGCATACTTTTAAGTTGGGGCTTAATAATAATAAGTTTATAACCAAAATACAAATATCAACACAATGTTTCGCTTAAAATAAAAGACAATCATCCTCGTACCATTGTAATGCATACCTACTTATAAATTAGTTTTTATAAAATCTTTAATGTTAGATCTGTCTTGGCTGATGATCCCAGACTTGATGTCTGATTCATATTTAGTCCAGAATTGTTTGCATTGATAAGCTTTCAGATTCCACTTAGAGATATTAAAGTCGCATTTCAGTATATATAGGACATCATTGAAGAAGAAGATGATAATGATAATCTAAACGAAAATATGAAAGAGAACAAGACACAGAAAAATAGAAAAAGATAATGGTCGCGACTGGGACTCGACCCAGATCCTCTCGTCTATTCGGGACGTGCGTTTATCAATTCCGCTATTGCGCCCTACTGTCAAACCGTCATAATAGCCAATCTCATAATTAAAATTTTAGAATTAACAGTATAATTTATTTATTTATTTAATTTCAACAGTATACATATACCATAAGAACTGAAGATACATGTCACAAAATGAAAAATAATAATATAGAAATAATAAAATAAAAATTGTTTAACAGATGATTGTGGCATTTTAATTAGAAATGACACCAGAGAGACAATTACGTACAAAAATCTATAGTACAAATAGAATTAATATTGACTGAAAAGGTTTGATAGCATAGCCCTCTTGTACCTACCTTCCGTGCAGTTAAATAGATCTGCAATATCTGCATATCTATTAGTAACATCATGTAACCTAGGTAAAAGAGAGTGTTTAGTATACTCAGTCTTATTATTGTTACATTTAAACAGGATTTTAGATCGACTGGTTCTCGTGGGAATATGAAATTCAATGAGCTTAGTTAAATCAGGACTGTCTATGCTACAATTTACAATATTGAACATAAATTTTAATTCGGATATAATTCTTCGATCTGAGAGTTTTAATAAATTTAATTCTTTCAACAAGTAATTGTAGTTTATGTTTTCAATGGGAAAACCGAGTTTAAAATTAATATGTCTTAGAAATTTATGTTGAATTTTTTCGATTGAATCTGAATGTATTTTAAAATGGGGGGACCAGATCGAGGAGTTATATTCGACTTGACTACGTACTAAGGATGTATACAAAATTTTTAGTGTTGAAATATTCCTAAAACCTCTGGAATTTCGAAAAATGAAGCCAAGCATTTTCATTCCTTTATTACCGATTGTGTTTATATGGGATATAAAGTTTAATTTAGAGTCAAAAATTATGCCCAGGTCGTTAATTTCTTCGACAGAGGTAAGGGTAGAGTTATTAAGTACATACGGATGAATAATTGGTTGACTTATTCTGTAAAATCTTATTGCATGACACTTATTTATGTTCAGAAAAAGTTGGTTAACAGAACACCAATTAATTAACTTGTGTAAATTATTCTGTAGACAGAGACAATCTTCAACGGTTTTAATTATTTTAAATATTTTCAAGTCATCTGCAAAAAGCCACACATTTACATCTTTATCAAATATATCAACAATATCGTTTATAAACAGAAGAAACAAAATTGGGCCTAAATGAGACCCTTGTGGTACACCACTGGTAGCTATAAATTGATTGGAAAGGAACAAATTTATTTTAACAAGTAGTACTATTTATTTTTACAAGATAGATAGCTTGCAAACCAGTCTAAAAGTTTTCCATCAATACCTAGCTTACGTAACTTAACCAGTAGAATTTTATGGCAAACTTTGTCGAAGGCCTTGATGAAATCCGTATAAATTGAATCGACTTGAGTTCTGTTAGATAATGCGTTTGATATATAGTTTTAATATAACGAAAGATTTGTTAGAGTTGATCTGCCCGACAAAAATCCGTGTTGATTTGGAACAATGAGATGGTTAATACATGGGGAAATTTGATCAAGCAATAGTTTTTGAAAGAGTTTCGGGATTACAGATAGCTTACATATTGGTCTATAGTCGGTGATATCACTTTTATTACCCTTTTTTAATATAGGTGTTAGATAACAACGTTTCCAAATGTCAGGGACGCAACCTGTGTTGAGGGATTGATTAAACAATAAACAAATTGGCTCAGCCAGTGAAGCAATGCAATTAATAAGTATATTGGGATGCACATTGTCAGGTCCGGCCTTCTTGTTTGTGTCTAGAGATTTAATTTTAGTTATAAGGTCGTTTATATTGATGTGAACAGCAGGGATATGTATGCTCTCATTAAGGGAAGGAGGTGGTACATAATTGTCTGGGATATTTTCGTCATAGACACTTTTGAAATAATCAGCAAAATAGTTAACCTTCACTTTCATATGAGTGCTAATCTTTTCTTTGAAGTGCATTGAAATGGGTAAACCTTGTTTGTTTTCAACTAGTTTATCTTCAACTAATTTATTTTCCATGTCATAGGCTTTTTTATTGGAAACAATCATCCTAAGAATTGGTTTGTATCTTGGATAGCGTCTCGGATAAATATATCAGATTTTATTTATGTAGAATTATTGACTTTTATCAAAGTCTAAATGAATATTCAATTTTTATAAGAAAAACCGATATGGTCTTCATTGATAATTAAATATTAGTATTTGAAATTTTACTATTTAGTTAAAGATAAAAATAAATTTAATTTCAACCTGCTGTCCAATCTTGTTAGTCGTGAAATGAATTAATTAGTCATAATATGTTTTCAAGTAAAATATGTATTTGGTTTATATAATGACCATTATAAGATTATTCCTACTCCAATGTAAAACAAGTGTCCCTTTAAAGATCAATGCATCTATCAAAAATTTCATATTATCATAAATATAGTAACGATTTTAATTAAGAATAGACTTGACAACAATAAAATTAGGTAAATAGTAATTCAGATTACTTGTAAGGTATTCCCCAAACAATATCAAAATTACAAACCCGAGGTAATTAGCCCTACTGGGAGTAACCAAAATAATTAAAAATTCGACAGTCGAAAAAGACGACTCAGTAACAAATATAATAATAATAATATCTTTATTCAATGAAATTGGCAACATTATAGCTAAAAAAGTACATGTTCAATGTAGTTTACAAATAGATTACATCAGTACAAAAAAAATTATAAATAAAAAGTAATGTAAGAACGGTTACACAGAAGTAGCATAATTATACAATATATTTAGTTGTGCATAGCTTGCCTCACTAGGTGAACCTGTATGAAAAATATGAAAACCCATATAATTGAATAAAATTCTTGTAGACCACCCGTCTCTCCTCTCCCCCATCATATTGGGGAGTTTTAGGCAAATTTTTCCTAGATGTGTAATTTTTTTTTCAATTTTTCCATATTAAAAATTCAGAGGTATGATTTTTTTAATGTCGGTGGAAAATATTCAAAACTGTCACCAAAAAATTACGAGCGATCGGATGAAAAAGTTAAACATCGCACTGTCGCTCTAGTGGTTAAGAATAATTTGTACCTACCAGTCTGAAGATGGCTTTAACGAGCTTAAACCGGTTACGGTCAAATAAATGTAAGTGGAAATAAGTTTCATATTTGTTTTTTTTTGTTGTTAATTAATTAAAGTTTAAATATCTAGTGCATTATTATTTATTATGAAGAAAAATACGTTATAAGAAATTTATTATAGGAGTGTAAATCAGGCTTTTCGTTTGACTTTATCGTACTCGCATGTGTTTTTATTGCGTGCTATTTGGCCTTTATTCGTTTATGATTGTAAGTAATCCCATCATGTCATGATCAATCTCAATCATGTTCCACCACCAGCACTAGCACTGAGCACTCAATAGCACCAACTTCATCAACATAATAGCCGTCGACATCGCAACGTCATCTAACACTTTGGAAATAGCTTTTAAGGTGGATTAATAACACCTTAAATAATTATTTGTAAATTTTTGGTGAATCAATATATTCATATTTTTTGCTTAAAAATATAGATTTTTTTTATTTGTAGGTTTGAAAAGAATTATTTTTAATTTGTAAAAAAAACTTATACCTTCAATACACGACATCTTTTTTCAGCCCGATTCCAATTAGAGACCAAAGTCAACATTTTTCCCTTTACGCGATCGCGATTTTCATCTCTATTTTCATAGCTTCGTTTTCAGTTGGCATAATAATAATCATAATATTTGGATGATTTATGTAGCGCCGTTTTCGTGAAAAATCACCTCAAGGGCCCTGTACAAACATACAATACATTTCTAAAATCTTAAAAAAAAATTACAAGCTAGAGAAACAATTAAAAACAACTTATGGCTAAAAATTGCATACACCGGTGCATTGATCACCGATACGAAAATATATGTACAATGTTTTGACCAATGATCGCGATGCTGCCTAAAAATGAATGAAAACAGGACCATACAGACCTGATGTCGCTTAAAATTAACACTGTATTTTGTTCATAAGAGATTAAGAGAGTTCACAACAAACAGCGTGGTTCATGTGTTGTTAACATGTTGACAATTAAAATCGTAGATATGAAAATACAGATGAAAATAGCGATCGCGTAAAGCGAAAAATGTTGGCTTTGGTCTCTAATTGGAATCGGGCTGAAAAAAAGATGTCTTGTATTGTAGGCATTACACATTTTAAAGTTTTATTTAAAAAATATATTTAGTGTAATATGAAGAAATATAAAGATAAGGAATATTAAAAAAAAACTACCGTAAAAAATGTTTTTTTTACAATAGTTACATCTATTTTCAAATGTATTTTAAAACATTTTTTTTTTGTATGACCGAGAATTAAACCTTCCTACCCAGGAACTATAGTCAACCATGGTCCCAACTGAGCCAAATCCGATGGAAATTATAAGGGGGCATGCATTAATTACGTGAGCAGTTTTTCTTCCAATCTAGACCCCTCCCCCCTTGGTGAGATAAATTTGGGCCACTTCGTATATTCTTTTCAAGTAATGTGAGATTTTGCTGGACCCCTTCCCCCTCCCCCCCTTTGAGTTCACCTAATTAATGTATGCCCCCTAATGTCATAGAATTTTCCGAGAAATGCGCAAAGAAAAGTTGATAAAATGCATTGTCATTAACAACGAGTCGACGAGTGTGGCAACTAAATAAAAGTTGCCAGTATTAAAAATAAAATTACGAGTAGTTCCTAAAGGTATATCAATTCAATAAACGACATTAAAAAGAAGTAATAGAGTCATCATTGTAAAACTTTATTACCTACTTTCCTTTAATAATGATAAGAAAATACAATAAAAAACATTAACGAACAAATACAGTGCGGATAATAATGGCGAACATACACATTATTAGAGAAGATATATTTTTAATGGAGAGTAATTGAATCATATAAATATCACTCAAACAAGAAATAAGTTCAGACTTTTGCAGGCTTTATTAATTTACTCGTGGTTACGTCAGAGTTTCCACAAGGCTGTAGGTACGAGGTTCGAGTATAATCCTATTTATCAGCCCTATCAGGGGAGATCTTGAAGTTACGTAAGCCAACTCTCTTTGACGCAAATACTTGGCAAATTATTTTCTATTTGACGTAACGTTTTGTAATAATACAAGGTTGAAGCTATTATGTCGTACTACGGGTACTAACACGGCCATTTTCTTGAAGATGTTTATGGTTACGGTTAGGTAGGTCATTTATACATTGAATATTATATCACGTACACCAGTGGACAAGGGCGTTCCAAGTTAATAAACTAAATTACATTTTTGTCAAAAAAAAAAACGAGCGTGACCACACGACTGAAGTAAAACTTCACTAACTTATATCTCCCTCTCAACTTACGTTAGCCTAACCCGATTACACTTTTCATAATGCTCTCGTCACGCATTCACCAGCTTACTCCCCAAGTCAAGCGTGCGTAAAGAAGTTTTACTTCAAAAACAATTTCAACAAACACAAACTATCATTAATAGATCAGTTAGACAAGCGTACAAAAAACATAAAAAACTCCGACGGTAAACACAAGCTTTGGACAAAGACACCACAAATACCAAGTGATGAAAGTATTCAACAATCTTTCACTCGATACAAAAAATGAGGGAATCAAAATTTAAAGATAGTTTAATGAACAAAAAAGGCGATATTACAATATTTTTTTTACGTGTAATAATAAAACATGTATACATAATACACAAAACATATAATTATATTTATAAATACAACCGTACCTCATAATCTTTGAATATTGAATTGAATTTTAATTTTTAACTTTGCGAGTAAAATGTGAAATTATAATATTTAATTAAATGAAGACAATATTAGCGAAACTCAATGGAAAATCTGGAGACAGAAAAATCATAAAAAGATATTGGCTCCACCGGGACTCGAACCCTGGATCCTTTGCTTACATGGCAAGTGCTCTACCAACTGAGCTACGAAACGGTCACTTTTAACTGTATCATACTTCGACTAAGAACTACTACCACTTTGGGCGATACTCAAATTAAAAAAAAAAATTGTGTGCAGTTCACACGCGGTAGAAGTGAAACCTTCAGAAAACTAAATTGGCAAAGAGTGCGAAGGCCACGAAGCACCGCACAAAGAGGAGACCGATTATTCTATCTTATTCTCTCACAGGCTAAATCCTATAGATGTATGTGCTTGTATCTTTTTTGTTTCATTGAGTTTCAAACCACAACGATGCTAAAGAAGTTTTCCCTTCAAAAATAATTTGTGTTCAGTTCACACGCGGTAGAAGCGAAACCTTCAGAAAACTAAAATAGACTAGAATAGGGAGGCTACGTAAAGAGGAGACCGTAGACTACAAAGCACCGTCAAAGAGGAGACCGAATCGTCTATCTCATTCTCTCTAGGCGAAATCCTATAGATGTAAGTGTTTGTCCCTTGTTCGTTTCATCGAGTTTCAAATCACAACGGTGCTAAAGAAGTTTTCACTAAAAAAATAAATGAAAAAAGCTTCCGTGAAACCAGAATACGTAGACAGTCTTCTATCAAGCAATTAGAACGCCTTAATGGCGTCATGACATTGACTGGCTGGGAAATACGAAACTCCCTTCACATCTGCCTCCTAATTAGGTCGTTGCATTGAGGTAATTTCCCTTTACTGCGGAATATATTTCGATTATTCTTCCCCTATTCGAGTGGAAGCATAACATATTAATTTTATAAAAAGGGGTTAATAGTTGCATTGTAATAAGGAACTCAAGTGAAAAATATTATAGCTTTAAAAAAATATGTTCATACTGAATAATAAACGCTGATTCTGAATATATAAGATTAATTTAATAATATTAAACGCAGAGTTTTTAAAAAAATATTAAAAATTCCATTTTTAATCGGGTTGTAAAACACGCCGTCAAGTTGGCATTATTGAAACGTTTAGTGGTGACGTCACTGTTCGTCTTTTCGTGACTTCATCGTAAATTCATTGTATGGGAATGTAGGTATGACACAAGCCATCGTATTAATTTATTCGTTTATTTACATACTGTTTATAGAGTTTTAGTTGTTGTGTTTATTGAAACATTATTTAGGCCTAAATAATGTTTCAAAAATAAAGGTATCTCTTATTAGTTTATCTCTATTATTGAAAATGTTCAAAAACTACTGCACAAAAAAATAGTAATGCTACTTCTGGGGAGAATACTTCGAACAACGAAATTCAAAATGGCGGCAGTTGATCAGCTGATTGCCCGGTCCTATAGTAACTTTTCAGGACTGTTGACGTCACACGATACACCATACGTACGGTGGTTTTCGGGGGGTCTTGAAAAATTAAAACTTTGACAATTATTTTAACTATTAAAACTAACTCTAAAAATAAAAATAAAAATGCAGTTATTTAAGTTAGAAGGTCATAATTCATTTAAAAAAATAAAAAAATTGGACTGGTGTTCTCTATTGGTGAGCAGGTACATCCATAGGCAATATAATCCACAAACATCATTAAAACAGTTCTCCAACCCGAAGATGTGACCTCCGTAGTACGAGTAGGAAGTAGAAACCGCTCCGATGAAACCCATAAAAAACCAAGAGACATTATTATCACCCTCAGTTCGAAACTGATGCGTGATTTATTTTTGGCGAAACTTAAAGATCATATTAAATCCAAAGGACGAATTACTACTTCTTCATTAGGACTACCAAATGCTCAAATGGGTATGCCCATTTATATTTCTGACCATCTGACTTCTAGAAAAAAATTCCTCTTAGCCCAAACTAAGAAACAGGCGAAACTAAAAAATTTTAAGTTTGTTTGGACGAAAAATGGTCAGGTGCTTGTCCGTAAGTCTGAAGACACTAAAATCATTACAATATCCTATGAATCGGACATTAAAAAAATGTGACTTGAGGCCAACAAAAAAATTACATTACTAAATCAGCTAACCTATATTACTAATTTAATCATTCTCATTTATATTTTTTTCTCAGTCACTTTTGCTCACATTATAAATCAAATTATAATGTGAGCAAAAGATCATTAATCATATTAACTATATCGTATATATATGTATTAATCATATTAACTATATTATTATCATTAATCATATTAACTATATTAACTATATATTATAAATCAAATTATTATTATCATTAATCATATTAAAATATTTATCGTACCTAACTCCATAATTACCATTTATCAACAATCCACCATTACAATCTACCAAAAGATTCCCTTCTACTTAACTGTTCTCACTTGTTCAATTATCACCATTATTTTAATCTTTCCAATTATTATATTAAACTCAACTTACTTAAATATTTTTAATTATTTAATTATTCTGTCTTATTTAATATGTGTTATACATTCAATTGTTTTAAATCGTCTAATTATTCGAAATTTTCAAAATATTCTTTTCTATTTAACTGTTCTCATTTATACATTTATTTCCACTATTCTAACCTATTCAATTATTACATTCAAATCAATTTATTTTATTATTTGTAATTATTTAATTATCTTAACAAACTATACATGTGTGATACATTCGATTGTTTTAAATTATCTAATCATTCTAAATTATAAAAATATTTCACTCCACTTAACTGTTCTCATCTTTACATTTATTTCCATTATTTTAATCCATTCAATTATTATAATCAACTCAATTTATTTATTTATTTTTAATTATTTAATTATTTTAATTAATTTGATGTATGTGATACATTCGATTATTTTAAATCGTCTAATTATTCGAAATTATCAAAATATTCTTTTCTATTTAACTGTTCTCATTTATACATTTATTTTCACTATTCTAACCTATTCAATTATTACATTCAAATCAATTTATTTTATTATTTGTAATTATTTAATTATCTTAACAAACTATACATGTGTGATACATTCGATTGTTTTAAATTATCTAATCATTCTAAATTATAAAAATATTTCACTCCACTTAACTGTTCTCATCTTTACATTTATTTCCATTATTTTAATCCATTCAATTATTATAATCAACTCAATTTATTTATTTATTTTTAATTATTTAATTATTTTAATTAATTTGATGTATGTGATACATTCGATTATTTTAAATCGTCTAATTATTCGAAATTATCAAAATATTCTTTTCTATTTAACTGTTCTCATTTATACATTTATTTTCACTATTCTAACCTATTCAATTATTACATTCAAATCAATTTATTTTATTATTTGTAATTATTTAATTATCTTAACAAACTATACATGTGTGATACATTCGATTGTTTTAAATTATCTAATCATTCTAAATTATAAAAATATTTCACTCCACTTAACTGTTCTCATCTTTACATTTATTTCCATTATTTTAATCCATTCAATTATTTTATTGTACACAATTTACCTAATTATGTTTAATTACTTCATTATTATAAATAATAATATATGTGTGATATATTCGATTGTTTCAAATTATCTACTTATTCTAATTTATTCAAAAATTCCATTCTACTTAAATTTTCTCATTTATTCATCTATCTCTACTATATTAATCTATCCAACTACTTTATCCAACTACTTCATTTATTCATCCATCTCTACTATATTAATCTATCCAACTACTTTATTAAACTCAAATTACATATTTTCTTATAAATATTTAATTATTTATAAGCTAACTTTTAATTATTCTTACCATAGTTCACCTTTTTTGGTCAAAACTAAAGCCTCTTTAAGATTCCTTAAGAAAACGATGGATCTTTCCATACATATACTTGCATGTTTTCATATGATTTACACCACCATTAATAATGTATGTACCCAAAATAATGTGTTCATACTTTCTTTAACAGATTCCTCTAGTTTTAATATAATTACTGTCACAAATTGTAATGTCATATCCTATTATTCGATAATCCCACCATGTAAACAAATAATACCACCCTTATTAATACGAATATTCCTCACTAGCAATAATATTTGCAATTGGTTCTTAGCAACACTTAATAAATTTATCTCAATACTATTTGCTTGGAAAGAAAATTACTGCAAATGCTCAAGCTCCGTTCTAATTAAATCTTTGTACACTCCAAAAATCATTACAATTGTTTATTTTGTTTTGACGTACTTGCACTTATATTTTCTCCGCATATTCACTAATCCTGTTCTTATCTGTTTATCTCACTTACCTCTACTCTTTATAAATGCTCGCGGTACAATTAACTTGTACTTAATAATTCTGGTCATTCTAGGTATATATTTTAGTCAAAAGAAATGACCGATATTAATCTACAAATAGAAAACCATGGAAACGTAATTACTCCTGAAACCAATGATGCCTCAAAGTGCATAGATATTCTAAAACCCTATAAACGATTAAAAATATTTTCAACGAATATTCGGAGCATTGATAAAAACTATAATAACCTTCTTGTAACACTTGCCGGTTTGAATAATATTTTTGACGTAATAATTTTAACTGAATGTTGGATCAAATCAAATTACACTCACAAAAACATTGCAGGATTTAAAGTTTTCAATACACAAAATAATAAAACACAGTCAGATGGAGTAATTGTCTATGTAAAATCCGAGTTAGACCCGATTATCTCTGAATTATTCATCGATAATGCCAACTGCCTTAAAATAAAAACCAACCAAACCACAATTCTTGCACTATATAGGTCACCTAAACACCAAAATATTTCATCCTTCCTTAAATCATTAGACTTGGCCTTATTTAACTGTACACCAAATGAAGAGCTAATGGTGATCGGCGACATGAACATAGATTTACTTAAGCCTATGGCACCACAAACACTCGATTATAAAAACCTCATGACTCAACATGGACTCGCTTCCTATATTAATGCTCCTACTAGAGTAACTGATACGACTAATTCATGTATTGATCATATATTTCTAAGAACAAAAAAAAATGCAATGGGAACTGTGTATCAATCAACCATAACAGACCACTTCTCTATAGCAATTGGCATTATGCATAATAAACCCATTACCGGAAAGTCACGTAGTAATATAAAAAAGAAATATATTGATCTCGAGAAACTAACTTCTAAAATTATTTTAGAAAATTGGCTCTCCACTCTAAATTCCACAGACGTAGACATTGCATTTAATACCTTTTCTGAAACCCTCTTGCAACATATTGAGGATGTAACCGAAGAATCTCATATGAATAATTCAAAAAATAAAAAACTGAAACCATGGATAACAGATGGTCTAATTTTTTGTATTAAAAAACGGGACAAGCTCCATAAAAACTTACTCAATAATCCGAACATTCAAGCCCAAATATTTTATAAAAAGTACAGAAATATATGTAATAATATCATTAAAACCACAAAAGAAAACCACTATAAAGAGAAACTGTCCAGAGCCGGTAATAATAACAAAAAAATATGGCATATTATCAAAGAAATATCCAACACTGATCACCCAGTACCACCAATCAATAAATTAAACATCAACGGCCAAGACACCTCCCTAAACGATTATCCAGCCACTGTGACCAATCACATAAACGAATACTTTTGTAATATCGGTAAAAATCTAGCATCACAAATTATAAATAAGACATTAACCGATGAAAATGCTCTTGCCGACATTATCAATCAATCTACTAATGAAACAGACAATATACTCACTTTAGACCCCACTAACTGTGCTGAAATTTCACAAACTATTAGACAATTAAAGCCCTCCCATTCATGCAACCATGACAAAATATCCTCAAATATACTAAAAACAGTTGAACCGTTTATAATCCAACCATTAGTACATATCATTAATCTCAGTCTCACTAAAGGTGTATTTCCAAACAAACTTAAACTTGCTCTAGTTCAACCAATTTTTAAGAGCGGAAATCCTACTGACATAACAAACTACAGACCTATTTCTATATTATCATCACTATCAAAAATTATTGAAAAAATAGTAAAAAAAAGACTTATCGACCATCTTACAAAATACAACATTCTCTCGTCAAACCAGTATGGCTTCAGAGAAGGGCTAAATACAGATTCAGCTATTTTAGAACTAACATCACATATTACACAGGCCCTAGATAAAGGTGATAAATGTTTGGCAATATTTCTGGATTTAGCTAAGGCATTTGATACAGTATCTCACCCAATCCTTCTGGCTAAGCTCCGAAAAATCGGAATAAAGAATAAGGCGTTTGATTGGTTCAAATCATACCTCACAGACAGAAAACAATGTGTTAATCTACCTCCACATAAATCATCCCATCCAACCAGCATTAATTTTGGTGTACCACAGGGCAGTGTACTCGGTCCCACACTATTTCTCATCTACATCAACGACTTATGCAAACTATCTATAGATGGCAACATAATCACTTTCGCCGATGATACCGCTCTAGTACTAAAAAGTAAGACATGGGAAGAAGCATTTCATAAAGCGAATCTATTATTGCAAATTATTAAACAGTGGTTGGAGAATAATCTACTCACGTTAAACATAACTAAAACGAAATATCTAACGTTTAGTCTTAATATTCCTAGTCAACCTTCACTTAATCATACACTAAAAATACATAACTGTACAGATATATCTATTTGTCTATGCAATCCACTGGAACGAGTAGATTCAATTAAATATTTGGGTGTAATAATTGATAACAAATTACGGTGGGAAGATCATGTAATAAATGTTACAAACCGTACACGGAAACTGGCATATATCTTCAGGTCGTTAAGAAATATTCTAAATAAAAATACACTAAGAACAGTATACTTTTCCTTATGTCAATCAATTATTTCTTACGGTATAGTAGTCTGGGGAGGATGCTCTAAAATGATATTAGAGCCATTAATTAAAGCTCAAAAATTGATAATGAGGACTATTTACAAAGTAAACTATATTCACCCCACGAAGGACTTATTTAAGGACTTCAAAATACTCAATATAAAATCCCTATACGTCAAAAATGTATCCTCCTACTATAAATTTAAACATCCAAAAAAAAATTTTTTTGAATCCACCTATAATACAAGACATTCCAACAATTCCAATTATATTATTCCACCAACAAAAACCTCAATGGCACAAGCACAGTTTAACTTTCTTGCTCCCAAAATCTTCAATAACTTAAAAATAGAAATAAAGTCAATAGCCAAATACGACAGTTTCAGAAATGCGCTCGGGAAATTCTTGATGAGTGAATGTGATAATGTTAGTAGCCTGTTTCTCATACTCAGATAGAGGTGAATATATTTGTTTATATGTGTGAGGATTGGGATATATATGTATGTAGGTGTATGTATGTATGTGTTGGTATATGTATATGTATATGCTTGGATGTGTATGTGTGTATATATATGTATATGTGTGTATGTATATATGTGTATGTGTATGTGTATGTGCGTGGACATGTATGTATATATGCATGTGTGTATCTATTCACGTACATGAGTGCTTGCATGCACATGCACATATATTAATAAAAGAATAAGGTTATGTACATTTTTATAATCTTTTTTAAAATATTTTTATAATCTTATGCTAAATTACTCCACTTTTCCTTTCTATTGTGTACTTTCTAATTCCTATTTTTTCTACTTTCTACTTTTTATTTAAATTTTTTCCAACTTTTAGCACCATTTATATTAAATCCATATGTTTACACTTTACTTTAAACTTTAAATTTCATACATAGCGACAAAACTCCATTGGTCACCATGAAACAGGCAGCCGCCTAGTATGGTGATTCAATAATCTACTTTATGTAAATGCCACAATTATTAACATGTATTATATAAATAAAAAAAAAATAAAAATATCGTTTAGATCAGATTTTAAGGTCCTAGACTGCAAGTTCAGAGGTCGCGGCCTCCAGTCGTAAGTATTTCTTTTATGTATGTATATTTAATTTGTGTTGATTCACTTTAAATAAATAAAGTGAAATTTAAAGACAATTATAATTTCGAAGTGGTCGAAGAGGTTACCTACCTGGGCTCCATCATAACGCAGGACAATGAAGACCCAGTAGAAGTAAGAAAGCGCATTACAGCCGCTAACAAAACTTACTTCGCGTTGCTGCCAGTGTTCAAATCCCGAAACGTCCATAGGAAAACCAAAATAACCTTATATAAAACAATTATCAGAACGGTCTTGGCCTATGGATGTGAGGCGGGAACACTGACAGCAAAGTCAGCGGAACGGCTGGACATCTTCGAAAGAAAGGTACTTCGAAGAATCTTAGGAGCGGTGCGAGAGGGAGAGGCATGGAGAATCCGCCACAATAATGAGCTCTATGATATTTACCAAGCTCCCAGACTCTCCACCCATTTAAGACTCCAAAGATTAAGATGGGCCGGACATGTGCACCGAATGCCAAACACACGAGTACCGAAGAAGGTTCTGACAGGACACCCGGGAGGTAAACGAAAGGCGGGCAGACCTAGACTGAGATGGGAGGATGATGTCAGGAAGGATGCAAGAGGATTACTCCATGTTGCAGATTGGAAGACGACGGCCGAGGACAGAGGGCGGTGGAGGCTTATTTTGAAGGAGGCCAAGGCTCGAAATGGGCTGTAGCGCCATTGAAGAAGAAGAAGAAGAAGATTCACTTTAAATTAATAAAAAACAATGTGTTAGTACATGTTACATTTTCGGCATGTTTCAGAGTGGTATACAGGGTGTCAAGGGGCGTATTTGGCTTACTTTAACCAGTGACTGGAGTAAAAATGTTAATGAAATTTTGTTCTCCAGTGACTTCTTAGATGTCTACTTTTTAATTTTTTTCTTCAAAATCAAACAAAAAAAATCTTCCAATGTCGTTACTGGTTACTCAGCCAAGTAACCAACCAACCCCTCAACCCGCTCCCAACTGACCTATACCTATAGGTATACTGATTTTTAAATGTTTTTATTTGAAAAAAAAAAACATTAAATGTCACCGGAGACCAAAATTTCCTTAAATTTTTTAGTTAGTACATAATTATTTTTCTATAATTAAATATTTGTTTAAATTGTTTAATACAGTTTAAGAATGCGTTAAAAATAATTCGAAGAAATGTAATACGAGAGTTTATTTATTCTTTTATTACAGTTTTTCTGTTTATATGATATGCATAATAAATGAATTATACATTTAGAGGTATCTTCTTTTATTTGGGATATCCTTTTTTGGGACAAAATATTTGGGATCCTATTTGTCCCAATTAAGCGGTAGATATACAGGGTGTCCAGGGGTAAAGCGCATTTACTTCGAGAGGTGATTCTACATGATCGTAGGAGTAAAAAGATTAATAACTTTTTCTGAAATTCCAACTTTTTTTTCCCCATACAAGAAGACATAGAGTTTGTCAAATAAGCGTAGAAAAAATAAAAACTGGAACTACGAAATTTGTAGGTTGGCAACACCAATTTATCTGTCAAATATTCTTTTGAAATGCAATGACACTGATGATACAAAACACTGTATACACATTTGAAATTACTTTTTTTGTTCTTTTAAAAAAAATCGAAGAAGCACTGTTGTTAAGTTACCTACAATGACATAAATTTGATTAAATTGTGTTTTACAAAGTGATTGGCTTTCTTTTAAATTAACATAAATTTGAATTTAACAGTAAATAGAAAGGTAGAATCATTAACGGTGACTTTAGTTACACTTATTTTAGATCTGAATGAGTTAAATAAATTCAGATCTAAAATTAGAGACATGATCTGAAGCCTGGACAACGCTAGTAAGTACAAAGCTAATATTAAATAAATGTGAGCAGTGAACAATTTCTGAAGTGTGCTTTATATTTTATTACAAAATCGTTATTCTTCATTATGTTAACACACTATTGCAAAGATAACATAATAATATACCTTTATGCAATTGTAATTTTGAGATCAGCGGAATGAAAATTTTTATTTTTTACTTTTATGCCTTTTAATTTTTAATAAAAATGTTGGTTGCACAGCTTTAGATTATAATCATATATTTTTAGTATTGCCATTTTCACAACAGTGGCGCCCTCCTATGTTTTCTACTCTTATTTGACAGACTGTACCTACTAAAAATCCTCAGTGTAAGGTAAAAATTACTCGGTAAAGTTGCTGTTAGCGTGCCGGGCGCGATTATTATAACGTAATAATAATGCTGCCCGCACACGCCGGTCTAATTTTATCTTTTTACCACAAAACTCCCCCTAAAAGTTGGATTTTCGAAATAAGTTATTTATCTTTTTTACTTAAACTATCATGTAGAATCACCTCCCGAAGTTATTGCACTTAACCCCCGGACATCCTGTATATTGTATTGACGCAACCGTGATTATTTTCGCACGTACAAAATTCACTTTTCTTAAATAATGTAATATTTAAAATTCGTAGTCTTGTAATTTGGTCAATAAATAATTTCAGAATATCAGTCAAATATTGAAGGCGAAGAAACCAATTCTTTAATAATTATTCGATCACCCGCCAATCAATAAGTTGCTTTAAAAAATTTTACCGAGAGATTGATTGAATCCTGACATAACGGATTATCTAAGACAACGGTTTTCAACCTGTGGTACGCATACCCCTTGGGGTACGCGAAGCATACTCCCTGGGGGTACGCAGTATCGTTTCACGAATGTAGGTTTTAAAACTCAACTTTACTGTGAAATTTAGCCAAAATTTGTAAAACTTTACTCTGCAAACCAAGTATCACATTGACTGTATGTTAACGTAGGATGATACAGGGGGTGTAACAGGAAATCTGGCTTTTATTTTAACTATTGATACATGAGAAACTTTTTTTTCCACAAAATTTTTTGAGGAAAAAAAAATTTATCCTCTTAATACACTTTGTGAGTGTGGAATTGTGTATGGAGAACATAATTTTTTTTTCGTCGAAATAAAAAGACGTGGACCAAAATTTGTTCAAGTTTGCATGTAGAATTCAGGTTAAAATTGCCCGAAGTCTTGTTACTCTACATAAAGTTGCATTAATTGTAGGTATTTGTGTAACTTGATTATGAAGTTCATGTAATAATGAGGTTATTAAATTTTTTTTAATAAAGAAAAACAAATATAACCTGAAAATATTTGAAATTTTCCTACTAACATCACAGAAAGCGGAAAATGTTGGTTGTGTCGTGATGGAGGACTTAAACATCCGAGGAATCGAACACGGAACGCCTGGGTTAGATCCAAACGTGAAGCCAACACAGCCACCGACCGGTCAATGAAACATATATTTCAATGCATAAATATAGATAGAGGGGGAGGCGTCTACTAATAGCTACAGGAATTCCAAAAACTGAAAAAATCGAACTAATATCTATGGGAACCAAAGTGTTGACGAATATCTACAGCACTGGCAGAGGTTGGATTTACAATTATGTATAGCATATTGGAATAACGTAATATTGCGTATGCAGTTTAAAAAACTTAATTTATGTCAGTATGTATGTAAAAATCCCTAATATCGGACTATTGGACACATTTAGCTGATTAGTCCAACCTACGCTCTGTAGATATTAGTTCAACCTACGCTCTGTAGATATTAGTCAACACTCTGAAGTTCGTAGATATTAGTTCAACATAGGAGCTGTAGATATTCATCCGACATACAGGCTGTAGATATTAGTATCTGGAGTCGATAGAGGGTACAGGGTACAAAAAAATTGTAGTATGAGTCAAGGGGTACGCAGGCTCAAAAAGATTGACAACCGCTGATCTAAGACAAAGTTTTCTATAACTCAAATAAAAATGGAATGATTTTTTTAATCACAAAATGTCTTATAACAAAATACATTAATACGTGACTTAGATTTTACGACTTTCTTGGTATTGCGGTAGGCACGTCATAGGCAGGGGTCGCGGGCAACCGATGAAAGGCAAATAAAAATGTGTTAAAAGCATGAAACTAAAAGGCCCAATGATGAAGGTGTTTTTAATTTAATGTTTTCATTTATATGAATGTTTTTATTTAAATTAATTATTTTTTAGAGTTAAAAATAATTCAATGCTTCGTAAATTGTGATATGGCACAAATTAAATTTTCTTACACACGCCGGAATTTGAACCCGCAACCTCCGGATTGGTAGCCAAGGTTCGTAGCCAGTCAACCACGGAGACCGTTAAATGTGCTTTCTATTTTTTATATTAGCTCCACACAGGAGACCCTGAGGAAAACAATTTCTCTCAGGGCCTATGAAATCTTAGGGGATGCTGTGTGGAGGGTTTTTTAAGGAAAGGAAGAAGAGGGAATTCTGGGAAGGAAATAGGTATGAAGGATGAATAGGAATCTGGGTTCAGAGTGTACAGGAGTGACGAATGTATGAATCCATCCCTTCAACTGCGGTGCAAGGCGATTGGTTGAGGAATTCTGGCTGGAAAGGTCAAAAGACCACCTCAACCAGTCTCTCTCGATCCGGCCCGCCACGCAGCAGGTGGGCAGATACATCGGCCGCCAAGACCTTGACAAACCTCACCCCATGAACCCGGGCACCCCCTGCTAAGTCACCAAACGTAGCGAACCACTTGGGGTGACCTTTAGCAGGGATGTTGGTAATCCAATAAATGATTCCCGGGGCGGCGGTATCCATACTCGCCTCCCAAAATGAAATATATATAAAAATATATACGAATTTGATGACTGGTAGACAACGGAAAATATCAGGAATAAAGAAATATGCAGCCGAGTTACGGAGGTGGTAAGGTTATGGAGAAGAGAGGTAGGAAAGGGGAAGGAGGGATATTGGAATCATTATCCCGCCAAAAATAAATCCCCATTGAGTTGAAGTAGCAGAAGCTGCCGAATACCAGCCGCCATTTCAACTAAAACAGACAACGGATGTTTTCATCGGCTTTTATGCGAATTTCCACACGAGCTTCACAGATAACTCTCCGGCTAACTAACAGACCAGCGCATCTCCATTTTCATTAAATTACACTTACTTTTTACATTTTCATTAAATTACACTTACTTTGTACATTTTCATTAAATTACTTACTTTTTACATTTTCATTAAATTATACTTACTTTTTCCATTTTCAATAAATAACACATATTTTTTAAAAGAAGATAAGAGTAATTTAAAAAAAAAAGTTGGCGAAAAATGAGTTTAGGATAAGCCACCTTTGGAAATTTATCCAAATTTTCGAAAACAAGCGCGTATGTACATCAACACTGAAGTTGGGTCGTTTTATCAACCGTCAAGCATTTCAAACCTTGACATTGAAGCAATCGCTCACAGGCCTGAAATTTAATTTGGAAAAGGTCAAAAAATCAAAATAGCGCTGATTAATGATTTGATAACGACGGGGGTTAGAATATCTAAATGTATACTAACGTTCGAAGCGCATAAAATGTAATGTATTTAGTGGATCTAAATAAATACTAACATACCGAGGGCTTGCAGTCAAACAACGTTATTTCCAAAAAAAAACATACTTATAATTCGAGGGCTTAAAGTCAAACAACTTATCTACAAAAATCATATCAATAATAAACATGCCCTAAGAAAATGTCTATGATATCAATACTAATAATACCTATTATTAGCATGTCTTTCCGTAAACAACTTAGTTTGACTTTAAGGCTCCCTAGTAAGATCAAAAAGAAGAAGATATGGATATATATACAAGAGAGATATATATGTAAATACGAATATTAGAGGGAAGTGCTAATACTAAAAAACGATTGTGATTAAGCGACAATTGTGAAAATACTTAATTAAACACGACTCGTTTAAAATACAGCATAAATCTCTCAGGAAATGTCCTAGGTGCATTTAAAGATTCACCACGATTTTTTTTTCATTCATACTCGTATAACGTGTTAAACAACATTGAAGTACCCACCACTGTCCCACCCCGGTATAGGCAACTTATGGTCGCCCCTTCGGAGTTCTCGCAAGAATCTAATTTTTTTGAATAAATGGCTCTACTTTTAATGTAACGAATCTAGACCTTCAATGTCCCCTCATACTGTGTTAGGTGGCGGTATGCGGGCGCGCCTACAGGACTGTACTGTAATGGTCAATCTCTACAATTCTAAAGCCCATGGAGGTGTCAATGCAAAAGCAGTGAGCCTCATGGACAGTCGAACAAGTTGTTAGTAACATCAACAAAAAAAAAATAAAGTAATCAAAATGACAGCAGCCGTCATGAGTAATTAGCTCATGACAGCGGGAGACATGACCATACATAATCCGGCGGGCGGCACCGAGCACTGTACGTTAAAAAGAAGGAAACAAGTAAAATAACATATATACAGATAAGAACCGGTGTCACCGCAACCTGGCTGCCGGCAGTCCCCGAGACAGTGAAGGAGGCTGATTGTCCGGCCTCCCCACAACCGGCAGCGTCGTCCTTAAGCCAGCTAGCCGGTGGTGCCTAGACGACAGTAAGTGGAAAACATGAAGAAGACCCTAGGGAGAGAAGCGTCGGGTCGCCGGAGGCGGGACGGACAGCTTTCGGATGTCGTTCAGCCTTCTCCCCAGCCTCTTCATGTCACGGGGTGTGGCGCGGCAAACAGGTGCAGCTCCACCAGTACTAGATGACCGGCCATGGTACGTAGGCGGGGACACGGTCCAGGGTCCAACCCCTTATATGGGGAGAAGGACGGTACAAAAACGAACAACGGAGTTCAGTTCTCATAGTACAGCATAACTAAAAAGAAATGTATATGTATAAGCGTAGAAAACCGCAAAACATTAAAAAAAAAAATAAACAAGAGCGTGTGGGAGTCATCGCTAGGCGTTTAATTGCACCAAATAACGAAAAATAAATCATAAGCATGTAAAGTAAAGAAAACATAAAATAAACATGAGCGTTGAATAACGCAGGGCCTGTGTAATCCAGAAAAAAATAAACATAAAATGTAAAAGCATAAAAAACATAAAATATAAATGCAAACAATAAACATAAAAATGAAAAAAATAAATAAATAAAACTGTACATCCTGGGCAGAGTTTGTAAAAGAAAAGAAGCAAGAAAAGTCAGTGGTAAGTCAGGAACAAGTACACCTGGTGTCAAAATCTACTAATCAGCGACTCTAAGCTCAGGCCATCTCTCAACCCAGATCCTTGTAAAGTTCCTCAGGCACTCGAAATTCGTCTTGTTCGAAACCAGATCAGTGTTCCACACTGGTCTGATTGGTACGTCCAAACCATCAAGCATTTCCTCTCTTGCGTCCGTCATTATCTCACACTGCCACAGAATGTGCTCCGCCGACTGGTTCGTGCACCCGCAGGCGCAGTTGGGGTGAGGGGACAGGGAGAGGGCATGAAGTCTCCCCCTGAATTCCCCGTGGCCGGATAGAAGCTGGGTGATGTGGTGGTCCAACTTGAGAAAGACCCCTTCCATTCTGACTTTAACTGATGGGAAGAAGGAGAAAGTCCATCTTCCCTTATTCGTTCTATCCCAACGGACCTGCCACTCCTGGAGCGACAGATCCCTCATTTGACGAAGCAGCCCAGGGAGAGTCCCCGGCCCGCCCGGTGTCAGAACAACGCCTAGGTGAGTGGCCGGGGTTCCTCTGGTTAATTTCTGCTTAGTGAGCACTTCCCTGATTTCCAGATCGATTGGCAAAATGCCAGCCAAAACGGGTAAAGCGTCCGAAGCAACGGTTCTATACGCACCAGAGAGTGCCAGCAAGGGGGTTCGTTGGCCTCGCTTGAGAGCTAAGAGAATCAGCGAATTGTCCAGGCGGTGCTCCCACACAGAGGCGGCATACGAGACTTGCGTCACGTACACGCACCTATATAGTGTTCGCAGAGCCGGATTACGCAATCCCCACTCAGCTGTGGAGAGTCTCCTCAGCTTCAAGAAGAGAGCCTGGGCCTTGCTGGATACTTCTTTGACGTGAGCCAGAAAAGAGGACGATCGATCTAGAGTAACTCCTAAATATTTCACTGTTTCAAAAAAGCGGATGTTAGAATCTCCCATTCTGATGGTAGGATTTCTTGCTCTACTAAGAGAGCCCTTCATCAGGAGGCCCTTGGTCTTGTGGGGAGCGAAGGTCATCTTGTTTCTTTCACCCCAGTCCAGGAACATCTGCAAACCTTCACTGCCTTTACTCTCCACTTCCTTTCTGCTGTCCCCAGCGACCAGATACAACTTATCATCAGCGTAGTCGACAGCGATACATCCTTCAGGCAAGGGTAACCTGGAGGAGTCGTCAAAGGAGATGTTCCACAGGTCGGGTCCAAGGATGGAGCCCTGCGGGCATCCCATGTCGGCTTCCCTCTGGATACAAAACTCACCGAAATTGATCGTAATGGTACGATCAGAGAGGTAGTCATCGATGGCTTGGAACAGTAAGTTGGAACACCGCCTGTTTTTCACCTTTGTAAGTATCATTGCCCACCAGGCGTGATCGAAGGCACCAGTGATATCGAGGAATATTGCAACTACATACCTCTTTGGGCAAGCCTTCACCCATTCAAGCGCATACGACAGGGCGTGCACCGTGGATTTCCCGGGGACGAAACCGAACTGGAGGTCACTGGCCGGGGACAAGGTTTGACGGAGCCGCTCCCTCAGTAATTTCTCCAGGATCTTGCCTAAAACGGGAAGCAGCGTTATCGGCCGGTAGGCCTTGATGTCGGTGATAAACAACAGAACAATCTGACAAAAAACAATCTGACAAAGTGGTAAAACCATGTATGATCGTGTTAGAAATGTGGATATCCGCAAAGAATGTAAGGCTGATGTAAGTATAATGAGCAAAATTAAGAAAGGGTCCCTCAGATGGTTTGGGCACGTAGAGCGAATGAGCGAAGAAAGTAGTGTAAAAAGAATATATGATGCAAATGTGAATGGTAGAAGAAGTCGGGGACGCCCGAGGAAGACATGGCACGATCAAGTGAATCAGATACTTGAGACGGGCCATGTCAAAAGTCAGAATAATAGAAGAGTATGTATGAGACGATGTATGAATGTGAGTGAGGCAAAGAGTGTGTGCCAATACCGAGTTGTTTGGCGGTCCGTCCTCTCTGCCTACCCCTGCGGGGAAACGGCGTAATGGTTAGTTAGTTAGCAACAGAACAAAATGTGTTTTTAATAATTTTCGGAGCTTTTTTTTTTTTTTTTCTATCCAGGGAATTTCATAAAAATATCATTTTAGCTCAGCAAATGTATAGATATTATCTTAAAAAATAACATATAATTTTTTGAGAACTAAAAAACATAAAGTTTTCAAGGAAAATATGTTAAAAATTGGAAGAAATTCGGAATGCCGGGTGTTAAGACCTCGAATTATTTGTAAGTTTTTTCTAAATAAACGTTGTTAGGCCCTCGATACTGTCATGCTAAAATGCATGAAAATAGCCATCACAATATATTGTTCAAAAAGATTTGGTGTCAGGA
Source organism: Limnephilus marmoratus (assembly GCA_917880885.1). Lineage (NCBI taxonomy): Eukaryota > Metazoa > Arthropoda > Insecta > Trichoptera > Limnephilidae > Limnephilus > Limnephilus marmoratus. Next base: position 53,256,305 of record OU862917.1, on the reverse strand, counting down.
AGTAATTGATTCTGGATAGCGGTACCTTGTAAGGACTTTGCCTATTAAAAGTGTCCACTCTTATCATTCTGTTTTAGTAGCACAATTGTTTAATTATCTCGTTTTCGTCACTTATATCAGTCTGCTCGTCAGTCAAAATGGCCTTCGGTCTGCCTTCGATCAATTATTATTCCGTATCAATTTTGCGGCGCTTGCTAATGGCTCGGCTAGAGTGGTGAACCGCAGAATAGACGGTCAAGTGGTCTACAGTCTTATCTCATTAAAATGAGGGAGCCTTCTATTGGTTTATCAATCTATGGACAGGATTGCAATGGTGTCGAGTGTAGGAACAAAGACACACTTCAGACGTTTCTCGTTAGGTTTCTGAATATGGATATATAACCAGATATAAATTATCTGGTAATTAAATCAAGCCTGGACTTGCTCTTAAGGGGCACGTCCTGTTTTTTTTTTTATATTTGTATGATTTCAATCATAGGCTATCAATGCAAAATGTGAAAGCTTTTAAAGTACTGAGCTGGACATACCGGCCCAAGAATCAGGGAACAGTTCGAAGCCAAAGTTTGTATCATTCCTACAGAAGCTTAAAATTTCTTATATATGCAGACTTTTGCAGTGAAAAGATCATGGAGAAACAATTAATTAACTTATAAAAATAAATAAAACACTTTGTATTTAACCACGAATTTATTATATTACATATCGACCGGTTTCGCATACATCAAGCTTCTTCACGATATAAGTAATAATAACTTATATCCTGAAGAAGCTTGATGTAAGCGAAACCGGTCGATACGTAATATAATAAATTCGTGGTTAAATACAAAGTGTTTTATTTATTTTTATAATATAATGTCTAACCACAAAGTAATTGCTTCTTATGAAAAAATTAATTAACTCCCTGCCATAGGTCACCCCAACTGTATTTCAACTCCCAATAATTCTTATTTGATTATATGTATTTATGTTTTAATATGTATCTATGTGCTCGATTATGTACACGTATGCGATTGCCTGTGTGTATGTATGTGCGCATATGCGTGTATGTGTGTATGAACATAACTGTGTTTATGTATGTACATATATGTAAATGTATATGTGTGTAAGTTAATGTATATATATATATGTACCCGCCTCGGAACAGACTTAGTCTAGTGAGGCGGGCTACTAACTTGTTTGTATATGATTATTGTTACAATAAACGCCCGGGTTGCCGCCATTAAAAAAAAAAAAAAAGTGGTTCGCTTGGTGACTTAGCAGGGGTGCCCGGGTTCATGGGGTGAGGTTGGTATAGTTATTGGTGGCACGTGCGTTTGCCCACCTACTGCGTGGCGGGCCGGATCGGGAGACACTGGTTGAGGGATACCTTTTTACCTCTCCAGCCGGACTCTCTCAACTCATCGCCTTGTACCGCAGTGGGAGGAATGGATTCATACGTCCGTCACTCCTAGGCACATTGACCCCCAGATTCCTACTTAGCAGGGGTGCCCGGTTTCACGTGAGATATGACTAGGTCTTGGCGGCAGATGCTTTTGCTCACCTGCTGCGTGGCGGGCCGGATCGGCAGAGACTGGTTGAGGGCGACTTTTTGGCCTTTCCAACAGGACTCTTTCGGCCTTGCACCGCAGTAGGAGGGATAGATTTTCACAACACATTGACCACCAGATTCCTTCATACCTTTTTCCTTCCCAGAACTTCCTCTCCTTCCTTTCCCTAAAAAGACCCTCCAAACAGCATCCCCAAGATGACAGGATATACCTGAGGTATTTTTTTACCTCAAGAAGTGTGGAGATAAAAAAAATGAATGGCAGATTGAAGAATGTATACCTAATAGTAGATGTATAATAAGAAGAAATATCACAAAACTGCGCTATATAAATACTACGTTATTATTACGTTATTAGGAGGCCTCTAAGTCGTGAAATGAACTAAGTCAAAACCGCAAAATACGCCTGTATTAACATTTATATTAATTTAGTATTACTGACCGACACACGGACTGAATCATTATTTAATCCTCGTGATTTTTTACGTAGTTGTGTGGTGAAACCAGGACATGAATCCGGATTTTAATACGAGAAATCGAACAATAAAAACCACAAGATAATAATTAGTGCTTTATTTTATTTGATACTAGTTGACGTCCCCGGCGATGCCCGGGCTTTACACAGAGTTTTCGAAATCAAATGTAGACAGTGACCTTTCTCTTGTTTTGAAGGTCACATGTGCAAAATTTCATCAACCTCGGCACAAAACTGTAGATTTGCATACAAATCAAATCAACATACAGACATTCTCCTTTATACTATATTATATATTTCAACCATTTTAAACAAAACCTTGACAAATTATATACCTAAATCTTCCTCATGAATCACTCTATCTATTGGTGAAAACGGGATTAAAACCTGTTCAGCAGTTTTCGAGTTTATCGCGAACAGACAGACAGATAGACGCGGCGGAGGACTTTAATTTATAAGGCAAGAGATAAGAAAAGTAGTAAGAGATGTGAAGATGGTGAAGAAACTCTGATTTAGATATGGTGCCATTGTATTATACATTCAGCGTTACAAGCTCATACCGCGAAACTTAATTTGAAAAACAATCAGACTTTTTTTTTGTTAAGCCGCCGCTACCCGAATTTCTACCGATTTCTTACATATCGCCCTTAAACACGTTAAGTTTTTAAACCTTTAAAAAATATATATTTTGAAAATAATGTTTAGACGTGTTCCACGACGAAACGCAAATTGTATGGAATTCCCTCGATAGAAAAAAATCGCAAAGTATGCCCCGAAAAAGACGTTTGTTTCTATTATTTTATAAGTTATATTTGTAAAAAAAATTGTGATTTTTTTAAATGATACTTAAGATACCTTCCGCCAGATTTTTGCTCTATTTTAAACGAGTCGTGTTTTATTAAACATTTTCTCAATTTTCGCTTCGATTTTATCGCTTTAAATATTAGCGCGCTACTCTAACTTTCGTAATTACATATATCTCTATCTTCTTCTTTTTGAGCGCAGATATGGCGCCTTAAGGCTCAGTATAAAAAGGTGATGCCTTTTTAGTCATGTCAACGTTACGCCAATAGGTTGTACGAGAACTACATTTAAAAAAAAAACATACGCAAGATTTCAAATATCTCTGTTTGAAAATCTTTACTAGGTTTTTTTTAGTCTATTTTTTAGATGAACATGAAAAATTGGTTCAATGACAACTCAGAACCATGCAACTACAATACCCCTTTGAAAAGTCATTAAAAGTTATGATTTTTTTTAAATAGTCCATAACCCAACCTTACGTAACAAATTTAACTGATTTAAAAAAAAAATCATTCTTAATGACTTATCAAAGAAGGTCACTGGAAAATCATCCCCTGCTATAATTACAGGTGATTCACTTTACAAATGTCCCAGTGAGATGGAAACAAGGCTTAGATATCTGGTGAATGAATTTGTAAAACCAGGAGACATTGTCAAACACCCAATGTTAACCCTGAAAAGGGATTGGGCCATAAGGTATTCCTAACTCCATGAGCGAATCACTACTAAAAAATGTAAAAATCATGTGACTTTGGTTTGAAATTTAGTTCGCTTATAAATATTTTAGATGCTTTATGGATTTTTAAATACTACGAGTGAAAACTTGCCTTTAAAAAAATCGAATATTTTTTTGTTACTCTTTTTATAAGCACAGAAAAAATAAAGTGTCAAGCCTATAAAAACTGTCTTCAAGTTCAAAATCTTCTACTTCCGAACCCCTTTTCGGTTATGGTTTTATTGTATAATGTGAAAAATTAAACACTTAAAAAAATTATCGTAAAACATCTATATATTTGTGCCTGAGCTTCGCAAAATCATAAAAACACGCTTTTCGCAATGTTTTTTTTCTTTAATAAATTAAAACAGGCGGCTGGTGTTAAAAAGGAATTTGAACCTTATCGCCATCTACATTGGGAGTGTTATTGTTAGTGGCCTGATCCCGAATTTACACGATATTTTCATGCGTTCATTATCGCTAAAATGCTGCAGCTTTTTCTTACATCTTAAATAATGGTGAGACAAAAGATGAGACACAAAACCTGTGTGTCTGTTTCCTCCAAAGTACTACTTTTTTCCTTTGGAGGAAAGAGATACATCTTTAAAGTATTACGGCTCAGCCACGGCAGCGGGAGTTGCATTTCATTTTCTATCTCTCGCGTGAGGGAGATGTATGTTTCATTTGGGGGGTGCAGACATACGTTTACCGTTTGTCTCATTTTAGGCTGTTGTTGTTTAGTGTGTAAGAAAAGGATGCAGCATTAAATGTTTAAGAACAAAATCAAAACCATTGGCGCATTGACATTTAATGTTTTGTGTTTTTTTTTGATTTTTTTTTAAATTCATTCACTATTCAATATTATCCTTGTAATTTTATTACATACTTTTAAAATTATCGCCACGGCTAGTGGTATTGTAGGGGTTTACGGAGAGGTCACGATGCGGTGTGTGAGAGAGATGCAAGAAAATTACGACTTTTTTCCATTGGAGGAAACAGACCTACGTACATTGTGTATCTCCTCTTTTGAAGGAGCTGGAGCATTTTTCTGTCACGGAACGTGTGTTTATTGCCTTTTTATGCCATCACATACATAATAAAAGCGCTCATTTGCAAAGAAAGAAAGGCGAAACAAGGGAGATACTTCTATACTCTTATGGTATAAGTGCTTGGGGAAGCTATGCAAACCGTCTCCGTAACGTAAAAGCATTAAAATAATATCCTTTGATATTGACCAACACTTCAACACCTAACAATCCACATTTCAGAACGCGTGACGCGGTCTTTCGAATGGTAATAATATAAGACTCGTCTGATGTCTGTGTCACCAGTTGTAAAGTGTAGATTGAAACATAATAATATCTGACAGATGCATCTGAGTGCAGTTAATGACAGTGTCTGTCACTCGCCCGTCTCGACAGCCAAGAATGCTTGGTCCCGGGCCAACTGGACGGGTCTTGCAACAGCGGCACAAGCGTATCGCGCAGTTCAATGCTTATAAACAAACAATATATTTTACTAGCTGGTACCCGGCATGCGTTGCTATGCCATTTAATAGAGAAATTGTTTCTCCCTGCGTATCCTTTCCCATTCCTCTTTCGCCTCCCTTCCTCTCCCGCATCCCCTTTCCCTCTCGCGTTCCCACTCCGCGTCCTCCACTTTCCCTTTCCCCACTCCACACCCCCCTTCCACTACCCGAGTTCCATCCCCCCTCCCGCATTCCATACATTCAGTCCCGGTACATTCAGTTTTTAAACAGCTCGCGTGCCACCTATTGCAACTTTTTATACAAATTTCATAATGCCAGGGCTCACCAGTAGTTTTATACAAACCTTGTCCTGACAGTAACGAACACAAAAATAAAGAATTTTTCCAATTTGGTGCAGTCGTTCAGAAGTTATGCGCGTACATACATTTCAGTGATTCATTTTTATTTATATAGAAGATAAAAGATGGAAGATGGAAGATAGAAGACAGAAGATAGAAGATAGACGATAGAAGACAGAAGACAGAAGACAGAAGACAGAAGACAGAAGACAGAAGACAGAAGACAGAAGACAGAAGACAGAAGACAGAAGACAGAAGACAGAAGACAGAAGACAGAAGACAGAAGACAGAAGACAGAAGACAGAAGACAGAAGACAGAAGACAGAAGACAGAAGACAGAAGACAGAAGACAGAAGACAGAAGACAGAAGACAGAAGACAGAAGACAGAAGACAGAAGACAGAAGACAGAAGACAGAAGACAGAAGACAGAAGACAGAAGACAGAAGACAGAAGACAGAAGACAGAAGACAGAAGACAGAAGACAGAAGACAGAAGACAGAAGACAGAAGACAGAAGACAGAAGACAGAAGACAGAAGACAGAAGACAGAAGACAGAAGACAGAAGACAGAAGACAGAAGACAGAAGACAGAAGACAGAAGACAGAAGACAGAAGACAGAAGACAGAAGACAGAAGACAGAAGACAGAAGACAGAAGACAGAAGACAGAAGACAGAAGACAGAAGACAGAAGACAGAAGACAGAAGACAGAAGACAGAAGACAGAAGACAGAAGACAGAAGACAGAAGACAGAAGACAGAAGACAGAAGACAGAAGACAGAAGACAGAAGACAGAAGACAGAAGACAGAAGACAGAAGATAGAAGATAGAAGATAGAAGATTTGTCGGAACTGGTTAACTGGTTGCCCGACTTTGTAATGTTAAAAAAATAATTCCATGATGCACTGATTTATCGAAATTCATCGTCTATATAATACTTATAACAACATTGTGCAAAACAATGCAAATGTACAAGCATGGAGGGGCGAACCTACATATTACCGACATCTGTGGGACAACTCGATAACCTCTACGATGTACCTACACCAGCCCCTAATGCCTCGGCCATATTCCCCTTTGCAATATCATCCAAATTAAATTTGGGAGGAGGGAATGCGTACCGCCGCCCAGGGAACCTTTAATTATTTTTTTTGAGTTAGTTTATGCTTCATGAATATAAACTAATAAGCACAATGTAACATTTCATTTGATAATTTTAAATATTTTTACAGTGAGCATAACATTTCTTTTTAAATACATTCATTCTTTCTTCATTCTTCATACTTTCAGGCATTTCATCATACATCTTTAGTCCTCTGTACATTATTGGATAACCAACACCTCTGCCATAAATCACCCCAAGTGGTTCGCTATGTTTGGTGATTTAGCGTGGGTGCCCGGGTTCATGGGGTGAGGTTTGTCTAGGTCTTGGAGGCGGATGACCAAGACTTCTCAGAACTTCTCAGAACTCTCCTCTCCTTCCTTTCCTTAAAAAACCCTCCACACAGCATCCCCAAAGATGACATAGGCCCTGAGGGAAATTATTTTCCTCAGGGCCTCCTGTGTGAAGCTCATGTAAAAAATAAAATAATAAATAAATGGAATCAAAACGAGCTTATTGGAAAACTGAAACAGTTTTTGAAAGGTGATAAAATACGCTTTTGAATTGTATTGTTATAAATAAACATGTAATTTTTTAAATACGATTTTTTTAATACAATCATAAAGTTTTAAAAACGCCTCAATTTACTTTTTTCCTGATAAAATTTCTGATAACCTCACCTCCCTTTTTTGAGTAAAAATAATTAATAAAAAAATCACAGTTTCATAATTTTTTTCTGATTGAGGTCGGGAACTTTTTTTTTCATAAAGAGTACATTTAATTACTTTGTGTTTAACTTTTAGATTTGAATATAAAGCATGGTATTTTCTCTTTCGATCATTGTTTAGACGTTTAGACCATACTTCTCACTATGATAGTAAGGATGCAACAATTTCTATGAGACCTACATGAGTTGTTTCCAAAAGCAAACAAATTACCCTGAGGGGCGAAAGCCGAATAATATGTTTCATAGTAACTATCACAACTTTAAAGGAAAAGCTATGTATAAAGAATAATTCAACATACTCATAATTCAAAGTGTAAAAACTAGCCAAGCCTCATAATATAAGCTGTATAATTATTGGCCGGAATTTCAGCAGTTTTTGAAGTTTTCCAAGAGAGAAATTTACGTCTATCAAGTTGCTCTTTAGTAGGAGCCCTGACAAGGTAGGCCGACTGAAACCATTAATAAAAAAATACTAAAATACCGGCCCTGTAATATTGTATTATCAATTGAAACTTAACTGTGCATGATAACTGATAACGAAATAAAACATTTTGTTATAATCAGTAACGACCGATTTTAGTACTACTTATTCCTACCGAATAAATAAACAATGTGGAATAATCCAATGCCATCTTATTTCAAAGTTCCATAGCTCACACTGAAAATGAGATTGAGTGTTGAAAATAGTTGCACTGAACAAAAAATTACAGAAATTCACAACTCGATGGTTTTACATCAAACATACAAACATGTTTACAATCTGCTTTATAGCAGCAGAGATATAATAGTCATTAACATGTTTTTAGGCTGGCTAGACGTTACTCATCTCGTTGTATTTGTTTGTGTATAATTTTCGATAACTGAAAATAAGCACCTACCGTAAGGTAACTTACCGTATCTTATATTATCCGAATCACAAAAACTATCGAGCTAAATCTGTAGTGGCTGATAAGCCTATCGTTATAATTTGATATCAATCCGTAATTTAATCTACTGAACGTACAAGAACCCACAATAAAGGATACAGATATTTTTTTACTAACATAATGTCCAAGCTGTACGGAGGCCTGAACAAGGTTTTGACAGAGTTCATGATTTAGACATTATTCGTCGTATATATACATCGTCTTTTAAAAATTGAAGTCCACTGCATATTTTTGACCAATTCCGTTCGTAATCCATCTGGTTTGCTTCTGTCTACAACTTTGTTTTTGTTACACATCAATGACCTTTTGTCATGTGCACAAATTCATTGTTAGGTGGATGACAGTACAGTCCATGATAGCTTTTTGTTTGACAAGCCTCCAAAGAGCTCACAAGCTCCAACGGCTCGGAGGGCTTTGAAGCAAAGAATGGACGGTTACCTCGAGGGAGTATTCTCTGGGGTTAGTATAACCTGGTCGAATTTAATGTTTCAGAGACCCAATCACGTCTGAACGACTAAAAGGGATCGAAGTGACAATTTAGTCTCCTTCAACGGAAGCTATCTTCCCAAAATGACCGGTCGTTTCTTCACAGAGTCAATGGTTATTTTCAAGTATTTTGGGGCTTCAAATTCAACCGTGGGGCGCACTTGCGATTTTTACAGTGTTACAGCAGTTGTATACTTTTGAAGTATCTGCGGGCGCTGTACAGTAGGTACACTCGGCTTTTGAGAGGCTAACTTGATTCTGGCTTCGATGGAGCCCCCGCACCTGAACCGGTCACTTAGAGTTATACCAAGCATATCAATGGAAGTTCTGTTTGGAGTAAAAACTTCTACAGTTATCATTGACTTCTAATGATGTAAAATTAGAAGGCAATTGTTTGATCTAATATGTTTACGGCCATTTTGATCTACATTATGTCTTAGTAATATTGAAATAAATGTTTGCGCATTTCCCGTTGTTTAAGACGCCATAACATATTTCACCTGAATACATTTAAAAATGATATCGCCCTTAAGCCCTCTGACCCAAATGTGTTGTCTATATAAAAAAAATCGAGTGTACTGAAGTACATAGATATTTTGGTCGATAATTAATCTATATGGATTCAGAAAAAAATTTCTACGATTGCTAAAAAAATTGTTGCGCTAATTATATCATTTATCATTTATGTCTCTAATTGTGTGTCTCGTATCTCTTGTGTCTCTTGCTCTCTTTGTATTATTTGTCATTTGAATGAACTTTTATGTATTTTCACAATTTTCTGTTTTTAATTGTTTTGTTATTTAATCTTTATTTAGAAACAATTTTAAGATTTACAAATACATAATTTGTCTGATTAGATTTATACAATTGTGTTTACCCATTTTTGTATTAACTGAGTTTTTATAACTGGGTTGTTATTGTTACCATGTGAGTGGGAACATCTGTAGAAAACCAGTATAAATAAATGTGTAATTTATAATAATTACTGACGAAGAGCTATAGTTATATTTTGTTGTTACAGGAAACATTGTTGATGATTTGAATAATGCGTAAATATTCCATGCCTCACATTCAACAAAAATGTCTGGCACAGTGTTCTGATTCACCCCATACATTATAATCCTACTAGAATAAAAAATATCTAATGTTTTAGCCGTATATCAAATTTTAGCTTTGATTTTAAAAAAATGGCAACTTTGTTTGTTGTACTGACTGCATGTATTATCTCAGTTCTTTACAACAATGCTTTAGCAGCAGAACACGTGTGGAATCTGTTTGGATAATCCGATATTCGCAAAGCGATACGTTCCTTTCAAATTTATCGAGTTATGCCAAGTTTTTGTAAACAATTATGAATTATTAAAAACTACACTGGCCGCCATGGAATGAATGGCCATCGGATAAAGCAGGAGCAGATCGTAAACAAGCGGAGGTCTGGTCGGCTCGCAGAGAGGAAGGCAGGAATAGATTGCAGAATCCTGCAGAGATCAAACTAAATATATCTACCATTTACAATAGATAAACAGACAGCGTATTCGTACTTTATACACATTCTTAAGAGGTAATAGCACCGGTGAGAAATCTCGACGGTAGGTATTTTAAAAAATTCTCGCTATCGCACCGCGCTCAAAAAATAACTAGCTATCGATGTGTTGGTGAGACCACGTGAGTGTTTGGCTTGTACACCCTCTCGCCCCCTTTGCGTCTCATGCCTACCGTCTTTCGCCTCATACCGCCATATCCAATATTCTGTTTAGATAAAGCATGTTTCGACTTATTTCGTCGCTAATGAAGTTTTTGAATCGGCCTTGCGGTGTGACAGAAAAAGGGCCCATTATTTTTAAACGCACGAGGTCTGCTATTGTCGGTTATTTATAAATATCGTCGATAGGTATTGTAACAATGTCTTCTGTTCACGCTTATTACCGACAAATTACGAATTATTTTACTAGAACTCTATGTAGGTTAGTAGTTTTAAAGTTTTCACTGTATTTGCGTTTATAAATATGCAGTCAAACCAACTACATCGAATTATTATATACATACATATGATTATTCTCTATGATACATTAGTTATTATTGAAAATTAGTATTAACCTCTCAGGCCTCGGGCCTGTTTTTCGAAAAGTCAAAATATTTCCGCTTTCCAATAAATTCCAAATAACTTTAATATTTGTGAACGCATCCGAAAACTAAAAACTGTTTTTGAAAGATGATGAAATACGCTTTCAAATTTTATAATTCGAAATAAACATATAATTTTGTTTTTATTTTATTAATAACTAGCAGACCCGGCCACACGTTGCTGTGGCTAACGAAACACAACGCCATTTACCCAACCTTTATAAAATCCACACCATCCGCTCGCCAGCTGCCCGCTGCGCGCTGCCCTTTGCCTAAATTGAATATTTGAATTTCTTGGCTTTTCTCTACTATAATAAGCATTTATTATACACATAAACCTTCCTCTTAAATCACTCTATCTATTGGTGAAAACCGCATGAAAATCTGTTGCGTAGTTTAAAAGATTTATGCGCACATACATTTTGAGCGACTTCATTTTATACTATGTAATGATGATGATACCACAAAACTTAAATTTCTACTCATATAATTTGGCACTTACCTATCTTATTAAAAAAAAAACTCAAAAATGCATATGCAACAAAAATGTATTTTTGACCGATTATCTCTATCTCTACATATTATAAAGTCCCCCGCGCCATCTGTCTGTCTATTCGCGATAAACTCAAAAACTACTGAACGGATTTTCCTGCGGTTTTCACCAATATACAGAGTATTTCGTGAGGAAGGTTTAAGTATGCAATTTGTCAATGATTTGTGTAAATTGGTTGAAACATAACGATAATTGTTAGAAGTGTCGGAAATAAGTCCAGCCGCCTGGTAGCTTTCATCGAAAACGCTGCACAATCCTTTTGGGATATAAATATAACAAAACAATTAATGGTGGGATATTCCTCTTTTATAGATCTACAAAAAAGTCCGCGAAGGCATATATCTATCTTTTACGGATAGCTTACTATACACATTATATCTAAAATGCAATTGATAAGAATAATAAGATAAGAAGATAGAATGCGTATAGTAAAAGATAGATATATGCCATCGCGGACTTTTTTGTAGATCTATAAAAGAGGAATATCCCACCAAGCGTTGTTTTGTTATATCCCAAAAGGATTAGGCAGCGATTTCGATGAAAGCTACCAGGCGGCTGGAATTTTTCCGACACTTCTAACAATTATCGTTATGTTTCAAACAATTTACACAAATCCTTGACAAATTACATACGTAAACCTTCCTCACGAAACACTCTATCTATTGGTGAAAACCGCATGAAAATCCGTTCAGTAGTTTTCGAGTTTATCGCGAACAGACAGACAGACAGACAGACAGACAGAAAGACGGCGCGGGGGACTTTACTTTATAATATGTAGAGATAAAAAAGGTTTAAAAATAGCCCACCTTAAGTTTTTTTCTAATTAAAATTACGATAACGAAAAAGATAAAAGCACTTACATATTTTATTAGACAATTAAATCTAAATGGATTTATTGTGTTGTGTGTATCATACGTGTGAGTTGACATGTTTGTAAATAATAATGTTTAAAATGTTAGATATATCGCTTGCTGAGGTTTGATTTGTACTCCTGTATTTTTGAGTTTCTTTAAGCAGTAAATACAAAAAAGGATGTGTTAGTTCGTTCAAAATTCAATAAAAAATGTTGGTCTTTTACCTATAGATAGATTTACCTACACATTTTTTTTAAATATTTATTACAGTCAGTTTGAAATAAAGGAAACAAATATATAATTTTTTTAAACTTCAAAATTTTTTATTTTTATTTTCAACTTTATAAAACCTTAAATTGTAATATTTAATTACATGAAGACAATATTAGCGAAACTTCAACCCAAGGCTTCAGGCCCAACTTCATAGTACAAAAAAAAGTGCAAAAATCACTTACTTCGCAATTTTTGCAATAAAATAAAAGCACTTAGAAAAAAAACCAACAACGCTAAAGGCTTTGTTCCAGTTCACATAAGGAAAAAGGTTGAAGCAAACGTTTTACGTATGAGAAAAGCTATAGTTTGAGCAGTAAATTACAGAAAAGAGCAAGAAAACACGGCACAAAGTGATAAAGTAAAAAATCTGAAAATGGACAAAAAATGCCGCAAACCATGTTTTTGGTGATCATACAAAATGTTCGTCACACTATTGCAAGTCGGAGAAGTATACTAATGATCCAAATTTAGTAAGCGATCTTCAAGATTGTGGAACAGGACTGATATTCAACAATTATTGTCGTCTCTAATAGCAAATGCAGAAAGTCTTATTATTAACGTGACAAATAACACTGTGGAGCAATTCAACAACGTTATAGCCAAATTTATAGGCGGAAAAAGAGCAAATTTTACAAAAATGGGATAACTTCAGCAGTTGAGCTTCTTGAGCAGTAACTTCGTGGAATAGTGAAATGACAACCCATTCACGAATACAAAAAAAATCCAAGGCCACAGTCCTGGCAACTACACGAAGCATTTTATTGAAAGAAAACGACGTTCGAAGGAGACAATACAGAGGTGTCGAAAAATAAAACTAAGGTATTACGAAAACACGACAGAAAAGAGAAAAAAAGTTGCAGGGCCTGATGAAAATTATGGTCAATTGGAATTAGATCCAGATATGCCAGCTGAATTATTTGAAACGATAAAGAGGAATTTTTCAAAGAATTATCTCCATCGAATAAGGATGAACTCGAAAGGAATACGGTGGGCCAAAGCAATAATAATTTGTGGACAATTGAAAGGCGTAAGCGGCTTACAGCTTCTAACTTTGGACAAAAATATGTAAGCTACGGCCAAAAACTTCAGTTGCGAGAGTATTAAACTCGCTACTGTACTCGCCATTTAAAGGAAATATGGCCACAAATTATGGGAAAGAAAATGAAAACCAAGCAATTGAGCAATTTACAAAAGAAACAAAATTAGAGGTATTCGCCTGTGGACTATTTATCGATGAAAACAAAAACTTTTTAGCGGCAAGTCCGGATGGCCTTTTTGGCAAGGATTCTATAATTGAAGTGAAATGCCCATATAGTATAGTAAATATGTCACCAGAAGAAGGATTTGAACAAAAAAAATTGATAACTGTAAAATTGAAGACAATGCTTCAACATTAAAACGGAATCACAATTACTTCTACCAAGTACAAGGCCAGTTACACATTACTCGTCGTAAATACTGTTATTTTGTCGTGTGGAGTCCTAAAGGTTTGCCGTATGAAAAAATTGAAAGGGACGATTCAATCTGGCAAAAAATTGAACCACTGTTAGAAAAACTTCTACCACCAATGCCTTTTACCAGAAACAATTGACGGTCGCATATCAAGAAATTTACCGGCGAGAGAAAGATCTAAATCATAAATTGTTTAAAATTCATTGTATAGTGGTAAAAAATTTTGTACAATAAAGTGTTTACAAACAAAAAATTTCAATTAATCACTGAAGGCAATGTAAGCGACTCTCAACTAAAAATTTGAAACAGATTTTTTTTAAAAACATAAACCTCACATTGGAGGCACCGAGGAAAAATAATCGCTCAGGGACTTTGTTGGAGAAGTTGTTGGACATCATTGGAGAAGCTGTGTGGAGGGTGTTTTTAGGATAAGGAAGGAAAGGAAGTTTTGGGTAGGGAAAAGGTAGGGAAAAGGTAGGTAAAAGTATGAAATGATGGTGGAGAGTCCAGCTGTAGAGATCAAAAGATCTTCCTCTTCCAGTTTCTCCCAATCCGGCCCGCCACGCAGTAAGTGGACAAAATTATCCGCCACCAAAACCCATGCAGACCTCATCCGTGAACCCGGGAACCCAGGCTCTGTCACCAAACATAGAGGACCACTTGCGGTGACCAAGTGGCGGGGGTGTTGGTTATCCAATAAATGGTTCCCGGGGCGATGGTACCTAAAACGCCTCCCAAATTGAAAATTTATTATAGTACTTGACATAAAAAAATTTAATTTTGCACAATTTTAGTATGAAAGCTCGGTCAGTATTGGTATACCGCGATGAGTCACTAAACAGAAAAAAAACGATTAAAAAATATCGATTACTCGGGCAAGGACAACACTAGTCTACCGATAAAATTCTTTACATCACTACTTCGCATTATATGTATGTATTTGTCAAAACCCACGTTCCCCGGCCCCCCTCAGGAGAAATGAGCGAAAGGGACACCTGCACGTCGGGCCGAAAATACCTAAATAAAATCTTCGAAATCGATGTTTTGTATTCCCCATTTTTCTTCTCCAAAACTGGACGGATTTAAAATTTTTTTTTCACTAACTGTATTAAAAGAAAATATTCTATGTCGGTACGTTTTGCTTTTTTTCAAAATACATTGTTTAGTTTGTATACTGAACGTTTTTTGACGGCGTTTAAATTAGACAATTTTATTCATTTTTGGAAGGTCGTAACTTCTATGAGAAGTAAATTATCAAAAAAAACAAAACGTACCGACACGCTAGTGGTCAATATCTATATTATGTAAAAAAAAATTTTGCTCTAGGGTCAAAATCCAGAGAGATAAACGGGGAATACGTTTGTATAGAAAAGCGCAGCTAGTATTTCCTCTTAATGGATAGTTCAGTTTTTTTTAACGGTGCAATCACGGATAAATCTTCAAACATTAAAACGATGAATTTGGAAAAAGGAGTGCCTGAATATTTCTTTCTGTAATTATTCATGCTTTTGCAATGATCGGGGACTTGAGGAAGCCACAAACCTAAAATGAATGTATTCTTAGTGTGCCTTATATCGCCACAAAATATAGGTAAAGGCATAAAAATTGCTCGGCAAACGGAGTCTAGAGATCATGATTTAAAGCGGAAAAATTTTATTTGTTTATTTTGTGAACAATTTTATAAAAAAAGTTAATTAATGGAAAATATCACAGATAATTTTAGCCGTAATATTCTATTTTAAAAAAGTTGTTTCTTATACGTGTTCACACATTTTTAAAGAAAAAATTACATTTTTTAATAGTATTTCTATTTTTGAAACTGACAATTCATAGTGGAATTCCATAATAATATATTATAATAGAAAAATATAAAACTTTTTTCCAGTTAATTTTATTGACCGTAACCGGTTTGAGCTCGTTAAAGCCATCTTCAGACTGGTACAAATTATTCTTAGTCTACGGTAACATATGAGGGAGGGGTAGAGGGGTGGTATATTAATTATATTTGTTACTAAGTCGTTTTAGACTGTCGAATTTCGAGTTACTTTGGTAATTTCAGTAGGCTAATTACCATGGGTTTGTAGCTCACTTCAATATTATTTAGGGAAAAACCTCACAAGTAAAATGAATTATTAGTGACCTAATTTTATTATACGGGATTTTTTATGATACATTGGAGTAGGAATGGTCATTATGTAAACTAAATACATACTTTAATTTCGAATTTATTATGAAAATTACAATGGATACAAAAGCGGAGACTTGGCAAATGATTCTAATTGCTTATTCATTACAAAGTTAGTTTCTATTAAAGTTTCTATTCTATCAAGTTTATGACCTTAATTACAAGCATGGAAAAATTTAACATCTTTGTCTTTATCAAACGAGTGTTTGTTTTCTAATAAGTGTGATGCTACATTCGACAATTCACCTTTGTCATTAAATTAATATATGTATTTAGTTTACATAATGACCATTCCTACTCCATTGTAAACGTGTATCACTTCAAAAAGCAATAAAGAAACAAAAAAAATCCCATACATCATAACTATAATAACGATTTGACCATAAAATTAGGTCACTAATAATTCATATTACTTGTAAGGTTTTTCCCTGAATAATATTGAAGTGAGCTACAAACCCATGGTAATTAGCCTACTGGAATTACTAAAATAACTAGAAATTCGACAGTCTAAAACGACTCAGCAACAAATGTAATTAATATAATTGATTAAAATCCTTGTAGACCGCCCCTCTTCATCTCCCCACATGTTATGCATATAAACCGTAGAGTAAGAATAATTTGTACCTGTCTGAAGATGGCTTTAACGAGCTGAAACCGGTTACGGTCAATAAAATGAAGTGGAAAAAAGTTTTAATTTGTTTTATTAATATATTTTTTAATAGCTTAAGCTTATATTTTTTATAGTAATTAAGAAAAAAATTGTTGTACTCAATGGAAACGGTAAGATAAGCTGAACGGATGAAGGTTGCACGATAACCTAATTCAGATCATAGCTCGTTTATATTTAACAATACATTCGCCTCATAAAAAGAAAATTCAATGGCAAAGTGCGGGAGGCAGATTGCAGTGCACATATACAGTGTGTAACAGCACGTACCCGAAGGATTTTAACACGCGATTCCTGAGTATATTTGCAGTACAAAAAGGAAATGTCATTATGCTGTCCGATGGTATATTTTTTCTATTAAAAACTTCGATATCGATCACACTCCTACGCATTGCGACGGGATCAAGTGATATACGTGCTGTTTCGTGTGTTTCCGTGCTGCTGGAACGAGACGGAATGATTATCACGTCACCCTCTAAGTTATACCCGACTACTCAGATGCGACGTAATGGAAAAATATTTTCATTATTTTCAATTGAAAAATATATATTTGAAAGAGAGAATACGAAAACTATGTGCAACATAGTTGTGAATGATGAATACTTGGAGCAGGTGGATGAATTCGTGTATTTGGGAAGTATGTTTACTAGAGATGGGAAGGCTGATAGAGATATTGAAAGAAGGGTGAATGCAGGTAACTCTATTAATGGAGGACTGAACTCCGTTGGCACCAATAAAAAAACTGTCCAGAGAAGCGAAGCTAGCCGTCCATAATGAAGTACTGGTACCTACGTTGATGTATGGCAATGAGGCATGGAACTGGCAGAAGAAGGATGAAAGTAGACTAAATGCTGTAGAAATGATATCCCTGAGGCGTATGTGTGGCAAAACCATGTACGATCGTGTGAGAAACGTGGAGATCCACAAAAAATGCAAGGCTAATGTAAGCGCAATGAGTAAGATTAAAAAAGGAACGCTCAGATGGTTTGAAATATATGACGCAAATGTGAATGGTAGAAGAAGTCGGGGACGCCCGAGAAAGACATGGCACGACCAAGTGAATCAGATACTTGAGTCGGGTCATGTCAAGAGTCAGAATAATAGAAGAGGATGTATGAGACGATGTATTAATGTGAACGAGGCAAGGAGTATGAGAGACCGAGATGTTTGGCGGTCCGTCCTCTCTACCACCTACCCCTGCGGGGAAACGGCGTGATGGTTAGTTAGTTAGTTGGAAAAATATACCGTCGGACATCAAAATAAAAATCATTTTTTACTCCAAATCTGCTCAGGAATCTCTGGTTAAAGTCCTTTCGGTACGTGCTGTTACACTCTGTACAACTCCTATTCAAATACGTAGGACGGGCAATCAACGAACAGATCTCCTATTTCCGAGCCAAAGAGACGGAATAAAATTACGTGAGAGAACAGGACAATCAAATGCAGCAGCTGATGGAAAATTCTTTAGCAGACCTTATCCAGTAGTTGGTCGATAACCGCTGGTGATAGGAATTTATCATCACGGCTACTTAAACGTTTTATTTAACAATCTTAATTTCCTCACAGAATTTATTTGCTGTATTTTGTATATCTTCTTAGGGAACGTACCTATACTACGTGACACGTTTGGGGGGGGGTCTTCAAAATGTCACGCTTGGTACAAATTAGCGGCTGGTTGCTTAGGTTTTGGGTCACCGGGGGGGAGGGGGGGGGGGGGGGGTTAAAAATTGTTAAAAATTGCAAAAAGTAGATCACGTAGTATGGGTACGTTCCCTTATATACAAAAATCTCGTGTCACGGTGTTTGTGATCGCACTCCTCCGAAACGGCTTGACCGAGTTGTAAGAATTTTTTTACGTGTATTTTGTAGGTATGAGAATAGGTTTTAAAGTATATTTCACACCGCTAGGTAATTAAGGTGACCCTGTCCAGAATAAAAAATCATTTTTTTTGCCTTTTTTGTATTTTTTTATATGGCATCAAAAAATACCTATAACCCCAAATTTTAACCCGCGTACCCCCACCCTCCCATTTTTAATCGCGATTTTAGTATTTTTGTATGAACAAACTTAACCGTCTTTCGTATTTCAAACAGAACGAAATTATTTATGTTGTTGAATGAAAGATGGTGCTACGTCCACCTCATTTTGATACTTCATTCGGCATCATGTTCTCGCGTGGGCAAACCATCGAGCTTACTTGTGTTGGCTAAAGACGGACTGACTAAAAATATCGTACACTCAATTGCTCTTCGAAATTCATAATGATTTTCTTTAATTCATTTTCCTACTTTAGTTGGTGTTTTTTTGTTTTTATCGGCGGTCATCGTCTACAGCGCTCTATTCTTCTTTTAGATGAGAATTGAACATTACGCCTTATAAGTTACTAGCAGACCCAGCCACACGTTGCTATGGCTAACGAAACACAAAGCCATTACCCAACCTTTATAAAATCCACACCACCCGCTTGCCAGCTGCCCGCTGCCTGAATTGAATATTTGAATTTCTCGGCTAATCTCTACTATAATAAGCATGCCTTCCTCTTGAATTGGTGAAAACTCTATCTATTGGTGTAAACCGCATAAAAATCCGTTGCATAGTTTAAAAGATCTATGCGCACATACATTTTGAGCGACTTCATTTTATACTATGTAATGATAATTGTTATTTTTCGATTCATAATTTAGTATGTGACTCAGTAAACAATTCAAGTAACAAAGCAAATGTAAGACATGTCTGAACTCCCTGCAAGGGTTGCGAGTGACTGCGGGTCTTGTACATTCCTGCCATGCAAAGCAATATAAATATTTCTGAGTTAAGATGAATATATACGTGAATCCTATTTAGATACTATTTTGATTAATCTTTATGATGAATCGGCTTAAGAGGGCATTACCAGAGAAAGCCGGAAATACGTCATTTTCAAAAAAGTTTTTAGATGTATTGACACTTTTCCACAAAAAAATATAAATGGATTTCGAAATATTGTTCTTTTATCTAGCATTCGTATGTAATAAATTTTTAGAATTTTTTTTAATTTTTAGTATAATAAGGTTATTCCATAGGTCGTTGGCAGATTTGTTAAATTTTCAAAAAAGTTTTTGTATTATACCACACCCATTTCAAATAATGTAATCATGCAGTAAAATAAATCAATACATTATCTAGCAGAGTTATGTATTAGAATTTTAATTTTAGTTTCAATAAAATCATTAAAAAATATATACGTACATGTGTTTCTTGACGAAAATTGGTCCATTTGTGTATTTATTTGCGCACTTACAAACTAATATATTTCAGATTTTTTTAACATTCTTATTAAATTTAGACATTATTGAAAAATTATAAATACTTATAATAAAAAAACAACTACAAAAAGATCACTATTTTAATAGTTTTATCATCAAGCCTTTCAGCATTTTTGGATGAAGGTATAAATTAAAGCTAATTTGGATTGAAATAAATTCGATATTGAGTTATAATTTAAAAAAGCTGGTACGGAGAATAATTAATCTTTCTCATTGTAACCGCCCTGCACGATCGGAAGAACAACTTTCGACGAAATGTGGATTTTCGTCCGCTGGCTGGTTAAACGCTCTTAAAGTATGAACATCAAAAAATATGCTACAGATAGATCGAAGCTTTTACTAGCTTTTCTATGTATTGGAATTACAATAAAATTATTATTTATGTAACAAAAAATATAAGCTTAAACCACCAAAAAAAATGTTTTTTATGACTTAACTATGAAGTAATACAAGAAACAATTTTTAAAAAATACCCCTTTATGGCTAAGACTATTTTTGAGGTTTTCCATGTTCTAACTTTTTTTCGTTCTTATAAAATTATGCACAAAATAAATAAAAACCACTTTTTCGCTTACTAGCCTCGTGCAAAAAGACGCTCGATTTTAAAATTTTGCAAGCATGAGATTCGAAATATTTCTAGCGTTTATATTCCTCTTAAACGATGCAACGCTGAAAAGAAGTATTACATTATCTTGAAAGAAACAGCTTGATCACATTTCGCAGACATTTAAGTGTGGATTTTTGATCACTTTTCTCGGGAAAATTTGCCATAAAGCAGCGTCTGTTAAGGACCGGTTTTATGACCACCCGTTTGATCCTATTTTTAACAAATGGTATTTATTTGGCGGTAGACCGAATATTTGTTAAAAATGATATCAAGCGTAATGAATGGATGGTTATAAAATCGGCCCTATGAATACCGGGAGAAACAAGGAAAGTCAATTTAAAAATAAAAAAAAGTTAACTTTTAAATATCCTGTATGTCGCTGACTTTCATTATTAATGGTTTTTCACAGGAAATAAAAGTTACTTTCTCGACGTCCATCATTCTCGCATGCCACAAATAATCTAATACTCGTAAACCCCCATAGTTTTCGACAGTTTATGCAAAAAAAAAAAAATTGTGTGAAAGTTGGCTCCCCGGCATACTTATGTATATACAATGCAGTCGATTTAGGAAAACTACAGTTTACCTAATTACACAAAATATAACTAGGTGACCCCGAAGGGATGTGCAGAGAGGATGTACCGCATAATAACAAAGTATAAAACATATTTTCATCCAAATGCATCAATGAAAATCAATGAAAAATCTGCTTGACTATATACTGTGTATACCAACGTATAAGTACAAAAATTCGACACTAT
This sequence comes from Limnephilus marmoratus, assembly GCA_917880885.1. Lineage (NCBI taxonomy): Eukaryota > Metazoa > Arthropoda > Insecta > Trichoptera > Limnephilidae > Limnephilus > Limnephilus marmoratus. The sequence goes on along the minus strand of OU862917.1, from coordinate 53,234,916 downwards.
ATATAAATTCGTTTAATATTCGTACCAACTTATTATTAAGGGTATTTTTTAAGTCGATTTTACGTTTGAAATTTGTAAATAATGCACAAAATATTATCTACTCATATATACAACGTGTCCGGAAACTCATAGTACAAGCGGGAAACTGGTGAATCTACATCACGTAGAGAACCCAAAAAACTTATTTTTTTCGATCTGAGCATTTCGATTTTAATATTATTTTTTTTCTATTTTTCCATTTTTTCGGCAACTAAAGAGTTAAAAAAACTTTTGAGCCCGGTTTACCCTTCGATGCATTTTATAAGACATTACATAGCTGAAATCAACCCCTTAGTGAACAATTTTTTCAAATTTAACCAAAAAAATTCCAACTTCGGATCCGATTTACTCGAAAACGAAAACTCAAATCAAAAAAAGTTATACCACAAAATCGACTCCAAATGTGATGTGGAGTCTCCAGTTTCCCGCTTGTACTACGAGTTTCCGGACACCTTGTATACATGTATATAAAAATCTCGTGTCACGGTGTTTGTGGTCGCACTCCTCCGAAACGGCTCAACCGATTTTTATGAAATTTTTTATGTGTATTTGGTAGGTATGAGAATAAGTTTTAACGGCCAAAAGCATTTTCGTTATTTGTTTTTGGGGTGTTATGCCGTGTTGCGCTACCTTCTTCTTTAGCCAACGTTTCGGACATCGTTGCAGTGCCCATCATCAGGGCAGATCCGGTAGACATCTACCGGATCTGCCGGATCTGCCCTGATGATGGACACTGCAACGATGTCCGAAACGTTGGCTAAAGAAGGAGGTAGCGCAACACGGCATAACACCCCAAAAACAAATAACGAAAAAGGTATGAGAATAGGTCATAAAGCATATTTCATACCGCTAGGTGATTAGGGTGTCCCTATCCAGAAGAGACGAACGGGCTGGCAAGCGGGCGGTGTGGTTTTGATTTGTATGCAAATTAACAGAAGGCGGTGTGAGTTAATTTATCGTAGTTATAAAGGTTGGGTAACCATCCAGTAGATTGCATTGTATTTCGTTAGCCACAGCAACGCGTTGCCGGGTCAGCTAGTAATTTTATAGTAAATATCAATTAGGGGGTCCAATTATCAGCGGAATTATCGTGTCACCGTGAAAGATACACAGTAATTCTGACGTAGGTAGGTATCTTGTTTTTCCCTGTTGCTGCTGTTGTTAAAAGTTGTGAAACTTAGACTCGCACGTTAAACAATCTTCTTTCTTTATTTATTTATTTTTATTTATAAATAAAAATGAATCGCCGAAATGTATGTACGCGCATAACTTCCCAACGACTGCGCCAAATTGGAAAATTCATTTTCTTTATGTTCGTTATTGTCAGGACAAGGTTTGTATAAGACTACTGGTGAGCTCTGGCATTACGAAATTTACAATAGGTGAGTTGGGAGGCTTGTATGGAATGCAAGAGGGGGGAGGAGGGGGGGAGAGGGGAACTCGGGTATGGGGTTCACGGGAGGGGGAGGGGAACCTGGGAGGGGGGAAGGGAACTCGGAAGGGGGGTTCGCGGGACGGGGGAAGGGGGAAGGGGGGAGTGGAGTGGGGAGTGAGAAGGTGGAGGAGGCGGAGTTTGAACGCGAAAGGGGAAGGGGACGCGGGAGAGGAAGAGGAGGCGGAAGGGGAACGGGACGAATGGGAAGGACACGGAGGGAGAAACAATTTTTTTATTAAATGGCATAGCAACGCATGCCAGGTACCAGCTAGTTCTAATATAAACACAGTTCTACCTTAGAGCACAGGTTCACATAAATTACTTACTTACGAGAGAAAGAGAGAGATACATACCTATGCTTTTTGTAATTTTTCATAAGGCACCAAAATTCAATCTGCCCAGGCGAGGCGCCACGCAATTTGGCTCAGGTCCGGGCCATACCTATCCGCTTTGTAAAACAAACAATGTTCGACTGTTCGATATAATAAGTGCTTTCCATAAAGCGGTTGGAAGAAGAAGGTTTTCACGAGTGCACTGGAAACTGCGAGTTATAAAATCAGTTTATTATCTGTTTCCGTCTTCAGAATAATCCCAGATGGCCGCCGGGTGCGCGCTTCGCGAGCAAGCTTTTCGTTTGCCGGCTAATTAAATCATTTTATTTACCTTACGCTTTTACCTTCTGGCGTCCTGGTAGATTCTTTGAGGGATTTATAGAGCTTGTGACAAGCGATAACCCTATTCATACTGGAATTAAAAAATCTCTTTGTGGAAACAATTACGACAATTGATGAAACAGTTTTAAAAGTGCTGGTTAACGAGCAAGATAAATTGGCCGTCAGTAGTTTTGCGATGAAAGGTGTTGGATGTCAATAGTTTTGCAGTGCAAGATGTTGGAAGCCAATAATCTTGTAGGGCAAAGTGTTGGCTGTCAATAGACTTGCAGAGCGAGGTATTGTCTCTAATTAGTCTTGCAGGGCACAGCAAGGTGCTGGACATCAATAGTCTTGCAGGATAAGGTGATGAACGTCAATAGTCTAGCAGAGCGAGGTGTTGAACGTCAAAAGTCTTGCAGGACAAGGTGATGAACTTCAATAATCTTGCACTGTAAGGTATTGGGCGTCAATAGTCTGGCAGAGTGAGGTGTTGGATGTCAATAATCTTGCAGGACAAGGTGTTGAACTTCAACAATCATGCACTGCAAGGTGTTGGACGTCAATCATCTAGCAGAGCGGGGAGTTGGACGTCAATAGTCTTGTAGCGAAAGATGTTGGACGTCAATAGTCTTGCAGGGCAAAGTGTTGGACGTCAATAGTCTTGCAGGTGTTTGCCATCAATATTATCGTGTCCCGTTAAGATTACCGTAAAATATAAAATAAATGCACAACTCATAAAAAATATCCTGCCTCCACCAAACTTATAAAAATAAATGTATAAACTTTAAACAAAAATCGCCACAAGTTTTATTCGATTATTTTATGGAAAGCGGGTAAGTATCGAAGAGAGACACACGTTAGTAACCGGAAAACTTTTTTTGCTAAAATACTTACTTCACGCTAGGTGAAAAGTAAAATTCATATAGGTACTCGTACATGAAAAAATAACAAAATAAATCAAATAACAAATAAAAGAACTATGATAATATCAAAATTTGTGACAATTTAAATTTTATACACGTTTTGTCAAAATTGCTTGTGTTCTGTACTTCCAAAAGGCGTAAAACTTAGACAACCTTAGTTTCACAAAATTAAATTTAAAAAGGGAGTCTTAAAATCCCTTGTAATTAAATTTATAATAATTTTGAGGAAATACTTTTAACTTTTTTACTTTTTCTATCACCAACACTAAAAAGTCGATTTTTTATTGTTATTTGAAATACAATTCCTCTTGCTATGCTATGCTGTTCTAGAACATCCGTGTGTCTTAAACAAGCTATGGCGACCATAGCTGAAGTTTTCGGATACGAAGTTGTTTGAAAATACTGGATCTTTATAATTCATTAAATGTAAGTAACTTTAGCAGTTATCATTACACCGAGATCAGTGTCCCTCCCCTTGCCCTTCACTACCCTGTCGGGGGAGAATCAAAGAAGACGAGTGATTTACTATCTGCATCATGAAATATTTGGCAGACCTCCAGCGATGTGTACTCGGCTGTGTGAACCGAAACGCAATCAAACGGTCCGAGCGCGTAACACACGAGCAGGAACACAGAATAGAATACTTAGTACATTAGATGGAACATTGACGGATCGGTGATTATTGCGACCATGGCGATTTTGACCACGAATATTGCGAACAATTTATTTCCGCACGTAAAGAACTCCCAACACGTGAACGTTCATTATTCCGCACACCGATTATTTTTTATTCGGGGAGCCTCCGTTTCTCATGCTGTAATGGTAATGAGTAAAGCCTCACTGATAATTATTATACATTTGTTTGTTGGAGGGACAGTGGCCATATAACATGAGGCTTTAATGCTTATTGAAAAATAATAAAAGGAAATAAGTTTTTGAAGTGAAAGCTTCTTTGTCACCGTTGTGATTTGAAACTCGATGAAACGGAAACGACGGTAAAAAGTGACAAATACATACTTCAATAGGATTAAGCCTGCGAGAGAATGAGATATAATGTGAAAACTTACCTCATTAGCCGCTTTTTTCAAGGCTCCTCCGGTAGATACAGTCAGTAAAACCCTTGTGAAAGACCACCATTCTGAATTAAAACGTTGCTTGAAAAACGTGTTTGGTGACCAGATCTGAATAATTAGGTACTCTCCCAAATTCCTATTCTCTCATCTCCTTCCCATCCCGACTACCTTCAGCCTCTCAACATATCACAATAGTCTCACTGGATCCAAACAATCGGTTGGGAGTAACTCGCACAATCACTTAAAAAAAATAATTATCAACATTACAAAATTTAAAGTCACATTTTTTTCAGTTTCTGCAATGAAAATTAATTTTGGAATTTTTTGTTGGGATTATTTGGGTGAAGGTTTCACTTCTACCGTGTGTGAACTGCACTAAATTTTTTTTACAATATTTGTTATTGACTCTTTATTTAGATTAATGCAAGATTTTTTTCATATATCAAATACAGTAGGTAACATTGGCGTAAAATATTATTGGTACAAATAATAAATCACATAACCCACACGAAAAGTTTAAAGACTTGTAGCTTCCTTTAATCTTTTAAGCTTCTTTTAATCTTTTAAAGCTTTTGATAAGATATTATAAAGTTTTTTTTGTTATTGTAAACACTTTTAACGCACATTGTAAACTGCAAACACAAATTATTTCTTACAAATTATGCCGGATACAGACGTTGCTTACATTGAAACCTCCGAACACAGCTTTGAAAACTTTTTAAATGGATATCGCATAAGAGTCTTAACTGCCCCAACCCTCTGGAGACGATGACGGAATCCCGGTTGGTAGTGGGGAGGGGAAGTAAAAGGGGAGAAGAAGGTTAGAAGTATTCGGCTATTCCGGTTTGGTCACCAAACACGGCTAGAGTCATTTCAAGCAACGTTTTGTCAGGGCGATGCAACTCTGGGTGGAATATTATGGTCACAGATTTTTCCGCACACAGGTTTTTCCGGACTCAAATTATTATTGCTCACATTGATTATTCAGAACACATTTCGCATAAACTAGAGAAATTATATATATTAAAAATGTTATATACTTATGGGAGTTATTTTTTTATTTGCTTGGTGGTCAACTTTCTAATAATGTAGTCTTAAATAATTGCAATCAGTACCTTTCTTTTTCGGACAATTCCACTTTAAACAATAAATAAGCCCTAATAATGTTTTCGATGAGCGCAATAATCTATGTCCGAAATAATATGTGTTCGGAGTCTATGTGGGGAATAATCCGTGCGCAATATTGGTCAGAATAGTCGTGGTCGGAATAATCCATGCCGCCACATCAATATAGCTCGCCATCGTTATAGAACACGCGATCAAAGAAAGAGCAATACACAGTTACACACTACACAGTGAAGATTCCAAGGTAAGTAACAGCGAGATGTGTGGAACTGTGGAACGTGGAATTCTTACAGGTGCTTTGTAATGCGGATTAGTGAGATGGGATTAGGGAATGAGGAACTACTATTTTAGACGAATGGGTAGTTTGTAGGTGCCACGGGCTTGCGGTTATTTTTTCTAATTTAAATTATTATTTTCAAAATTATTATTTTAAACATTTAGTGTTACTGAAAACAATAGCCAAGAAAACTGATAAGGGCTATATTAGCAAATCATTGGACTTTTTTAAAAGTAAAATATAATAATTTGGAAATAATATATTTAAAATACCTCGGATTGCTTTGCTGCCAATTTTGACAAATTTCCCCTTATTTGTTAGTAATTAAGTGGAAGTTTACAATTTTAAAGTAGATTTTTTTTATAAATCCTACGAATGTGTGTGTGACAATCGACAAAAGATAGTTGAATTCATTGGCTGTATAGAACTATAATCAGTTTGTATGTCTTCATATTAAAATTCGGAAGTATGAAACTATTCAAAATGATTAGCAAAAAATCAATGATTACTAAGCAATCGGAGAAAAAAGTTTTAAATTGTGCTGTCGCTCCGGTGGATAAATAAGTCAAAAAATAATAAGGGTGGTAGATACGGTCAGTAAAACCCTGTCACATAAATAATTATGTGACTAATGCAGTTCTTGCTTAGGTGGTTATTTTGTCTATGGTGTTTTTTGGACACTGGTAATTTTTGGAAAAGAGAGAGTTTTTTTGTTTATGGTCACTTCCTCCCGCGGCAGAAGGGCACTGTGGCGGAAATTAGTCACTCACCGTCAAGGTGTTTAAATTTTCGTTTAATCATGAGAATCTAAATTGATTTAAAACTTAAAAGGGCGCGGGGTGTTTTTACGTAACACGAGAGGTTCGTGTACGGTGTTATTTATAGTGGATGATGTGAAAGTCCCACTTTTTACCGGTGTTGGCGGTTGGCCAAGTATAGAAATGTTTTTGGAGTGAAATTACAAAGTGATTGTCCCGGTTTTGTGGCTGGTATAATATGCCTTTTTGACCCCGCGTCGCGAAGTCACGGATTACGTATTGATCTTCCGAAATTCTTGAGATTTGGAGACTGGATGGAGATGGAGATTGTTGAGTCAGCCTGATCTGATCTGATCAGCGCTCCTTGGAGATTTAGCGGTATTCTCCCTACATAGAAGGATGACCTAGGTTCCCCGGATTCTGCGACATTCCCGGTTGTTGAGACTAGGAGTCTCGTCCCATAACCGTTTCCCTCCACGAAGCAAGTGTGCGGTCGTCATCCGGAGTCAATTTTAGTTAGATTAGCATAACCCAAGAGTCCATCTGGTATGTGTATTTTACTATGTTCTTTTGTTACTTTGGTATGAAGTTTTTACACTTTCATGTTGCTTTTTGGTTTGGATTCAATACATTTTTATAAAGTTCATCGTCTTTTATTTTTCTGAAAACCTACCTACCTGAAAGATAACTACATGGCCCATTATCCTGAGCTCTGTTCTCTGCTCTGCCGCAAAAAATTACATTATATACGAACATGATACGTTACAACCCCTGTGAAAGACCACTATTGAATTGAATTGAAGCGTTGCTTGAAAAACGTGTTTGGTGACCAGATCTGAATAGTTAGGTACTCTCCCAAATTCCTCTTTCCCCATCTCCTTCCCATCCCAACTACCTTCAGCCTCACAACATATCCCAGTTGGGGATGCCATAGTCTCACTGCCAATCTTTGGGAGCAGCTGGAACAATCACATACAAAAATTACCAAATTTAAAGTCACAATTTTTTTTAAGTTCCTGCAATGAAAATGTATCTTGGGACTATTTGTTTTGAAAAATCATAAAAGGGTAACTGTTTGCACGTCAATGGCGAAATTTGCTCTCGGTCGTAATCGGCTGTTATTTGCACGAAGTTCTAAATGCTTACATAAGATAACCTCGGAAACCTTTTTCAGAACGATTGAGCTGTTTTTTACTTTTCTCCGCAATTTCCCGCTATCGTTATAATATGAAAGTATTTCTTGGTAATGTATTGTACTTTCGTTATTAATATTTAAAGTATTAGGTCCTTACATATAAAATTGGCGTTTTGTATGGGAGGAACATAAAGTCGATTTTTTTAAATATAATATATTTATTTAATCAAAGTATGTACCATTGCTATCTATGCACTTTTGCCATCTCATAGGTTGTTCATCGATCCCTTTACTAAAAAAACCATTCGAACGGGAATCAATAAAATCTTTGAAGGCGGTTTGGACTGCCCCATCGGAGTTGAATTTTTTCCCTTGCAAGAAATTATCCAACTTTCGAAAAAAAAAGTAATCTGTTGGGGCAAGGTCCGGAGAGTACGGTGGATGTCTTAGACATTCCGATTGAAGCTCCTCTAATTTGGTAGCCGTTTGTTGTGCAGTGCGTGGTCTAGCGTTCTAACGCGCGTTTGTTGATTTGCTTCACTCAATTCGTGAGGTACCCACCTTTCAAGCCTTTTCAACTTCCCAATTTGCTTCAAGTGGATTAAAACAGTTTTATCACTAACACCGCAGCCTGCAGCTAACTCGGACGTGGTTTGCGATGGATCCGCTTCCACAATAGCCTTCAATTCTTCATTATCAACTTTGGTCTCCGGCCGTCCACGGGGCTTGTTCTGCAGGTCGAAATTTCCAGAACGAAAACGTTGGAACCAAAAACGCACTGTGTTTTCTTTTGCGGCACCGTCGCCATACACATCATTAATCCTTCTAGCCGTTTCTGCAGCACTGGTGCCACGGTGGAACTCGTACTCGTAAATAATGCGATATTTCAAGTTTTCCATTTTGTAAACTAAGTGACGCAAAGAAAAAAAAAATTATGAAAAAACAAATGAATTATAATTTTCGAAATACAAATACATGAGTAAATAGCTTTATAAATTTGAATTTGGAATTCCTAACCAAAGAGAAGAATTTGAGATCAAAGTTGCCAGTACGGCAAAACGCCAATTTCATATGTAAGGACCTAATATTAATTGTGCGCTTTTATAAATACCGTGACGTTTCACGATTACGGTACCGTGACGGCAAAAAAGGCAGTAAACAAACCTTTCGCTTTAATGCTGCAGTTCTTTCTTACACATTAAATAATGGTGAGACACACAAAACACGTGAGACTGTTTCCTCCACAGAACAACTTTTTTGTGATAGGAATCGCGCTTCATTTTCTTTGTACGTGTGAGGGAGATGTATGAAAAAGATATTATGTTTCCTTTGCGGGGGTGTAAACATACGTTAACCGTTTGTCTCATTTTCGACTGCTGTTATTTCTTTAAGAACAAATGCAAAACCGTAAGCGCATTGACATTTTTGAATTTTTGGAATTCACTCACACTTCGACATTATTAGTAACTATATTCCATACTTTCAAAATTATCGTCACGTCAAGTAGTATTAGTAGGGGTCTACTAGACATAGTGATGTGATGTGATGTGATTTTACATTTCTATCACACATCTCATCTCACGGTGAGATGTGTGATAGAAATGCAAGAAAATTATGACTTTTTTTCCTTTGGAGGAAACAGACCTACGCACGTTTACTGCTTTTTTGGCCGTTACAGTACTGTAACCGTGAATCATCACATCACATCAGAATATACTTCATATAAACCTCTAAAGAACCTCAAGAAACCTCTTCCGCCATATGCTATAAGGTGTCAGGCACGACACGAAGCATGATGACGAAGGTCAATCAGACGGGCAGTAGTAGGGTGTGTCAATTATTTCATCTTTTGAATTCAGACACGCGCGCCAGGGGTCCCAAAAGTTGCATCTTACAAAGAAAATGAGAACTGCATTTAAATTTTTTAAATGGTTATTAGCTCGCTAAAATGCATTGGAAATCAGAAAAAAAAACCTAAAACATGTATTTTTAAATTAAGGTAATTATTGTAATTAATAATATTGTTTTTATAATAATTTTCCTTTTAAAGTTCGTTTTTTTAATAAAAACTGCGAATAGCCGACAACAATGCAAAAAAAAATTCAAATTTATGAATACAAGAAGTCTATAAGAATACTGATTATATCCATAAAAAGTGTTATTTTCCCTTTTACGTTTTTAACAAACACATCACAAATGTTTAAAAAAAAATTTTGGGTTCTTTGTACTGCAGTAATAGAATAAAAATTAAGTTTGCTACAAAATATAAAATGCGGACCCTTCGTTTTATTTTTTTCCCAAATCACGAAATCGATTTTTTTTTCAAAACTTCCGGCCATTTTAACGAGTTAATAGTGAAAACCAATTTCTTTTATCAGGCTCACACGCGCACGAGTGACGTCGAAGATCTCTTGGCCCCCCCTATAAAATGACATATTCATACAGCACATCATCGTCCTAAATCGAGACCACCATAACATGGGCACATGCCTAGCATGGTGGTCGAAAATTCCACAAATTATGTAACCAATCAAAGCAATGAATAAATAAAATTTAAAAAAGCCTCCCACCACCACTAATTCCCGACCGCTGCTGTGTATTATACTAAATACGTCTGTCCATACCGAATATTTTCATAAAGTAAAGGTAAGGGATACAACGTAAGAAACAATGAATAAAGGAGAGAAGCCTTATTTATCATGTTAAGTGTTTTTATTAGTTTTGTTTACTGCTTTAAAACAGCCTTGTATGTATTGGTATCTTGATCATAATTAATCCTATAAGAGAGAGGAAGAAGATGTTTATGCCCCAATATTGACTGATTAACCATTAAGCATCAATAATTTCAATTAAACCTCATAAAATGGTACAAAAACTTCAAACAAAGTTTTCCCGAAACTATGTTTTACAAATCGATTACCACGATATCTCGATCACTAATCGGCCGACTAGGCGTAGATTAGGTTTACAAGATTAGTATCTTCAATAATCTTCAAAAACGATCACGCCAACTACCGGTTTCAAAGTTAATAGATAAAAGATAAACTAAAAAATACTCAAAATATTTTTATAACAGTATACAAACACAAAATTAGAATAAAATGAAGGCATAGTATGAATCTTTATCTTTATATAGTATAAAATGAAGTCGCTCCCGCTGTCTGTGCGCTTAGATCTTTTAAATTACGCAACGAACTTTCATGCGGTTTTCACCAGTAGATAGAGTGATGCATGAGGAAGGTTTTTAGGTATATAATTTGTCAAGATTTTGTGTAAATTGGTTGAAATATATAAATAAAGGAAGCGGGCGGTGTGGATTTGATTTGACAGATGGCGTTGGTTCTAAAGGTTGGGTAATGGCGTGGCGTTGTGTTTCATTAGCCGCAGCAACAAGTCAAGGTTTTTTAGTTTTATTTTTTGAAGTGAAAACTTCTCCATCACCGTTGTGATTTGAAACTCGATGAACCGAAAAAGTGACACTAAAAAGAGACAAACACATACTCTTATAGGACTTAGCCTGCGAGAGAATGAGATGGAATAATCGGACTCTTGTCTACTTTAGTTTTCAGAAGGTTTCATTTCTACCGCGTGTGAATTGCACACTTGTATTTTTTTCTTACTGGGGCATTCCCGATGAGTTACAAAACTCATTTTAGGACGGGTGGAACCTACAATATTCAAGGTATTTTTGATATAAAAGAAAATAAAATAATTAACGATGACTAAATTCCAACCAAATGTAAAACAATATATATAAACTCTAAAAAATATTATTGGTGCATGTAAGAAAACAATATATATAAACTCGTGAGAAGAGATCGTGAGAAGGTTAAGTTGGTTCTTTGGAAAGGAATATGGAAAGTTTCCGGGTATCTTAGTAGACGGTGATTGGTATTGATTTTGATTGGTACCAACATTAATGTAAAAATACTACAAAGTTGAAAAACTTAAAAGAAAACTGCTTATCAACGTAATTGAATTGTTCAAATGAAAATGTTTACGTAGAACTTTGCTTTCTGGTGTTAGGGTTACTCTTGCTTGGCATGCAATCTTTCATGAACCTTTCACCCCTGTTTCTCCTCCTACCCTACTACTGCGTGCCCCCACTCCCTCCCCCCAACCGGCAGTAATTACTCCTCCGTTCTGCACCCCACCCCCTTTTGACAGATCTGGTATGAATTTGAACCCAATCGCATTAGCCGAGATCCCGGGATGCACACTCAAGCCGAGTGCAAAGTGGGTCAAGTCGGTGCGACCCCGAGACAAAAGTACCATTTGAATTACACGATTTAAATAAATGTGTTAATTTTTCGAAGAAAGCTTCTTCGGAAAGGTTTTTTTTAACTTGTGATGGCATTATTTATTTTAATGAAAGTAATGTTAAATAAATAATGTTAACCTCTTTTACACTAACAGGCTCTCCGTCCCCACTAGGCAAATAATTAGGAAAATCGTTCAGTAAAACGCAACGCCATGCAAGTAAAAAATTTATGGTTTTATTTTTGAAGTACTGCATTGAACATTTTATTCAGAAACTTTTACAATATTTGTTAAATATAGCTCCATAAAAGGGTCTCAATTTTCCTCTAATCTAATTTGTGTACTGGACGTCGCACAGTGATTCGTTTCACAGTCACTTTTAAATTCCCAAACAATGACGTCATGGCGACATTACCAGATAGACAGGACAATAAATGCATGCTTAATTGGGGTGATTAGTGCACGCATTGACTCATACCAGAGGCCTAAAGTCGAATAATGTGTTTTGAAATTATCATTTGCATTTATTCGCTCGTCGCAGCTCGACTTTTAAAATTGTGTACTAAGTTTGAAAGGTGTTTTTTTACGGTTCTGTAAAATGGTGGCCACTTTGGAAGGTATGTTTTAAAGTTTTTTCTTGATACTTTAGTGTAAATAATTTTTATGGTTTTTTAAATAATAAATAAGTTTTGTGTATTTTTTTGGCCTAAAAAATATTAAATTTCTAACTTCTCGAGAGTTTATCTCAGAGAGTATATCAAAATTGCACGATAATTTTCTTTTTTTTAAATAGTGCAACTAATATTCTATTCATATCAGTTTCGATATTAACCCACACGAATCCACATTATTATTATTTTTTCATTTTACAGGAACCACATACGAGATTTCCAGTCTAGAATTGTTCGTGACATGGAAGAGTTTGCCGAAGAAAGAAAAGCTTGAGGGAATGTTTAACAAAATTTTAAGTACATTTGAACTTGATAAGCTCAGTGCAAGTGGTAAAAAAAATTGAAAAACCAAACTAGGCTTATATCTTTGAATATAAGCCGAAAACAAACCGTAATTTTAGCAATTTATTACTCTCAAAATACACTTTTTTTACTTTTTTCGTATAATTGTTTTATTATAAATCTCAAATACTCTATTAACACATTATTTAAAAATTATGAAAAAATAAAAATAAAATAAAAAAACGATAGGAAAAAAAATATTAATCATTTTTAACACTAATTTTTATAAAATTAGTATTGACTACACCTCAATAAAGGGTTAAAAATAATTTAATCATGTCTAAGAGTTTTTAGCGTCTAGCATGTATGAAACGAATCACTGTGCGTCCGTTGATGGCGTTCAAACTCAGGATTTTAACGATTTTTTTAGGGTCCTAACTCATATAAGAAGTAATTTGTCAAACAAACAAAACGTTAGAAAAAAAGTAAAAAAAACGACACGCTAGTGGCATCATATCTATATTATATTAAATAACATTTGCACTAGTGTCAAAATCCAGAGAGGAAATTTAGGAATACGTTTGTATTGACCAAACGCTGACTGGTTTCCTTAGAATTTAGGGTATACGGTATGTGGTTAAATTTTGTTGAAAGATTTTCCTGATCATTAACGTAAATAGTCAGGACAACAAATTTAATTCGTGCAGTGATTAAAAAAATTATCGGTTCAAATATCAATTTGCCTTTTCGTGGTAGTATAAACTTATATAACTTCGTGCTTCGTTTATTTGAACCTTTGGGGAGAAAGAAAGGATACAAGTTTTACGAAATTTTTCTTGAAAATGGCATGCAATCTGTGCGTGTTTTTCATTTTCAGAGGTACTGTTTATAATCTTAATCTTAATATATAAAACAAAGTCGGGTTAGTTACACTATTTGTAACTCGAGATCGGCTGGACCGTTTTTGATGATCTTTGATTTGTTGGATTTGTCTCCGCCCCGGATAACAGAATAACCATTAAAACATCGCAAAAATTCACGAAAAAGAGAGTTATAAAAAAAAAAAAAATTTGCATACATTTTGTGTGGAACGAATTCTCATATTTTGAAAGAACTGCAGCAATATTGTGATAGGTATAATATTTAACTGTGCGTGAATTCCAAAAATTCAAAAACGTCAAATGTCAATGCACTGATTGTTTTTCTTTTGTTCTTAATCTTATAATGTTGCCCTTCTTTCTTACACACTAAATGTCAATAGTCGAAAATGAGACAAACGGTGAACGTATGTCGCTGCACCCCTCCAAAGGAAAAATACAATAATATTAAATCTCTGAAATAAAACGCATTTTTTTACGTAAGCTCCACTCAGGACTTATGTCATCTTAGGGGATGCTGTGTGGAGGGTTTTTTTAATGGAAGAGTAGGATAGGATGTTCTGGGAAGGAAAAGGGCATGAGGGGTGGGTAGGAATCTGGAGGTCAGTGTATCCGGGAGTGAATCCATCCCTCCAACTGCGGTGCAAGGCCATTGACTTGACCGGAATTGACCTTTTACCTTGACTTTTCCAGCCTGACTATTTCGACCCATTGGCCGAGAGAATCCGGCTAGAAAGGTCAAAAGGCCCTCCTCAACCAGTCTCTCTCGATCCGGCCCGCCACGCAGCAGGTGGGCAGACGCATCCACCGCCAAGACCCGCACAAAAGTCACCCTATGAACCCGGGCATCCCTGCTAAATCACCAAACGTAGCGAACCACTTGGGGTGACCTATGGCAGAAGTGTTGGTTATCCAATAAATGGTTCCCGGGGCGGCGGCACCCGTAGCCACTTCCTTTCAAAAATTCCCGTAAGTAAGTGGAAAAGCAAAAAATCACAAAACATATAAATCCGTAAACAACGCCATCTCTGATACTGACAAAACAAAACACGGACAGTTGGGCATCGATAATTGCTTCATTGTGTTATTCTTAATTTAATAAAAAATCCTAATTTAATTCAACCGTTATTGATTCTGAGGCGGTACGAAGTTCGTCGGGTCAGCTAGTTACCTACTAAAATCATGTAAGAGTTCTTTGTATAGATGTCCTGATGTGAAAGGGGATATACTATTACGATTGTTAGTAGTATGACTTTTCAAACACGTATCAAAAGTAGTCGGGAGGTAGTTAATATTATCAAATACCCTGTAATATAATGTTTAGTCACCATAGTAACTGTTTTAATCAGCTTTTCGTATTGTTTAAAACAGCCTTGGGTCTCAAAGGGTATAACTTGAAACGACATGACCTAGGCAAATTATGCACCTTTCTCACGCTATCAAGAATTACATAGAAGTAAACCTAAAACTCATTTTAGATTTTTATGTTGGAAAAATATGTCTTTGTTGGGTAGGTGAGTACTTAAGCATTCTTACACTCTTGGCATTATTTAAAGGCAGAATGTAGAATTCATGAAGTAAAATTTTCGCAAATGTAAATAATCTATAATATAAAAATGAATCGCTAAATTTGTTGGTAAGCGCAAATCTCGAGAGCGGCTGAACCGATTTCGCTAATTCTTTTTTTAGAATATTCCTTGAAGTTCGAGGATGGTTCTTACGGAGAGAAAAATTAAGAAAATTGCGCAGAAAATTAGATAATAACAGAAAACATCGCACGTTTGACAGTTCGCGTGTTAGAGAATGACATTTTGCAAAACAATGAATGATTGTTCAATCAGGATTCTATTTTTGAAAAGTTGAAAAATTTATTTGAAGTAGGTACTCCCCTAATATTTTGAATCGAATGAAGAATTTCTGATATTTTAAATAGGTAGCTATGTTAGGTACCAAATTTAATATACATGAAAAATGGAAATTTGAATAAAAATTTGTAAAAGGTGGCACGCGGGCTGTTTAAAAACTGAATGTACTGGGAGTGAATATATGGAACGCGGGTGGAGAGTTGGCGGGACGAGGGAGCGGGAAAGGGAAGAGGGAAGGCGGGGAAGGTGGAAGGGGAACGCGGGAGGGGAAGGGGACGTGTGAGGGGGGAGGGAAACTCGGGAGGGGGGTTCGCGGGACGGGGAAAGGGGAGGAGTGGAGTGGGAAGAGGGAAGGTGGAGGTGACGGAGTGGGAACGCGAGAGGGGAAGAGGACGCAGGAGAAGAAGGGGAGGCGGAAGGGAAAAGGACACTCAGGGAGAAACAATTTCTTTATTATATGGCATCGCAACGCATGCCGGGACCAGCTAGTTAACAATAAAAATAATTTAGGTTGATTTTTTTAATGTGTATACCGCACAAGAGTGCATGTATATAAACAACTGCTCTCAACCGCCTGGAGCCAGTGAGATTATGGCATCCCCAATTAAGGTATATTGTGACGCTGAAGTAAAGTGGGGAGGTGAATGAAATGAAGAAAAGGAAGGTGGAGAAGTGCCTGGCTATTCATATCTAGTCACCAAACACGGCTAAAGCCATTTCAAGCAGCGTTTTAATTCTGAATGGTGGTCTTACAACAGGGCGATTCTGAGATTATCTTCCACTCTGGAACGTGCCGCAAATATACCTTTTATTTTATTAAATAATTAAATTGTGAAAAAAAAAACAAATCAATCGAATAAAATTTACTTGCGTACGCCAGGATCTGAATCCGTGACTTACAAATCGCTAGTCGAGAGCCTTGCCCTCGACCACGGAGGCATAATGTCTTTGTTTCACGTAATATTCTAAAATTTGAATATACATTGGTTTATTTTTATTTTCGATATACATGAATTTATGCCACCGTTCTTACCGTTGGTGGTGTAATGGTCAGCGTAGTTCGATTCTCAGCCGTGACAATTATTTTATGTTTTCTGCTGGTGTAAATAAACCGCAGAATTATGAAATTGTAGGTAAGTATTTAAAAATGTTATCATTCTGTCTGAAAAGACAGCCATAAACTTTCAAATTTACAAATCCCACATTTACGAGTATAATATTATGTGTGATCGTGATTTTTCACGGGTAAATTGTATCATAAATTAATTCTTTCGATCACCTGTACAGTGTACACTGTGTACAGTCTGCACGGCCAACTCTATTTGAAAAGATTAAGGCAGTGTCACACTTCTCGAGGCTTTAGAAATTTAATTGGATAGCTTCCAAGGCGATTAGATGTAACTCTTTGAAGCTTTATTTTATCCAACTACTCAACCAACAACATCCGACAACCTTTGGTAATTGTATTTTTAAAAACATTTTGATACTGTACAAGAGAGCCATCTGTACAGAGTCTGTGAAACTAGATGATCACAACTTCGGGGAAATGTTGAAAGTATGTAATATGGTGGGGAAAGAAAATTATTTAAATTGTAGATCTTTTTAAATTTTAAATTCAATTTTTCTTGCTTCATCGGTAACCAAACACAATGCCATCAAAAAGAGCCAAAGCCAGCGCGATACTAGCGCAATTTTTAATAAAGAAATAATACAGACCCAAAATATTGGTGACCGGACAACTCAATAATTTACAACTTTATTTGAAAAGTTATTAAAAGTGATTAAAAAAAATCAGAGTGTGCAATTCGCACGCGGTAGAAGTGAAGCCTTCAGAAAACTAAAGTAGACAAGAGTGAGGAGACTATGAAGCACCGCACATAGAGGAGACCGATTATACTATCTCATTCTCTCGCAGGTTAAATAGTTTATTTTAGTGTCGCTATTTTTCATTTCATCGAGTTTCAAACCACAATGGTGATAATAGTTTTCATTTCAAAAATTGGTTAAGTAGGTTACGTTAGGTTAGGTTATGGGCTATTTAAAAAAAACATGACTTTTCAGAGGGGTGTTGAAAAGCCCCTTTCTTTGTTAACCAAAATATTTGAAAAACTACCAAAAAATATACTCCATTGCATTTGGTTTTTCCAGGAAATAATTATTTATTATTTTAGATGCGAGCGCCATCTACCTTTGGAAAACGCACATTAAATTGAAAGCTCTCAACCAAATTTTCAACAGTTTTCTTTCATGCAAAGATTTCGTGGATTTTCGGGTGGGAAAACATTTGTACCTAAGCGAAGAATCAAACCAATAATACCGTACTAAATCGAGCTTTAGTTTAGTTTGATTCGCGGCTAACTCAAGAGAGGGGTTAAACAGTACGTTTTACTAGGAAATTAAACCAGTACTCTGTGAACAGTGTAGACGTCCAACATAAACCAAAAGTAGTCAAGTTCTTACTTATAAATATTTGTAAGTATCACAATTCTATTTCAAAAATTCCTCATGCAAATAGGCATCTTAAGATTGACAAAAATGCGGATATGGATGTACAAATAAGCACATTTGAAAAAATAATCTTTACTGAGTGGAAAAGGAGCGTAGGCACAAACAAATTTGCAGACACTTCGCTGCGCTCAGTCTTATGATTGTTGAATGTCTGAAAATTTATGA
Organism: Limnephilus marmoratus; assembly: GCA_917880885.1. Taxonomy (NCBI): domain Eukaryota; kingdom Metazoa; phylum Arthropoda; class Insecta; order Trichoptera; family Limnephilidae; genus Limnephilus; species Limnephilus marmoratus. The sequence goes on along the minus strand of OU862917.1, from coordinate 53,216,869 downwards.
AACGCGTGTAAAATGTAGTACCTATTTTAAAAGCATGAAAAAAATTTCTTCTCATTTTATTTTTTGTGAATACTTCACAAGAGGAATAAAGTACATATTTCAAATAAGGGATCCTAGAGTTAAAAGACGAAACATAAATGACCTCTCGCTTTATAAAATTATGAATAATCGAGTAGACAGTAACTTAGTCAATCAAATCAAGTTATACGCCAGGCCCAAATCTACCAGAAACCTTAACATATTTAGGACCGAAATTTTTACCAAAAATACTGGATATTTTAATCCTATGTCTAGAATGTCTCGATCATACATACAACGATCTTGCTAAAACACACTATCATAGGTATTTTTGTAAATAACATAACTTGTTATAAGAAATATACCCACGAATTGTGTACCTAAAAAAAATGTTTGTTGTTTTATAATATTTTAATAAATACTTCATAAATATTTTCCACTTATTATGTATTTCAATTTTTGTAATTAAGTTTTTAAGTTATGCATAAAATACTTATATTGTTTTTCAAGCGTTTGCTTCTGTGAATTACTGTATTGCAAATATGATTACTGCAGACACATTTTAGTCTAGGGAAATTTATATTTATATTTGTTTCATATTACCCGCAAGAATGTTCTATAAATATCCTGTTTGTGTCTCAAATAAATAAATAAATAAAATAAAAAAAAGTCCCAGCTGCTCCCGTCTGGAGCACGTGAGACTATGACATCCCCAATTGGAATAAGTTGTGAGGCTAAAGATAGTGGGGAGAGGAAGAAGATAGGGAAGAGGAAGGTGGGGAAGTACCTGGCTATTCAGATCTGGTCACCAAATGCGGCTAAAGCCATTTCAAGCAACGTTTCAATTTTGAATGGTGGTCTTACACCAGGGCGATACTGCGAGCATCTTTCAGTCTGGAACGTGCCGCAAATATACAAGTACTATTTTAAATGAATTAATTGTGAAATAACACTAATTTATTTACGCACGCCGGGGTTCGATCCCGCGACTTCGGAGGCCGTCGTTGAACAAAATCATGAGGTTTTTTTTCTAAATTATAAGGTAATAAATGGAGAAGAGAAAAAACTCGATAAAAATTTCATGACGAAAAATTTCTTTTTTTTTCATTGGATTTTAGATTATAATTTATGTCAAAAATTTTTTTTGTCGGGGGTGTGTCATTTTTAAAATTGACACTAGCCAATAGGACTTTCTTCCAGCTGGGATTACCGATAAGCTGAATAAACAATATTTAAAGGACTCGTTTTATTATTTTATCGTGTAAATATTCAGGTATATAATTATCTTCAACCCTTTAAAATCTAAGTAAACTCAATTTATTCAAATTGTGCATAAAGATTTCACGCCTTTAATACTTACTTTAATTAATTTCGTAAATGAGAACTGAAATCTACTGAGAGGCAAAGAACATGTTTTAACCACAGAATAAAGGAAATGTTGTGTATTTTCTCTTAGGGCCTTACTACCTAACAAACGTATTCTTAATTTCACGCAATTATTAAAGTTCGGCAAAATGATCGTTAATCAGTTTTAATTTAAAACACCCTTATTAGTAAGGGGGGTTATTGATTTTAATTATTTGATTGGGATGAGTAAATGTAGTTTATTTATTAAATACACATGTAGTTTATGAGTAAATGTAGTTTATTTGTTAAATACATATGTAATTTATGAGTAAATGTAGTTTATTTGTTTAAATCAAATGCCAGTTTTTTTGTTAGCAAATTTATATTGTAAATATGCATTTTTGGATGAGCAAAAAATGTACTCACAACATTTTAAAAACGGGTCCAAATTGCAGTTTTAAGTGGCTCAAAAGAATTCAAGGTCAGATGACTTCAAATTGTTGTCAATCTTCGCAATGGCGTCCATGGATCCTAGCATAGTCGATCTATAAGGATTGATTGGTAACTTCTCATCGTTCCCAGCATGATTGCAGATCGCTAACGAATAAGTAACAGTTCACAATGACAGAGTGTTCTTAATACGTTCGACGTCAAGTGTTTTTTGTACGTTAGCGATCTGCAGTCGTGCTAGGGAACGATGAGAAGTTACCAAAAGTTATCCTATCAGGCCTTATCGATCGACCGTGCTAGGGAGCCAGATCCAGTTAGGTTAACGTCGAAACCAACCAGAGCGTCAGTTTACAAATCCATTTGACGCGATTGACAAGAGTCCCAACTACTCCCAACCGTCTGGAGCCAGTGAGACTAGGGCATCCCCAATTGGGGTATGCTGTGAGGGTAGAGGTAAGTGAGGAGGGGAAGGAGATGGGGAAAAGAAAAGTGGGGAAGTACCAGGCTATTCAGACCTAGTCACCAAACACCATTTAAAACAATGTTTCAATTCTCAGTGGTGGTCTTGCACCATGGCGATACTGAGAGTATCTTCCACTCTGGAACACACCGCAAAGATACCTTATATTATTTAAAATGGTTAAATTGTGAAAACACGAATCAATCAAATAAAATTTGATTGATTGGCGTTTTCGTGTTTGAGAGCCTTGCCCCTCGACCGTCTCTTGCCGTCAAGAGCTAATGTAAAAAAATAATAATAAAAATAGGATTTATATTAAAATTCACCTTATTTCAATTTTGTCATCTAACATTTTCAAAATAAGAAATTCGTAAGTATGTAATTTTTACACAGCGCATTTAAACGGTTGTTCCTGAATCGTGCTAAGGGTTTGGCCTCATGTTTTATGGCTTACAGCCTCATCAAAACCAAATCCAGCACTGATTTTATCCCTAATCCATTCCGTGATACCACTCGGTCCAGCCAAAATGGTCTAATCCCCCGATTGGCCTTTATTCTACACAAATCTTCATCCGGATTAAAATAATCCCATAGGCCAGCTGCGCGCCCACGGGCCCCACCGATATTAGAAGAACAATGGATGGTGTGTTGAAATGGTCACCGATTTTAATTAAAACGTAATGGATTCTTTGAACTATAAATAGTTGGTAACAAGGAAAATAATGTATCTCAAATACATCGAGGTTTTTAGAAACGTACATCTTGCAGAAGACATAGACTCAAAATAAGGCGATTTTCAGATTTGTATTTGGTGAATGGCTTACGTATGTAAAATAAAAATACATTTATATAAGTATTTCGTAAGAATATTAAGATTATCACATTGACTAATTAAAACACAATAATTTTGCAAATCATAACTGTAGGTGATTTTGAATCTTTTGCGTCAGCGTAACGCATGTTAATCGGACGTATACGACACATTTTGACAGTTTTCTTAAATGCGGTATTACGTAACGCGCTAACGACCTAATACTGCGCTTGTGTTAAGACACCAATTCTTAAAAGTAGTAGTATTTCAGTCGCGGGAAAATTTGCGAATCGAATATCTTCGTGTGCAAACACCAAAATAACACAACAAACGGATAGTCATTTGCGAACTCTTATTATGCCTTATAATAATGTAAAAAACAACTAATAATAGTAATTCGTGTTTTTAAGAAGAAATTAATCCACACCAACTGACATCTACATAGACAGGTCATTGAAAGCCATAGATTAGAAATCACAGACATTTGACAGCCGATAACGCACGACGCGCCGCGCGACGGTTGCTTCCGGTACCACGAATTTTGTCTTTTTGCCTTAATTTTCTCGTAACGCTGACTTATCGTAAAAGGTACCACAAAAGATACTAAATTAACCTTCAGTTTACACTTCGCTGTAAACACATATGCGCCAGTTTTTTTGTTACCGCGTTTTTGTTGTCTTTTAAACGTAATCACGTAATTTACTCTTGTCAACTGTTTTGCCAGATTGTACTTACAAACTCAGGGGAATTTTAATCGGTTATAAAATAATAACAAACTTATTTTAACAGAAGATTAAATGTAGAATACTGTGCACTGAATGTATCTGTAGTGAATGGATGGATCTATGTATTTTATTTAAACACAACATTATGGAAAACGATATGATTTGAGATTTTCACGGCCAAAAGTATTATCGTGATTACGTTTGTGTAAGTGCCACGCGCAAAGATAAAAGCGCGAGCAGATATTTGTTGAATCGCGAGCGCTTATGTGTTGTACCGTCACACGACGCTATCAAATATTTCTTCCTGTGATAGGAGAGGGGGGTCACATGAATTAGATAGCTGGCTCGAAATGCCATTTCTCTTTGTACTGAATCTGTTAAATTAACAGCTGTCATCCGTAATTAAAATGACCCCCTCTCCTGTTTACGGCAGAGAGTGGGTCGCATAACTTTTCGCATATCGCCTCGGCAGCGGTTACGGCAGATTACGGCGTATAACTTTGAGCTTCGAACGCATAAACTGCCTAGGTGTGACAGGTCTGATGGGATTGTATGGAGAGCGTTATTGTGCGTGCGATGATCTTTTATCTTCGCGTGTGGCACCCGTCTCAGGGTATTATTCTCTACCCGGCACAATAACCCTAAAATGCTCTGAATGTATATATCCTATACTTGTTTTAACCGAACATATCTAATACAAAGAATATATTCTAAATGTATTTGCACTTTCAGTGAAAGAATACCAACCTATTTTAAACTGGGTAACTGAACACTGCACCTATTTTAAACTGGGCGTACTGTACAGGGCCCGCAGATACTTTAATAGTACACAACTGCTAACCCTGTATAAATCACAAATGCGCCCCCACGATTGAATTTGGCAGCCACCTCTGGTCTGGAGTTCCAATATACCTGAAAACTACCCTCGACTCTGTGCAAAAACGGGCGGTCCGTTCATGCCCAAACCGGTTGACATTTGTCACATGAGAACGGGCCGCTTCTTCGACTCGTTCTTGTGTTCAACAGCTCGGCTGTGGAATGATTTGCCGGCCTCTGTGTTTCCTCCTTCCTACATCATGGGTCTCTTCAAGACCAATGTTCATCGGATACATTTGATCTAAGCTTATTATACATTTAGTACGTATTAATTTGGTAGTTTTATTTTCCTTTCCTTGCCGTCTCCCATTATTTGCTTTGAATGATGTGGATTGGACCTTTTTTTAAATATACCTACTGATTTTCTAAGATTTTCATCATTACACATTGATAAAAGACAATATTTAAAAAAAGTATAACTTATATCTTAGCTGTATCCTCCACTGCTATGTCCACGGACAGTAATGGTACATAATAATATCTGGTTTGGATAATCTGCCTCCCAGACGCCCGGGACCAGGGGCTGGGGCGGAGAGATGGGCGGGGCGGGTGGGGGGCTAGGGCGGCAGGGATGGGCGGGATTGTCAGGGCAAGGACTCGCCGTTCTGGAGTGGTTTGAACAACCATCGATTGTGTTATTTGTTGGTGTCTGTGTTATGTATTGTTTAAATCTATTTGAAATTCATACAATTTTTAACTTAACCTGACCATATATGTAATTAAAAAAAAGCTTTTCTCAAATTAAATCTGTAAAAAGGAAAAAAAAAACATTTTTCCACACCAAAAGTTGTAGTTTTGAATATTATTTCAAATGAGTGATGTTTGGTATTATTTACATTTAAACCCAATAGTTCTGTGGGGGTACTTCTTAATAATAATAGGTCCTTGATAATTAACTGGTTTATTATGAGTTTACATATTTACAATAATTATTCTATCAGTCACACGACCTGTCTATACTGGCTGCTAACTGCTGCTGAATCTGAAGACTAGGCTGGCGAAAGCCCGCTCTCGACAGCCACTGCTTACCCGGGCACCCCTGCTGGCATCTGTCGGCAATTGATAGAAGCTCTTTCCCTGCTGGCATATGTCAGCATCCGATAGAAGCTCTTTCGATACATAACAAAATAACAAATCAAAATCAACAGCTTTTATTTTTGGAGATGGCCAGTGAGCTTAATCATTAGATTTGTAAGTAGGTTGAATGCCTATCTTATTATTTATTTCAAATAAGGAATTATACAATTTATCCAAAGAAACGTCAACATCTCAATGAAATTTCTTTTTTCAAACTTAAAAGTCCAAATAAAATCGACGATTTCACTTTGAAAAAAAAAACCTTACTAAACCATTAAAATGGCCACCATCTTGAACCGGAAACGGAACGTACAAAAAAATTAACAAACTGACGAAATGGAAAACGATCGAGTTAAAACAGAACGTTACTACCTTCAGCAAATTATAAATTACATTTTCATACCATTTCACATCATTAAAAGTTTTCCGAAAAATCTTTTGAAAACGTCGTTTTTGTATTTTACAGAGAAGACAAAATCTTGTTCTTTAACAAAATTGTAATAACTTCAGTTTACTAAAATACGAACCAAAGCAAATAATAAATTCACTCCAAGTCCCCTTGGTTTAGTAGCCCGTGCTATTTAGACCCAAGCCTTACCGGGACCGTATTTAACTAGGCCATACAATAAACACTGGTAGTACGAAATCCTTAAGCGGTAGTTTACTATATAGTACAAGAACTACCCAGTTATATACAGAGTTCCCTCTAACTGGGGTTACCTATGTACATACATATTTAAAAACAAACTTATTTGAAAAATCACACCTTTCATGAATCTTAACTCCTTTTTAAACGACTTCAAAGAGGAGGAGGTTCTCAATTCGACTGTATTTTTTAAAATGTTTGTTACCTCAGAACTTTCGACTGGGTGAACCGATATTGATGATTCTTTTTTTATTTAAAAGCTGGTTCTTTCCATGTGGTCTCATTTCAATTTGGTCCAGTTCTGACAATGGCATCCATGAGAAAACCATATAAGTCTTAAATTTGCATTAAGTATGTGCGCGACAAATGGACGAATAACTCAATATCACGCCAATCGATTTCGATGATTCTTTTTTTATTGGAAAGGATGTACTTCAAGGGTATTTTGATAAGAGTTTGGTTAGGTTCTCATTATGGGATCCATGACAAAGTAACGGAACTCTTCATTTCTTAGGAACAAATTAACGATACTCGACCGAATCTTTTATAGGCTATCCGGATCTTTGAGTCACCTACCGTAACGTCGTTATGGTCAAGTAATGTCTGTTTCATATAAGCAGCACGTTTAGTAGGTCTACCCATATTCAGACAAATTAGTTAGTGTACTTCAGATTCACTAAAAATCAAAAAAATAAACAAAATTTTTAACAAAACAAAGACGACTTAAAAAAATGCACTAAAAAGTTTAAAAAATAATATCGTATTCTTCTACAACTTAATAATCAACTTACTTTTACTAAAAAGTAAGTTGATTGTGCCAAGTTACCCCCCTCGAAGTGTTCACTTGACAGCTGCCCTCCCGCGGCGGTCCCTCTCTCGCCTCACGCCTCGTCAAGTCGCGCGTGCGACACAAGCACATCTCATCTATAACTATATGTGCAGTTACCTTGGCTGACACCGACTTCAAAAATAACAATCTTATCTACATATTGATGAGTAGAAAAAGTAAGCTGATTATTAAGTTGTAGAAGAATATGAAATTATTTTTTTACTTTTTAGTGCATTTACTATGAAGTCGTTTTTTTGTTTTGTTAAATTTTTTTTGTTTATCAATGTAATCTAATAAGCCATGTTTCTCCAGTTTCCCGTAATTCTTTGGTTTCGGTTTTCTTCCTTACACTACTTTTATGTTTAATGTGCCCTGAGAATATTCCTCATTTCTAAACGTAAACTGCCTCCTGTTCTACATTATATTTTAGTTTTAATGATCCTTGTTTAATGGTACCGTTATTGTTTATCATTATCTATTGTCCGCATCAAAACAGCACAATTATTGTTCATTTTGTTATCTTTGCATTGCTTTGCACGTACTGTATATTCTTCAAAATCAAAATCAAAATCATTTATTGTACAAAATTTTCACTTAGTACAAAAGGTATAACTTATAGGTACCTATATCCTATTTCTTCCAGTTAACCTAACATGTTATACAGATATGAACACAATGAAATATAAATATAAAAGTGGTGTAATATAAAGTGAATTTGTTTTAATTTATGATATAAACATAAATATAAAAACAGTTGTACCTATGTGAGGTATTCACTTAATGTGTAATGAGACCTGTTCAGAAGGAATGTTTTTAGTGATGACTTAAATCTGAGTGTATCTTGTATTTGTTTAATATCATGTGGAAGGTTGTTGTATACTTTAATGGCCATGTAAAAGGGTCCTTTTTGGAAAATTGTTTTGTTTGCTTTTGGTATTAATAAATTTTCTGTAAACCTTGTAGCGTGTTTATGTGTATAGTTTTTTGTGGAAACTTTTCTGGAGATGATCGCACTAGCATGCATAACTCCATTATATATATGTCGGTGACTGTAAGAAATTTCAAATTTTTAAATATAGGTCTACATGAATCCCGATTAGCAGAGTTTGTCATTTTTCTTATACATCTTTTTTGGATGATAAAAACATCTTTGGCGTTTACTGAGTTTCCCCAAAAGATAATTCCGTATTTTATTATTGAATATACATAACCATAGTATGCGGCCATTATCGATTCGATGTTTAATATATTTCTCAGTGTACCTAGAACAAAAGAAAAGCTGCTGATTTTGGCTACTATTTTGGATACATGTTCTTTCCAGTTTATATTTGCATCTAGTTGTATTCCCAGCAGTGAACAAGTTTGGGAAGGTTCGATAATATTATTATTGATGTTTACATTTATGTTTATAGGTGTAGCTTGCTTGGATTTTTTTCTAATCTCACGACTTATACGGTACCTTATACTCTGGCCCTATTAAAGAAGTATTTACAACTTATATTATGGTCGTATACTATTTGGCGGATATTATTTGCTGTAATGAACATCGTAGGAAATTAGTGGACATTTGGTAATATATAATAATTGGTAATGTATAACTTGTCAGATCCTAGGAAAATAGTTCAATTTTAATTTGGTGGGCGGGAATGGGTACCACCGCCCTAGGAACCATTTATTGGATAACCAACGCCTCTGCCATAGGTCACCCCAAGCGGTTCGCTACGTTTGGTGACTTAGCAGGGGTGCCCGGATTCATGGGGTGAGGTTTGTCTGGCTCTGGCGGCGGATGATCTGGACGTGCTGAACCCTAGTTTCCTACCAACCTCTCTTATTCCTCTCTTTCTTTTCCTTAAAAATACCCTCCACACAGCATCCTCAAAGATTACTGAGAGAAATTATTTTTCTCAGGGCCTCCTATGTGGAGCTAATGTAAAAAAAAGATATCACAGTGAAAAATTTACATTTCTACCTCCCCATCAAATCGTAATTGAATATAATAATATAAGCAATATAAACTAAATCTTGGAGGTAAAAAAATACGTAGAACTCTTTAAAATTAAAATAAAAGTCTAGCCCGTGAGCAAACAAAGAGCTTTCCGCAGTAATCAGAAATGTTTGCTAAAAAGCTTCGAGCGCGGAACAAGTGTTTGCAATATTTCAGGAGCTTTTCCTTTCAGCTGCGGATTTTTGTTCCCTGGACAGAATAAGCTCCGGGGAGCGGTGACACGGGTACCGCGGAAAAACTTTACGGAAAGCCTGACGGAAAAAGCTCTCGAAAATACCACTTTTCTAGTCCTCGTCGAAATGCCATGTTTTCTAGTCTCGAAATACCGCATTATGACGATGCTCGCGATGTACAAAGAACGCAAAACGAAGTAGGAATGTGTGTAAAGATTGCAACGTCAAACATGCGGATGGGGGGGAAATGTGTAGGGTCCCTGAAGTATGCTCGAATTGCCGAAGTAGAAGAATTTACTTCTTGAGAAAACTTGTAACGAGAATTTAAGAGAATTCGTACGAATTTTGTGGAAATTCAAGGAATAGAAATCCCAATGTAATAAATAAAAATCTGCAAGCTGCGATGTCCCCGCAAAAAACCTATTTTTTACTAAATTTAAAGCATAATTAATCTATGTTAAAATCAATAACCAGCTACCATTGCCCTCTGTGGAAGAAAAACGCTGAATTACTTTGGTTCGGCACTTAGCTAAACTCCTAGCTTCGTTTTTGTGAACTAGACTCTATATTGTTTTTTTAATTTAATTTAATAATGTTATTATAAAGTTCTGCAAGCATTTTAGTTTTTTTTTATTATTGTGACAGCTATTTCGGTTTACAAGATCATTTTCAAACTCTGGTTAGACCACTTTGAGACGACTTATTTATGCGATTATAAATTTCAATTTTGAAGGTGCCTAAATTATTTTTTTACCGGTTAAACCGATTTATTGAGAAAGTATCAAAGAAATGCAGGGAACCGCGCCATGCAAATTGTTAGCAGTGTAGATTTAAAAGTGCAAAGTCATATAAAATGGGATTTGTAAAATAAACCAGAAAACTCATTTTGAACGGAGTGTTTTAATGATTGTGACCTTATGAATAATCTAATTTCTTTCCTATTATTTGTATAGATACAAATGCATTCCATGACAGTTGCCATTGACACCGACAATTGCCCCCCGGAATATTTATATACAAAATGCAGTCGGTTTAGGGAAATACGGTATAACTAAGTGACCCCGAATGGACGTGCAGAGAGGATGTACCGCCGAATAACAAAGTATAAAACATATGCAAAAAATGCATCAAGAAAAAATCTACTTGTCTATATACTGTGTATACCAGCGCATTAAGTACAAAAAATCGACATTAAGGGTATTTTTAAGGTCGATTTACCCTTTGTAATTGGTAAATAATGCACAAACAATTATAATTTTATAATAAATATAATTTTTTTAATAAGGAAATCCAGTGAAAAATATTATGGCTTTAAAAAAATAGGTTCATACAAACCAATAAACGCTGATTCTGCATATAAAAGTTTTATTTAATAATATTAAACGCAGATTTTTAAAAAAATTATTAAAAAGTCCATTTTTAATCGGGTTGTAAAAACACGCCGTCAAGTTGGCATTATTGAAATTTTAGTGGTGACGTCACCATTCGAAGTGTCGTGACGTCACCGTAAAGTCATTGTATGGGAATGTATGATATGACACAAGCCATTGTATTAATTTACTCGTTTATTTACATACTGTTTATAGAGATTTAGTTGTGTTTATTGAAAAATTATTTAGGCCTAAATAAAGGTATATCTTATTAGTTTATCTGTATTATTGAAAATATTCAAAAACTACTGCACAAAAAACAGTAATGCTACTTCTAGGGAGAATACTTCGAACAACGAAATTCAAAATGGCGGCAGTTGATCAGCTGATTGCCCGATCCTATAGTTTTTTTTTGGAGTGATGACGTCACACGATTCACCATACATACGGTGGTTTTCGGGGGTCTTGAAAAATTAAAACTTTGACAATTATTTTAACTATTAAAACTAACTCTAAAAATAAAAATAAAAATGCAGTTATTTAAGTTAGAAGGTCATTATTCATTAAAAATAAATTTAAAAATTGGACTGGAGCTCTCTATTGTAGACCTGTCGGGTCACCTACATATAGTATGGAAGCATCTCTCTGCACAATAAATAGTGTTATAAATTTAAAATTACATGCTCATATAGTATACAGTTTTCAGTTTGCGAGATGAATGTCCCGTTGACAGCTTAGCTTTTCCGGGTGGGAATTATTTGACTTTTCCCGCTGGAATCGTGAAACCGTCCATTAACAATATGATCGCGTGAGCCGCGGGTAAACAAGCGATCAACGACGCCATTCCACTGTGTGGCACACACCAGTTACGGCAGTTAATGTGTTTACATGCTAATGAGTGCGTGTTACGCCGCGGCGACGTGGTTGGGGCGTCGCGACGCTATAAGGACGGACCCATGAGATTAATCAAACCATTTTTTTAAACTAAGGAACGGAAGGCTAGTTCACATATTACACATCATTAGGGTAACTCAAGCGAGGTTATACTAATAAAGTGCGTCGTAGTGGAATGATAAATTGTTTATAATATGATTTATGGTTTTGTGTATAATTTGATGAACTAAGTTATTTTATTGCAAAAGAAATTTGTTTTTTCGTGGAAATATTTTGGTATGTGACATTATTAATGAATTATGGACATTTTCTTATAATGCTACATTTTTTCTTATGATGCAGATATTTGGCTTTATTGTCGCCCAAAGATTCAGGATTCGTAAGGATTGGTAGGACAACTTTCGGTAACGTCTCATCGTTCACTAGCGTGATTGCAAATCGCTAACAAATAAGTCATCATCATCACTATTGGCTCTACAACCCCTGGTGGGTCTTGGCCTCCTCAAGAGTCTTCCTCCACTCATCTTGGTTTTGTGGCAGCTCTCTCCAGTTTAGAAGCTCCAAGATAAATATATCTTTGAGGACGTTGTCGCTTATCGCCATCTTAGTCTTGGTCTTCCCAGGGTCCTTCGCCCTATTGGTCTTGAGTTTAGCAGGGACTTTGGTGCTTGATGCTCGGTCATTCTCTCCACATGACCCAGCCACCGAAGTCTTCCCAGTTTTATAAATTTTGCGCCGTTTAGCTCCTTAAACAAAGTATGGAGCTCATTGTTATAACGTCTGCGCCAAAATCCATTTTCTAGAACCGGTCCGAAGATGCGCCTCAAAGTTTTTCTTTCAAAAACGTCCAGTGCTTGCTCATTCCTCTTAGTTAGTACCTAAGTCTCAGCTGCGTACGTAAGTAACACGAATAAGTTACACTTTATAATGACTGAGTGTTCTTAATATATTCGACGTTAGCTGTTGTTCGTACGTTTCCCATTTGCAGTTGTCCTACAGAACGATGAGAGGTAACCCAATGTTATATACTATCAATCCTTAGCGAGCGACTATGCTAGCTGGTCTGTATAACAATTTATTGCCTCCTACCGACGGCCTTGACGGCTTCCGTGGTAGAAGGGTAAGGCTCTCGAAAAGCAATCCGAGGGTCGCGGGTTCAAATACCGACGTGCGCAATTTTTATTTTTGGATTAATTGAGTCACAATTAATGAATTAAAAATAATATAAAGTATATTTACGGCACGTTCCAGAGTGAAATATGTAAATGAAATTTTGGTCTCCGGTGACTTTTTTTGACGAACTTTTTTTTTTTTTCAAATTTATTTCTTTAAAATCAAACAAAAAAAATTTCTTTCGCATGTCGTCACTGGTCACTCAGCCGGGTGTCCGAAGAACCACTTACCCCGCCTCCAACTGTTCAACAACTACCATTTTTTTAATATTTTTGTAGAAAAAAAAAAAAACATCAAAAATGTCACCGGAGACCAAAATTTCATTTACATTTTTTACTCCAAATAATGTCAGGAATCACTGGTTAAAGTAAGTCAAGTACGTCCCTTAACACCGTGTATATTTATTGCGGGTTTTGCATTTGAATAATGCAAATTACACACAAATTTGTATGTTAGGCACTGGTATACACGACAGAATCATATTATTGCCTAATGTTTTTTCATTATCTTGTTTTTTGTTAATTGTGAGTGATTGTTTACACGGGTAATTTTCAGGGTGTTTTTATAAAGTAATTTAAATTGAATTAAACTATTTTAAATTTGTAAGTGTCCTGTGTGTTATCCGAGTAAGATTAATCAGACTTTGCTCACTGTCGTGTCATTTAAAAAAGAATAAAATTTTCTGGCTGGAATACATCTGGACCAGAAAGTTTTTACAAAACGTATTTACGAATGTGAGTAAAAAACATTGCGAGAAATTTATTAAAAAGCTTAATTCATTTCCAGTGCTAAAAGGGGATTTAATATAATTTAAAATTCCTGCAATCTAGGAAGAGGAAACTTTCTGCTACTAAAAATTGTGAGGTCTAATTGTATCAAAATATAGCATGCTCGTTAAGCGACATCCTCGTTGGCGCTAAGCGCATAATATTTTGCTCAAATATCTCGCCTACAGCGGTAGCCATATTTATGTGCTCGCTTTAAAATAAAATGTATTACTGTCGGAAAGCGTAATGCGCGTTTTCATCCGGCGACAAAATATCCCCGACAAAATAGCCTCCGACAAAATAGCCTCCGGCAAAATAGTCTCCGACAAAATAGTCTCCGACAAAATAGCCTCCGACAAAATAGCCTCCGGCAAAATAGTCTCCGACAAAATAGTCTCCGACAAAATAACCTCCGACAAAATATCACCCGACAAAATATCTTCTAACAAAATGGCCTCCGACAAACCATCCTCCGACAAAATATTCTCCGATGAAATATCCTAAAATCGAAACATCCTCCAGCAAAATATCTACTAAGAATTAACCTAACCTAACCTGACAAAAGAAAATGGGTCAAATATAATACAGAAATCCTTTAAAACAATAAATTATTGTTTAAAAACAGTAAAATGGGACAAAATTAATACAGATACCAATAATTTATTGTCTTTTCAGGATGGCTGTATTATTTTATTTTTTTGTTAGGTTAGGTTAGGTTTTAGTAGATATTTTGTTGGGGGATGTTTTGTCCGTAGCATATTTTGTCGGAGGATATTTTGTCGGAGGATATTTTGTCGCGGGATGAAAACGCGCGGAGCCGCCAGAAAGAATGACGCGCTCAACCGAAATTCTATGTACACCGGAACGTTCGTTAAGGGTTTTTCACCCTTTTTTACGTAAAATTTAACGTGGAAATGTGACGTGAAAATGTAACGTTTCGCGGGACGTTCGTGACCCATGTCACATGACAATATACTTAGTTTTAATTACCAAATTTTCCACGAACAAAAAATAATCGGCTTTCGTGGAAATGGTGTCTGTGTTCGTGCGTGACACTATTTTTCCGGGGAAGAATGGATTCAGGTTTTATGTGAAAAATAATTATTTCTGAAACTTTAAGAATGATTAAAGGTTTAGACGCTTTCAAGAAGCGTGTTTAGCGCGTTTTCTAATAGTAAAAGCATTTTGATAACAAAAACTGTTGAACCATTACGAACGCTCATCAAATCGTAAATGGGAAAGGGCGAAATCACTGTTGAGTAAGTTAAATGTGCTTTATTTAGCTCTTAATTACACATATCCACCATTAGATACAAATATTTGTTTTACTACCAAGTTTTGTAGGATTTTTTTTCTCATAAAAAATAATTTATTTCGTCGTGTATTAAGATGAGTTTTCTCCATTTTTCTCAATGGGTTTTAACAATACTCCAAATATTTTGTTTAATATGATATAGATGTCTACCACTAACGCATCGAAACGTTTTCATTTTTTTGATAAATTACTTCTTATAGGACTTAGGACCTTCCAAAAAATCACGCTATTAACAGACATTCATTACACAAACTAGATCTTTTTTTTCAAAAAGTACAGACAGAGTATTTTCTTATTATACAGTTAGTAAGAAAATCTTTGAAATCGGTAAAGTTATGGAGGCGAAAAATTGGGAACACAAAACCTCAATTTTGATGATTTTATTTTGGCATTATCAGCGTGAGAAGTTGTCCATTTAGCTCCGTATTCGGGGGAGTAAGGGTAACAGTGACAGCAACAATTTGGTGAAATATCTATTGTTCAAATTTTTTGGGGACCGGGTTTCATGAACATTTTATTTTGCGTCAATAGATTTAAAAAAAAACTTTTTTAACTTTTAACCTTTTTTTTTTTTAGTAAGTACTAACTATTTTCGTGCATTTTTCATATTGACGAATTTGATAGTTACATGTTCAACACTCTGTAGATCACGAGGGAAGCATTATTGAAGAGTTTCACACCTACAATAAATGTGCCTTATATAGCCATGAACATAGGTAACAGGTAAAAAAAAATCTCTTTACAAACGGAGTCTAGGGATCCTTTCAAACACAAAAGTGGTTTTTATTTATTTATGATTAATTTTATACGAAAGAAAAAAGTTAATAAATGAAACTTAATTTTTTTTTTTTTATAAAGTAATTAATCATTTTATTTTAATTCTATTCAATGGAAACGGTAGGAAGAGCTTTAATTTATCCAAGTTATATTGGTTTGTATTTATAATATAAACCCATTAGCAATAAAAATTAAACAATAATAGTGATTCTTCGCCTTGACTTCTATAGCACGATTTATAGTTTACCTAGAACAGATTTTTTTGTGTAAATACAGTAAGCACATAGTGAAAAATCCAGATTATGGTTGCTAATTAAAAGATTACAATCTGCATTGATATTTGCAATGCATATGTGATTATTATTTTAAATGTATGGTCTTCTCTCATTCATATCAAGTAGATGCTTCTTTTTAAAAAGAGGTTTTCAACAATTAATTTATCCACAACATCCCAAATTCAAGGAGAATTCAGTCCACATATCGAGTTTCATTTATCATTATAGCTATTATACGCTTCTATAAATAGAATTCGTTCTAAACACTGATATTAATAATGATCCAAAAAACATATTATTACGTGGGTAAATTTAGACAGGTAGGATGATATTCATAATAAAAAGGATTTTTAAGGTATTTTAGGATAATGAACAGCAAAATACAAAATCAACATTAAAAAAGACTCACCACTTCGACCTGCGAACGGCACATGAAAAAAACGAAAAAATATTAAAACCAAATATAAATAAAACGAAGAAATTTCAACATATAGGAAATTGAAAAAAATATAGAGTGCAAATTGTATAAAAATCGTTAGACATAATTTGTATGAATAAATACCTAATAATGATTTTGGTGAAAGCATACATATAGTGAACTCTGCTGAAGAGGAATAATAATATAAAATCACTCTCAACTTAGAAAAATATCGCAGTGCATTAGTTAATATTCGTGGGTTAAGCCTTGATCACATTGAGCGAGTTTACAAGCTACTAGCCGGCAAGTTTAAAAGCGGGCGAATCGGCGAGTGCGATTGTAATGATAAAACTTTCCACGCGCTCAATAGCAAACTAGCTAGCGAGTTGAGCGAGCTAAAATAACGACTCCCGCGCGAACTAATTCTGTCGACATTTTGTAGAAAACTGAGATATTCGCAGCCAGCTCACCGCTAGTAGCTAATTGCTGGCTAATAGGTTGTAAACTCGCTCAATGTAATCGAGGTTTAACTTGTGCAGCGAATAATCCAGATCAAACAGCAGTTTGACAGTTACGAAATCAGCTGTTGCCATCTGCCGTACACGCTAGCGAGTAGCGATCAAAGTACCTAGCCCCCTTTTTAACTTTGTTCGTAGATTTTTCACAATCTGCTAATTAGCTAGTAATATGATTACACTGAGCGAGTTTACTAGCAGATAGTGAATTCGCCGGTTAGTTGTTTGTAAACTCGCTCAATGTAATCGAGGCTCACATTTTTGAATTTATGAAAACTCAGAACTTCTAAAGGAAAGCTTCTCTTTTTTTAATATCAGTTATTAATGGATTAGTAAAGTTGGTATAAATTGTATAAAGTTGGGGTTTTTTATAGAAATTAAAATGTGGCATTGCCACAAATGGCCCAGTAACCAAATCGTTTTGATTTTTCAAGTGAATGGTCCCCGCTAAATGCTAATTCTAGGCCCGTTTCAGCTTTTGAAGAAATTGTGATCAGCAGAAAAACTCAACTGGCATTTTGCTAAGCTTGTCAGCTGATAATAATTTGATAGAAAGCTGAAACGGACCTAGAATTGCCAAATAACGTAGACTTTTCAAATGTCAAAAAAAATTACGCTGATTGAAAAATGGCCATTTGACGAAAATGATACATTTAAATTTCTGTGAAATATCCTAAAATATTCATGTGTTCATAGTTTATGTTTTTTACAGAAAGTTTAACAGGAATGAAAGGTCTTTTTTAAGTGAAGCGGGCATAGTTATCTAGAAAGGTGAAAAAATATACAAAATGAACAAAGGAACTCACGAATCACCGGAGTGAAATTAATTACAAATGAATCGCGTGTCGAGTTGCAAAATAAAAATATCATAAATACAGGGGTTGAAAAATCCTTCATTATAAAACGGGACACAAATTGTACGAAAAAATTCAAATATAGCAAAGGGAAAAGGGGGAAAAACATTTAATCTGAAATTGGTGACATCCCAGGGTGACATTTTGAACAATGAAAAACACATAACATTTCTCATTCCAAAGGTTTTGTTGTAACCCATCGGCGTATCTGAAGCGATGGGGTTATTTTTTGTCGAATATATTTAGGGTGTATCATTTAATTTTTAACCATCGATTTCTGACAAAATTTGGAGTAAAAGTGTAATTATCATTTTAAAGTCTGATGATATTATTTTTTTTCAATTAAAATAAATAAAAAAAATTCTCTCGCTCGTCGCCACTGATAACACTACCACATGTCACAACGGACCACGTGATACGCGCTCTATCTCTGTATGGTGCTGATGCAACGCATGAATAAAGTGCGTATCACCGTCGTGTGATGGAATATATATTTTTTGTTTTTAATTGAAAAAAATATCATGTGACAGCAAAATGACCTCTACATTAAAACTCCAAATATGCTTAGGGATTGCTGGTTAAAATCATTCATGCTGATAAACCCTGTTTGTGTACTTGAACATCTCGGTACAGGTTTTCCTAGAGAGTCACTAATCATCGCATCACTAATCGTACTACTCCAGTAACAATATAAAACACTAGAGCACTTCTGAACAGGCTCTCACAAAATATCACTTACGGTAATTCATTTACACGCTTACACCTCTAATCGCACTCTAACAGTTAACAGTTTTTGATGGACTTGAAACTAACCTAACAAACGCGTGTATATGCTTCATCCATCCATACGCTTCCCAAACTCCACGCAACGAATACCGTGGTAAGTGGCAAGGGCGAATCCAGCTTTGGTGCGAGGGGGGGGGGGGGGCACATAGTCGTGGTCAAGTCACAAGAAGTTATAATTTAATTTTGATAATAATAGATTTAAGTAAAAAGTAGGTAGATAATTTTGATAATAATAGATACAAAAAATATCTAAAGACATTACGTTTAACAATTTTTATTATTGGTCTACCTAGGTCCTGGACCCAGCCCAGGGAGGGGGTAATGACCCCAATAACCCCCCCCCCCCCCCCCTCCCCCCTGGATCCGCCCTTGGTAAGTGGTCTGCATCACAAAGATTTAAAAATAACATACCAACAATGATCGACATTTGCGTAATTCTTTCACCTACTTCCATTAAACTCCACACCACAAATCGCTCTACTGCAGTAATAATGAAAATTTCAATATCTCCAGACTCCCTATCCGTGCGGTGTTCACAAAATAACAACAAGAAGACCCATTAAGTGCAATTCCACACCCTTTCATACACCTGTATAGTTACCATATGAAGCTCTCGAACATCTCCGGACATGATAGTGGTCACTTAAAATAACGACAAAAATCACATTTACTGTAAGTCATTCACACGTACGTATTTCACAAAAATAGGAAGCAGTTTTGATAGGACTTTTCAGGATCTATAATTGAAAATAATATTCTAACATCAATGTATTCATCATTCTTCGATGCCTACTAAAAATGACAGACATTTTAGTAATTCATCGACATGCTTCCCTCAAACTCTATACCGCTTAAACCACCATGATAGTAACAAGTGGACGCACGGAAGGACAACATTCATGTGTCATCCGTTTACCAACATTTACGTAATTCGTCAACATGGTTCCCTCAAAATTTACACCGGTAAAAATTCATGACGGTCAAAAGTAAACTCGCCAGGAACCATTAATAAGAACATTCCAACATCGATGGAACAATAATGTAATTCATCAACATGCTCGCGTATAGAACCATGATACGAGTAGTAACTAGTAGACTCACCGGGAACCTTTAAAAATCCATCGTCTATTTACCACCATGCTACCATTAAAATAATATAGGTACATAATTCGTCAACAACTTCCATCAAACTCCACACCGATTATATCACAATGACGGTAAATAGTAAACTCGCCAGGATTCGTTAATAAGAACATTCCAACACCAATGCAACATTTACGTAATTCGTCAACATGCTTCCTTCAAACCCGACACCGCGTTATACCACAATGATAGTAACGAGTAGAGTCTACTTGGAGTATAATAGACTAACCAGGAGCCGTTAAAAAGAACAACATCCATGTATCATCATTTTACCAACATCTACGTAATTCAGCAACATGCTTCCCTCAAATTTTACACCACATATACCACCATGATAGTAACAAGTAAACTCATGGGAAATGTTAACAACATCCGTTTACCTACATTTGGGTAATTCATCAACATGCTTCCCTCAAAATCCACACTGCGTTATATCTCTTTGTAGACTCATCAGAATCCATCAAAAAGAACAACACCGATTTATCATCCATCTGTTTACCAACATTTGTGTAATTCATCAACATACTTCCCACAAACTCTATACTACGTATACTACCATGACCCTTAGATTCACCAAGAACCGTTGAAAAGGACAACGCCCATGTATCATCTGTATACCAACATTTACGTAATTGATCAACATGCTTCCCTCAAACTCCACACCGCGTATATCTGTTTATGGACTCACCAGGATCCGTTGCAGCTGCAGCAGCAACACCAGCACAGGCAGCGGCGGAAGGGGCCGCGCGCCGCGCCCAGCCCGCGCAGCCGCACGCCCGGCAACTCACTCACCGAGCACATCTGTAAGCACAACATCACGCTATCAGCTGCCGTACTGCCCTACTGCCCTCACTGTTCCTGTGCACAGCTGGCGCTGTGGGACGCTAGCTCCGGCTCTGATCCCCTGCTGCCGGACCTGAAATACACACACTTTAAGGCTCCGTAGTTAGCGATCAAAAAGAAGAAGGTTTAAAAGGGGGTATACATACAAATACGAATATTGGAGGGAGCGCGCTAAATATTTAATGCACGACCTATTTACGATAGAGCAAAAATCTCTCGACAAAAATATCTGAAGGAACGCGGGCGGCGTTTTCTTCAAATAAACGTAATCCCCTGTTTCTCTCTGGATTTTGACACTTGTGCAAAATTTTTTAAATATAATATTGATATCAATCATTTGGCATGTACCTACGTTTTGCTTTTTTTGATAAGTTATTTCTTTTAGTAGTTAGGATCCTCCAAAAAAACTTAAAATTGCCTAGTTTTCACGCTTTCAACGGATGTTCAGTATACAAATTTAACAATGTATTTTAAAAAAAAGCAAAACGTAGAAATATAGAATATTTTCTTTTAATACAGAATGTGAAAAAATCTTAAAAATCGTTCCAGTTTTGGAGGAGAAAACAGCGGAATACAAAACAATCAGCTATCAGCCTGATGCAGTTGAACCTTCTGCTCAGTATTTGGAGGGGTAACAGTGACAGTTATAGCATCTAGGTATGTGGAAAAATCGATTTTTCTCCAACAAAAATCGATTTTATTAAGCGATTTAATTTTAATTGAACCTCTATGATGTTTATAAACCAAACATGACATTAACGCCGTCTGTGCGTCTACGATTACATTTCTTTTGTGTTTTAAAAGCAGTTTAGTTGAAGTTTCTAATCAAATTTTTATTTTATTTTATTTTTTTTTTTTAAATACATAAACGGCTATACTGCCTTTTATAAATAAACATATAATAGAGTACAAAAGTAAGAAAAATAATATCATTACATAATAATAGTTTTAAACTTAAAAATAACATACAATTATTTTATATATCACAACAAAAAATAACAAAAAAGAACAATGAGAAATATCATCATTTCATTTCAACATGTCCATATTGCGTATATAAAGTTACATTATGGAAAAAATAAAAAACTTAAAAACTGAAACTTCAAAATAACATACAATTATTTTGTGTATCACAACAAAAAATAACAAAAAAAGAACAATGAGAAATATCAACATTTCAATAATCAACATGTCCATATTGCGTATATAAAGTTACATTATGGAAAAATAATTTTTGAGTGCATGTTTATATTGCGCTAATTTTAAGAAAGATGAAGTCAACAGAGTCAACGAACGAACGAAATTAAAAAAACCTTTTAATTTCGGTTGATTTTTTAAAAATTAATAAAACTGTGATTAAAGATATTTAACAGTGTTGTAATTTACCAATTATTCAAAATTTTCGGCGCCTGTGATTTCTCGTAGAAGTAGTATTTAAAGAAATAAACTGTATTTTTTTCATATCTATAACACGTTAAATAACAGAACCAAGAGTGTTTTTATAATTTTCGGACTATCCTTAACGATTTTTTTAATCGATGGAATTTCACAAGTATGATTATTTTTTGAGTTTTATTACTCTGCAAATTTATAGAGATTATCTTAAAAATAAAATATATTTTTTCAAGACACTAAAAACTTTAAATGTTCAAGAGAAGAATCTTATAAATCGGTAGAAATTCGGAATGCACAGCCTTAAGTTGGACCATGTTATGCGTGAACCATCCAACTTAAAAAAAAATAGATAAATACGTTTCATCATTTTATATACATATATGTAGTAGCTTTTGCCCCCGGCATCGCTCGCACAGTATTACAGCACATACTCGCACATATACAGGGGGTTCCCACTCCATCTCCTCCACCTTCCTTATCCCCACTGCACTCCCCCCTCCCCTCCCTCCTACCCTCATCCCTCCACACCCTCCCCCTTCCCCCCACCTTCCTCCTCCCCCCTCCCCTTCCACCTCTCCCCTCAACACCACCCCCCCCTTACCAATCCCTTACATTCATTTTTCAAACAGTTCGCGTGCCACCTATTAAAGCGTAACTCTCAAACTCACGCAGTTTCACATTTATAATATTAGTATAATTTTAACTATCAAAGAATCTCCATAGTAACCTAAACAAATAACAAAATGACGGCGCATATCAAATAATTACTTATGGTTACCAAGCAACGCTTTGCTTTTCGTCTGGACAATAAACGTATAATAAATAATTTCATGACGCCAGAGCTTACCAATATTTACAGCCTACATTACTCGCAAATAATGTGGCTTTCTATTAGTGAAAGATTTTTTAAATTCCATTCAGTATTTTTTGCGTAAAAGAGTAACAAACACACATCCATACGTCCATACAAAATTTCGCTTTTATAATATTAAAATATGATATATATAAAATGATGAAACCTACTTCATCAACAATGATATTGTCATCAACTAAAGACACCCAACCGAAAAGTTCAACATTGGAAACATGTTTGGGTTCACAGTTTTCAGCATTTTGTCAATTCATTTCATTTCTGAATGGTAGTTTTACACTTGGCCGACACTAATAGTATCTTCCACTCCTGGATCTTTTGGTCACCATAATACGTTACCATTATACGTATGGAACGAATCAACATATAAGGATGAACAATCTGAACGGCACGGGTTGAACAAATGATACTTTTAAGATACGGATAAAAACTGCGTATGTAATGGAAATTGGAAAATATTTAAATCCTTAGAAAAAAAACATTAAGAATCAAAACATTGGTTGTCCGAAAAAACTACCTTTGTTGTCTGAGTAGATTTAAACATGCAGGTACTAACTTATAACTTCACTTTCTTCGGTTCGCAACATTTCCTAATAATTCGAGGTGGTATATATTAGGGATGTTATGGATATGAAATTTCGGATCTGGATACGGATATAGGAATAATATTATACCGGTTTCGGATACGGTTACGGATATGAAATTATTTCGGATTATCCGTTAGTTTCGGATAATTTCGGTTACGGATATTAGAATTTTAAAATTATAAAAGCAAAATACAAATGGCAAGATTTGACTTTTATTTCTAGTCTATGTTATCATTTGTTTTTTTACAATCAGTCAAATAAATAACTATTATTATAGCCACTTTTAAGTGCTATGTTGGTTACTATTACCTACTATCGTCCCAGGAACCTCTATTTTTCAAAGAGACTGTTATTGACAACTGTTTTTTACAGTCTTGTAAAGATGTTAGCTGTTGAGGTAGTTGTTGTTGTTTTTGTTGAGTATCCTTTTTCAGTAACAACAGTTCTTCATATTTAACAATGTGTTTTGATTTAAGATGAAGTTTCAGAGTAGTAGTACCACCTCTTTTGCGTGAAAAGTATTTTACCGCATTCTGTTTACATTTTGCAGAATCAATATTAATTTCATCAAAAACTGTCCAAATTAAACTAGACTTAGGACGCATTTGGCCTTTTACTATTTACAATTTATTTACACAACACTTTGAAACCAGTGGCGGTTCGTGGTCTTTTTAACAGGGGGTTCAGAAATCCAAAAGAAGATATATCTAATCAAAATTTACTTTTAGAGGAATTAAATTGTTGAATGTTTTTTACAGCAATCCACGTTGCTAATTATTATTGTTTTTACAACAAGAATAGTTACGTAGAATATATAAGTGGACGCGGAGGCCTTTTGTAATGATTACAAACTTATTTTATAATAATACTAGCTGATCCGGCGAACTTCGTACCGCCTCAGAATCAAAAACTGTTGTCAACTTATTAGCTGAATTGATCTAAATTGTTTCTCCCTGCGTATACCATACCTTGATCTAAATTGTTTCTCCCTGCGTATCCTTTTCCCTCTCGCGTTCCCTCTCCCTCTCCCCACTCCACTTCTCCCCTTCCCCCGTCCCGCTAACCCCCCTTCCTGAGTTCCTTTCCCCCCTCCCCCCTCCCCCGGTTCACAGTTCAATATTATACCCCTTACAATATTGCTGCAGTTCTTTCAAAATAGGAGAACTCGTTCCATACAAAATTTATGGGGAAAATAATTTTCTTCGGAGTGGAACACCCTTTACTTTTAGGGGTATGAAAAATAGATGTTGGTCGATTCTCAGACCTACCAGATAAGCACACAAAATTTCATCAAAATTGGTCCAGCCGTTTCGGAGGAGTATGGTAACAAACACCGTGACACGAGAATTTTATATATTAGATTATATATATATATATTAATGTTTGGTTTTGGGGTAGGTCAGGAAAACTCACTTTTTTTTTTAGCCCTCCGGGTACAGGCGAAAATCGACCACTCTGCCTGTCGAGTTTCACCGACCGCAGAGGTCGATTTGGCCGAGCAAGGCTTGTGGACCGGGATTTCATACAAACGGCCGTTCCAAAAAAACGCGTTTTGGTGATCCGATAATCGACTCTTTTCCCCCTCGATCCGCAAGACCTCACGGCGTATTGTCGCTGTTAAATACAGACTCGAGTGTAGGCGAGGTTATTTATAAATAATGCGCGTATTGGCGATATGGATATTTATTATAAGTAATGGCTATAAATACGTCCTAACTAACGTGTTGGCGGTTGGAAAAAGAGAGTGAGGAGAGGCCTGCATCTCCTTTTATATGCGGGATCACCTGTCTCGCTCTTGTATGGCCGGAAACAGGTGTGCCACCCTAAAACCTCTCTCACATCCTCCCCTACTTAAACGGGAGAATCCTGGCTACATAAGTGATACCTATAGCTACATATTTCATACAATATATTTTATATTTCATATTTCACATTTAAAATTAACAAAACATTTGTTTTTGTTCTTTCTGTTTCCCTTCTGTCCATTTCTGTCCATTTCGACTGCGAAGTGCTGTCACCTGGGCCGAAGCCTTCCTTGCCATGGGTTAGACCTGAAACATGGAGAAACAGAATTAGAGACACTTCTATTACGTAACATACCGGAGAGATCTAATTCGTCCGTCGACAATTCCAACGTGTCAGACGCGAATTCCTGGTTATCTTCCTCCTGCCATGAAACATGTAATTCCTTTAGCTGGTCTAAATGTCTTTTCCACACCATATTAGACTTGTTAATTTTTATGAAATATATTTTACTACCTTTTTTATCCACAATAACCCCAGGGACCCATAACCTATTACCCTGAGATCTGAAATCTCTAGTCATTACTTTCTGACCTATATTAAAACCTGATTTAACTCTACCCTTATATTGTCTTTTCTGATTGTTTTGGCTCTGAGTAACCTTTTTTATTACTTTGTTTCGTCGAGTAGAACCTGAACTACCCGTTCTATCCTCAATTTTCCTTGGAATCAGAGAGTCAAATACTGTTCTAATTTTTCTACCCATTAATAATACAGATGGCTCACATCCTGTTGTTGCGTGAACTGTATTCCTATAGTCTGCTAAAAAGTTACCTAACTTTTCTTTATAATCTGAAGGAAATCCATTATGTTTACAAATTTTTTTAAGGAAATTTTTACAAGTCTTTACTGTAGCTTCAGCTTGCCCGTTGCTACTAGGGTGATTGACTGGACTAGTGATATGTTCTATCCCATTTTTCTTACAAAAATTTTCAAAATCCTCAGAACAAAAACACGTACCATTATCACTAACTAAAGTTGCAGGAAAACCAAATTGCGAAAATAATCTATGAAGTATTTCGATATTTTCTTTTGAAGACAGACTGTTTACTTCCAGACACTCAATCCACTTTGAAGAAGAGTCTACCACCACTAAAAAATTTTTGTTATACAAACTACCATGATCAATATGTACCCTGAACCATACTTCAGGTTCATATGGCCACACTGCTAAAGAACTCTTTTGTGATTCTGGTTTAATTTCTAAACAATCTCTACAATTTTCCGTTATTTTCTCCAAATCTTGATTAATTTTTGGCCACCAGACAAAGCTTTTTGCAATACCTTTAGTCTTAAAAACCCCTAAATGAGATCTATGTAACATCTTTAAAACCTCTTGTCTTAAAGACTCAGGTACAACAACCCTATGTTGATATAAAACACACCCATTTATCAAAGACAATTCTAACCTTTTTTCCCAAAAAATTCTAATACAGTTACCACTTTGTGCCTTTTTTACTGATGCTGGCCAACCTTCGATAAGAAAATTTTTTACTTGACCTAACACATCATCCTTTTCGGTTTCGCTTTTTATCACGTCTAAAGACAAATTAAACCCATTATTCTCGAAATAATTAATGTAATCAGACTCTATCTCATCTTCACAGCTAACCTTTTCAATCGGACACCTGCTCAGAAAGTCTGAACAATTATTTTTCGATTTTACATATTCAATTTTAAAATTAAACGAACCTAACATAATAGCATATCTCTGTAACCTTGACGCGGCAATCTTAGGTACTTCTTTATTTTCACCTAAAATTCTCACTAACGGCTGATTATCCACAACTAAAATAAATTCTCTGCCGTACAAATATTGATAAAACTTCTTAATTCCAAAAATAATTGCTGTTGCTTCAATATCTAGAATAGAATAATTCTTTTCCGCTTTAGTTAAAGTTCTGCTTGCGAACCCAATCGGTCTTTCTACGCCATTTTGAAACCTATGAAGTAATGTTGCTGCTACCCCATTAAAACTACCATCTGTGACAAGTTTCACAGGTATATTTTCGTCAAAATGCGTTAAAATCCTATCCGAAGTTAATATTCTTTTAATTATCGCAAAACTATTTTCTTGTTCCGTACCCCATTGAAACTTAACATCTTTTTTAAGTAATTCGTATAATGGTGACAATATATTTGCCATATTTGGAATAAAATTACGATAATAACTAATCATACCTAATAAACTTCTTAAATTATTTAAATCACTAGGTGCTGGTGCATTTAAAATGGCTTCTTTATTCCGTTCACACGGTTGAATCCCTTGTTCACTTATTTTATAACCTAAAAACTCAATAACTTTTAAATTGAATTCACACTTGTCACTATTCACTGTTAGATTACAATGTTTCAACCTTTCTAACACGACACATACGTTTTTCTCTAAATCGTCTTCGTCTTCCCCTATCACGATAATATCATCCAAATAAAACGTCATGTTCTGTAATCCTGACAAACAATTTGCCATTGCCTTTGCAAATATAGCTGGCGCGGGAGATAACCCGTACACTAACCGCTTATACTGAAACAATCCTAAATGGGTATTGATTGTTGTAAAACGCCTACACTCCTTTTTTAAAACAAATTGACTATACGCCGATTTAAGATCGATTTTTGCAAAAACTTTCCCACCATTTACTTTCGTTAATAGCTCCTCTATCCTAGGTAATGGATATTTGTCAACTAATAACTGATTATTCACTGTCGATTTATAATCACCACATAATCTAATACTACCGTTTTTCTTAATTACTGGAACAATTGGACTTGCAACCTCACTAAACTGGACTTGTTCTATAATACCGTCTGACAGTAAACTTTCTAACTCCCTTTCGACTTTTTCTTTCAAAGCGAACGGCATAACTCTGTGATTACGAAATATCGGAATAGCGGTCTCTTCCAAAGTTAAATTCACTTCGTACTTATTAAATTTTCCTAGTTTATCCGTAAAAACTTCCGGGAATTTTTTTACTAATCGCTGCTTCAAAGTATTCTGTTTTATACTGTTTACGATTCCGTTAATCCCGACGTTAAAAAGATTCATAAAATCACGCCCCACTATCGATAACGAAGCACTTGTGACAACAACAAATTTCAAATTGTGACACTGACCGTTAAATTCCACTTGTGGCGTAATTGTACCTACCACTTTCACGAGCGTATTGTCAAAACCCCGTAGACTAATGTCTTCGTGCACTAGCTTGATTCTACTGAATTTACTGAAATAACACTCCTTGGAAATTACGCAACAAGATGCTCCAGAATCTACCATGAATTTACTCTTGATCCCGTCTAGTGAAACTTCAATAAAAAATGGTTCGACACTATTAACTTCACCCAACTTTGTGTCCGACAACAAAGTATTCACACTCTTACGTGTTGAGGAACGCTTGCACTGTTTTGCGAGATGACCCTTCGTACTGCAAATTTTACATAAATAATTTTTATATCTACATTCCGTCGCGATGTGATTATTGTGACCACAAACGGTACAATTTTGTTTCACAGCGTTCGCTGGCGACTGTGACCGTGCCCTGTTGCTATGCCCGAAACGCTTCACGTCTCTGTCTTTCACACGCGAATTATTAAAAGAGAGTCGACCGGCCTTGAGCTGTACATTAGCGTAAACCGTATTATCAACTCGGGACTGCGCTTGAGTTGAAGCTACGAGGTCAATGCACTCGGCGACTTGTAAACATTTTTCGAACGAGTGTAATTCACCCTCGAGAAATAATTTTTCCCTTACCTTTCCTGGTTTACAACCTAAAACAAAGAAATCCCTTAAATTTACTGATAAACTATTCCCAAATTTGCAATTAGTAGAAAGAGACTTTAACCGCACTGCAAACTCACGGATTGATTCGTCATTTCTTTGTTTAGCACTGTAAAACTTAGATCTCTCTTCAAAAAAACATTTCGTTGAACAACAATACTCATCAAGTTTAGATATCAAATCTTCTAACTTAATATCTGTTACCTTTTTAGGAATGCACAAATTAACCAATAAGGAAAAACAATCATCTTTCAATGCATTCAGGAAAATAGCCCTTTTTTTATCATCCGATGCAAACTTTTCATCATTCACGAGGAGAAATTGTTCGAGGCGGACTTTGAAGTTCTCCCAGTTCCCGTCACGCAAACTGAAGGACTCCAATCCTCGAAACTCCATGTTCCCAATGCCCAGAAGGTACCCAAATAGAGAGAAAGAAAACAGAAAAAACAAAAACTTCCCAATGAGGCTTCTTCTTCTGCCGTCTGCTCCCTGGACCCTGCTCCGGAAACTGCTCCTTGACCCTGTGAATTGATGGCTCCTTCCAGACCCGTCACACAGTAACACCGATGGCTACCCCAGATCACTCCTGCGACCTGGATCTCCGATCCTTGACCCTCAGAGATGCCGATTGACGCTGGACCTCCCGTGCTTCCCCCTTCCGAAAAGCTGGCTGGCTCCAGTGTCTTCTTGCACTTCACTCCTTGCAGTGAAGTGTTGGAATAATTTCGGTCCGGCCTTTCTTACCGACCCGAAATAATAATGTTACCGCGTATTTTGCCAAATTTTTGTGCCAAATTTTTTTGCGCGTCGATTCTTTTCGCGATCTGCCGTATTGTCAGAATCGTGTACCGTAGGCTGCGCCACTGTTAAATACAGACTCGAGTGTAGGCGAGGTTATTTATAAATAATGCGCGTATTGGCGATATGGATATTTATTATAAGTAATGGCTATAAATACGTCCTAACTAACGTGTTGGCGGTTGGAAAAAGAGAGTGAGGAGAGGCCTGCATCTCCTTTTATATGCGGGATCACCTGTCTCGCTCTTGTATGGCCGGAAACAGGTGTGCCACCCTAAAACCTCTCTCACAGTCGCTTAAAAACGAAAAAGACGCTTACGCCCTTTCGATTTCCGTCGCCCGCCTCGACCCGCAGGCGATAATCGACCTCCGCTCCTCGAGTTTCGCCGACCGCAGAGATCAATTTGGCCCGAAAGGGGGCACGGACGGCGTTCTCTGCGGGTCAGACCAGATTTCATATAAAAAAGTTGACGCAGGGTTAACAGCGCTCCCAAACGGCGAAAACTACAATTAGATCTCTCACCGACGAAGAAATTCGACCTCAGTTATATTTCTCGCCGACAGGTTCACCCGTTAAAAAACGTCGAATCGTTTAGTAAAGAGATTTCCCATACAAAACTGATTTTTCTAGGGATTTATTCGAATTTTTTTAACGGCGTTTTCGAAAAGAGCGGAGAAAAATTGACATTTTAAAGGCCCTTTGCGGGAACTTAGATTGCGGCGAAAACAAACATTTTGCACGAAATGTTTTTGATTAAATAGAAGGTATACAAGTTTAAGAAACTTTTTAAATTAAAACATGTGTAGCTTCCCATTTAAAATGTTACACTATATTGCATCAAATATTGAAATTTTTCTGACATTTTCTGAAATCGATCTATCATCAACAATGCATAATTTTCCAGCCAGTTAATATAAACTCGAGGTAGGTACTGGCGTTAAAAATGTGAATGATTTAAATGCAGAAAATCGCGGTAGGTACCTACCGTTCTATTGAATTATTGCTAATTCGCTAAGTATTTATTGAGAAAACGCGTAAGTAGGTACCTACACCAACATTATTTTTCTCGGTATGTACTAGGTAGGAACCATCTTACGAGATTTTTTCCTTTAAATGTTAAATCGAAAATTAATGATATGAAATGAAAAAAATCATCCAAGATGGTAATTTTTGAAATATGTAGGAACACGGAGGTTGCTTCTGGATAACCACTGTTGGTATGAATGTTATTTTTAAATTAGTAAAGTTCATTTTCACGTAATGTGCGGTTTTTATTTATTCAATTATCTTCAAAACTTATAATATTTATTATTATTTATTTAAACTATTATTTCAAAACAGAAATAATTACGGAACTTGAATAGAATTTGAACAGAACTTTCACAGAACGTTAAAATTAACATGAAAAATTGAAGATTTTTAAATAAATTTTTTGAAAAACCCAGCCTAAATATATTTCATATGTTTTTTTTACGTATGTGCAGGTACCTCTACATAGAATCTATGCAGGTACCTACATGCACATAACAACTCAAAATCTGATGATATTGCTTACGATTTTTTTGTAAATGTATAATAAAATTGCTTGAAGTGGAATGGTATAATTTTTTTCAAAAATATTAAATTTGCATACCGCTTTTTTTGTATTTTGTATTTTAATGATAATCATTCAACGTGGAATTGGTATCGCCGCCCCGGGAACCATTCATTGGTTTCTATATACAATAGTGAGCTCTGGCATCATGAAATTATGCATTGCTAAACTTTTTTTTTACATTAGCTCCACACAGGAGGCACCGAGGAAAACAATTTCCCTAGGGGCCTATGTCATCTTTGAGGATGCTGTGTGGAGGGTTTTTTGAGGGAAAGAAAGGAGAAGAAGATATAAGAAGGAAAAGGGTATGAGGGGTGGGTAGGAATCTGGGGGTCAGTGTGGCCAGGAGTAACGGACGTATGAATCTATTCCTCACACTGCGGTGCGAGGCGAAGGGTTGGGAGAATCTGGCTGGAGAGATAAAAAGCCTCCCTCAATCAGTCTCCTCCAATTCAGCCCGCCATGCAGTGGTAGGTCAAACGTATCCGCCACCAAGACCGAGACAAACCTCATCCCATGAACCCGGGCACCCCTGCTAAGTCATCAAACGTAGCGAACCACTTAGGTGACCTTTGACAGCGGTGTTGGTTCATCCGATTGCGATGAGACTTTTGGAATTTGATGTGTGCATTCCCGCGATGGTTTCTGAATACAATAATGATCAATCGGGATACAATAATGAACCGGGCGACCGAAGTAGGTGCACATTTCTCGCTTTTTGAAAACTAAATGTACCGGGAATGAATTAATGAGGCGCGAGAGGGGGGGAGGAAAAAGCTCCATACAGGAGACCCTGAGGAAAATAATTTCCCTCACGGTCATGTCATCTTTGGAGATGCTGGATGGAGGGTTTTTTAAGGCAAAGAAGGAGATGAGAGTTCTGAGAAGGAAAAGGGTTTAAGGGGTGGGTAGGAATCTGGGGTTCAGTGTGTCCTGGTCATCCGCCTCCAAGACCTAGACAAACCTCACCCCATAAATCCGGGCACCCCTACTAAATCACCAAACGTATCGAACCACTTAGGGTGACCTACGGCATGAGTGTTGGTTATCCAATAAAGGTCATCTTTGGGGATTTTTATTTCTACATAACATTATATACAACGGTTACCCGGCATGCGTTGCAAGATCACTGTAACCTCGGGGTCAACTTAACTGTAACGGTTCCATTCCAAGTTCCGGGAAACTACATTATAATGCAAGCGCCTTGCAAACGTCTGCACTATATTATAACATTATATACAACGGGTTCCCGGCATGCGTTGCAAGGTCACTGTAACCTCGGGGTCAACTTAACTGTAATGGTTCCATCCCCATTCCCGGGAAATAACATTTTAAAGCAAGTGCCTGCAATATATAAAATGATATACAACGGTTGCTCGGCATGCGTTGCAAGGTCACTGTAACCTCATGGTCAACTTAACTGTAATGGTTCTATTCAAATTCCTGGGAAATTACATTTTAATGCAAGCGCTGCACTACATAACATTATATACAACGGGTACACGGCATGCGTTGCAAGGTCACTGTAACTTCAGGTTTCTTCATATATTTAATTTAACACACACTCCTCCTCGCTTCATCCACGTTCACACGCAAATCGCATAATTTTTTAACCCGTTAGTTGCATTTTTGCAACGGGCCCCGCTAGTATATAGTATTGTTTGGTTTTGGGGTAGGTCAAGAAAACTCACTTTTTTTTTTAGCCCTCCGGGTACAGGCGAAAATCGACCACTCTGCCTGTCCAGTTTCACCGACCGCAGAGGTCGATTTGGCCTAGCAAGGCGTGTGGACCGGGATTTCATACAAACGGCCGTTCCAAAAAAACGCGTTTTGGTGATCCGATAATCGACACTTTTCCCCCTCGATCCCCAATACCTCACGGCGTATTGTCGCTTAAAAACGAAAAAGACGCTTACGCCCTTTCAGATAAAAAAAATTCAGTGCACGTTTCAGTACTTTGACTTTGCGACAAAAATTAAGCGTTTTTTGGCCTACAAAATTTAAAGAAAAAAACTGGCGGCGAAAACTTGAACTCTAATAAATTCACTCAATTCGGCTCGGTTACACTTCCCGCCGACAAGTTCGCATTAAAAACCAAGAGATGTCTTTTTCCATTAGTTTCAATGCAAATTAAAATGCTAAGAATATCGAGTCAGGTCAGGATTAACCCATCTCTTTTTGCATGCTCGCGAATGCTGAGACAGCTATATGTACATTTGAAATGTCAGTTTATGCTAGCGAAACGGACCTCTCAGCGGTTTCGGTTGGGGAATACGGAATTTCGGCCCAGAAAACGATTTCTGCTTTGATATTTTTAAAAAATTTAATAGAGTAGAGGAATACGCATCTTTTGATAGCAATATAATATAAGCATCTCTTATAAAATATGTCAGTAGAAGCTGACAAACATCACACATTTCCTGAAAAATTCATGTCGAAAATGCGTTCTCAAATTATCCGAGAGTATTGAATTACTGGCCATATGAAAAAAATGCAATTTATAACGGGGCAGGTACCTACCGTTTCCATCGAAAGAAAAGTAACTAAATACATAATGTTGACGCAATTTTTATTGAGAAAACGGGTAGGTACCTAGAGCAAAATTATTTTTCTCGCGGTTTACTAGGTAGGTACCTACCGGCTTAGGAACAGAATTCTTTCATTTAAATATTTAATGATATGAAATTAAATAATCACTCCAGATGGTCACTTTTTGAATCTATGCAGGTACCTTCCTGCACATAACTACTCGAAATCATCTGATGATTTTGCTTATGTATTTTTTTTGTAAATGTATAACGAAATTGCTTGAAGTTGAACGGGATAATTATTATGAAAAATATTAAATTAACATAACGCTTTTTTTTGTATTTTGCATTTTAATGATAATCATTGAACGTGAGATTGGTACCGCTGCCCCGGGAACCATTCATTGGTTTCTATATACAATAGTGAGCTCTAGCATCCCAAGTCCCGGGAAACTACATTTTAATGAAAGCGCCTTGCAAATATTATAATATTATATACAACGGGTACCCGGCATGCGTTGCAAGGTCACTGCAACCTCAGAGTTAACTCAGGATGAAATTATGCAGTGCTAAACTTTTTTTTTTACATTAGCTCCACACAGGAGGCTCCAAGGAAAACAATTTCCCTAGGGGCCTACGTCATCTTTGAGGATGCTGTGCGGAGGGTTTTTTAAGGGAAAGGAAGGATAAGAAGATATGGGAAGGAATAAGGTATGAGGGGTTGGTAGGAATCTGGGGGTCAGTGTGGCCAGGAGTAACGGACGTATGAATCTATTCCTCACACTGCGGTGCAAGGCGAAGGGTTGGGAGAATCTGGCTATCCGTCACTAAGACCTAGACAAATACATACAGTTTCAGAATACAAAAGTGAGCTTTGGCATCACGAAATAACGCTAGAAAAAGCCCGTTCTGAATCCTAGGGGCCTGTGTCATCTTTGAGGATGCTATGGGGTGGGTTTTTTAAGGGAAAGGAAGGAGAAGAAGATATGGGAAGGAAAAACGTATGAGGGGTCTTTAGGAATATGGGGGACAGTGTGGCCAGGAGTGACGGACGTATGAATCTATTCCTCAAACTGCGGTGCAAGGCGAAGGGTTGGAAGAATCTGGCTGGAGAGGTCAAAAGCCTTCCAATTATTATGGAAACGGAAATAATTACAGAACTCGAATTGAATTTGAACAGAACTTGCGCAAAACGTTAAGATTAACTTTAAAAAAGGAAGATTTTAAATTTTTTTTTAAACAACAGCTTAAATTATATTCTACATAGGATCTACGTAGGTACCTACCTGCACATAACAATTTGGATTCATCTGATGATTTTGCTTATGTTTTTTTTTTGTAAATGTATAATAAAATTGCTCGAAGTTGAACGGGATAATTATAATGAAAAATATTAAATTAATAAAACGCTTTTTTTGCATTTTGCATTTTAATGATAATCATTGAACGTGAGATTGGTACCGCTGCCCCGGGAACCATTCATTGGTTTCTATATACAATAGTGAGCTCTAGAATCCCAAGTCCTGGGAAACTACATTATAATGCAAGCGCCTTGCAAATATAATAACATTATATAAAACGGGTACCCGGCATGCGTTGCAAGGCACTGTAACCTCCGGGTCAACTTAACTGTAATGGTTCCATTCCAAGTTCCGGGAAACGACATTAAAATGCAAGCGCCTTGCAAACGCCTGCCCTACATTAAAACATTATATACAACGGGTACCCGGCATGCGTTGCAAGGCACTGTAACCTCCGGGACAACTTTACTTAACTGTAAAGGTTCCATCCCAATTCCTGGGAAATTACGTTTTATTGCAAGCGCCAGCACTACAGTACATTATATACAACGGGTACCCGGCATGCGTTGCAATATCACTGTCACCTCGGGGTAAACTTAACTGTAATGGTTCCATTCCAAGTTCCGGGAAACTACATTATAACGCAAGCGCCTTGCAAACGCCTCCACTATATTATAAAATTATATACTACGGGTACCCGGCATGCGTTGCAAGATCAATGTAACCTCGGGGATGGTTCCATTCCAAGTTCGGGGAAACTATATTATTATGCAAGCGCCTTGCAAATGCCTGCACTTTATTATAACATTATATACAACGGGTACCCGGCATGCGTTGCAAGGTCACTGTAACCTCAGGTTTCTTCATATATTTAATTTAACACACACTCCTCCTCGCTTCATTCACGTTCGCACGTCAAATCGCATAGTGTTTTAACCCGTTAATTGCTTTTGCAATGGGCCCAGCTAGTATATATTAATGCTCAGTTTGGAAAACTCACCTTTTTTTTCAGCCTTTTCTGACACCGGTTTCATACAAAACGACTGATACAGAATTGAAGTGCGACCCTGGCGACGGAAACTGTAATCTCTCACTATCCGACGAAGAAATTCGGCCGGGGTTATGTTTTCCGCCGACAGGTTCGCCAGTCGAAAGACGAAAATCCATTTCGGAAGGAAACGTGTCAAAAAGTCCATACAAACGACGGTTCCAGTTTTGGTGATGCGATAACGGACTCTTCTCCCCCGCATCGCGTACCACTTTACGGCGTATTTTCGCTTGAAAATGCAAAGACGCTTAAGCCCTCTTACTTTCCAGCCCAGGCCTCGGCCCCGCAGGCGATAATAGACGGTCGCTTCCTCGAGTTTGGAACGTGCCAAAGTCCATTTTGGCTTGGCGGCGAGTCAGATAATCTTGAGATAGGTCAGGATTCCGAGTGTCAAAAATTTAGCCTAAATAATACAGACTTTTCAGAGTTTTCGGTAGTGGTTTTACGGTACGCGGCATTGCGACCCGGAAACCGATCCCCGCTTAGATGTTTTTAAAAAATACGTTACAATAGAGAATTCCGCAACTTTTAATATCAAAATTATATACGATTCTCATATGAAATATGTCAGGAGAACCCGACGAA
This sequence comes from Limnephilus marmoratus, assembly GCA_917880885.1. NCBI lineage: Eukaryota > Metazoa > Arthropoda > Insecta > Trichoptera > Limnephilidae > Limnephilus > Limnephilus marmoratus. The sequence continues at coordinate 53,180,036 of OU862917.1, read as the reverse complement.
AATCAATAATTTTCTGAAAAATTCATGTCAAAAACGTGTTCCTAAATTCTTCGATAGTGTAAAAATTGCTGGCCATCTGAAAATAACACAATTTATAACGCGGTAGGTACCTACCGTTCCATCAAGTTATTGCAAATTCGTTAAAGAGAAGTATTAAAGTACGTAAGAAAAAACGCGTAGGTACCTACCCAAATATTATTTTTCTCGGTATATACTAGGTAGGTACCGGCTTATGAAGCATTTAAATATTAAAAGAAATCACTCAAGATTGTCAAGTATTTATTGAGAAAACGCATAGGTACCTACACCAATATTATTGGTAGCGACTTATGAACTTCTTTCCTTTAAATGTTAAATCGAAAATTAATGATATGAAATGAAAAAATCACCCAAGATGGTAACTTTTTGAATTATGTAGGTACACGGAGGTTGCTTCTGGACACCCACTGTTGGTGGGAACGTTATTTTTAAATTAGTTCATTTTCACGTAATGTGCGAGTTGTATTTATTCAATTATCTTCAGTATATTTATTATTATTTATTTATACTTATTATTTCAAAACAGAAATAATTACAGAACTTGAATAGAATTTGAACAGAACTTTCAGAGAACGTTAAAATTAACTTGAAAAATTGAAGGTTTTTAAATATTTTTTTTAACAACCGAAGTGAATTGAACCGAACGACTGTACCAAATTGGATAATTATTTTTTGTTGTGTCCAGGGCAGGGTTTGTAAAAATTACTGGTGAGCTCTGGCATTATGAAATTTGTTTAAAAATGAGTAGCGGAAATTTATGTGCGCGCATAGCTTCCGAACGACTGCCCATAATTGGATAATTCTTTTTTTGTTGTATTCGTTATTGTGAGGACAAGGTTTTTATAAAATAACTGGTGAGCACTGGCATTATGAAATTTGTTTAAAAATGATTCGCCGAAATGTAAGTACGCGCATAGCTTCCGAACGACTGCACCTAATTGGATAATATTTTTTTTGTTGTGTTCGTTATTGTTAGGATAAGGTTTGTATAAAATTACTGGTGAGCTCTGGCATTATGAAATTTGTTTAAAAATGAATCTCTGAAATGTATGTACGCGCAACGAACTTCCGAAACGAACTTCAACAAACTTCCGAACGACTGCACCTAATTGGATAATTCTTTTTTTTTTGTTTTGTTCGTTATTATCAGGACAGGGTTTGTATCAAAGTACTGTTGGGCTCTGGCACCATGAAATTATGAATTGCTAAACCGTTTATCCGATTGTGATGAAACTTTGGGGATTTCATGTATGCATGCCGGCGATGGTTTTTGTATACAATAGTGAGCTCTGGCATCATGCAATTATGCATTGCTAAACCGTTCATCCGATTGCGATGAAACTTTTAGGATTTGATGTGAGCATCCAGTCGATTCATTCTGTATAAAATAGTGAGCTCTGGCATCATGAAATTATGCATTGCTAAACCGTTCATCCGATTGCGTTGAAACTTTTGGGATTTGATTTGCGCATCCATTCGATTCATTCTGTATAAAATAGTGAGCTCCGGCATCATGAAATTATGCATTGGTAAACCGTTCATCCGATTGCGATGAAACTTTGGGGATTTGATGTATGCATGCCCGCGATGGTTTTTGTATACAATAGTGAGCTCTGGCATCATGAAATTATGCATTGCTAAACCGTTCATCCGATTGCGATGAAACTTTTAGGATTTGATGTGAGCATCCAGTCGATTCATTCTGTATAAAATAGTGAGCTCTGGCATCATGAAATTATGCATTGCTAAACCGTTCATCCGATTGCGATGAAACTTTTGGGATTTGATTTGGGCATCTATTCGATTCTTTCTGTATAAAATAGTGAGCTCCAGCATCATGAAAATATGCATTGCTAAACCGTTCATCCGATTGCGATGAAACTTTTGAGATTTGATGTGCGCATCGAGTAGATTATTTATGCACCAAATAGTGAGCTTTGGCATCAAGAAATTATGCATTGTTAAACGGTTCATCCGATTGCGATGAAAATTTTGGGGTTTGATGTGCGCATTCATTCTGTATAAAATTCATTCTGTATAAAATAGTGAGCTCTGGCATCATGAAATTATGCATTGCTAAACGGTTCATCCTATTGCGATGAAACTTTGGAGGGGGCGTCGACTACCTGTTCCCTTTGTAGGTGCTCACTCCTCGCTCCATCCGCATTCAGACATCGTTTTTTCTTCATATATGTAATTTAACACACACTCCTGCTCGCTTCGTCCACGTTCACACGTCAAATCGCATAGTGTTTTAACCCGTTAGTTGCTTCTGCAACGGGCAAAACCTAGTTTGTATATTATTATACAACAAGTTTCTTTTATTTTATCATCTTTTTAATAGGTGTTCAGCGCACAAACGCACTTTAGAGAAAACCGCCACTGTTTGAAACTAAGTAAGTAGGTAGGTGCTCGCAAATAATAAGTTTTAATATTTGTACACCCACAATCACAAAATAAATCGGACGGCTCGGTCGGGCAAAACAAACAAAAACATGTCGTAATCTGTTATTTAGACTCCGCCTTTATCCGAAACTATCCGAAACTTTTATATCTGTTTCGGTTACGGTTACGGATATTTTATAATTCGGATATCCGATAGTTTCGGTTACGGTTACGGAGCTCCATAACATCCCTAGTATATATAGTTCAATTTGCTCTGTACTGCGGAGACTTCGGTGGTTCCGCGCCTTTTCATCCGGCAAAACATCCCCCGATAAACATCTCTGACAAAATATCCTAGCGACAAAACATCCCCTAACAAAATATCTACTACAACCTAACTAACCTAACAACAAAATGGGACAAAAATAATACAGAAATCTTGTAAAGACAATAAATTATTATTAAAAAAAAGTTAAACGGGATAAAAATAATACAGACATTCTGTAAATAAAGACAATAAATTATTGTTCAAAAATAGTTAAATGGGATGAAAATAATACAGACATCCAGTAAGTAAATACAATAAATTATTGTTCAAAAATAATAAAATGGGACAAAAATAATACGGATATCCTGTAAAGACAATAAATGATTGTTCAAAAATAATAAAATGGGACAAAAATAATACAGACATCCTGTAAAGACAATAAATTATTGTTCAAAAATAGTAAAATGGGACAAAAACAATACAGACATCCTGTAAAGACAATAAATTTATTTTTCAAAAATAGTTTTTAAAAAGATTTGAGCGTATTGGAGATACATCTTGTCCTTGGGATATTACATCGAGGGATATTTTGTCGGGGATATTTTGCCGGGGGATGAAAACGCGCATTGCCTACCGACTTATGTTAGGTGTAGGTACACAGAAAATTAAAAAAAAAAAAAAACATATCGTCGCCGTCGGTATCATCAAAGGTGTTAGGTTAAAACTCTTTGGTTCATCCCGGTATTTATAATAATAAACTTGACATTCTTAAAAATAATCGAAAAATTTATCTATTTGAACTTTATTACCTATGGTATTTGTTCCCCACAACCTTCAAACACTCTACGCCCAAAATATTCATTCAAAATTAATATTACTCATCGTTACGCAGAATAAAAATGAACGTTTTCGTCAAGTAAAAGTTTTGCCAGACGAGATTTACAAACATGTGGTTTACATTCGCAGACCATTCAGTCAAAGGTAATTATAATTCTGATGAAAAAAATTGCAAACATTACATCAAAATATCTTCATAAAGAAAATTACTTACCCGCATTCCAATCCGATTCATACATAAACATTTAACATAATACACAGTACACACATTCATAGAGAAAATATTATATCTTTCCAAGTAGCATCTCGCGTATTCCTTTGATGATAGCACACGCGAGTATATTATATAAGATGTTTATACAAGTACCTTAGAGATTCAGCTAATTATACCATGTTAATTTCTCCGTGAGCGTAAGAACTCCGAGAAAATCCCAGAATGTGAGGATAATTTATCATAAAGCTGGCAACACCAGCCGTGAGACTCCGCCCATCACTTGCTCTATTTTTTGAGTATTTTAATATATTGTCCATGGTTATAACAAGACGGCAACATTATCATTATAAAGGGGTTAGGCGCTGCTCAATTTCACGTAAGTACTGTACGCTGAACATGAAATTTCGTACATGGGGTTGTAAGCGCTAATTTCCGTAGCAAATTAAGACAGAATGAATTTATGGTAAATATAATTACATTTATTTTTATATTTTTATTGGCTGCCTTTATGTATAATTGCACGATTTTTCCCTAACTAAATGTAATCTAGACAGTGTCTTGAAAAATACATCTATTTTATTTATTTTAATGTGCGACATACTTTTCTGCTGGGGTGAATATTTTTTCATTTATTTTTGGAATAACTTCAAAAATAAATAAGAGAAGCTTATTTTATTAGTAATATTACATACTTTTTTTTTAAATATTTTCAAAGATATCATTGATAGCATTGCTGCATACCTAAGTAAATATATGGTAAGAATGAAGAAAGAAACGAGTGTGCTTTAAACCACACGACTGAAGTAAATTTTCAAGACTAACCTCGCCCAATGAACCCAGGTATCCCTGCTAAGTTACCTAACGTAGCGAACGGGGTGACTTAGGGGTGACATATGACATTGGGGTGAATTATGACCATGGGGTGACCTACTACCTTGGGGTGACCTACGACCTTGGAGTGACCTACGACCTTGGGGTGACCTACGACCTTGGGGTGACCATCCATGTCCTTATCCTCATCCTTATCACTCCCCAAGTCAAGCGTGCGTAAAGGCCGGACCGTTCGCCTAGCAATCGATCACCGTTTGCATCGATTACCGTTCGCATGACATTTTTCGTAACAATCACCACTTTTCATAACGCATTCACCAGCTTACCCCCCCAATTCAAGCGTGCGTAAAGAAGTTTTACTTCAAAAACATCTTGAGATGTATATTTTTGCGTTGTTTAACCCGTGGGGGGCGGATCTCTGCATTTGCAGTGCTGAAGAATCGTGTCCACGGTACGAAGTACTACCATCACAGTCTCGACCTTGAACGTTCATTTTCGGATATTTTTTATTTTTATTTTTTTTTTTGTTTTATTTTAGAGAAAGTTAACAGCAAATCAGAGACTCGCAACAATAACATTTGGCTGTCATCAGTTCTTTTGTTTTGCTCTTTCAAAAAATATTCTTAAACCAATCTTTTTATTGTGTTTTGGCTGTAAAAAGTTTAGTGTGTTGGAATCTTCTCCCCCCTGATCTTCCAGGAGTCACTTCTTGCTGCTCATTTACAGATATTTATATATATATTTTTTTTACTTCTGTCACTTTTTATTTTAGCTGTAAATTTTTTGAACAATGGAGGAGGATTTCCCTCCTGTACCCCTTACAAAGCCCCCAGATCCCCCTCCTGACCCTCCAGATGGAGACATTTCAGATAAAATAGACTTTTCAGAACATTCAAACATTTCAGACAATGAATCTGTCATCCTAACCTCAATTAAAAAAAGAAAAATTAGTCCCCTTTCCCCAAAAAAACATGATTCGCCTTTGTCTTCTCAGTCCCCTCCAGCTCTTCCTCAACCTCCTCCAACAATCTTTTACTCTACTCATTCCCGTGGCCCCTACATTGTATATGCGCAAAAAACTGAACAAGGTAAAACCATCCATCCTCTTGAATTTGGTAAATTTCTTTCAAATAACAAGAACCTTTCGATTAAACCTGGAGGTGTTAAAGCCGAGGGTCGCTTCCGAATCTCTGTTGAATTCCTGTCAGGTTCAGCCGCCAACAACTTTATCAAAAATATATTTATTTCATCAAATTCTAAATTCAAGGCGTACATCCCAACTTTCAATGTCACTCGAATGGGCCTGGTCAGGGGTATCTCGACCGATCTGTCCATTCCAGAAATCCTGTCCTCACTTTCAACCCCCCAACATATCGGCAATCCCATAAAAGCCAGGAGGCTAAATTATAAGGACACCTCTGAGGGCATCGTTTCCTGGAAGCCCTCCCAATCTGTCGTCATCACATTCGAAGGACAATCTCTTCCCTCCCATATTTATTTATTTTTCAACTCCTTACCAGTTGAAATGTACACTTATCCCACCACTCAATGTTACAACTGCTGCCGTTTTGGTCATACCAAAGCTGCATGCAGATCCCCTCCCAGATGTTTCAAATGTGGAGAAAACCACTCGGCTGACCAATGTTCTTCTCTCTCTTCACCTAAATGTTTTAACTGCTTAGGCGCTCATTCCGCCATTAACTCTTCTTGCCCCGAACAATCTCGCCAAAAAAATATAAAAATTTCTATGGCCTCTGAGAACTTGTCTTTTCTGCAGGCTTCTAAATTATTCCCGCCTGTCAAAAAATCATTTTTCGAGGTTTTATCCAGTAACTCTTCATCCAACCCTCTCGCCTCCTCCTCAACATCTTCCCGTTCAACAAAATTCACATACAAAAAGCCTATCTCTAAACAGGCTCGTGGATACGATCAGCATCAACACAACTCGCTTCTCTTAAATCCCAATGGTTCTCCTCTTTCACACGCCACAAATGGGTGCGCAAACAATTATAATTCATCCTCAGCAAACTATCAAAAGCTTTCTGAACAACTCTCCCAAGATAATTCTTCATTTATTCAAACTCTTATTATGCTTCTAATTGACCTAATTTCTTCTCAAACTAATCTACCGTCCAACGCTGCTTCTATTATTTCCACATTAAAATCATTTATCCAAAATGGCTCTTCAAGATGTCAGAATTCTTCAGTGGAATAGCCGCAGTGCTATTTCTAACAAATCAAACCTTCTTAACCTATTAAATTCAAACCTTGTTTCTGTGGCTGCTGTCTCGGAGACATGGTTTACTCCATCCACCCACTTTAATGTGGGAGGGTACTCCTGTCTCCGCGATGATCGCCCAGAAGGTACGGGCGGTGGTGCTGCCCTTTTTATTAAAAAATCCCTTCCGTTTTTCCCAATAAATAATATCAAACCCCCCAATGCTGACTTTCAAATGGTTGCAGCTAAAATAAAGGACACTTCCTTTGTTTCTATCTATCTTCCCCCAACATCGCACTTCAATAAACAAGCGTGGTTGCAAATTGTCCGTCAACTAAGCCCTCCTTTCTTTTTATTGGGTGATTTTAATGCCCATTCCCCCGTCTGGGGTTCTGCTTTCTGTGATCGAGACGGTCGAAGTGTGATGGATTTCCTAGATGAATCCAACTTTTTTCTTTTGAATGACGGATCTCCTACTAGAATCTCTCGCCCCAACACAAACCCCAGTGCAGTGGATCTCTCCATATGCTCTATTAATCTGGCACCTCTCTCCTCGTGGGTGGTGTCCCCCGACCCTTGCTCCAGTGATCATTTCCCGATCACCATCACTTATCAAACTTCTTTCCATTCAGACAAGTCCCATATTTCGACAAAGATTAAAACAAAACACACCAAATGGGACGAATTTAACTCACATATGGATAAGTTTATACAAAATTTATCCTATACCGATACATTATCTGTCAAAGATGACTATGATAACTTCAAATCAATGCTCGTAACTGCAATCAATAAATCAAATCCTCCCCCTAAAACCAAATCTCTCAAAAAACTCCCTCCAACTCCCTGGTGGGATGAGGAATGTTCCAAAGTAGTGAGAATTCGGAAAGCTAAATCTCTTTCCTATCGTCACAATATGACTATGGAGAACTATCTCGTATACAAAAATGCCGAAGCCAATGCCAAAAGGGTATTGAGGTCAAAAAAAAAATCCGGGTGGTACAACTTCTGCAGTTCAGTATCTCCGAACACTCCAATTTCGGAAGTTTGGTCTACGATTCGAAGATTTCGATCCTCCTTCAGTCCAACATCTCCTCGAGCTTCTCATTCTAAATGGATAGACGAGTTCTTGGACAAAATTGCCCCCCCTTCTGTACCTAACTTAGATGAAATAACTCCAATCCACAACACTCCTATGTCTGATCATTGGCTTGACTCTCCATTCACTTTAATTGAATTAAAAAATTGTTTATCAACAGTCAAGGACTCATCTCCAGGCAGAGATGGTATACCTTATAGCATTATCAAAAATAGTAATGATAATGTTCTTAATCACTTTTTAAGCATTTTAAATAAAATCTTCCAGACTGGCATAATACCTGATGACTGGAGTTCTCAAATAATCATCCCAATTCTAAAATTAAACAAATCACCCAATTCTGGATCCAACTATAGGCCAATTGCTCTTTCATCCACCCTTAGTAAAATTTATGAAAAATTAATTAAAAACCGGTTAGAATTTTTTGTCGAGAGTAATCATCTTCTCTCTCCATCCCAATTTGGATTTAGGAAAAAGAAATCTACACAAGATAACCTCGCCATCATCAGCACTGATATTAATTTATCCATTTCTAACAAAGAAGTATGTCTTGCAGTCTTTATAGACATAGAAGGCGCCTTTGACAATGTTTCCATCCCAATTCTTAAAAAAAAACTTTTAGGCCTTGGCTTACCCCTCATGTTTGTCCAATCTATTATTAATCTTTCTCTCGATAGGAAAATTTTCATTGAGCTACCAGATGTTACTCCTCAGAGTAGGTCAATTTGGAAGGGTTTACCCCAAGGCGATGTATTATCCCCCTTACTGTATAATATATACACACACGATATGCATGTCACCATTCCCCCTCAAGTAAAAGTTGTTGAGTTCGCAGATGACATAGCTTTCTTCTTATCATCCAAAATCATTCCATCCGCCGTCAAATATCTTAATGAAGCCATGGATGCCCTTTGCACATGGCTTACTTTAAATGGTCTTGAACTTTCAGTACAAAAAAGTCAGTGTGTTACCTTCTCAAATCGTCATAATAACCCCCCTGTTCAAATTTTATTTAAAAACTCTCCAATCCCCAATGCTTCCGAAGTAAAATTTTTGGGAGTAACATTTGATAGGAAACTTAGATGGTCTTCCCACATTAATAATATAGTTACTAAATGTGAAAAAAATTTAAATATTATCAGATCATTGACTGGCGTTTGGTGGGGTGCTCATCCTATCTGCATTAAGTTGCTCTACAATGCACTTATTCGAAGTCATCTCGACTATGCCTGCCCACTTTTTAGTACTGCATCCAAAAATGCACTCAGTAAATTAGACAGAATTCAATCTAAGTCATTGCGAATAATAACTGGCGCGATGCAATCGTCGCCCATCAATTCCCTTCAAGTAGAATGTTCTGATCCTCCTCTTTATTTAAGGCGTCAATTATTTGCTGACAAATTTGTTCTTAAATGTTTAAATTCTAAAAGTCATCAGATTATTCCCAGAGTCTCGTTGTTCAACGACTCAACACATTCATCTACAATCAGAGCTCGAACTAAACCTCTCCCTGCCATCTGTAAAAATTTTCGCTCTCTCTCAGAGCTTCAAATTATCAAAAATGATCTTCTTCCTTTGTACAAATTAAAATATAGTCACGTCACCCTATCCCCAACGATTTTAGAAGGGATCGGCATCCTTAAAAGTCATTCCAATCTCCCAGCCCGTACTGTCAATAATATGTTCAATGACATTATTTCTTCTAAATGGCCTAACTCTTCTCTTTTATTTACTGATGGCTCCAAAACTCCGGACTCTCCTAACTGTGGTATTGGTATTAACGTTTACCACAATAATTCTAATGAAAGAATATTTTATTCAATTTCAAACCAATTTTCAATATTTTCTGCCGAGTGCATTGCGATTATTGAATCTCTCAAATATATAATAAAAAATAATTTTGAACATTCTCTTGTTCTCTCTGACTCTCTCAGTTCCCTCCAAAAACTTAAAACAAGTCCTCTTCTTCATCCTGATGATCACTTTGTATGTCTTATTCGAGTATTGATAACCTCCATTCAAAGCTCTGGAAAAACTGTCACTCTGATTTGGATTCCTGGACATGTTGGCATAGTGGGTAACGATATTGCTGATTCCTTGGCAAAACAAGGAGCCTCTAACCCTACCGTTACCCTCGTAAACCATATTCCCCTGTCTGATATTTTTTCCATCATCAAAGATAGATCCCGCAATGTTTGGACAGAGTATTGGAACATTGCTAGTCAATCCAAGGGTGCCCGCTACGCCTCAATACAAAGGACTATCCCATCAAAACCGTGGTTTCAAAAATTCCCCCATTTTTCCAAAAAAGAAATTTCCTTACTTATTCGTATGAGAATCGGTCATTGTTCCGTTCCTTCTCACCTTTATAAAATTCATGTGCTTGACTCCCCAGATTGTACGTTCTGTGGTCTAGATGTGGGAACTTTAGATCACATATTTTTTGATTGTCCCTCTCTAAATAAATATCCTCTCTTCTATCAAGCGTTATCAAAAATTGCCTCTCCTCCATTCAACATCTCATCTCTTCTAAGTCTGAACTCTACTCCAATCTTCCATAAAATTCTGAAATTTGCACATTTAAATAAAATTAATATATAAATTCACCTTTCCTTTCTCTGTAATTATAAATGATGGCCTAGAACACCCTTGAAGGGTGAAAGCCAGAAATAATTGTAAAAAAAAAAAAAAAAAACAGCAAATCAGAGATTACAAAATAATAAAATAATAGGATGTTAATTATGCCAATTATGAACTTTCCACTGATGATACTTATAATATAAAAGTGTGATATGTAAGTTTTATTTTTTAGTTATAAAATATAAAAAAGGGGGGGGGGGGGAGGAGGAACATAGGAATAGGATTAAGAGGCAAAGGACGGGAATATACATATAGGGATTGAACTTTCTAGTTTGAGTCATGGTGCTTGGTGAGTTTTCGTTTTATGTTACGTAAAGTTGAGTTAAAAATGTCAATGTGGTAATAATTTGAGTTAAATGAGTGTGTGGATCTGTAGATAAATGAGTTCTGTTTGGAGTTAGTCTTGCAAAGAGGGAGATTAAAGGTAAGCGACTGCCTGCTGTTGCGATTTGGAACATGGAATGATAGGCGTTGAAGAAGATCAGGACAATCGATTAAGTTATGTGTAATTTTAAATAACATTACCGAATCTGCTATGTTTCTTCGACAAGTTAACGTTTGTATTTTGAAGAACTTTGCAGAGTCTTCATTACTAACATGAGATCGAAAAGAGCGGAAATTGAGGTACCTTAAAAATCTATTTTGAACGCTTTCAATTCTATTTTTGTGCACTGCATAGCCTGGATTCCACACCTGAGATGCGTATTCAAGGATACTACGAACATATGAGAAATACAGTGTTTTGAAAGTAGTAAGGTCTTTAAATTGTTAAGAGCGGATTATGAAACCAAGCATAGAAGATGCGTTAGTGACTATATGGTCGATATGTTTGTTGAAATTCAGTTTACTATCAAGTATAACCCCAAGGTCCTTACTTTCGAATTTGATAGACAACGGTACATGATTAATTGAGTATTCATGGATTAATACGTTATAACGTTATAATATAACCTTTACTAGGTTAGTTAAAGACTAAAATAAAAATATCACTTTATAAAGTACATCGTCCATGTTTTGGCTTTTATTGAGGTTTCTTGTTGACCCCTTCGGGTTGAAATATTCGTTTTAAAATAAACGATGTTATAATTACTAGTGGAAACGTTTGTAATGGTTCTTAGAACTATGAAAAGCAACGCCCAAAACGTTTAAATTTACGTAAAATTAAATTAAGTAAGTAATTTTTAAAAGCTTCTCTTTGTTTGAACTTTTTGTGAGTTTATTGTGCCTTTTTGTACGAACACAATACTCGCCACAGCCTTCAATAGTCGCAATGTTTGATCAGTCGTGTATTGTATTTTAAAGCACGCGATCTGCGAATCATGAGTCCATTCAATAATCCATTACACCTTCCCATTTGACGTTACTGAGGGCTGAGCGGTTACAAAGAGGTGAAAAATGGAGCATCTAACCAACAATTGAGGAGCGTTTTCACAAAGAGAAACGTGCAAAAAACTTTTTTTTTCTTAAGGCAGTTTTAGGTCAAAGTTTTATGCGAACTCGGGAATAATTTATGATAATCTTTAAAGGCAGATTCAATTAACTGTTAGACACGATGAACAATAAGAAATCTCAATTTTGACGAAAGAGAAATATCTTCAATTTGAAAAAAAAGTTCAAGAACGAAATTTCAGTACATTTTAGTTCCACAATATGCATTTTTTAAGACATGAAATATTTTGTTAGCTTTATCTTTCGAAGTGCCTAATTCCACCGAAAAAAATATTTTTTTTAAATGTTACACCTACCGTTGAATGCGACCAGGCAAAAATTTTGATAGCGAATCAGAAATAAAGTTACTTTTTTACATAACTGGGGGCCTACTCAGATAGTACCCTTGCAATATTATATACTAATGGCTTTATATACCTACCTAGTAATTTCACTTTTATATAGATGTAGGTGTAGGTACCTATGTAGATGTTTCACGTAGATAAATACATTGATTTTTGAAAATATGGATTAGCCATTTCGTAAACAACAAGACAACTACATAGAGAATAAGAATAAAACTGTGATCCGATAGTTGATCCCTCAGACAATTGGTCCAATTAAATTATTATAAAATTATACGAAGCTTCCGAAATGAGGTACTTGAGAGGAGTGGCAGGGGTTACGAAATGGGATCATATAAGAAACTCGACGATCTAAACTTCGAACCACTGCTTCTCTTCATAGAAAAATCGCAGCTAAGGTGGCTTGGGCATGTATTAAGAATGTCTGATGACCGAATTCCGACGAAAATACTGAGTGCGATTCCAGAGGGTAGACGTCCAATGGGCCGCCCCAGACACAGTTGGGCGAGGCGACTTCAGCAACTGTGTGAGCAGAGGATGGGACTGCCATGGACGGAGGCCGAATAACAAGCAGCACAAGACAGGGACGCATGGAGCAGCCTTGTTGATGCGGGGAAAAAGATGTGATAGGATAATAATTTTTTTCTACATTATTTACCGATTTCAAACCTAAAATCGACTTCAAAATTACCTTTAATAATAAGTTGGTATGGATACCAAACGAATTTATTTACAGTATCGATTTTCTGTACGTATACGCTGGCATATATACCTATAGTATAAAGTAGTATTTTTATCCTTGATGCATTTTAATGAAAATATATTTAATACTTTTGTTATTCGGTAGTACATTTTCTCTGCACACCTCTTCTGGGACACTTAGTTGTGTTTTGTGTAATAAGGTACACCGTATTTTAAACCGAATGCATATTGTATATAAGTATACTTGGGCGCCAACTGTCAGGGGAATCAACTGTCATGTAATCGAGTAAAACGATAAAATAAAACGTTTTGAGTAGGCATTCTGTTTGTGAAAACGCTCTTCAATTATTGATCGTTGATTATTGTCCGAACTACAATAGGCCGAGAGATAGGATACGGACGGTTAAGGGATGGTCTGATTCGAAATCCGATTCGAAACCGAACCCGTGTGCATAACTTAACCATAGACATAGCTAAAGTCGTTATTGTATCTGAATAGACTATTTTTTTTTTTTTAATTATTTATTTGGCTTTCACCCATTAAGGGTGATCTTGGCCATTTATTAAAGTAAGTTACATATTTTTAAAATTATTTACATATCCAGTTTTTTTTTTTTTTTAAATACTTAGTTACATTATCAATTTTTTTTAAATTATTTACATTTTCAGTAATTTTTAAATTAGTTACATTATCAGTTTTTTAAATTAGTTACATTTTCAGAATTTTTATAATTAGTTACATTTTCAGTTTTTTACATGGAATAGATAAATTATGTTAGCAAATATAGACAATGGGCCAATATGAATAATGAGACAATGATTATACTAGTTGTACTAACATACAGAGTTGGCAATAATAGGAATTACATTGTAGAGTAGGAAGATGTACAGGTTCCCAAAAATAGGAAAGTGTACAACTGTACATACAGAGTTAACACACAGAGTTGGTATTAGTAGAAATTACAAAATTGAAGAGTAGGAAGATGTACAGGTTCCCAAAAATAGGAACCTGTAGATCTTCCATACTTCCATCTTCAAACAGAGTAACATACAGAGTAACACACAGAGTTGGTATTAATAGTCATTACAAAAATGTAGAGTAGGAAGATGTGCAGGTTCCCAAAAAAAGGAACCTGTACAACTGTACATAATAACACTGCAAGAAACAATTGTATACATATGGAAGAGAAAGAAATGTGATTGATGCTTAAATGTTGAGGCCATTTTTGTAAATAAATTTTGCTAACAAACAGTGAATTTCAGGAGAGTTGAGACTAAGAAGGCAGGGTACACTTGTAGGGAATTCAATTTTAAGTTTTAACAATTCAGGTATAAAGTTTGGAAATTGGTCATTGATAGGACACTCAAAAAAATTATGGTCTAAAGTATCCTCTGAACCACAATCACAATAAGGCGAATTGACTATGTGGAATCTGGCGAGATGGCTAAGACAACAAGTATGACCTAAACGCATTCGAATAATAGAAGAGATGTATTTTTTAGGCATGGAAGTGTATTTGTGAAACCAGGGCTTGACAGGAATAGAAGGTTGAATTAAAGAGTACTGGTGACCTTTTAACAGAGAGGATGCTTTCCATTCAGTGGACCATTGGCGTTGTAACTTATTTTTTAAAATAGGAAAATAGTCTCTAACGGGAATAGGAATATTACTTAATGGACCATGAACAATGGATTCCTTAGCAATAGAATCAGCCCTTTCATTTCCAACAATACCAAGGTGTCCTGGGATCCAGGCCAAGACCACTGACACGTGAGCCAGCGATAAGGAATGCAGGAGGTCTCTGATAGAGCAGGTAAGAGAGTCGCTGTTAGAATTGAGAGGGGATGCGCTTATTTTTTGTAATGAGCTAAGTGAGTCTGAAAGGATGAGGGCATTTCTAATGTTGAGAGATTTGACGAGACGTAAAGCTTCTATGATTGCTATGCATTCAGCAGAGAAAATGGAACACTCTTTGGGAAGTCTGTGTGGGAAACACAATTTCCTGTGAGGTGCATAGACACTGGCCCCACAATGGGAGTCCGAACTGAGTTTGGAACCATCTGTGAAAATTTTTATATAATTTGGCCAGTTATTTTCAATAATTCTGTTGAATTCTGCATTATTGGATTGAACTGAGTTTTTAATATTTTTTTTACATATTCCTATAAATTGGTGCACCTTTGGATAGAAAGTAAGACTTTCATAGGGATAAGAGTATAAGGGGAGAGATTCATTGCGATAGGAGTTTATGGAAACATCCAGGAAAGTGTTGAAGCAATCATAGAGAAGGGGAGGAGAATGTTTTTTCCAAAATGGATTCAAATTAACCTCATACTTTAATGATTGAAGTTTAGGAATCAAGGGATGAGAAGTTATAGAGCATGTTTTGAAAATATATTTTTCTGCTAGGCATCGCCTTCTTATATTTAAGGGAGGTTCGCAGCATTCAACTTGCATTGCGTTGATTGGGGAAGATTTCATGGCTCCTAAGATAAGGCGAAGAGATTTTGACTGAATTTTATCTAATTTATGCGAATTTGAAGTGGACATTGGATCAAAAAGACAAGATCCGTAATCAAGATGGCTTCGGATGAGAGCATTGTACAGAAGTTTTAAAGATGATGGGTGAGATCCCCACCACACTCCGGACAGAAATCTAAGGGGATTGATGTTGCTTTCGCATTTCATGATGACATGATTTATGTGAGAATTCCAAGTAAGCTTTGAGTCTAAAAACATTCCCAGGAACTTAACTTCTTTAGAGATAGGGATGATTTCATCGCCAAATTTCACCAGAATTTCTGGGAGCTTTCGACGACGAGTGAAGATGACTACTTTGCTTTTGGAGGGGGAAAGTTCTAGGCCGTTAATATTTAACCACGCCAAGAGTTTTCTAAGAGCATTGTTGATTGCTGATGCTGCGATAAAAATATTACGGGATATTTTGTAGAAAGTCAAGTCATCGGCATATTGGAGTATGTTGCACAAGAATTGAATAGATTTTTCTAAATCATATGTATAAATATTGTACAGGAGAGGGCTTAAGACTGACCCTTGCGGGAGACCTTTGAATATGTGTCTAATGTGGGGAGGGGATTCAGACCCATCTACAAAAATAGATCTCTGGGAGAGCAAATTGACAATGAATTTTACCAATTTGGGCGGAATACCTATTGCCAGTAACTTTTCTTTCAGGATGGGGATATGAACATTGTCATATGCTCCACAGATGTCTAAAAACACTGCAATGCAATATTCATTTTTAGATAATGCTAATTTGATATCTGTAACAAGAGAGGAAAGGTTGTCAAGGGTACTTTTACCCTTTCTAAATCCAAACTGGGAAGGGGAAAGAATTTGATTTTTTTCTACGAACCAGTCCAATCTATTCTTAATCATTCTTTCAGATACTTTGCAAAGAGTAGAAGAGAGGGCGATAGGTCTGTAGCTCGAACCTATACTGGGATCTTTGCCACTTTTGCAAATGGGAATTATATTTTGAATTTTCCAGTCTGGGGGGATAATACCAGAATCCAAAAAGACATTGATGAGAGAGAGAAAGTAGGAAAGAGAATTGTCATCAGAATGACGGATGAACATATTCAGGATTTCATCCTTGCCCGGAGCTGAGTCATTGAGGTTTTCGGTGGCTCTTTTTAACTCATCAAAGGAAAACGGAGCATCTAACCATGAAGAAGATTTTAAAGTGAAAGCCAAAGAAGGAAGTTCATCAAAATTAGGGACATAAGGGGGAGCTATTTTATTAATAAAGTCATCAATCCAAATAGCAGAATTACGAGATGGCTTTGGCAGGGAAAAGGAAGATCTAAACCTGCGAATCATGGACCAAACCTCCCCCGCTGGAGTAGCAGGGGATATATTGGAGCAGAAATTAAGCCAGCTGTTTTTTTTTTTGAAACGGAATGTGCGTTTAGCAACAGCTTGGGCATTCTTGGCTGAGATGTAATTATCCATAGTCATCTGTTGGCAGTATGTCTTATTGGCTGCTTTCCTCTCCTTCAGCACTCTAAGGCATTCCTCATCCCACCAAGGGGGAGGGCGAGCCTTCGAGCCTACAGGGGAAGATTTGGGGATAGACTTGTCAGCCGATTTTAGAATGGAATCAGTCCAAGATTTATAAGAGGAGGTGCAATTATCAGAAGAAGGGGAAGGCAGGGAGAGGGAAAGATCCTGGAGAGAGTCTCTGAAACGGGACCAATCGGCTTTTTTTGTGATAAATTTGGGCTTACTTTTAAAGTGATCCAACCGTTGAGCCAAATTCAAAATAATGGGAAAGTGGTCACTGCCGCAGGGGTCTGAAGTAATTCGCCAGGAGATTAGTGGATAGATACTCGGGGAACAGAGGGATATGTCCACCGCACTAGGATTCTGTCCAGGGAGACTAAACCTTGTTGAGGATCCGTCATTTAGGAGACAGATATTCAAGGAGTCCAAAAGGTCAATTAATTTGATACCTGAGGGATCCGAGGAAGAAGAACCCCAGAGTGGGGAGTGGGCATTAAAATCACCCAAAATGACCAAGGGAGAAGAAATTTTGCTAAGCATGTGAACCCACAGTGGAAGGTCAA
This sequence comes from Limnephilus marmoratus, assembly GCA_917880885.1. Taxonomy (NCBI): domain Eukaryota; kingdom Metazoa; phylum Arthropoda; class Insecta; order Trichoptera; family Limnephilidae; genus Limnephilus; species Limnephilus marmoratus. Next base: position 53,162,420 of record OU862917.1, on the reverse strand, counting down.
ATGGGGTAGAAGGAGGAATATAAAGAGATACAAATGTAATATTAGAGACAGTGGCTGCCACTAATTGGAAGGATGAATTTGGGGGTTTAATGGAAATAGGGGAGAAGGGGAGAGAGTTTTTGATGAAAAGGGCTGCACCACCCTTCCCATCAATGCGGTCGTCCCGCAGACATTGATAGCCACTCACCTTGAAAAGTTGAGATGGCTTGAACCAAGTCTCAGAGACGGCAGCAATCGATATGGAGTGTAAATGTAGAAGTCGGATGAGGTCATCCTTATTGGAGGTGGCGCTTCTACAATTCCACTGCAGAATTGCTGCTGTTGGGGAAGCCATTGGGAAGAAGAGAATACAAAGAGGGGAGTAACGAGGCAGCGTTGGACGGTAGAGAATTATTATTGTTAATAACTGAGATAAGTAGCATGAGAAGAGTTTGAATGAAAGAAGAATTGTCATTGGAAGTATTGTTGTTTATGGAATTTGCATTTAGATCAGGATTGAAAGCACTGCTGTTAGTTGAATTGGAGTTAGAAAAGACGGAGTTTTGAGGAAATAGAGAGCTGTTGTTACCATTTGGGAACAAGAGCTGGGAGTTATGACCAAATTGATCATATCCAGGAATTTTAATTGGACGAGAAGCTTGTTTTGTCATTACAGTCTTCTTGTAAGACAAGTTTGAAGGAGCACTAATTTGGGGTTGAGAGGCAACTTCAGCAAAAGATTTTTTAGAAGGAGCTATTAATTTGGAGGCATAGAAGTAAGAAACGCTATTGGAGGCCATATAACTTTTTATGTTTTTTTGGCGAGAAAGTTCGGGGCAGGATGGATGAGTGGCTGTGTGCGAGCCTGAACAATTGACGCAAGTGGGGGAATTGGAAGGGGAGGAGCATTGGTCTGCTACATGATTTTCTGCGCATTTAAAGCAGCGGGGAGAGGAGCGGCACGATTGTTTTGAATGGCCAAACCGACAACAATTGAAACATTGGATTGTCGGGTATGAATAAATTTCCACCGGGAGAGAGTTGTGGAATAAATAAACGTGAGAGGGAAGGGACTGTCCTTCAAATGTCAGAACTACAGTTTGAGAGGGTTTCCAAACTACAGACTCAGACGATCTATCCTTGAAATTAAGACGCCTAGTCTTAATAACTTTTCCTGAAGATGCTGGAATAATGAGTTCCGAGATAAGCTCTTCTTCAGATAGGTCTACAGGAATACCTCTAACGAGACCCAAGCGAGAGATATTGAAAGAAGGGATATAGGCTTTAAATTTTTTTGCAGAGAGGGAGTCGATGGAATTTATGAATTTATTGGCATTCAACGCGGATGTGAACTCAACACAAATGCGAAATCTGCCCTCTGATCGGATACCGCCTGGGGAAATGCCAAGTGGTTTTTTTCCAATGAATTTACCAAATTCAAGGGGATGTAAAGAGTGGCCAGGAGAGTTGTTTTGAACATAAACTACGAAGGGAGCTTTTGCTGAAGTCGGATACAAAGAGAGAGGAGAAGCTACAGGAACTGAGACCTGAGACGAATCAGTTTTTGGAAGGTCGCAAACTTTCCTCTTTTTTGGAGTAGAAGATGGAACTTGAAGATCTGCTATCTCTACCTCACTACCAATGTCAAAAGTTGAAGGATCAGGGGGGGCGGGATCAGGGGGTTTCTTCCCCATGGCAAAGGCCATTGGGGCAAAAGGATATACTTAAAACAAAAATAAAATAACACTTACTGGACTTGGTCAGCAATAAACGAACTCAAAGAGGACAAAAAAACTAAAAATATAGCTGACTAAATGCCAAAAATTCGATTTTTCGTATTAAAACGAAAAAAACGCAACAGTGTTTTTCAACTGTCAAAATTCGAATCCCTGAATAGACTAACAAGCAGACATTTTGACGAATATTTTTTGAAGTTCTATTTTTAAATTAGAATTTTAATTTGATTTTACATAATTACAAAAAAAAACATAATTACAAAAACGTTTCTTCATTTAAGTTTTACATACTAAATCAAATTTCTAAAATGGCACTATTTTTGAGATTAATTTAACCGTTGAACACAAAACTGTAATTGGGAAAAGTGTAATTTTTCTTTGACAAACGTATTTTCGTTATATGTTTTTGGGGTGTTGTGCCGTGTTGCGCTACCTCCTTCTTTAGCCAACGTTTCGGACATCGTTGCAGTGTCCATCATCAGGGCAGATCCGGCAGATCCGGCAGATCCGGTAGATGTGTAATTTTAGTCGTGAAGTGTGTGCTTATTTACTTCGAAGCGATACCGTGTCGCCAGCAGCACTGACTTTCACCAGTACAAAATACTCGTGACAAGCAGTGGCGTCATCGCCGCGGAACGGAATAGAAAGTTCATTAAAACGTGGTATTTATGCTAGCCAGGGGAAAGTCCGTTTGCGAGATGCCGACGGAAGTGGCTCCATCTCTTAATGAAATCTAAAATTAGAAATCACAATGGTAAGAATTTAAGAAAAAATAAAATAAAATAAAAATTACAATTGTTAACTTTCACCAGTACAAAATAATCGTGACAAGCAGTGGCGTCGTCGCCGCGGAACGGAATAGAAAGTTCATTAAAACGTGGTATTTATGCTAGTCAGGGGCAAGTCCGTTTGCGAGATGCCGACCGAAGTGGCTCCATCTCTTAATGAATTCTAAAATTAGAAATCACAATGGTAAGAATTTAAGAAATAGAATTACAATGGTTAAAGCCAATTTAGTCAATATAAAACAAAATGGTTTACCACGAGCTCGCATTACTATATACTTAGACATGTTTTTTTTTGCTCTATTAATATTAAATGAATTTTACTAGAATTAGAATTACACTGGTTAAAGCGAATTTAGTCAATATAAAGTTATAACACAAAAAAAAAATAATAAAAAAATGGTTTACCACGAGCTGGCCTTACTGTATACTTAGACATGTTTTTTGCGTTTAGCTTTGGTGTAGCCGTCAATCACCGGATACCAAGAGCTATTGAGCTTAGCTCCGTCGTCTCTATTAATATTAACAGGATTTTTGTAGATTTCAATTGCCTCCGTAATTAGGCGTGCTCTATAAGTTTTAGGTCTTCCCAAGACCTCAGGAACAAATCCAAAGTAATGGCCGGTTTCGATTAAGTGCTCAGCGATTGCCGATTTATCAGGGTGGCCGAGTTTGCAAGCACGAAAGTGTTCTGCTATCCTTTTGGAGATCGTCCTCTCTGTTTGGCCTACATAAACCTTGTCACATCCGGAACAGCTGAGTTTATACACTCCATCTGCTTCCAGAGGAAACTTAGTCTTTGCAGACCTCAGTAGGTCTTGAATTTTAGTTGTGGCACCGAAGACAGTCTTGATGCTAAAACTCTTGATTAAAACTTATCTGACAAACGTATTACTTATATTTTTAACACAATTTTTTTAAATTTAGGTATCTCAAAAACGAGTCTAGCGGCCACTAAAGGCGGCCACTACGGTCCGCCGGAGAGGTCATACCTTTGCAGGTATGCCTGGGCAGGTAGACCGGAGCGTGTGTGGGAATAGACCTATGCGGTTTTTTGAACCTGCGCAGGCGACCGGCGCAAAATCGAAAATCAATTCTTTCGAAACGAACCTGCACAGGCAAACCTGCACAGGTAACCTCTCCGGTAGACCGTAGCGTGTATGGCTTACTTAAGTTGACACTTGTCGTGATGACTATACCTACTCTCGTTAGAAGCATTCAATAGAATCATATATGCCCACTCAATCACTGGTCAGTGGTTGAGTGGGCATAGCGCTTGGGTCCCACCCGAGCGTCGCGTGTTCGATTCCTCGGCTGGCCAAGTCCTCCATCACAACACAAGCAACATTTTCGGCTTTCTGTGGTGGTAGTAGGAGATTTTCAAACATTGTTGGGTTATTCGTAACCCGGGAATGTTTGTCTTTCTTTAAAAAAAAAAAAAAAATATACATTTTGTTATGCTCGTCATTTTGACAGCGGTAAGCTATCTAAGGTTAAAAATATTTTTGATTAATTTAACTTTAGAAGTGAACTAATCTAACCACCTCCGTGATGGAGCGGTTAGAACTGAGTCACTGGTCACGGGTTCAAAACTTTGCTTTGCAAATTGTCATTCGTTATTTCCTATGTAGATTATGTAGAAGGTATATAAATAACTTTATTTTATAGTATACCTTTTCTGGATTGGAAGAGACTATCAGTATCGCTCCGATCAGAGAAAGTGAGACGTTTATCGTATCTTATGGGAAAAAGGCACAATAAATTCCATAGTTTCTTCCTATAGCGAAACCTGCAATATTTCGTGAGTTGTAAGAAGGGTGACCCGACAACAGATCCGCCGGACAATAGATCCCTCTGTCAATTGATCCCTCGGACAGTTGATCCCCTAAAAGATTATTTCTTCAAGTGAGTATGCAAAGAAGATATGCGGCCGTACAATCAAAGTCGATATACTTACATCTGCAGGTGTCTTGAATGAAAATCCGCTGAACAAATAATTTTTCTAACATTAATTCCTACTCTACACGCGGTGACACCAAACGGCTTAATAACAATATACGACATCCTTATATGTGCAGTCGGCTTAGCATACAATATGACTTATTTTATCTGAGTACCACACAAGAGACTTAACTGCTCCCAACCGTCTGGAGCCAGTGAGACTATGGCATCACCAATTTTGGTATGTTGTGGGGCTGAAGGTTGTAGTCGGTTAAAGGGGTTTCAAGTAACGTTTCAATTCTGAATGATGGTATTACACCAGGCTGATATTGGGGAATGGAACCGTAAGAAAGGTCTTGTTTTTGTTTTATCTTTCAGTGACTTCCATTAGAACGTTTCTTTAATGAGATTGTCACCATAAATTCCGCAATTTCATGTCATTTACAAATTTATCATATTAATTAGGGCACGCCGAAGACCCTACCTATTGAATTTTTGGAAAATACCGAATTCCACCCAAAAATACACCAACAAAACGTTGACATCAATTGCGACCGACCGAAAAGAGTGAGATATCACGGAATATGCGCGGCAATACGCCATTTGAATTTTGAATTCTACTGGGTGTAACGTCACGAGACACAATTGCATACATTTTACCAATGTTCACTCACAACTTCGTCACTTTTGGAGCTATCAAAAAACTACCTTATTTACTCTTAAAATATAATACATTTCCGTTAAAAAAATCCGGACAACATCTATACGTTTGTATTAATACTGCTTCTAATAACGCTATTTACACTGGTATGTGAAAGACAGAGCAAACATTTTTTAATCGTTCTTTAAATACTCAGACTTTCTTCACTTGCAAAGTGTTTGGCCGGAGAAACACAGAAAGATCACCAATGCGTTGGAGTGATCTTGGTAATTGAAGAGAATTAATCCTTAGGAATGGAGGAGTATATCCATCAGGAGGAGAATATCCACTAGAGAAAATGGAGTGGGAGTTCCGATAATCAGCAATGAGGAAACATTTTTTTATCGATCTGTTAGCACGACAAAATGCAGAAGCATAAAAAATATGTAACGTAGTTTTCCGCTTATGTTAACGATAGCTGACTTCAGGCGAAGCCACCCCCTACACCACCTCCTCTCGCGGCCTTTCCACCACCGTTACACCACCCAACCACCCCGCACCACAACCCCATCTCTCCCAGGAACTACCCCTCCGTCTCCACCCCTAATAGGATCTAGGAAGTCTCCCGATAGAGCGGAAGGGAGAAGGAAGCAAAAGAAGGAAGGAAATCCGACACAGATATCCCTACGTCAAATGGTACCTGACTGAAAGTGTATTGAGGTTTGCTGCTTTATGATTTTATGGAATTCGAGATAAACGTTATTGAGTCAGCTTTCAATTGAGTTGGCGATATTTATACGCGGAAAAGGAGGAAATTTTGTAGATTAGTGCAGTGGAAGTGATAGAATAGTTTTGGTAAATGAGAAATTAACCAAATGAGGGGAAGCATTGTACACAAGATACATAAATAAACCCTTGATAATGCAGTATGGCGTATTAGGTTCTATAAGTAGTGCTTTTACCATATTAGGTTCTATAAGTAGTAAGTATTACATATTAGGTTCTATAAGTAGTGCGTATTACATATTAGATATTAGGTTCTATAAGTAATGCGTATTACCATATTAGCTTCTATAAGTGGTACGTATTTCATATTAGGTTCCATAAGTAGTACGCATTACCATATTAGGTTCTTTATGTAGCGCGAATTGCATATTAGGTTCTGTAAGTAGTGCGTATTACATAGTTCTATAAGTAGCGCGTATTACCATATTAGGTTCTATTAGTAGTGCGCATTACATATTAGATTCCATGAGTAGTGCGTATTATCATATTAGGTTCTATAAGTAGTGCGCATTACATATTAGGTTATGTTTAATTTAATTTAATTAAATCTATTCTTGAAAATACACTTTATAAATGATAACACTGGTTTATATGTACAAAAAATGTTAATATTCGGTATCTGAAAGTAAAAAGGTTAGTTGTAGCATTTTGTGAACACCTCACTAAAAAATCTGTATTCAGGTGTTCGCAAGTCTACGATTAAGTGCTAATTTGTCGACATAAGTAAAAATACGGTATCCCCCTTGATATTGTCAAGAAGGGTACTGTGACCCATGGCCGCAGAATCGTGTGCATAAATTTAAGATTAGTTGCAGTTAAAGTTAGATAAATAATAATAATTATATTGTAAAGCAGGTTAAGTATATTTTTCAATGGAACACGCGCCCAGAAAGTTCTTTGTTTTTTTTTTATATTTGAACCCAAATTTAGCTAGATTTTTTTTATAAATTGAATTTAATTATAAATTCAACTTTTTTTTTTAAATTTACAAAACCCAAAAATATGGGATAAACGGTGAAATCTAGGCGGAATCATTGGCTTTAAACCACAGTAAGCATTTTATATATGTTTCCGTATTAATATTTGAAGGTATGACATTAATTAAATCTAATGGCCGAATCGAAAAGCAAACACCCGGAAATGAGTGGTTATTTTAAACATTAAAAAACATAATATACTATCGTTAACAACCGATCGCTTGTGCATGCAAAACAATAATTTACAATTACATAAATATTACAATAATGTGCGCCGTTGGCCAATTATTTACGATTGGCTGAAAATAATTCTGTGATACCAGGAAAGTAAGCACGTTTTTAAATGAAAACAATATATTTTATATTAAAATGTTTTTGATTATAAATATAGGCATACGGAACAAATGTCACAAAGCGATGTGATTTTTTTACCGCATATGTCGCTCGTCCAGTTGATTAGTCACACATCTCCGAAAATTCGAAATTTGGGTTCAGTATGAGTATATATGTAAAAGTGTTCACTCTACCTGGGACAATACTCAGATTACCCATAAACCAATTTTGGAGGCGGGTATGGGTACCGCCGCCCCGGGAACCATTTACTGGATAACCAACACCTCTGCCATAGGTCGCTCCAAGTAGTTCGCTATGTTTGGTGACTTAAGAGCGTTTAACCAGCCAGCGGACGAAAATCCACATTTCGTCGAAAGTTGTTCTTCCGATCGTGCAGGGCGGTTACAATGAAAAAGATTAATTATTCTCCGTACCAGTTTTTTTAAATTATAACTCAATATCGCATTTATTTCAATCCAAATTAGCTTTAATTTATACCTTCATCCAAAAATGCTGAAATGCGTGATGATAAAACTATTAAAATAGTGTACTTTTTGTAGTTATTTTTTGATTATAAGTATTTATCATTTTTCAATAATGTCTAAATTTAATAAGAATGTTAAAAAAATCTGAAATATATTAGTTTGTAAGTGCGCAAATAAATACACAAATGGACCAATTTTCTTCAAGAAACACATGTAAGTACATATTTTTTAATGATTTTATTGAAACTGAAATTAAAACTAATACATAACTCTGCTAGATAATGTATTGATTTATTTTACTGCATGATTACATTATTTGAAATGGGTGTGGTATAATACAAAAACTTTTTTGAAAATTTAACAAATCTGCCAACGACCTATGGAATAACCTTATTATACTAAAAAATAAAAAAAAATTCTAAAAATTTATTACATAACTTCACTAGATAAAAGAACAATCTTTCGAAATCCATTTATAATTTTTTGTGGAAAAGAGTCAATACGTCTAAAAACTTTTTTGAAAATGACGTATTTCCGGCTTTCTCTGGTAATGCCCTCTTAATCGGGGTGCCCGGGTTCATGGGGTGAGGTTTGTCCGGATTTTGGCAGTGGATGCGTCCGCCCACCCGCTGCATGGCAGGACAAATCTGGAGAGAATTGTTGAGGGAGTCTCTTTGACTTCTCCAGCCGTACTTTCTCGGAACATCGCCTTGCAGCGCAGTGGGAGGGATGGATTCAAAAGTTTGTCACTCCTGGACATACTGACCTCCACATTTTCTACCCACCCCTAATACCCTTTTACTTCTCAGAACTTACTCTCCTTCCTTTCCTAAAAAGATCTTCCACACAGCATCCCAAAAGATGACCTAAACCCTGAAAGCAATTAATTTCCTCAGGGCCTCCTGTGTGGATCTAATGTAAAAAAATATCAAAAAATGAACACTACCAAATTTTGCAGAAAAATTTACGGGGAATAAATGAAAAATTGATGTTTTCTGGGTTACTAGTAAGGAATTTCAAAATGTCATGATAATGTACCGGACCGTTATGCTTCCCGGTGTCATTTTATGATAAGCATTCGAATAAAGCTTTACTCATTATCTCACAACATTGTATTTGTAGATGTCTGACTAATCAACTGGATGATCGATGTATGCATGCAACGATGCTCAACCTACAATCTCCTGTAAGTAAAATTATTCAAAATTTTGAACAATCGACAAGGAATCTCTACTTTGGTCACCCTTTTTCGATATTTAGCTGATCTACATTTCAAAAGCTCCATTTTTATCAGCGAAAAATCAACCTTCCTATAATTACACATTTATTAACACCGACAATCCACCAAAGGTTCATTACCCCATCCATCTAAACGGGTCCATTCAGGAAGTTATCGAGCGGCAAACAGATTGGAGGCTTCATTTACGGCTAACGAGTTGCCAACGTCCCAACAAGTACCCCTCGACTCTAATGCTATATACTCCACTAGTAGGTAGGCTACCGATGGTGGTTTTCTCTGAGGACCGTGTGTATAACATAAGTAAATATGAAAAAGACAAACATTAATTGTATAATTTTACTACATTTTGAACCTCATGTCGCTTAATCTCTTAACTCATAAATCCGGCCGAGCGTGAAAATTCGTTCATAGGAGCGGAATACAGAACGCACATATGGACATATAATTCTTATTAAATATTTCATACGAATAATATTCTGCCTCTTAGAAAGAGAGGTGCATTACCTCTCTATCTACAGGGCCAAAATATTCATATTTTGTCTCACCACACATTACTTGGACGTGACATCCGGGATTTTAAAAATTCAACAGATTTCACTTTCGAAAATGAAAACGAAACACAATATAAATAAGGAATTATTATTGCGCACATTTTTTTGCAATAATGCGGGTTTTTTATTACCTTCCCAACAATCGTATAGGTCTCGCAAGTTAAGTTGACTTCATCACAGTACTCACACAGATGCAAAACTTTCATACAGCGTGTTTCGTTTTGGGCTTTTAACAAAAAAGCAATTAATAATTATTTCACAATTGAGAATTCGAATCCAAAGCGTGTTTAAATCGATAACATAAAACTAATCTTGTTTTACAACATTTTTATAGAAATACTGAAATTAGGAAGAAAAATAAGTTTATTAACTAAATGCGATAATCTTCAGGATTGAATTCAAATGGGTATTCATTACGGACATAGGATTGAATTTGGATGTCTATGGTATTCATAAATAACAACATGCCGCTGACACGTTTAATAGGCATAGATTTTGAAAAGTAAACGACTGTTAAACTTTATTACCAAAAGAAACATCGGTTTCGGTTGGGATAGATGGAAAAACATGCATTTAAATTCGGTTTTCATTCAAAGTTAAAAATTTCCCATATAAAACATCTCCATTGCCGCCATTTTTTTACGGATTTGACATTTGTAAAGTTTCGTTTAAAACTCAATACGCATGAATTACTTGGTTTACCTAAACTAAGAACCTAATGTTGAAATGAAGTGTGATTTCCAAAACCTGGGCTTACAAATTTGACTGCTTATGGGTTATTTATTTTTTATAAATACGTGTTAGCAATCATCAGCAACACTAATTATTTAATTATGTACCAGTCATCATCAGCAACTATCTATACGTATATTATCTAAAATATAACAGATTACTAACACAAAGGTACAAAAGATTAACTGTTGAATAGTTACTAGTCTGTGATACTCCAGTCAAGGGCGGAGGTCCAGGTCCAGTCGTGGTCAAGTCACTAGAAGTTATAATTTAATTTTGATAATAATAGATACAAGTAAAAAGTAGGTCCACCTAGGTCCTGGACCCAGCCCAGGGGGGGTCATGACCCCCATGACCCCCCCTGGGCTAAATAGTGTTTGTAAATTGTGCAAGTTTAATTTTTATTACGACATCATGGAGTCTTGTTACGTTACGAAACGGAACGTGGCTAATCACTGAATGGACCAAATCGTGAAATTTTATTCCGTATGTTTAATTATTTTACTTATTCATAATGAAAAAAACGGTGGTCGGTGTCCCCCATGACCCCCCCCCCCCCCCTGGATCCGCCCTTGACTCCAGTTGCCTTAGACGTCAAATCATACAAGTCATTTATGCTTAAAAGTTGACCACCGTTTTTTTTCATGTGTAGTGACCTATGGTAGGTGTGTTGGCTATCCAATAATGTTACCCATGTTCTCAAGTTTCCCTTAATTGTTTGGTTTCGGTTTCCTCATAATTGTATTTTTATGTTTAATATCCGAATTTATGTCAGAATATTTCTCATTTCTGAACGCCAACTGCCTTTCTGTTATATATTATATTTTAGTTTTAAAGTTCTTGTTTTGTCCTGTGTTAATAGCACCGTTATTTTCTATTATTATTATTGTCCTGTGTGTGCTATAACAGCACTACCTTTGTTAATTTTGTTCTCTTGTCATTGTTTTGTAAATACTGTATATTCTTTTATTATTTTCTCAATATCATAAGGAGCACTGTAGGATTATTTTTAAATTTATTATAGTTAAGCGCACTTGAAGTGAAATGTCACAAAACTGCTCTAACAAAGTTATTATTATTATTAGGATTATTTTAAAATTTATTATAGTTAAGCGCACTTGAAGTGAAATGTCACAAAACTGCTCTAATAACGTTATTATTATTATTAGGATTATTTTAAAATTTATTATAGTTAAGCGCACTTGAAGTGAAATGTCACAAAACTGCTCTAATAACGTTATTATTATTATTAGGATTATTTTAAAATTTATTATAGTTAAGCGCACTTGAAGTGAAATGTCACAAAACTGCGATTAAGAGATAATAATAATTATTATTATATCCTCTTCCCAGACAGAAACTCCCGTGAACAGAAATTTAGTTCGAAATTAATAGAATACTAAGTCTTCACAACTTTTATTATTTATAAAAACCAACATGTTTCATGAGCAACGCTCACTTCTTCAGGGTTTACTTAAAACTAATTATTATAAATAATAGACATACCTACACAATCGTGTCAATGGAAATGTGAGAATGGATAGAGAGAAGAGGGGCAATAGGGAGCAATTTACAAAGGGAACAGGTTAAATATTGGGTCATTTAAAAACAATTTTTGATTATTAATAATATTCAAATTCGCATTCACGCTCTTTCTGATTTTTAATATTCCTAATTTATCCAACTGAATGCCATTAAAATTAGAATGTAATTATTCTATTCCATTATTGAAGTTAAAAGTGTGAGAGATTTCATTTTTTCCCCTTGATTGCACCCTCATTGAGTATGGCCAACAACCGCCGCTGTAGTGGGTAGTGTACTATTAGGTTGTACAGCACTGAGGTAGAGTACAGGTAGAGCTAGCGAGTGCAGCTGCGGTCTATTCTGAATGTGGCTTCATTATGATTACCACTTGGCTCAGGTCAATCATGAACTACCGTCCGCAAGTTTGCTCTAGATGGGAATTAAGTATTTTGAGGGAACGTTGGGGAAGGTTAATTACGAGCATGTTGTTAGTGGAAAACTAGTATTTTTTCTAATAATCGCTCGCTTTGGTCTCAAATTGTAGTAAATTTAGTCTTCTTTAAAAATATTTATACTGACTATATCGGTCAGACCCTTCCTTCACTGAGATATTGAGCAAACACTGAAAAAAGTTCGAAAATTTCATGGTTTTTTGGTCCACCGCCGCTAGCACAGCACTTTGGAAATTTCAAATCTGTTTTTTTTTCCTAACAACATATAAACAATTCAGAATGACTGGACCTTTTGCAAGCACAACCCCCTTTTCATGTTTAACTTGACTGGACTAAATGTGGTTCTACTAAACTTAAAACCACATCAAAGATCACCGCATAAAAATTTTGCTCATTTATTTTTAATATGTGAAAAACATATTAAAAATTAATGAGCAAAAATTTTTTATAATATCTCCAACTTCTGACATTTCACATACATTCTTATGGCAGTATGTTAGACTAGCGCCTCCTAGCGGTGTGAGTTGTATGCCTTTGGTTGAACGCCTTTGTTTTATTTTGTTTCGTGAATTTTAATGGATTTTACGTGCAATTTGTTCTTTTAGATTTCACTTTCTACAGCAAACCTAGCCCAGTTATTAATATTTGGATTTTTTTGGGATAGTTTTTTATAATTATACTAGTTGATACCCGGCATGCGTTGCCTTTCAAAGAAATAAATTGTTTCTCTCTGCTTGTCTCCCGCATCCCCTTCCCTTCCTGCGTTCCCCTTCCACCTTCCCCGCCTTCCCCTACCCTCGTCACCTTTCCCACGAACCCCACCTCCTTCGTTACCCTTCCCCTCCTGCCTGCCCTCCGAATAGAAATACACACATTTTCAAACCACTTGCGCACATAGTAATTTTTTTAATACAAATTTCATAACGCCAGGGCTTACCATTATATATATAGCAACACTCTTCTGCTAAAATGCAATGTTCTGTAAAAATTTTGAGTCAATACTTCGATTACTTTCCGAGATTTACGGACACAAACAAACGGAACCTAAATTAGGGACACCCTAATCACCTAGCTTTATGAAAAATACTTTACGACATATTCTCATACCTACCAAATATACATTAAAAATTTCATAAAAATCGGTGAAGCCGTTTCGGAGGAGTGCGACCACAAACACCGTGACAAGAGATTTTTATGTATATACTCGTATGTAGAATTTCCATGTTCTAATCCACTTTTTACTTAATCAAGAATATTTTATTTTCCTAAGATTTAATGAACTCATTTTCATCTCATATTTAACGAACTCATATTCATTTCACGTTCAACTTATTCATCAACTTTAGCGCAACACGGCAAAACACCCCAAAAACAAATAACGAAAAAAACTTCTTTTTTTTTACATGAGCTCCACACAGGAGGCCCTAAGGAAAATAATTTCCCTCAGGGCCTATGTCATCTTTGGGGATGCTGTGTGGAGGGTTTTTTAAGGAAAGAAAGGAGAGGAAGTTCTGGGAAGGAAAAGGGTTTAAGGGGTGGGTAGGAATCTGGGGTTCAGTGTGTCTTGGTCATCCGCCTCCAAGACCTAGACAAACCTTACTCCATGAACCCGGCAACCCTGCTAAATCACCAAACGTAGCGAACCAGTTGATGTTTGCCAACGATTTTTGGCATTCTGAAAGTCTACTTGGAGTATTTTGCTGTTTGTAATTATTACATCCGTAAACTGCACACTTTTAAGACATTTTATTAAATTTTGTACAAATATTGAACAAAACACAAATTAGAAAACGCAAAAAACCGCCATCAACTACTAAATAAATAAATTTTCTTAAAAATATTTCAGTTCCCACTTATACTACTTGCGAATCCAGAAAATACAAATTTGTAAAATAAAATAAAAAAAGAAACATTTTTGGACGCGAGGTCTACTAGGTTCACAAAACTACTAGGAAAGATCTAACCCACTACAATAACAAAGTTATTGATACTCGCCTATTCATACTGGTACATTAGATAAAAAAATCTAAAACTATTCATTGAAAAACAATTTGTAAATAAATTCGTATAAATTATCTTAAAACTATACTTTTTTACTTAAATTACTCATGGTGCGATATATATTCGAATACCCACGTTACCCGCATCTTCAGCAAAACAGCGTATAACCCATAACAGCCGTATTAGATGCAGCATCGTTGCACAATTCCCGATATTGCAAGGGATGGGGGTTGGGAGGTCGCGCATCCCAGCTGCAATGACGGGTTGACAGATTAATCAACATTTCTCGGTTATCTGTGCGAAGCAAATTATTGACAGTTCAATCTATTCTAGGGTGACGACAGCCGACCTATATTTACTTAAGTGATTACGAGTTTTTTTTTCATCGGTGCTGTGCTGCAGTTTTGTTATGATAGTAATTGGAATGAGAATTTTAATAATAACATCATCGTTAAGACTCAATCCAACAACTTTTCGAGACATGTCGGGTTCTGCTCTGCGTCGTTGACTACTCCAAAACATTTTACGACATTCATCTATGGGTAGCACTCAAGGGAGTTCCTAAACACCTCGTACGTATTATTAGAAACATGCACACCCGATGGCACACATTGATCAAGATTTACACCCAAAAAATTGGACACATTTTAAGTAAAGAAAAGGGTACCTCAAGGATGCATTAATAAACCAATATTATTTAATATAAAACGTAATTATAATAATAAACATCTGTGGGTAGTTAAGGGAGTTCCTGAACATCTCATTTGTATGATTAGAAAACGGCGTTTATCAAAATTGACACCCAAGATTCGGTTATATTTAAAGTAAAGAAAGGGGTTCCTCAAGGATGCATCATGACACCAATGTCATTTAATATAATATGTACATGGTGAGTAGTAAAGTTCTTGGTGGATGAAAATTTCAATTTGGGAGGCGGAACACCTATGCCATAGGTTACCCTAATGGATCGCTACGTTTGGTAACTTAGCATGGGTGCCCAGATTCTTGGGGTGAGGTTTGTTCAGATCTTGATGGCAGATGAGTCTGCCCACCAACTGTGTGGCAGGCCGGATCTGGAGACACCTATTCACTTCTCCAGGAGAATCCTCTCGAAAAATCGTCTTGCACCGGAGTGGGAGGGAGGAAGAGATTCATCCGTTCGTCACTCCTAGAATAACTGACCTCCCGATTTCTACCCACTCCTCATACCTTTTTCCTTCCCAGAACTTCCTCTCCTTCCTTTCCTAAAAAGAGCTTCAACAAAACATCCCCAAAGATGTTCTGATAAGTACCAATAACAAAAAATTTTACCATTTACGAAACGCGATGTCAAAGCCAGATACTAACTGCCTAAACCAGGGTTTCCCAACCTTTATTTCGCCGAGCCTCCCCGAACTGAAAAAATATTTTCATGCCCCCCTTAATTAAGTTTAAAAAAAAATTAGAAACACATTTTTTTATATTAACTAAATTATTTATTTGAATTTCAAATAGGTACAATACAGATACAATATATTTATTTATTATGGATCTTTAATAGAAGAGTAGGTACACTTTTAATCATTAATTACTTTTACATTTACATTTCATGGTTTTCTTTCTTTCTTAGATTTTTTTTTCGGAAATGCAAACGTACCTTTTACGCCCCCCTGACATTTCTCCAGTTGGGAAGTCCTGGCCTAAACAGAGAGCTGTGATTTTTTCGATTTTCCAAAACAAAAAGTCCAGACTTCACAACTGAATAAAGTAATTTCAGATCTGAAAGCTTACTAATTGATATTTCATAGCACAGTCCGTCCAACAGAATTCCATACCTTCACAGATGACGAATCAATCTCGCAGTCAATCGCGTAGTTTAGAATCTACGGACCGATACCCAATGAATGACCAGTGAATGACCAATGCTATATGACTAACGAACGTTCACAAGCTGACTTCGGATAAAAGCAATCAACAATCATACCACCACAGAAATTAATCCATCGATTTGATCGTTTGTTTGTTTACGACCATGAAAGCACATTTAGGTCTGTTGATGTTTGAGGGCATTTCAATTTCAAAACATGAATTTATGAAAGAAATGTAGATTATGTTTTCAGATAATGCTAATTGCTGAAATAAAATGAAAGTTGAGAAAGAAATTTGGGAGGCAGATATGGGTGTCGCCGCCCCGGATACCATTTTTTGGATAACCAACATTTCTGCCGTAGATAACTCCAAGTGGTATTTTAGGTGGCTTAGTAGGAGTGCCCGGGTTCAAGGGGTGAGGTTTGACTTGGTCTTGGCGGCGGATGCGTCTCCCCACCTTCTAATCTGTAGGAGACAGACTGGTTGAGGGAGGCCGTTTAACCTCTCCAGCCGGACTGTATCGACACATCCCCTTGTTGGAGGGATGGATTCATACTTCGTCACATACCCAGATTCCTACCCACCCCTCAAACATTTTTCCTTTCCATTACCTATCCTCCCTTTCCTTAAAAATACCATCAAAACATCATCCCCTAAGATGTCATAGGCCCTGAGGGAAATTATTTTCCTCAGGGCCTTTTGTGTGGAACTGATGCAATAAAAATGGTAAGACATAAAAAAATATTAAAAAAATTGTGAAATTTTCAAAATTAGAACAGTTGTGTGATGAATTCAGACAAGCGATAAAGTACCTACCTGTAATATTATAATATTTAACAGAAAATAATTTTTCATTGTTAATTTCAAAATTTAACTGATGTGTCAAGACGAATAAAATACCTAACTATGTATTTTTAAGAAGAAAAAAGTCCCAAATAATTATTTTATTTCTGTATATGAAATGTAATTTTTTGTTTTATATTGGAGAAATCTTGACAAGTAGAGTCGGCTAACATGCAATTATTAATCCCAGAATTATTATAATGTCCTGTGATTTTTCACGGCTCTGCTCTGCTCTTCTTTCTAATTAAACAAATTATTTGGCAACAGTCAGTTACGTGGTAGACGGATAGGTCATTTCAGACCACCATTCAGAATCGAAACGCTGGTAACTTAAAATCATTTTAGCCTTGTTTAGCGACCAGATCTGAATAATCATTATCCAGCCGTAATTTCCTCTATCCATATTTCTCCGTTTTCTTTTTATATATCTTGCATTTTGTCATGTATTATTCATCACATTTAATCAGTCTCCTGTAAATTTTGTAATTACTAACATACCTACTAGTTTATTTCTATGCCATTTACAACTTAGAAACTTTATCTTTTATTGTAATGCACTATCTTTCCTTAAATTTATCTGTATACCTACCTTTTATATGATGTTTACTAGTTATATTTTTGTAGTTTATCTTTTTTATTTAAAAACTGTCTCTGTATTATAAATTTGTCATGTAAAAGCCCATCAGGGCGTTGAAAATTAGAGAGTCTCAAGGATGATGCTGTGCGGCAGAAAAACACTTTTCTGAAATTGCAAATACCTCAGCACAATTTCTACAAGTGAGGTGTTCACAAAACACTACTAACATCATAGAGGAAATCGTAAAAAAATATGGAGGTACACAGGAGGCCCTGAGGAAAATTATTTCACTTATGAACATCTCCCTATGAACTCGGGAGCACCTGCCAAGTCGTAGCGAATCCCTTGAATTGACCTATGGCAGAGGTGACCTATGGCAGTTGGTAATCCAATAAATGGTTCCCGCGGCGGCGGTACCGATTCCCGTCTCCCAAATTGAAGTAACACCAACACGAGATACGATCAACAAATATGAAGATGTAGAAATCAAAAAACATAAAGAACACGATGAAGAAATTGACAAATACGAAGATGAGGAAATCACCAAACATGAGGACGAGGAAAGTAACGAACAAAGTCAACAAATATGAAGATGGGGAAATCTTGATGTAACACCAATACAACTACCTATAGTCCGCCCTGTAACAGGAATTCTCAGTGAAGGCTGTGAATAAACTACTTTAATTTGTTTTGTTATTAGTTTTTGGAGTATTATGCCGTGTTACGCTACCTCCTTCTTTAGCCTCCTTACTTTAATTTGTATTTTTTTTAAATAGTCACTAATTCAAAATTCATTTACAAACGGTTAATTATTATTACTTAAACTTAATTTCTATAAACTGTAACATCTGTAAACAGCATGCACAAGAATAGAAATAAATAAAGTAATTCCCACTAGCTGAAACAGTTGGGCTCTTGTGCGGCATTCACATTAAAAAAAATAATAACCAGCACACCAATTTTTCCTTAATTGAAGCTAGCGAACTGTGCTTACGTGTAAAATTCAGAATGCAAAGCTTGGCGAGCAGAAAAAACGTGAACGTTTGATAGACGTCAAAATTTAAAAAAAAAATTTATGACCTCAAAGCAAAATGCGGTGCATTTTTCAATAGCCTTCTCTGAATACCAAATTGAAAATATACCTACTGCGTATTTTATAGGTTCATTAAAAAAGCATTGCCGGGGAGAAAGGTACGCTAAGGAAAATCGTTTTAAAATAAACTGTAAAAAGGGATTACGGGAGACCGTTAAAAAATAACGACAAATTGGAAAAGGGTGACCGTAACTGAAAGTCAGATAAAAGGTTATTGAAATTACATAAGAGGGTTGTAAAATCTTTATTATTTATTGGCATGGAACGGATTTTATAGCAGCTAAAAATTTGTCTTCAATTCATTCCATTATTTTTTGTAGCAATGATTCTAGGGGTTCTAAGATTGCTTTAAAAATTGTTCTGGATTACCCGTTTCCCTATATTTTTTATGAATTCCTCTCCTGTTTTTCTCAAATAGTACACTTAAAAGATTTCATGATCTGCTCTTTCATAGATGTCGCTACTTTAATTATTTTAGGAAAAAAAAACACTTGTTCCAAGTTATGCTCCCTTAAAGTCTATTTGTCCCGTTTAAGGGACAACTCATATAGATATAATAGAAATGGTTGACGGCCGGCGTGGTTCAGCGGTAAGGCTCTTGACTCGAAATCCGAAGGTCGCGGATCGAATCCCGGCATTATTTTTATTTGATTAATTTGTTTTATTTCACAATTAATTAATTAAAAATAATATGTAGTATATTTACGGCACATTCCAGAGTGGAAGATACTCTTGGTATCGCCCTGGTGTAAGACCTCCATTCAGAATTGAAACGTTGCTTGAATTGGCTTTAGCCGTGTTTGGTGACCAGATCTGAATAGCCAGGTAATATACTTTCCTCTTCCCCATCTCCTTCCCTTCTCCACTACCTTCAGCCTCGCAACATACCCAATTGGGAATGCAATAGATTCACTGGCTCTAGACGGGAGTAGCTGGGACTTTTGTGAGGTAATCATATTAAAATTAAAATATAAAACTCATATAGGTATGATAGCAATGGTGATATCTCCCTTACTATCATAGTGAGAAATATGATATAAACGGTGTTAGAAAGAGAAAAGACTACGCTTTATATTTAAATACAAAAACTAACAACAAAACAAGTAAAATACACACCTTTATGAAACCAAAGTTTCGAATCATCATTTGGAAATAAATTTATGAAACTTTGGAAATTTTTTTAATTAATTATTTTTATATGGAACGACAAAAAAGTGAGGTTATCTTATCGTTTATAATACATTTGTCTAATAAAATATGTATGTGTTTTTTTCTTTACCAGTAATTTTTGTTAGGAAAAACGTAAAGTGAGCCATTGTGAAAACGTTTTTTAAGTTTGCGTGCAAATTTTTATATTTCAAAAATTATATGTATATTTTGATTTATAAAATTTAAAATATAAAAGCATGTTTTATCTCCTTTCGATATATTCCATTTATTTTGATTTTTTTGTAAAGCGGAAATATTTTGAACCTCTGAAATAATAATATATGGTCGAAACTTTAAAAGTTAAAACATAATAATATATGGTCGAGACTTTAAAGGTTAAAACATTAAAATATATGGTCGAGACTTTAAAGGTTAAAACATTAAAATATATGGTCGAGACTTTAAAGGTTAAAACATAAAAAGGTTATGAATTAGGCAATGATTGAATCGGTGATTCAATCCAATATTGTATTTGTCTACCTTTTTTTAAAGAAATGTATTTTTAAGTTATTCGTGACTCAGGCATCGAGATAAGAGCAACGATATTTGACAACTCTGTGCAGCTATTGGCTTACGCTGATGATATCGACATAATCGCGAAGAATCCAGATGCTTTACGTAACGCCTTTATAAATCTTGAAAACTCTGCCAAAAATATGGGTCTCGTAGTAAACCAGCAAAAGACCAAATACATGGCTGTAGGATGCACCCAACAAATTCCAACACTCTCATGTGGAAACCAAAATTTCGAAACGGTACCAAGATTCACATACCTAGGCTCCCTGATAACAAACGACAATAATACCACAGAGGAGATCCAGAAGCGCATAGTGAACGCAAATCGCTGTTATTTCCGCCTACAAAACCAATTAAAGTCCAGACTGCTGTCCAGAAACACGAAGATATTAGTGTACAAAACACTTATCAGACCAGTACTTACGTACGCAGCTGAGACTTGGGTACTAACTAAGAGGAATGAGCGAGCACTGGACGTTTTTGAAAGAAAAATTTTGAGGCGCATCTTCAGACCGGTTCTAGAAAATGGATTTTGGCGCAGACGCTATAACAATGAGCTCTATACCTTGTTTAAGGAGCTAAACGTCGCAAAATTTATAAAATTGGGAAGACTTCGGTGGCTGGGTCATGTGGAGAGAATGACCGAGCATCAAGCACCAAAGTCCCTGCTGAACTCAAGACCAATACGGCGAAGGAGCCTGGGAAGGCCAAGACTAAGATGGAGCGACAACGTCCTCAAAGTCATATCTATCTTGGAGCTTCCAAACTGGAGAGGGCTGGCACAAAACCGAGATGAGTGGAGGAAGACTCTTGAGGAGGCCATGACCCACCAGGGGTTGTAGATCCAATAGTGATGATGATGATTTTGAAAAAGTATTTTGCTTACGGACAAAACTATTTATTCATAATATTCATGTTGCTTGGGTAATGGCGCAAAAAATCTTAATATTTTAAAGCTTCCTTGCAAAAGGTATTTTTTCCTTTTTTGGCTTTTAAATTAATTCAATTTTAGCCATCTAACAAAGAGTTGATTTTGAATTCTTTTTATTATAATAATAATTAGTCAATTATTTGTAGAGCGCCGTTTTTCTTAATTTTTTTTCATTCAAGTCACCTCAAGGTTGCTGAACAATTTTTTATTAGTTCCTAGGCGCTGTCTTATCTAATTTATTTATTATTTATTTATTTTATTTTAAATGCACATTTACAGTTATATGTAACCAATAATAAACATACATTTTATTTTATTAAGTAATAATAGCGTTTTTGAATTGATCAATATTTAGTTTAAAAATATCTATATCAGGGGCAGGAAATTTAGTAAAATAATCATTTTTCCGATCGGCATTACTAATGGTAAGTTAGTTCTGCATCTCGGAACAACAAAAGTTCTGTGTTTGCGTGCTCTTGTGAAGTTGTCGGGGACATAAAACTCTTTTTTTTTGTAATATATCGGGAATACAGATGTTACCGTTTAAAAGTTTATATGCTGTTGTCAGCAAAGCAGTTTTCCTTCTTTCGGCGAGGCTATTAATACCCAGCATGCCGGACAAAAAGGTTGATGGATATAACCAGGGATAATATCCGAAGTCTCTAAGATACAAATATCTCAGAAACTTCTTTTGCACTTTCTCAATCATTTACAAACAGATTCTGAAAACATACTTACCTGTCAGGTCACTCCCGATAAGCACACTTTTATTAAAAAGTTTATGCTTGGAGAAGATACGATTTTGAACGCAGCGGACACTATATTAAAAACACTGGAAATTACTATTGACATTACAATTTAATTTTATACACTCGTACATTACATTTTGATATTGCTAGAACATTACATTACAAATCTATGGAGTTTTTCATAAGTAACCAAATATTTTTGTCCTACAAAAAGTTTCAAAAAAACGATATCTAGATTATGTTTTTCACACAAAACTAAGTGTATCACATTAAAAAAGTGTATCGTTTTCCAATTAATAAATAATCACAGTGAGAACACATAAACTATAAGAGTGAATTTAAAAACAAAATCTTGAAATTAACATGACAAGTGATATTTGAATTTCAAACCATTTGAATTTGAATTTGAATTTGAAGTTTGAAGATAAGTGACATTTGAAGCCATAGACAAAAAGTTAACAGAATATTGTTATGGCTGTTACTGTAACAAGAGACAATATTTTAAATTTTAAATAGAGTGGGGGCATTTTCGAACCCAAATTGAAGAACCAAAAATGACGGTAGCGAGCTATCTAAGTGAGTTAAAGAGTGAGGTTTCGAAAATTCAGACTGTCAAGGACCAGAAAACAAAAAATACGATTGAACTCATAATAACAAAATTGGAAGATGCTATTAACAAAGAGAGTCTGTCATAACAAGAAAAAATAATTGAATTACAAGAAAACATTATCAGCAGTGATAGAAAATATGTCAGTAACTTAGAAAAATATCAAAATCTGGAAAACAATGCTACTACGAGAAGTTACGCTAGCATCACCAGTGGAAAAAACACAACACCCAATATTCCAGTATACCCCATTATAATTAAAACTAAAAATGATAACGAAGACATAAAAGAAACCATCACGAAGAACATCAAAATATCTAAACTAGGAATCGGAGTAAGTAGCTTCAGGAAGACATCAAAAAATGAATTAATAATAAATTTACAAAAAGCGGATGATATGGCCAACATCAAAAATGAAATTACAAAGTTAAAACTTGAAGGAATACACGTTGAAAGCATTGATAAAAAAAGACCGTGCATGATCTTTAAAGGAATAGACGAAAAATATACACAAGAAGAATTTATATCAGATTAAATACAAAGGAACCATACAAATTAAAAAATTTAAACAAAAAAATATAATTCTCGAAACCAGTGGAAATCTCAGAAATCTTCTAATTTCGAAAAAAAGCGTAAACCTAGGATTTTACCAAATTAAAGTAGAGGATTGCAACCCCCTAATGCAGTGTTACCATTGCCAAAAATATGGTCACACAGCAATGCGTTGCCTCCAACCACCGAACAAACCAATATGCCTTCATTGTGCGGGTGAACATAACCTAAAAAACTGCAACAATAAGAACGAAATACCAAAATGCATTAATTGCACAGAACTTAATTTAAAATTTAATACTACGACTCCAACAGACCACAAATCAAATAGTGAAAAATGCAAACACAGATTGAAAATGCTTAACTTTGCTCAAGAAAAAATTAATTATAATTCAAAATGACCGAATACATAGTAAAACAAATTGACGAAAAATACAAAATAAACCAAGAAATATGTCAAAATATCAAAGAAGTTAATAAGTGGTGCGTTACAAACAGTCCCCCCTTTTTATTACTACACATGAACATTCGAAGCATCGCAAAAAACCTTGATGAATTTTTGATAAATATAAATGATCTGTTTTAATCGCCCGCCTGCATAGTGTTAACAGAAACGCACTGTAATAACGATCAACACATTAATGCACTACCCAACTACAAAGGCATCGCAACAACAACACCAATTAATAAAAATAGTGGTATAATTATATTTGTTCATGACGAGTGTGAAATTATTAACATTGAAGAAATTGATATACAACATGTAAATTGTCTAAAAATAGATATAAAATTAATAAACAAATTATACAGAATTATAACAGTATACAGAACACACAAATCAAACATAACTAACTTCATAAATGAACTATATGAATATCTAAGCAAATTATCGAAAATTCTTACTTTTGTATGTGGTGATTTCAATATAAACATCTCTGCTAACCATAACTCGATAAAAAAAAATAATTTCATTAACATAATGACACACCTCAACTTTAAATCTTGTATTAATAGTAACACTCGAGAAATTAAAAACCAAACTCCATCATGTATAGACCATATCTGGTGTAATATACATTTGAATGAAATAAAAAATATTAAATCTACTGTTTGGAAAACTAATATAACTGACCATTACGCGTGTCTTATATTACATGAGACAAATAAAAAACTAAACACAATACCCAAATTAAATCTTCCATATTCCCAAATAGACTATGAATTATTAAAAAAATCATTAATAAATGAAAAATGGGAAGAAGTTTTAAAAAATAAATGCACCAACCAAAGTGCCTTACTGTTTGAAAAAACTTTAACTAAACACGTTTTAGAAGCAACAAAAACAACACAGATCGTCCCCAATTCAAAAACAAAGAAAATTAAACCATGGATTACTCTAGGATTAATAAAAGCCATTAGAAAAAAAAATAAACTTTATAAAATAACACAAAGACCACTAGTTAACAATAAAATTATAATATATTATAAAAAGTATAAAAATATATTAACTACTCTAATTAGAAAAACGAAAAACGACTATTACTCAAAAATTATAACAGAAGCTAAAGACAATAATAAAAAAATATGGTCAACAATAAATGAAATAATAAATAAAAATAAAACATATAAGCACATATCCGAAATATCAGATGGGAAATTAATATATAATGTACAAAATAACACAAAAAAATGTTGTAATATTTTAAATAACCATTTTAATAACGTTGGAAAAAACCTAGCAAAATCCATAAATTCGACCAATATATCAAATCCACAACACAGAACACAATGTCAAATAAATAAATTTGAGCCAGTCACAGAAGCCGACATTGACAGAACTATTTCGGAACTAAAAGGAGGTTCTGCCCCCGGCTTTGATAACATAAATGCGAAGACAATAAAAGCGATGAAAACATACTTAATTCTCCCAATAACACATATAATAAACCTAAGTCTAGTAAATGGCGAGTTTCCCAATAATTACAAAAGAGCTATTATAACTCCCATTTATAAAACAGACTGTCCTAAAGATCCACAAAATTACCGCCCGATTTCCCTTCTATCAAATATATCAAAAATATATGAGAAAATTGTAAAAAAACAAATTTGGACATTCTTAGATGAAAATAAAATAATTAATGATAATCAATTCGGCTTCAAAAAAAATACAAGTACTCACGACGCGATAGCAAAAATAACCAACTATTTATATACGGCCCTAGATTCCGATAAAAAATGTATCGGAATATTTATAGACTTGAAAAAAGCTTTCGACAGCATATCACATAAAAAATTAATAAATAAATTAAAATCTATAGGAATTAATGGGAAAGTCTTAGCATGGATAGCTAGTTATTTACATGAAAGACCACAACAAGTAAAATTACTAAATCAAGTCAGCGATTCAAAATATAGCGATTTTTCAATACCCCAAGGTACAGTTTTGGGACCATTGTTATTTATTATATATGTTAATGATATATTCAATATTTCTAAATATGGAGACATTGTCTCCTACGCTGACGACACAGTCCTATTACTAAAAGCAAACACCTGGTCTGAATTAAACAAAATGGCAAATACAGATATCAATGCACTAAAATTGTGGTTTGATAAAAACCTGTTGACTTTAAATTCTAAAAAAATCTATTATTTACCATTTTTCATTAAAAAACAAGAAACACCTAAAGAAATAAACTTAATAATCCACTCTGTGACAAATACAGAAAACCACAAATGTAATATATCATGTTCAAAAATAGAAAGCAAAACTGATATTAAGTACCTGGGCATAACAATAGACCAGCGTTTAAAATGGTCTCCACACATAAATATT
Source organism: Limnephilus marmoratus (assembly GCA_917880885.1). Taxonomy (NCBI): domain Eukaryota; kingdom Metazoa; phylum Arthropoda; class Insecta; order Trichoptera; family Limnephilidae; genus Limnephilus; species Limnephilus marmoratus. Next base: position 53,136,497 of record OU862917.1, on the reverse strand, counting down.
CTGAACAACAGAATAAGGAAACTTACATATATATTTAGATGTTTAAGAGATATTTTAAACGAAAAGTTACTTAGAACCACATACTTCGCTTTCTGTCAATCAATTATACAATACGGCATTATAGGATGGGGCGGTACATATAAAAATCAAACACAAACAATTTACATATCACAAAAACTAATAATGAAAACAATTTTAAAAAAACCCTACTCATATTCGTCAGAACTTTTATTCAAACAATTTAAGGTCAGAAAATTAAGTGCATTATACTTTTATCATGCAACATTACAAATTTATAAAGATAATATTAAAAATCAAGTTGCACCCTTCAAAAATAACAGAAGTCTTAGACAAACATCAATACTTCCCACTCCAAAATGTAAAAAAAAAATTGGACAATTGAGTTATAAATATCTCGGAGCAAAATTTTTTAATTCATTACCAGAAAAAATTAGAAACATGAATACCAATATAAAAAGTTTTAAAACTCACCTAAAAAATTATACTGAAAACTTAAACTGAATGATATTAAAAAAGCAATACAATAACACCCCCCCATACACACAAGCCTTGCTTAATTATGGGGGTACATCAAATATTCTACTATGTAATTAATTACTGTATAAAATTTATTTGTAATTTATGTACCTTCTATTACTAATAAAAAAAAAAAATAAAAAATAAAAAATTTAAATACACCGTTAACGAATTGAACCCATTTTTCGTAGTTACATACATGGCCTATTTTGTGTATCTAGGAGATTTTAAATTTGAATGAGTTTGGATAATAAATGTTTGTCGGTATCATACTATAGACATACAGACAGTTGTACGCCTTGTTCACATTTGGAGAATAAAAACTCCCGGCGTCGGCGTCGGTTTCGGTTCGGTCAAAAGCGTCCTCAAAGGCCCTATTGCTGCTACGGCAGTCGTCATTAGCTACAAAAATACGCCAAGAGCTTTATTAGATTAGCACCAGGGCGCAATAAAATTATGCAGTTTTTTTTTCTCAGTGTGAATGACGCACAAGAGTCTCAACTGCTCCCAACCGCCTGGAGCCAGTAAGTCTACGGCAACCCCAATTCGGGTACGTTGTGAGGCTGAAGGCGGAGAGGAGAGAAAGGAGATAGGGAAGGTATGAAAGTGCCTGGCTATTCATATCTGGTCACCAAACACAGCTAAAGCCATTTCAAGCTACGTTTCAATTTTGAATGGTGATCATACACCAGGGCAATATTGAAAGTGTCTTCTACTCTGGAACATGCCGCAAATATATCTATTATTATTTTAAAAGATTAAATTGTAAAATAACACAAATGAAATTTACTTACGCTCGCCGGAATTTGAACCCGCGATCTTCGAATTACTAGTCAAGAGTCTTACCCCTTGACACGGAGGTCAAGAATACCATGTTTTCAAAATTAACTTAATCGTCTTCAAAAGATTCAGATGTTTCCAATGTTTATTAATTTATTTGTTGCATCTATTTATTTTTCGGTTAAATAAATTTATTTAATATTTGTTTAATTAATAATGTGTCAATATATATAATACTTAGAATATGTAAACGCCTATCATTCATATTCCAAATCGCAACAGCAGACAATCGCTTACTTTTAACCTCCCTCTTTGCAAGGCCAACCCCAACCAGAACTCATTTAATACAGATCCTGCACTTATGACTCAAACTAGAAAGTTCAATCCTTATGCATTCCCGCCTTTTGCCTCTTAATCCTAATCCAATGTTCTTCCTCCCCGCTCCCCTTTCATATATTGTAACTAAAAAATAAATTAATTAAGAAAACACCCTTACAATGTCACACTTTATCATTCACTAACATCAGTGGAAAATTCATATTTGGCATAATTAATCTTATTATTGTATTATTGTGTAATCTCAGATTTGCTGTCAACTTTCCCTAAAATAAATAAAATAATAAGTACCGTAAATTATAGTGTTTCGTCAACACTTCACTAGGAGAACATGTGCTGAGGTGTTTTTGATGTAGAATTATTGCGAATCGATTGCATTATTATGAATAATATTATAAAATATAAAAGAAAGGCAAAAAATACAGATAATAATTATATGTTATTGCATAATGTTTGATTTGGAGTTAAAATCTGTACCTTTTGGTTTTATCCAAAACGATACATTAAGTTTTATAAAATTGGTGTATTCTGTGAGGATTGTTTCAACGATGTTGGCAGGATTGTACAGTTTAATTTATATTTCTTTCAAATGGGAAACCAAGAGTGAAGTTTGTTAAAGATCTGGTTCTTATTGTCGATTGGAATTGTAAAGGAATATAAAGATTGGATTTTAAGAGATAAAGTTTACTAATTTTATCATAACGTCACACAAAGTAAAACCGTCTCAGCTAATAACCCATTTAGTTATTGTCGTTTTTATTTTTTGGTGAGCGGTATCTTTTAGAATGCCAAACGCTTAATATTAACATAATAAAACTGCTGAATTTTCAATTAAATTGAACCATTCACGATTAATGACTCAAGGAAATAAATTGAAGCCTTTTGTCAGTCACAAAGCCTCCGAGGTAAAGTGAACATCCGGGTTAAAGGTTAGGGTTTATCGTGGCCTCAGTTTGGAGCAACAAAACAGGCTGTATTCTGTATATTAAAGTAGTTGTTTTACTTTGGAGTTTATGGAGGGTGGAGGGTGTAAAAGTTGTGATGACTTGGCCATTCGAAGCAGGCACCGAAGTTATTCAACTTGTAGTTCACTGCCTTCCCTGTGTCATTCAGATTTATCGCGAAATGAAGTTACTTCTTTGGGACGAGATGAACCTATTGCGTATTGCGTAACGCCTCTACCATTTCTTATTTAACTGTTTGTTTGGATGAATGGAATATTGTTTCCTTGTATCTGTGAGAATTTATTGATAAAAACATGAGTTTCTTAAAGTTTATTTTTTATGAAGTTAGATTATGTCGTATTTTTTTTACGTTACTCCATACAGGAGGCCGTTTTTATATAAATACCTCATATAAATAGTCCCAGCTACTCCCGTTGGAGCCAGTGAGACTATGGCATCCCCAATTGGGATTTTGAGGTTGAACGTAGTGAAGAGGGGAAAGAGATGGAGAAGACGAAGGTGGGAAAATACCTGGCTATTCAAATCTGATCACCAAATACGGCTAAAGTCATTTCAAGCTACTTTTCAATTCTGAATGGTGGTCTTACACCCTGAGTATCTTCCACTCTGGAACGTGCCGCAAATATGCTATATATTATTTTAAATAAATTAATTGTGAAATAACACAATTTAATCAATTTTTTTTTTGCCCAGGTCGGGATTCGATCCCGCAACCTTCGGATTGCGAGTCAAGAGCCTTACTAAAACTAAGTAAAATAATTATCTTGGGGATGCTGTGTGGAGTGTCCTTTAAAGTAAAGGATGGCGAGGAAAGAAAGGTGGTGTTAAAGCACGATGGAAAAGGTTATGAGGGATGGGTAGGAATTTGGGGTTCGGTGTGTCCAGGGGTGATGGACGTTCGAATCTATCCCTCCCACTGCGGTGCAAAGCGATGGGTAGTAAGAGTCCAGCTGGAGTCAAAGGGTCTCTATTACCAGCTTTTCCCGCTCCGGCCCGCCACGCAATTAATACTTATTGCCAAGACCTGAACGGAACGTACTGACTACTTTAATGGGCAATAACCTAATGTAACCTTCAAAGAAATGAAATGAAAAATTAAAAAAAAAATTCTGAAATTACTCGAAGTAAGGAATGTTAATGAAGATTTTGATCTCCGGTGACTTTTTTGGTGATTTTTTGCCAAAATCCAACAAAAAAATGTTTATAATCATACCAACTTATTATTAAGGGAACGTACCCAAACTACGTGACCAATTTTTTGCAATTTTTAACCCCCCCCCCCCCCCCCCCCGGTGACCAAAAACCTAAGGAACTCGCCGCTCATTTGTACCAAGCGTGGTATTTTGAAGACCCCCCCCCCCCTGAACAGGTCACGTAGTATGAGTACGTTCCCTAAGGGTATTTTTGAGTATCGCCCTAGTGTAAGACCACAATACAGACTCGAATCGTTGCTTGAAATGGCTTTAGCCATGTTTAACCAGGTCTGAATAGCCAGGTACTTCCCCACCTTTCTCTTCCCTATCTCCTTCCTCTCCCCATTACCTTCAGTCTCATAACATACCCCAATTGGTGATGCCATATTTTCAATGGCTCTAGATGGGAGCAGTAGGGACTCTTGTGCGGTATTCATGTAAAAAAAAATAATACACAAAATTATAATTTTACATTAAATATCATATCGGGTTGCCATCTGTCAGGGGGATCAACTAACGGGTCACTCTCAAAACGAGTGCGGACAAATTGAAGCATTTTGTGTAAGAAAAAAAAACACTGACTGATTAAAAAAATACTTTTCTGGTGTAAAAGCATTTTTTTAACTGGTAAACCTACTGGCCAAACCTTTTTAAAATTCAAACTAATTCTCCAGATATACATATTCGTCGCAATACGAAAAAACCATTATTTCGAAAAAGTACTAACGCAGAATATATAAGTCGACTTCGTATCACCTTCGGCGTTCGGGGATTTCTCCGAAACCTTCTCCCTTGCTCATTCTTCACCCCCTCATGCACCCCGCGATACCGCAGCGGGTTGGGCTCTACGCTGAGGGGGTCACGGGGGGGGGGGGCAACATCCCACGCACTCAGATTCACCACCTCCCTCCTCATCCACTGCTCTCCGGGTATTCACTTACATCAATTTTATATTTATATGGCGAACAGGGTTCGTTTTTTATTTATTTTCCGAAAAGAGCAAATAGTGATGCTCTGAGAAAGATGTATCATTCATTCATTGATTTATCTTTATCAAATGGGGTCGGGTCATCAAATACTGTTTGCTTTGGGGAAATACGTGATGGTTTTATGGAGATCGCAATTCAGGCCATAGGTATTCCCTGTAATATAGTATTTATCAGATTATATGCATTGTGATATGTCGTATAGCGAACCTTTGGAAAAGCCGTAGGATTGACCCGAAGAAATCTTTTTAACAGATAGGTACTGTGAATAAGATAGGACTTGAGAAAATAAGTGGTTCTGTTGTTTTTTTTATTAAATAAAGCACCCTTTGAGAAATTGAATCTATCTTTTTTATTGTTATGTTTTTTAAAGTTACAAGTTACCGACACACAACTAATTCCCCACTCAACGGACAATGGTATATTTAATACTTTATGTTTTGTATGCAAGTTTTATTAGAGAAGTGTTAATTTTAGCTAGAGTAGACTTTTTATATTTATTATTTCTTTGTAAATGGGGAAGGGATAATGTTAAAAAATGATCATACATCACCGACACCTGAAATTACTGGCGCCATCTTTGGCCCAAATGAATTAACTTGTTGATAATAATTATCACCATTGATAATCCATAAAACTTAATTAGAAAACTAAACATGTACTTTTTTTTTAAATTTTTCTTTATTCATTTTGTTTGTTACAGGTTTGTTTTATATGGTTTTTCGACTACCGAGCTAGGCAAATGCCCGTATTATGGCAGTCGAGATTCATAAGATGTTGTATTAAGTATAAAATAATAAGTATAATCATCCATATATGTAGATGAAAGGACAAACATGTAGCATATAAATTAGGGAAAATATTCATACTAGTATTAGGTACATGATCACATACAGGAAAGGAGTTAAAGTAGGTGAATCTTGCATGAACAAAAATAAAATAGAATAACAATAAAAGTAACAAATAATAATATTTTAAGGATAACGGAAATAAAAATAAGAATATATATGTAAATCATCTATACAGATGAACAATGATAATCTTAGACCCCAAAAAACAAAAGCAGGTATTCCTAGGCAGCGTATGAAATGGACGAACGATGTTAAAAAATATTTAAAAAAGCATCAGCGTTATATAAAGTTTTGGTTGAAAATTAATTTAGAGATGAGATTTTTTACTCGAGAAATATGAAAAAATAAGAACAGTTTTTAAGATGTAATATTTCCTTCCATGAGTAAATAACCAGTTCTGTACACTAATGGCATAAAGGTCATCAGTTTTCGATGTCTTAATGTCAATACTCAGTAAGTTAAACATTTTAGGCGCGATGTAAGAGAACTGTCGTTGTGCGAAAGCTGTTTTTGTTGTAGGAATTTTGCATTTTTGGTGTGATGAATAGCGGGTGCAAATATTTTGTTGAGTTTTGAGTGTTAAATCATTTTTCCTCATGTGTATGAGAATGGTCTTAACGTATAATTGTATAATTGTCTAATATTTGTGGTTGATAATGTTATAATATAACTAAGAAATTTAAATTAATAGACCATCCAATCAGGGAAAGGGGAACAAATTAAGACGAGAGGGTCGCGGGAGCCGACGTGAGCGTCCCCCTTTCTATGATTTGTCAATAAATTATTGACAGTATACAGGCAACTCGCATTGTAATATCACCATTCAGTCCTCGAAAATAAAAAAGTCCTTTTTACAATTCCGCGCAAATTGCTGGCTGCGTAAAAAACTTCGCTGCAATTCTTATCGGGTAAACAAATGTCTTGCTTGTTTCCAAAAATGAATATTTTGTTATTCTATTTAGTTAAATATCGTTATTACGGTGATAAGCTTTTACACATATGTCCCACACAGAATATTATAACACATGGTACAGACTTGATAGATGTTAAACTTAGTTCATACTACAAAACAAATAGGTAACTACTTCAAGTGCTAACCGGACATGGGTCATTTAGAGCTGACTTAGTTTCAACTTCAAATTACATTCTCACTTCCCTTGCGTTCACGCTTCTGTTATAAAATGACACAAGATCGCATCAATTACCTAATTTAGTAAATTAAGTAAAATTTACACAATAACGAAGAGATTAAGGATGTACTTGGAAGAAATTAAATAATAATTAATACGTATATGTTCAACCAAGCAAGGAAAACTATGCAAATTAACTAAAAGGTAAATTGAAGCGGGGATTGGGGAGAAATATAAATTGAAAGCAGGATGTAATTTATAATTAACTATATGAAGTTCCCGGTGTTGCCTGGGCTTTGTGCAGAATCAGATAGATAAACGTTTATCTACGAAATTACGTTTTATCGATGAAAATTACTTATTTTAATAATTTTCCTCTTATTCTAAACGTCTAGGGTTGAAAAATTCATCAAAAAGTATTAAAATCCTGTTCTAAGAGGTGGAAAGGGGTGGTTTATCGAAAACTCTTGACAGTTTCATTAATTAAACGACTTCAAAAAGGAGGAGGTTCTCAATTCGACGGTATTTTTTTATGTTTGTTACCTCAGAACTTTCGACTGGGTGAACCAATATTGATGATTCTTTTTTTATTTGAAAGCTGGTGCTTCCCGTGTGGTCCCATTTCAATTTGGTCCAGTTCTGACAATGGCATTCATGAGAAAACCATATAAGTCTTAAATTTGCATTAAGTATGTGTGCGACAAATGGACAAAAACTTAATATCACGACAACCGATTTCGATGATTCTTTTTTTATTGGAAAGGATGTACTTAGGTAAATCAATCAAAAGTCAAAAGTATCAGACATCGAAAACGTTCGTCATCGGCCTTACTGAGCCGTTGTTGTCTTCGCATTCAGAGAAAGAAACTAACCTCAAAACACCATGACCGGTCGTGGAAAGGGAGGAAAAGGTCTCGGAAACGGTGGAGCCAAGCGTCACAGGAAGGTACTCCGTGATAACATCCAGGGCATCACGAAGCCGGCTATCCGCCGTCTGGCTCGCAGGGGAGGCGTCAAGCGTATCTCCGGCCTGATCTTCGAGGAGACTCGCGGCGTTCTAAAGGTGTTCCTGGAGAACGTGATCAGGGACGCTGTCACCTACACCGAGCATGCCAAGAGGAAGACCGTCACCGCCATGGACATCGTGTACGCCCTGATGCGACAGGGTCGCACCCTGTGTGGCTTCGGCGGCTAGGCTGCATATGCATCACGGCACCACCATCACACCATCACAACAACCTTGTTTATTTACGACTACACACTACTTGGCAGTGTCCGTATAACAACCTATCAAAACACAAACGGCCCTTCTCAGGGCCACCACCATATTCAAGCCATTGAAAGCATCTTACGCTATTCTCGAACCGCCCTCCTAATAAGTCTTAACATTTAAAAAAAAAAAACTGCATACCTACCGACGAGCAGTTATTAAATAAAATTAAATAGATGTAAAGGATGTATAAGGGTAGTTTGATAAGAGTTTGGTTAGGTTCTGATTAGGGGATCCATGACAAAGTAACGGAACTCTTCAATTCTTAGGAGCAAATTAACGATACTAGGCCGAATCTTTTATAGGCTATCCGGATCTTTGGGTCACCTACCGTGACGTCGTTATGGTCTGTCTCACATGAGCAGCACGGTGGGTCTACCCATTTTCAGACAAATTAGTTAGTGTACTTCAGATACACTAAAAATAAAAAAAATAACAAAAAATTTAACAAAACAAAAAACGACTTCAAAAAATGCACAAAAAAGTAAAAAAATTATTTCGTATTTTTCTACAACTTAAGGGAACGTACCCATACTACGTGACACTTTTAGGGGGGGGGGTCTTCAAAAGGTCACGCTCCATACAAATGAGCGGCGGGTTCCTTAGGATTTTGGTCACCGGGGGGTGGGGGGGGGGGGGGTTAAAAATTGCAAAAAGTTGGTCACGTAGTTTGGGTACGTTCCCTAATTATCAACTTACCTTTTCTACTCATCAATATGTAGATACGATTGTTAGACAGATTTGGGGAAGCTGTGTAGTTGCTATTTTGAGGGACAGGGAGGAGAGAAACTGTTGTCAGAGGGAAAACAGAGGACGGTTAGATAGGTATATTAAAATTCGATTAGACACTGTGCGAAAAAAAGGCTCCACTTTGATAGAGGTAGGTATTATCACACCAATTTAATCGACCTAAAAATGCCTCTGTGCTGTGTGCTCCGACACTACAAAAACAATTCCAAAAGTTTGGTAATGCCGAAGTGTTAATTTTCCCCAGGAAAGTGTGTTTTATGACTTTTAAAACACTGGTAATTAAACTCGTACGATAGCTACACAAATTAAGATAGGTGATTTTTATGAATTAAAATGAAACATAAATTTAATAATTTTAAAATATAAATAGTAATAAAACCTAAAACTATGGGAAAAAAGGGTAAAATCAAGGTGGATTCATTGGCTTTAAATCACTATAAGCAGTTCACATGTTTCCATATCACTATTTGAAATAATTTAATTTGACAATTAAAATCGAATGCCCGAATCGAAAACCTACCAGCCTGGCAATCTTCATCGCTCGAGTAGCGAGAAAAAAAATCCCCAATATTTTAATTTTGCAAAACACAACAACATTCGTCACATTGCGTTATCTTATTATAATCAATGATGTCCCGTAAATTTAATTTAAGAAAAATAGGATAAGTAATGAAATTGAAGAAACGATTTAAATTTAAAACCCACGGTATTTTTGTAACAAGTAACACCGCTTGGATTCTAAATCGCTAGATCTAAAATTAGTTCATTCAATCAAGGAAGATTGAAGGCAAGTGGGAGGCGTTGAACATTTTATGCCGAAATAGTTACAAGACTTAAAAAAACAGTTTCCAAAATAACCCAAACGACACATGTGTCCAGTGGCGGTCGGTGACTTTTTGTATAAGGGATGCTGATGAACATACCTACATAATATCAAATACACCTACATACAGACTAGCCCACGAATAAGATGCGATTACTGACAAAAATAGTACGTCGAATTAGCTATATAAATCCTATACGCTTAACATCAAATATTACAGTTTAAAAATTAAATTAATTAAATCGTTTTTCGAAAGATATTTAACGTATCTATCGGCATCCGTTATTCAAGCCAAATTGTCAAAATGATCGCGTGAACAAATTCTCTAAAACGTAGCGAATTAATCCACGCGCTTTGTTATGCTATTCTGTGTACTACGCCTACGCGCTTTCTGCGCGTTGGATGCTCCCATCGAATGCGTATACTGCTTCAGGCAAAACTTGGCTGGCAGAACTAAACGCGCATGCGAAAATATCAAACTTTTTCTAACATCGTGGATGCGGAATGGAGCAGAGAATCCACTGTTGCTGGTATTGGTGCGTTTACGTGACATTCGACACACTAGCATAGGGAATGGTGTTATGTATTTCGGTCCGGTCCGCGCGTCGCGTTTTGTTGTTTTTGGCCGCTGCGGTTAGGACGGTGACGTTAACTAGCAGTATTTATTGCTGTTTATGGCTAGAAAAAATAAGCTCAAAACTTTTTTAATGCTGAATAATAACAAGTAAATGCTTAAATTATTATTATATTTATGATATATTTATATATTATTATATTTATTATATGTCTCAAAAGGAAGGGAAGCGCCGCATCCACAGCATGTATGGAGGGACCGCGCCTGACATGTGTGACAATAATATCATCATACCATTTTCTAACCATTCAATAAACGCAGTGACGGCCCTTGTGGTACCTTGACTACGAATCGCAGTTCGTAATACCGGTGTAATACCGGCGCACGCAAGTAAAGTTTTGTGTTATTTCACAAATCATTTATTTAAAATAATGTATGGATACATAATGTATTCAAATAGGAACTTGCAAGCTTTTTAAGGACATTTCATAAAAATTCTCCAAGTCTTTCAAAATAAATATCAACTCTACTTTTGCCACTAATCTTCTCATTTATTATCAACAGTAATGGGGGGTGGCAAAAGTAAAATCATGCAATGTCCGGTGTTTTAAATATATTTATTGTCCTCTTCAAATTCGCATCTTTTCCAAGTATAAACTTTCTAATAAAATTATGTTTAGTTAATAAGAAGTTACTTCGCAGGTAAGAATGTTTTCTGTATCTGCTTGTAAATAATAAAATTAGATAGAACTTTGGAACTAATAATAAATTGTACAGTACCCTCTTGGGTGATTTTTCACATAAACGGCGCTCTGCAAATTATTCAATTATTATTATGTTTTTTGAAATACCTTCCCGAGTGGCCATTCAGGAGCACCATGTTTGGTGACCAGATATTCTCCACCTTTTTATTCCCTTTCCCACTACCTTCTAATAACATACCCCAACTAGGGATGTCGTAATATCACCGACCTCAGTCTATTGAGAGCAGTTGGGACTCTTGTGGGGTATTCACATAAAGAAGCAAAAACAAATTAAACAAAACTCTTCTACTTTTCTGCTAGAAACTAAGATTGAAAAATATTCTTCCTATTTAATATTGTACAAAAAATATATTTCGAAAACCTTTTTTGGTATGAAGCATTTCATAATATTATATTGGAAGGCCGCACCAGATTGCTGTAATAGTTTATTTAAATTACAAAAGACACCAAGCATTTTTTTCTCTTTGAAAATAAAGGAAAACGTTGTCGGCTTACAAATTACTCAACAATATTTATAAAACTCCTACTACCACGATTGTAAGTGGAAAACGTTACTTGTTCAATGATGGAGGAGTTAGCTAGTAGATGAATTGCAACCACCACACTTTTTTTTTAATATGAATACCGCACAAGAGTCCCAACTGCTCCAGTCTGGAGCCAGCGGGACTATGGCATCCCCAATTGGGGTATGTTGTGAGGCTGAAGGTAGTGGAGAGGGGAAGGAGATAGGGAAGAGGAAGGCGGGGAAGTATCTGGCTATTCAGATCTGGTCACGAAACACGGCTAATGCCATTTCAAGCAACGTTTCAATTCTGAATGGTGGTCTTACACCAGGGCGATACTGGTAGGAACCCGACGCAACTCAGCTATAGTTACACGGTCACCCATATGGTCCCCCGTACGGACACCCATAGTTTGCATTACATAACTAATATATCACAGAAAACCAGAGCAGGAATTTTTTAAGTGAAAACATCTTTAGCACCGTTGTGATTTGAAACTCGATGAAACGAAAAAGAGAGACAAACACATACATCTATAGGATTTAGCCAGCGAGAGAATGAGATAGAAAAATCGGTCTCCTCTTTATGCGGCGTTTCGTCGCCTCCCCACTCTTGTCCACTTTAGTTTTCTGAAGGTTTCACTTCTACCACGTGTGAACTGCACTCAATACGATTTTTTTTCTTCCCAGAACTTCTTATCCTTCCTTTCCCTAATAAACTCCTACACAGCATCCCAAAGATCACCTAGGCCCCTTAATACAGTGTAAAATATGCGACGCATCAAATAAAAACAATATTATGGGCAAAAATATCATTTGGGTATTTCTTAAGCACTCCGACCAGACTCGGATTCATAAGCTTGTTTTCTAGATTACCAAGCATATGCATAACGTATGAGGCGTGCCTGCCTTATTAAATGTATAATAAGAAGTCATTTAATGGTTGCAGTGTGAAATAATACGAGGGTGTCCGTAAAATAAGGTCTCCAGGGTGCTGCGGTCGCGCGGAACGATTTTATGCGCAATCCTGCAACACTGGCGTGCAGCCTGGTTTCCCCTTGCCAAATCCCCATCACGTTTCACCATCTGTGATGCTTAGTCTCGGCGTGGCAGCCGTTCGCGATGGAGCTTCCACTCGCCGCACCCGCCGGGTGTGAATTACGCTCTGTAATTCATTTTTTAACTTTGCTTTAGCGAATCTGAATGATTCCACTGGGATTGTTCCTTTGTCTCTGGTATCGTGTAGTGCATCCGGGTCTCGTCCCCAGTCACAATTGTCGTAGCACTCAAGGAACGTTTCGGACAGCGTTCTTGCCTCATCTGCCCTAATGATAGACACTGTAACGCTGTCCGAAAGGTTGGCTAAAGGAGGAGGTAGCGTAATACGGCATAACAACCCAAAAATAAATGGGCTGCTTTAACCCGTTGTTGTTTGTGATCTCCGATGAGCATTGTGGGGCCCAACTTGGGCAGACTTTGTGGTCTCCCAAATGTTCTGTCAAAATCTTGTTAAAAGTAGTCTTACAGACATCAGGGATCATGTAATACAGCACCCAAACCGTTACCCGTCGATCTGCAATCATTGTTTTTTACACTTTGGCAAGTTTTTCGTCTGAAACCAATGACCGTCCGGCACGCTTTTAAATTCTCTGCACCATTTGCGCACATTTTCGCACTCATAAACTGTTTTCTATACACTTCAAGTAGCTGAGAATGATTTTTTACCGGGGTTTTGTTCTTTGCACAAAAAAAACTAATTATAGAGCGTAATTCTCACGTAGCGGGTGCGGCAAGCGGAAGCTTTAACGCGAACGGCTGCCACGCCGAGACTAAGTGTCGCAGAGAGTGCTGCGTGGCGGGGATTTGGCGTAGGGATACCAGGCTACACGCCAGTGCTGTCGGATCTTGCGTAAAATTTTTCCTCGCTACCGCAGCACCTTAAAGACCTTATTTTACGGACAGCCCTCGTATCTCCGTAGAGGTAAGCAGTAAGCAGCGATGTTGGGCGGAAAATTGCTCGTATAATTTATGACCGATGTTCAGTTTCCTAGGTCCCATCTCAGCTGTGGTCGGGAAACGAAATAAGAAATGAATCCTTGCCGGATGTAAAGGGGGTAACTTGTTTCGATGAGTCAACCTCGTACATATGTCACAAATCTAATTCATTCCTGCGCCGAGGGAAAAAACATCACCAATATTAAAATACGTGAGGCTCAGGGGTAAAATGCGACAACATTTTAATAATAATAATAATAAAACGTTTATTCATCAATAGATTTTTTTACAATATTCCATATTTTGTTCTTTTATCATTCATTCTATTGACGAAAGGGTCACTGCTCAGCTACAATTCAGAATTTCTCCTAGAATGCAGCTGGGTTTCAGTAGTGCCCCAATTTATTTTTATTTCCTTTATTTTTATTCCAACCGTTTTTTTTTTCCAGAAACACCTGATGGTGTATTTAAGTATCCCATATATTTTATTGTAAAGTATGAAGGATAAAATACATCTATTTAGAACGTTTTTCAATTGAGAATTCTCTTATGACATATTTGACTAGGTACTTAGTTGAATTTTTATGTTTCTGTAAACTCAAGATACATTTAAACGGAGACGAGATGTGGTCCTATAGAAGACTATTAGGAATTTCCTGGAAAGACCACATTACAAATGAGGAGGTTCTCCAAAGAATCGAAGGAAGAAGGTACCTGCTCAGGACCTTGTCCTGAAGGCGTGCAAGATGGATCGGCCATGTAATAAGACAAGAAGGCCTCTTACATGCCATAATGGAGGATATGACCGAGGTGGCAAACTCTAGGGGACGCCCACGCCGAGAGTACCTGGAGGACCTGCTGGTGGACGTGCGCTGCTCATCATATGCAGACTTCAAAAGAGCCGCACAAGGCAGGGAAGAGTGGAAGAGACGAATAGATGAAATTGTTGCAAACCAAGGTTGAAACCAGAGAGAGAGAAACTCAAGATACAACTATCCTTAAAGTCACCAGCTGTCACCAGTCACCATTCTCGAACTTTGGTCTTCAAAAGTTTGGTTTAGAATTTTTTTTTCAATAATCGTTATTATTTGAGATATTTGGTTAAATTACAAAGAAAAATTGAAAAATGCAACAAATATTGCTTTTTCATTGTCAGCTGTATGTCGTAACAAACAGAGCATCTGAAATACCCATATAAATTGGATGCGGAAAAAAAATCTATAACAAACATGGTAAGACCAAGGTTAGACGGTTAGGGAACGTACCCATAATACGTGACCAACTTTTTGCAATTTTTAACCCCCCCCCCCCCCCCCGGTGACCAAAAACCTAAGCCCGACGCCGCTCATTTGTTCCAAGCGTGACATTTTGAAGACCCCCTCCCCCCCTAAACGTGTCACGTAGTATGGGTACGTTCCCTTAACATATAAAACGAAAACAATAACTTTGTAAAAATCACTATATAATCAATATTATCAACATGTTTCGAAAACTATGCTTTCTTCATCAGGATAATATTAATAAATATATAAGATTATTTATTTATTTATTTACGCCCTTTTACGGGGCTTTTACATAAGTACGAAATTTACAAATTACACTATGATTAAATAATATATAAATACTATTTCTTTAACAAAGAAATATAATAGGTTTTTGCAACGCAATATATAGTATTTATTGTACATAACTGAACTGCCTCAGTAACAGTATTTTGTATTTGTTTAAAGATAAATTGAAGATGTCCACTGACTTGGTATAATTATTTCCCTCCATTAGTATTCTGGGCAAAGAGGAATACATATGGTAGTTAGTTCCAGAATTTCTGCACTGAAATAAATCCTGACTTCTAGTATTACGTATTGGAATCCGGAAGCTTATAAATTCTAGCAATATCGGACTATCAACTAAATCATTTAGAATTTTTTATAGAAATACCAAGTCAGTGAAAATTTGAGCATATTCATATCATTTAAAATAGTGTTGTAGTTCAACATAATTGCTGGAATACCCATTTTAAAATTTAGAAAACGTAAGAATTTGTTTTGTATTCTTTCAACAGCTTGTACATGTATACTATAATGTGGATTCCAGACGGGAGAATTGTACTCAAGTTGACTTCTAACATAGGCAAAATATAACAGTTTAATACACTTTATATTGTTAAAATTTCTAGTTAGCCTGGTTATAAATCCCAACATTTTTAAGCCCTTATTAGAGATTTCTGTTATATGGTTAACAAATGAAAGATTTGATTGAAAAGTGGTGCCCAAGTCTTTAATTTGTGTTAATGTCTCAAGAGTATTGTTATCAATGTTGTAATTAAAGATCACTGGATTTTTTATTCGAGAAAATCTAACCACTTGGCATTTTGAGATATTTAAGTAAAGTCTATTTTCATTACACCAAATTAACAATTTGTTGATATTATCTTGAAGAATGTTGCAGTGGTAAATATTTTGAATAATTCTAAACATTTTGAGGTCGTCAGCAAAAAGTAAGAAAAATACATTATGAAATATTTTTGTTAGATCATTTATAAACAAGATAAATAAGTTTGGGCCAAGGTGTGAACCCTGTGGAACTCCTCTTGTTGCATAAATTTTTTGCGACAGGGAGGATTTTATTCTAACAATTTGTTGTCTTCCAGTAAGATAACTTTCAAACCAGTTTAATATATTACCACGTATACCAAGTTTTTCTAATTTCCAAATGAGAATTTTATGGGAAACTGAATCAAAAGCTTTACTAAAATCAGTATAGACAGAGTCTACTTGTTTTTTTTTCTTTAAAAGCATTGGTTATAAAATGTTCATAAATAATTAAGTTTGATAGAGTACTTCTACCTGGCATAAATCCAAACTGGTAAGGTGATATCACAGGTTTTATTTGTGTAAAACGTTTGTCAAGTATTAGGCTTTCAAAGAGTTTCGGTATGGTGGATTGAATGCATATTGGTCTGTAATTAGAAATATCACTTTTATCGCCCTTTTTGAAAATTGGAGTCAAATAACTAACTTTCCACTTATCGGGAAAAATTCCACTGGATAAAGATAGATTAAAAAGTTTGGTTAACGGGAGAGCAATTACTTTGATACATTCTTTGATAAATATTGTAGGTATATTATCTGGTCCCGCAGATTTGTGGATATCTAACGATTTAACTTTAGTAATTACATCAGAGAGACTTATGGTACACTGTGAAATATCAAGAGTTTCATCTAGAGTTGTTGTTGGAACAGGAGCATTGCTTGAGTCTGTTGAATAAACACTTTTAAAAAATTTTGCAAACAAGTTAACAATACCATCAGTATTAATAAATATACTAATATTATCCTGATGAAGAAAACATAGTTTTCGAAACATGTTGATAATACTGATTATAAAGTGATAATATTGATTATGTAGTGGTTTTTACAAAGTTATTTGTTTTTATTTTATCAAAAATGACCCCAAAATTATATTTTCAATGTTTGTAGAAGGTTAAACTATGTGTACATAACTAACATAACTGGGGATAAATGATGAATTTGAACTAATTTTGTGCCCCAAATACTTACTTTGATCAATTGGGCGCTTTTATGGAAAGGTACAGTAAAAAAAGGCAATAAACATAAGTTCCTTATCTCAATAATGCTGCAGCTCTTTCCTACACATAAAATAAAGGGGAGTCAAAAGATGAAACACACAACGTACGTATGTCTGTTTCCTCCAAAGTACTACTTTTTTCCTTTTGTGTGTTTCATATTTTGTCGCACCATTATTTAATGTGTAAGAAAGAGCTGCAGCATTATTATGATAACGTAGTATTATTGCCTTTTTTTGTGCGTCGCCGTTCCGTAAACGTGAGAACGTAAAATCGCCTATCATCCATTTTAATGTTAAACCTACTTATATTTTTTGACAATGTTTTTTAAACTTATTTCTTTTTTCTCAACTTTCTTAACTTGGCCTGGTACCAAAATGTGACTCTGGCTCGCAAGGCCGCCTCAGCTTTACCCCCCTCTCCCGTCACGACAGCTATCTGCGTCTCCTTCCCTCCCACAGTTAGGGACTACCTGCATCCTTTTCCAGCGCGATTCACTCGCAGAGTATCGACCGGGGCGCCACGTGCTTTAGACGAGAAAGAAAAGACAATTTTCTTCCAATTTGAGAAGATTCTGTAGAGCACTTCTATCTTGTTATTTACACGTAGACAACGGAGCCGATAGTCAATACAGGGCTCAGCGCGCTAAGAGATTCTATTGAATAAACTAGATCGATAAAATACACTTCAGTTCACTTATTAACGCGTTTTCAAATTACCTTTAACTTGCTATTTATACCTTCAATCTTATTCCACGACCAAACACAGAAAAGTTACAAAATAGTACATTGAAGAAATGCGAAGTTAGGTGCATAAAAACACACCTAACCTAACCTATTATGTTATTCAATCTACCTCCCAATATATTCAAATCTCTTAATTCCCGTCTCTTAAACCTAATCCAATACTCCTCTGAAAAAGATGTTCTGCGGTCATGATCTCAACCTTGGATTACGAATGCGAATAGTCAGATGCTACGTGTTTTCGATATTATTTTGTAAAATGAAAGCATGGACGCTTACTGAAGAACTAATTAGGCGACTTGAGGCATTCAAGATGTGGATCTACAGAAGAATACTTAAAATAAGCTGGATGGACAGGGTTACGAATGAAGATGTTATGATTCGGATGAATAAAGAAAAAGAAGTTATTAAAAGTATTAAAATCCGAACACTTCAATAACTTGGACATGTGATGAGACATCCAGAGAAGTATGAGATCCTGCATCTCATAACACAGGGAAAGATTGAAGAAAGAGAACCTCATGGCTGAAAAACCTGAGACATGGTTTGGCCAGTCTACCGTAGAGCTGTTCCGGACGCGTATTTACAATCCCTACCGCGTTTCAGTCGCTTTAAATTTTCAGTATCAAAATTTAAATATTTAGAAATAAAATTATTAATTTCTAATATACAAATTGGAAAGATTATTTTATCTAGATTTTAGAACAATTTTTGTTTTTGCAAAGTAATAAAAAAAAACTAATATAGAGGTGTATTTACAGTATATGGGAATAATATTAAAATTTTAATATTTAGAAATAAAATTATTAGTTTCTAATATACACATCAGAACGATTATTTTATCTAGATTTTAGAACAATTTTTGTTTTTACAATGTGATAAAAAATAACCAATATAGAGGTATATTTAAAATGTTAATTGTCGTTACCGCGACTGAATCGGTATAGGTTAATACGCGTTCCGGACCGCAGTAAACAAAGTCCGCATAGCAAAATGATAGCCAACGTCCGTTAAACGGACAGGGCACAAGAAGAAGAAGAATACTCCTCCTCCCTACCCCCCCCCCCCCCCCCGCCCTTCACTTATTGTAAATAACTAAAAAAACAATTATTAAAAAATATTATTTACAATTATTTACTATCACACTTTATCATTCACTGTCAAAAGTTTTTATTTATGTATAACTAGCAGACCCGGACACACGTAGCTGTGGCTAACGAAACATAATACCACGCGATTACCCAACCTTTATAACCAACGCCAACTGTTCAATCACATCCACACCGCCTGCTTGCCAGCCCGCTCCCTTTATTTATATATTTCAACCAATTTACACAAAACCTTGACAAATTATATACCTAAAAACCTTCCTCATGAATCACTCTATCTATTGGTGGAAAACGCATTAAAAAAAACCGTTGCGTAGTTTAAAAGATCTAAACGCGCAGACAACGGGTGCAACTTCATTTTATACTATGTAAAGATTTGAGATTTGCTGTAAACTCTCCCAAAAATAAATTCATAAATTATCATTTTCTGTTATATCCTGTTGATAAAACCCTATGTCAATACGATATTGACTAACTTCGTCATCTATGGTCAGTTGGCGTTATTTGCGAGCACGGTCAACATAATATGATTCCGACAGTTGTTTGACAAAAGCCTCCAATTTTAGCGCGGTCTTCTGAATGTCAGATATTCTGTCAATATACACAATTTTTTTAATAATTGGCTCATTAATAAATTTGAGCCGATCTAACGACGCTCTTCGAATTGAAAGAAATCGTATATGCGATCCATGGACTTAATTAGTTCCTCAGATTAACTAATTAAATCCCATTAACTAAAACCTCATTAACTAATTCAGGGTCAAAAAGTACATGCGAAGTGCGAATGTGCACTAAAGTTAGTATTTCAATTAAAAATTGTATATTTTATTAGAATTTTAATATTTTAAGTCGCGTTTTGGCGTTCAGTGATGTAAATCCATAGACAGATCCGCCAGTTTTTCCAGCGTTTATCAATTTCTTATTTATTCCCTGTCAATATCGGTTCGGCTATCAACAGTGCAACCTTGCTCGGGATATCGATATATCGTCGGAAGTTACGCCTATGATTTCACTGTGCTGTAACCCTGTAATAAAAGTGCCAACCTAAAATACCGGTTATAAAACGCCTTCCAATTGAATAAAAGAAAAGATACATACACAGACATTGTAATCCATAACACCTCAAATCATCCAATTTCTCAAAAAATGTCAGCTTTCCATTCTATGATTCATAGATTAGTTAATGTACCTTTATCTCTTAATAATTTTTCAAAAGAACTCAATATTATTAAACAAATTGCAATCAATAATGGTTATAATTCCAATGTAATTAAAAAAATTCTTAATAAAAAATACAAGAATAATTTCCTTAGATCATACCCTATACAAAAGGATAAAGAAGAGAAAAAATGGAGGAAAATGATGTATTTTAATAATAAAATTTCTAATTCAATAAAAAAGAATGTACCTAATGAAATTATTCCTGTATTTTATGCAAACAATAGACTTAAAAATTACATAGTAAATAATAAAGATAGAGATTCAAAAATGAAAAAATCTGGAATTTATAAATTGAAATGTAATGATTGTGATTTCTTTTATATAGGTAAAACTTCGAGAAACTTTGAAATAAGGATTAAAGAGCATATGAAAGCTTTAAATAATAATAGTTTCTCGGAGTTTGCCAACCATTTAATAGAAACTAGTCCATACCTTTAATTTTAACAGTGGAATAGAATTAATACATTGTAATGTCAATGGCTTTCAGTTGGATAAATTAGAAATTTTAGAGATTAGAAAGAGTGTTAATGCAAATTTAAATATTATTAATAATCAAAAATTGTTTTTAAATGATTCATTATTAAATCTATTCCCCTTTTAAATTTTTAATTGTTCTATATTGCCCCTCGTTCCTTATACATTATTTTCTTTCCAATTTTATTATTGTTTATGTTTATTATTTTTCTCTATTACCTATGTATGTCTATTTTTAAAATTAGTTCTGTCAAAACCCTGAGAAAGTCAGCTTTGCTGACGAAACATGTCGGTTTTTGTAAATAATTAAGTGGTTAATACAACGTTATTTATTACGTACATATTAATTAATGCTTTTTAAATAACTTCTACCTTGAATTGATTGTATTAAAAATGCCAGCGTTCCAGAAAAAAATATTGGCTAAATATAAGTTTACGCATTCGTGTGCACCAACACGATTTAACGATTGGTGAATTGCTAAAGTTATCGTTAACAAAAAGTGTGAATAATTTCAAATGGTGGATTTAAAATTCAAAGGTTCTTTGAGCGAAGAGAGAACATATTGACAGAAAGAGAGACAGCATAAAATTTCCTGACAAAAGATACCTTATTGACTTGTAGTATATATTTCAGGAGCTTTATAGACATGAAACATAGGTATGTACTTGTACATATTAAAAAAAAAGTTGTTGTAATTTTTTTAAACCTTAACATATTTTTGGTGATCTACTCAATATACCTATTTAGTAATCATTAGTACCGGGTTCACATAACCAATACTTTTTTTTCGTTTTTTTCCCTCCTTTTTTTTTTTTTACATGAGCTCCACACAGGAGGCCCTGAGGAAAACAATTTCCCTCAGGGCCTATGTCATCTTTGGGGATGCTGTGTGGAGGGTTTTTTTAAGGAAAGGAAGGAGAGGAGAGTTCTGGGAAGGAAAAGGGTTTAAGGGGTGGGTAGGAATCTGGGGTTCAGTGTGTCTTAGTCATCCGCCTCCAAGACCTAGACAAACCTCACCCCATGAACCCGGGCACCCCTGCTAAATCACCAAACGTAGCGAACCACTTGGGGTGACCTATGGCAGAGGTGTTGGTTATCCAATAAAGGTTCCCAGGGCGGCGGTACCCATTCCCGCCTCCCAAATTGAAAATTATTTCTACTTTCAATTTTTATCGTCAAAAATATTACCTTCGGTTTTCCGTAATTATATAGATAGTCCTGCGTAAGATAGTTAGATAGTCCTGCGTAACTTGTTCAATGAACTCAACTTTGCTTTGAATTTAAGTGTGTTTAGAATTCACACAAGTCATACCAAAGATAATAGATAATATCTAAACCTTTACATAATATTTTTGAAAAAAAATATTTTTGCCACTTTCATAGTTGAAATTATAATAATATCTCACGATTTTTCACTTATCTGCGTTAGTCAATCAAACTTTTGGTTGTTTCAAACAAAATTTGGGTTGTTTGTGCTGTGCGTTAGTCGTGCGATAAATCTGGTTTAATGAACTAAAAATTGCTGTGAATTTAAGTGTCATTTTCAAAATTGGAACTGACTGTGAAGAATTCAACAAGCGATAAAGTAGGCAAGTACCAACCGATAATATAATAGTTTAACAGAAAAAAAGTTAAGAGTCTGCTCTAATTAAACAACAATTTACGAAAGAAAAGAAAATTAATATTAATTTATGGAGTTAATAATATAATCTTATAAGTTTGTATAATTTTCAAATTCGAACAGTCAATAAATCGGCGTTTAACATCCGACTTGACACGACCCATAAAATCGCTCACGCACTGGAAATCAAACACGGCTAATTATAGTACATATTTAGCGATTATATCAGATACAAGCTTTAAGTCGCTCAACAAAAGATCCACGATAGTGATTATGTTCAAACAACGTTATTACCGAAACCACAGGACTTTTGAGAACACACTGAACAGAAAAAGCCTAGAAATGTGTTCGATGCCTACCGATTTGATAGAAAACTTTTGTTGCCAATTTTTTCGACGCTTGACTCCTGGTCAATTAAATTTGTGTATTTAAAAAAAATGTTTGTTTGACTATTGCCCATCCATTATATTATGCGTGTATGTACACACTTCCTTTTTTATGCTATAATCACGTTTGGAGGACGCGTGCCTCGTACTGAACACGGGTTTGGGGAGGGAATTGGCGTTGCAAAACCCGTGCACAATAGGATGCCGCTTGCCTTCTACTGGACACGGGTTTGGAGGAGAAATGTCGTTACAAACCCGTGTTGATTTCGAGGCATGGTTGCCTAGTATTGAACACGGAAAAGGAAATACGCGGACGGGAAGGAGATAGGGAAAATAAACTTTCGGAAGTAGCTATTTATTGGTCACCAAACATGGAAAAAGACATTGCAAGAAAGCGACGTTTCGATTCTGGATGGTGGTCTTTCACACAGGAGATTCGAAAGTATAATATATTCGATGGTATATGCAAACAATAATGTTAACTAAAATAAAGTTTTTGCTGTATGGAAACCTACTTTACACATTTATAAAAAAAACCATAGATAAAATTGCGAGAAACAATAAACAAAAATTCTGCCTCAATACAGGTTCACCTAGTGAGGCAGGCTATGCACAACTAAAAATACTGTATAACTATACTACTCCTGTGTAACCTTTCTTACGTTACTTTCTATTTGTTAACTTTTCTGTACTGATTGATGTAATCTATTTGTAAACTACATTGAGCATGTAATTTTTCTAGTTATATTGTTGTTATTTCATTGAATAAAGATTATTATTATTATATTCCACTCTGGAATGTAGTTGCTACAAATATACTACACAGGGTGTTAAAAGACGTACTTGACTTACTTTAACCAGTGATTCCTGACATTATTTGGAGTAAAAATGCTTATGAAATTTTGGTCTCTTTGATTAAAGTAAGTCAAGTACGTTCCTAACAACCTGTATACATATTTTGTTTGTATGAATAAAATGTGGAAAAAAATTACTATGCACGATATAAATAGAGAAATAACTAAAGCATATTCAAACATCCCCCATGCACACAAGACTAGCTGTATTTTGGTGCTATATCTTATATATTACACTATATGAAATTATTGTAAAATGTTTTCTGTAAATGATGTAACGTAAGTTTTTTCAATAACATTAAAAATAATAATAATACAAAATTGAAATACTCGGATCAATTGGATTGTCCTATAGTAAGTTTCTGCTATTCGTATTTGTTCTATGAGTTTCCGAATTTTTTGATGAAAATGTACGTCTAAACTGTTGAATATTTGATCTCTTTTTTTAAACAATTCCTTTAAAATAGTTTTATCGACCACGGACACTCCCATAATACACTTTCTTAATATTTCTATTCAGTGTTAGCCCGCGCTTAAGCCGCCGGCCAGCAACACACTTAATCCAATTTTGCTTATCAGATGAAAGGTCGGTTAGACTGTGCTTTTGTTAAAACAACTTTGCTCAATGAAAGCTGGACTTTACTGAAATAAGGGCTAAGTTTATGTGTTGAAATATATGTTCCTTTTTTCAGGTGGATTTACTGAAATAACTCAATTTGTATTGAACTTCATTTTTACAGTAAAAGACATAACTAGTTTTTTTTTGTATTTGTGGGTATAAAATATTATTATAAAAAATGCACTTCTAAACTATTTTTGATCTTATGAACTAGCTATGTATCTTCTGAAATTGTTAAGACGCGGCGGTCTTCATACGCACACTTTTTTATATCTAGAATTTTCAGGTTCCCCAGGAACCATTTATTGGATAACACCTCTGCCATAGGTCACCCCAAGTGGTTCGCAACATTCGGTGGCTTAACATATTATGTGCCCGGGTTCATGGGTGAGGATTGTCGATGTCTTGGCGGCGGATGTGTCTGCCGTTCTAATGTGTTGTGGACCGGATTTGGAGAGACTAGTTGGGGAAGGCCTTTTCACCTCTCCAACAGGATTCTCTTGACACATCGGCAGCACCGCAGTGGGAGGGATGAATTCAAACCTCGAACCTTTTTCCTTCTCCTCTCAGATGTTCCTCTCCTTCCTTTATTTATAAAACCCACCACACAGCATCATCAAGGATCACACAGGCCCTGATGGAAATCGTTTTCCTCATGGTCTCCTATGTGGGGCTAATTGTAAAAAAAAAACATTTCTAGTTCGCTATGTCATTTTCTTTATAAGCTTTGAAATATCTGATTCCATAATAACAGTGACAGTGACAAATTAACAAACTTCTAAAAAGCCATTAAAAGTGATGGAAAAACCAGCCTGTAAACCTAACCTAACGTTGCCTACATAACATATCGTCGCGGGGCGCGTTATACCTCAAATGCAAAAAAAAAAATTACATAAAAGAAAAAAAAAACAATTTTTATGCTAGAAAATGAAGGTGGATCTCCAAACAATATTTATTTATATTAATAATGATTTATTTATTAATGTATACAATGAATAAAAAGAAATCAAAGTCTCACTTAATTTTCACAGATAAAAAATTAGTTTTTTGACTGTCCTGAAAATTAAAAAAAAAATCACATTGGAGGTATTACGCGTCTAGCGACGATATTCAACCTGTTTTACTTAGTTTTTCTTCAACACTGTGTCAGGCAGTGTAAAAGAGCCAGAGCGCATGCCAAATGGGCTTGAACCAAAATGTACTAAGCAGTGGTCACAGCGGTTTCCATTCAATCCTACATATAAGGCATTTCAAGTTTCGCAAGTACAATCATTGATCTATTACTGTCGTTTAAATATCTGACTGAAGATTTGTTCCTGATGGCTTTTCCGTAGGAATGTTATTTAATGATTGCTTTTAAAATGAATATTCTAAGAATTTCAAAAGTAAACAAAATGATATTGAGACTGTCATAAATAGATATGAAGATTGTTGATGGTAGAGATTTTATTAGAAGACTTTCAATTAATTAGATTATAAACATTCTGATTTCACGTGATTTGTATTCGATAATCTTTATTTTGACTGCTTATTAATGAAGTGAACAGTTCACATTTAATGATCCGTTTTAATGCGGTTATGACATGAATTTGACTGTGATATCTAAGACAACCTATGGAATTGTCTACAATAATTTTACCAACATATCTACTTACCTATATCTAATTATATCAACATCAGAACAATAGTATCAATAGCCGGACCTGAGATGCGTATTATAATACATACCTATACATTATTATTATTTTAAACTCTATGATGCACCCACTTGCATTGTATTAGATGTAATTACTCTGTTAAATTGTATGCACTATAACCGAATTTACTTATCTTACGTAAGTACTCGTACATTATTGTACGTACGTAAGTACTTAATTTACGTATGTACATCTAGCACATGCATTCTTTTAGATCGTACCATAACCTATCGATAGTCCTGATCTTCTTCAACACATCATTGCAAGTTCCAAATCGCGACAGCAGGCAGTCGCTTTGTAACCTTTAATCTTCCTCTTTGCAAGACCAACTCTAAACAGAACTCATTTATCTACACTTCCATACACTCATTTAACTTAAATTATCACCACATTGACATTTTTAACTCGACTTTACGTGACATAAAACCAAGTAACATGACTCAAACTAGAAAGTTCAATCCCTATATATTCCCGTCCTTTGACTCTTAATCCTATTCCTATGTTCCCCCCCCCCCCCCTTTTTTATATATTGTAACTAAAAAATAAATTAAATAAGAAAATACCCTTACAATGTCACACTTTATCATTATATATCATCAGTGGAAAGTTCATAATTGGCATAATTAACATCTTATTATTGTATTATTTTATAATCTCTGATTTGCTGTCAACTTTCTCTAAAATAAATAAAATAAAATAAAATATGGTCATTTTGATCTCTTTGTTCACCGCTTAGACGCACTTTTTGAAGTGAACCTCTTTAGCTCCGAGTGACTTGAAATTTGGGTGAAACGAAAATGCGTCACAACTCAGTTCTACACAAATACTCGGTACTAATTTAATGCGGTGAGCCCCACACAGGAGGCCCTGAGGGAAATTATTTCATCTTTGGGGATGCTGTGTGGAGGGTTTTTTAAGGAAAGGAACGAGAGGAGAGTTCTGGGAAGGAAAAGGGTTTAAAGGGTGGGTAGGAATCTGGGGTTCAGTTTGTCCTGGTCATCCGCCTCCAAGACCTAGACAAACCTCACCCCATGAACCCGGGCACCCCTGCTAAATCATCAAACGTAGCGAACCACTTGGGGTGACCTATGGCAGAGGTGTTGGTTATCCAATAAAGGTTCCCGGGGCGGCGGTACCCATTCCCGCCTCCCAAATTGAATACTTATTATATACGATTCTCTCGGTAGTTCGAGTGGAGTGATTTCGACTACAACTGTCAACCACTTAGTAGATTTTTTTTTAAATCTATTAGGTACAAAAACACAGGTATACAATTTTTTTTTCAGGGATAAGAATTTTTTAATCTGAATAAATATAAAATGTGGGGGACGCCATCGGTACTTACTCGATTTCATGCAGCCGGCACTGGAGGTACATGTAGTTGGGTTAATAAGTTAGTAATTTTGTTTTCAATTTTTATGTTTCACTTTGGATAACGTTATGTTTTATAAGACATTTATATTTTGTTATTTGAAGTTAGAAATTTTAAAGTTGGGAAATTTTTGCCCGTGGAAAATTTTATAATTCTGAAAAAAAATTTCTGGGAAACAATTTTCCCACATTTATCTTTTCGATAATATTTTTGATTTATCTTTTTGATAATAAGTGAAGTTTTGGACATTTTCCATGTTGGGATATGTTTATTGTTCTGAAAAAATTCTCCAGGGAATTTGGAAAAGGTGCTCGGAAAATGGTACGGGAAATTTTTACCAAAACATTGATCTTTTTGTTGTTGATATGTGACTGTAAATTTTTCTTTTTGGAACCCGGAAAAAAATCGAAAAATTTATAAGGAAAATGGGAAAATTTTGCTCAGATTGGTCGGGAAATGGTATAAAAGTTTTTGAAACTGAGAAATTCCAAGTTTTATAAAATTAATTTTTCACATATTCACATCGAGGATTT
Source organism: Limnephilus marmoratus (assembly GCA_917880885.1). NCBI lineage: Eukaryota > Metazoa > Arthropoda > Insecta > Trichoptera > Limnephilidae > Limnephilus > Limnephilus marmoratus. The sequence continues at coordinate 53,108,825 of OU862917.1, read as the reverse complement.
GCAAACTTCAAAGATTCTTTTTTTAAATAACAGAGGGCGCCACTTTCGTTTACAATAATCCGAAACTGAACAGACATTAGCATAATAATAATACTATCAGATTCTGCACAAAACTCCATCCGAGTTGATATTACGAAATTCGAGAGAAACCAAAGCAGTTGAGTCCCAGATACCAGACACATATCACATCTGATATTCCGGGTAGAGACAGCCCCCTACTTTCAACCTTACCGGGAGCTTCCTTCCAGTAAAACCTCTCACACCTATAATATATATCACGGAATAAATGGAGGGGTAGGTACCGTTTACCTGACGTTCGCCTTAAACTGATAACGGATATGCTGTCAGCGTCAAATATACAAGAGAATAATGGGGTGTTCTCTTGGCTCTAAGGGGAGTTCTTCTGAATGTATTAGTATGCATAAAACCGTACGTTGCTTTCCTGCAGGATGTGAAAATGAAAATTCTCTTGTATGAATTGTCTTATAAGAATCTTGGAAAGAATTTAAGATAAGAATATAAGTTTGTAAGTTTTTTTAGCTTTTTACTGTCGATTTTAATCAGATAAACTTGCAAATTTCTTTCAAAAGTTAGCATTTTGTGTATTTTTTTTTATGCTTCTGATGCAAAACAATTAAAAACCACACAAATGAACTCACGTCAATCAAAATAAATATTTTTTTAACCCTGGTTATCATCACTCTTGGCTCTACAACCCCTGGTGGGTCTTGGCCTCCTCAAGAGTCTTCCTCCACTCATCTCGATGTTGTGCCAGCTCTCTCCAGTTTAGAAGTTCCAAGGTAGATATATCTTGAGGTCGTTGTCGCTCCATATTAATCTTGGTCTTCCCAGGCTCTCCATATCGGTCTTGAGTTCAGCAGGGACTTAGTGCTTGATGCTAGGTCATTCTCTCTACATGACCCAGCCACCGAAGTCTTCCCAGTTTTATAAATTTTGCGAAGTTTAGCTCCTTAAACAAAGTATAGATCTCATTGTTATAACGTCTGCGCCAAAATCCATTTTCTAGAACCGGTCCGAAGATGCGCCTCAACTTTTTTCTTTCAAAAACGTCCACTACTCGCTCATTCCTCTTAGTTAGTACCCAAGTCTCAGCTGCGTATGTGAGTACTGGTCTAATAAGTGTTTTGTTCACTAATATCTTCGTGTGGGTTATCTTCAGGTTAGTTTATTAGTAGGTATTAGGTTAGTCACCTTTATATAACCTTTTTTTAAATATTAATATTGAAGGTTATCTTCAATATCAATATTTAAAAAAAGGGTTAAATAAAGGTGACTAACCTAATACCTACTAATAAACTAACCTAATACCTTCGCATAAAATATTACGCAATTCTATGTAGAAAAATGTCTTGGGGCATAGACACGTCTATTTTTAACGTAATAACACACAATAAATATGACTCCAGATACTAATATCTACAGCCTGTATGTCGGACGAATATCTACAGCTCATATGTTGAACTAATATCTACGAACTTCAGAGTGTTGACTAATATCTACAGAGCGTAGGTTGAACTAATATCTACAGAGCGTAGGTTGGATTAATCAGCTAAATTTTTTTATTTTTTTTTTTTTTTTTTATTAGTAATATAAGGTACATAAATTACAAATAAATTTTATACAGTAATTAATTACATAGTAGAATATTTGATGTACCCCCATAATTAAGCAAGGCTTGTGTGTATGGGGGGGTGTTATTGTATTGCTTTTTTAATATCATTCAGTTTAAGTTTTCAGTATAATTTTTTAGGTGAGTTTTAAAACTTTTTATATTGGTATTCATGTTTCTAATTTTTTCTGGTAATGAATTAAAAAATTTTGCTCCGAGATATTTATGACTCAATTGTCCAATTTTTTTTTTACATTTTGGAGTGGGAAGTATTGATGTTTGTCTAAGACTTCTGTTATTTTTAAAGGGTGCAACTTGATTTTTAATATTATCTTTATAAATTTGTAATGTTGCATGATAAAAGTATAATGTGTCCAATAGTTCGATATTAGGGATTTTTACATACATACTTACATAAATTAAGTTTTTTAAACTGCATACGCAATATTGCGTTATTCCAATATGCTATACATAATTGCAAATCCAACCTCTGCCAGTGCTGTAGATATTCGTCAACACTTTGGTTCTCATAGATATTCGTCAACAGTTTGAGCTGTAGATATTCGTCAACACTTTCCTTCTCATAGATATTAGTTCGATTTTTTCCGTTTTTGGAATTCCTGTAGATATTAGTAGACGCCTCCATAAATATGTAATATTCATAGATTATTTCTAGTCTATCAGAATATTTGGGGGGCTTTTAATGTGAACTGATATTTGGACAAAAGTTATCCACCCCCTGGCAGTGGGTTATGAGGGGGGGGAAGGGTGGTTGTGACTTCTCTATTTATAGTCGGTGGTTCAATAAAAGCACTCGAAAAAGCTTCGAAGCCAATAAAATGTGCTCGCGCGACTATATAAAATGTGTGTATTCTCTATGCGTGGATTTTCACACAAAACACCCTTATTTATTCAACGTATTTTCCGAAGGCTGTCAATTTATGAGCGCTAAATAAATACGGATGCTCAAATTGGTGGACAACACAAATAGGTATTTAAATATTCGATTAGTTCTTCAAAAATTAGTGTGGGTTGCATAAAATTGATAGAATGGTAAATTGTTATCGATTAAGTTTTTTAAATTTTAAAAGTTAACCAAACCTGAAGGGTGGTGCCATTCAGTTTCCCTAATAGGTTTTCAAAAATATTTTTTGATACATTAATATTACTGTTGTAGTTCAAGAAAAAATTTTTAAAGATAATTTTTTTTCAAAAATGTAGTTTGTAGACAATATTTGTCCGGTACTCGCATAAACAATGCTACTAGTATCTTATTATGTTAAATATTTATAATATATTAGCCGGTTCCCGGCATGCGTTGCAATTGCCATATTCAAAGAAATAAATTGTTTCTCCCTGCATGCCCTTTCCCGTGTGTCACCGTTCATCGCATCCACTACCCTCCCGCGTTCCCCTTCCACCTTTCCCACCCACCCTCTCCACTCTACAGCTCCACCGTCTCGCAAACCCCCCTCCCGCGTTCCATATATGCAGTCCCAGTACATTCAGTTTTCAAACAGCTCGCGTGTCACCTATTACAATATTTTTTTTCAAATTTTCATTTTTCGTTATTACAAATATTTAGTTTTGTATATTATAAGAACAAACAATCAAATTTGGTACCTAACATAGTACCTATTTAAATTTTTAAATTTGGTACCTAACATAATCAGCCTTACTCATCATGAAACCGTACCACGGCTCTGTAGCGTCGCGGTAGCTACACAGTGGAGTAAGCCTACACTGCTCAGGGTAAAAATCTTTACTCATCATCATAATGTTTCTCGACAGCTGTTATGATTTTTTTACGGTAGCAACACTGCTCCAAAGCTGAAAAACGCGACCAATTTAGCATTTCGCGGCGTGTTGCCAACTTCACGTTTATTCATACGTCAACATCAGTCAACACAACGTTGACTTTGGTAAATCTATATTTAGACCTAAAATCTCCTTCTGTAAGTGCCGCAAATGGATCGTATACCTTTTTTTTAACCTTTTCCACAGCCGTGGTGCACGAATGCCGCGAATACGGTCAATATTTGCTAAAGCTCAGTTCAAAACGTCAAGATTCTCATAAAAGTTCGCCATTTCGTCAGTTACAACGCACGGGGTACTGAGTTAACCCTAGTGATCGGGTGGTTTAAATTCTGACAGCTACTACATCTCCCGTACAGCGACTCGGTAAAAACACGCGCATGCGCGCGATTAACCCACCATGTTGAGTAACAATTTCACCTAACCCGGTCTTGCTCCGAGGTTGTATCTTATTTTGCGATGATGAGTAAGGCTGAATATCTATAATTTATAAAAGCCATAGACAATTCTTTTAATACAACAAAAAAAACAGCTGCCGGCTAAATTCAATTTCCTCAAACCCGCGAACTATCAAACGTGCGAAATTAAAATTCTTTCCTTATGAACCTTCTACACAGAGGCGGCCCTAACTAAATTATTTGGTGGTGCGAAATCCTTTGGTGGCGCCCCTCCCCTCCAAACAAAAAATAGAGCTCTTTCTATGCAGTTGTGCAACTTTAATTGAAGTACCTGGTAGGACGGATGAGAAATAATAATAGAGAAAAATATATGTTTGATTACATTTATTTAATTAAATCTCAATAAAAACACTAGAACACAACTTGTCTTGCTTTTGCGCTTGCGATTTTTTTTATTAAATCAGAATTATGTAACTCTTGGGCAATATCATTCTCAATTGATAAAATTGTAAGATCTGATAGTCTTTCTTGGCACATAGCCGAACGTAATGAACGTTTTAATTAGTTTTAATTTACTAAAGCTTCGTTCTCCCTTGGCGACAGATATAGGGATGATCAGCAAAATCCAAATATGTCCATACATTCGGGAATATATCCTGCCAATCATTTTTTTTATAAGATGAAGAACTTGTAGTGGCTCTGCTGAGTCAAGATTTTTTAGTAATGGGTTTATTAGATATAGTTGCTGTACTAGTACTATACTGGCGCAAGATCCACCGGAGATGTACATTTTTCTACCAGCGTGTATACTAACCATGTGATTGCTTGGTTGAAAGTTATGGAACACATAACTCTTACATTCATATGGGTACGAATTCTAAGAATGGAAATCAGCATAAGTAGTTGCATGCGATTCCTTAATTTTGTTTTGATTGTCCCCATTACGTTGAAAGTTCTTTCAACGACAGCATTGTTGTATTTTTTTTCTTAATTATTTGCGATTCGGCTGATTTAAATAACTTGTCTCTGAAGTAGCCTAATAGGCGACCAGTCGTCTTTTAGATTTTTTCGTCGCCGATTCTCGTTCTGAGTAGCCTAAATGGCGAAAAATCGCCTACGTTGACAACACTGCTTGCTCCCCGCACCGACCACACGATTTAAGCGCACGATCAATAGATAGTCGATCAGTGGTCGGGTGTTTTTGGCGCCCCCCTTATGACGGCGCCCTGTGCGGTCGCACCGCTCGCACCGCCCTAGGGCCGACCCTGCTTCTACAAAGTATTAGAAAACTTTAAAAAAAAGGTGAATGAAATAGGTAAAGTCGTTCTGAAGTTATGGCATGACCAAGGGAAACAGGAATTCATTACAATCTTATATATATAAGATTGTACGTCAGATTACATCTTTTTTTGATGTGAATACCGCCAAATGATCCCAACTGCTCCCGTCTGGAGCCAGTGAGACTACGGCATCCCCAATATCATCCCTGATTTAATTATTTTAGGGAAAAACACTTTTTGCGTGTTATGTTTTAATTTTAAAAAAAAAAAATTGTTTGCGCCCGTAGGTACTTATGCAATAATTATTTGAATAAATAGTTATTGCTTATGCATTAATACGGAATATTTTTTATTCAAACAGTTAGATTTAGCTTTATTATTACGAAAAGTGAGTATTTATGTCGGGGGAAACCAAAAAACATGCAAAAAATATGCATTTTCATTTTAATTTATTAAAATTAATTCGCTCACGCGGTAACGCCATTGTTTATTCATCGTTTTTATTTTAACACTTCATAGACAATCAATCAATGCTGCCAATCATAGAAAAAATATTTTTGCGTAAAACAAAGTAAATGCATTATTGACAAGTTTGTACCTGTATTTATAAAAGTAGAACATGGAAAGAAATGTATTAGAATAATTACACAAACCCGCTAGACGCTAGATAAACCCTGCTTTGCCAAACAAACCATTCAAAACCTGGGATGTATTTTAAAATTATGATGAAATGCGAGTTTATTTTAGACAATTTATTTTATAAGATTGGTACTTCCGACAAATGTCACATTTGATTGTCTATTAGAAAAGGAACATTCCGTATTATCCGTGCATCAAACTTCGGCAACACAAACGTTCCGTATTATCCGTGAGGTGGACTAACTGCATATTTACCAAATAGTTTTATTCGTATCCATACATGTGTACAAACTATGGGTTTATATGCCTTTCTTAGAAGAACAAACACTTATTCATATATAGTGTAAGTACGGGCGCAAACAAAAAAATAATTCATCTTAATATTTTAAAGTATAACTAGTAAAAGGGATTTTTCATAAAGTAATTAATTTGGCGCCATCTGTGGACACGTAGATTATAACGCATGTTCGGATTAACCTTAATTGGAAATTTACCATCTTTATTAAAACGTGAATCGCATCAAAACATTACGTTTATTAAACTCGAGCGGCGTCGGATCGATAATCCCCACTTTTCCGTGGCGAGTCGGGATTTTCAAATTTAATTCGCCGCCTGTGAAAAAATCTGGGAAAATCGTGGGAAAAACGTGAGAAAATCGCTTCCCTGTGTGTATAATAGCCTTTCAATTCTTCTGTCTATTACTAGGTCATCTGTCGCGCGGGGTGGGAGGAAGGGGGTGTCCCGGATTAAGGGTGTTGCAGGGAAGGGGGAAGCATGCGCAAAACGCCCTCTATCGGATTCCATGGAAATTCCCCTGACCGAGACAATATTATTATACCAATTTGAACAAGGATTTTTTGTACACTTGATGGTAAAGAGATAACCTTTAAAAAGTGCTAACATGATAATATTTATATTTAATAGAGCTCATGTATGGAGCTATAGTACAAACTATGGAGGACCTTTTTGGAAAAAGTGTGTTTTGTAGATTTCTATGAAGCTAGGATGTTATATTCGTTTAATAGTAGGAATGAAGGAATGGTTTCTGTGAAAGATTGAAAAATTGTAAATCGTGGGTAAATCCTGGGCATTTACCAAGATTGTTGCATAAATGTCCGAAATGGAATTGATAACAAGCATTTTAACCAATATTCCTTTCTTACCTAAACTAACATTTTAAACTAAAAAACCTAACCATTTCTGTTGTTTTCAGAAATATATTTTAATTTAAAATTTACAATAATTTACATTTCATTCAAGCCACTTTTTTCTGCGGTGGTGTTTGTTAAATATTTCCAGGTTATTCGTAACCCTGGAATATTTTTCTTTTGAAAAAAAATGGTTTTGAGTCTAAAGGTAGTAGGGAGGGTAAGGAGATGACGGAGAGAAGGGGAATTACCTACCAATTCAGATCTGGTCACCAAACACTTAAGCCATTTCAAGCAACGCTTCAATTCTGAATAATGGTCTTACACTCGGGCGATACTAAGCCTATCGTCCACTCTGTTATTTCAGATTCTCCACATCTCTGAACGTAAAGGCCTTAGTTCTTAATTGTCTAAACGAGCATTTTAGTTTTTGTTAATTCTCCGCTTTAAAAGTTAAAAAATAGAGTATAAAAATGATATTTAATCATAGACATCAGAATTCGAAAGACCAGAAGATACAGACTAGGGGTAAAACCAAACTATGGAGGGCGAAGAGAGGAAGATGGCTGTGATTCGTTGAACAATCAATCTGACAGTATATAGGCATCTCGCATTACAATATCACCATTTAGTTCTTAAAAGCAAAATCTGCTTTGAATGAATAGACCTTTTTACATGGGAGCGCGAATTGCTTGCCACGTTAATAACATATTTGCTAAGGCCAAATGCTCGCCCCAAAAAGACTCGCCCCAATACACATAGCAATATTTTGTTGCCGTGTTTAATTAAAACACTTTTACAAATGTTTCATAATTTACTTACCCCTGTAACCAGCGACGAGCACACTGGAGAACCGCCCACATTCGCTATGTGCACATTGATATGTAGGTATATTGTATAGCACAAGCTACCGTTTTGGCGTGTTATTTCGTTAAATGTATGGATGTTAGCTTCGCGCTGTTCACGGCAAGAATGATGACGTCACACATTTTAGATTCAAGCGAGGCTCTATCCCCTCCCCATGGAGCGAGCCGGTTCCAAGGAGGAGCTCCAGCCGGCTCCATGTGGAGGGGGAAATGATACGTTTTTATCACTTAGGGCAGGTCCAGATATATTCATATGTCCGTGTATTTAATCAATTAATTAAGAATTATTTAAATTATTGAGACCTTTATCTTTGACAATTGACAATTAAGAACTAAGGCGACGAATTATTATTGTTAGGGGTTTTTATTACTGCACTTTGTTACTGATAAAATAAATTTTATATTTGTAATGGATAAATTATCTCAAATGCCCTCCGGATGCCATCTCCCAAGCCCTTTGTAGGAGAGCACTTTACGAATCGAATTGGAGCGATCACGCGCGGCTTTTCAATGGGGAATTGAACACTGCATTCTCCAGCAAGTCCACATAAGAATTTTCATTTCACATTGTCCAATTTTCCGGGACATACTCGGTAACAATTTATTGGCTAACACTATATACCAATATAGTGTTGTATACTAACTGACCCGGCGAACTTCGTAACGCCTCAGAATCAATAACTGCCGTATTAACTTATTAGCTGAATTAAATTCAGTTTTTTGATTAAGTTGAAAATTACACAATGAAGTAATTATCGATGCGCAACTATCCGTGTTTTGTTTTTGTCAGTATCAGAGATGGCGTTGTCTACGGATTTATATTTTTTGTGATTTTCTTACTTTTCCAATTACTTACTGGCATTACGTTTCATTTTCTTTACACGTGTGGGGGAGATTTTTTATAATTATTGTATTTTTCCTTTGGAGGGGTGCAGACATACGTTCACCGTTCGTCTCATTTTTGACTACTGACATTCAGTGTGTAAGAAGGAGGGGTAGAATTATAGGTTTAAGAACCAAAACAAAACAATCAGCACATTGATATTTGACATTTTGAATTTTTGGAATTCACTCACTATTCAATGTTACATTTATCACAATATGGCTGCAGCTCTTTCAAAAGATGAGAATTCGTTCCGTACAAAATGTACGAGGAAGAGAATTTTCTTAATAATTATTTTTTCGTGAATTTTTCCAATCCAAAAAGACGTACCTATAAAAAATCCTTAGTGTGAGGTACGATCTTACTTGCTGAGAGCCTGCCGGGCGCCCGATTGTGATTGGCCCGTATCGCAACAGCGGAAAATAATAAATCTGGCCGCACACGCCGGACTAATTTTATCTTTTTACCTCAAAACTACCCCTAAAAGTTGGAATTTCGACAAAAGTTATTTATCTTTTTTACTTGTACTATCATGTAGAATCACCTCCCGAAGTTAATACACTTTACCCCCGGACACTCTGTGTAATATATATTTTACCAAGCATAATATTTAAACTTTATTATTTAAAATTGTTAATAATGGCCTGGACTCTCCAGAGCTAACCAACTTAATAAATATTCATATTCCGTCAAGATCAACTCGGCAATCCCATTTGTTTCATTTGCCTACATGTAGAACTAACATTAGAAAAAATTCAACAATTCCCCGTATATGTGCGCAATATAACACAAAATTTCAAAATATAGACATTTTTAGCCATACACTACAGAAATATCGATTGGAAGTAACACGTACGATCGAAAATTAATACGAGTGTGAAAAGTATCCGGAGCATCTCCTATCCTCCTCCTTTATTCACCTTCCTCACCTCCTCACCTCAAATTAATTTTAATATGTAATAAAACTCTATCTCCAATCAACTTTAACATAGGAGACTTTTTTGGTTTGACTCGATTTAACAATGTATATTTTTATCTTTATGTTTTATGTATAAGCTGTTTGTCCCTTACTAATAAATAAATAAATAAATAAATAATGTTTAATAGTTTAGTATTATTGACTGTTTATTATAAAACAAACGAGGTAAGAGGATATGAACTCCACTCAAGGCAATATTACAAAATTTTATAACGTGAAAGAATCAAACATGGCGATCGTCCAGTTGATAAATCAGACATCTACGAAAAATTGAAATTTGAGTTGAATAGGCAGTTATATGCCCTCTATTTGGTACAATACTCAGATAACTCATAAACACTACTGATTATAATTATAATGCGGATAAACTTGTAGTGATTTAAACAAAATGTTGATGTTTTCTGGGTCACTAGTAGGATATTTCAAAATGTCATACTAATGTACCAGACCGTAATGCCTCTCGGTTTGTATTTTTTTATCATATTTAATATGTAAAACATTGGCACGTGTAAATAATATTTGATTTCCTGATTCTTTCTCTGGAACTACTATACTCACTTTTAGAGTTAGTAGGGTAAAATTCTAGAATTTGGCTTCAATCTTAATTTGCACACAAATCTTCTGTATAAATAAAAATGAAACGCCGAAATATATGTACGCGCATAACTTCCGAACGACTGCACCAAATTGGATAAATCTTTTTTTTTGTGTTCGTTATTGTCAGGACGAGGTTTGTATAAAACTGCTGGTGAGCTCTGGCATTATGAAATTTGTGTTAAAAAAATTGCAATAGGTGGCACTCGAGCTGTTTGAAAACTGAATGTATCAGGACTGAATGTATGGAATTCGGGAGGGGTACTCGGGTAAGGGGTTCGCGGGAGGGTGGAGGGGAACCAAGCAGGAGGAGAGGGGAACCTGGGAGGGGATAGGGGAACTCGGGAGGGGTGTTCGCCGGACGAGGGAAGGGAGGGAGTGGAGAGGGAAGGTGGAGGAATCGGAACGCGGGAGGGGTAGGGAACGCGGGAGAGGAAAGGTAGGCGGAAGGGGAACGGGACGAATGGGAAAGGACACGCAGGGAAAAACAATTTCTTTATTAAAGGCATAGCAACGCATGCCGGGAACCAGCTAGTTATTCATATAATACTTTGTTTCAACTTAATTAGTACAAAAAACAATTATACTATTTATGTGGGCGGAGATAGAAAAACACGCACATCGTATTAATTGTTTTCTGTTTTAATTCGTAGAACTTAGTTTTACTTTGTTAATTTGAATCAAAGTGGTTTAACCACAGTTTGAAAATGGCATTGTAAGCCGAAACAGCTGTCACAATAATAAAAACTAAAATACCTGCAGAACTTAATAATAACATTATTAAATTTAATTAAAAACATTTTTTTAAATGCACGTCATAGTCTTGGGTTATTTAAATAATGTGTTTCTTTAGATTGAAACCGACCTTCCAGCAAACGTCAAATCCACAATAAATCCGCCATGGCGTGAAAACACGGGAAATTTTGAAATTTGTAAAAATTATATACCTACCAGAAAAAAACATAAGAAATGCGATATGGGCGTGTTTCGTGATCTAAAAGTCTCGCGAAACAAGACTTAAATTTCCAATACAAACCCTTTTTCGTCATCATTATGAAATTCAAATGCGATGGCTATATACAATGTCACTCAAGTGTAAGAGAGACAGAACGCGTGGGAAATGGAAAACGTCATTTTTTCACACGTCAAAACCGGAAATACGTCATTTTTTAAACTTAATTTTCTTAATTTTAGACGTAGTGACTCTTTTCCTCAAAAAAATATAAATTGAGTTCGGAAGACTGTTTTTTATCTAGTAAAGCTAATTTTTAAATTTTGAGAAAATAAGTTAATTTTTAGTACAAAAAGGTTTTACCGTAGATCATTGGCAGATTTCTAAAAATTTTAAATCAATAATCTTGCATTAAAATCAATCAATAAATTATTAGGGAAAGCTACTTTTCAGAATTTTAATTTTAGTTCAAATAAAATCGTTAAAAAAAGATCCGCGCCCTTGTTTTATGACGAAAATACTTCAGTTTGTCTATTTATTTACGGGCAAACTAATATATTTTAAAAAAAACATTCTTATTTCTTAGAATTTATTGAAAAATTATAATTACTTATGATCAAAAAATAATTACAAAAAGTTCATATGTAATTTTAATAGTTTAATCATCACGAGTTCGAGCATTTTTAATGTAGGTATTTATCAAAGCAAATTTTAAATGAAATAAAATCGATATTGAGTTATCATGTTAAAATGCTAGTATGGAGAATAATTAATCTTTCTCATCGGAACCGCCCTGTACAGTAGCAAGGGTATTATCGCAAGATAATCGTTCGACGAAATTTAAATTCTCGGCCGCTGGTTAATGGCTCTCGGTGGCGATAGTGGTTTCCAATCTACGTGAAAGGCATTTCTATTTTGTATTTTCTTTTATTTTGCCCAAAGAAAAATGAAGAAAATATTTTTTACGGGTGTATTATTTTCTTTTCCTTTTCTTGTGGCATGCCTGAATTGTTACAAGAGTAGGAACAGTACCCGCTACCTTTTGGGTACGAACCTACTTAAAGCATAATTCCATTCGGATAGAAGTTTCAGATTTTTTTTCCATTAGCGTTTTTTTCTCCGGTAAATCCGTCAGCGCTGGAAAGCATTGTTGCTGAAGCAAAAATTTTTGTTTAAAAACATTTTATCGTGTTAATTTTATGTACATAAACCCCTGTTATAAAGTTTGTTTGCAGGGGAGAAAAACGCTACCGCTGTCAGTTGTTAAGATTTAGCGGGGTTCTTTTCAACATTCGTTTATGAAAACTGATTTTAATTGTTATTAGGGTATGAAATTCTGTGTTAAAATATTAGGTAGGTATAAAAAGCACCTAGATTGTGAACTATTAGGTATATAAAGAAAATCTATTTTAAAATATTAGTTACCTACATAAAGCAAGTCTATATATAAAAACAATTATCTATTCAAAGCAAGTCTCTTGTAAACTATTAGGCATATAAAGTAAATCTATCGTAATGACTTCTTACTTGCGGTGAAATTCACGTTAAGAGCCATTAACCAGCGGCCGAGAATTTAAATTTCGTCGAACGATGATCTTGCGATCGTACCCTTGCAACTGTACAGGGTGGTTTCGATGAGAAAGATTAATTATTCTCCATACCAGAATTTTAACGTAATCTCAATACTGATTTTATTTCATTCAAAATTTGCTTTGATAAATACCTACATTCAAAAACGCTCAAGCTCGTTATGATAAAACTATTAAAATAATGTACTTTTTGTAATTATTTTTTATGATAAATATTTATAATATTTCAGTAATGTCTAAGCAAAATAAGAGTGCAATTTTTTTTAAATACATTAATTTGTAAGACCGTAATAAATAGACAAAATGAAGAATTTCCTTCATTTTTTATGATTTTATTTGAAATAAAATTCTGAAAAGTAGCTTTCCCAAATAATTTTATGATTTATTTTATTGCATTATTACACGATTTGAAATGCATAATACAAAATTGCATAATACAAAATTTTGTTTGAAAATTTAACAAGTCTACCAACGACCTTGTACTAAAAGTAAACATATTTTCTCAAAATTTGAAACATAACTTTACTAAATCATTATTTTTTTGGTGGAAAAGAGTCAACACGTCTAAAATTTGATTTAAAAGGGTTATTCCCTCTTAAAATCTATCACAAAAATACGATTTTAACTATAAATCGTCAAAATATCTCAAATACAACACTGCCACACTAACAAAAATATCTGGTTCGATAAACTAAAATATGCTTTGAATTTCAGTGTCATTTTTAAAGCTGTTTGAGTGAAGAATTCAGACAAGCAATAAAGTAGTAAAACTAACTAACTAACCATCGCGCTTTTTCCCCGCAGGGGTAGGCAGAGAGGACGGTCCGCCAAACAACTCACTCACATTCATACTCTTCTATTATTTTAAAATTTGACATGGTCCGACTCTAGTATCTGATTCACTTGATCGTGCCATGTCTTCCTCGGGCGTCCCCGACTTCTTCTACCATTCAAATTTGCGTCATATGTAAAGAAGAACATAACTATAATATAATACTCTTAACATAAAATTATTTTATTGTCATTTTCATTCAAGTGTGGCTAACGAAACATAACTGGATCTACTGGATGGTTACCCAACCTAGATAACCAAGTGTTGTACCGAAAAATTAACTCACATCGCCACCTGTTAGAAACTTATGGAACTTACAAATAATTGCAAAGCATTGCTCTATAACAAACATTTAATGAACATTTAATTCGCAATAATAAATACTTAGGTCAATAATCGAGATAAAACTATCATATCTTTTAAGTTGAAGTTCTTGTAGAAGTAAAGTGGGTATAAAGTCAGAAAACTTATATATTTTTTTAAGAACATACGAAACATAATGCCAGTGAAGACTTTAAAAACTATATACTACGCGTTAGGCCAATCAATCATCACCCACGGTATGATCGGTTGGGGTCGTGCTGCGAAAACTAATATGGACCCTCTCAACAAAGCGCAAAAGGCCTTAATTAAAGTTATTACAAAAAAACCTTTTAGATTCTCGACAATACAGTTATTTAAAGACTTTGCTGTATTGAACATACAGCAACTGTATATCAAAATTATATCTATACATTACCAAAAAGACAAACTAAACCATCATACCGCACAACGCAATTACGATACAAGACATAAACATCAACACATGCTTCCGAAGACAAATACTACATATGGACAAAGACATTATCATAATCTGGCTCCAAAAATTTTTAATTTAATTGAAAAAGATGTTAAAGATATCCATATGACAAAAAATGCAAATCTAAAACACAAAATTCATATCTGGATAATGAACAAAGGCATTGCATACTGCGGGCAGATAACTTGAACAATACAAGAACACGCTCAACGCCTATATTTTTCTCTTTTCCTCTCAATTATTTTAATTTTTGTGTCTCTTATTTGTTTCTTTCATATTTTTACAATTTTTTGGCTCTTTTCTTTTTCATTTCATTTTATTTTTCTTTTATTCTATTTATCTATTTACATTAAAATATTTTTACTTTTTTCTTATTTTTCTTCCAAGATTAGGATATCAAAATTAGTTTAAATTCCTGCCACCTCGGAACAGGCTCAGCCTAGTGAGGAAGTATATACCAAAAGAAATGTATATTGTATTTTGTATATTTTGTAATATCTTGGTTAATAAATAATTTTTAAAAAAAGTGATTACATTATCGGTTTATCAGTTTCGGAGTTTAGCTAGAACAAACATCGTGACGCGAGATTTCGGTACCTACATAAAGATTTTAAAGTGGAAAAGTAGTATTTATGATCTTTGGAGATTTGTAGCGTAAATCTTTAATTAATTCGTAAATTGCCCATACTAATAAATTGTGGATTAAATTCTTTTTTGTCTGATTAAAAAATTTCATGAAAATGGCCTATCGGAGGATATATTCAATTTATATATAATTATGAAGGATAAAAGCACATTAAAACACGACAGGTTGTTGCAAAGTTGAATAATCATATTTCGTGTTTAGTGCCTCGAAAATCCCCGTTTTTCGTCCTTGTCAATGTTACTGGCTTCTCTAATGGCGTCCCAACACGAAACATTAAAGTAATTCGGAACATTCTGGAACGAGGCATTAAAAGTCACGGCACGCACCATTTACGTATTGTCTGTGAGCGATTATTGAGCTAACCATAGAGTTTAATCGGTAATCTGTTATTGGTTTGAAATCAAATTATTTTTGTGTTTCATATTTGAATTTTTTTTTTTTTTAGTGACTATTTAATTACAGGTTTGATGAGAATTACAAGATATGATAATGTATATAAATATTTCATCTGTTTGTTCTTAGTCCTCCTCACTAGATGGTCCTGTGCTGAGGCGGACTGGTAGATTTCTTTGACTTTCCGTTATTTAGTTTCTATGATGTTTTTAATACATTCTCTAGTATGTCTGCATTAATTTCTTTCGCCCATGTTTTGATTTTTTCCTTAAACTTATTTATCTTTTCTATCTTTTTCAAACTTAGAGGAAGGATGTTGTAAAGTTTGGTTGCCAGATATATGTGGTTTCTTTGGCCAAAACTTGTCTTGAATTTTGGAATATCTCGTATATCCTTTTTTGAGGCTCTTGTGTCATGTATCCGAGTTTCATTAGGAGATTTTCTGTTTTTAAAAAGATGTATAAGAATATTCTTGGCATATATTTGTTCTAAATTTAGAATGTCAAAACGCTTAAAAATATCTTTTGAGGGGATTCTGATGGGTAATTTTAGTATGGTTTTTATGATGCTTTTCTGAGCAATATCTAAGTGGTTAATATGATTTGCTGTAGCAGATCCCCATACTAGAATTCCGTACCCAAGACGGGAATGACATAAAGCATAAAATACTTTTTTGATGTCTTTCCTAGGTAGTATCTATGTCTTTCCTCGTAAGCTTTTTTAGTGATTCCATTTATGTGTATGTCCCATCTAAGGTTTTCGTCTATTTCCACTCCTAGATATTTAATACTTTTTGCCTTTCTTATAATAGCGCAAGAGCAATGTGACTTACTGTTTTGACATTCGTGCAATTTGAGAGTGTATTCTTTACCCGGTCGACCTCTTGAGTTATTGAAAAGGCTAGATAATTAATTTTAATTACATTGAGCGTAAGAGAGTTCATCCGAAGCCAATTTTGAAGTACAGTTAGTCCATGTTCAGCCTCTTTATAAGTGTCCATCCAGTCCTTTTCGTGGAATAATATAACAGTATCATCAGCAAAACTAATTATGTTTCCATTGATGGGAAGTTTGGTAATTTCATTTATGTAGATGAGAAATAAGATTGGTCCCAAGACACTTCCTTGAGGGACGCCGTAGTTTATTGGAAGAGGGTTGCTTTTTTGTTGGCCTATTTGTACTTGTTGTGTTCGTCCTGTCAAGTACGTCATCAGTAATTTTGTGGATTTGGAATTATAACATTAACGCTTTGAGCACCTTTAAGCAGAATTTTCTTTTTTTTTATATATATTAGCTCCACACAGAAGCCCCCGAGGAAATAACGAGTAGTTCCCCTCAGGGCCCGTGTCATCTTTGGGAACACTATGTGGAGGGCATTTTTAAGAAGGAAGGAGAAGAAGTTCTGGGAAGAAAATAGGTATGAGGGATGGGTAGAAATCTGAGGGTATGAACATATAACACGGGTATACCCAAAGATATTCAAATACAAAAGAGATATGCTATGGTGTCTGCGCAACTGTCGGCAGACTACGCCCTAATTAGAGTAGTTTGCATACGAAAATAATTTGTTAATTTCGTTGATTTTGAAGGTGCGCATATTAGTATTGGTTAACAATATAGTTTGAATACGGAAAGAATTCGTTCATTTATTTTAACGTTCGTTAGGTTTATTCGTTAATTATTCGTTCATTTAGTTTATTTGTTAATTGGTAAACAATATCGGCGATACCCGGAAGCGCAGTCACACCTAGAAAAACTGCAATTTGCTGCTTTCAATATCTTTGGGTATACCCTAGTGAGACAGGCATCGAATAATATAATGTAAATATACCTTTTTATATATGCCTCACACTGTGCAAGGCGATTTTCCGGGAGAATCCGGCTAGAGAGGTCAAGGGTCTTCCTCAACCAGTCTCTCCCGATACGGCCTGCCAAATAATTAGGCAGAGTGTGGGCAGTGGGTAGGCAGAGGCATCCGCCCCCAAAATCCGGACAAACTTCACCCCAAGAAGCCGGGCACCCCAGCTAAGTCACCAAAATTAGCGAACCTCTCGGGGTGACCTATGGCAGAGGTGAGATAAATGGTTCCCGGGAGGTACCCATACCCGCCTTCCAAATTGCAATACGTATTTGTGTACGTATTGCGATTGTTGGTGTTACGATTAATCGACTGGTGTACTAATGTAAAGTTTTTAATTTTTGTTTATTTTATACTAATTTAATCCTTTTTGACCCCCGACGCAAGGAGAGGTGTTTTAAGTTTGTGTTTTAACTTTCTGTGTGTCTGTCTGTGGCATCGTAGCTCCTTAACGAATTGACCTTTTACGATGCGTTTATATTTGTTTGAAAGCTGACGTGATCGAAATGGTTTTTAGCTACAATTCATGAAAATCTATTCAGGCGTTCTAAGGCTCTTTTTGATGTCGGGGGTTGCTTAAAATTTAGAAAATTTTACTTTTGAATATTATTTTTAATTTTGTTTCAATTATTTTTATGTAGATATTGTAGATTATTGGATATTATTTTAAAATTTCTAACTTTTTGGGATTAAGTATGTAAAAACGTTTTCAAATTATTTTTTTCGTAGCTTTTAATGACGTTTCAAAGAGGTGTTGAATTGACTTGATTCTTTTTGTTTTTGCTAGATGATTTTTTTCGATTTTGGCATGGAACCGTTGCCACCATATCACCAATTTGGGCGTCTATTACAGGTAAATTCGTCAATGTGTAGCGGTAAGAACCGCCAAGGCACTTTAATGCTCTATGAATTCGACCGGTGTGGTTGGCAGCATTGCATTCTGAATGCGCGACAGAGGGTAGAAGATGCTTCGTGAATTATCGGCGCGTTAGTTGGCGGAATTACTGCAGGCGGAGTGGTTGGTTGGCACGAGCTGTCATATGGCTGGACTCAAGACATTTTGGACCACATGAAGTGAGATTTAAATTATTTATTTTTAACAGATCGAGATTGTGCTTTTAGATTATTTTTAGAGATTACTGATACATAAATATGTTTCGTATTACGTTACAGGCGCCCATCAGATAATTTCTTATGTCCTTACAATTTAATTTCATTCGTATTGACACGTGTCGAGAATTATTAAACATTTACAGCTGGGTACGATTCCTTCGTACCAGCCACCCCTGATGATTAATTCATTTGTTAATTTAGAGTCTCATAGCTAATTCTTTTCGTATGTTCCCAAGGGCAGGGTTTGATTTTTATAATAAATTGTACATTGTTCTCACATACCTTCTTCTTATTGCTACCTAACCTCATTGCTTGATTGCTTGCTATGTTTGAGATAAATCATTCTATACATGGATGGATGACTAACCTTTTTTTTTTTTTTTTACAGTGAATACCGCACAAGAATCTCAACTGCTCCCGTCTGGAGCCAGTGAGACTATGGCATCCCCAATTGGGGTATGTTGTGAGGCTGAAGGTAGCGGGGAGGGGAAGAAGGTGGGGAAGAGGAAGGTTGGGAAGTACCTGGCTATTCAGATCTGGTCACTAAACACGGCTAAAGCCATTTTCAAGCAACGTTTCAATTCTGAATGGTGGTCTTACACCAGGGCGATACTGATAGTATCTTCCACTCTGGAACATGCCGCAAATATACCATATATTATTTTAAATGAATTAATTGTGAAATAACACAAATTAATCAAATAAAATTTATTTGCGCATGCCGGGTTCGAACCCGCGACCTCCGGAATGTGAGTCAAGAGTCTTAGCCACTGGACTACGGAGGTCGACAAACCTTGGAGGGAATGTATTATAAGTAAGTATTAAACGTCACAAATGGTCTACTTAAGGTTTTGTAGCATCGCGAAACGTAAATTCGAAGATGGACGATGTTATAAAACTTGCGTAAGAAAAGATACGTTCCACAGAATTGGAGTGATATTTGTCGCCATGCGGATACAAAATTATTTAAAAATTCGTACAGCTTCGTGACAAAAATGTTCTGACCACTTAACCACGAGGGTGGTTATTTTGCATTATCACAGCCGTTCTGCATCTGGACGACTTTGGCTTTACTCATTATTTTAAAGTGTTAATGAATGAACCCTAATTAAATGAATGTAGTTTTGAGCGAGTTTAACATGAACCACTCATACCCGAGAATTTTAAAATGATGAATCTACTATATCAGTATATACCCCTGCCTCCCTCCCCCACCCCTCCCTTCCCCCCCTTCCCCTTCACATACCCGTTACATTCATTTTTCAAACAGTTCGCAGGCCAGCTATTAAAGCGTAACAGTCAAACACACGCACTTTCGCATTTACGAGTATAATATTAGTACAGATTAGTATAATTTTAACTATCAAAGGGATCTCCATAGCAACCTAAACAAATAACAAAATGAGAACGCACGTCAAATAATTACTTCTAGTTACCAAGCAACGCTTTGCTTGTCGTCTGGACAATAAACTTATAATAAATAATTTCATAACGCCAGAGCTTATTCATAACGCCCGAGCTTATTCATAACGCCAAAGCTTATTCATAACGCCAGAGCTTATTCATAACGCCAGAGCTTATTGATAACGCCAGAGCTTCCCAATATATACAGCCTTATTATTCGCAAATAATATAGCTTTCTATTCTTCTTCTTCTTCTTCTTGTGCCCTGTCCGTTCAACGGACGTCCCCTATCATGTTGGCTAAGCGGACTTTGTTTACTGTGGCCCGGAACAGCTCTACGCTAGACTGGCCAAACCACTGTCTCGAATTTTTCAGCCCTAAGGTTCTCCTTCTTCCAGGGCCCCTTCTTCCGGCAATCTTTCCCTGCATTATGAGATGCAAAAAACAGGGTGTCCCAAAAGAAAGTGGATCGATTTAAAAAAAAAGTAAGGGTTCTATCGAAAAAATGTTTATTAAATACTAAAATAAACAATTTGGGAATTTATTTCAGAAAAATAATATCGTCCAAATGTAAATCCTCACGTTCGCGGCATTAATTTAATCGAAGAGTAAAATTTCTTATGACGGCTCGCCAGGTAGGCTTAGTGATGACTGCCATTTCGTGACGGATATTTTCTTTTAATTGCATCAGAGAAGTGTGATTTTTGGCGTACACTTTAGATTTGAGATAACCCCACAGGAAAAAGTCCATAGGGGTTAGGTCAGGACCACGAGGAGGCCAATTTATGTCACCTCTCCTGAAGATCAATTTGCCAGGGAAAATTTCACGAACTCATGGCAGAGACGTATTGAACGTATGTAATGTTGCTCCGTCTTGCTGGAACCATGTTCTTTGGTTATAGCCAGTAAGTTTGTAGGGGTGCAGCATTAGGTATTTGTGCAAAATGCTGTGTAACGATGATCTATGCATATTTAAAGCACTTGCGCGCTTCCGAATCGAAAAGTTTGAATCGTCACGAAAAGACTGATAAACACTCTCTACGTTTTCTACCGTTCTCGATGATCTTGGTCGCCCGGATTTTGGTTTTGCCAGCGTTGTACCGATCTCTTCAAACTTTTTGACCCATTTTCGAATGAGAGGAATGCTAGGCGCATCATTGAATTGACGAAAACCTCAAAATAATCTTCTACGCGCTACAGTCGCCGAATCACCATTTTCACCTCGGGAGCGACCGAACGCGCGGTCGCTCACGAGAAATGCTTCATAGCGACTAAATTCCCAAGAGCCAGACTACTGATTGACATACCCCCCGCGCCCCTCGGAAAAGTTGCGTTCACACAGAAAGCAAAACAAATATCATATTTCTCTGCATGTCTCATCACACGTCCAAGATATTGAAGTTTTCGGATTTTTATAGTTTTAATAACTTCATTTTCTTTATTCATCCGAACCATAAGCTTTCTATTAGTGAAATAATTTTTAAAGTCTATTAAATATTTTTTTGCGTGAAAGAGTAACAAACATACATCCGTACAAACTTTCGCCTTTATAATATTAATAGGATAATGTAATGCTTTGAGCACAATAATACTTTCAAACAAAATATTTCAATTTTATGGGAAGTAGAATTGCTCCATTTGAAAACTTCATTATCCTGAAGTTTCTCGATTCGACGCTGAAACCCGGTGTATTTTATTATCATCTAGCAAAAATAAAAATGTTCAATTGAATTGGCTTGTAAAATGATCAGCAATCAGGGAATCAACAATAATCCAATCAATTGGAAGCATATCTCTTGGGGTGTGTAGGAAATGAAAAGTAATTTAGTTCGCGCCACGATCCCGAGGGGCGGCTGGGTTAAGAGGAAATACTAGCTGCGTTTTTCCATACAAACGTATTCCCCGTTTATCTCTCTGGATTTTGACCCTAGAGCAAAATTTTTTTTTACATAATATAGATATCGACCACTAGCGTGTCGGTACGTTTTGCTTTTTTTGATAATTTACTTCTTATAGAAGTTAGGACCTTCCAAAAATGAATAAAATTGCCTAATTTAAACGCCGTCAAAAAACGTTCAGTATACAAACTACACAATGTATTTTGAAAAAAAGCAAAACGTACCGACATAGAATATTTTCTTTTAATACAGTTAGTGAAAAAAAAATTTAAAATCGGTCCAGTTTTGGAGAAGAAAAATGGGGAATACAAAACATCGATTTCGAAGATTTTATTTAGGTATTTTCGGCCCGACGTGCAGGTGTCCCTTTCGCTCAGTTCTCCTGGGGGGGCCGGGGAACGAGGGTGTTGACAAATACATATAAAGCGAAGTAGTGATGTAACGAATTTTATCGGTAGACTAGTGTTGTCCTTGCCCGAGTAATCGATATTTTTTATTCGTTTTTTTTTCTGTTCAGTGACTCATCGCGGTATACCAATACTGACCGAGCTTTCATACTAAAATTGTGCAAAATTAAAATTGTTTATGTCAAGTACTATAATAAATTTTTAATTTGGGAGGCGTTATAGGTACCATCGCCCCGGGAACCATTTATTGGATACCAACACCCCCGCCACTTGGTCACCCCAAGTGGTCCGCTATGTTTGGTGACTGAGCATGGGTTCCCGGGTTCACGGGTAAGGTCTGCATGGGTTTTGGTGGCGGATGTTTTTGTCCACTTACTGCGTGGCGGGCCGGATTGGGAGAAACTGGAAGTGGGAGATCTTTTGATCTCTACAGCCGGACTCTCTCCACCATCATTTCATACTTTTACCTACCCAGAAATTCCTCTCCTTCCTTTCATTAAAAATATCCTCTACACAGCTTCTCCAATGACTTTGCTATACTACAAGGGTATTTAACTTAAAAATAATTTTTATATTTCATTTTATATGTATAATTGCATTTTGTGATATTTTTAAGTAATTAATCACCTCTCCCTTTATTATTTTGTCTATAATTCTCATATGCCTATACTTGTTTGTCTTTTAATATTAATCTTATCCTGACGAAGAGAATACTCTGTTTTCGAAATATGTTGATAATATTGATTACATAAAGCTGTTTTTACAAAGTTATTTGTTCTCATTTAACTAGACGCCACAAAGATTGGACCCATTTGCAGCATTTCAAGCTGGGTCGCCATAACCAATTCGTTTGTGCAATTTCAATCAATGCATTTCTGTGTTTCTCGAGAACCCTTCTATGGGCTTACACGTCATTAGTACTTTTACGCCAGTTTTTTAAACATTTGTGGTCAAAAACATCCAAGTAGTGTAGTTTTGTAGCTCTAGCACATATGAAGCTGTATGACTTTTTATTATGGTATAATTATTATTATGCATATATCCAATTGTATATCCGCATATACATTATTTGGCTTAATATAGTAACTATGTTATTTTCCACATCAAGTATATAATAAATAGATGCAAGAATGTTTTTTTTGATAAATTAATAACGTATAAAAAAAAATATATATATATATTTATTCTCAAAACTCTTGAGAAAATATCGTCGTTGCATTCACAAAATATCCCATGTGAGGTTTTCGACCAAATTTTTTTTTGTTTACACCATTTGATTCACCACGGTTTCCTAAATAATCTGACAAATATATCCCATTTTTCAAAAATTCATCTTTTTAATCATTTTAGAGGCAACTCTGACCATTACTTGTAATTAATGGTAATTATTTAAAAAAATATACTACATATACTACAGAAATATAAAAAAATATAAAATTATAAAATTAAATCCCTATATACTACAGAAATATAAAAAAAATATAAAACTATAAAATTAAAATGAGAAAAAAAGTCTTTTTGTGTGCAAGAATTCGTATTATTTTTTTAACTCAAACTTGTCGCACATAAATTAAAATTACCCAAAGAAATGTTTTTTTAATAATATACACACAGCATCCCCAAAGATGACCTAGGCCCTCAGAGAAATTATTTTCCTCAGGGCCTCCTGTGTGGAGCTCATATAAAAAAATAATAATTATCTCAACAATCTAAAAAGAGTATACTATGCACTAATCCAGTCATTAATTCAATATGGAATTATTGCATGGGGGGGGGGGGTCATACAACAATATTCTAACCCCGATCAAAGTAATCCAGAAACTAATCATTAAAGTAATCCTAAAGAAACCCTCCACTTATCCAACAGAAACGCTTTTCGCAGATTTCACGGTGCCTCGAGTAGAGAATATCTTCAAGAAAAATGCAATTACCCAAATTTACAAAGATAATATCATCAAAAAATTTTAAACTAAAATCAAAAATATATGAAGATAACATCAAAATACCAAAATTTAATACCAAACTAATGCAAAACAATTACATCTATTTAGGAATAAAGTTTTTCAACAACCTTCCCATTGAAATAAAAAAAACCAAAGACATCAATAAACTGAAACTCAAACTTCATCAGGAATAATTAACTAAATAATTACCTGTTTTTCTCATTCTTTCTATTTATTATTAATCTATATTCACCTCTATTTTATTTAGATTTTTCGAATTTCTCCCAAGTGCACAATATTTTAGTATGTAACCGTATCCTATGTATGTACACCATATGTAATTTATATAACTCCACTGTACAATTATACATCTATATTAAATATTAAAATATATATATTTTCTTCAATATTAACTCAGTAGGTAAAGCAAAAATATTTTTTTAATATTTCTATTTAACTGTCAAAAAATTACCAAAAAATTAAGTTGCATCCAAAATCATACGAAATTCATTTTTTTAAGACCAATATTTCGTAATTTGAAACAAAAATAAATAAAATAAAACATATTTATCAGCACAAGATATTTTCTCTACCTTTTGCTAAAAAAATACATTTTCAATTTATTTGGGTGTTTTGGTCACAAATCCAAATTTAACCCCCCCCCCCCCCCTCGGCTTTTCGGATAGTTTTCGGATACTATCAGAAATATTCCATTTATTTGGATTTTATTGCAAAGCGGAAATATTTCGACCTTATGAAAAAATATGCCCGAGGCCTGAGGGATATGGGTCCTATGAGAAAGGTCAAGTTGCCTTTCCTACGTTTGCTACACAAAATATCATATGTGCATAAAAAGTGCGCACAAAAATCCTGAATGCAAAATTTAAGAAAAAATTGTCGGTTTTAATAAAAAAATGTATATTAAGCCCACTTGTTTTCACCCAAACATGGTATCAAAAATAACTCTACAATTAATGAAAATAAATAAAAATATGGGTCCCCAATTTTTTTTTTCGGTTTTTTTTTATTATGCATCCTAATATTCTAAAATACCCACAGGATATTTTGTGCGCGCAACAACGATAAGTAGCTATAATAGCATATTCATAGGACGCTTACAATAGGACGCCCCTGCGAGCGGTCTTGTCTCTACACATTTGCAGATTGGAACATGCGTGGTCGGCAGAAATAATAATTCGACACGGGTGAAGCGCGTAGCCCACACACACAAGGCCTGCATTCACTCACACATCTATAGCGCGATTCTGACTACTGTCAGAGAGTGAAATAAAAGAGATTTTTTAAAATACCTATTCATAAATGTTCGCAGCGACCGGCAGCGCTCTTAACAGTATCGACCAGCGACCATGCAACGACGCGATGCCCTATATTATGAAGAGTTATTACTAGTAAACTTGTATACATCTTTCAAGGCATACTATTCTGAGAAGTTTCCGCAAGTATACAATTCAAGATACACTGTTTTTAAACGACTTCAAAAAGGAGGAGGTTCTCAATTCGACTGTATTTTTTTTTTTTTTTTTTTTTTTTATGTTTGTTACTTCAGAGCTTTTGACTGGGTGAACCGATATTGATGATTCTTTTTTATTTGAAAGCTGGTGCTTCCCATGTGGTCCCATTTTAATTTGGTCCAGTTCCGACAATGGCATCCATGAGAAAACCATATAAGTCTTAAATTTGCCTTAAGTATGTGCGCAATAAATGGACGAATAACTCAATATCACGCTAACCAATTTCGATGATTCTTTTTTATTGGAAAGGATGTACTTCAAGGGTAATTTGATGAGAGTTTGGTTAGGTTTTGATTATCGGATCCATGACAAATTAACGAAACTCGGCCGAATCTCTTAATTTGACCCTAACGTCGTTTTGGTCAAATTATGTCTGTCTCATATGAGCAGCACGTTTAGTAGGTCTACCCATATTCAGACAAATTAGTAAGTGTGCTTCAGATTCACTAAAAATCAAAAAATAAACAAAAATTTTAACAAAACAAAAAAACGACTTCAAAAAATGCACTAAAAAGTAAAAAAATAATTTCGTATTCTTCTACAACTTTATAATCAACTTACTTTTTCTAATCATCAATATGTAGGTACAATTGTTATTTTTGGAGTCGGTGTCAGCAAGTCGCTTGTGCGACACAAGCACATCTCACTTATATTTATGTAGTTACAAACCTACCTTGGCTGATACCGACTCCAAAAGTAACAATCGTACCTACATATTGATGATTAGAAAAAGTAAGTTGATTATAAAGTTGTAGAAGAATACGAAATTATTTTTTTACTTTTTAGTGCATTTTTTGAAGTCGTTTTTTTGTTTAGTTAAAATTTTTGTTTATACTTTGTCAATTTGGATATGTCCTCTAATTGCCAGTTCCGGCGCGGCGGTTACTTAACCACTAGATTTTTTTAAATTTTCGCCAACATTAAAAAAAAATCTTACCTTCGAATTTTAACACAGAGAGATAAAAACTTATTATAGTGCTATGTAGCCAATGAATTAACCTGTATTTTACCGCTCATCTCATATTTGTAGGATTTATAAAATAAATATAAAAAAAATCGAAAGTTTATAACAGCGCGAATCCTGCTTGTTGTTACTTTAAAACTGTCGTGGGAGGTACTTATTCGAGTCAACATAGAATATTTTCGATTTCTGTATGTTGTTTGTGGTATACTTGATAATGAAAGGTACGTATCTATGGAAAAAGGACTCAATTTTAACCGTAAACAGCTGTTCAAAAATTCTTCGTGAAAAAATTATTTTGAAAAAATATTTTTAACATCGTTCTAAAATAGTCTACGAAGTGCGGATTTGTGACGTCTATGGTCATAATAGATAAAGCATTTCAATAGCTTCGTTTTAAAATAAAGGGCTGACCGGAGAAATGTTTTAAATAACTACAATAAACGTTTTACGAATGGTAAGAAAATGTGGTCCATTTTTCGACCGTAATCACTCTAGTGGTTAACAACTCTAACGTTCGCGTTTGTAATTGAAAAAGGCATCCAGCGTCCAGGATTTCTGAGCATCCGATTTCAAAACTTAAAAAAAATCATAGGGGCCCCACTTTGTCATGCAGGGGTGGGGGGGCGTTGAAGAAATATATGCTTCAGATAAGGTTGGGAACCTTATCTGAAGCATATATAAGCCTCTTGACAATCCGGTGGCGGGATCGAGTCCCGACGTGGGCAAATAAATTTTATTTGATTGTTTGGTGTTATTTCACAATTAATTCATTTAAAATAATATGTAGTATATTTGCAGCATGTTCCAGAATGGAAGATACTCTCAGTATCGCCCTGGTGTAAGACCACCATTCAGAATTGAAACATTGCTTGAAATGGCCTTAGACGTGTTTGGTGACCAGATCTGAATGCCAGGTACTTCCCCACCTTCCTCTTCCCCATCCCCTCTCCTCCCCACTTCCTTCAGCCTCACAACATACTCCAATTGAGGATGCCGTAGTCTCACTGGCTCCAGACGGAGCAGCTGGGACTCTTGCGAGGTATTCACATAAAAAAATATAATAAAAAAATAGCTGTTAGGCACGACATGAAGCACGATGACGACGGGCGATCAGACGGGCAGTGGAGGTTATCCACCTCTTACCCGCCCTGTATAAGTAACTGATGGTTACTCCTTTAAGGCTCTCGCAAGATTCTAATTTTTTTTCTTAAATGAAGCTACAATTATTTATTTTGAACGAATCTAGACCTCCAGTGTCCTTGCATACGTTGTTAGTAAGCAGTATGCAAGTGCTTAACAGGAAAAACCAAATGCAAAAAAATAGGTTAGTAAGACAAAGATAAATTAAACAGGGCAAAAGAAAAACTCATTCATGAGGCTCCATGAGGCGGCATTTCATCTATAAAAACCTGCAAGCACCTGCATAAAATAGAGAACATAAATAATATAAAAAATCTCAAATCAATTGGCAAGTACCAAAAAAAAATGTGAATGGCTTTCGGTCTGACCATAAACTACACTTAGCTTCCTTGTCCCTCCGCTCCAACCACTCCGTGAAGCCTCAAAGAATGTTAACTGAATATTTGGGGTAAAATACCCGAAGATTAAAAGAAATATATATAAATATCAGACGGGCAGTCACAAGCACACTGATTGAGCAGACTCGCACGCGCACGAGTGACAACGATGGCCTGTCAAAATTGACGTATTCCTACCGTCCGCCAGCTAAATTAATTGACGACCGCTGTTACAGAGAATTAAAAATATGAAGTTGTATGTACGAATTAGATTTTTTTATCGAGCCATCATCTGCTTTCAGCCGACTTATTGCCACCTTTATTTGATTGTGCTTTAGTTTTGTAGTAGCTCCATCTAACTTGCATTAATTTTTCATGAATTAAACACTGTTTCCAGGCAATTTTTCCCGAACAGCAGTCTCTGTAAAATATTTAATAAGAAGGTTTTATTAAAATAGAAATGAATTAAAATAATGAGGGGGAGTATCCCGACAGCATGCTATTACTATTATCCTATGTGAAAAGACAGCTGGACATATTGATTTTATATTACACGACACAATTTATATTGAATTAGTTACGTCACAAGGGGAATATATTGTAATCGTACAATCACCCAGGTTAATAATCACTCAAATTATTTTAATAATTTAATAGAGGAACCTGTGCGTCACTAAACAAAACTAAAGCCTTTGCAAGAAAAAGAATGTTTTTTCTCAAGGGCTGTATCTATTTTTTTGTACTAACCTGTACTGTGCTGTACTGAATTTGTAAAAATGTAAAATAACCATCAAGTAGTCATTCAGCGCCATTTTGTTTTTTTTACAGTTGAAGGGTCCCCTTTTCTTACATTAGCTCCTCACAGGACGCCCCGAGCAAAACAATTCAACCCACGGACTATGTCATCTTTGGATATACTGTGTGAAGATTATTTTTTTAGGGAAAGGAAGAAAAGGAAGTTCTCGTAAGGTTCAGGAGTGACGAACGCATGATCTATCCCTCCCACCGCGATGCAAGGCAATGAGTTCGACTAGAGGTCAAGAAGTCTCACTCAAGCAGTCTCTCCGCCCGCCACGCAGTAGGTAGGCTAAAACCCGGGCATCCACGTAGCGAATTTCTTGAGGTGACCTATGGCAGGAGTGTTGGTTATGCAATAAATGGTTCCCGGGCGGCGGTACCCATCCCCGCCTGACAAATTGAATCCGTTGTCTTTGATAAGATACAAATGAGTTATTCTATTAAAAAAATTAATGTTATTTAGAATTTTAGAAAAGGATTAATAGGTGTCCCACATAAATAAAATCTGATATAATTGAAGAAGCAGATAACACTATAATAATCTAAACGAAAACATGAAAGAGAACAAGATATGGAAAAATAAAAAATAACTGTCTCAACTGGGACTCGAACACAGAACCTCTCGTCTTACCGGGAAAAACGCCTCTACCAATGCGGCTACTGAGACCTCTTAATTAAACATAATTTTTGTCAATTCCATATTTCATGTTTCAGAATTACCAATATTATTTTCGACTATTGCTTTCTATATTGGCAGCTACCTTTTTTTCATTGGAAACAAGTGTTCGATGAACTGGTTTGTAACCTAGTTAATGTCTTGGATAAATATATCCTATTTAATTTTTTTGGAATAGCTATCAACCTTTTTGTAAAAGTCTAAATTAATATTCAATTTCATTATTTATTTTTTACACACTTTCTGGTTCTTTTTCATATTTTCGTTTAGATTTATTAGTGTTATATTCTTTTTCAAGAATTTCTCATTTTACCAATCTTTCGTATTATTTTTAAGGTAGAATCCTATTATATATTTTATAAATGTATTTACCAAAATTTTAAACCTACATCCTAATACAATCCTTATTTGTACAAATATTATTTTAAAACATTTTTTTGAATGAATCAATCACATATTTTCGTAATTTAACTATTTTCTTATAATTTTATTTATTTTGTCAATTTGCCAAATATCTTAATTGCTCCGTACATCGACGACTTTAGACTCTGATTTTATTTTTTTCTGAAGGGGAGTCTTTTATAATTTCTATTCCCCGTGTCATGTGTTTGTGTTAGTGGTTTTCAATTTTTCTTAAAAATTCACTGAGGGTCAAATTTGCTATCTTTAAGACATTTTCACATTGAAAATTATTACAGCTTTCCGAAACCATTTTCCATATTATTTTCCTGTCAAGTCGAATAATTCAGTTTACAGTGTTTACACTAAGAGCAATCGATTCTAGAAATAAGGTAAACACTTCGCATTAAAGGAACGTTAAATATATTTATGGATTTTATCTAGGCCGATTCGCGCACTCCGAGGATGTGTTTATTGAAGTACGCTATCTCTACAAACAAGGATACCTACATTACAGATATTTTATTTTGAGAGGTGAAAAACAAACAACGGAAAATCAGTTAAATTAAGGTCAGATTTAAAATATTTTCACTATAAGAAAATAATCATTTTTGTAGGTGTTGAAAACAGGCCAAAAGTTGAAACCCAAAAAAAGGTCAAGGAGCTTTAGTCCAAGAATAATTAATACCATTTTAAAGTATATTTCAGCAAATGGGTTTCAAGTGGGTTTCTATTCAAAGTGGTGCAATTTTCTGATCGCTGTGCACATTTTGAAAGTTACGTGTTTCTAACGGTAAGGATTTGATATTATCATTTGCCATGATTGACTGGTTTCAAGAAGACAAAGAGAACAAAATGTGGTATTAAACGTTAACAATTTACGGGTCCGAATAATTGAACATTATTTGGAATCTTTATGCCTATTTCTTAAGTACTTATTCCTGATTCCTTCCTGATTAGAGTATCCTCGTGGTCTACAAAAGTCTACAGATTGACGCAAATAGGAGACATATGACTTTGAATTAACAATAACTGGACTAACTCCCAAAAGGAATCGCAGAGACCACTAAAACTCCTAAAACGTTAAAAATAAGTACCATCAACCCTTTTCCTTCAGGAACGTCAAGTTCTATAAACCTCTTTATGGATTTTCATGTAAATATGGACTGTGAATATACCTAGGAATTCCAAAGACATCAAAAAGCCCTGTTTCTGGTAAATTAGAGTCTGCCAGAAATCTAACTAACAAGTCCCGCATCGCAGCAAAATTCAGAATAGTTCAAGAAGAGTGTCGAGAAATCTTTCAAGATCTCATAAGAAGACTTTCTGATTCACTGTTCCGACTTCCGACTAGGAAGTCTCTGGAATATATTATAATGACTAAATCCTACAATCAATTGTAGAGGTCCCTAAGGAGAAATAATTTGATCGTTCAACAAGAGCAACATTTTAGAGATCTCATTCGGTAATCTGCTGAGTGACGGTTTCGACCACTAAGATGTCATTAGAATATTAAACATTCTAATTACACATTTGCGTGAAGTGAAATATTTCTACTTTTCCTACATAATGAGTAATATTATTCAAGTTGAATAAACTTTTTAATATCAAAATTGGAACTAATAAGTATTAAACCATATCAGACAGCGATACAGTAGATACCAAGCATACATTCGCTGCGCACAGGAGGCACCGAGGAAAACCATTTCCCTCAGGGCGTATTTCATCTTTGGAGACGCTGTGTGGAGAATCTTAAAAGAAAGGAAGGAGAAAAAATTCTGAGAAGAAACCCATACCCGCCTCCCAAATTGAAATGTGTATTTATTTTGATTAAATGTTGTGATAGATACCGTAATTTGTCATGCCTTCGTTAAATTTCTTCTTTTTAAAGGAATGATCCTGAGGCAAATATTTTTTTTATAAATATTCTCAGCTTCACAAATCCTACAATTATAATACCCCGTGATTTGTAAGGGGTCTGCGCTTGTGCTATAGGAAGTAAATGAGAATCGAATTGAAGAGAATTTACTGATGGCCTGGAAGATGATGCAACCGGAGTGCCCTAAAAACCTTTAAGAGATATTTATTTATAATAAACACAATTAAATAACTTTGTTTCAATTCCACTTTATTATTTCTCAATCCAACCGGTTTTGGTTCGTCCTGAACCTTCCTCAGGGGTGAATAAAAATATTTTTTTTAAATAGATATTTATTTATTTACGGATTTTTAAATAGGTTCATAGTTACGAGTACCTACATATTTCCATTACAATCCTTGTAGGCACAAATATTATTTTAAAACATTTTTGAGAATCAATAAATCACATATTTTCGTAATTAAATTTAATTTTGTTTAGATTTTTTTCTAATTTTCTTTCCTTTGGTAATTCGCCAATATCTTAATTCAATCAACGTCATTTAACTCAGTGTTTTTCTTCTGAAGGGGAGTCTTACTTTATTTCTTATCCTCGAGTCATGTGTGTGTTTATGCTGCACGTTTTCAACCATCAACTATTGAAAATGTGCATTTTCGATTTGCCGGCAAAACGACATGTTCGTTTTTATTCGTAAATTCGGCGGCGTTGACGACATCTGTATTACCAGCCATTGCCAGTTTCTGCGTCATAATGACGTCATAGCCAATGGGAACCATTTCAGTATGAGCGAATTTTTTAATCAATAGTTATGAATGATAATATTGAAATTATACATTTTTGGTACAAATATCAGAATCAAAAAATTAACTATCTTCTACACATTTTTAAAGGTGAAAATAGTCTATTGTGTGGTAGTTCTCACCTTTCCCGTGGTCCATGCGCGGCTATCGTGGCAGTGGCGTGGCAGTGGCGTGGGCCCCGGGCCGTGTAGTGGCCCCGCCCCGGCCCCCGCCGCCGCCTCAC
Organism: Limnephilus marmoratus; assembly: GCA_917880885.1. Lineage (NCBI taxonomy): Eukaryota > Metazoa > Arthropoda > Insecta > Trichoptera > Limnephilidae > Limnephilus > Limnephilus marmoratus. The sequence goes on along the minus strand of OU862917.1, from coordinate 53,075,973 downwards.
CGCACGCGCGCCATGGCCCCCGCGCGCCACGCGCCCCCTCCTGCCGCGGGCGCGCTCATTCAGCGGCACATCGTGCACAGGATATCTGAAACATGGAAAACAAGCTTGGTTACAACTTACACACGCGACCTTGAAACATGGAGCATCGCCATTTGTTAGCTCTTCGATACAAACGTGAAAGAAAACGTCGTTTAGAACTGAAAAATGTGAAGTAACACAAGAACATCCTTTAGTCAACAACACGAAGAAGTGATAATCAACAAATAGGAAGACGATGAAATCAACAAACGTGAAGAGGAAATCAACAAACATAAATATGATGAAATAAGTAAACACGACAATGAGGAAATCAACAAACATGAAGATGAGGAAATCAACAAACGTGAAGGTGAAGAAATTGAGACTAGTATGAAGATGAGGAAATCAACATAGATGAAGATGATGATGATAACTTGAAAAGGGGTTAACTTATATGTTCCTAACAAGTATACTGGTGAGAGGCCCCATGCACCTTTTTATCCACTGAAAGTGAGGACTTCTGCCTATCAGAACCTGCATTGATCGTCGACAGATCAGCAACTGTTTTTGACGCATATCACAAAATAGTAAAACTGCCTCTTATAAATTTTTATACTTAAATATGCCTCAAATTTGTAATCTTTTACCATGATATAAAACTGTTTTGTGGAGAATGTGAATGAATAAATAAATAAATGAATCAACAAACGACAATAAATAAATCAACAAACATGAAGATGAGTAAATCATTATGTAACACTAACAAAACTATCTACAGTCCGCCTCGGACCAGAAATCTATCTGACTGTGAAAAAATTACTTTACTTTGTATTTAAATGGTCATTCACAAAAAATAAAAACATGTCTTGAATAATGATCTTATGAAAGGTCAGAATGACGCATCTTAGAGAAGACCGACAGTGGAGAATTCTTATACAAGGCTCCAAAAAACTCAGTATTTTATTAACTCCATGTCACAAACAAAATACAAGACCAATTTTGAAGAGCAACGTCGTTGTTTAAAGGGAGATTCCTCGAGGATATCATTGAGGAAGCACGATCTGGAAAACTGGAGGAATATGGAACAACATCATCAACGAGTTGAAAAATAACATGATACTGTGTTTATGGTCTGTTAAATTGAAAGGTGTTATTCACAAACCAACTCGGATGTAAAAGTTAATTCCTTGGAAATATATTACGTATTTTTTTTCTCATCAGATGCACAACAAAGTACATTATGGCCAGTTTACATGCAGGCTTCACAGCAGCTTTTGCATGCGGAAATGATTGGTTGTTGGTAAACAAAATTATAAGTCAGAATTGTCAGTTTTCGCTCTATTTACGCTTTATTCGCTGGCGTGGCAACAGAATGTTTTTTTATGACTCATTCAATGTGTATTAATGAGTAATAGTAATCGTGTGTATATAGAAAATGCTCTGCAAAGGCAGCAGTGCTTTGGAAATAAAAACACATAATATATGCCAACCCGTCACTAGTCAAATCAGTGTCCACGAATATTTAACTGATGATCGTTATCTATTGATTATTGGATTAAGGGTGGACATTCCAAGCCTCGGAGATCATCAGGCAAGATTCCGTTAGCAGTTAATGGCGTCTAATTGATGCATGAGTGAATATTGAGGGTCCACTTGATACCACTCTAATAGGCACAATGCCTATGGGATTCAAACTTGAGACAGGCTGCATGTTAATGGATTAAGCTCCTAATCGTTCAAGCTCTCCAGTACGTAAAGGTGTTCGTTACACAATTTGGTAGCAAATTGTTAATTTGAAAATGTTTACATCACATTTATAATTTTTTATGACTATCTTCGAAAGAGCCAAATTCAATTTCAATTGAACTTTGGAGAAGAAAAATAACATTTGTTACTTTAATTTTAATTTTTTTGCGACCGGTTTCGACACCTCCGTATCATTAACGAGCAAACTTAAAACTGATACGGACGTGTTGAAACCGGTCGCAAAAATTTTAAAATTAAAGTAACAAATGAACATCGAAAATTAAAACTTTTCAAAACAAAAATGTCTAGAAATTGTTACATAGTCAGTGCCCAAGAAATACAAAAAAAAAGAAAAATAGCATTCGAAAATGGAACTGGTAGACGAAGTTCAACTATGAACTACGACAATTTGTTCGAAAAGAAGCAAGTAAAATGGGAATGCTCCGCCGGGCAGGACATTGGCAAGAATGGAAAAAAGCGGACCACAGAAGAGGCGTCTTTATAGTAATCAGGCCCGTGGATACATTAGTAACATTCTTGTTAAACATTATCAACAATAAGAATAAATAAATATATAATAATAATGCTAAAAATGACCACCGGACTCTTCTCTTGAAGAGATATATTAGTGCTATTGAATAATTTGGGCTTCCATTCGAAATCTTTAACACGATGAAAGGGCAAGAAGTGTTATATTACATTATATTACATATAACACTTCTTATATATGGGCTATACATATTAACCACATGTAAATAAGCTCTCTTAGAAGTGGCCTACCGCGGTGGATTCAGTCCAATAAATTTAAAATCTGGCTAATTTTATTGCACGGGTGAGAAATTAGTATTGACAAATAAAATCAATGCGAGAAACTTCAGCTTGGTTGATTATTAAATTTATTTATTTCTATGTATTACAGTATTTACCTTTAACATTTTTACATAATAGATAAATTTTGAAAACATTTTTACATAATATATTTTGCAATTTTATTATGTTGGGTGTAAGGTAGGTTTGTGAAGGTGAAACTGTGTATAGGTACTATGTAATATTATTAAGGTTTCCAAAATTTTATGCCTGAAGGTGATAAACTATTTATTTTTGTAATACTATAGACCTAATGTTTGGAATGCCAAAGTCAAGGCTTTCTTCAGTTCATACCTGTCAGAGACACGATGATTTTGAAACGTTTATAGATTCCACTCACTTTCTTACTAGATTTCTATCGACATCTAAAGAAAATAATGAAAATGACAACAACAAAAAATTGACTTTACGCTTCAAGAGTAGCCCAATTCCTTTTCCCTATAGTTCATCGGGGATCTTATTGGATGTTTGGAAACGTCTTCTAGTTCCACAACGTGGTCCTCTAATATGTGAGCTTTTTGCACAACAAGGCAGAACATTGGCAACCATACAGAAATCGGATATTCTTCATCATCGTTACTCTCAACATTAGTATGTCTTCCAAAGGTTATAACTTTCATCAAATTAACTATGTAAGTATATACAGGATACAATAAAAAATGAAAGCAAACAATGCAAAATCGCTGAACAATATTCATGGCCAACTTTTCCAGTTATCTCTGTATTCCTTGGGTCATTAATTTACGATTCATGGTCAATTGATTACGATTTTATAGGTTTACATATAATATCTCTGATGTGTACATAACATTCCAGACATCATGTCTTTCCCCGACTTTAACTTCCGTTTACTGCTTTTAACCGACGATTTCACTAGCAGCAACAAATCTAAAATCTGTAATGTTTACATTTTCTCGGAATTGTAAACAGTGTTTATGTGGCGACCTTGTCAGCTTTCCCAGCATTCCTCGGGTCTCTTGTATTTCCTGATTCTTGTAATTCCTCTGATTTCACTAGCCGTCCTTTTGCTCGCGGCAGCATTCTATATATTTACTTTGCAGATCTGCAGTGTTTACTTAACAACTCTATGTAATGTATAAATTGTTTATGAATGACAACGCTGGTGGGCTCGGAGCAGACATTTTGTTTACACATTCGTTTGTAATAATAGCCGCTGCCGATTGCTGAATAAAATTTCTTGAATTCAGTGTTATCTGACCGAGGGTGAAACAGCCGTAAAATAAAGAAATATATATTAACTCGATTCTAACACGATTTTAGTGTGTTGCTTTGTAGTTTTCTCTACACACGGTAGCTTTTTCATCTTCCGAAGGCACTCGAAGATCATCAAAATCAGAAATAATAACAATTACGGGCTGTCCGTAAAATAAGGTCTTCAAGGTGCTGCAGTCGCGAAAAACGATTTTACGCGCAACCTTTTAACACTGGCATGTAGCCTGGTTTCCCCTTGCCAAATCCCCACCACTCGGCGTGGCAGCCGTTCGCGATGGAGCCTGCGCTCGCCGCACCCACCGGCGGTGAATTACGCTCTTTTTAGTTTTTTTGTGAAAAAGAACCCTGGTAGAAATTAATTCTCAGATACTTGAAGTGTACGGAAAACAGAGTAAGAGAAAACGTGCACAAATGGTGCAGAGAATTTAAAAGCGTGCCGTACGGCCATCGGTTTCAGACGAAAAAATTGCCAAAGTGGAAAACACAATGATTGCAGATCGACGGTTGACGGTTCGGGAGCTCTGTGATACCATCCCTGGTGTCAGTAAGACCACTATTGCCAAGATTTTGATAGAGCATTTGGGAGACCACAAAGTCTGCCCAAGGTGGGTCCCAAAATGCTCACCGAAGATCACAAAAAACAACGGGTTGAAGCAGCCCGCGAATTCCTTGAGTACTCGAATTCTTACACGATGCCGCAGAATTCTCCACACCGAGACTAAGCGTCACAGAGGGTGCATCGTGGTGGGAAGTTGGCCAGGCTAAACCAGGCAACTCGCCAGTGTTAAGAGATTGCGCGTTTTTACGCGCCTTTTTTCGTTCAACTTGGAGATCTTATTTTACGGACAGCCCTAGTACTTCTGCAAATAAGTGCACTCTTTCAGAGCACTTCTCAGTCGAAGCTTATGGTGCAGACTACGCCAATCTAATAATACATACAATCATCACTGCCACGATTGCCTGGATGGAGTCCCCCCTGATGGCCCTCTGGAGACGGGAAGATGGTCGAATATCCTCCAAAAACGGCTGCTGGCATACATACTTTTTTCCTTCTTTTCCGCATTATTTTTTTGTTTCTATTTTTATTTTATGAATCTACGTATGCTACATTATCCAATTTCTTTTTCTTATTCAGTTTAGTATCAGTGCCGGCAACACGGATGTTTATTATTATTTAATCAGTTGAAAAAAAATTCAATTTAAATAATCTCTTTTTTTGTTACTTTAAAATATGGAATGTAATGCGTTACCCCTGCTACATTTTGGAATAAATTTATTAATCCTATTAATATTATAAAGGTGAAAGTTTGTATGGATGTATGTTTGTTACTTTTCACGCAAAAAATACTGAATGGACTTTAAAAATTCTTTCACTAATGGAAAGCTACATTATTTGCGAGTAATATAGGCTGTATATATTGGTAGGCTCTGGCGTTATGAATAAGCTCTGGCGTTTAGAAATTATTTATCATACGTTTTCTGTCCCCAACAAAATCGAGTTATTGCAAACATCAGAAGAAAATCTCTAAAAATGAATCGCCGAAATGTGTGTGGGCGCATAACTTCCGAACGATTGCACCACATTGGATAATTCTTTTTTTGTATAAAACTACTGGTGAGCTCTGGCGTTATGAAATTTGTACAAAAAATTGCAATAGGTGGCACGCGAGCAGTTTGAAAACTGAATGTACAGGGAATTAATGAGGGTGGAGGGGAGGAAGAGAGGCGGGGTAGGAGGGGTAGGAAGGATAGGAGGGGTAGGAGGGGTAGGAGGGGTAGGAGGGGTAGGAGGGGTAGGAGGGGTAGGAGGGGTAGGAGGGGTAGGAGGGGTAGGAGGGGTAGGAGGGGTATGAGGGGTAGGAGGGGTAGGAGGGGTAGGGGGTGGAGGGAGGGGAGGGGGTGGAGTGGGAACCCCCCTAATACCATGCGAGCAAAGCCGCGGGAAAAAGCTAGTATTAAATATGTGCAAAATTTGTAGTTTGTAGCATTGTTATCATTTCATATTTGTTTCTGAAATGTCATTAAAAATATATATAAAAATTCAAATAAGCTCCACAAATTAATATAAATCAAATTATTATTTTCTTTAAAACATAACCAAGAGTAACCTTAAATATTCACAGTTTAATAAGGCAATTTTGATTTTGACGTGAGATTATTAAAGAGAACCCTATCCAATTTTATTGGAGCAAAGCTTTGAAGTGCGGTACTAATGCTTTTGACATTTGTTGCGAAAATTCTAGCGATGCTTTGTGCGTTTGATAGTAGTGCGTTTGGTAAATATTTTTGAAAGGTGACTCGATGACCTCACCAGACTTTTTTTTTTTTTTTTTACATTAACTCCACACAGGAGGCCCTGAGGAAAATAATTTCCCTCAGGGCCTATGTCATCTGGGATGCTGTGTGGAGGGTCTTTTTGAGGAGAGGAAGGAATGAACATTGGTCTTGAAGAGACCCATGTTGTAGGAAGGAGGAAACACAGAGGCCGGCAAATCATTCCACAGCCGAGCTGTTGAACACAAGAACGAGTCGAAGAAACGACCCGTTCTCATGTGACAAATGTCAACCGTGTACAAATGTTGGGCACGCGTTTGGCGTGTTTCCCGACTATGCACCGGTGCCGAAGGGATCAATGATGCTAGTTCCTCGGAGCATCTTCCATTGTAATACCGGTAGAACAAGGATAGCATTCCCACCCGACGCCTGTGCTCTAAAGATTGCAATCCGTCTGTTAAGATGGGAGAATCTATCAAACGGACCGCCCGTTTCTGCACAGAGTCGAGGGTATTTTTCAGGTATTTTGGAGCTCCAGACCAGAGATGGCTGCCAAATTCAACCGTGGGGCGTACTTGTGATTTGTACAAGGTTAGCAGTTGTGTACTATTAAAGTATCTGCGGGCCCTGTACAGTACGCCCAGTTTTTGGGAGGCTAGCTTTACTCTGGCTTCAATGGAGCCCCCATACCTGAGCTGGTCACTTAGGGTTACACCAAGCATATCAATGGAGGGCCTGTTCGGAAGATTGCTTCCGTTGAAAGAGACTAGATTTTCATTTCGATCCCTTTTGGACGTAATCAGACAAGATTGGGTCTTTGAAACATTAAATTCAACGAGATTATTTTTACCCCAAGAGAAAACACTTTCGAGGTAGCCGTCCATTCTTTGCTTCAAAGCCCTACGAGCTGTTGGAGTTTGTGAGCCCTTTGGGGGCTTGTCAAACAAAAAGCTATCATGAACTGTACTGTCATCCGCATAACAGTGAATTGGTGCACATGACAAAAGGTCGTTGATGTGCAACAAAAACAAAGTTGGAGACAGAACCGATCCCTGCGGGACGCCAGCATTTATCGAGTGTGAGGAAGAGGTGAAACTGACTAGAGACAGACGAGCAATATGTATAACAATCTTTGGTCTCTGGTCTACGTAACACAGAGCAGGCGGAGTGAAGATAAAAAAGAAATGCCTACAAAAACTATAGTTCTTGTATCCGGTGTTTGTTTTTAATCAAATTCTAGGTAAAAGCACTGCATTAAGAACATACATATAATATTAAGGTCATAAACATCTTCTAGTAATGACAGTGTTTTTAAGTTTGGCTTTCCACGAAATAGTGACGTAGAGCGTAGAGGCGTAGTACCTACGTTTAACCAAAGGCGGATCTTGACCGAATACCTGGTTATTACCAAAGTTTTCGAATCAGTCAAAAGAAAACTTTTGTACAATGTATGTATGAATTATCAAAGTATGTTTATATACATTATAGAAGTTCGTTTAGATACTGTGATGTCCGCTACTTTCGGATGCGCCAGTTGTGGTGTCCGTGGCTGTCCATTCGTGATGGCAGCGCCAATTAGGTTATGTAGACTCACAGATGTATGGACGAAATATTGTGTAGGTAGTACACGAATGAAGAGAGTAACAGTTTACTGTACAGGTATTTATTAGGGGAGCTGCCTAAGCAAAAGAGGACGAATCTCGCATACGTCGCCTTATATAGACTTAAGCAAGCATGCTATCTCGCTTGCACTCATACAATACACACAGACATTACAGATACATTATACAAATACATTTTACATACACAAGTATGTTTACATACATTTTACAATACTTTTTACAAAAAATTTGTTTTTGACTGATTAGAAAGCATTGGTAATTAAAAAACAGGCATTCGGTCACAGGTCCACCTTTGGTTAAACGCTCTACCCTCTACGCTCTACGTCACTATTTCGTAGAAAGTCAACATCCAAAATTTTATCAATACGAGAAGATTTTAAAAATCTTCCAGTATTGATAAAAATTTTTATGATTACAAACACTGTACAAGTATGTTTACATATGTTTTTCCTTAATTGTATAATTTATGCGAACATACTCTTGTAACGGAAAGTAGGCGGCAAAATAAGCCGTACCTACAGAAGGTAAAACTTATCTTGAAGAATGGTTTGGTTGTAGAATAAATTACTTATTTATCTATTTCAAAATTCAGTAGCAATGAAAAAACTTTTTAGATCTCAGTAGCGCAGTGGTTATAGTGTTGTCCTGGTAAGACAGACGTCCTGGGTTCGTTCCCCAATTATTTTAGGTCTTTACTGTTCAAATTGTGTTAAAATTAATATATATTTTTTAATGCTGCTACTACAGTTACTGGAAGTAAAGAGTCTGAGGTAAGTGTGTTAATGAATTACTTAGAATATGTATTGGTTTTAATATTATTAAGATTATTACGGTATTTCACTTTCTCACGTGGATTTTGTTTTTTTGGGTGCGCTTTATCGATAAAATCAATGAAATTCGATATCAAAGTACGATTATCAAACGATTTGGTCAAATCTAGACACACCAAATTTCCTTCAATTACCAAGTATATTAATTCAATATCGATCAACCGTGTCCACTAAATAGTGGTCCCTGTGTCGCAGGAGGTGGGTGTAACCACTCATCCCGCTCTGCTCCGCGTTAATAGCCGATAACAAGCGAGATAACACGCAAATAGAAGACTACTTAACCTTTGCGTAGCGTCAAAACACTGGCTATTTTTATCCATCTATTGAAATCCGACCGATACGGGAAATTAACTGAACCGTTATATTTGTGACCCTTCGGAAAATGATACCAATATAAAAATAGTTCATGAGCGTATACAGAAAAAGCAGATAGAGATGTTCCTAGAAGGATTGTCACAAGAATCTAATGTGGTACCTTCGATCGAGCGTATCAAATACTGTGTCATGTCAAGGGTCGAAATAAAAGAAAATGTAATTACTGGGAATAAATTTCAAACGAAACAGCCTATGAAAGCGTCCATACACAGTGATGTAGGTAGTTCTAATATCCGACATTTGTGAGCATGTAGCCAATTTATTAAATTTAATAATAAACCATGATAGTATGTAACACTAAAGCTGCTATAACGTATTGGCGCATACTACGCTTTTTTATTGTGTTACAATTAATGTCGTTGCTTCTCGCACTTGCAGCCAAAGAAATTTTAGATACCTACTTTGCATTCTTTGCAACTAAGCTATACAATGCACTTCCAGTGGACATTAGACAGAACATCGCCGTGTTCTGTTATTTAACTTGTCTATCTATGTACGTATATAAAAATGAAAACCTGTTTTCCTTTGGTCACGCCATAACTTCAGAACGACTTTACCAGTTCATTCATCTTTTTTTTAAGTTTTCTAATACTTTGTAGAAGGTTCTTACAATTAAGAAAATTGAGCAGAAAATTGTATAATTTCAGAAAACTTAACGACTATTTTAACACGTTTGACAGTTGGCGCGTTTGATGAGTGTGAATATAGCAGGCAACTGCTTTTTTGTATTATAAGAATTGTCTATGGAGTTTTTAAATTATAAATATTTTAAATAGGTATCTATGTTAGCTACCAAAATTGATTGATTGTTCTTATAAAATACAAAAATGAATATTTGTAATATATAGATACATCAGACAGCAGTCTTGGATCATCAGCCAAGACAAAGCTAACATCAAAGATTTTATGAAAACCAAGTATGCAATTTACAAGCATGCATTTCCAATGGTACAATGCTAATTGTCTTTTATTTTAAATGTAACATTGTTAGAGACACTGATTCATAGCATTAAGGATATTTTCTCGAATTAAAGCGATAAATGGTATTTTTAGCGATAAATACGTTAAAACCCGAAATAGCAGCGGATTTTTTTTTTATTTTAAAAAAATTGAGTGATGGTGTTTTCCCTGCCAAAACCTTAAAGGCTGTGCAGGAGGTAAAGAACGAGGTTGTCTTAACCCAAATAAAAACTCAAATAAGAGAGAGTTGTCAGAAGAGTTCTGTGAAACTGGCATCTCATATGCTGAACCGTCAAGACAATAGCACTAATCTATTTCTTGAGCACGCAGGTAAAATGTTCAATCCTGCGATTATAGGTCAGAATGTCCAGCGATCAGACGGTATTCTTTTAGCAAGTAAAAGTAGGCTGGCATCAACATTCAAATCTGTTGATGACAGCAAATTCCTGGAAGGTAACAGCTATTTTCAAAGACAGCTTATAGAGCAAGTGAGGGATGGAGGCACTGTAGACATACTACTCTTAGCAGTAAAAATTGTTCACAGAGAATTTTCTGAGGCTGTTCTGATGACTGTGTGGGCCCCTGGGAATAGTGTTGACGCAGAAAGATTTTTTAGTCGCTATAATCTTGTATTGACAGATGGTAGAACGAACACGACACACTCTACTGTAGAAACATGTGCCATGTTGAGTTTCAATCAATAATACAATAAACATGTTTCAAGTGATTTTGCTAATTTAATTGTTTTTCGCCTCTTGCCGACTCCCATTCCTTGACATTATCCTATTTAGCTATAAACACTATGGAAAGGCAAAAAATGAAAGCTACGAGTACGAAAGCTATTTTTTCAATAATTAATGCTACATTTCTTTAAAATTAAAGCTATGAATCAGTGTCTCTGAAACATTGTGTTGTTATTTGTGTTTTTGTATGTATGTATTATATTTATTATTTTATAAACTTAGCCTCCACTTACATATAATAAGTATGCATTTCCAATGGTAAATGCCGATTGTCTTTTATTTTAAACGTTATATTATATTCATATTTGTATTTTTGAAACTAATCCGTGCTGGAATTCAATTTTAATGATACGTATATTAAAACAAATATGAAACTTATTTCCACTTTAATTTAATTGACCGTAACCGGTTTCAGCTTGTTAAAGCCATCTTCAGACTGTCCAGTCTGCCCAGTCTGTATATGGCTTTAACAGGGTGAAATCGGTTACGGTCAAATAAATTAACGGCCCTTGACCAGCCAGTGGCCGAGTATTCAAATTTCGTCAAAAGATGTTCTTACGATCATACAGGGCGGTTCCAATGAGAAAGATTAACTATTCTCCGTACCAGCTTTTTACAATAATAACTCAATACCGATTTTATTTCATTCAAAATTTGTTTTAATTTATACCTACATTCAAAAGAGCCGAAAGGTGTGTTGATAAAATTATTAAAATTATGTAATCAATAATGTCTAAGCAAAATAAGAATGTAAAAAAACTTAAATAAGTTAGACCGTAAATAAATAGACAAACTGAAATATTTTCGTAACAAAACACGTGTGCGGATCTTTTTTTTATGTTTTTATTAAAAGTTAAATTAACATTCTGAAACAAAGCTTTTCCAGATAATTTATTTATTTATTTTGCTGCATGATTGTATGATTTCAAATGTGTGTCGTAAAACACAAAATTTAGTTTGAAAATGTAACAAATCTGCCAACGACCTACGGTAAAACCTTATTGTACTAAAAATAAACATATTTTCTCAAAATTTAGAACATAACATGGATAAAAGAACAATCTTTCGAAATCAGTTTATAATTATTTGTCGAAAAGAATCAACACGCCTAAAATTTGATTTAAAAATGACATTTTTCCGGTTTTGTCTGGTTATTCCCTCTTAAGGTGGAAATAAGTTTCACATTTGTTTTATTATATTATATTGTTATTTTTTCAAGAATTAATCACCAATTGTAATAGAATTAATAAAGATCAATAATAAATATTTAACAAAAAAAACTAATTTCATATAGCTATAATAATTTGTGTTCACAGAGAATGAACGTGTGGAGAATGAAAATTTGCTCTGTCGACTTATTTAATTTTCATAACATCGTTTCCTTTAAAAAGCAAATCAACACTCAGAAAATATGTGAATCAGCTTGTTATTGTTATGATGATTACAATACTTTTATTACTACTATTTTATTTATAACTTCCTTTTGCTGTAAATGAAAAAAAACAATGGACATTTTTATGTAAATAATTTTTTTTTTCTTATTAAAAATAGGTCAAAATTTTTGGTGCTGTATTTTGAGAAATTGATTTTTTTATATCAAAATACTTTTTGCTCGTTTTTTCTGTCCTAATGAATACCGAACAACTCTGCCATGGGTCACCCCAAGTGATACGCTACGTTTGGTTACTTAGCAGGGGTGCCTGGGTTCATGGGGTGAGGTTTGTCCGGATCTTGGCGACGGATGCCTCTGCCCACCAACTGCGTGACAGGCCGGATCGGGAGAACCTTCTTGAGGGAGATTTTTCGATCTCTCTAACAGGACTCTCTCGGAACATTTTATTTGCACCATAGTGGAAGAGATGGATTCATACGTCCTTTAGGATACACTGACCCCAGATTCCTACCCACCCCTCGTACCGTTTTCCTTCCCAGATTTTATTACTTCCTCTTTCTTTCCCAGAACTTCCTTTCCTTCCTTTCCTAAAAAGACCCTCCACACAGCATCCCCAAAGCTGACCGACGGAAATTAATTTCCTCAGGGCCTCCTGTGTGAAGCAAATGTAAAAAAAACCATACAACGCTTATATTCGCCGACAATCTTTCCCCGAATTTTGACATTTTCATTATTTCAATTTGGGAGGCGGGAATGGGTACCGCCGCCCCTGGAACCTTTATTGGATAACCAACACCTCTGCCATAGATCACCCCAAGTGGTTCGCTACGTTTGGTAATTTAGCAGGGGTGCCCGGGTGCATGGGGTGAGGTTTGTCTAGGTCTTGGAGGCGGATGACCAGGACACACAGAACCCCAGATTCCTACCCACACCTTAAACCCTTTTCCTTCCCAGAATTCTCCTCTCCTTCCTTTCCTTAAAAAACCCTCCACACAGCATCCCCAAAGATGACACAGGCTTAGATGATAATTAAGAAAACTTTTTAAAATGTGCTCCATTTGGAACCCCAACGATACTTTTATTATAAATAAATACGATGGATCCATACAAAACTATCCTGTTACGCTCGTAATATACTTTTGTCCTCTTCCAAAAAAACGTTAAAATCATTATCATTACTAACACGGAGCTACGTTCTCGTAGCAGACAACGTACCTAATATTATTATTACTTTTTACTAAGTAGAGCACATGGTTACTGCTATTCAAACTTTGTTACATATATACCTAAGTGACGTAGTTATAACCGCGATCATTTTTGTTTCAGAGTCATAATGGACGTCACCAACTGTGACAGGAAATCTGCCTCGATAAACAAGAGAAGGGAAAATGATATGCTTTGGTTTGTGACGTATTCATGAGGAGATTGGAAATTGATAATCTAAGGTAATGTGTTATTTTGTGTCCATGTCCCTCGCAATATTCTACGGAGACATTATTTTTCAAAGTTTACTTAAATAACACACAAAGTGCCATATTTTAATTCAATTTTAACCACCTTAGTAATTAACTTTCTTAATGTTTCTACCATTCAATATGAAATTAAAATTAAATGAAAGCGTTTTTTCTCTGATCCAGCCAATCAATTTGCGAGGCGGGTATGAGTACCGCCACTCCGGGAACAATTTATTGGATAACCAACCCAAGCGGTTCGCTGCGTTTCGTGATTTAAGAGGGGTGCCCTAGTTCATGGGGTGAGGTTTATCTAGACTCTGGCGGCGGATGTTTTTGCCCAGCTACTGCGACGCGGGCCGGATCGGAATATACTGGTTGAAGGAGACCTAACCTAGACCGCTCCAGCCGGACTCTCTCGAGCCGTAGCCTTGCACCACAGAGGGAGGGATGGATTTATACGTTCAACACTCCTGAATACATTGACCCCAGATTCCTACCCACCCCTCATACTTTTTCCTTCCCAGAACTTCCACTCCTCCCTTTCCTTAAAAGACTCCCACACATTACCCCCTAAAATGACACAGCCATGAGGTATTTTTTTCCTCAGGGCTTCTTCTGTGGAGATGGGCTCCATCGAAGCCAGAGTAAAGTTAGCCTCCCAAAAACTGGGCGTACTGTACAGGGCCCGCAGATACTTTAATAGTACACAACTGCTAACCTTGTACAAATCACAAGTACGCCCCACGGTTGAATTTGGCAGCCATCTCTGGTCTGGAGCTCCAAAATACCTGAAAAATACCCTCGACTCTGTGCAGAAACGGGCGGTCCGTTTGATAGATTCTCCCATCTTAACAGACGGATTGCAATCTTTAGAGCACAGGCGTCGGGTGGGAATGCTATCCTTGTTCTACCGGTATTACAATGGAAGATGCTCTGAAGAACTAGCATCATTGATCCCTTCGGCACCGGTGCATAGTCGGGAAACACGCCAAACGCGTGCCCAACATTTGTACACGGTTGACATTTGTCACATGAGAACGGGTCGTTTCTTCGACTCGTTCTTGTGTTCAACAGCTCGGCTGTGGAATGATTTGCCGGCCTCTGTGTTTCCTCCTTCCTACAACATGGGTCTCTTCAAGACCAATGTTCATTCCTTCCTCTCCTCAAAAAGACTCTCCACACAGCATCCCAGATGACATAGGCCCTGAGGGAAATTATTTTCCTCAGGGCCTCCTGTGTGGAGTTAATGTAAAAAAAAAAAAAAAAAAAAAAAAAAAGATGATGTAAAAATCTGAATATAAGAAAACATATGTGTAGGTAGATAAGTATTATTATTATATTGAAGGAGTTAATTACAAGTTTCGTATTAAAAAAAATTCTCCATGCCAACTCAGAATTAAGTGAACTCAGCACCTCTTTGAAGTCATTAAAAGTTATTGTAGCCGAGCAACGAACAACCTTAAAAATATAATTTAAATTCGATTTTACAGACTGGTATCACCGAACACCGCTCTCCGGTCTAGTGCATCACGATGCAAAACCATTCCGGTTTCAACGTTCGTTCCGTCCGCCTGCTTTTTCCCTAAGCGAGATAATTATTAAATCTGTGCTAACTTATTGTAACACAAAGTTTCGATGTAAATGTATTTGACTCGCGTTAATCAAGAGTTATTATTGAACACCTCCAAAACACACGCATCCAGTTTACAGACGTGGCAAAGACTGTAAACTGTCAAACCCCTGGATAAAATACCTAAACATAACCCTCTTACCAAACTATGGAAAAAATAATTGAAAAATAGCCCATAACCTAACGCAACCTATTTAATCAGTTTTTTGTATATAATAATAATAATAATAATATTTATTTCGCATAAAATTATACAATGAAACATATGTGGAAACTTTGACTAGCCAACTAGGAATGGATCCTGTTTTAGGCCAGTCAAATTGACAAATTTAGTTCATATCATAATTTCATATTACATTGATAAATTATATAAACATATTATTTATTGAATGAAACAAGTGTTACGATTAAATTCCTCGTAGAAGCTTTAGTTAATAACTACAATTTTGAACTCAATATTTAAACTCAATACTTTAGTTAATAACTACAATTTTGAACTCAATATTTGAACTACATTTTGAACTCAACTCAATATTTTTCAACACTTTTAATAACATTTCATTTTTTCATTCTGAGTTGTCCGGTCACCAAAAAGTTATTAAATTTTAAAGGCTCGTAATTTATAAGCTAGTTTTAGGTTTCTTCCAATAAATAATCAGAACAATAATATTTAACAGTTTGAATATCTTAGATAGTAGGTATGCATATTCTTGTCTCTAGGTGACATTGCTTTATTACCTGAAGGTACTTTTTTGAACGCTTCCTTTTACATAAGATAATATCGGCATACTCGAGCTCTGTCACCTAACACAAATGAAATACATAATATCAAAACTACAGTAGATTCGTCCCTTAGCGCTGGAACCTTAGACCTATCATCTCACCTCCCCTTGGGAGCACCTTCATCAAACCTTCCCCGGCCCCAAGGCTGTGTTATGAAGGCTGTAGTTGGCTGTGCCTACTGACTAGTACTACTGTAGAGTACAGTGGATCTACGGGAGGCGTGTACCTCTAAAGCCTTTGAGGATCATGACGTAGTTTCGAGTGGCATTACTCAACCTTTATCTTGAGAATTCCGTGACCCTTCTGTTAGTGAGATCTTTATACGATTTAAATGGATTATATTATTATTTATTGTGGAAAAATAAAATGTGAACTACAGAGATATAGCATTGAAAAATTGTCAAGTATTTTGGCAAGTTACAAGTTACGTATTTGCGCATTTTGCGCCAATATTCCCTTCTTTGTCAATACATAAGGGAACGTACCCATACTACGTGACACATTTAGGGGGGGGGGTCTTCAAAATGTCACGCTCCATACAAACGAGCGGCGGGTTGCTTAGGATTTTGGTCACCGGGGGGGGGGGGGGGGGTTAAAAATTGCAAAAAGTTGGTCACGTAGTATGGGTACGTTCCCTAATGTTAAATCTTGAAGAAATTTATATAAATACTAGTTGAGTGCTCCCTTCTACATAAATATTTAGTACGCACCTAAAGTGAAGGCGAAAGATTTATTCGTTATTGAAAGGAAAGGAAGTATTTTTAACCTTAAAATTTACGACTATTTCGTTAACTGTGATTCCAGTTCTACATTTATTTATTCATTTTCTGGAAATCGATAGTTTACTACCTTTTTGTAGTTTGCACTTGTGTAGTATAGCCAAAACAAACCAATAATCATTTCCTCCTTGTTACTTTGCCGTTAAAAATATAACATAATAAAAATTACAAGTTCACACGCGGTAGAAGTGAAACCTCCAAAAAACTGTAGTAGACAAGAGTAGGGAGTGCCTAAGAAGCTCCGCACAAAGATGAAACCGATTATTCTATCTCATTCTGTCGCAGGCTATATGAATGTGTTTGCTGTAAATGTGGCTGTATTTTATTATTATTTTTAAACGTTCGCATGTGTACTTTGAATCTAGTATTAAAGAACCGGCCAGTTCATCCAAAATAAACAGCGTTTTTCTGGTCGACAATTTTATGTCAAAATTGTCGACCAGAATAACGATCTTCAGTCAAATTTAAACAAAGCAGTAATTGGGAAACTTAACTTAATCTTAAAAGGAAACTACAATATTTTCCAGTCATTTTACTTGGAAATTAATAAGGGAGTAGGTAACAAAATCACAATCCATTCATTTTTCATCATAAGTACCTGTCTAGATATGATATATGTAAATACATCATTTGTAATTGGTACAACCACAGTTAGATAATACCTTCAGAGGGCGAAAAAGCTGTCACGTGTAATTATAATTACATAGCAGAACTTGTTTATAATAAACTGTTTTCATAGATTAAATAATAATAGTAACTTATATTTATAAAAATGAATCCCCGTTTCACTTGGTCACGCCATAACCACAGAACGACTTTATCTATTTCATTGATCTTTTTTTTTAAGTTTTCTAATAATTTGTATAAGGTTCTTACGGAAAGAAAAAATAAGAAAATTGGATAATTTCAAAAAACTTAACGACTATTTTAACTGCGCATGTTTGACAGTTCGCGCGTTTGATGAATGTGAATTTAGCAGTGTTGTTTTTGTAACAAACGAATTGTGAATGGATTTTTTAAATTATAGATATTTTAAATAGGTACCTATGTTAGGTACCAAATTTGATGATTGATTGTTCTTATAATATACAAAAATTAATATTTGTAATATACGAAAAATGAAAATTTGAAAAAAAAATTGTAATAGGTGGAAAGCGAGCTGTTTGAAAACTGAATGTACTGGGACTGAATATATGGAACGCGGGACGGGGGGTGTGGAGACGGGGAGCGGCAGAGGGGGAAGGGCGGGCAGAGAAAGTGGAAGGGGAATGCGGGAGGGGAAGGGGAACGGGGACGCACGGGAAAGGACATGCAGGGAGAAACACGTTATTTCTTTGAATATAAGGGCTCTATATAATGTGAAGTAGGTACCCAAATATTTCCAACTCACCAATAATATACATAATAACTTTACTTTTAGGTAGATATGTCTATTCACGATTAAGACCTTGAATCCCTGTGAACTAATTCGATAAAATTACGTGAAAAATATTTATAATATTGCTGTAATTTTTTTTACATCCAACCATTTGTAAAATCTTTTTATTATCGTTGTGGTCGCGGGTCGCGGCTAGTGGTTGATAAGTTGTATTCCCGCAATGTCATAGAACGACCGTGTTAATTAATGTTCAAGTTATTTAAATACTGTAGAGTTCTAAGAAACTCTATGACTCATTTTATGTTTGTGGTATATTGTATTTCAATGACGACTTGTACCTACTATATTGTTATTATTATTATTAGACTCATTAAATTAGTATTATTTTTTATCTATTTTATGCGTAATGCTGGGTGAAATACGCCGAAAGGCACGTACCTACTATGTGTCTAGAGGTTATATAGGTAAACATTTTAATTTCTTAAACATATCATTATTTCTGGGGCCACACATTAATTATTACGACTATTCAAAAGCTAGTTCTTTAAGAGGGCATTACCAGAGAAAACCGGAAATACGTCATTTTCAAAAAAGTTTTTAGACGTATTGACTCTTTTCCACAAAAAATTATAAATGTATTTCGAAAGATTGTTCTTTTATCTAGCATTCGTATGTAATAAATTTTTAATTTTTTTTTTTAATTTTTAGTATAATAAGGTTATTCCATAGGTCGTTGGCAGATTTGTTCAATTTTCAAAAAAGTTTTTGTATTATACCACACCCATTTCAAATAATAAAATCATGCAGTAAAATAAATCAATACATTATCTAGCAAACGTATGTTTTAGAATTTTAATTTTAGTTTCAATAAAATCATTAAAAAATATGTACGTACATGTGTTTCTTGGCGAAAATTGGTCCGTTTGTGTATTTATTTGGGCACTTACAAATTAATATATTTCAGATTTTTTTAACATTCTTATTAAATTTAGACATTATTGAAAAATGATAAATACTTACAATCACAAAATAACTACAAAAAGTACATTATTTTAATAGTTTTATCATCACACCTTTCAGCATTTTTGGATGAAGGTATAAATTAAAGCTAATTTGAATTAAAATAAATTCGATATTGAGTTAAAATTTAAAAAAGCTGGTACGGAGAATAATTAATCTTTCTCATTGTAACCGCCCTGCACGATCGTAAGAACAACTTTCGACGAAATGTGGATTTTCGTCCGCTGGCTGGTTAAACGCTCTTAATTTAGAAATTATATTATCTGGCAAAAACAATTAGCTTACCTATATTTTCGGTATCTCATTTAACATGAAATTACCCACTGAAATAAAAACAATTACTTTGTTTATAACCAAATTTATTTAATGTATTACAACCGACCGGTTTCCCTCAATACAAGCATCATCAAGGTACAAAATTAAACTAATGAAAAAATACATCGTGTGAGCTTATGTACGGGTTGTTAAGGGTTAAGGGGCGTATTTGACGTACTTTAACCAGTGATTCCTGACATTATTTGGAGTAACAACAACACAAGAACAAAAAAAACTTCCACATACCATAACTGGTCACTCAGTCGAGCAACCAACCAACCTCTCATGACTGTCCAATACCTACAGATTTTTTAATGTTTTTACTTGAAAAAAAAATCTAAAATTTCACCGAAGGCCAAAATTTTATTCTCTAAATAACGTGAGGAATCACTGGTTAAAGTAAGTCAAGTACGTCCCTTAACACCACGAAAACATAATAATAATAATAGTTTATTCCAGAATAGAGAGAGGCAAAACATAATCTAGAAAAAAATAACAGTGAGATCATGAAATTAAAATCTAATACAATAATAGAGAGAAAGAGGCAGATGTGTACATAATGGGTGACTATAAATATACTTGTAAAGGGGCAACGCGTCACCTGAAAAGGTGATGAACAGGGGATAATGGGATTTTATGAGTTTATAGGAAATATTTGACTGGTCAGTGGTTGAGTGGGCATGGCGCTTGGGTCCCACCCGAGCGTCGCGTGTTCGATTCCTCGGCTGGCTAAGTCCTCCATCACAACACAAGCAACATTTTCGGCTTTCTGTGGTGGTAGTAGGAGATTTTCAAACATTGTTGGGTTATTCGTAACCCGGGAATGTTAGTCTTTCTTTAAAACAAAAAAAAAAAAAAAATACCTAAAATAGGGTTATTGGATACATTCAATTGATTATTAAAAATTTGGCTTTAGATTTTAACAACTTTCTTTATTTCAAGTGCCTTTAAATTATTTAATCTGTTGCCGAAATTTTTACGCAGAAAATTAACACTTATTGGATTTTAAATTCAACCCAAATTCATCTCAATCAATTACTTTTGTATGTTTTTTTTACATTAGCTCCACACAGGAGGTACTGAAGAAAAAAATCCCTCAAGGCGTATGCCATCTTTGAGGATGCTGTGTGGGGGTTCGTTTTGGAGAAATGAAGGAGAGGAAGGTATGAGGGAAAAAAAGAAAGGGAAAAGATCTGGAGTCAATGTGTCTAGGAGAGATGGAATGAATGAATGAATCCATCCCTCCCACTGCGGTTTAAGGCGATGAGTCCGGCTAGAGAGGTCTAGATTAGGTCTCCTTCAACCAATATTTCAGTCAATAGGTGGGCAAACGCATTGACCGCCAAGACCTAGACAAACATCACCCCATGAACCCGGGCACCCCTGCTAAGTCGCCGAACATAGCGAACCACTTGCGGTGACCTATGGCAAGGGTGTTGGTTATCCAATAAATGGTTGGGACGGCGGTACCCACAACAGCCTCCCAAATTGAACGAATGGTGATACCGCATAAGAGTTTCGACAGCGATTTTCCTAATCACGTGACGTTAAAAAAAAACACATTATATTGACTTTAATTCGACCACGTATCTCATTCCAGTGCTGAGATACATATGTATATACATTCAATTTTATAATTTGGGAGGCCGGTATGGGTACTGCCGCACCGGAAACCATTTATTGGATATACAACACTCCTGCTATAGATCACCCCAAGTCTTTCGCTACGTTTGGTGACATAACAAGGTTGCCCGGGATCATGGAGTGAGGTTTGTCTAAGTCTTGGCGACAAATGCGTTTGCCCACCTACTGCATGGTGGGCCGGATATAATGATTGAGGGAGACTCTCCACACCATTCCAAAGGGAAATTTTTTTCATGTGTGGAGTTAATGTAAGAAAATATAGCCAGTTAATTGAAGCTAATGTAAAAGTGCGGAGCTAAAAAAAAATAGCTAGTTAATTGAAGCTAATGTAAACGTGTGGAGCTAATGTAAAAAAATATAGCTAGTTAATTGAAGCTAATGTAAACGTGTGGAGCTAATGTAAAAAATATAGCTAGTTAATTGAAGCTAATGTAAACGTGTGGAGCTAATGTAAAAAAATATGGCTAGTTCATTGAAGCTAACGTAAAAGTGTGGAGCTAATGTAAAAAAATATAGCTAGTTAATTGAAGCCAATGTAAACGTGAGAAGCTAATGTTAAATTTAAATTTAAGAAGTTAATGTTAAACCGCTATTGTCTATTATTATTATTGTCCCGTGTGTGCTATAACAGCACTATCTTTGTTAATTTTGTTCTTCTGTCATTGTTTTGTAAATACTGTATATTCTTTAGTTAATTTTGTTCTTCTGTCATTATTCTGTAAATACTGTATATTCTTTTATTATTTTCTCAATATTATAAGGAGCACTGTAGGATTATTTTTAAATTTATTATAGTTAAGCGCACTTGAAGTGAAATGTCACAAAACTGCGCTATATAAATATAATGTTATTATTATTATTATTATTAAAAAATATAGCCAGTTATTTGAAGCTAATGTAAAAGTGTGGAGCTAAAATAAATAAAGCTAGTTAATTGAAGCTAATGTAAAAGTGATAGTAGAAAGCAAACACTTTGTGGCTTGACATTATATAGAATGAAACAATTACTTTGTTTAAAAACCACTTTATTTTTATATTTGTCGACCGGTTTCGGTTGAACTCAACCTTCTTTAGTTTTATATGTTTATTGTCCTGAAGAAGGTTGAGTTCAACCGAAACCGGTCGACAAATATAAAAATAAAGTGGTTTTTAAACAAAGTAATTGTTTCATTCTATATAATGTAAAAATGTAGAGCTAGTGTAAAAAATATAGCTAGTTAATCGAAGCTAATGTAAAAGTGTGGAGCTAATATAACAAAATATATACGTAGTCAATTGAATAATGCAATACCCCATACCTACATATAACCGGCGCGCGTGGTAGCGGCTCAGAAGTCTCCCCACAAAGCCTTTTGTTTGCGGAAAGCGAAGTAATCGCTTTTAGTCAATCATCTCCCAATCAAACACTCGGGGATTAAATACTAACAACCCTGCTCCAATATTGTTCTTCATTATAAAGAGATTTGCTGCTCCAAATAATGGATGATCATCTTTTTTTAATTTAGAATCTCGTCTGTCTTTGTAATTAATACCTGCAAACATTCAATATCAAACGAAAGTAAGTACACAGATTAATTTCATTGTAGTAATTTCTGTGTAAATGTTTATTATAAATTACTTTTTCATGACTTGATGTCCGGGTTAAATTTTCCCTTCAGGAAAAACTAAAACCTTCCAAACACTTTTCCACAAATGATCATCTTGACCAGTGGTTCCCAACCTTTTTCTGACCCGGGACCACCGATACTTTTATTTTTTCGACAGGGACCACAAGCAGTGGTGTAGCGAGGGGGGGGCGGCCACCCGACCCGACCGAGTTTGTTTCTCTCCCAAGTCCACAATTCTCTAGCCACCCCCCCCCCCCCCTCCCCCCAGGACGGACCAATTTTACTTTGAGCCTACAAAGGTGAGCTACCCAGTGAGGCCGACATTGCTGAATTGTATTTGAAATATAAGATATTATATCAAATAAATAAATAATAAAAATGTGATAGGGTAGGACGGGTTCTAGCAGAATATTTACCACAACGGAGGGGGTGGGTATGGGGTGGAGCGAAACCGAATATCATATTGGCCACTGACTACAAGGTACAATAATGATAAACTGAATATTGTCCCGATTTTTTTATTCCGACTTCTCGACCAGGGACCGATCGCACGCTGGCTCATTTATTGACCGGCGGACCATCGCAGACCATCTAGCCTCTTGCGGACCACTGGTTGGGAAACCCTGATCTAGACAATCGACGCTATGCATGTGCACTATATAAGTATTAATAAAATACGAAATAATACAAGAACAACACGTCAAGCTACCAGAGACCAAATGGAAAAATAATTCATCCACTCCAGAAATTTTAACTAGTAGAGCTCCTAGCTGGACCGATAAATCCTACTGATCCCTCAATATAAATATTTAAAAAATCTTTCGTAATCCTACATTTATTTAAAATGACTGATTTTTGCATTTTTATATATAAATTATTTGACAAATCTAATATGCCTAAATTTTGAATGAGAGAGCTAGTTAAAATGCCAGTAGCCGAAATAATAAATGGTAATATTTTTATAGTCTGAGAATGCCAAATTCTTTTAATCTCATTTCCTAAATCTGTATATTTTCTAATTTTTTCAGAAACAAAATTTGAACATTACAGGAATTTGGAATAGCAACATCAATGATAATAACAATAATAATTGGATAATTTATAAAGCGCCGTTTTTGTGAAAAATCACCTCAAGGGCGCTGTACAATTTATTAAGAATTCTTAGGTTCTAACTAATTTTACTATTTTCAAATGCATACAGAAACGTACTTACCTGGCAGGTCACTTCCGATAAACTCACTTTAATAAAAGTTTTATTTTAAATTTTGTCATGTAAAACTATATCAGGTTTATTATGACTAATGTTCTCTCTGTTAGTATAGTTTTATCATAATATATTTTATGAAATTCATTTTCTAAAAATGAATTTGGTTCGTATTCATAATAAGGTACTATATTCCGGCAGTAAATCAAGTAAGGGAACGTACCCATACTACGTGACCAACTTTTTGCAATTTTTAAGCCTCTCACCTCCCCCCCCCCCGGTGTCTAAAAACCTAAGCCCCCCCGACGCTCATTTGTACCAAGCGTGGTATTTTGAAGACCCCCCCCCCCCTGAACGGATCATGTAGTATGTTCCCTTATGAACGGGTCACGGTGAGTATGTTCCCTTATGTTTAATTACCAAACTTTGGTGAATTATTTTTAAAACCTGATTTATTATTTATTTATTTATTTGATATAATATCTTACATTTCAAATACAATTCAGCAATGTCGGCCTCACTTGGTAGCTCACCTGTGCTGAGGCCTCCATTATATAAAACAAAAATTTATAATACATTAAAAAAAAATTTTTTTTTTTTTTTTTTTTTAATTATTTATTGAATCATTTATTATAATTACAATTTTACAACAAATATATATTTTTTTTACAAGTATTTTTTTTTTTTTACTACCCTTCCATTTAAAGCATTTGCTTGTGTATGGAAGGGGAGTGTACATAAATGCTATTAGTTATTATTTATAAGTTAGTACTTAAATAATTAATTGTACATAAATATATGTGAGCTGCAGTATTTATTTGATAATGGTGTGAATTTTTAAAAAAAAAAAAAGAATGTAATGGAAAACTAAGGATATTTGTAAGATTAATTGACAGTAGTTTTTTTCTTAAGAATATTTTTTAAATGTCTCTTGACAGAGAGCAGTATTCGGGTTTTATCATTAATGCTTCTGATTTCTTCTGGTAGACGATTGAAAAAAGTTCTTCCCTGGTAAGTATAATGATGCTGTGCAAAAGACGTATTTAGTTTTGGGCATAGAAAAACATGTTTAAGTCGAGTTCTGTTTTCATTTAAATATTAAATATATTAATATAAATATAATGCTATAAAAATTATAATATATTAATATAAATATAATGCTTCATAAAAAAGTAAGCTAAAATTAAACTAAAAATAAAGATTTATAATTAAGATAAAATTATAAATAAAATGAATTATTTTATTACCTAAATAAAATTAAAATGGGTATACTCGTATATTATGTGTTGTCTGTTTGTTTTGTATTGGTTTCGTGTGTTACGTGTATGTGTTATATTCTTATTTTGTTATGAAATTTTGGTAATGTTGTCTTTTTTGTTCTTTAATCCATTTTTTAATTTGTAATTTAATTGTGCCTAAATGTATACTCGGACGGTGCTAATACAGAACATCCCAATATAATATGTTCTACAGTTTCCGGAAAAGCCAAATCCTACTAATATTATAAAGGCGAAAGTTTGTGTGGATGTATGTTTGTTACTCTTTCACGCGAAAACTACTGAATGGATTTTAATGAAACTTTACAATAATATAGCTCATACATCAGAATAGTCTATAGGCTATAGCTTAGAGCTCTGGCATAAACTTATATACAAAAATTGCAATAGGTGGCACGCGAGCTTTTTGAAAAATGAATGTAACGGGTATGGAGGAGGGGTGAGGAATAGGATGTGGGAGCAGGGCGGAGGGGGAGAGGGGTGATGGGGGAGGGCGGAGGGTGGCGGGTTAGGATGAGGGATGAGGAGGGATTTTTGGGGGGTGGGGGTGGGGTGGAGAGGGGTGAGAGGGGGGGGGGGAGAGGAGGAGGGGGGGATTGGAGTGGGGATAGGGAAGGTGGAGGAGGCGCTGTGGGTACCCCCCTAATACTATGCGAGCGAAGCCGGGGGCAAAAGCTAGTATATTATAATTTACATACTATATTTTATTTCTCAATGTGGCTTCTACAATACATCTTAAATCTATTGGTAATCCGTTGATCAGATGATCCCCCGACAGTTGGTCCCCCGAAATTATAATAATGAAAAGCTTTTAGAAGAAGTTTTCTTCTTGAATTATTTATTATACTTAGTATTATATTATAACATTTCTCAATAATAATGCCACATATTTTTTTCTCTCTATCTGTTTTATTTCTTTAAGCATTGGTGAGTTGATGGTAATTATTAAAAAAATAATAATTTTGGCTCTCTTTACTATATTAATATTCTTATTCTTATGCCCTGTCCGTTCAGCGGACGTTGGCTATCGTGTTCGCTATGCGGACTTTGTTTACTGCGGCCCGCAACATCTCTACAGTAAAAAATTCACATAATTACTTCATTTATTGTTTTCTTATTTCATATGTTAACTGTCTATACAAGTGTAAAATATAAGCCAAATTTCAGTAAACAATAGATTTTTAACAAGTCTAAAAAAGGCTCTGTTTCGGTTTCGGTAGAAAGTCCTGTTTCGGTCGGACACTATATTCTATGTATAACCAATAACCACTATTCATAAGTTCAAGTACCGAATGCTAAACTCTGACTTTTGAAAAATGAATAATTTTTAATTAATCGAAAATATACGTTATCGTATGAATAATCTGTGAGGAGGATGGTGAAATACCCCCTAAGCGTGGTATTCCTCCCAAAATAACTTAACTTTGTGCCAACACCGAACATAACCCAATATTATACGTTTTAGTGCTCTAGTACTACATAGAACGCGTAAATTTATCTCTGTTTTTATCTCTCGATGTAGGGCTTGGTATAATGGAGGCCAGTACCGGCACTTAGAACAATTCTCGACAGGCTTTACCTGTGGAGCCCTTTACGTTAATAATCATAATAATTACTCCACGGGCATTAAGTATTACTTAAGCACTTATATACTATTATGTATCGGCGGGGACATCATCTGATTGTACGCTCGTTCTGGCACGAGAGGCTAGATTCACAATCGCATTATCAGCGTCCTTATCGCGTACCTAGTCACTACATTCTAAACATATTCAAGGATTTGTGTGCATAGTGCGCATACATATACTAAATGGTGTCAATTTATTAACTTGTCTAATAATATAACTAACAGGGATTCGTGAAAAATCACAATTCACGCAATTAACTCTCGTTACCGATCATGTGTAATACCGCCGTTCAGAGTTGAAATGATGTTCGAAATGGCTTTTGCCGTGTTTGGTAACCAGATTCAAATAGCCAAGGACTTCCCCCCTTCCTCATTCCCATGTCCTCCCAACCTACCCCAATTGCGGATACAATAGTCTCACTGGCTCCATGGTCTCACTAGGAGCAGCTGAGGCTCCTTGAGGCGGGTATGTGTATTAGGGTGTATCAATTATTTCAACTTTTGAATTCAGAAACGCCTGATATCTCAAAAGTTTCGTCTTAAAAAGAAAATGAGAATTGCATTTAAATTTTTTTAAATGATTTTTAGCTCACTAAAATGCATTGAAAATAAAAAAAAACTGTATATGTATAATTTATCTTATTTATTTATAATTTACCTTTTAACTCGACGATCCGAGATGACTTAAACATTGAACCACTGCTACTCTTCATAGAAAAATCGCAATTGAGGTGGCTTGGGCATGTCCTAAGAATGTCTGATGCCCGAATTCCGAGGAAGATACTGAGTGCGATTCCAGAGGGTAGACGTCCAGTGGGCCGCTCCAGACACAGTTGGGCGAGACAACTCCAGAAACTGTGTGAGGATGGGTCTACTATGCTCAGAGGCGGAACAATCAGCACAAGACAGGGACGTATGGAGGAGCCTTGTCGATGCAATGGGTCCCCGACCCGAAGACAAAGGGAAGAAGATGAAGATGATGATGATTTACCTTTAAATGTTTGTTTGTTATTCAAAACTTGTTATTCAGATGCTCCTGTACAAAATTATTAACTCGAAAGTTGACTGCCCGGAGTTGCTAAATAAAATAAATTTTCACGCGCCGACTCGATATAGCAGACATAATACCCTTTTCTACATTGATAGATGCAACACCAATTCCAACCAAAATGAATTTATGCAAAGGACATGTAACTACTATAACATTAAATTTGCACGTTTAGAAACATTTGCTGACATATTCACTGCTAGTTACTTTCGCTACAGAATTTCATTGTATAACATACTACGTGCGAATAATACATAACACATATTCATGATGATTAAATTAATTGTACCTAATATTTTTAAATTAACTTTCCCTTATCCCTGTCCTCCCCTTACCTGTCCCAATCCAAATACCTGTTTTGCACCCTATTTTCTTTACATTTATAATCGCATTTATTTTATTGTTGTGTTTTTATATTTAGGTTTATCACTTGTTGAATCTACACCTGTATTATATATATATATATATATTTTTTTTTATTGCTGCTTTGTCCTGTTTTTTTTCTTTTCTTAAATATTCTAGTTTACATTCAGTTACTTTTATGTTTCTAAATACCTATCTGTGAACATTAATAATTGGTCTGTTTTTTGTTATCTTCTTATGTATATTATGTTATTAAGACTGTTTATGTTCCTTAAATAAATAAATAAAAAATAAAAATTAAAATAAAAAAAACTGCTTATGGCTGACAAAAATGAAGAAAAAAATCAAATTTATGAGTACAAATAGGTCTACAAGAATACTGGAAATATAATATCCAATACAATAAATACAATATCGGGAAAAAGCGTTATTTTCCCCTTTTGTGCTGCAGTTATAGAATAAAAATTAAGTTTGCTACAAAATATTAAATTTGAAATCTCTGTTTTTTTTCTTCAAATCACGAAATCGCAATAGTGAACATCAATTATCATTTTTTTTAGTATCATGTATATTATCGAGGCTTCTTCTACTCCCACAATGTTGTTATTCTCTGCCTCATCTGTTTTTAAATTAAAATATTATCATTATAATCTCTAACGTTCTTAGAAAGGTACTTAATCCTTTTGTATTCAGTTTATATAAAAATTCACTTTCAAATATTTTCCAGTTTACATGATCTAATAAATTTCATTATTCTTGACATGATGAAACTCGGTTGAGGCTATTAAATTCTGAACTTCCGATGAGTTGGAGGTCATTAGTATTGTCACTCTCTGTCGTTCATATTTAATGCACTTCGATAATGTGTGCTTGACATCTTCAATTTGTTCACAATCAATTATAATTAGCATTTATTTTTACGTTTTAGAATAGCTACATCTTATACGCAACTTTTGAAATACCAGGCATTTAAAAATAAGACAATTTTTTTCTCTCTATGGAGAGCGACACAAGCTAATGTGTACCGCCGTCTCGGGAACCATTTATTCGATAACCAGTACCTCTGCAACAGGTTACCCCAAGTTTTTCGCTACGTTTGGTGACTTAACAGGACCGATCTCTCCTGCTGGTCTCTCTCGACCCTCATCTTTCATTGCAGCGGGAGGGTTATATTCACACCTCCTACACACACTGACGCCTAGATTCCTACCCAACCCTTATACCGTTTTCTTCTCAGAACTTCCTCTCCTTCATTTCCTTAAAAATACCATCCACACGGTATCCCCAAACATGACGTAGGCCCTGAGGGAAATTATTTTCCCGACCTCCTGTGTGGAACTAATTTAAAAAAATAAAAAAGTCAGTTTTTTATCTTCCATTCCATTTTTGAATTAATGACATTATCTTCAATTATTTCCCACATTCCAGTTGCGACCATTGCCTTTTCGTTTTCTGTGTCTGTCTGTTCCATATTTTCAATGAGAGTTGTTGATAATATTATCTTTGTCAATGGTTAAATTATTTTAATGTGTCACCTGTAAATCGTAATTTCGTAATACTTAACCGACTACTATTATTTAATGCTAAAGAGATAACCATGTGATTTATTATTTATATTTTATTTTCTGTTTCTTAAGGTTTTCCATTAATGTAGAACTTTTAATTGTTTTGAAAACATTTTTTTACATGACAAATAGTCAATAGGGCTTTTTCACTGTTTTTTATTCTCGAAAAAAATTACAATACTGAAGTTATTTTTATTTTATTTTTATGTTAACAAATAAACTTTCTAAATGATTTAAGGTGAACTTCCACAGGTGCGCACCGGCCGCAACGCACGCACGGCACGCATTCTCCCAGCCAATAACCAATCAAAATTATTTGTACAAAAGTGTGAATCGATTGGTTATTGGCTGGGAGAATGCGTGCCGTGCGTGCTTTGCGGCCAGTGGAAGTGGAAGTTCATCTTTAATGTGCAATTGTCGATTTGCTGCCAAAACGACGTGTTCGTTTTTATCCTTATTTATTATGTAAGTCGTAGTCCAGTGGCTAAGACTCTTGACTCACATTCCGGAGGTCGCGGGTTCGAACCCGGCATGCTCAAATAAATTTTATTTGATTAATTTGTATTATTTCACAATTAATTCATTTAAAATAATATATAGTATATTTACGGCATGTTCCAGAGTGGAAGATACTATCAGTATCGCCCTGGTGTAAGACCACCATTCAGAATTGAAACGTTGCTTGAAAATGGCTTTAGCCGTGTTTAGTGACCAGATCTGAATAGCCAGGTACTTCCCAACCTTCCTCTTCCCCACCTCCTTCCCCTCCCCACTACCTTCAGCCTCACAACATACCCCAATTGGGAATGCCATAGTCTCACTGGCTCCAGACGGGAGCAGTTGAGATTCTTGTGCGGTATTCACTGAAAAAAAAAAAAAAAAAAAAAGGAAATAAGAAAGGATTTTTATTACGACGAAAATCTATATGTGCATAGTTATATTGGTAGGTACATTATTTTACACCAATTTTTGTACAAATAAATGTTAGACTTCGTGTTTTAAGTCCGGGTAATTACAATGTACAGTAAGTATGTAGTAGTAGAATTCATCTTTCAGTCCGGAATGGAATAAATTATTATTGTTGAATGATATAGAATAATCGGTCTCCTCTTTGTACAGTGCTTCGTAGCCTCTCCACTCTTGTCTACTTTAGTATTCTAAAGATTTCACTTCTACCGCGTGTGAATTGCACACTTGTAATTTTGTTTATAAAACGTATTTTAACTTTTGTGTGTAAATGTCGCGTTTCTCTGCCATTAATAAACATTCCGATAATATAAACACTTTTAAACAAAATTGCTTCAACAGACAAAACCATTTACGAATTGTACACTCTCTATAATTCTATAATTATGTACTACTAAATAGCACCCAATTAAGGCATACTCTGTACTCCATACCGAGTTGTGAATACGCGACTGGCTCTCACACTCGAGTTCTTCCATTTTCCAGGTGGCTGCATTCACCAATTGACCTGTCACTATCGCTTCCCCAGTGGACACCACCAAGCCTGTATAATATTACCTTCACAAGGACGACTGCATTTTAGCACTCACTTTACAGACTTTTACTTTTAAATAAGGTTTTTAGCATAGACATCCAAATGGATAGACAAGCAGTTACAGATGAGGGGTAAAACCAAACTATGGAGAGCGAAGAGGGGAAAGATGACTGTCATTCGTTGAACAATCAATCTGACAGTATATAGGCATCTCGCATTACAATATCACCATTTAGTTCTTAAAAGCAAAATCTGCTTTGAATGAATAGACCTTTTTACATGGGAGCGCGAATTGCTTGCCACGTTCAAAACATATTTGCTAAGGCCAAATGCTCGCCCCAAAAAGACTCGCGCCAATACACATATCAATATTTTGTTTCCGTGTTTAGTTAAAACACTTTTACAAATGTTTCATAATTTACTTACCCCTGTAACCAGCGACGAGCACATTGGAGTACCGCCCACATTCGCTATGTGTACATTGATACGTAGATATATTGTATAGCACAAGCTGCCGTTATTTCGTTAAATGTATGGATGTCAGCTTCTCGCTGTTCACGGCAAGAATGATGACGTCACACATTTTAGATTCAAGCGAGGCTATATCCCCTCCCCATGGAGCGAGCCGGTTCCAAGGAGGAGCTACAACCGGCGCCATGTGGATGGGGAAATAATACGTTTTTATCACTTAGGGCAGGTCCAGATATATTCATATGTCCGTGGTTTTTAGGGATTCTTTACCCTAACGGAGAAAACAGAAAATAAAACAAAATAATAATAATAATAATAACAAAATAACAATAATAATCAGTCATTTTAAATACATGTAGGATTACAAAAGATTTTTTAAATATTTATGTTGAGGGATCAGTAGGATTTATAAGTTCAATTAGGAATTCCACAGAACAGAACCGTCTGATATGAAAATATCTGGAGTCGGTGAATTATTTTCCCATTTGGTCTCTGGTAGGTTGTCATGCTGTTCTCGTATTGTTTTGTATTTATAATACTTATATAGTGCAATTGCATAGCGTGGATTGACTAGATGATCATTTGGGAAGTGTGTGAAAGGGTTTAGTTTTTCCTGTGGGGAAAATTTAACCCGGACATTTAAATCCGGTGCGTAAATTAAAAGCTAACACATCTGAATAATGTCCTAATTAAATATGTCTAATTTTGACGGTATTCAAAAATTAATTTGAGTTTCACAAATTTATTACAGTAATCTGAATAAATAAACTTTTTCGTTTTCAATTTTTATTGTCCTATTTTATTTTTTAACACCTGCAAAATGTAATTTTGATTCAAACGAATACTTTTTTTATATTGTCAACACGGTTGAACGAAATTGTCGCTAAACAGAACCTTTTCAACTACTGGATTTTTTGCGAATGCTTAACCACTCAGACCCATAAGCTTGTTTACACGACAAGGTAACATTACTATATATATTTATGACGTGTGAGGCGTACCTAAGAGGAGAAATTGAATTGTCTTGTGCTTAGTCTTCCGGTAACGGTACACCATGTCTTAACTTCTCCGAGATTTCATTTTGAGTAGTGTTACCCCCCCCCCCCCCTCCTCCTGTTCCTCTTATTGGTCCTCCAAAGCTGGACCGTTTTTTTTTTTTTTTAATTTTTTCACCAACTGTATTAAAAATATTTTACGCCTATTCTAGGTTTTGCTTTTTTTAAATGCATTGTCAATTCTGGATTGATGGCGTTAAAACTAGATGATTTAAAGGATTTTAGAGGAGCCTATAATTCCAATTTTTTTGCATGAGCTCCACACAGGAGGCCCAGAGGAAAATTATTTCCCTCAGGGCCTATGTCATCTTTGGGGATGCTGTGTGGAGGATTTTTTTTAAGGAAAAGAAGGAGATGAGAGTTCTGGGAAGGAAAAGGGTTTAAGGGGTGGGTAGGAATATGGGGTTCAGTGTGTCCAGATCATCCGCCTCCAAGACCTACACAAACCTCACCCCATGAACCCGGGCACCCCTGCTAAATCACCAAACGTAGCGAACCACTTGGGGTGACCTGTGGCAGAGGTATTGGTTATCCAATAAAGGTTCCCGGGGCGGCGGTACCCATTTCTATGGACCAAACGTCGCCCAGGTTTCCTCGTAAATAGGTGTCTAATGTAATTAAAATTTTAAAAAAATTACAATCTTGTGTGAACACAAAATGCAATATTGTATTTGCATTTTAATAACACAATCTGGTTGATTTGACATTGATGGAAAATGTAACAATAAATTTTCATGATTTTGTAAATACCGCAGTCGGTGTTTTCAAAATACTAACTTGCTACCCTTTGGCTCTGTGGTTTTATTATGTCAATTGATTTTGGTGGATTTGACAAGCGGAACGAATAATAATAAATAATAAAAATACATATATTTTTTTAATGTTGCTACTTTGTGGTTATCCATTATAGAAAAATGAAATAATTCAACTTTGTATAAACCACTTATATGATGCGCAAATCCGACCGGTTTCGGAACAAACGTTCCTTCGTCAGGGAAAGCTTATACTAATTTGACAGTTTCGAACAATGTTTTATTATGGTAGGGGTGGAGCCGTTGCTAGTTAATAATGTAGATTGGGTAGGTAGGTATTAGTGTAGAGTGGGTGGGTAGGGGAACCAATCCATGATTGGGCTATATGACAATATTTTTTGTTTGTTGATAATAGATTCATTATTTTTAAGGGATTTTTTAATTTCCAAGGCTTCTAAGTTATATAAATGTTTTCCTTTATGATTAATATGAAGGATATTTATCCCTGTATTTTTTTTTCATAACTATGGTTATTTTCAATGATATGGTTAGCAAACTCAGAAAAATTATTATTTTTAAGACACCTTAAATGTTCTTTGATTCTGATTTCAAAATTACGAGTTGTTTTTCCAATATAAAATGAGGGACAATCATTGCATTTGAGTTTATATATTCCGGAATAAGTCAATTTATGGTCTTTATCTTTAGTATTTCTCAAAAAATTACCGATATTATTTCTTGTATAAAACGCTGGTTTGATATTAGAAGGGAGATTTTTGCAATATTGAACTGAAAAATTATTAATATATAAAATTTTACGCCATTCTTTATCATTAATATTATTAGAATTGTATATATATTTATTTTTTGAAATTTTGCTAAGTTTTTTATTTAGGATGTTATCAATTAATTTTGGTTCATATCCGTTATTTATATACATTATTCGAAACTGTCAAATTAGTATAAGCTTTCCCTGACGAAGGAACGTTTGTTCCGAAACCGGTCGGATTTGCGCATCATATAAGTTGTTTATACAAAGTTGAATTATTTCTTTTTTTTTAATAAAAAATACGTTCGGTGCATGTGTGATACCCGGCTTAATTGATTTTTGTGGTACCTATAAGTAATATTTTTTATTTATTTAAAGAAAATGTATTATTATCTGATCTTAAATAAATAGATAAGTCCAATCAAAATAATCAATCAGATAAATCACCTAGAGATAGTTTCAAACATGGGAATTCAATCTATTGATTTTGCAACCTAAGATCGTAATATACTTACAATCTGTCCTAATTTTAAAGAACCTAAATTGAGTCCATAGAAAATATGAAAAACACATGACAAATAAATTAATGTAGACAGTAAATAATAACAAATAGTAATGTTTTCCAAAACTTTTCAATCAGCTAGCAAAAGTATGATATCAACTAGTAAAATATCAGGCCAGCAAAAGGATCCAGTTATCAAAGTAAAACAAATATAATTATAATAAACACAATAAAATAACTTTGATTCAATTCCACTTTATTATTTCTTAATCCAACCGGTTTCGGTTCATCCTGAACCTTCCTCAGGGGTGAATAAAAATATGTTGAACATAATACGGATATACAAAAATAATCAGATAACCCATGGTATCAACTAGTAAAATAGAAAGCTAGCAAAAGATTCCAGCTAGCAAAATGTTTCAATTAGCAAATATAATCAGTTAACGCAGGTAACAATTCGTAAAATAGTAAGCTCTCAAAAGGTCCCAGCTAGCAAAACATTTCAGATAACAAATATAATCAGTTAAAGTATGGAATCAACTGGTAAAATAGAAAATGTAAAATTAAAAGGTTCCAGCTAGCAAAAGAATGGTATCAACTAGTAAAATAGCAGGCTAGCAAAAGGTTCCAGCTAGCAAAATGTTTTGTTGACAAATATAATCAGTTAACGCAGGGAACAATTCGTAAAAAGTAAGCTCTCAAAAGGTTCCAGCTAGCAAAACGTTTCAGATAACAAACGTATTAAAGTAAAATAGAAAAAGTAAAATTTAAAGGTTCCACCGCTCAACTAGTAAAATAGTAAGCTAGCAAAGGCTTCCAGCTAACAATACGTTTCAATTAATATAATCAGCTAACTTATGAAATCAACTAGTTCAATAGAATGATAGTAAAAGCTTCCATCTAGCAAAACATTTCAGTTAACAAATATAATCAGTGAACCTAGATAACAACTGCAAAATAGCAAGCTAGCAAAAGGTTCCAGTTTGTAAAGGATTCCAATTAAAAAAAGATGCCGAAATCGTTTCTCAATTTGAAAACGAATTATTAAAGGTTATAAAAAATAATTGGTGATCTATGCATAAAATATTTTACGAAATGTTCGTTTGTCAGAATAACTACTGTAAAGTCAACAAATGGTTTTTTTATTACATTTGTATATTTTGTACTATTTACTTCATATGAGAATTATTTTCTTTTATTGAAAACATTATATTTTATTTATTTTATTTCAAATATTTGTTTTTATTTTAATGTAACTTTCTATTCACCGCTATTTAATCAAAATGATCGACATGTTTCAAAACCACTGGTTTATTCGAAAAAACGTATAATATTCTGACGAAGAAAATCGTGTAATATACTCGTTCGTTTACCCTGACGAAGAAAACATTACGTTTGAAACATGTCAATTATTTTGGTTAGATGGTAGTGCATTTAAAGACAATATTTATTTTCATTGAATTAAAATGACGTCACAAAGTAAATTTTCCATTATTAAAGAAGTCGAATACTTGTTTTTAGAACCGTTACGGAATAATTATGAATCTGATTCACACGCCATCATATTTTAATGACATCATATTTTAAATATATATTGTGGTCGATTCAATAATCGATAAACAAAACATTATGTGTACATTTTTATACGGGCGTCCACCTGCTTCTAGTAAAAATGACAAACTATGAATAGACAAAAACCAAAATCAGGTGAAAATATATCAATGGAAACAAAGGTCAATTCCTAGAAGTCACTGGGCTAGCCAGCCCACATTAACAATGATATCACAGGTAAAAGAACATTCACCAATCTACATGCTTCATATCTGCCTTGATGATGCACACTGTCAGGCTGTCTAAAACTTTATATTTATTAAGGCTTCAAAATTCAACACTAATTTATGAAAAATATACGCTTTGTAATTATTATTCACTCCACTCACCCAGAAAGTGCATTTTCAGGACGATGACATCTTTGAGGGTGCTGTGTGGGTCATTTTAAGTATAGGAAGAAGCGAAGAGAACTTGTGTCTTGAAAGATCCATTTTGTAGTACGAAAGGAGCATAAAGGTTGTTAAATACATTTAAAGCCAAGCTGTTGAGCAAAATGACGAGTACAATATATTAACGTTTCACGCTAGTTCTTTTGAGTATCTTTTATTGAATTCGTAGAATAAACACAAAATTCTCACATGATATCGATGTTCTAAAGATTCTACAATTAGAACTGAAAATTTTATACGAATGATTATTTCTGAAAATTCTCTCCAATGAATTAAAAAATATAATCACTGACAGAAAAATACTGCATAATGACATGAAACATATTACAAAAATGTATCTGTGGATTATTGGGTACTTCGATAACTTATTTAAAGCATTGTAAATACTTATCTATGTACCTACAATATAAAATGCTTATCATTTCTGTAAAATGTTGTTTTAAAAAAATAAAATCTTTTCTCAGGCTTTGTGTTCACATCTGGCGGAGTCTTCTTCCTTTTGTAGAAGAAGAGTCTAGCTGTTAATATATAAGTAGATACCTGAATGAACCCAGAGGGATGTACGCATGTCAGCCACTCAAACTACCACCGAACTTAACCCACCTTCTGTCCCTCCCCACCAGATGAAGAACGCTAGAATTTCACTTGAACCGTGACTTATTAAAAAAATTAAATACGAGTTTATTTTTTTGTGTTTGAATATGTGCTGGTTTGTTTGGTGATTATGTGAGGTTTGTTTTATTGTAATTACCCGCTAATCTTGGATCCTAGTTCCTGGGGCCCCTCGAAGGACTTTTGCAGCTTCCTCACTCAGAGATGACCCATCTGTCAACGGCGGCCTAGAACGTTAAACACCGCTTCCCATTCGCGCTCCAAAAGATGGAAAATCTCCCGAAATACACCGCAATACAAACAAATCTCACAGGAGACACTCGCGATCGAAACCGCAGAATGAACACGAACTGATCACACACACTTATTACTTGATTTATCTCAAGCGGGAGCAATGTTTCACGTTACGGCAAGTCCTCGCGACGCGACATTGTTTTCACTGGGACATCACTACTAGGGAAACATACTTAAAAGTAATAATTTATGGGTTTGAGTTCAAGTCTTGGTTCGCACGCTCTACGACCCGCGCGAAGCTCCGCTCTGTTCACACTGAGTTCTGCGTTCGTCTTCATGTTACACCCATCGGGAAAACGGCGCGGTTCATGCGTGTTCGCGCGCACTGCGAGACGCATGCGCGAGGAAAATGGCGGCGCGCTCGCGCAAAAGGGGAAATTCGACGCATAGCCGTTCCGAACTTAAAGCTTTCCGCTTTCTGGCCACTATGCCGCGCGTCGCCTGCGCCTGTCGCGTGCCACAATGCTAGGGAGACTCGATATAAACGTTCAAATTACAAGCCGACTCGTCTCTGAATTACTCTTTACGAGATCAATGCACGCGTTTTCGCACTATCCGCGTGAACGCTTTTTTACCATCAATACACATATTTTTTTCCTGTATTACCCACGGTAATGACCGTTTTCACTGTATTTTTTGAAACATTATGTACTTTTCGACCTTTTTTTACATCGAATACTCATAAACGCACAAAATGTACACTAATCACTTTGAAATATCGTAACGACACGGTGTAGGTAATGAAATATGCTCTGAAATTTTTATATTTTACCTTTTCTTAAACCCATCAAAATCAAATAATTATTTATGGGTACAAAATTTACAACATATCTTAGAAGAAGTACAAATTAAATTAATTCCCAAAATATTCAGCTTTTAGTTTTTTTTTTTTTGCTAATCTAGACACTTTATGGTATGTGGTTAGATATTGACTAAATCACTCGGCGTTGCGCGGGCTTTATTTTGCTTTGAAGTGTGGAAGATAGGGGATATGGGGAGTAGTTTTTAGGTTTATAAATGTTCAATGAACTCCTTGTAAATGTTAAGGAAGCTAAAAGTCTTGGACTTTTTCATGGGTTATGTATCAATATTGTGAAGTCCAAATTTTAGTACAAAGGTAGTAGAATAATATTAAAGTAATTCAGAATAGACATATTTTAGAATACAAAATATTTAAAGCTAAATGAGAAAGTGTAAATATATTCATAAGATTAAGAAATATTTTAAAACTCAACAATCTAAAAAGAGTATACTATGCACTAATGCAGTCATT
The DNA here is from genome assembly GCA_917880885.1 of Limnephilus marmoratus. Lineage (NCBI taxonomy): Eukaryota > Metazoa > Arthropoda > Insecta > Trichoptera > Limnephilidae > Limnephilus > Limnephilus marmoratus. The sequence continues at coordinate 53,036,989 of OU862917.1, read as the reverse complement.
AATTCAATATGGGATTATTGGATGGGGGGGTCATACAACAATGTACTAACCCCGATCAAAGTGATCCAGAAACTAATCATTAAAGTAATCCTAAAGAAACCCTCCACTTATCCAACAGAAATGCTTTTCGCTTCAAGAAAAATGCAATTATCCAAATTTACACAGATAACATCATCAAAAAATTTGAAACTCACCAATCAAAAAGATATGAAAATCAAAATACCAAAATTTAATACCAAACTAATGCAAAACAATTATATCTATTTAGGAATAAAGTTTTTCAACAACCTTCCCACTGAAATAAAAAAAAAAAACCAAAGACATCAATACACTGAAACTTAAACTGAAGCTACACTTCATCAGCAATAATTAACCAAATAATTACCTGTTTTTCTCTTTTTTTCTAATCTCTATTTTATTTAGATTTTTCGAATTTCTCCTAAGTGCACGATATTTTAGTATGAAAACGTATCTTATGTATGTACACCTACACATATAGATGATCCAGAAGTCTCAATTGATCCTATTATATATTTACCTATTGCATAATGTTATTCTATTTCAGTTATAATTAGTGTAACTCGCTCATCAAGCACAAGAACTAGCTTCTTCTTTGAAGAGATTGCAATTTTTAAATAATTTCTGTACCGATATTTTGTAATTTATATAACGCCACTGTACAATTATATATCTATATATTAAATAATAAAAAAATAAAAAATAAGTACTTAAAAAAATAAAATAAATTAATAAATCTCATGTATAAAGTGTCTCCAATATTTTATTTATCTCGGAATAAAACTATAGATTTGTATAAAAAATCAAACACATAGACACTCTTCTTTAAATAAATAGATTGATTAGAAAATAAATAGATTACCAAAATTACTACTACATATTAAAAACACATGTAAAAAGCTGTAACTACACGAGAACATCTGTTAATTTAATGTTGGTGTAGATACCTATAATTATGTTTAAATACGAATAAATTTAATGACATGTTAAATTTGATGAGAACTCCTAAGTGTTAAATGCTTTGTGGTAGTTTAATTGCCATATAATATAATGAGGTCCTTTTGAATGAAGGATTGGTTTTTATGAGTTGGTACCAAAAGCATTTATGTAATTTTTGGTTTATTGTTCATATTTTAATAGAAATATATTTGTATACCACGATCCGAGATGATCTAAACATTGAACCACTGCTACTCTTCGTAGAAAAATCGCAACTGAGGTGGCTTGGGCATGTACTAAGAATGTCTGATGACCGAATTCCGAGGAAGATACTAAGTGCGATTCCAGAGGGTAGACGTCCAGTGGGCCGCCCCAGACACAGTTGGGCGAGGCAACTCCAGAAACTGTGTGAGGAGAGGATGGGGCTACCATGGACAGAGGCCGAACAATCAGCACAAGACAGGGACATATGGAGGAGCCTTGTCGATGCAATGGGTCCCCGACCCGAATAGGATAAGGGGAAGAAGATGATGATGATGATATTTGTATATTTCAATTCCTCATACTTTCATCCATAGAATAAAGAATAACACGAGAAGTGCTTTGTGGGCGTGTTACGTGATCAAATTATAGGCCCAATTTCGGCTTATATTTACGTACAAGACTGTGTTTTATAATTATTACGAAGTTCAAATGTGATGGCGATGTACAAATTCGAGAGGGACAAACAAAAAACATGTGATCTAAAGCTCTAGACCACAGAATGTACAATTTGGGGAGTCAAGGATGTGAATTTTAAAAAGGGGAGAAGGAACGGAACAATGTCCGCTTCTCATTCGAAAAAGTACTCCTATTTCTTTTGAAAAAACACTCTGTAATACACCACTTTTTATATGAATTAACAAATGTCAGCCAACCAGGTTTCGCTTAGCTCAAACTTCATCATGGCTTATTATATTAACTAAAGATGATTACATACTGACACATATATGTAAGAAAATAAAACAATGATTGAAAGAGATATAAAATAGAAAATAAGAAACCTTATTGGTGACGGAAAGAGACACGTAACATGTAAATATAATAAAACAAAATAATGAATGAATGTTTTTTTCTTGCATAAATCAAAATGTGTTAAGCGGAAATTTAAACCTTATCACCATCTACATATGGAACGTACCCATGCTACGTGACCAACTTTTTGCAATTTTTAACCCCCCCCCCCCCCCCCCGGTTACCAAAAACCTAAGCAACCCGCCGCTCATTTGTACCGAGCGTGACATTTTGAAGACCCCCCCCCCTAAACGTGTCACGTAGTATGGGTACGTTCCCTAAGGAGTGTTATTGTTAGTGGCCCAATTTCGAATTTTACACGACGTGTGGCATCGCCTCAATAGTATCAATTTTATGGTAATGCTAATTATTATTGAATGGTATTATTTAATGGTAAATAAATTTCATGGCATTATTTAATGGTAATTAAATTGAATGATGTTATTTAATGGTACTTAAATTTAATGGTATTATTTAATGGTTATTAAATTTAATGGTAAATAAATTTCATGGTATTATTTAATGGCAATTAAATTTAATGGTTTTATTTAATGGTAATTAAATTGTATGTTATTATTAAATGTTTATTAAATTGAATGATATTATTTAATGGTAATTATTAAATTCAATGGTATTATAAAATGCTATAGGTATTATAAGTTTTTGGGTGGTTTCGCCAATATTATTTGTGAACGTAGAAAGCTTAATAAAAAACAGCTAAGGGAATAGAGAAACGGGCACAAATAATGTTATAATACCAATGTTTTATTATTTATGTACCTACCTAGTTTTACGACAAATATTATCTGAATATTCCTACCATTTATTTATTTAATGTTCCGTTTGGCAAATAAATATTGCGCGTGAGACGCACACATCATTTTTATGGAGTCTGTGGCCGTAGAACCGGAAATCTCTCTTACTATTACGGACACAATTTGTTCAATGCATTTTATAGCATCTGATATCGTCCAACCCATTAAATTGAAGATTTATTTTTATTTTATTTAGTTCTCTTCAATTTAAGGTTGGGGAGAATTATTAATCAGGTCCAATGCAGCTTACCTACAGAAGACTCAATAAAATAAATTAACAAGTAAATATAAGGTTTACTCGTATAAATTAAATGATACATATCTAATATATAAGATGTCCGGAAACTAATGGCACAAGCAGAAAATTGTAGAATCTACATCACAGAGAATCCTAAAAATATTTACATTGCTATTTTTTTTTTTAATTTAACCTTATTCCATTTTTTTCAGCCACTAATGGGTTAAACAAACTTTTGGAACGAAGTCAAGACAGTAAACCACTATAGTAACCTACTAGCGACCGATTTAAAAACATATTTTAACCTAAGAAATTCAATCTTCGGACACGATTTACTCGAAACGAAAGCTCTAATAAAAAAAGTTATACTACTCCAAATCTGATGTAGGTTCATCTGTTTCCCGGTTTTTCCTCTAGTTTCCAGATACCATGTATTTTATTTATTTATTTATTATAGATACAAAAGAAAGTACAAATAACATATTAGGAAGCTTTGCCTGTCCAACTAGGAAAGTTTCCCGTTCCAGGACAGACAAATTGACAGGTTTAGTTCATATTATTCTAAGAAATGTACATAATTACATAACAAACAAAAAAATAGAAAAAGTAACCTGGTAGCGTATATTATTATACTCAGATTTACCGAATTACCTGGTAACGTATAATATATTCGGATTTACAGTGTGTGAGATAAGTAGGTAAGTTAGTTGTAAGTATTGAAAAGTATAAACCAGGTACCTGATAACAAGTTGGAGGAATTACATAAAGATTTACAACATAAACATAAAGAGTTAAATGCTATTATAATAAACAATATTATAATGATATGAAGTTATGTTAGGTTATGTGTTTGAAGTGTGAACTTATAATACATACCTACTACACTTATAAGAGTATTAAAATATATATTAAAATTTACAAAATTAGATAAAATTTGTGTATGTAATAATATATTTGTTTGTATGTATTAGCATCCCGTTTCAGTGCAGAGTGAGAGACCACCGAATATGAGTGATTGAAATGACTAAAGCTATATTCATTGACCGGATCTAAACAGTCATGGAGTCCCAACGTTTAGCTACCACTTCTGTTGGTAGCTAAACGTTTAGCTACCACTTCTGTTGGTAGCTAAACGTTGGTGATGATCCAGCAGTTTATCCCACGACTGTTGACCCCCGAATCAAAATTATTATAAAGTTATAATTTTTTGTACATTATTTACAAATTTCAAATCTAATATCATTTTTTAAAATATTATTGTATTTAAAAAAATTTTTAATACAAAAAATACCATTAGTAATACATAGTTGGTATAGATGTCAAACGAATTTATTTACAGTATGGATTTTTTGTACTTATACGCTGGTATGTCCAGACCAATAGTTTTTTCTTGACGATTTTGAATCAAAACACGTTTTATACTTTTTTTATTCGGCGGTGCATCCTCTCTGCGCGCCTCTTCGGGGACACTTAGACAAAGTTTGTTTTTAGAAAAATAGAGATTCTATGGATGAGTTTGTGTATCTGGGTAGTATGTTTACGAGAAATGGGATGGCTTTAGGGATATTGAAAGAAGGGTGAATGCTGGTAACTCCATTAATGAAGGACTGAATGCCGTTGGCGCTAATAAAAAAAATGTCAAAAGAAGCTAAGCTAGCAGTCCACAATGGAGTCCCGGTACCTACCCTGATGTATGGCAATGAGGCATCGAACTGGCAGAGGAAGGATGAAAGTAAACTGAATGCTGTTGAATCGAGATCCCTGAGGCGTATGTGTGGTAAAACCATGTGCGATCGTGTGAGAAATGTGGATATCCGCAAAGAATGTAAGGCTGATGTAAGCATAATGAGTAAGATTAAGAAAGGAACCCTCAGATGGTTTGGGCACGTAGAGCGAATGGACGAAGAATGGACGAAGGGCGAAGAGTATGAGACGCAAATGTGAATGGTAGAAGAAGTCGTGAACGCCCGAGGAAGACATGGCATGATCAAGTGAATCGTATACTTGAGTCGGGTCAAGTCAGAAGAGTTTGTATGAGATGATGTTTGAATGTGATTAAGGCAAAGAGTGTGTGCCAAGACCGAGTTGTTTGGCGGTCTGTCCTCTCTGAGTACCCCTGCGGAGAAACGGCGTGATGGTTAGTTTGTTAGTTAGTTGATTCTGAGGCAATTATTTTATAAATAGGTACTTACAGCCACACAAATCCTACAATTATGTCGCCAATAACTAATTGATAAATGCATGTATTATTATATCAAAATCTGAAATGACGAATACTGATAAAATCTTCAAAACATTTTTATATTTTTTATTCTGGCCTTTTGTCATCAGTAACCCACGGCTTCAGTGCGCCCGGATCCGCGCATAAATCTGTCAGCTCCTGGATAATCACTCTCACACGAGGTGGACACAGGGCTGGGCAAAATACATGCTTTGCTGTAATTGAAATACAAATTACAAAATACTTTTTCGCATGTATTTAAAATACGAAATACAAAATACTTTCAGGTCGTGTATTTGAAATACAAAATACAAAATACAGTATTTTAAACATTTTTTAATTTCAAATACAAAATACAAATTACAAAATACAAAATACATTTGGTTTTGGTAGAACCTTTGGTTGCAATAAATTGTCGTAAGTGCCCATATCTAAGGGTGCGTTTCCATAGAAGCAAAGCTGAGCAGAGTGAAACAGAGACGTGCTAAAATTGACTAATCATATTGCTCAGGAGACACATCTCGTCTCCGCTCCACTTGTAAAGTTTTGTGGTATGGGACTGAGGTGTTAGATTATAATAATTATTATTATTATAAGACAAGCTAGTTCCCGGCATGCGTTGCAATGCCATATTCAAAGAAATAAATTCCATATATTTAGTCCCAGTACATTCAGTTTTCAAACAACTCGCGTGCCAGCTATTACAATTTTTTTATTCAAATTTTCATTTTTCACATATTACAAATATTCATTTTTCTATATTATAAGAACAATCAATCAAATCTGGTACCTACCATAGGTACCTATTTAAAATATCTACGATTTAAAAAATCCATAGGCAATTATTTTGTTACAAAAAAAAACAGCTGCCCGCTAAATTCAATTTCATCAAACGCGCGAACTGTCAAACGTGCGTAGTTAAAATAGTCGTAAAGTTTTCTGAAATTATCCAATTTTCTGCATTATTTTCTTAATTTTTCTTTCCGTAAGAGCCTTTTATAAAGAATTAGAAAACTTAAAAAAAAAAGAATGAAATAGGTAAAGTCATTCTGAAGTAAAGTCATTCTAAGGAAAACAAGGATTAATTTTTATATATAAATGGATGACATTTGTATAGCGCAATTTTGTGTTATTTCACTTCTCTGCTCTTCTCTACAGTAATTAACTTAAAAATAATCTAGTAATCAGTCAAATTATTCCTATAAGTGCTTGATCTAATACTGTGATCAAAAATGTGCAATACAAAGCAATGAAAAGTATAATATAAAATGATACAAAATGTACAATAACAGTGCTATTATAGCACAGGACAATAATAATAACTAGCATGACGTAAAAAAATGTACAGTACATTATAAAGCAATGATAAGGGGGCATACATTAATTACGTGAGCAGTTTTTCTTCCAAACTAGACTCCCCCCGCCCCTTAGTGAGATAAATTTGGGCCACTTCGTTTATTCTTTTCAAGTAACGTGAGATTTTGCTGGACCATCCCCCTTTTTTTGAGCTCACGTAATTAATGTATGCCCCCTAAGAGACCTACAAATAATCATTAGTAAGAGTGCTATAGCAAAGGACAATAATACAGGATTCTAGCGTTTATAGTCTATGTATTATCTATGTGTGTTTATTTTTCATGATCGTTATGAAGATCGCTAAATGTATTTGAAAATGTATTTTGAAGCCATAAGTATTTGAAATACAAATTACAAAATACCTCAGCAGCATGTAATTGAAATACCAATTACAAAATACATTTTTAGGAAGTAATTGAAATACAAATACAAAATACGTATTTGTATTTCAAATACGTATTTCAATTACAAGTATTTCAAATACTGCCCAGCCCTGGGTGGACATAACCTGCCCATCAATCATGTTAGGTTCCTACCCTGCACCCCGTACCCCTTCCTCTTTTCTCTTTACATTTCTCTCTGTCTACTCCCTTCTCACCCTCCCCCCCCCCCAGCTATCCCGCTGTTAAGCTCCCTTCCCACGTTGTTACATCAATTATCAATTTGAATTCCACGCAACCTACCTCGTGAATAAATTAAAAATTTTCTTGTAAAATTTGGCGGGGTGCTTTTGTAGATGATTTTATCAATGTTTGAAAGTGACCCCCAGATTTCTGCCTACCCCTTTTCCTTCCCAGAACTTCCTTCACACAGCATCCCCAAATATGACATAGGAAAAATTTCCCTCAGGGTGGAGCTACTGAAAAAAAAAAAATATTACTCTGATAATTTCAGTTTATTATTATTATTATTCTATTAAATATTCTCCAATTGGTTTTTGCTACCTATTTTCTATTACTGTTGACTATTACTATTTTCTATTAATTTTGAGGCGCATCTTCGGACCGGTTCTAGAAAATGGATTTTGGCGCAGACGCTATAATAATGAGTTCTATACTTTGTTTAAGGAGCTAAACGTCGCAAAATTTATAAAATTGGGAAGACTTCGGTGGCTGGGTCATGTGGAGAGAATGACCGAGCATCAAGCACCAAAGTCCCTGCTGAACTCAAGACCAATAGGGCGAAGGAGCCTGGGAAGGCCAAGACTAAGATGGAGCGACAACGTCCTCAAAGACATATCTATCTTGGAGCTTCCAAACTGGAGAGAGCTGGCACAAAACCGAGAAGAGTGGAGGAAGACTCTTGAGGAGGCCAAGACACACCAGGGGTTGTAGAGCCAATAGTGATGATGATGATGATTTTCTATTACTGACCCCTGTTTAAAAATTTTTAACTGACCAAATTTTAATATTATATACCCAATACTAGCTGATCCGGCAAACGTTGTTCTGCATATAAATCATTTGTAGTGAATATATTGGTTGTTAAATAAAAATAACGAATGTATTGTAAGTTTCAATCTGGGAGGCGGAAATGGGTACCGCTGCCCGGGGAACCTTTATTGGATAACCAACACTTATGCCATAGGTCAACCCAAGCGGTTCGCTACGTTTGGCGATTTAACAGGGGTGCCCGGGTTCATGGGGTAAAGTTTGTCTAGGTCTTGGAGGCAGATGACCAGGACATACTGAACCCCAGTTTCCAACCCACCCCTTAAACCCTTTTCCTTCCCAGAACTCTCCTCTCCTTCCTTTCCTTAAAAAAAACCCTCCACTCAGCATCCCCAACGATGACATAGGCCCTAAGGGAAATTATTTTCCTCACGGCCTCCTGTGTGAGCTCATGTAAAAAAAAAAAAACAGTGTGTAGGGAAAATAAATCATACAAAATCTTGCACGCACTGCGTTATGATACATAACAAATAATGCCAAATGAAATGTCAAAATGATGCGACGCTTCTCGTGAATGACTTGCGCATATATGGATGAAAGTTCGATGAGGCGGACGTAGCGCCATCTGTCATTCAACAACATAAATAATTTCGTTCTGTTTAAAATATGAACGACGCGTCGCGACAGTTAAATTTGTTCACACATAAATACTAAAATTGCGATTAAAAAATGGGGGCGTGGGGGTTGGAGGGCGAAAATTTAGGGTCTACGTATTTTTTGATGCCAAAAAAAAAATTGGTCAAAAAATAGAAAAATTATTTTGGATAGGGACACCCTAATCACAGTAATCACTTAGAGGTATGAAATATACCTGAAGACCTATTCTCATACCCACCAAATATACATTAAAAAAAAAACATAAAAATTGGTCCAGCCGTTTCGGAGGAGTGCGACCACAAACACCGTGACACGCTTTATATAAAGGGATGTACAATATAGATAGATAATAGCCCCACTGGCGTATAAAAGAGTAAATAAAGTAAACATTTTCAAATTAATTAAATGGATACGAATTCTCTCTTTACCTCGCCAAGCCAAAAGCAACCCTTTCATTTCATTATTTGCTAAAGTGGCGTTCAAATGCAATTACTAAAAATAACATTAAATTCAACTAGTTCCGCTTCCGGTATGCCTGAAATCACAGAGTGGGTGGTTCGGGGTTAGAGCCATATTATTTTTCCGGAAGCGTTACAGACTCTCACAGTACTTCCTGTTGACAGAAGTCAATCCTTTATGCATGAAAATGGTGAGCTAATGAGGTAGTCCGCTTCCGGGGAAATTGCTCTTCAATGTGAAAGCATGTTAGAATTCAGAATTTGCTTTGGAGAATGTTTCTACACAGTAAGTTTCGGTTTTCGGGAATTCCTACTTTAGAAATGAAATAACATTTTGCTGAAATGTAACTTAAAAAAACCTGGTAAAATATATGTATATTTTTTTACTTTCATTAATTTCCCTCAGGGCCAATTACAATCTTTAAAAGGTTCCGTCACTGCTTTTAAAAGAATTTTATTACATCAAAATTATTTTATTATGAAATAAATATATGTATCTATTAGCTCTGCATAGGAGGAAACCCCGAGGAAAATAATTTATCTCAGTGCCTATGTCATCTTCCGGTGTGCTATATGGAAGGTATTTAATATATTAGTTACGTTCGCTACGTTTGGTGATTTAGCAGGGGTGCCCAGGTTCATGGGGAAGAGGTGTGTCCGGGTCATCTCCTTCCTTTTCTAAGAAAAGGAAAAAGATGAAGTTCTGGGAAGGAAAAAGGTATGAGGTGTGGGTAGGAATCTGGGGGGAGTGACAGACGTATTATCCCATCCATTCCACTGCGGTGTAAGGCGATGTTCCGAGAGATCAAGACTGTTGAGAGGTCAAAGGTCTCCCTCAATCAGTTGAACCTAGGCATCCCTGCTAAATCACCAAACGTAGAGAACTTAACTAATATATTAAATATTCTGCTAATTAGAACGTTAAAAAATTATACTTATAGCTGACCCGGCCAGGCATTGCTGTGGCTAACGAAACACAACGCCATTTACTGTAAGGTTACCCAACCTTTATAACCACGATACATTATCTCACACCGCCATCTGTTAATTTGCATATAAATTAAATCCACACCTCCCGCTTGCCAGCCCGCTGGTCCACCTCATACCGATTATATATTCAATCAATTTACACAAAACCTTTTACGAGTATATACCTAAACTTTCCTCATGAATCTCTCTATCTATGGTGAAAACCGCATGAAAATCCGTTCAGAAGTTTTTGAGTTTATCGCGAACAGACGGACAGGCGCAGCGGAGAACTTTAATTTATAATGTGCGGAGACTAGCAATTATATATACAATCGGGCTTAATCAGAGTGTGAACACGTTGTGTTATTTTTAATAATTAAAATATATGTTTTTTTATGTGAATACTGCACAAGTAAGACATATATATGTTGAAAAATATGAAGCCAACAATGTGGCGTCTTGTCACAGCGCAATAGCTCACGATTGAAAGGCCTTTGTGAACCGAAGTGCCTGAAACTGACCTAGGAATTTCTGGTAGAGAAAACTGTTCAATTTTCACTATATCTAAAGCCAACCGTTCTGTAGCTTTGCTGTTTCCGCATGCTAATTTTCTGATTTATAACTTAGACAATACGACCACTCTCACTTGTTGTTAAAGTTCTCAGTTCGAGCTGATGCACCTTCTTACTGGGGTGCTTGTTGTTGGTAACAAACGAGAAGCTGTGGATTCTATCAACTTACCTTCACTCTTACTGTAAGTAAACACTATTTCAATAGACGATGTGAAGTAACCTTGAAGGTGGAAATAATGAAATTGAGAAACATACGAGGATTTGCCTAGTAACTGGAAATTTTTTTAAAATCCGTTGTAGTTGGAATATGGATATTTGAAGGTTCTTCTAAACATTTTTCTATCTTAGACATGTTAGAAAGATTTGAAAAAAGGATTAATATTAAGTAAAATATTATTTAAATTAAATGAAAACAAATCACTTTGTATACACCAATCGATTTGCGAATAAAGAAGAAGCAAATAATATTATTTATTTATTCATATTTATCAGGCCTCGGGCCTATTTTGTCGGAAGGTCAAAATATTTCCGCTTTGCAATAAAATCCAAATAAATCTAATATTTCTGAACGTATTCGAAATCTAAAAACTGTTTTTGGAAACTGGTGAAATATTAATTATTATTTTAAATTGATAAACTAATTTGAGACAAGATTTTTATGCATAGCACAAAGGGTAACAATTGTTATAAGTAATAATTATTAGCCTGAAACACTCATCTACAATAAATTAAGTTGGTTGTTTGCAGGTGGAAAAATGTAATAAGCAGTAATTGTTTAATGAAACATTAGTGTATATTGAATTATTTGGCGGGTATGAGATAAGCCTACGTAGCTCAGTGGAAGAGCAGTTGACCAGTTGGGAATCAGAAGGACGCGGGTTCGAGTCCCGTCGGCGGCATGTATCTTTTCTCGGGAGATTTTTTCAATGAAGATGAGTGTTTCAGGCTAATAATTATTACTTGTAATAACTGGTTAAATGTGCTTACAAAGTTTATAATTCGAAATAAACATATAATTTTTAAAATATATATATTTTTAATACAAACATAAAAAAGTTTTAAGGTTTTAGGTTCTCAACCACCCTTTGAGAATATTTTGTTTTCTAGTGCCGCCCATTTTTTTACTTATCGTCTGTCAAAAAAGTAAAAAATCTATTCTTTTGTATTTTAAATACAGGGTTGATACCTCCTTCCTTTTTATATTCATGATATAATGTCAATTCTTAATAATAATAACTTAAAGCATTTTATAACTGCACTTCGTCGCCTCAGTTCTTTTTTGTTAAACAGACCATTTTAGTTTTTGTTCAATCTCCACTTCAAAATTAAAAATAAAGTAAAAAAAATTGTAGTTAATCACTAAGAATTATTTATATTTTGGTAGAAAGCAGTCACTTTGTGGTTTGACATATTAATTAAAGGAAAACAATCACTTTGTTTGTAACCACGATTTATTGATTTAATTTTTATTTACCGACCGGTTTCGCTTAATACAAGCATCTTCAGGGTATAAATTAAAACTGATGAATAAATACATTGTGTGAGCTTATATATACATACAGACAGAGACAAAACATAATATAAAGTAAGAGTGAGAGAGTGTAATTAACATCCTACATTGTTAATTACACTCTCTCACTCTTACTTTATATTATGTTTTGTCTCTGTCTGTATGTATATATAAGCTCACACAATGTATTTATTCATCAGTTTTAATTTATACCCTGAAGATGCTTGTATTAAGCGAAACCGGTCGGTAAATAAAAATTAAATCAATAAATCGTGGTTACAAACAAAGTGATTGTTTTCCTTTAATTAAGAATTATTTAAACTAATGGGACCTTTACCTTTATGGAAATAGCTTTATCTTAACTCCTATTGTTTCATTGAAACAATGAAAGAAAACCTTCTCCTGTAAAATTTTCTAATGGTCTATTGAACAAACAAGAACTAAGGCGACGACTTCTAATCAGAGAATGGTTTCCTTCGAAATGTGTCGGCAGATGAATCCGTTTACCATTAATCCGGAATTTAATCGTTACATTTTTTTTATTTTTTTTTTTTTTTTTTCTTTTCTTTATTCATTATATAACTTTTTATACAGTTTTTACAGGTGGTTCGACTACCATGCTAGGCACATGCCCGTATTATGGTAGTCAAATTATTAATATATAATTATATAAATGTAAGAATTGTTATTGGTTAATTAATATATAGTTTAGTTAGGTAAAATGTTTTTATATAACAACGACTCCTTTAAGTGGTTTCAATAAGGTAGATTTATATAATAATAAACATATAAATAAACTATTCTTATTGTAGGCTGCTGTTTTGCTAAATAAAATAGGTACGTAAATACATGATAAGTAGATAAATAAATAATGACTCTACTTGTGGAGATGTTGAAAATAAATCATCCAAATATAAATATTATTTTGATAATTATCAAAAGTTTTTTTTTTTTTTTTTTGAATTTGAATGTAATAAAAATTAAAAATAATAGTGATAAAGCAAATTTACTAACTTTAAAGTAAACTTAACTCGTTGACTTCAGGCATTTTTTTTAAATAGTTCCTCCCCTTTGTAAATAACCAATCCTGTACACTTTTGCTATAAAGCTTATCAGTTTTCAATTTCCTAGTCTCAATACTCAGTGAGTTGAACATTTTGGGGGCAATGTAGGAGAACTGTCGCTGTGCGAAAGTTGTTTTAGTCGTAGGAATTATGCATTTTAGGTGTGACGAGTACCGAGTGTGAATTTTGTTTTGTGTTTTTTCCATCAAATCATTTTTCCATAGGAATATGAGAATTGTCTTTATATATAATTGTCGAATGTCTAACACTGTGAATTTTTTATAAAGTGGTTCTGATGGGTGTGATGGGTTACATTTGAATATTATCCTTAGCAGAAGTTTTTGAATTAGGACTATGGGATATAGAATTGACATTGCACACCCTCCCCATCCCACAATACCATACGTAGCAATTGATTGAAAAAGTGCAAAGTAAACACATCTCAGTGTTTGTAAGTTAAGAATAGATCTGAGAGAGTAGAAAATGTAGCATAATTTGCGAAGTTTTTTTGTTGTAGAATTGATGTGTGCCTCCCAACGCAGGTGATCGTCAATAATAACCCCTAAGTACTTAATTTCGTTTGATATTTTTAGGTCATTGCATGAACAGTTTTTGTGAAGTGATGTAGGCGTGTTAGGGTTCTGTGAACATGAATGTATGGTAAGTTTATGACAGTTTTGGGGGAGATTTGGTTTCTGTATAGAAAAAATTAGGTATTTTGTTTTATCAATATTAAGAGTAAGGAGGTTGGAATCTAACCAGTGTTTTACTACATTTATGCCATAGTTTGCTTTTTCAAAGGTTGAATTCAAATTTTCACCTTCAAATACAATAACTGTGTCATCAGCGAAAGATATTATAGTGCCACCAGTATTCAAATTGCATAAAGAGTTAATGTATATTAGAAAGAGAAGTGGGCCTAATACACTGCCTTGGGGCACGCCATACGTGATTGGTAAACTTGAACTTCTGTATTCTTTAGCGGAATTGATAATAGTTGACTGGGATCTGTTTGTTAGGTAGCTCTTGAACCATTCAAGCGGAATCCCCTTTATTCCAATCTGCAGGAGTTTTTTCAGAAGTATACGGTGAGATACAGTATCAAAGGCTTTAGCTAGGTCCAAGAATACAGCAAGGGGTTTGCGACTTTTATCGAGATTATCAGATATTAATTTAGTAAAAGCTGCAATTGCATCTGAGGCACTACGACCTTTGCGGAAGCCGTATTGATTGCTTGACAGGATTTCATTGTCTTCAAGAAATTTGTAGAGTCTTCGTTTTACCGTTTTTTCAATTATTTTTGAGATCGGGCTCAGCAAAGATATTGGTCTGTAGTTATTCACGGATGATCTGTCCCCTGATTTAAAGACAGGAATTATTGTTGAATGTTTTAGTGTATTTGGGAAAAGGCCAGTTCGAAAACTTAGATTCGTGATATGTTCAAGGGGTTTAGTGATGATAGGTTTGAGGTGTTTAATTAGTTTAGTGGATATGTTGTCAATTCCCGTGGAGTGTGTATTTTTGAGTGAAGTGATGATTTCATTGATTTCTTGTTCTGTTGTTGGAGAGAGAATGAAAGGGTTATAACTCATATTGTCCAGAGAGATATTGTTTGCAAGGCTATCTTCAGATGCTTTATTTTTATTAAGGATATTATTTGCTAGGTCTGATCCGATTGTGGAGAAGAATTGGTTGAATTGATTTGTGATTGTTTCAGAGTTTTCAGTTGCATTTAATGTTTTATCTGCGATGGTGATCTTATTTATGGGCGTTGTCACTTTTTCTGTGTAGCATATTTCTTTGACAATATTCCAGATTTGTTTGTTGTCATTAGCAGCTTCCTCTATCTGTTTCCTATAATAGTCTTCTCTGGCCGTACATGCTATTTTTTACAAGCATTTCTGTAACGTTTATAGAATAAGAGAGATTCATAATCAGTAGGATTATTTTTACAATACTTATGGAGTTTGTCACGCTTACGAATGCAGTGTAAAATACCATTTGTTATCCAAGGTTTTAGTTTAATTTTACGACTACTTTGGTTGTTGTTTGTGTTGGATGTAGCATTATTTAGATGTTTATGAAGGATGTCGATGAGAGATTCACAGGCTAAATTTGGATCACCTAGTTTATAAAAATTTGACCAATTTTCCTCGGAAACCAGTTTGTAGAGGATATCATAAGAAATTTTCTTTAGTTGTATTGTAGATGCTGGTGGTTTTTGTATTTTATGGGAAATGGAGGTGATAGTGGCGTAGTGGTCTGTAACAGTGCATTGATATACTAAAGAATTGATATTTAGTTTGCATTTGGCAAAAACGTGGTCTATGCAACTGGCGGATAACTCTGATACACGAGTGGGGGCTGTAATAGCTGGTAGAAATCCTTGCAAAGTTAGTAGATTTATGTAATCGTTGGCTTGAGGATGAATTGTATTTATAATATTGATATTAAGGTCACCAATAATAAGGACATTTTCACGATCTCTAATACATACCAGAATTTGATTAAGTGCTTTTAAAAATGGTGTTATGTTGGATGTGCTCGGTGATCGGTATATACATAGAATAGTAACGCTTTTTTCTATTTCGAGTTTAAGACAATTCGAGTTAGTTAATGTGAGTTCCTTTACAGAGTGTTGTATGTTATTTTTTATGTAAATAATAACGCCATCATTTTGTGATTGGTTATTATGTGTGTTGTAATGGTTATAGTTTTTTATGTTTTTAGGAATATAGTTATCTTTAATCCAGCATTCGCTCAAGATAAGCAAGTCAAAGTCTGAGTCAAGTTCTGTAAGTAATATCATAAGTTCATTGAAGTTTTTGTTTATACTTCTAACGTTCATGGAAAATATTTTTAAGTTAGATTTATTTAGGGTTTTTTTAACTTCTATGGAACTATTGGTTTCAATACATGGAATCTGCGACATGTTGTCCAAAAGATTTGTTATATTATCATCCATTTATATAAAATTGGTGTAGTATATATTACATAATAGATAGTTGGAATTTTGTTTGGTTTTGTATGAAGAACAGAAGCGGAAGAAATAATTTGCGAGTAATCTAGAAAATAAATTTTGTGAATAGTTTTTACTGCTGGCGACCGTAGAAAAAAGTTTTGATATTTCAATGCATTAAAAATAAAAAGAATAATAATAAAAATAATAATAATACTAAAAAGAATAAATGCCACAGAGCCGAACCCTCTGATATGAAAATATCTGGAGTCGGTGAATTATATTCCCATTTGGTCTCTAGTAGGTTGACATGTTGTTCTTGTATTGTTTTGTATTTATAATACTTATATAGTGCAATTGCATAACGTGGATTCACTAGATGATCATTTGGGGAAGTGTATGAAAGGGTTCAGTTTTTCCTTTTTTTTTTTTTTTTTTTTTTTTTTTTTTTTTTTTTTTTTTTTTTTTTTTTTTTTTTTTGGGGGGAAAATTTAACCCGGACATTTAAATCTGGTGCGTAAAAAAATACTATGGGGAATTTTCAGAGAGTAAAGCCAGTTTGTCTGCATTAGATACAAGAATTGCGGGTGTTCCGATATCTCTGCGTACGTAAATTTGTCCCGCTTTGACCCACGCATATTTAACTTTCTTATCCTTAGCAGCTTGGCGAGCCAGGTACCACAGATGGCTACCACGAAATGTCAGGTGTTCCGAAATGTAGACTGGCGAGCTCGGTCCGGCAATTCCCATGTTCAGTGTATTAAGCTTCTCTTCAGGACTCGATGCTTGTTTATGGAAACTTTTAAGATCCGATAGCAGTTGGTCCCGGACATGATTGGAGGTCAATTTAAATATAATCGGTCCATTTTTATTTTTTTGCGAAGTCCTGTAGGCCGCTTCAATGTTTGAGGTATCCACTTTTGAGTGGATAGTGGTGCATATATTGTGGAATATATTTTTCAGATTTTCTCCGTTAGTTTCTGTGATTCCTCTCACCTCCACATTTTTGGCTCTTGAAGTTCTTTCGATGTTTTCGAGTTGGCCTTCTAGAAGTACAACTCGGGATTCGAGGGAAGAATTTTGTTTTGTTAAAGCAATGTTTTTTTCTTCTAAGTCCCGAACGCGGCAAAGAATGTCTTCGTATTGCTTGCTCATGTAGGTGATTGTGTCAAGTATTTTATTATTTTGTGCGATGATCGCATTTTGGCTTTTCATAAAGTCGCCATCCACTCCTGTAGGTTTGTCACCACTGGCATCGCAAATCGGCGAACATTATAAACATAACACTGGTTATAAATTAAAAGTGAATTAGTATGCGATTTCCCAGCTGTTATTAGTATTAATCATAATATGCGTATGATTTTCCTACGAATTACGAATTTTACAGAATATGCTTTGAAACAAAAATTTTAACTCAACTCGAAATATTAGAACGATTTTCTTCGAAATGCGTCAGCAGATTAATCCACGACTGGAATTTTGACAGATCATTCGGAACATGAAACTGGTTTTAACTTAAGGGTGGATCTGCATGCGAATCCTTAGCTTTAATTGATATTTCCTCCGATTTTTGCATTTGGAACACATGGATGGTTTCTGATGAATCCGCAATTGAAAGAGCGGTAAAATTTCTTATATTTATTTAACTATTATTAACAATAATTTACCTGATATTATTTTATTTTTATTAAAATATTTTTTATTGCAGAAATGTGTCAATTTTTTTTTAAAGTTTCTTTATTCATTGAAAGTTTTTTTTTTCCTTTCTGAATAGAGTTGTCATTAATTCTCACCATTTTTTTTCAATATTAATTTCATTATCGTATAAAAAAATAAATAAAAATAAAACTAAAAAAGGATCTTGAATCACTATTTGCTTGTCTTAATAACTAATTTCGAGTAACATTGGTGCATACGTAAGCACAAACCTGTCCGCTATGTTAAAAATTTCTGTGGGTATGAAAAATGTATCTGAAACACCACGAAAGAAAACTGTTCTCGCTTTCTGGCTGTAATTTTTTGTGGTACTTTCAGCAGGCCAAAAAAGCTCGCGGGTAGCACGAAAAAGCTTCGCGGGCCGCAGGTTCCTCACCCCTGGTGTAGATAATGATAGCCAAGTTAAATAATCTGCATTAATATAATTTTTTTATTTTATTCCGAGTGCAAAAGCCAAACTTGAACACTATAAATTAATCATCAAATATAATGAAGTTTTTTTTTTTAACTTCTGTTCTTTTAATTAATACAGAAAATCGATGGATTTGCATCATTGTTATTTAAAGGATCATATTTAGTTTATTGTGAAAATACTCAATTAGTGTATTTTTTTAAAATTATCCTTCTATTAGATAGAAAACAAATCGTTAATTTTTGATAATTAATTTTTATTAATATTCTTTAATTTTTTTTTGAATGCCTTAATTAATAATGAAACTTTATATTTCTTAAATAAATTCATTCAATTATAAAAATTTTTTGCAATCGTTTTTTGCGATTACCCAACAATTGACTTTTGTTTTCGTGTTCATGGGGTGAGGTTAGTCAAGGTCTTAGCGGCCGATATGTCTGCCCATCTGCTGCATGGCGGGCTGGATCGAGAGTCTGGTTGAGGAGGTCTTTTGACCTCTCCAGTCAGAATCCCTCGACCTATCGTCTTGCACCGCAGTTGAAGTGATGGATTCATTCGGTAGTCACCCCTGCACACACTGACCCCCAGATTCCTACCCACCTCTCGCACCTATTTTCTTCCAAGAAATTCCTCTTCTTCCTTTCCCTAAAAAGAATCCTCCATACAGCATCCCCTAAGATGACAAAGGACCTATTAAATTATTTTCCTCGGGGCCTCCTGTGTGGAGCTAATGTTAAAAAATATTGTTTTTGTAATGGTTTTTTGCGATTTCCCAACAATTGACATTTAGTTACCACACTGTCTAGCACAGCATAGCATAACAAGAAGAATGGTGCTGTTGAACGAAATTTCCAAAACAGTTCGCGTACATGTATTTAATTAGTCTTTATAACCTTTAATCTTTTTTGAATACTTCAAAAAAACTGTCCAAAGAAGCGAAGTCAGCCGTCCATAATGGAGTCCTAGTACCTAACCTGATGTATGGCAGTCATGCATGGAACTGGAAGAGGAAGAATGAAAATAGACTCAATGCTGTAGAAACGAGATCCCTGAGGCGTGTGTGTGGTAAAACCATGTACGATCGTGTGAGAAATGTGGAGATCCGCGAAGAACGCAAGTCTGATGTCAGCGTAATGAGTAATGAGTAAGATTAAGAAAGCGATTGAGCATGTAGAGCGAATGAACGAGGAAAGGACGGCAAGGAGAATATACGACGCAAATGTGAATGGTAGAAGACGTCGGAGACACCCGAAGAAGACATGGCACGACCAAGTGAATCAGATACTTGAGTCGGGCCATGTGAAAAGTCGGAATAATATGTGTGAGATGATGTATGAATGTGAACAAGGCAAGGAGTTGTTCCAAAATCGAGTTGTTTGGCGATCCGTCCTCTCTGCCTATCCCTGCGGAGAAACGGCGTGCTGGTTAGTTAGTTATCTTTCCTAATGCTAAGAACGTTAAAATAAAAAATCTTTTACCGTAAATGAATAATTAAATTGGAGAGCTACCATATGTTGACACTGTAAATAAATATAATTTCTAAACCCAGCAGAGCTATTAACTCAATTTGGACATTTTTAGAGCTCGTATAAAACCTATGTAAATTAGAACTCTGGTTCAACTTTATATTATCCTGTTCAATATTGATTCTCGCATATATTATCAATCAATCATTCCACCAGTCTTATTCTGACTTATTTTTTGCTAAAAAAATCGAGCGCTCGCATTAATATAACAATATGTTCCATACATTATAAATGCCACATCAAATATTAACTGTCCAACAGCAGTGTCGAGTATTGATTAAACTGAATGTGGTTGTTGTCACGACAATTCAATTTATTTTTAATCTCATAAATATTGAAAAATATATACTTGTCGAGATCTCTTTCGTTACTCTGACGAAGCTCATGCAAAGAAACTTTTTTTTAATTCAAAAGATGATTAAATGAAATGAAAAAACATTTAAAAAACATCACTTTGTATTTAATTTCAACAAAATTATCCTCAGAAGGTCTTGAGAAAAATGATTTTTGGGTCTTAGGACCTATGTCAACTTTGAGGATGCTGTGTGGAGGGTCTTTTTTAGGAAAGGAAGGAGGGGAAGTTCTGTGAATAAAAAAGGTAAATAGGTAGAAATCTAGGGTTCAGTGTGTCCAGGTCATCCGCCTCCAGATCTTGACAAACCTCACCCCATGCACCCGGGCACCCCTGCTAAATCATCAAACTTACTGAACCACTTGGGATGACCCATGGCAGGGGTGTTGGTTATCCAATAAATAGTTCCCGGGGCGACGGTAACCATTCCCGCCTCCCAAATTGTTTTTTTTTACATGAGCTCCACAGAGGAGGCGCTGAGAAAAATAATTTCTCTCAGGGCCTATGTCATCTTTGGGGATTCTGTGTGGAGGGTTTTTTTAAGGAGAGGAATCAGAGGAGAGTTCTGGAAAGGAAAAGGTTTTAAGGGGTGGGTAGGAATCTGGGGTTCAGTATGTCCTAGTCATCCGCCTCCAAGATCAAGACAAACCTCACCCCATGAACCCGGGCACCCCTGCTAAATCACCAAACGTAGCGAACCACTTGGGGTTACATAATATGCCGAAATCCGGAAAGAATGCACTGATGTACCGAAGCGTAAATAATAAAATTAAGAAAGGGACGTTTAGATGGTTTGGAAATGTGGATCTGATGTATAAAAAAATAAGTAAGAAGCGGGCTGGATCGGGAGAGACTAGTGGAGGGAGATATTTTGACCTCTCCAGCCCGACTCTCTAGTTCTGTCGCCTTACAGAGCAGTGAGAGGAAAAGATTCATACTTCCGTCACTCCTGGACACACTGCCGCAGGTTTCTATACCCCTCATACATTTTCCTTCTATTTTCCTCGGCTGATGTTAAAAAACTTTTATATCTACAGCTAAGTTTGGAGATCGTGCTTTCGGAGTATCTGGGCCTAAGGCTTGGAATAGACTACCTCCGGAATTAAGAGGCATAACAAGCCCAACAGAGTTTAGCTCCAAACCAAAAACCTACCTTTTTGGACTCTCATACCCTTAATTTAAATATACCTATCTGAGAGTATCATACTTGTATTGCCTATGAAATGTCCTGATCACACTTTTCTTACTAAATTAAAATTACTCGAGTCCTTACACATCATTCTGTCTCTTGACGAATCACATTTAGGAACTACTCCACTACCCATCATTAAATGTTGCTTTTTCTTTCCAAAATACACTCATCAAATAATATATTACATAATAATATTAAATTATTGTGCAGGATTAAATAACATGTGTTCACAATTATGTCCTCTGCGTGCGCTACATTTCTTTAAGACAATATTCAGTGTTAATTTCAAGCGACCTCCCAGGTAAGTATGGTCCTGTTTTCATTCATTTTTAGGCAATTTGTCTAGCTTGTAGTTTTTTTAGATTTTAGAAATGTATTATAAGTTTTTACAGCGCCCTTGAGGTGATTTTTCACAAAAACGACGCTATATAAATCATCCAATTATTATTATTTGTTTTAAGAATACGCTATTGATTTTATAATGAATATTTTTATTGCAGAATCTTGGAATTCTTCGATTGAGATGTAGAATTATAGATATTATTTATGTGTTGTTTGCACATAATATATTGGTACTCTTATGTATTCCTAGAACAGAGTTTGTACCTCCCTCCCCACCTGATGTACAGGGCGTATAGAATGCAGTGTATTTTGCATGCGGTCGGTATTCGAAATGAGTTATTCTGAGAAATCCCACTAGAGTTATTAGAACAATGCTCTGTCAGGAGCGGATCTTTTTATATTAACTCCACAGGAGAAAAAAAGTTCCCTCAGGTCGTATGTCATCTTTGGGATATATTGTGTGGAGGGTCTTTTTAGGGATGGGAAGCAGAGGAAGTTCTGGGAAGGAAAAGGCATGAGGGGTGGGTAGGACTCTGGGGATCAGTGTGGCCACTGTCCAGGAGTGACGGAAGTATGAATCCATTCCTCCCACTGCGGTGCAAGATGACAGATCGAGAGAGTCCGGCTGGAGAGGTCAATACGTCTCCCTCAATTAGTCTCTCCCGATCAAGCACGCCACGCAGTGGGTGGGCAAATGCATTGTCCACCAAGACCTAAACAAACCTGACTCCATGAACGCAGGGATCCCTGCTAAGTCACCAAACATAGCGAACCACTTGGGGTGACCTACGGCAGAGGTGTTGGTTATCCAATAAATGATTCTTTGGGAGAGTTACTCCAAATTTCCCACTCCCTTCACCCACTCTATATAGGTCAATGTCTTTGTGAGAGTTATGACAAATTTTCCATGAGCATCTCGCCCGCGCACAAAACATAGCAAAATCAACCCTTGCACTGCCAATGGGTAATGTGTTCTAAAAATACGTGGCGAAGACATGGTTAAAGTCCACAGTACACACTAGTCACTAGTAGATAATACCTATAAATTATGATTTTTGAAGTAAAACTTCTTTACGGACGCTCGACTTAGGGGGTAAGGGAACGTACCCATACTACGTGACACGTTTAGGGGGGGGGTCTTCAAAATACCACGCTTGGTACAAATGAGCGGCGGGGGGCTTAGGTTTTTGGTCACCGGGGGGGGGGGTTAAAAATTGCAAAAAGTTGGTCACGTGGTATGGGTACGTTCCCTAAGCTG
The DNA here is from genome assembly GCA_917880885.1 of Limnephilus marmoratus. NCBI lineage: Eukaryota > Metazoa > Arthropoda > Insecta > Trichoptera > Limnephilidae > Limnephilus > Limnephilus marmoratus. The sequence goes on along the minus strand of OU862917.1, from coordinate 53,013,971 downwards.
GTGAATGCGTTACGAAAAGTGGTGATTGTTACGAAAAATGTCATGGTAATCGATGCGAACCGTGATCGATTGCTAGGCAAACGGTCGGGCCTTTACGCACGCTTGACTTGGGGAGTGATAAGGATACGGATAAGGATAAGGATAGTCACCCCAAGGTCGTAGGACACCCCAAGGTCGTAGGTCACCCCAAAGTCGTAGGTCACCCCAAGGTCGTAGGTAACCCCAAGGTGGTAGGTCACCCCAAGGTCGTAGGTCACCCCATGGCCGTACTTCATCCTAATGTCATATGTCACCCCTAGGTCATAGATCACCCCGTTCGCTACGTTTGGTAATTTAGCATTCATTTGTCTTGTAGTTTTACTTCAGTCGTGTGGTCTAAAGCACACTCGTTTTTTTTTTTTTTTTTACTTCTTTGTTCAAAACTTTTGATGGGTATTTTGGCATCAAATTCAAAAATAAGTTTGGTCTGAAAAAGCCCACGGAGCTGTTCCACTTACATGAAATTTATTTCATGAAAATCACGTTCACAATAGATTTTTTCCTAGTATTGTCTGATCCGCCCCTGCTCTCGGTGCATTTAATGAAAATTCCCGTCATCCGCCAAGCAAATATATATAACAGGAATGTTTTAATCCCTCGCAATTCTACCTGTTCAGTAGTACCCATTGAACAAAACAAACTCTCTTGCTGGAATTCAAACTCGGTACAAGGAAAGAGGAAAGAAAAGTGGAATCTATTTTAAGGAGGAAATAAAGGGAAGTGAACGCAATGATAACTCGGGGCCAATTGTTTCACAGAACTTTTAACCTTCAGGCTTCGACCATATTCTGTCAGTGGGTTAGAATATTTCCGCTTCGCATTAAACTCCAAAAAAAAGGAAAATTTGTGAACGTTTCCGAAAATTAAAAACTTCGTTTGAAAGGGATAATTTAAGCTTTAAAATTTTGTTATTAAAAAGTTCGGTAATTTTTTAAATATTATTTTTTTAAAGCATACTTTAAAAACTTTTAAAAATGGCACGCCTTACTTTTTGCCAACTAAAGTTACTAGTAATGAAAGAATAAATAAAAACACATGTAATATATTGTATTTGACTAGACAAATGTAATTACTATAAACGTTGTCATTACTTCACTTTTTTATCATTTCAGGTAAAAATATATTTTTTAAATTCACAAATTTTCGTAATTTTATTTCAAATTGTTATTTTTTTACATTAGCTCCACATAGGAGGCCCTGAGGAAAATAATTTCCCTCAGAACCTATGTCATCTTAGGGATGCTGTATGGAGGGTCTTTTTAAAGGATAGGAAGTTCTGGGAAGGAAAAAGGTATGAGAGGTGGGTAGGAATCTGGGGTTAGTATGTCCAGAAGTATCGGACTTATGAATCCAACCCTCCCACTGCGGTGCAAGGCAGTGAGTCGAGATATTCTAGTTGGAGAGGATAAAAGACATCCCTCAACCAGTCTCTCTCTCGATCCTACCCACCACCCAGGTGGGCAGATGCACCAACCGCCAAGACCTGGACAAATCTCGCCCCGTGAACCCGGGCACCCCTGTTAAGTCACCAAACGTAGGGGTGACCTATGACAGAGGTGTTGATTATCCAAAAAATAGTTCCCGGGTCGGCGGTACCCATACCCGCCTCCCAAATTGTAAACGAATTGTTATCGGAAACATTGGTTTCGTAAAGGTGGAAATTTTAATTATTTTGTGGTTAACTGTTCTATACATAGCGTGGTGTTTTCTCTTTCTAATACCGTTTTGATCATATTTCTCACTACGCTAATAAGGGAGATAAACTATTTCTATGAGACTTTTATGAGTTGTTTCGAAAAGCTAACAAATTAGCCTGAAGGATTAACAAATCATCAACATTAAAAGTTAATATTTCCGTGAAACAGCTGTCCCTTAGCCATTCTCTTGTTATATTTCTGGGTCTATCTGTTGAGAATGGGGTATTTTCACAAACTCTAAGTACCTACCTACCATTAAAATGTATGGAAAATTTGAAGTTTATTTTTCTAATTCTGAACATTGTACTAAAAATGGGTAATTTTCACGTATTCTTTCATAATTATTGATTTCAAAATCCTTCCATTCCGAAACGGTTCCAACTGGCTACAACGTCATTATGACATGAAACTTGTTACTGCTTGTTTCTGTTTATAAATAAAATAAAATAAAAACTAACCTCTTTTTTTCGTTATTTGTTTTGCCGTGTTATGCCGTGTTGCGCTACTTCTGCCCCGATGATGGACACTGTAAAGCTGTCCAATAATACCCCAAAAACAAATAACGAAAATACTTTTAGCCGTGAAAATCAAAAAACGTGTGGAACCTTATTTTATTCATTGTTATTAACTTCAATTAGTACAACTACATTATACATTTTGTTTCTTTTATCAATAATATTATTATTTATTATTTAATTATTTTTTGATTTAGACTAATTATTTTAATTAATTATTCTTAAAAAAAAATTATTATCTAAATGCAATTTTTTCCTTAAATAATTTTTATATTTAATTTTGTATAACTATTTTTATGATTAGTCAGTAATTAATCACCTCTACTTTTTAATATTTTGTCTATGTTATAATTTATTCTAATTTGTCTATACTTGTTTGTCATTTATTATAGTAACATATCCTGATGAAGACAACATTGTTGTCGAAACATGTTGATTTGTTTTAAAAATAGTGGTTTAAACAAAGTGATTTTTTATTCATTATATGAAAAATGATACCACAAAGTTATTTTGCAAAGTTCGAAGAAGTAAAAATAGTTTATTTATAAAACAAGTTCTGCTGTGTAATTATTATTAGGCGTGGCTGATGGCCAGCCTTCTGAAGGCATTATCAAACTGCGGTTAGACCTTTTAATGAAATGTATTGTGTACCTACTTTTATTTTTATTACCTATGCCCTTATTGATTTCCGAGTAAAATGTCGGAAATTATTAATGGTAATAACCCTTTTAAGTTTCCCTAATTACTGCATTGTTTAAATTTGACTGAAGGTCGTTAAGTGATGATCCCAAATGATGACTCAGGGGTTTCTTTTTCCAGCTTAATTAAGTATTTTTATGGTCTCTATTATTTGAACTTGGCTTAAAATACTTAATCTAAGAGTCGCAAGCAAATTATATCTTTATGTTCATTAATCAACTAGCTTCCGGATTATTAGAATATTTGTTAATAATACAAGATTTTTTTCATATAAATATGTACCGTACAAGAGTTCCAACTGCTCTCAACAAAAGTCAGCGAAACTATAATTGTGGTATATTGTGAGGCTTAAGGCTCTGCAACCGGGCTGGAAAAGAAGAAGATGGAGAGATACGAAATTACGAATGTTAGAGGAGAGCGCTAAAATTTACAGCGACAAAATCGATGCGAAAATTGCGAAAATGTTTAATAAAACACGACTCGTTTAAAATAGAGCAAAAATCTCGCGGGCATTATCTTAAACAGCATTTAAAAAAACACTGTGAATTTTTTCATACATATAACTTGTAAAATAACTGAAACAAACGTGTTAATCATAATTTTTGGAGCATACTTTGCGATTTTTTTCTATCGAGGGAATTTTATATAATTTACGTTTCGGCGCGGGCAAAGTCTAGACATTATCTTCAAGAATAACATATATATTTTTTAAGAGCTTTAAAACTTACCGTGTTTAAGGGAGGATTTGAGAAAGTGGACGGCGAAGGTTGGGAAGTACCAGGCTATTAGTAAGATCTGGTCACCAAGCATGGCTAAAGCCATTTCGAGCAACTTTACGATTCTGAATAATGCTCTTTCATTTGAGCGATACTAAGGGTTAGTTGTTTCACGGAACGAGAACTTTTCATCAAATTTCACAATTAATATTCAAGTTCTGTGAAAGTTCTTCTCAAGTAAGTAGAACTACTAAGTAAGTAAATCAACCACTCTGTGAAATAAATTGCCCAAAATAACAGAACTTGAATATTAACTACGAAATTTGAAAATAAAATTGGTCAAACGAGCCATCAAATAATTTTGACTTGATTTTGTGAAGATAAATTGGGAAAATAATAATAATAAATACTTAGTATCAATTAAAAACTCTTTATTAACTTTTTTTACATTAGCTCCACACAGAAGGCCCTGAGGAAAATAATTTCCCTCGAGGCCTGCGTTATTTTTGGGGATGCTGTGTGGAGGGTTTTTTAGGGAAAGGAAGGAGAAGAGAGTTCTGGGAAGGAAAGGGGTTTAAGGGGTGGGTAGGAATCTGGGGTTCAGTGTATCCTAGTCATCCGCCTCCAAGACCTAGACAAACCTCACCCCATGAACCTGGGCACCCCTGTTAAATCACCAAATGTAACGAACCACTTGTGGTGACCTATGGCAGAGGTGTTCTATTAAATTGAGTATTCGTATGACGATCGCGCACGTTTTTTTTTACGACAATTTTTGCCAACATATTTAATCATAGCCAGCATATTTAATCATAGACTGTTTATTACTGTCTTTCAATGCACTTGCAATTACTTCTTTTTGCTTTTCGTAGTGCATAATAAATTTTGTGATCACTGATCAGTGACGTGCCCAAAATATTGTGTCGCGTGCCATTGGTTCGCCACCCCTGGCCTAGGCTCTCTTAGCAATATTATGTAGTATGCACTCTCTGCATATGTGCATTTCCTCGGATAGATATTTCGACTTGACTTTTGAAGTGAAGTCACCCCAAACTTCTAATCTGCATATTTCTAGAAATAAATCTCGTGAATATGCAGCATCAAGTCAGAAGACGCCTCAAGACTGAGCGCTTGTTGAAAAGCTATATCTTCTCTGCATGTCCCTGGGGGAAATATATTAAGTCAGTCAAGTCATCTTCATAATATTACTATTTATGCACAACCAGAAGCTAGGATAAATAGATTACGGAATGGCGGATAATTGAATCTGAAACTCGTTTATTCTATATATATATAAAAAAAATATCGTGTCACGGTGTTTGCGGTCGCACTCCTCCGAAACGGCTCGACCGATTTTTATGATTTTTTAATGTATATTTGGTAGGTATGAGAATAGGTCTTAAAGTATATTTCATACCGCTAAGTGATTAGGGTGTTCCTATCCTTTTTTCAATTTTTTTAAATATTTTTTTCTTTATTTAGAATCAAAAAATACTTATAACCCCAAATTTTAACTCTACTACCCCCACCCTCCCATTTTTTTTTTCACGATTTTAGTTTTTTTGTATGAACAAATTTAACCGTCTTTCATTTTTGAAACAGAACGAAATTATTTATGTTGTTAAATGACAGATGGCGCTACGTCCGCCTCATTGAACTTTCATCCACACATGCGCAAGACATTTACGAGAAGCGTCGCGTCATTTTTATATTTTATTCGGCATCATGTTCTCGCGTGGGCAAACCATCGAGCTTAATTGTGTTGGCTAAATACGGACTGACAAAAATATCGTACACTCAACTGCTCTTCGAAAGTAATATTGATTTTCTTTATTTCATTTTCCTACTTAAATTAATGTTTTTTTTTTGTTTTTCGGCGGTCGTCGTCTACAGCGCTCCATTCCTCTTTCGGTCATAGATCCCATCACACAATTACAATACATTCATTATTTTTTATTTAACAAGCAAAATATTCACTAGAAATAATTTATATAGCATAAGAACGTTTTCCGGGTCAGCTAGTAGCTATATATTGTCTAGGTCAGTGGTCGCTACCGGTAGGAATTACAGGTTAAAGTAAGTCAGGTACGTCCCTTATAGTCCCGTATAGTAATGGGTAATTTAGGTGTGATGATTTTCAGATAACAAAATATTCTTTCAGTGGCTTTCGGTACTCGCCTACTAGTTCGGGACATTGAGAAAAATATTTAAGACCTCTAAATGTTTTGTGAAAGTTTCTGAAAAAACTGTTTTTGATGATATTTACTATGAATCGTTTTACATTACGAATAACAAAAACATGCTTTTGATAAATTGAGGCTTTTCTCATCATTTCGCTTAACCATTTGAGCGACAGACCAAATTAAACCTTTTTTCTCGGAAAGCTGGTGATTTTTTGGTGATCATTTTGAATATTTTCCGCCCACATTAAAAAAATCATACCTTAACTTAATATTTCAAATTAAGAACAAATGCTCCTATGGAAAATTTGCCTAAAACTGGCAGCAAAGCAATCCGAGGTATTTTAAATAGTGTCATATTGTGTCAAAAAGCGCTCCAGTGGTAGTAGAATTAAAATAAAGTTTTTCATTACTTTTTAAAAAATATAATGGTAAACTACCAAAAAAAAATATTTTTTCATTGGAAATTTATGAATGCATATAAGATTATCTGTGTCAGTTTCCCTTAACCAACCCTTTTTCTTTTTTATGATATTATTCACAAAATAAACAAAAACCACATTTTCGCTAAAAATTACCGTTTCTAAACACCGTTTGCCAAGCGAATTTTATGTCTATTACGTATATTCGTGGTGTTATGAGGTACACTAAAAATACACACATTTTTGCCTTGTGTGTTTCTCTAAACTATATGGCCTTATGCCTTAGTTAGGTACGCTGAAATTGCGTGCATTGAAGTCATCTATCTGCACACCGTAGAAAATATCAGAAATCCAGTAAGATTGAAGATTAACATATTTATATTGGTATATGTGCACTTGTGCAGTGTGAGCATACTGTGGAGATAATAGATCATAGAAACAGGGGAGATGGGGCATGAACGACATAAATTAGTATGAACTAGCACCAAACTGTCGCCAACATCGTTCACCCGTGCTAAGCAAATCACATCTACGCACACCAGCACCACGCCTTTGTTTCTACCATGTCTCTACATACACACCATAGAATTCTCAAATTGGGAGGCGTGTATTTATTGGATAACCAATGGCTCACCACGAGTGATTTGCTACGTTCGGTGACTTAACAGTTGTGCAGTGGCGTACTAAGGGAGGGGGGGCAGTTCCTGGGAGGGGCCCAAACGCCTCCATGTTCCTTGATCAAATCCTAAACAAGGCACCAGGACACTGTAAAAAAAGTTATCATTCTTTTATTTCATTTGCAAGAAGCATTTGAAAGACGCAATTATTAAGAATGCTCTTACCAATTTTTTTAAAGAAATTCGAAAAATTGACGGAGATAAGCATTTTATGTGAAACCGTTTGAAACATTTTGTTTGATGAAACTACATTTTTCAACCTGCTTCACCGCTTTGATAGTCTCTGTACAGCTTGGTCGTAGCTCAGCGACAACCCTATACTTGCCATTTCTCCCTTTGTTTTTGATTATATATAAGTAGGCTCGATTTATGTAGCCACTGTGTCAAAAAAAGTAAATGTAAAAAAATCAGTAATCTATGGGAAGCTTAAAAGTTATTGTCCAACAAATAATACCAATAATCAATTGAAGCGAAGTAAAAGCTGGCCAATAAAAATACAGTTAAGGGCAGCAATTCACCGCAGGAGCAGGAGCATAGCAATAACTCTGATGTTATTGCTTTTTTTCACATTCAATTCATAATAGGTATCGGATATTCACGGTGGGTTGAAAGGTTACCTCAGAGTTGCTGTGCTTTAGAGCCGTTTAGTTCCGTTCGATTAGCGGAAGTTCTTGAGTGCGATTTCCGGTCACGTCGTGTGTTTTCTCTTTTTTTTATTTCACTTAACTAATACGTAAATAAGTTACAAACTATTATTAGTAGTTTTGTGAACAGTAGACCTCATGTAACACTATTACTAGTAGTTCTGTGAATAATAGACCTCGCGTCCAAACTATTAATATTAGTTCTGTGAATAGTAAACCTCTCGTCCAAACTATTAATATTAGTTCTGTGAACAGTAGACCTCATGTAAAACTATAGCTAGTAGTTCTGTGAACAGTAGACCTTACGTCAAAACTATTACTAGTAGTTCTGTGAATAGTAAACCTCTCGTCCAAACTATTAATATTAGTTCTGTGAACAGTAGACCTCATGTAAAACTATTACTAGTAGTTCTGTGAACAGTAGACCTCAAGTCAAAACTATTACTAGCAGATCTGTGAACAGTAGACCTCACCATATTAATTGTTTTTTGTGTTTAATTCGTAGAATTCCATTTATTATTTTTTTTTTAATTTAATAAAAAATAAATGTTATCATCAAGTTCTGCAAGTTTTTTTGTTACAGCTGAAACAGTTGTAGTAAAAATACATACTAAAACACTAGCAGATCTTGATAATAACATTATCAAATATTATTTTAATAAAATAAAAAATAAAAATAAGTAGACCTCACGTTCAAACTATTATTAGTAGTTCTGTGAACAGTAGACCTCACGTCCAAAAAATAGGTCCTATTTATATCTTATCCACTGGAACGACAGCTCAATTTACAACTTTTTTCTCCGATTGCTCGAGATTTTTTGGTGGAATATTATCTACCCACAATAAGAAAATCGTACCTCCTAATTTTAATACGGAGACGTATAAACTGATTATAGTTCTGGATAGCCAGCGAAATCACCTATCTTATGCCGATTATCACATATTCGTAGGATTTACTTAATTACTTACAAATTAGGGAAAATATGCCAAAATTGGCAGCAACGCAATCCGAGGTATTTTAAATAGTGCCATATTGTGGCAAAAAGCGCTCCAGTGGTTATTTAATAAATCAAAACAAAAAATTCCTATAAAATCGTGAGTTTTGTAGGTGGGTACTTAGGGAACGTACCCATACTACGTGACCTGTTCGGGGGGAGGTCTTCAAAATACTACGCTTAGTACAAATGAGCGGCGAGTTGCTTAGGTTTTTGGTCACCGGGGGGGGGTTAAAAATTGCAAAAAGTTGGTCAAGTAGTATGGGTACGTTCCCTTAAATACTAAATATATTTATTGCAACTTTTTAATTTGTTTATTAATCTTAAGTTAGCTCACATCGTCGTGTGTGCTCACAATTTTTGACATATAAAAATTTACAATATTTTGAAGCCATAAAGCTGTAAATATTTTAAATGTATAATAATATATTCACAATAGTATATTAAATCACATACGAAACATAAATACTTTAGGTAGACGGATTTTCCTAATTCCTTTTTAAAATTAATATGAGTAATTTCATTTCATTTTGTTGTATAGTTGGACGGCCTGGATATAAGAGATTTCTGGATGCTTCATTTCTTTCTCGGTAGCAATCAAATTGGCTTTGCATTTTTGTCCCGTCTCCGCGTATCTCGTGATTGTAATTTATTTTTTTTCTTTTCAGTTCCTTAGTCATCATTCCAATGTTAATTTTATGTAAATAAATGAATACTATCACATATATAGTTTACTTCACCGTTATAAAATTTAAATCCTTTAACGTATATCATATCCGTGTTTATACTCGTATGTTGCGCTTGTATATTATTCGCATTGCTTTGTTTTGCTACGTTTGCATTTTTTTTATTTTCTTCTTTTTTTGTTTTATTTCAAATAAGAAATATTTAAAAAGAAACGTCACACAACGTCACATTATTTTTTCTGTTTGTCTTCACGTACCCTAATATTTTAAAAAAATGCGAATCAGAAAGTCCAAATAAACAAGACATTTTCCCTTTTGAAAAAAGAATCTACTGAACCACTAAAGCGTCCACCATCTTAAAAGGATTTTTAAATGTAAAAATACCTCACATGAGTTCCAACTGCCACTCTGGCTGGAGCCAGTGAGACTATGGCATCCCCAATTGGGGTATGTTGTGAGGCTGAAGGTAGTGGGGAGGGGAAGGAGATGGGAAAGAGGAAGGTGAGGAAGTACCTTGCTATTCTGATCTAGTCACCAAACACGGCTAAAGCCAGATACGATTTTAGATTTTCACGGCCAAAAATATGTTTGTTATTTATTTTTGGGGTGTTATGCCGTGTTAAAGCCATTTCCATTTTGAATAGTGGTCTTACACCAGGGGGATACTGAGAGTATCTTCCACTCTGTAACGTGCCGCCAACATATCTTATATTATTTTAAATGATCAAATTGTGAAAACACAAATCAAACAAATAAAATTTATCTAAGTACGCTGAGATTTAAACCCGCAACCCCTGGATGACTAATCGAGAGACCACGGAGGCCGTCGAACCTACATAACGTGGGAACAAATTTACAAATGGATGAAATGCAAAACGGTCGAGTTAAAACAGGACTTCGCTACGCTAAGTCAATTATTAAGATAAACACAAGACATTACCAATCAAATATTGACATGATTGTAATTATTATCTTGGAGGATTGCAACTCCGGTAGCGTAAGACAAAAGTCATAGTCATAACGTAAGATTTAAGATATAACGCAAAAGTAAGAAAACAGGAAGCCATTGTACGGATCGATCGGTCGGCCGCCCCTCGCAGGGTACCAATACAGTGCCAGGGTAGGTGCTGCTGCTGGCTGTATACTGTATAGCTGCTAGGTATCTAGTACCTACCCTGCTCGCTGGGTGTAGTACCTACCCTGCTCGCTGCTCGCTACCTTCCCCCCAGTGCGGGAGGGCCGGGGGGCGGAGGGCGGCGGGCGGAAGGGGGGGTCGGGTGGAAAGAGGGGTGGCGGAAGGAGACGGAAACACCCGACAGAGAGATGGCCGTATGCCGGCTGTGAGCTGTAACATTGCTGGTGCGTTGGTGCGCACGTACAATAAAACAAAATTATACATAAAGTTACATTTCATTGCAAAATCCCTGCATGTAGTCCGGAATAAAAGAAATATTATTTTTATTGCTGAAACCATCTGAGCGTTCTTTTCTTAATCTTACAAATGGCTTAGACATGTAGGGCGAATGAATAAAGAAAGGCCAATATGTACAAAATATATGAATATATGTCGCAAATGCGAATGGTAGAAGAAGTCGTGGCACGGTCAAGTGATTCAGATACTTATGTCAAGAGTCAAAATAATATAAGATTAAGTATGAGACGATGTATAAATGCGAATGAACCAAAAAGTGTGTGGCAAGACCAAGTTTTTTGGCGGTCCGTCCTCTCTTCAACCCCTGCGGAGATACGGCGTTATCATTTATTATTATTATTAGACCCGTTAAAATCATGGGATATAATAATTTTAAATATTAAAAACGCAATTAAAATTATATTCTGTTAAAATATTATATTAAAATTGGTACGTACCTACTTTATCGCTTGTCTGAATTATTCTTGACGCAGCTTTTTTCCAATTTTGAAAATTAAACTTAAATTCAAAGCTAATTTGAATTCATTAAACCAGATTTCATGCGGACGAACTTCATGGAAGCAAATAACCAACAATCGATTGTGAATATAATAAACATTTACTCCTTTACTATTATAATAATCGTGTTATAAATTATACGTTAAATGGTTTTTTAAACGACTTCCAAAAGGAGGAGGTTCTCAATTCGACTGTATTTTTTTTTTATGTTTGTTACCTCAGAACTTTCGACTAGGTGAACCGATATTGATGATTCTTTTTTATTTGAAAGCTGGTGCTTCCCGTGTGGTCCCATTTTAATTTGGTCCAGTTCTGACAATGGCATCCATGAGAAAATCATATAAGTCTTAAATTTGCATCAAGTATGTGCGCGACAAATGGACGAATAACTCAATATCACGCCAACCGATTTCGATGATTCTTTTTTATTAGAAAGGATGTACTTCAAGGGTAGTTTGATGAGAGTTTGGTTAGGTTCTGATAATGGGATCCATGACAAAGTAACGGAACTCTCCAATTCTGAAGAAAAATTTTACGATACTCGGCCGAATCTTAATCGAATTAGTTAGTGTACTTCAGATTCACTAAAAATCAAAAAATAAACAAAAATTTTAACAAAACAAAAAAACGACTTAAAAAAATGCACTAAAAAGTAAAAAAATAATTTCATATTCTTCTACAACTTTATAATCAACTTACCTTTTCTACTCATCAATATGTAGGTACGATTGTTATTTTTGGAGTCGGTGTCAACCAAGGTACCCGCGGCCCGGCGTGTTCACTTGACAGCTCCTCTCCCGCCGACACCGACTCCAAAAATAACAATCGTACGTACATATTGATGAGTAGAAAAGATAAGTTGATTATAAAGTTGTAGAAGAATACGAAATTATTTTTTTACTTTTTAGTGCATTTTTTGAAGTCGTTTTTTTGTGTTGTTAAAATTTTTGTTTATTATCAGTTGTTGACTGATAAACACAAACGCGTTTATTAGTAGAACCCGTATTATTTTCTCCACTTTTGAATTCAAAACCAACTTGTTCAAAATCAACAGCGTAACTAACAAGAAACAAGCTTTTATTTAACCTAAGAGTAACGCAGTAAGTAATGAATTTAATGAAAGGGTATTATAATTTTTACTATGTAATTATAAATTTGTTCATATGAAGCAGATACTTTGTGATGAGACATTGCAATTTAAATTAAAACAATAAATTATTATTTTTAATTTATAAACTAACGTTTAAGACAAGATTTTTTTATGCATAGCGCAAAGGATAACAATTATTATAAGCAATAATTGTTAGCCTGAAACACTCATATTACATTGATCCGAGAAAAGATACTTGCCGCCAACGGAACTTGAACCCGTGTCCTTCTGATTACCGGTCGGATGCTCTGACCACTGAGCTATGGCGGCTTAGTGTTTCATTCAACAATTACTGATTATTACATTTTTCCACCTGAAAACAACCAACTTTATTTTTGTGAGGGAGGTATTGTTAGTACTAAATCTCCCGTTGGCGGCAAGTATCTTTTCTCGGAAGATTTTTCAATTTAATATGAGTGTTTCAGGCTGACAATTATTGCTTATAATAATTGTTAAAACAATAACTTTGTAAACATCACTTTTATTTTTAATTCTTTATGCCGACCGGATTTCGCTACAACCGTAGCTTCGTCAGGGAAGTATAAAAGTTTAAAATTGTTTACAAAGTTATTGTTTTGTTTTAAATAGTAATTATAATTTTGAAGATTATTAGTTTCTTTAAAATAATAATTTATGTATTAATTTCTTTAACTTAAACTTAATCACAGAACCGATTAAAGTTTAGTTTAGACTAATAGAAACTAAAACAAGTGTGCTTGAAAAAGCAGTAAACACTATTGATAATAATCTTGTTTTTTATCATCATTATATCCATCTTTGATTTCATTTGATCCTATGAACGAATCTATTGATTGATCAACTGACCAAAAATTCACCGTGACATTAACTTCATTAATTCATGTCATTAACTTTGTATTCCTAATATAATATCACAATATACAATAAGAACATTAAAAATACTTATTTCGGTTGCGTGTTTCTCTGATTCAAAGAAGGAACAAACTTGAATTTAAGAGTCTTTTTCAAAATTAGGTTTTTTTTTAAAGACAGGCAAACATTCCAGGGTTACGAATAGCCTGACCATATTCGAAAATCTTCTACTACCGTCATAGAAAGCAGAAAATGTTGCTTGTGTTATGATGGAAGACTTAGCCAGCCGAGAAATCGAATATGAGACGCTCGTGTGAAACCCAAACGCGATGCCAACCAGCCACCGACCGTTCATTGATTAGGGTAACTGCTTGTGGGAACAATTTAGGCAAACGACAAAGTGGGACCAAAATTGTTTTAATTAAATTAATTAATAATTCTGTATTTTTAAATATGCATTTGTTCGTTTAAACTTTTGAAAAATGTAATGATTTTTCAAATTTAGTAACTGTATTCATTCGAAAGGTATGTTTCTAATTGTCTCTAAAATTAGCAAAGTTTGTTTTTGGAAGGCATGACCTCCCTGAGGTATGATTTTTGAAGTGAAAACTTCTTTAGCACCGTTGTGATTTGAAACTCGATTAAGCGGGCTACAGACCTTCAGTTTTAACTGTACAGTCATAAATCGTTAGGTGTGTAGGATAAAAGTTGAACTGTACAGTTTAACTGAGATCTAATCAAAATACGAATAGATAAATCTGTACAGTTAGAACTGTACAGTTAAAACTGACAGTGTGTAGTCGAATACTGTACAGTTCCGTCAGTTTTGTCGCAGTTTCTTTTAATACACTCATTAAATTAATGCAAATTTCTCTTTTAATACAAATAATTCATTTAATTTTAATTTCTCTTTTATTTTTCTTTTAATATACTCAGTTTCTTTTAATACATCTTTAGCCCTGTAACGGCTAAAGGGTCGTCTATGGAGGCCATTGTTAATAAAAACTGAAAGATCTCGCAGTTTTACTTGAATGTGTGTAGGCTGTATGGACCTACGATTTATCTGTACAGTTCGACTGTACAGTTAAACTGTACAGTTAAAACTGAAGGTCTGTAGCCCGCTAACGAAAAATAGCGACACTAAAAAGAGACAAACACATACATCTATAGGATTTAGCGTGCGAGAGAATGAGATGGTTTAGTCGATCTCCTCTTTAAGCGGTGCTTCATAGCCTATCGGTCTCCTCATTGAGTGGTGCTTCGTAGCCTCCCCACTCTTGTCTACTTTAGATTTCTGAAAGTTTCACTTCTACCGCGTGTTAATTGCACATTCTGATTTTCAACACTTTCAGCTTCAAAAATCCTACCATCATATACAACGTGTCCCAAAATTCATCAGAAATATTTGAAAAATTGTGGTCATGGTGGTTAAAAATATCTTAAGAGGTGTCAATTTTCAAAGGATTTAAAAATTTTTTTTGTACATTAAAAAATTGAGAAATATATTTTTTCTATTTTTTTCTCGAGGAGTCGTGAGCAGGCCCACCCACTGGTGCCCGCTTATCGTTGAATTTTGGGACACGTTGTGTATAATTTTTCGCGGTTTGTGTAATTATGATTATTTTATCTAATGTATTTTATATTAGCCTTGTCCAAAACTCACTTAGTCGAATTCATAATAATCACAATATAACATAAAATAACATGACCGTATACATTTATCACAAGAGATGACAAAAAAACACATGGCAGATTATGGGTGTTTGCTGTGTGTGACATCTAGTGCAGCTAATCAGCTAATGAAGTATCACGCCACGCATCGGTACGCTCGTGTAACGTTGCACCGGCGCGTCACGCCCGCCCCGCGCCCCTCGGCGGTGGGCTGGCGGGTGGGGGGGTGGGGGGCGGGCGGCTGGTCGGGAGCGCTGCCCGCCGGGGGTGGGAGCGCGGCTAGTGCAGCCCGGCCCGCCGAGTGGGTGGCACGTCTCTCCGCGACCCGATCCAGCCAACCTACCGACCTACCAGCCACCAGCCACCAGCGCCATAGCTCCCGACCGCCCCCACCGACCCCCGCCCGACACCGAACAACCGCCCGAAATCTACTTCTACTCTGCCACGACGATATCCGAACAACACGCTGACATCTCACGGTAAGAAAAAAAAACAAAGTAACCTAACTAAAATTGCAGAAATTAACGTTTTTTAGGATGATTTTATTGGTGTTATTATGAGTCACCCGCCGCCACCCATCATTTTACAGCAATGACGAAACAAAGGACGATCATCGTTTTCCGCCCGCACTGTACGGCGAATAGCGTCTGCGAAACAATCAACCTTACGTTTAGTAAAACGGACACTTCATCAAAAAGTACACATCATTACTATCGATTCGAAATATATCTACAATTTTTTTGACTTGGTGTTGTTATTTTATTGGGTTCGCCGCGTTTAGTATGGGTACACTGCGCTTCCCGTCCCTTGAAGGAAGAATTTGAATTCAAAACAAGAACCCCCACCTTCCCGTTAGTTCTCCCGCAGTACAAAGAGGGACGGGCGTATGGGACTCGGTCCCGTTGTGTGACGATTTACTAGGGATTGCAATACATTACCGATATCCGCTTTCCCGTTACATCAATCGATATTATTTATGATTTACAGTTTTCAGCATTTTTCATGAATTATTCATAGATTGACATTTGAATGATGTATTGAGAACAATACCAATGTCAAACTCAATTGATTTTGACACAACCTTCTTAATTTAAAATATTTTCTTTTATTATTCGGTAAAATATAATTTTATTTAGTTTCAAATCATTTTATTTGTTGAATTTTGTACTTAAGTTGGTAGAGCCATAAATTAATTGAAACTTTTATCGTCTACGCAAATACATGGTGCAATAAAATATGTATTTAATAGTTTTTATAGCAACCGTTTGTAAAAACAATGGCGGTCCATCCTCTCTGTCCGTCTCTGCTGAAAAGAGCTTTTTTGTTAGCAAGTTAGTTAGGAAATGTCATAAGTGTCATAACACAAACGCCGCGCAGTTAGAGTTAATCCGAACAACACAAACATTTTATTGTGTGTAGTGGTGCATAATATATATGTCCTTGCAAAACGTCACTGAGAATCAGTTGTTTACCAGTTGTAATTGCTTTTAGAGGGAAAGGAAAAAAATACGTCCAAAAAAAAATATTCGAAAAACTTTCAATTGTGTTGTTTTTATTAAACTAAAACTTACTTTTTTCCAAACTCACTGCATTTTTTTTTCTTTTATGAATTCGAACAAAATGCTTGAACCATGCTGAATGCAAGCAATGCTTCTTTGTGATAAGGTAGTACTTTCGGATTCACTACGGTAGCAATACCTAGTATGTATGTGTTACTTTAACAAAAAAATCATTATTAAAAAACCTAGTGCCTTTAATTTCCACAAATGATTTGAAAACTCCAGATTTTCTTTTGACAAAATGTAAATCATAATTTTAATTGAATTATAATTTTTATCGATATATTTAAATATCGAAAATAATGCATAGATATTGTATTCCCTAGTTGTACGCAGTCAATTCGAACTGCAGTGGGTGTTTACCCAAGAATTTAAAATTTCGAACGCAGATATAATTCAAACAAGTGAGTGGTTTATTTATGCGAAAAAGTCTCCCGGCGCGAACCCCGCAAGATATTTTGTTTTTGTAGTTTGTGTTTTGGTTCTTCTTCATTCCTACAACCGCTCTTTATTGTTTTACACACAGTGAGAATGTCATTCATCCACAAAGTGTCTGGAAACGTCATATTCGTAATATTAAAACAGAAATTTAATATTATGTGATTAATACTTTGAATGAATTGATGTTTTGTGACTGTGCCAAGTGCGTGCTTTTGTCAACTGTCAAAATCTGTCAAACTTTAATGTTCCAACTGTCAAACAATTAAATTTATTCTTATTTTCTAGCGTATTGCCCTACCCACTTTTGTGCTAGCACAAACATGTGAAAAATCGCGGGATGTTTTAATTTGTAAGATTTGTGAGGCTGGTAATATTTACAAAATTGCCCCAGGGTTAAAATAATTAAAGACGATCAGAAATTTATCATTTGAATGAGCACGTTAGTAAAATATTCAGATTGACATTTATCTAAAGTGTAATGAAAGAAATTATACATTTCAAATATACGATTCTTATTATTAACCAGCTGGTACCCGGCAAGCGTTGCAATTCTATTGAATTTTTTTTTCTTCTTTCATTTCCTTTCCCGTGCGTCCCCGTTCCCCTCCCGCGTGCCGTTCTTTTTCCACCTTCCCCCTCTCTCGTCTCCCCTCCCGCGAAGGTACCATCCCCCTCCTTCATTCCCTCCCAAAATATATGAAATACACACATTTTCATTTATACAAATTTCATAAAGCCATAGCTTACCATTATATACCGTTACCTTCGCAGGCTTGCGAACAACATATCACCAAAGTTTCATCGCAATCGGATGAACGGTATGGCAGTGCATAAAACACGAACAAACAAACAAAAAAACAAATATTGATTTTTATGTAGGTCTAAAATTACTATTAAAATAAATAATTTCTAAAGTCTGAAATGTTAATACTTGGCAGTTTTGAAAATCAAACGTTTGTTGAACTTGCATAATTTTAGCACTACGCACGTACGCACCGACAACCCAAATTTAGGTATCTACTTGACAAACTTCTGTCATTATTATCGATTGTTTCAATTTTTAATCTAAAATCCATTCAAATTACGGTTTTATTTTTGTATGCCTTTCCTCTTGAGTTTTCTATTTAAATTTTTGATACTGGCTATTCGTGATGGAATTCCGTTATGATGATATATTAAAACAATTTTAAACTTTTAATTATTTCTGACCATAACCGGTTTCAGCCTATTAAGGCCATCTTCAGACTGGAATAATTTATTCCTTAAACTTTGGAGGAAGGGGGGTTAACAGGGGTGGTCTACAAGGATTTTATTCATGTAAGATGGATTTTCCATATTTGTTATTATGTCGTGTTTAACGAGTAAAATTACAGTTATTTGGTGATTAACTGATTACTGATTGTGTATAATTACCTCGGGTTTATAGACTACTTTAATATTTATTTGGGGAATGCCTAACGCGAATTATGACCAACCCATTTACTGTAGTGATGTAGGGTCTATTACCTAATATCATTATTATAAGTTGCAGTGGTGATCCGTTAGTTTTCAGTGAGCTAGAGCACTAAGATTGAAAAATATGACATTATTGACGTTGTTGTAGCTGAAAATTATTATTTTTTTATTTTTAAACTTTTTGTATGAAGATTTTCAGGATTCTTTCAGTATGTGGATGCGCCGCATCCACATACTGAAAGATCTTCATACAAAAGTTGAAATTTTGAAAAAAATATATAATATATCGGTAATTCATTCTCAGCCACAACAACATCAGTAATGTCGTATTTTTCAATCTTAGCACTCTAGCTCACTGAAAACTCACGGACCGCCACTGATAAGTTGTCCACTCCATCAGGATATTCAGTCGCAGATGCTCTCAGTATCGCCCTGGTGAAACAGGGCCATTCAGAATAGAAAGGTTGCTTTAAATACCTCTAAAAGCACCCCCAAAGATGACACAGACCCTGAGGGAAATTATTTTCCTCGGGGCCTACTGTGTGAGGTTAATTAAAAAAATAATAATTTAGGCGTGTTTGCTGACTAGATCTGAATAGTCAGGAAGTTCTCTACGTACGTCTACCATAGCTCCTCTTCTCCACGCCCTTCACCCTCACAACACACACCAATTAGGATGC
Source organism: Limnephilus marmoratus (assembly GCA_917880885.1). NCBI lineage: Eukaryota > Metazoa > Arthropoda > Insecta > Trichoptera > Limnephilidae > Limnephilus > Limnephilus marmoratus. The sequence goes on along the minus strand of OU862917.1, from coordinate 52,994,984 downwards.
CATAGTCTTACTGCAGTAACAATTTTTAAAATGACACTTAATTTAAAAAATTTGAGTTCAACGAACGTGAGTAATTTCACGTAGGAATATTTCACATTTCACGCACCGACAATCGAATTTAGTACTTTGGAGGTTATTTTACTTTCAACTATTATTTTGTACACGTACCTAGATTATCAGCAACACGCCCATTATTTACGTATCTATAAAAATAATACTCTTATCGTGTAACCATAAATTTGGTGCCACGTTTGAAGCCATCAGCTGAGTAGGTACTGGGTCGATTAAATCGATCTACACCCATTGCCACAGTAACTAATAAATATGTTTAAAAAAAAAAGAAAATATTTTGTGATTATTTTTTCTAGTAACGTAACCTAACAAGGAGTCATTATTTACAGAACGTATAGAATCTTAGGACACTGCTAGAATCTTGTTTATTAAGCAAAAAATAACTATCTAGCGGTGAACTCTGGCGTCTTTAAATTTGCACGGGTTTTTCTTGGGTGATAGGCCAACCGCAACTATTTTTAATAAAGTTATTGAAATTCCAAATATTAGGTCCTTACATATGAAATTGGCGTTTTGTATGGGAGGAACATAAAGTCGATTTTTTTAAATATAATATATTTATTTAATCAAAGTATGTACAATTGCTATCTATGCACTTTTGCCATCTCATAGGTAGTTCATCTATCCCTTTACTAAAAAAACCATTCGGACGGGAATCAATAAAATCTTTGAAGGCGGTTTGGACTGCCCCATCGGAGTTGAATTTTTTCCCTTGCAAGAAGTTATCCAAATTTCTAAAAAAAATGGTAATCTGTTGGGGCAAGGTCCGGAGAGTACGGTGGATGTCTTAGACATTCCAAATGAAGCTCCTCTAATTTGGTAGCCGTCTGTTGTGCAGTGTGTGGTCTAGCGTTCTAACGCGCGTTTGTTGATTTGCTTCACTCAATTCGTGAGGTACCCACCTTTCAAGCTTTTCACCTTCCCAATTTGCTTTAAGCGGAATAAAACAGTTTTATCACTAACACTGCAGCCTGCAGCTAACTCGGACGTGGTTTGCGATGGATCCGCTTCCACAATAGCCTTCAATTCTTCATTATCAACTTTGGTCTCCGGCCGTCCACGGGGCTTATTCTGCAGGTCGAAATTTCCAGAACGAAAACGTTGGAACCAAAAACGCACTGTGTTTTCTTTTGCGGCACCGTCGCCATACACATCATTAATCCTTCGAGCCGTTTCTGCAGCACTGGTGCCACGGTGGAACTCGTACTCGTAAATAACGCGATATTTCAAGTTTTCCATTTTGTAAACTAAGTGACGCAAAGAAAAAAAAAATTAGGAAAAAACAAATGAATTATAAATTTCGAAACACAAATACATGAGTAAATAGCTGTATAAATTTGAATTTGGAATTCCTAACCAAAGAGAAGATATTTGAGGGCAAAGTTGTCAGTACGGCAAAACGCCGATTTCATATGTAAGGACCTAATATTACATATTGCTGTAGTTTCATGAATCGAGATAAGACACAATATCAATTCAAAAAGAAAAATTGTTTTTAATAAAATGCGCAGCAAAAATTCATTTTCAGTGAAAATAAAGAAATAAAAAAATAAAAATTAATTCAAGCTTTCAAATAACGTCGAAATGTGGTGGAAAAACTAGCATGTATAATAATGGAAAACCAAAATATAAAATCATACAGCGTTTGATTAGGCCCCGGTAGACGATAGTGTCTAATTTAAACATAAAAACTATTTAATTTCTTATGTCCTGCCACTAATCAGATAATGCACTATTCTCCAGTCGTTAAGAGTCTAATTTCTCCAGTCTTTCAAAATAAATATCAACTCTACTTTTGCAAATAATCTTCTCGTGAATATAATATCACCAGTAATGGAGTGTAGCAAATGTTAAATCATGCAGTGTTTAGTGTTTTAAATATAGTGTCCTTTGCGTGCAAAGTCGTATCTTCTCCAAGCATAAACTCTATATTTCTCTAATACTCGTAAAGACTCCAGATACTAATATCTACAGCCTGTATGTCGGACGAATATATACAGCTCATATGCTACGAAATTCAGAGTGTTGACTAATATCTACAGTGCTAAGGTCGGACGAATATCTATGACGGTCCCAGTGTTGACTAATATCTGCAGAGCGTAGGTTGGACTAATATCTACGGAGGGCAGCTGAGCAAGAGGTTGTACGGAAAAGCATAAATTACTTCAATTACGTAATTAGTAATTACGTAAAGGCTTAAACGTTTAAAGTACATGAAGTTTTTGCATAATATTACTATTTTGCTGTTTACGAGGACAATAATTTATTGAACAAACATGGAGGTCATAATACCAAGATATTTATTTATTTCGAAATACGCGGCACCACAACCTAACCTAACCTAACTAACATAAAAATGGTCATGGTAACAGACTAAATAATTTAGAAGCACTCGAAATAAAGAAAGCTGCAAAAACGAAAACCCAAATCCTTAATAATCAGCTAAATGTGTCCAATAGTGCGATATTAGGGATTTTTACATACATACATGCATAAATTAAGTTTTTTTTAAACTGCATACGCAATATTACGTTATTCCAATATGCTATACATTATTGCAAATCCAACCTCATAGATATTAGTCGGCAGTTTGAGCTGTAGATATTCGTCAACACTTTGGTTCTCGTAGATATTAGTCAACAGTTTGAGCTGTAGATATTCGTCAACACTTTGGTTCTCATAGATATTAGTTCGATTTTTTCAGTTTTTGGAATTCCTGTAGATATTAGTGGTGTTTATCGGAAGTGACCTTCCAGATAAGTATGTTTTCCGTATCTGTTTGAAAATAATAAAATTACACAGAGCCTAAGAACTCGTAATAAATTGTACAGCGCCCTTGAGGTAATCTAAAAAAAAACAACGCTCTACAAATCATCCTTTTTTTTATACGCACCAGATTTAAATGTCCGGGTTAAATTTTCCCCACAGGAAAAACTAAACCCTTTCACACACTTCCCCAAATGATCATCTAGTCAATCCACGCTATGCAATTGCACTATATAAGTATTATAAATACAAAACAATACAAGAACAAAATGTCAACCTACCAAATGGGAAAATAATTCACCGACTCCAGATATTTTCATATCAGAGGGTTCGGCTCTGTGGAATTCCTAATTTAACCTATAAATCCTACTGATCCCTCAATAAAAATATTTTAAAAATCTTTTGTAATCCTACATGTATTTAAAATGACTGATTTTTTGCGTTATTATATATAAATTCTTTGACAAATCTATTATTATTATTACATAAAATACACAATTATTCCTCCTAGATATAACAATAAGGGTATTTAATTTTTAGATGTTAGAATAGGTCCAGTAGATAGGTGTAATTTATTGTTAGGGTTGAAGCTACATAATAGAATGTTTCCGTCAGGTGATTAGATTTTCGCGCCTTTTTTTTTAAATAGGACCCCACGTCACACGACAGTGGGCAAATAGGCACCTACTCAGTACTTACCCATTACTGTAATATTTATACATCGCAATCCATAAGAAGGTTGATATTATTTTAGAACATTTTAAATTGATTGAATTGACAGGTTCCATGCAAACTCAGAATAAAACCAACTCAGAAACACCAGAAAACAGTTGAAAATATCATAAATCACCTATTCATTTATTTTCAAATTAAATTTAGTTATCTTTTATCACCATTATAAAAGTACCTAAGAAAACAGAATCTTATTACAGTTTGTTACAAATTGTTTTTTTTTATATTAACTCCACACAGGAATAATCAGTTAGAAGTTTTTTATTCTTAAAATAAAACTCAAATTATTAATATACTCCACCATTATGAAAACAAAACCTTTTTAAAATATTAAGCCTAACAAAATTCAATTAATTTTTTAAACAAAAATATTAAAAGTACGAGACCTTTTTAGTATTCAGTCTTACAATTTTTGAGGTAACTCTTTGTAACTCAACAATAATATTATCTTTAAATTTTTATCAGCAGCCATTTACACAACAACATATCTCTTAACATAATATGAACTAAATTCAGTCTTCTTAAATCTTAAGCAAATAAACTGAACCTTTTTAAAGTTTAGACTTACTGTAATGTAAATTACATTATTATTTTTTTAAGCATAAAATAACCAAAAACTGTTAAAACTTTAAGGTGATATAAATGAGTACAGTTATCAACAGCCATATTGTAAATTTCTTTTACGTAATAAAAGCAATCATAACTTTTACTACAAAAATGAAAAGAAAATATTGCACTCAAAGGTACATTATTTGATTATCCAGTTATTAAACCTTTTTCCTCAGCCTCTCGCCTTTTTTACTTTTCAGTTTTTTTGTATTTATCACTCTTTCCGATAGCTTTTAGAATATCTTCCCTTTTTAAAGGGAATTTGTAAAAATCAATGCAGCAGTATTCTTGGAAATTGAATTTAATTTTAATTAAAGATAAATGAAACAATGTTACTTTGATTGAACCACTTTTATATTTGTTTAAAGCCGACAGGTTTCAGAACGACCGTTCCTTCCTCAGGGCAAACGTATTATACGTTTGACTTTAAATTTTATGACTTTAATTTTTTTTAAACCCGGACATCAAATGAAACCCCGCCCGTACGCTCGCCGGACGCCCTCTAAACTAGGACAAATCCGGGGAAACCCGGACGGATGGCAACCCTACATGATAGATGTGCTCAGTACTTACCCATCTGCATAATATAAGTCGCGATCCACAGTAGGTACGATTGATTTAGAATATTTTAAATGGTAAGGTGTTTTGATTTTGCCAAACAATAGAATGTTTCCATCAAGTGATTTGAATTTCGCACCTTATTTAAAATTAGAACTCCACTTTATATGACAGTAGGTAAGTAGTTACCTTCTCAGTATCATCACTATAATGTACATCGCTTTCCACAATAAGATTGATATTATTTTAGAACATTTTAAATTGTAATGTGTTGATTGAGCTAAGTAATAGAAAGTTTCCTTCAGGTGATTTGAATTTCGTTTCTTATTTTAAAATTAGAACCCCACGTCACCGAAAAGTAGGTAAGTAGGTACCTACCCATCGCTATAACATACATCGCGATCCACCTGCCCGAATGCGGGCCTCCCCCCACCGCAGGTAGCCGAGTGGATTCTGAAGTAAAGGTGCACGGTGGATGACAGAGGTGTTGTAGGGAGTAGAAGTGATGGTGGTGTGCGTGGGAGCATCAGGTAGAAACAATACACACACTCATACACCCACGCCCCCTGTCTACCCATTTACTACCCACAGCCCACGGCCCACCGCCAGGTGAACGATTAAACTAAAACAATCATTATCGTGAATATTTTTTTGGGTTATCATGCCGTTTTGCGGTTCCTCCTTCTTTGATTCCTCATTTCTCCTTTAGCCAACGTTTCGGACAGCGTGACAGTGTCCATCATCAGGGCAGATTGTGTAGAGATGCCGAGATGTCGATTAATCGCAACACGGCATAATAACCCAAAAATTAATCGCAATTAATATTTTTGGCCGGGAAAATCTCAAATCATCAAAATCAAAAATCATCATTATTTATGCTTATCTCTATTTTTAAATGTACATACATTCGTTCATTAAATTATATTTAATGATTTTGTATAGTAATAATTGAATGATTTGTGTAGCGCTGTTTATTTAAAAAAAAACACCTCAAGGTTGCTGTTCAAATATTACCTCATATAGGCTCTATCTAATTATGCGCAGAAAATATACCTGGCAGGTCACCTCGATAAACAAAGTTTATTTTAGAATGATATAAAATTACGCGGAGGACACTATATTAAAAACTCAATATTTTCTTATGTTACCTTATTGTTAGTATAGTATGTAGGTATATTTATTAGGAGATTAATGTCAAAAGTAGAGTTGATATTATTTATTACAAGGTGATTGATTAATAAATAATCGGTACCAGTTACCAGTGACCCAAAAGAATTAATTGCATGAAATTAATTTGTCGGAATTTATTATCCTTATTATTGTGTTGCTTTACCTTTAACTCTTTTACCATCAAATTGTCCCATAAATTACGCCATTTTTCAATTTCTTCGTAAGCCGTTTTTTAAACGACTTTATAATAGATTGTTGTAAGTTAATTTCTAGCTTTGAAATCTGCCCTTGACGTGATTTTCCTCCAAAAACTGTACTAGGCAAAGCAAAACAGTCATCCATTATTTTATTTTTATTTTTAGGGTTTCTTATAAGATTGGGTGGATTTAGAAAGGTTGTCTTGCATGCGCAGATGTGTTGGGTGGATACACATTGGGCACGTGTGAGTGTGGGTGGATACAACACGTAGTGTGGGTGGATGCGTCTGCATGTGAAGTTTTACCCCCCAAGAGTTAACTGTAAATTTAGAAATAGTTTTCAAATCCTGCTTTGGGACTGTTCTCCTGTCATTTGTTTAGCCCCAGGGTGGGCAGAGAAAATGGCCTACAACTCGGTCTTGACAAACACTTCTTGCAGCATTCACATTCATCCATAGTCTCATACGTACCCACTCTTCTTTTATTTTGGCTCTTGACAAGACGTCTGCTGAATTTGTCCCAACTTTACAACTCAGGGATATTAAAAATCAGGGTATTGTATCTTTAGAAGCAATTGTTATAATTTAAACAATAAAACAACCGATGTTTATGATTTTAAAAAAATCATCTCCTCTAGGTCTGAACTCTACTAATTGGTAGGCGAGTATGGGTACCGCCGCACCGGGAACCATTTATTGAATAACCAAAACCTCTGCCATAAGTCACCCCAAGTAGCTCGCTACGTTTGGTGACTTAGCAGGGGTGCCCGGGTTGCGTATTTACAAAACCTATACCGATTCAGTCGCGGTAACGACAATTTACATTTTAAATATACCTCTTTAATGGTTATTTTTTATCACATTGCAAAAACAAAAATTGTTCTAATATCTAGATAAAATAATCTTTCTGATGTGTGTATTAGAAATTAATAATTTTATTTCTAAATATTTAAATTTTAATATTATTCCCATGTATTGTAAATACACCTCTATATTGATAATTTTTTATCACTTTGCAAAAACATAAATTGCTCTAAAATCTAGATAAAATAATCTTTCCAATGTGTATATTAGAAATTAATAATTTTATTTCTAAATATTTAAATTTTGATATTGAAAATTTAAAGCGACTGAAACGCGGTAGGGATTGTAAATACGCGCCCGGGTTTATGGGGTGTGGTTTGACCGGGTCTTGGCGGCAGATGCGTTTGGGTCCCACCCGGGCGCTGATTCCTCAACCGGCTAAGTCCTCCATCACGACACAAGCAACATTTTCCGCATACTGTGGTGGTAGTAGGAGATTTTCAAGCATTGGCATTATTCGTAACCCGGAATTGTTTGTCTTTGTTTATTAGATAAGCAGATACTTTGTGATGTGATATTATAATTAAAAAATAAAATCTTTGGAAACACCTGCTTAATAATTCGTATTGGGTTGGTATTTATATCGTTATTTGTTTAATCTTCACCGCTCTTACAATCAATAGGTAATAATTATTTTATCATTGTGCATAGTTTGTTTCATCGATGCATCGTTTAAATAAGTCGCCTCCATGATAACATGTTGGCCGAAGACAGCAAGAAGGGCTTGCTTGCTTCCCCCTATTTTTATTCTCTTACGATATCTTCCCCCAAGACTGGCCCCTGCTCCCTCTGTCCCTCCCCCCTCTCTGCACTCTGCACGCCACCCCATTACCCCAACAGGGGTAGAGGTAGAGGGTAGAGGTAGCACCTGTGGGGCTGTTTTTACACACCACTGCCGAGAGTCCCGCCACGGCAGGCAGATAAAACAATAACTTTTAACTAAACATCGTGGCATTCATTAATTCAAATGTAATATTAGTATTATTTCATTCCAAGCAATGATCTCCAAAGCTTTCAGTAAAAGTAGCCACCGGATTCATTAATTGTTAATTTAATCACATTAATGTACATTTTACCGTATACAATTCGTATTAAGTATTTCGCACCGAGCTATGATCTCTGAGGCTTAAATTGAAAATATCCAATAACCACTCGAGCGATGGAGATTTCCGCGTGTTCATTTTTCGATTCGGCCATTCGATTTAACTAACATCATATCTCTAAATATTTATATGGAAACCATCGATATGACTTTGTTGATCGAAGATGGAAACTTGATAGCTGCAAGACGAGTTGTTATCTAGCCTCCTACATATTTAAGTAAATTGAAATACGTACATACAAAAAGATATTTTATTTTATTTATTGGGGGGCTAGAATTCCAATAATCCATGCGCTTGATAGCTGCAAGACGAGTTGTTATCTAGCCTCCTACATAGTTAAGTAAATTCTAAAGTAAAATCCATGCTAATTTGTACAGCGCTCTTGAGGCGATTTTTCACAAAAACAGCGCTATATAAGTTGTCCAAATTCATTATTATTATATAAAGTGCATACTGCGTTTTGAAGCCACTACCCAAACCAAAACCCCCGTTTCACCGTTTGTCGTATAATTTGCCCACCTTATTATACATATACACCGAAACGAAGTCAAACGTACGACCACAAATGTTAATTAAATTAATGCACAACTATAGAAAAGGTACAGCATGAGCATCTCCTGTCCCCATCCCACCTTCCTCTGCCTCTTGCCCTTTCCTCTTCCTTCTAATATACTTATATATATGTATATATTTTTTTTGTTGTTGTTATTTTCATTTTCATTTAACGGTTATTACCAATTACAATTGTATATTATATCATAATAACCAACATTAGCATAAGAAACTGTTTTGGCTTACCTCATGTTTAACCTCTTGTATAACTCATCCTGTATATAAATTGCTGTTTGTTTCTTACAATAAATAAATAAATATGTATATATGTTTTTTGAAATCGTTAAATTTATAATTCATTTTATCTCACAAAAATCACCAACTAAATTTGGGTAGTTATCGCTCCAGTGGTATACGTTATTCATTAATAATGAAATTAAAGTACATTTTACAATGCAAAATTCGTATTAAGTGTTTCATTCCGACTTACGATCTAAATCTTTCACTGAAAATAACCACTAATAATTATTAATCAAATTAAAATGCATTTTACAATGCAAAATTCGTATTAAGTATTTCATTCCGACTTACGATTCAAATCTTTCATTGAAAATAACCACTAATTATTATTAATCAAATTAAAGTAAATTTTATAATGCGACATTCGTATTAAGTATTTCATTCCGACTTATGATCTAAATCTTTTATTGAAAATAACCACTAATTATTAATCAAATGAAAGTACTTTTTACAATGCAACATTCGTATTAAGTATTTCATACCGACTTATGATCTAAATCTTTCATTGCAATTAACCAATAATTATTAATCAAATTAAAGTACATTTTACAATGCAAAATTCGTATTAAGTATTTCATTCTGACTTATGATCTAAATCTTTCATTGCAATTAACCAATAATTATTAATCAAATTAAAGTACATTTTACAATGCAAAATTCGTATTAAGTATTTCATTCTGACTTATGATCTAAATCTTTCATTGCAATTAACCAATAATTATTAATCAAATTAAAGTACATTTTACAATGCAAAATTCGTATTAAGTATTGAAATGAAAATAAATTCCATTCTGAATACAATAAATTATAATTCTTACAAGTGACAGACGCAATTTTTGGAAGGTACTCAACGTTAGCAAGTGGGGTGGTAGTAATTTTTTTACGTTATCGAACACAAAATCCCAATCATCTCCAGAGATATAGGAGGAATGCTGTATAGAGAGTCTTTTTAGAGAAAGGAAAGGAGGATGGGAAGGAAAAATGTTGAAAGGGTGTGTAGGAATCTGTGAGTCGATCACCCCATGAACCCGGACTTCCCTGCTAAGACACCAAACATAGTTACACCTTGGTTACCCGGTCAATGGTTCCCAGGGTGGCAGTTCCCGTAATCGCCTCCAACACTGTAAAAAACTATAAAAAACATTTTACTCGCAAATAATATTAATGAGAGAGTTACAAACAATTTAGTTTGTCGTCAGTAAATTCAACTCAGAATTTTAACCAGAATACTCGTATCTTAAATTCTTGAGGAATGCATGCGTATTGCGTGCCGCGACCCTCGTTCATCCGGGGGTGCGCTGGGCGGGCCTGGGGGGGCCGTGTAGGGTAAGGGGGCCTAATGGGGTACGGCGGGGGACAGGGGACCGGAAAAGGGGCGATGAGGTGATCACAATAATACTACATCTGTGTGGGGTACACACCACACACACAGGTACAGTCCTGGGAGCGATAGTGTAGGCGGGGGCGCATGTGTTGGTGAGTCGGGGTAGCCATAAAAACGAAGAAAAAACTATTAAATAAAATTTTCGATATTGTTGAAGTGCGCGTTTTTATGTTCTTTATTGAAAATATTATACGGTTTTATTCATTTTATTAACATTACAAAATTACCCCATTATAGTCGCTAATACGTTGTTTTCATGCTTGATTTAAAATTGCTAAAATCGAATCTGTTTTCATGTAATACTTTTACCCCCTTACCAATAATAAATATTACAGTACTGATAAACATTCATTTTTTTTAATATGAATACCGCACAAGAGTCCCAACTGCCCCCGTCTGTGTCAGTGAGGATATGGCATCCCCAAGTGGGGTATGTTGTGAGGCTGAAGGTAATAGGGAGGGGAAAGAGATAGTTAAGAGGAAGGTGGGGAAGTACCTGGCTATTCAGATCTGGTCACCAAACACGATTAATGCCATTTCAAGCAACGTTTCAATTCTGAATGGTGGTCTTACTCCAGGGCGATACTGAGAGTATCTTCCACTCTGGGACGTGCCGCAAATATACTATATATTATTTTAAATGAATAAATTATTCGGATTGTTTACGAATTGTGTAAAATTTGAAACACGTTTATTAGTAAGGCCCTTTAGTCAACGAAGCTTTAGTCACATTTAACCCCAAGTGCGTTTTAATCTAAAAATCTTACCTATTTAGGTTTCCTCATAAATATTAGTAATAATTTGGGAGTAATGAGCGGGTATGGGTTATGGGTTCTAATAAATGTATTAGTAATAATTAGTAAATATTAGTAATAATTTGGGAGTAATGAGCGGGTATGGGTTATGGGTTCTAATAAATGTATTAGTAATAATTAGTAAATATTAGTAATAATTTGGGAGTAATGAGCGGGTATGGGTTATGGGTTCTAATAAATGTATTAGTAATAATTAGTAAATATTAGTAATAATTTGGGAGTAATGAGCGGGTATGGGTTATGGGTTCTAATAAATGTATTAGTAATAATTAGTAAATATTAGTAATAATTTGGGAGTAATGAGCGGGTATGGGTTATGGGTTCTAATAAATGTATTAGTAATAATTAGTAAATATTAGTAATAATTTGGGAGTAATGAGCGGGTATGGGTTATGGGTTCTAATAAATATTAGTAATAATTTGGGAGTAATGAGCGGGTATGGGTTATGGGTTCTAATAAATATTAGTAATAATTTGGGAGTAATGAGCGGGTATGGGTTATGGGTTCTAATAAATATTAGTAATAATTTGGGAGTAATGAGCGGGTATGGGTTATGGGTTCTAATAAATATTAGTAATAATTTGGGAGTAATGAGCGGGTATGGGTTATGGGTTCTAATAAATATTAGTAATAATTTGGGAGTAATGAGCGGGTATGGGTTATGGGTTCTAATAAATATTAGTAATAATTTGGGAGTAATGAGCGGGTATGGGTTATGGGTTCTAATAAATATTAGTAATAATTTGGGAGTAATGAGCGGGTATGGGTTATGGGTTCTAATAAATATTAGTAATAATTTGGGAGTAATGAGCGGGTATGGGTTATGGGTTCTAATAAATATTAGTAATAATTTGGGAGTAATGAGCGGGTATGGGTTATGGGTTCTAATAAATATTAGTAATAATTTGGGAGTAATGAGCGGGTATGGGTTATGGGTTCTAATAAATATTAGTAATAATTTGGGAGTAATGAGCGGGTATGGGTTATGGGTTCTAATAAATATTAGTAATAATTTGGGAGTAATGAGCGGGTATGGGTTATGGGTTCTAATAAATATTAGTAATAATTTGGGAGTAATGAGCGGGTATGGGTTATGGGTTCTAATAAATATTAGTAATAATTTGGGAGTAATGAGCGGGTATGGGTTATGGGTTCTAATAAATATTAGTAATAATTTGGGAGTAATGAGCGGGTATGGGTTATGGGTTCTAATAAATATTAGTAATAATTTGGGAGTAATGAGCGGGTATGGGTTATGGGTTCTAATAAATATTAGTAATAATTTGGGAGTAATGAGCGGGTATGGGTTATGGGTTCTAATAAATATTAGTAATAATTTGGGAGTAATGAGCGGGTATGGGTTATGGGTTCTAATAAATATTAGTAATAATTTGGGAGTAATGAGCGGGTATGGGTTATGGGTTCTAATAAATATTAGTAATAATTTGGGAGTAATGAGCGGGTATGGGTTATGGGTTCTAATAAATATTAGTAATAATTTGGGAGTAATGAGCGGGTATGGGTTATGGGTTCTAATAAATATTAGTAATAATTTGGGAGTAATGAGCGGGTATGGGTTATGGGTTCTAATAAATATTAGTAATAATTTGGGAGTAATGAGCGGGTATGGGTTATGGGTTCTAATAAATATTAGTAATAATTTGGGAGTAATGAGCGGGTATGGGTTATGGGTTCTAATAAATATTAGTAATAATTTGGGAGTAATGAGCGGGTATGGGTTATGGGTTCTAATAAATATTAGTAATAATTTGGGAGTAATGAGCGGGTATGGGTTATGGGTTCTAATAAATATTAGTAATAATTTGGGAGTAATGAGCGGGTATGGGTTATGGGTTCTAATAAATATTAGTAATAATTTGGGAGTAATGAGCGGGTATGGGTTATGGGTTCTAATAAATATTAGTAATAATTTGGGAGTAATGAGCGGGTATGGGTTATGGGTTCTAATAAATATTAGTAATAATTTGGGAGTAATGAGCGGGTATGGGTTATGGGTTCTAATAAATATTAGTAATAATTTGGGAGTAATGAGCGGGTATGGGTTATGGGTTCTAATAAATATTAGTAATAATTTGGGAGTAATGAGCGGGTATGGGTTATGGGTTCTAATAAATATTAGTAATAATTTGGGAGTAATGAGCGGGTATGGGTTATGGGTTCTAATAAATATTAGTAATAATTTGGGAGTAATGAGCGGGTATGGGTTATGGGTTCTAATAAATATTAGTAATAATTTGGGAGTAATGAGCGGGTATGGGTTATGGGTTCTAATAAATATTAGTAATAATTTGGGAGTAATGAGCGGGTATGGGTTATGGGTTCTAATAAATATTAGTAATAATTTGGGAGTAATGAGCGGGTATGGGTTATGGGTTCTAATAAATATTAGTAATAATTTGGGAGTAATGAGCGGGTATGGGTTATGGGTTCTAATAAATATTAGTAATAATTTGGGAGTAATGAGCGGGTATGGGTTATGGGTTCTAATAAATATTAGTAATAATTTGGGAGTAATGAGCGGGTATGGGTTATGGGTTCTAATAAATATTAGTAATAATTTGGGAGTAATGAGCGGGTATGGGTTATGGGTTCTAATAAATATTAGTAATAATTTGGGAGTAATGAGCGGGTATGGGTTATGGGTTCTAATAAATATTAGTAATAATTTGGGAGTAATGAGCGGGTATGGGTTATGGGTTCTAATAAATATTAGTAATAATTTGGGAGTAATGAGCGGGTATGGGTTATGGGTTCTAATAAATATTAGTAATAATTTGGGAGTAATGAGCGGGTATGGGTTATGGGTTCTAATAAATGGCTTCCGGAACGGCGGTTCCCGGAAGCCATTTAGTAGATAACCAAAACCTCTGTCATGGGTCATGGATCGCCCCGAGTGGTTCGCTACGTTTTGTGACTTCGCAGGGGTGCCCGGGTTCATGGGGTCAGGTTTGTCTAGGTCTTGGCGACGGTGGTATCTGCTCACTTACTACAATGCGGGCCGGATCGGGAGAGACTGGTTGATGGGGACCATTTGACCTCTCCATCAGGACTTTCTCAAAACATCGCATTAAACCGCAGTGGGAGGAATGGATTCATGTGTTGTCACTCTTGGACCGTCTGACACCCAGATTCCTACCCACCCTCACACTTTTTTCCGTACTCCTCTCCTACGTTTCCATAATAAGACCCTCCACAAAATATCCCCAAAGATGACAAAGCCCTGAGGAAAATTATTTTCCTCAGTGCCTCCTGTGTGGAACTAATGTAAAAAAGTGTGGGAACTACGAACGAAAATAATAATATTAGTACCTAAATATAAAAATCATATGGAAACTTACGAAAATCAATGAATGTACAATTTTTTCAATTTTCTTTCCCAATTTTTTTTTTCAAATTTTTTGTGACATTCACGAAATGAACGCATGGGTAGGCACTTATTATAAGCTTAAACCCTCACTGGCCAACTACCTACCTAATCAAATGAAACAGTATTATTGACCCTTCCTGTTTTTGCGGTTTTTCCCTCTCACATTTACTCCGGGTTGTTTGGAAGATTGGAACTTGAAGAGTTGCTTTACTCTTCCGAATTATTTATTATCTTTCGAAAAGACCATCCAAGGGTGTGCGAAATATTAACGAAATACTTGGTGATTATTGATTATAAACATAGGTATTTTTTATTAGATTTGAAATTAATTTATTTGTTATTATTCCAATTACAGTATAATTTAGTCGCCATATCAGAATTTAGGCAAGTTTCAATAATAGTTTTACTTTATACTTAACTTAGGTACTTCTATTTTTCCAACAACCATTTTTTAAATTCATGATTCATTGTTTTGGGTTTAATTCGTAGAACTCCATTTTAATTTTTAGAAATTTAATTAAAATTATTTTTTTCTTCAAACTTCGAATATTAATCACATTATTTACATTATTTTATATTAATCACCTCTACTTTTTAATATTTTGTCTATGTTATAGTTTATTCTAATTTGTCTATACTTGTTTGTCATTTATTTTTCTTTATATTAACATATCCTGATGAAGATAACATTGTTATCGAAACATGTCTCTCTCTCTGGTTTCAATCCTGAGATTGGTTTGCAGCAATGTCATCTATTCGTTTCTTCCACTCTTCCCTGTCTTGTGCGGCTCTTTTGAAGTCTGCATATGATGAGCAGCGCACGTCCACCAGCAGGTCCTCCAGGTACTCTCGGCGTGGGCGTCCCCTAGCGTTTGTCCCCTCGGTCATACCCTCCATTATGGCATGCAAGAGGCCTTCTTGTCTTATTACATGGCCGATCCATCTTGCGCGCCTTTCGGACAAGGTCCTGAGCAGGTGCCTTCCTCCTTCGATTCTTTGGAGAACCTCTTCATTTGTTATGTGGTCTCTCCAGGAAATTCCTAATAGTCTTCTATAGGACCACATCTCAAAAGCCTCTAGTCTCCGTTTATCTCTTTCGGATAGGCACCATGTTTCACAGCCGTACATCAAGATACTCCATACATAGGTCTTGATGAGGAGTATTCTCAGTTTCAGGTCTATATTATTTGATTCTATTATTTTCGACCTTTTATTGAATGCAAGCCTAGCCTGGTGTATACGGCTGTTGACCTCGCTCTTAGACCGACCGTCCCATGTTATTTTACTCCCGAGGTAGACAAACTCCTTGGTGTTCTTTAGTGGAACTCCTGACATCTCTACTCTCATCTGATGTTGCGTTCGGCCTACAGTCAGCAGCTTTGTTTTGTCTTTATTTATCTTCATGTTGTAATTGTTTTGAAGAATGCTTTGCATGATTGTTAAGGCCTCTTGGAGTTCTTCTTCGCTTTCAGCAACCATAGCAATATCGTCAGCAAACCTTATCATATCCACCTTTTGCCCGTGTATCTTTACACCTTTTCTGTGACTCATTCTCTCTCTCAAGTCGTCAATCGCACTTTGTATATAAGCGTTAAAAAGAACAGGTGACAGAGAGCATCCCTGTCTCACCCCTTGTCTTATACTGGCTTCTTTTGTATCATTGTCACATCTAATTATAGCGGCCTCATTCTTGTATAGCGCCTGGATTATTCGTCTATCTCTATATTTGATGTCAATTCTCTTCAGAATCTCGAAGAGTCTTTTCCATTCTACTTTGTCGAAAGCCTTCTCCAGGTCTATGAATGCGATGAATGTGTTTTGGTTTCTTTTTATTCTTTTTTCTAATAGTATTCGTAGCGACAATATTGCTTCTCTGGTTCCTACACCTCTTCTAAAGCCAAACTGGTCTCCGGGAAGGATGTTCTCTACTTTTGGTTCGATTCTTTTTAGGATGATATTAGTCAATATTTTTGAGGCATGGGATATTAGGCTAAGAGTTCTGTGCTGTTCACATTTTGTCGTGCCCGCCTTCTTTGGTAATGCGACAATTAGGCATTTCTCGAAATCCTCTGGTATCTTTCCAGTCTTATACATTGTCTGTATCATTTTAAACAGGGCATCTATAGTTATATGTAGATATTGTTTATAATATAGTGGTTTATACAAAGTGATCTGTAATTCATTATTATAAAATTAATTTTGATTATGTTATTATAGAGTTCTGCAAGTATTTTAGTAAGTATGTATTTTAGGTACACCTGTTTCGATTTGTAAGGTCATTTTCAAACTGTGGTGAAGCCACCTACGGACGACTTATTTATAATATTTTCAATGTCAATTTTTGAAGGTGTCTGAATTGGCTTGTTACCGGTTAATCCAATTTGCAGAGACACTAATTGAGAGAGTGATTAAGTGGTGTTCAGAGTCTTTCCCTTTGGTTTCCCTCGCACTAAGGGTAAGGATTTTCTTAATTGATTTAGAATGACGTTATGAAAATGACCTTACAAGTCGAAACACCTGTAACTAAAATACATACTAAAATACTTGCAGAACTCGATAATAACATTATCAAATTTAATTTTAATTAAATTTCTAAAAATTCATTATTCATGATGAATGAGAAAGAGGCCTTTTTGACCCGCAGCTCTGTATGCCAGTTTTTAAAAAAGTCAAAAAAGTGTTAATTTTTATACCATCGCGGTACCATGTCGACCTACAATCCGGTTACAATCCTTGTCTAAGACTCGAGGTCGTGGGTTCAAGTCTCGGCGTGCGCAAGTAAATTTAATTTGGGTTTTGTCACAATTTGTTCATTAAAAATAATGTATAGATATAACACGGGCATGTGCCTACTGCCTAGTACGATGGTCGAAAAATCCACAAATTATGTAATCATCAAAGCAATGAATAAAGAAAAATATAAAAAAATAAATAGCATATTTGCGGCATGTTCCAAACTGGTTGTTACTTTCAGTATCGCTCTAGTGAAAAACCACCATTCACAAACGAAATGTTATCTGAAATGGCTTTAGCCGTCGTTAGTAACCAGCTTCTCTCACCCATCTCCTTTCCCTCCCCACTTCCGTCAGCCTCACAACATACCCCAGTTGGGCAAGCCTTAGTCTCACTGGCTCTGGACGGTTGGGATTAGTTGGGAATCTTGTGCGGTTCCCCTGAAATTCATTCCTTTCTCCCCTTTTCCAGTTTACTTTCGCTTTCATATTAGCATTTGTATTTTGATCATACATGACATTACCACACATCCACGGAGTTCCTGCTTTTTCTTCTAATACCCTTCCACACATTTCCTGATGCATGCCTACCAGCTTTCTCTTGGGTCTGTGAGAAAAAGTGAACCTCTGAATTCTCTGTTGATTGTGTTAGTACAAAATATTTTTATTGTCTCTTGGACCAGCGCACATAATCGGGCCAAAATAACTAAATAACGTCGGTGAATCAAAAACCGGAACAAAGATTGTCCGGCGGGTCGGGCGGGGCGGATGGGCGGCGGGCGGAGGCGGGTCGGGGAGGGCGGGGGATCAATACGGGCGGGGAGGGGGCCGCCCACCCGGGATGAGAGTTGTACCTACACCAAACCGTACGCAATTGCCGCCCTGGATACTGTGTACATTGACCGTCTTAATCCGCAAATTGTAGCATTCATTTTACCCATGGCTAAAAAGTGGGACATATGAATGCGGAGTATTTAATGTTCCAAAGGTGAATGACGATGGTTCATCTTTTCTTGTTTTTTTCTAAACTACCATAGAATTTATTTTAATACACTGTTTACTATTCTTCATTTCATGCATCTCAGAAAATTGTTTTTTGACCTTCATTGGCTCTTTAACTGACTATTTTTTTTTATTCCAGTGCAGGAGCATGGCGGACGAGCTCAGCTGACATGGAAGTAGCCATGCCTGGGCCCCTGGCCCTGGACTGCGAGGACATGTTCAAGGAGATCACCAAAAAGCTTTACGGAGAAGAAGGAGCGCTGGACTTCCCTGACAGGGTTGACCACGAAGAGGGCTCCATGCTGAAGCCCGAAGACCACATCACCGCTTTTGGCTTAGCAGCTCTCATGCAGAACGGCTTCCCTCCACCTGGCATTCTGCATGCCAATTTTCAACCAAAGACCAACCCCGCCGCTGAAGATAAGTGGACTCCTAGCGATGAGGCGCTTCAGTGGACGGCCTCGCGCATCGCCAGTTACAACCCCGCGCAGAAACTCTTCAAATGCGTGGACTGCGAATGCGTCGGCTTTCTGTCGAGGATAGCGGAGCACTGGCTGGGAACCCATTCCAACGCTCGCGTTTTCCAATGTCCTCAGTGCGCCTACGGCAGCGCCTGGGCGAGATGCGTCCGTCTCCATCTGGTGCGCGAACACAACATGCCAGACGACCGGGGAACTGACACTCTAGTCAAGAACAACCCCGTGCTCGATGAAGTTACCAAATACCTCCAGAGACTGAAAGTTAAAGTAGACAGTATGTCTCCACCACCAGCCCCCGCGGCAGTGGGGCGCGCCCCCTCGGGTTCCCCTCCTGCAGGACCTCCGGGCCCACCTGCCGTACCGGGAGCCGCCAAGAGGTACGGCTGTCCAGCCTGCCCTTACGCTACAGACCGCCGTGACCTCTTCACCAGACACGAAAACATACATAGAGACGAAAAACCCTTCGAATGTTACGTTTGTCAGAAACAATTTAACCGTGCCGACCATGTCAAAAAACACTTTTTAAGAATGCATCGTGATCATCCTTATGATTTAAATAGAATAAGAAGACAAATTCCGAAAACATCTCCCGGTCAATATTATCCTAAAGTGAACACCGAAATGGCCCCGCAACAACAACAGAATCAAGGAGAGCAGTCGTACGTGCCGAGAGTCCAACACGTCAAAACTGAACACAACATGCAGCACCAGGTCAAGGCAGAGCACGACGGAAATCCCAAACACGCAGGAAGTAAGAAGAAGGGAGATAAGAGATATTCCTGCTGCTACTGCCCCTGGTCAGGAGTGGACAATTGGTGTCTGAAGAGGCATCTCAATACTCATCTGAAACCTTTTGTGTGCGCCCTTTGTGATTACAAGGCCGCACGCTCAGAAAGGCTTTCCACCCACGTCTCTAAAGTACATAATAAGAAAGCATGCGGAAAATGCTCTTTCTTGGCAGAAGATCAAGCACAGCTTGCGCTGCATATGCAGGAACAGCAGTGAGTCCAATTTATTTACTATCATTCATTAAATTATACCTCATTATGTAAAGTAGGTAACAAAGCTAATATATTTGTACATTCTTTCAGTCACGTGGAGAATCGCAGCATTAAAGTACCGAACACGATGGTACGAGCAGGCTACAGCGGGGCGCCGGTGACACCCGTGATGCCGGCATTTGGGTAATAGACACCACCATTTCAAAGAAGCATGCTACGCTTAGCAAGGGAATTCCTCGGTGTTGGTGTCATCTTCTGTTCATTTCATCTCATCTTCTCTTAACATTTTAACACATCATCCTCATCATTTCCAACCTTTCCTTAGTTTAAGCTTTACTAATTTATTTATTACTGAGTTTATACAATTTCTGTGAGATCAGGGAACTAATCTAAACAATACTAAAACATTAACCCAGCACGACAAATTTAGCCAGGGACCATATATGACTCACTCCTCGCCAGAGGTAGGGTGATATTAATTTTCTGATAAAGTTCTTTTCCGTTGTCAGCCCCTCGAGTGATGGAAGCTCCCTGGAACCTGTGAGGGCCCCCTGGAGGCAGCCCCGCCAACAGGGAGCCGCGCGCCTCTTCAACTACATGGAGGCGTCGGATGGCTCGGACCAGGATGACTTCTCGGCCGGCCGCGGCCACCCGGGCTACCCGCACGCGCACGAGAGGAACGTCCAGGATTTTCCTAAAGCGGGGGATGTCGGCAACTCGGCTGAAGATGCTGGCGAGCGCGACTCTACCGCGGCTCACGGAGCGACAGTCACATCTCCCGCTGAAATCCCTAAACATTCGACCGAAAGGAAGAAGAAACTTCCTAAAACTAAAAAGTCACACAACAAAGAAAATAAAAAGTCTGGCTTCGTGTGCAACGTTTGTTCACTATCGTACAAAACTGCCGGTTTGCTGACGACGCATCAAAAGCTACACATCACCACCAGTACGCTGAGATCTCCCTTGATCGCAGCCAACGGAGCATCCCCGCAATTCCAGTTCGACAACACCCCCGCTCCTGCGCTGGAGACTTCCCTGTCTTCCCAGCAAACCTGGGAAAGTGACGAGGAGAGGCATCTCAACAGAAGATCGAGGAAACAGAGCCAACCAAAGAGAGTAATCCTGATAGAAGGAGTAGAGGATCTCAGCTTGATAACCCCGGATGAATCCAATCAGGAAAACGCGAGCGTGGAATGCCTATCGGTTCAAATCAAACATGAAACCCACGGCCCAGCCCAAAATCCTGTCAAGCATGTGAATACAATTATTTCCAAGATAAGAACAGATAACCCTGAAAAGATCGAACTTTGCGACTCTTCATCTCAATGCTCTTCGAACGCTGACTTGTACGATCTGCCTAGAATCGTTGCGGATCTAAAATGCAGGAAAATAAATATGCGCAAGAAGCGGAATTCTCGCAATCGTGACATGGTTGCCAAGTTGTTGCTGAAGAAGCTCAGAAACAAAACTCCCTACATTATATTTAGGTGCAAACGATGCCGACTCAAATTCAACAACAAATACGAAATTTACCTTCATAACAATTATTGTAAAAAGAAAAGATTTAAATGACTATTGATCATACATTCGTGTATAGTCTAAAAATCAGTGCCTACATAAAAAAATAGATGTTCTTGCATAGTGTATCTGTCGTTATTTTTCTGGTTCTCTTGTCGATGTACCCAGTGTGGGATTTAGTTACAAATAAAGATCTAACTTTGATTGCATATGAGGAGAATACTGTATTAAAAATGATTATTATTTATTTGTGTATTGTTTAAAGAGTACATAAAGATGTTATTGAACTAAAGTACTGTATGTTTAAACCTGTGTATATTTTTAGTTTGATAAATTTAAGTAATTAGTAGAATATTTTTGTTATAATTTCGTTGCATCTGTAACTTAATGATGTTATTTCATTTTAAAGACATTTTTATTGTATTTAAGTTAGTTTTCATAAAATAGTGTATCAGACAAAATAAACACATTTGATTTTATAAATTGATCGTTTTCTTTGCAATAATATAATAGCTCACGAAGCAATATTTCATACTATCAGGAAGGATGATCATTACAAAAAATATTATTTTATTGTTTTTGTGTTTAATTCGTAGAACTCCGTTTGTTTAGTACCTCACTCCTAATTAACATGGTTATTACAAAGTTCTGGAAGAATCTTGGGGGCCTTAACATTAAAATCTGTTTCCCACTTTAATGGTTATCTAATAAATTGTGACAGGTTTGGATGAATTGTTTTATAATGTCGTGAATCGTGAATAGGTTGGTACCATATATTTGTTGATACTCCTGTTCTTAAAAAGGAATCACATTGCTTAGGTTTCTTGAAAATACTAAAGAAGTGGTTAAGGGATAATTTTTCTTTATGTGGGGTGGGCCATAAACATTTGCACTTTTGAAATAATCGTGAAAAAATAGGATTATATTTAAATAAATGATTATTGATAAGAAAAAAATATGCTGGAAAATCATTTCGTCAAAATGGCCGCCATCTCGCCGCTGGCATTCCTCAAATCAGGTCCTTAGATTTTCAAAAAAAAATTCGTCACAAATCTCAAGGTATGTTGACCATTTGTTGATGGATGTTCTTCTTTAATTGGAGTATAGTCGCTGGTTTATTTACGTAGACTCGACTTGTAAGATAATATATGTATATACACAAATATAGCCCACAAAAATCAGCTGGGGTTAGATTCGGGCTGCGGGGAGGCCATGGAATATCTTCTCTGCGCGAGATCAGTTTGTTAGGGAAAATTTCTTTAACCAATTTCTTTTGCTCCATGGCCGCCCTGTTTGTTTTCCTGCCGGTTTCTTTGAAATTTTTAAATCATGATTTAATTAAATTAACACTTGGGCACTGATTAATACTCTGTAATTGGTGATGCGAACGAAATAGGCGGCGTTCATCATTGTTTTGTAAAACAGAACAGAATCATTGTTGACCAAAATCATTGTTTTTGTAAAAAATGTTTTACCCCGAAAGCGCGTTGCTCTCCCACAAAGCGGTCCATTGTGACTAAATTTCTAAGAAGCGAGGAGCCCCGCATAAGTGACCCCGTCCTCCTCCCCCGTTCGGAATCCCCACTAGCACGATTACAAAAGTGCTAATGTTTATGGCCCATCATAATTTGATTATTATATTATTTCGTTAATCTTTAGTTATTCTAGTCAATTTAATCTGTAACTATAACCCTTTCTTTCTATTATATGCAAAGGCTCGTAGTTGCCAGTGGGAAGTGATTTTTTCTCAAAGAGAGTTTTCTTGATTGAATGAATGTATGATTTATGTTGAATCTTGTAGGTAGAAATTAACCCGTTTTCCGACAACCGATCAAGCAAAAACTCTGCAAATGGATGCGTTGTCGATAACACTTAATTTTATCAACTTTTGGTGCCAAACGCCACAAACACGCGGGCATACAAACATTTTTCTGAAATTCGAAGAAATTAAAGCACTTAATATACATACATACGAAATAAATATCGGCCTTACCCTTTGTTTCTCTTATCTGTGGGCATTACCAACTTGCGATTTGATTCTGATCACTGGGTAGGAAGCTTCAAATCTCAGTAAAACCAAAAAAAAAAAGTTTTAAAGAATATTTGAAAGTAGACATAGGTGCATACGAAATAAATATCTGCCTTACCCTTTGTTTCTCTTATCTGTGGGCCTTACCAACTTGCGATTTGATTCTGATCACTGGGTAGGAAGCTTCAAATCTCAGTCAAACCAAAAAAAAAAGTTTTGAAAGATATTTGAAAGTAGACGTATTACATTAAAATAATCTTCCCGTAAGATTTTTTTAAATTATTGTGGAATTGTAATAACGCGTAAAGTATGCTCTCGGAATCTAGTTGGAAGTGGCAACTGTGAAACGTGAAACTGTTGTTCAAGTTTAAAAGTGGCTTTGAACGCTGATATGACTGTCGCAGTAATAAAATATTTAAAAAATACTTGCAGAACTTGTGTTACTTAGAATATTAGTGGTCATGTAAGTAAAATGCTTTCGAAACAAATAAAAATTATTAAATCTCTTATTTATTTATAACACAACTGTTTAAGAATATTGAAGAACAAAAATTGAATCGTAATAATAGATTTTAATAGTAAAAATATCATAAAATAATAATAGATAAGTAGTAAATATAAAAATTCAAAATCAATCATTTTAAACACATGTAGTATTTCGAAAGATCTTTTAAATATTTATATTGAGGAATCAGTAGGTTTTATCGGTCCAATTAAGAGTTCTACCGAGCCGAACCCTCTGATATGAAAATATCTGGAGTCGGTGAATTATTTTCCTATTTGGTCTCTAGTAGGTTGACATGTTGCTCTTATACTGTTTTGTATTTATTATACTTATACATGTATAGTGCACTTGCGTAGGGTGTATTGACTAGATGATTATTTGTGGAAAAGTGTGTGGAAGGGTTTAGTTTTTCCTGAGGGGAAGATTTAACCCGGACATAAAATCACAAATAATGACAATCTAACAGTAAAAATAAATAATATTAATGAGGAAGGACAAACATTTTTTTAGCAAATAAATGTTATGCATAGATGTAAACCAACAACCAATGTTGTGCTGGTCTGAGTTAACTGATTTTTCTGTAAAATTGGAGTTACACCAGTATTATTCTAAGTAACACATTTAATAATAACATTATTAATTTTGATTTAATAAAAAAATATGTAATAAATAATAAAATGTTGATCAACAACCACAAAATTTATTAAGATTCTACATTTACGATTTTCAAATTTGCCAAAGTAGTTCTTACTTATAAATCTTATATAACTAAAACCAAATACCCTATAAAACTAAGCAATTACCCTACAGGGTAAAACAAAGCTAATTAAAAATCTATTATCATTCTTAATTCAAAATTTGTCAAACGTGAGCGTTAAAAAAGATGGCATCTATTTATTTCCTTGTGCCTGATGTGGATCTTTATTTGGAAAAAATACAGAATGCTTCAGAGTAAGTAGAGCACCATGGTGAAAAAATGGTCTATCAAAATATTTATAATCATTAAGGGCATTCTTTTAAAGTACTCAAACATTCGTATTCATATGACGTAATACGTAAAAAGATGAGATTCAAATATTTTTTCAGCGAACTTGGACATACTTCTTGCATTGAATTCCGCTCAGCCAGAACTATCCAGTGTTATGTAAGAAGATTTATAGTTCAACGTTATATAAAAAAGTTAAACTCATCTGCTATAGTAATTCAGAGATGGTACCGAGGTTGGCGCGGAAGGGTTCTCTACCGTCAAATGTTAAAAGAAAGTGTCGAAGAAATGTACCAAAGGCATTACAACAAAATGGCTAGCATTATACAAAGGACATGGCACGGGTATCTTTCGCGTAGGGATATATTTTCCTATTACGCCCTCAAAGCTTGGATTCGTAAAGTCCAGGATAAGAACTGCGAAGTTTTGTCGACTATCAAGGCAAATGAAGATGAACTTAAGAAGCAGAGACTGAAGGAGTTTGAGGTGGAAGCAAGAAAGTGGGTCGTTTTTATTCTGGCAAAGCTGCACCACCTTCTTCGTACAAAGGCTGTTTCGGGAGTTTGTTCTAAAAAGTATTCAACGTAAGTACTTGTATAATGTATTATATTATCGCGAGGAGTATGTACGGATATTTAGGTGCATAAAGCACGAATTTGAAGGAAAGAACCAAAATAAGACTGGGCATTTGCTGAGACGCAGGCAGCGCAGAGCAGAAATCGGTGACCTCGGTGACCACCATATGCTGCTACGCGGGTGACACAGCTTAGTTCGGCTTGTACAGGCTTGTACCTGCTTGGATTGGGCAATGGACGTTTGTGAGAATGTCGAGTTCCGAGTCTGATTCTTTGAGATTAATAATTTTCCATTGATTTACAGTCTTTCAAATACCCGACGGGAGGTGACACCCGACCGTGGAAAAAAAATACGAAGGATATTGTGACAAAGAATATTGCATCCGGCGTTGTTTATATTTGTGTGCCTGACGGTCTTTTTATACACGAAAGTAGCCTATTTCTGAAACTCACTGGCCATCCCCCCCCCCCCCCACCAAGACGGACCAATTTTCTAAACATTTGTGAAGTCGAAATTGGGAAATTGGGGGGGGGGGTGACACCACGTTATCCGCGTGACACCACGTTATCCGCCCCGGGTGCCACATATCCCTCATCAGGGCAGATGTGAAGGTTGGCATTGATCGTGTTGCCTGAACAAGGTTTCGATAAGGTCCAAGCACGTCTTATTTAAAGAAAATCTTGTATTATTTATTTGTGTGGCGACTGAAGAAAATCATTTAGTACGTGTTTCACAGAATTTGAACAATTCATCAAATGTGAAAGTTAATAATCAAGTTCTGTTATTATGCAAATACTGTGAAATAACCGGTCTATGATGAAATAATAATAAAACTTGAAAAGAATTTTCACATAGCTTGAATTTTAACTTTGAAATATGATGAATTGTTCAAATTCTGAAAAAACCGTCATTAGTTATGCTTTTCGAAAAATTCAATTCTTTGACTTGAGTTGACAAGTCTCGATTTAATGAAAGTATAAATGACAAGGAATCTTGGAAGTGGAAATTAACACACTTCCCGCCATCCGTTCGAGCTGAAACTCATTCAATGATGACAATGCATAATCGACATTCTAGACAAAGTAGAACGGTATCCGTAGTTATTAATAGAGAGTTGATTGAGGAACAGAAATACATTATTTTGGAATCTAGTTCATGAAGTGATGTTGGATGTTGAACTGGATTAATTGCAACAAAGAAGGTGAGCCAATAATACTGTTGACCATCTTTAAAACGCAAATAAAAGTCTCTTCCACATTTTCCTAAAGACGAAACGTACTTTGTCCAATATCATCGGTTCCATGCCAACTCAAAATGAAACCAACTCATAAACACTTCAGAAAGGTCATTAAAAGCTATGAAAAAATAATTTTAAAATGGCCGGTAACCCTAACCTAACTTAACCTATTTAACCATTTTTTTTTTACTATCACTCTTAATGACCTTTCTGAAGTGCTTCTGAGATGGTTTCAATCTGAGTTGGCCGGTCACCCTATCATTCACATGTGTGTGATCAGCGCCGGATCTGCCATACGTTCAAAAACGTGCAAAAACCTGGCGCCAACTCCGAAGGGGCGCCGTGAGAAAATAAATATTGTATTAAAATTTAGTTATAATATTCCCTGAATCGTTTAAAAATTACCCAAAGTAGGAAATAATTATTACGCTCTAGCAACACTTTCCAAAGAAACAGAATGCGCACGCATCAGGTTGGTATCAACGGCTTACGAATTTATAGTCAGTTACAGAATTTTTTTACAAATTCCATATATTTAGTTTACGTAAGATCTATTTTTCCATATATCTTTTACCGTCTTTTACGACGAATAGGTGCGCTCCAAATTCAATAACCAATCACAGCGCGGTATTTTTGTTCGTAAGCCGTTGATACCATACGTCAGTGTTGAGTATTTGTTCGCTCAACACAGGGGAAATGCAACGTACAAATTTGAGGTTATATTCTTATTATCACTGCTCATTCTCATTGTCTCTCGTCGGGACTGCCTGTTTGCTAGTCAGAAGCTGTAGATGCTATTCTTGTGTTGTACGTTGCCATGAGAACGTATTTGTATTTGCTTTTTCTAATATTCGTGTAGGGTATATAGGCAGTAAATCTCAAGAATGTCTAATGGACCTAGTTCAGCAAAACCACCCGCATTGTCTCGTAACCTATATTTTAAATCATGGTACGGGCACATACCAACAATTCGTTGTATTATTTTAAAGCATAACTTGCAAAGAGTTTTTCCTAAAATAATTAAAATAACACCATAATTTATGTTTACCCAATAGATTCAGAGAGTATGGGGCTCCTGGCGATCCTCCCTTTAAAAAAAAACGAGTGTGAGAGCTACCGCCAGGTCACTTAGAAAAGTTACACCCTTTATATGTCTTGATTTTATTTGATAAATTAGTGTAAAAAAAATAACAATTACATAAAAAAAAAAAAAATTGGGGTGAACGAATTTTTAATCAAAATAGAAATGTAGGGGGGGGGGCGCCATCGGTACCTACTGCACAGGGCGCCAGATTTCGTAGATCCGGCCCTGTGTGTGATATATTCTTCTTACATCTTTTTCTTCGCTCTACATGCCCAAACCATCTGAGCGTCCATTTCCTAATCTTATTCATTACGCTTTCGTAGGCCTTGCATTACTTGCGAATCTCCACACGAATTTCTCACGTAATCATACATGGCCTCAGGGATCTCATTTCTCCAGCATTCTGTCTACTTTTATCCGACTCCAGATACTAATATCTACAGCCTGTACGTCTGACGAATATCTACAGCTCATATGTTGAACTAATATCTACGAACTTCAGAGTGTTGATTAATATCTACAGAGCGTAGGTTGAACTAATATCTACAGAGCGTAGGTTGGACTAATCAGCTAAATGTGTCTAATAGTCCGATATTACGAATTTTTACATACACACTTACATAAATTAAGTTTTTTAAACTGCATACGCAATATTACATTATTCCAATATGCTACACATAATTGCAAATCCAACCTCTGCCAGTGCTGTAGATATTCGTCAACACTTTGATTCTCATAGATATTAGTCAACAGTTTGTGCTGTAGATATTCGTCAACACTTTGGTTTTCATAGATATTAGTTCGATTTTTTCAGTTTTTGGAATTCCTGTAGATATTAGTAGACGCCTCCCTTTTATCCTTCCTCCGCCTCATCGTGCATCTCCACATTTCTAACACAGTCATACATGGTTTTAATAATAATAATAATAATAATAATTGGCTAATTTATGTAGCGCCGTTTTCGTGGAAAATCACCTCAAGGGCGCTGAGCTTTACCACACGTACGCCTCAGGGATTTCATTTTTACAGCATTCTGTCTTCTTTGATCCTTCCTCTGCCAGCCTCACTACCATGCCTTACCGTCATACATCAGTGTAGGTAGGTAGGTACTCCATTGTGGACTGCTAGCTTCGCTTCTTTGGACAGTTTTTTGTTAGCACCAACCGTGTTCTGTCCTCCATTAACCTGCATTTTCCATTCTTTCGATATCGACACTAGCATTATTCAATATATCGGCACACCACACCTAAACGGTAAAGGTAATGCGAAAATAAAGTTTCTCGTTAAAGTATTGCAGCTAACATTACGGCATCAGTAAGATTTTATTCACTTAGGTTCTTTATTAACCCTTTGTTTTTTTCCAGAGAGTTGTCGGATTTCGAGAAATTATTAAAAACCCTTCGGTATAAAAAATACATGGGGTATCTACGAAAGTGCTACAAACAAATTGTCAAGACTCAAAAACCGCCAGTAAACAGTGGGGACTATCTACCGGTGATAGGACACAAAGACTTGTATTGGTACTTAAGTGAAGAGGATGTAGAACATATGATTGGAGTAGGAAAAGAACTAAAAGATGCAAAGATGCAACAGAATTATGTAAATCACCCCAAAGAATTTAAAACACTTACAAAACTTACTTGCAAGGAAAGAAAGGAAAGAGAATGGCGAGTCACATCGGTTTTTGGCGGCAAATACGAGGAAGGGCCAAAACCGGGAATCGAAAGGGGAAGTCAACATGATCTCGATATATCCACCACCAAATTTTATAATTACAAAAATCCCGTCGTGTCTGGATCCACCTTGAACTATATCGATTATAATATAAATGTTTTGTTAAATAAAAAATGTACCCTTTTGAAAGAAAAATAAAACTTTTTTAATATATTTGGTCTATGGTTGACTGTTTTATGAGGGGGGAGTGGTCCTTGAAGATAGGTACTATCTTAACTTACATATAGTTAATACTGGTTTAACAGAAATGGTTCCTGTGGATGATGAATATTCTGAAAATTTTATATCGATTTCACCAAGTAATTTTATTTTATTCTATTGACACTATTATTCTTTTTTTAAATATGGTGCTGATTTCGAACACCAGATTTATATACTTTGCAGCATTTTTTAAAGGACGATCTTGAGATTCTTGAGCAAGATCTATTACACATTGGAAAAGCTTATTATGATATAGGCACACTGAACCCCAGATTCCTACCCACCCCTTAAACCCTTTTCCTTCCCAGAACTCTCCTCTCCTTCCTTTCCTTAAAAAAATCCTCCACACAGACCAAGGCACACTGAACCCCAGATTCCTACCCACCCCTTAAACCCTTTTCCTTCCCAGAACTCTCCTCTCCTTCCTTTCCTTAAAAAAACCCTCCACACAGCATCCCCAAAGATGACATAGGCCCTGAGGGAAATTGTTTTCCTCAGGGCCTCCTGTGTGGAGCTCATGTAAAAAAAAAAAGGCTGATGTTTCAAAATCCGCAATAAAAATAAATTTAAAAAGCTCTGTTGAGGTGACAAGTGACTACACTCCTTTTGTGTATTTTTATTACTGGCAGCATTTCACCACTGCAGTTGATTTGCGGGTTCCACGACTAAACAGAACATGACAGAACAGAACATGATAACTATGAGAACAGTTATAAATCAGATTCCAATACTAAATAGAACATGTTAAACAAAATTTGACTGAACTGAACACGACTGAGAACAACTATATGTGTAAGAAAACACGACTTGCGGGGCAGTACATGTCCTTATATTTTTTATCTACAGTTATAGGTAATATTGCTTACGAATAATACAGTTTACGTACGTGTTTCTTTTTAAATATAATATGTGCACTCAGTGGCGTAGCTAGGTAACCAAGGGCCCTGGGGCAAATTAAAAAATGGGGCCCCACTGCCATGATTAGGTTTTATCAAATAAAAATATGAAATATACAAATACTTTAAAAATGCTAAGCTACTTAAGCTTTTTTTGTGCACTGCAGGGCAGGTAATAAAAATATTAAACAGTAACAACATAAATTACAATTAATACTTGGTGTAGGTTTGGCTAATAAAACGAAATGTTAGAATTTGAAATTATAACACTTTTGTACTTTCTTCCACTAATTTATATTTCACCAGGACCGGTTTCATCCTATTACGGACATTTTCAAACTGGTAGTTGAAATTCTTATGCTACGGTATTTATACACAAATGATATACGCAAATGATATGTATACACAAATGATATCATCATCACTATTGGCTCTACAACCCCTGGTGGGTCTTGGCCTCCTCAAGAGTCTTCCTCCACTCATCTCGGTTTTGAGCCAGCTCTCTCCAGTTTTGAAGCTCCATGATAGATATGTCTTTCAGGACGTTGTCGCTCCATCTTAGTCTTGGTCTTCCCAGCCTTCGCCCTATTACACAAATGATATATATGACAAATACTGAAAATGTCCGTAATAGGATGAAACCGGTCCTGGTGAAATATAAATTAGTGGAAGAAAGTACAAAAGTGTTTTAATTTCAAATTCTAATACAATGGAATTCCACCACGAATTATCAGTGCAAAAACTAGACTCATTAAAACGAAATAGAGAAGATTCAAGGGTTTATTATATAAAGGTCGGGCCTACCAACTGACTAAATAACAATTACATTTACAATTTTTTCCTAGCTTTAGTTTTCGCAAAAGTATCAATGACTTCGTTGGCTTGATGCGGTTTTGTTTTCAATTGCTATTAGCGATAAATGTCGGAGTCGAGTTTGGCCCATTTTATTTCTAAAATAATTTTTTATTATTTTTAATTTGCTAAATGACCTTTCAGCTGCTGCAGAAGTGACAGGAATTGTAAAGAATAATAACATTGCTGTAAATACTTCCGTTAGGTCGCATTCTAGCACTCCATATTTGCTCATTATTTCCTTACATAATTGGTGAACAGTCCATGCTTGAGTTAGTTGAGGTAAAACTAGATGGTAAATATTAATAAATTGAAGTGAAAAACTAGGGCCTATTATATCTGAATATTTTCTTTGGAATTCGTCACACTTTTGTAATAAAGTTGCTTCATCAACATGTAATAAAAATGTTGGTGTTAGAAAATGGAATATATGACACACTGCACTCATACCAATAAAACGTGTATCTTATTGAGATATTACTATGTCTAGTACATTATTGAAAATCTCAATTTTAAATATTTTTTCTCGGTTTGGAAATCGGTGATCAGCAGCTAATTCATCAAAATGTTTTTTAACTTTTCTTTACCAACCTGTCATATTTATTTAGAAAATGGAGAAATTTCCAAAGGTTCAGTTCGATCGAGATTTCTGGTAAGGATTCGAGGGCCCCCTGAGCTTGAGGGCCCCGGGGCACTGCCCCGCGTAGCCCCTAGGTAGCTACGCGCCTGTGTGCACTATTTCAATGCTGAGTAATGTTACTACAAAGTACAAAAAGGTGTTTACTCTGACATAATACCTAATATATGATGCCTACAGATATCAAAAAAAGATATGATTCCGCATTCCAATTGTAAATAACGACGGTGATTTCACTGTATTAGATGTGGATGATAACTGTCAAACAAGTCGTTTCAGTGTTATCTAATATCGTTGTGCTGATTTATTTATTTATAACTATTCTCATTTTTTGTGATCTTTTCTGTCATGTTCTGTTCATTCACGTTTTATTTATTCATTTTCTATTTAGTCATGGAACCCGTTGCTCTGATTTATAACTGTTCTTATTTATCACTATTTTCATTTGTTATGTTCTGTTTAATCATGTTTTGTTTAATCATGTTCTGTTTAATCATGTTCTGTTTAATCATGTTCTGTTTGATCCGGATACCGATTTGCGAATGAGATTATAGATCTTTTGATAGTATAATCACCTTGTCAGTGTGTGTCAGTTGAAACCAGAAACGTCAATGATTTTTATTTATTATCTATGGTAGCTTAGCAGTAGTTGTCAAATTTGAAACGTCAAAAAATTACTTGTTTTCGATATAATATTGTTTTTAATTTATATTGTTAGCAGTTATTCGTTGCTCAAACACATTTCGTTTAAAGAACAGAACTTCCCTGTTAAAGAAGATTAAAAATATATTTTTTATAAATAAAATGAACTGAGATGGATTTTAGCGCTCTGAATCCTCTCAGCACCAATGTCGTGAGCCTGGCAGCGGGGAAAAATGATATTGTCACCTTAAGGCACCTTCTGGATTCTGGGAAAAACCCTAATTGTAATGACAATCGGGGCTGGACATCTTTACACGTATCAGCTGCCAATGATGCATTCGACGCAGTGCAAGTCCTTTTGGATTTCCCAACCACAATAGCTCTTGCTGAAACCTTCGAGGGGCACACCGCACTATATTTGGCATGTAGGAACAAATGCTCAATGAGAACCATTAACTTGCTGTTGCAACATGGAGAGAATGTCGCAGAATATGCTAGTAACGAAATGGTTTCACCTTTACATGTTGTATGCTGTCAGGGCCGCATGGACGCTGCTGAAGCTTTAATAGCTGCAGGATCCTTAATTAACCTCCAGGATTACGATGGTGATAGCCCGCTGCACGAAGCGGCACGCAGAGGTCATGCAGAGTTATCATCAGCCCTTCTTCACGCTGGAGCTGACCCTAGCTTGCGTAATACTTACGGATTATCTCCATTCCTTTTGTCATGTTTCCGTGGCGCTATTGACTGCGTGCAAGCCATATTTCCATTTGTGTTAGATGTGAATGAGTGTGCACATGACGGCAACACCGGACTGATATTAGCTGCACAACGAGGAGCTCTAGAAGTAGCCATGTTTCTGCTGGAGAATAATGCTAATCCTGATCTGGAAAATGACGATGGAGACCTCCCTCTTTACATGGCTCTCGTCAGTGGGCACGCTCAACTATTCAAGCTACTCCTCCCTGTTACAAATATGCAAAAGATGAAAAGAGATCTCATGAACTTAGCCTGCAAGCCTTTATACTTTTCAATGGATATCCTAACCACACTTCTTGAATCAGACCTCGGCCCAGCTTTTTTCAATAATTATGAGAGATTCTATGTTACGCTAGAGAAGATATTTGATTTCAGACCTGAGTATGTTGTGAATCCACCATTTTGCTCAATATTGAATGTGATTGAATACATTTATAAGTCATCGAAGGATCTGTGCCAAACTTTAGTTTTCCTGTTGCTTACAAAGGGGGTTAATGTGAATCCTCTTTATAAGAGAGAATGTCCTCCATTAGTTTATTTGCATTACACGGAGCACGTCCACTGCCACTCTCAGGTAAATTTTAGATCTATTAGAATAATCTTTCATTATGTGTTAATGCTCAATACATGTAAATAATGCTCTTTTCTCTACTCCACACTTATTGGTTTCAAAATCTGCTATTTCGAGTCTTTGCCATGTCAGTTAGAAGTGAATATTACATGCACCATCATCATTCAACCCTTGGAGAGTCCTATCTAATCTCTAGAAAATCCTAATTATAAATAATATTTCAAAAGAAAATAAATAATATTTATTAGCTGATTATGTATTAATTTTATCGGGTAAATTATATTATTTTTTATTGATTTTATTAGTTGATTGCATATTTTATTTATGAATTATGCACACATAAATATGTAGAGAATTCAAGAATTGCCATTTGCATTGGTAGATTGACTAAATAATAAAATTATTAACTGAAAATATATAAAATTTCACCATATCTCCATGATTACAATACATAGCATTGATATTTTATTCCAGGTGATAGATATTTTAATTAGCCAAGACTGTGATGTAGATTACTCCACGATGAAGGCAAACGAATCAGATCTAATAGTGCCCGATGCGATCATAGCTTCCATCACTTCCGGGGGATACACGCTTCCTATCCTCCTGACATACTCATTGAAGTTAGAACCAGAGCAGCTTGTAGAGAAACTCACCGAGTATAACTTTATTGGGCAGAGAATATCTGCAGAGGTAACTTTTCATTTTATTGCCTATGTTTTAAAAAATTTGATAAGATCTATTTACAAAAGTACTTTCCTTAGTAATTTATGACTCGCTATCAAACGGCGTAGGATAGATCTGATGATATATTTTTTTTTTATAAAATGGGGACGGTTTACATAGATCTGGTGAGCAATCAGCTCATTGTGCTATCTCCCATTTTACCTCATTCCTTTGACAGTTTGGGAAACGGCTATGGGAATCACCGCCCCGGGAACTATTTATTGAATAATCATCACCCTACTATATGTCACCACAAGTGGTTCGCTATGTTTGGTGATTTACAAGGGGTGCCCGGGTTCATGGGGAGAGGTTTGTCTAGGTCTTGTTGGCGAATGCGCTTGCTCACTTGCTGCGTGGCAGGCCAGATCGGAAAAGACTGGTTGAGGGAGACCTAACCTAGACCTCTCCAGCCGGACTATCTCATCATATCGCCTTGCACTGCAGCGGGAGGGATGGATTCATACGTTTGTCACTCCTGGACACATTGACCCCCTAGATTCCTATCCACCCCTCGTACATTTTTCCTTCCCAGAACTTCCTCTCCTTCCTTTCCCTAAAAAGACAGTCCACACAGCATCCCCAAAGATGACGTAGGCTCTGAGTGTTTTATGTTTTTCTCTTCTCTTTCTCCATTTTGTTTTATTGTTTAATTATATATATTTTTTATATTTATTTTAACCTATCTTCTGTTTGTTTATATCTTTCTATATGTTTACACTTTGTACAAAATAACTTCGAAAATCTATCCCGCAATCCCGTGAGATTTGAAAAAGGTGTGAGATGTGCAAACCGTAATCACAACAGTTTTTTTTTTATCAACGCCTTCTCTTATTTTTCAGGTGATGCTGAGAATACTGCCGATGTGCTGTCTCTCCCCAAAAGTATTAGAAGCCCTTCGCAAGCAGCTCGTAGTCTACCTTCACACCGAACTGGACTCCGGATCCACAGAGTTATCGGATCTGCTAATGCTCAAAGTGCCCCCCCTCAAACATTTAACTAGGAAAGTTATCAGGAGTAGATTAAGACCTAATGCACCCACAACGAAGCAATTCCTATGGGTGTTGAAGGAATTACCTTTACCAGTTATGTTAAAATTATATTTGAGATATTTATGAAAGTTATATTAGTGAAATAAATCATCTGCTTATGCACACTTCAAGAATTTTATTTAATCATTTTATAAATATTATTTCTAAATAACCACTCCCTTTACTTTTTGTGGTAATTTTTTTTTTGTTGTCCCTCTCTAAATAAATATCTCTTTTTTCAAGCATTCCATATAATTCTGAAATTTTGCAAATTTAAATAAAATTAATATATAAAGCCGGTCAGTGGCTGAATGGGCATCGCGTTTGGGCCCCACCTGGGCGTCGCGTGTTCGATTCATCGGCTGGCTAAGTCCTCCATCACGACACATGCAACATTTTTCCACTTAGTGTTGTGATAGGAGATTTTAAAACATTGTTGTGTTATTCGTAACCTGGGAATGTTTGTCTTTCTTTTAAAAATAAAAAAAATTCACCTCTCCTTTCTCTGTAATTTTAAATGATGGCCTAGATCCTAGAACACCCTTGAAGGTGAAAGTCAGAAATAATTGAAAAAAAAATAATGTATGCTTGTTTACGAGGAAGGAGTGATTATGAAAGCTGTCAGCGATATGCCCATTGTGGTAAGCACGGCGTGTGCAAGGCAGTATGCAATGAATATAAAACAATTAAATTAAATTAAATATCTGGGACACATTATTACTGAAGACCTCTCGGATGATGGTGATATTGAACGACAGCGGAGAAGTATCAGTATACTGTCTAATATGATTGCCCGAAGATTCTTCAAATGCAGTAACAATGTAAAAAAAACATTGTTCAATGCATTTTGCACTAACCTATATACATGTGAAACATGGTGTCACTACCGTACCAGCTCAATAGAACGACTCCGGATCCAATATAATGATGCTTGCAGAATTATATTTGGATACAGAAGATATAGCAGCGCATCTTCAATGTTTACGGAGCTAGGACTACACGCCGGTCTGATGAGACACCGGGTCACTGGAGCCAGGATGCGGCTAATGGCTTCCGATAACACAGTGATAATCGCAGCCTTCCAGCACCAAGCGCCACTCTTGAGCGAGCGCTGGGCCCGAGCTCACTCCAGACCACGTCCTACATTATAATTGATTATTTATTTTATTTCTATTATCGCTTATGTCTTTTATATTTGTTTGTTCTATTTACTTTTTTTACTTTATCTGTTGTGTAAATATGTACAACTTTATGGGACGCGTGGGATTGCACTATCCTCCCCACATCCTGGAATAAACATTATTATTATTATTTTTAAATAGGTGTACTTTTTGTGATATTTTTTCGTGATATTTTCCATTCTCTGTCTCATCAAATGCGCAAAAAGAATCATACGCTGTTATAATTATTGCATTAACAATATAAAAATAAAATTAAGTTATTACCATACAAACGGCACCATCTCTTGGGCCGGCTAGTAGCCAATTTCGGAGAATTGCGTGAGAGCCACCTAAATTTGATAGAATGATTCATCGACAACGAGTCTACCTGCCGAGTTTCAGCTCAATTGAAGCAAGGATCATACTGAGCAGACGCAACGCCACGCAACGTTCCTGTACCGTTCACACTGGCCCATAAATATACAAACCACCCACACTGGCCAGACGTACGTACGCGTCGCTGTGACCACGTGACAAGGGGTCTGTGGTTGTGCGCAGGCGCGTTTGATTTGACACATTTGACATTTATTTTTTAGGTTATGTTTATGTGATTCTCTTAGCAGATGACAGCTTTGCCATATCTTGAAAGTGAATTTGAAGATGATTTGCTACGATTATTATTGTTAAATCAATATTCTCGTAAAAAGAAAAAAAGTGAGAAGTATTTGGGTCCACAACATTAACAAACAAAGACAAATGTTTGGAGAGTTCCATACTTTAGTAAAGGAACTAGAATCTGATGACGGACGATTCTTCATGTACTTCCGTATGAGTAAAGTGGTATTTGAAGAGCTTCACAGCATAATTGAATTATTGAATATGACATAAAAAAAGAAAACACACATCTTCGAAAGTCAATTGGGACCAGAGAAAGATCTAAAGTTTGATTGACATTCATTATAGGGGTATAATATTGAAAATCATGCCATAAATGGCTGAAATTTCTTCCTAAGTTGCACTGCGTATGCAGAATCTCTATAATCCTGTAATTTGATTTTATAAATAACTTCGTGCCGTCTAAAAGCTTCAATAAACTGTTCGTCATCCATTTTTTAATAATATCTGTCAAAAAAACAACCATAGATATAGCGAAACAACGTTAGATGCTCAGATAACACCAAAAAGATGTAATGCCTCATCCGCACGTTTGCCACTTGCCGCAAACTCCAAATCTCTACAAACGTTTGGCTTGATTTCGGAATTCAAACGTGGCCATCCACACGCTTGCGAGTGCATTAGTTTGTTCTGAAGAGGCAAGCATGACGGACGTCGAGGTTGTTGCATCGGCCATAACATTTGGCTTAAGATGAAGCTATTGTAAATAATGCAAAATCATACAAAATTGAATGTTTTTGTTTTGAAAATTGGATCGCTTAAAAGTATTATAGAAGCTTCTATTAAATACTGCGTGTAGAACATATCTTGGCCCTAAAAAATATTGTCACCGTTTTTTTTAAGTCTTTTAATAAGCCTATAAAAAAATAAAATTTAAAGTCGGTAAAAAGTCCAAATTCTCCTATTTATAAACCCCTTTTCGAATATGGTTTTATTGTTTAATGTAGCAAATTCAGTTTCTTTTATAATAATCGCTAAAAAAATTGATATTTACGCCCGAAGTTCACAAAATAAAATAAAATATGCATTTTCGCGTTGTTATTTTACAATACGGCCGGCAGTAGACGAATTTGGATTTTCAAAGTGAACTCTATGCCGTCCACCGAAGGGCTACATAACTAGTCACGCCCGTTTTTTTTTTATCTGTTCGCCCCTAAACGTTAGGCTCCGCGTCGCTTTGTTCCGTGAAATCAATTTTAAAATTATGTTTTAATACAATTAAAAAATGCGAAAAAATGAGTTAATGTTTTTACAGGCCTTTACGAAATCAACCTGTAAAAAAAATCTCAAATACCTTTTCCAACCTTTCCAAAGGCTTTTTTCTCGAGTATTTTTAAACTCCTCCCACAAAAGGGCGTAAATTCTTCGATTTTTGCTTGGACTATATAGGATCGCCTTAAGTTATTTTTATTATAAATACAAGAAAATAAGTGGAAGAAACGAATACGTTCTTCTTTCTTTTTTGGATGTTTTCTGAATATAAAAATTTCCTTCTTGGCTTTCAGCTCCTTTACTAGTTTCTTCCAAAAGTTACTAACGCGACTCCATGCATCGGTAACCTTCTTATTATCCTTATGCTCTCTATGGCTTGGGTCCCAAATGCATGGCTCTCCCTGATAGAATTCCCGGCATCGTAAACGTCCTCATTTGACCAGTCACTCATTTTGAAGTACAACTCACGCATGAATATACTAACCGCAACTCACGTCCGTTAGCCACCACTGCACAGACGAGACTGAGTGCTCACAAACGTGTGGATGCGTTGCAAACGCTTGCGGCAAATTCCCTTTGATTTGTGACGAAAAACCGACACTCGGCAAATCGGCAACAAACGCTTGCAAACTTACGCAAACCAAGCCAAACACCCTATCCGCACGTTTGCGTTTGTGAAGGTTTGTTGAGGTTTGCCAAACGTGCGGATGAGGCATCAAATCATCTCGTAGTAGGCGTGACCATACCCCCTCCACCTTCCACATGGCCCACGCCGATCTGGCTGCGGCAGGTCCACGTAGCGTAGGGGGCGTCGGTTTGCATTGCGTGGGGCTAGTATGTTTCTAAAGCACCCGTTTCCATAGAAAATGTGTGGATGGTAAGCAGTCCAGATATGGAAATGGTGACGTCTACCCACGTGGCGTGGCGTTGCGTGGGCTCAGTGTGGCCTTACCTTGATTGTCGGGGAGTGGGTTGATTTCCACTTCGAATATTTGCATTCATTTATTCCCGAAAACAAAATTCAAATTAATGAGTATGGAGTGGCGCATAAAACGGCATGTAAAATATAATCACAACTAGCCCCTTTGTGGAGAGAATTTAAGTAGGTACTTGAAATTTTTATATAAATTTATTGATATAGCAACACGTAACTTAAATTTGACGGCCTGTGTTTGACATTTTCACACGTGCGTTGTTTCTTCGAGTTTCAACAAAAATAAATTAACCATGCCGCCTCCTAAAGAGGGGCTTAAAAAGCGAAAACACGTTAATAATCCTAAAATCAAAGTGAATCCTAAACCCCAAGTAGAAAGTGATAACGATTCATTTGAAG
The DNA here is from genome assembly GCA_917880885.1 of Limnephilus marmoratus. NCBI lineage: Eukaryota > Metazoa > Arthropoda > Insecta > Trichoptera > Limnephilidae > Limnephilus > Limnephilus marmoratus. The sequence continues at coordinate 52,954,900 of OU862917.1, read as the reverse complement.
ATAGCCTTGTTCACGTAAGTTGGTTTTAGGTTAACTATAGTTTTTTATTTGTTGTTCTCTTTTAAATTTAGTGTTTTCGTTGTCTTTTCCATAAAATAATGAATAAGATGCACAATCATCTGTCTTAAAAAGTGTGTCACTACTCTTTCTTTGAGTATTTGATTTGTTAAAATGTTAAATTAAGTGTCGATGTAAGTGTACCGGAATTTATATTCATTTTAAACACGTTTTACAGAAAACTGAAGATTTACTTCGATTGGTGAACAATGAAGAGGCGGACAGCACTGACTCAGAGGGAGAAGCTGAGGAATCTGATGGGGAAGTAGATGTAAGAATTATTTTCGTACTAAATGAAAACAAACCTATCTTTTCTGAAAAATTCGATACTAATCTATTATATTTTGAATGCAAAAGAATGACACAAATAAACTGGTTTGGAAGTACAACTAATTTCGGTAATTATCGGTTCGGACTGGCCACGCTTATTACGAATAATTTTTAGAAAAAAACTTTAGATTCGCCTTAATTACTATAAAAGGAAACTTTTTGGCTTTGGGGCGGCGGAAAATAATGCATTTTAATTTTCAATTGCATAAAACCAAAGCTCACTTCGCGAACCGACGCAGCAAAAATCCGCGGCCGTAGCTGTCACTGTTATGGACTGTAGCCGACTTCGTGTGTTACCTACATGAAATACCGCGAATCACAAACCATGTTACACAAACCTAGCGTAGCCGCTAAACCACTTGAAAACTGGGATGTTTTTCTTGCGTTGACGCGAGTAGGCGTTATAAAGGGGCACATTCTTTTGTATCACAAACCATGTTACACAAACAAGCCCGCTAGACAAATTTCATAATTTCACGAAGTCGGCTACAGTCGTATTAGCTCTTGTTAATTTATCAAGGATACCAACATAACAGTGACAGTTACGGCCGCGGATTTTCGCTGGGTCGGTTCGCGAAGTGAATTATGGTTTTATGCAATTGAAAATTAGAATGCATTATTTTCCGCCGCCCCAAAGCCAAAAAGTTTCCTTTTATAGTAATTAAGGCGAATCTAAAGTTTTTTTCTAAAAATTATTCGTAATAAGCGTGGCCAGGCCGAACCGATAATTACCCTAATTTCATTAATATATTTATTTTTATTATTCTTTAATTTACAGAAACCTATTTTTGACACTGATGATGATGACGATGAATTATCTTTTGAATCCAGTAGTGCAGGAGAGGTAAATATATATATTTTTTATTGCTAAATTCTATTTTCTGAGAAAACATGCCCTTCTTATTTCATAAAAGTTATTTTGATTGATTAAAAAATGACCAACCTTATTTACTTGGTCCGCAAGATTGTTAATGTTCATTTGTATGTACACTCTCGTCTCTTTGCAGCTCTTTCCCCACTTGCTAGGGAACATAAAACCATAGCATAATGTTTATACCAATTTAGTAGTCACAGTAGGCTCTAAAAAAAGAATGGTTAACTTTCAGGTTCGCTAGCCATGCAATGCCAAAATTTTTTAGAAAAAAAACTCTGATTCACCTTAATTACTACCAAAGACAACTATTTACATTCGGGGGGTCGGAAAATACTACATTCAAAATTACAATTACCCAAAATTAATATTTGTTTCCAAACAGCTATCGAATTTGTTACTGTTCATTCTTTTGTTTGAATAAGTTTACAAAATTTAGTGCCGTATTACCAATTAAGAACATTGGTATTTGTTTTATCCCAACATAAAAATCTTGCTGACTCTTTCGTAGAAAAATTTTGTTTGCAGTTGACTGCTTTTTACAATATTATTCAATGTTTATTTATTTTATATCAGGATAGTGAAGATGATGGAGAGGAAGATGAAGAAGAAGCTTCTGATGATGGATCAGAGTCAGGAATTGAGGATGATTCATCTGACGCAGCTTCTGAATCCAAAAACACAAAAGGATCTAAAAACACTAAAGCCTCAGCTAAAAAAGCGGACCCCAAATCAAATAAAACAGATGTAAAAACACCTTCTAAATCTCCAGTCATTCAACTGAGGGGAAAGGACACACCGAAAACAGGCGAAAGAAAACCTGAAGGAAAAACAAAAGTTATCGCGACTGATAGTAAAAATAAAAAGATTCTAAAAAGTGATACGAAAAAAGATTCTAGTACAAATGGAAAATTAGACAAAGAGGAAGAAATTTCAAATGAAAAGGTGGATAAAGCAGAGAGTGAAGAGGAAGTCGAAGAAGTAACTAGAAAAGGTAAGTTTTAATGTTCATCTCTTGAAATTCCCAGACGGTCGGCGGCAGACTGCAAACCTCAGCTGCAGACCACAAACTTAATACTAGATGTTATAATAATAATTATTAGCATGTCTATTATTAAGTCCACGGTCTGCCAACCTCGGAATCGTACTTTAAGATTGTTCATGGGACTGAATAATACATCTTCCAGGTGTACCTCCGAGAGATTAGCCTACGTGAAATCAGACACTTAGGGCCAGTTTTATAACCATCTGTTTGTCACGCGTGATACTATTATAACAAATATTTGGTCTACTGTCTGATTTCATCGTTTTATAAACATTCACCGATCTACCGGTCGGTTAAGTAGCAGTTAATGCTTTACGGACCGATTTTGGTCATTTAAATGGACAACGGTCCGTTTGTTGACATTTGTTGACAGTTGTAAGTAGGAAATTGTTCTCGGTGCTTTGTTACTCGGACCCGTGTACTATTTTTACGATATAATATTATATAATGTGCGTTTGTGCAATGGATTCCTTATCGAGCAAACAGTGAAACATTACAGTGAAAGTAAAGATGAGCGATTGACAATTCTCGAAGATAGTTGTTCATCCAGTAGCAGTGAAGACGAAGCTGAAAGATGCAGACAACCGCGTGTTTTTATGCATGGACTGGACCATTTCAATTATTTTGCAGACGTCGATTTCAAAATAAGATTTTGTTTGTCAAAGAGGACCGTAGCTCAAATTTTAAACAGAATTGAAACTCAATGCCGGCAACATACCGAAATCAGTCGGTTACCCCAGACCAGCTTGATTTCTTTTATATGTTCAGTAATATTATTTATTCAATATATAAAAACAGTTTATTTATAAACAAGTTCTGCTATGTAAATATTATTACGCGTGACAGCTGTTTGGCCTTCTGAAGGCATTATCAAACTAGGCGATTAATTAATTACATAGAAGAACGTGTTTAAAAATAAAGTGTCTTTATAAATTGTATAATAATATTATTTATTGAATAATAATATTAGAATATATAAAATTAATTGTAAATTGATTTCTCCACATTCAATCTTTTGGCACCTGGGAAAATCTTGCATGCCAAATTGAGATATCTGTAATATCAGAATATTATAAACGGGTTTTACTGTAATATGATTTTGTTGAAAAGTGAGACAATAACGGTTTTGTGATTAAATTATGTTATTAATTTAATACGTAAATGATTGTTTTCAGATGAATATGGTAGTGATGATTCATCGGACGAAGAGGACCGTAGAAATACCATTGGAGATGTACCACTGCACTGGTACAAGGAATACCCTCACATCGGTTATGACTTGGACGGAAAACAGATTCTCAAACCCCCTCAGCGTGATCAGATTGAAGAATTCTTAAAGTAACACAAGTTTTTTTTACATAATAAATTAGCTGAAATCCCCTGCTGTGCCCGGGCTTTACACACAGTTTTTCGAAATCTAATAATGGATTCAATATAAAGTCAAGCATGCAAAATTTCATCACATCATCCATAAAATTTGACTTTAGGGCAGGTCTATTTATTCCGACTGTCAGTGAATTGGAACCTATTGAAAAAATGCAAAATTTGCCATCGATTTAGATATTATTGAAACAACCAATTCTATTAGACTGTCTTGCCCTTTGCCATTCACATGCAGTTGTTTTTTTCATGCTTTAAAATGAGCCCATACTTATCACACTAAATTTAAAACTAGTTCTGCAGGTTTTTACTGCTAGGCCCTGCGGGCGGCTTTTGGTTCGGCTTCGCCCAGTAGTGTTAGTGACCATTTTAATCCAATAGGTACTGGTTCCAGAAATAGTCCGTTCCTCGGATCCACTGTCATCCAGTGTAGATAGTCACAGGGACAAAGTAACCGATGGAGCAATGAGGTCATATGTAATATATAGCCACTTGATACAACATGTATTACTGTCAATTTTTCCATATCCGGAGAGATACTATATATTTACAAATTCGTAGTTATACCTAGCGGGGAGACGCCCTCATCTGACCTGATGACGGAAGTAGCTACATCTTGTGTGAAATTCTTGAATTCAAACCGATAACTGATAACGATTCAATAACAGTAGCTTTGTGTGAAATTCCACGTACGCAGATGTTATTTGTGGCGCGGCACGTATAGCGTGGCGTCAGACATGCACTCGAAGCTGGGTTCTGAAATTCAACCATGCAGACGTTACCGTATTAACCCCTCCGAATTTTCGCGAATATTCGCTTGAGATGTCTCAAACAAAATGACATTTTATGAAAACTTAGTGTTATTACCGCTTCACAATTAAAGCTCTATAAATCAAACATTTCTGAACGTAGCCGTATAGTAAAAACTGTTTTAGAAAGGTTACAAAATAAGCTTTCGAATTATTGTATTACAAATAAATATTAACTTTTGTAAATATTAAAATTTAGAATGCAAACATTAAAAAAATGTGAAAATGACTCACTTGATATTTTTATGTGAAAACGGTACTAAAATCACAGATTATGTAAACAACAATATTTATTCTATTGTATAAATGTATAATAAACACTTCTGTCACCTCACTTTTTTATCATTTCATATAAAAATTAACAATGTCGAGCCGCCGGTCCGAAATTTGGCGGGAAAAATTATGTGTCAGACCTTTTACTTTTTGTTTTAGGGATGTCACTAAAAGAATAACAGAGTTATAAAGGTTTCTATGGAGACACACGCGTCGACGTATAAACACGCTTATTGTACTTGACTGCTGTCGTATTTCTAACGCATATATCTGCTTAAGTTGTGGGAGGGTTAATACTGTTCGATGGCGAGGTTTGAGTGCGAATATTTATTTTAATTAGGCATATTCATTTCATGTTAATGAGCTGCATAGATATTGAATGCTTTTATTTGTTTCATCAGACGCTGCGAGGACCCTGACTTCTGGCGGACAGTGAACGATCCCCTGACCGGCCAGGACGTGATCCTCAGCAAAACAGATCTAGAGATCCTGGCCAGGTTGAGGCATGGAAAAACACCTGATCCCACTTATGAAGACTACCCTGTATGTAATCCTTCTATTAATTAACTGTAAAATTTTTACTCTTCCACTTATGATAGTCTTGTACTAGGTGTGTGATATTATGTACATTATAGTACTGGGAGTTGGCGACAATTCAATACCAAATTTTCAACTGTTAAATATAAAAATTATACGTATTACTACTAGTACTAGTTACTAGTTTGTCGGTGCATAATTTTCATTTTTCATCAACAGCATTAGGCATTGATGTCACCTAGCCGTTATTTCCAAAGGCTAATTGTATTTCGATACAATACTAACCACTTGAGCGCTTTTTGCCACAATATGACACTATTTAAAATACCTAGGATTGCTTTGCTACCAATTTTTAGCAAATTTTCCCTTATTTGTAAGTAAATAAATAGAAGTTTACGATTTTATACAATTTTTTTTATAAATCCTATGAATATGTGATAATCGACAAAAGATAGTTGAATTCATTGGCTGTATAGAACTATAATCAGTTTGTGTGTCTCCATTTTAAAATTCGGAGGTACAATTTTTTTAATTTGAGTGGAAAATATTCAAAATGAGCTCCAAAAAAGTTTTTATTTTGTCTGTCACTCGACTGGCTGATGAACATGTGTGTATTGTATTTATTTTCTCAGGAGTGGGTGGAGTGGTTCTCCAGCGAGGTGCTGCAGTGCCCCGTGAGAGCATTCCCCGAGCACAAGCGCTCCTTCCTCCCATCGCAGCTGGAGCAGCGCCAGGTCAACCGACTGGTGCGCGCGCTGCGGGCCGGATGGATCAAGACTCGAGCACAGGACAGAATAGACAGAGACAAGAAGAAGGTAAGGCCTACCGTATTTTTGTTAATACTTATCCTTATTATCTCCTGTGTATCTTCATTGACAGTATAGGCGAATGGGCATCCCTTTCCTCCCGCTCAGGAGGTGGAAGGAGAAAAGATGGAAACGGAGGTCATATGAATAATAAAAAATAATTTAAACTTTTAATAAAATTGGTTGTGAAGTGTAACAAAGGAAATAAACAAATATCTTATTTAGTTAATAATATTTTGCAAGCCATTCTGCAACCTATGCTAGGTAATAAAAATGTGTTTTAGTGTTTATGTATGTAATTATGATGAGAGGCATCTAGCGAAATTAAAAGAACTAATGAAATCAATATGCCCACTCAACCACTGACTGGTCAGTGGTTGAGTGGGCATAGCGCTTGGGTCCCACCCAAGCGTCGCGTGTTCGATTCCTCGGCTGGCTAAGTCCTCCATCACAACACAAGCAACATTTTCGGCTTTCTGTGATGGTAGTAGGAGATTTTCAAACATTGTTGGGTTATTCGCAACACAGGAATGTTTGTCTTTTAACCGGTCAAATGCCGGAGACGCGCCGGCGCGCGGGTCCTAATGCGCAGGCGCAGAAAATAATTCAAATATTTGAATAATATTGTCTTTGAAAAACTTTTGGTCTGCGATTTTGACCCTTATATGTACGACATTTGTATGAAGAACAGTGTCAAAATCGCTTGCGCCATCATTACTCTAGGTAGTGTTAAAGATTTCACTCGAATTGCCACACTGGATTATTTTTAAAACGATTTCTTCCATGACAATGCGCTGTCAGATTTTATCGCGAAATTAACGGTCGTTATCATTATCGCGATGTATTTGTATCGCGATTAAAACGTCGTAAAACCTATTAATTTACGTAATAAATGCAAGTAATGTGATTTTAGTGGATAGTTTATTGTGTTGTGAACGTGTTTCAGTCAATAAAATATACGATAGCTCAAAATTTATCAACAAAACATTCAATTCAAAATTCAAAGTGGTGGTTTTTTAGTGTTTTTTCGCGAAGTTCCGCGAAATGTTCCGGCATTTGACTCGTTAAAATAAAATAAAAAAAACATGGCGTATCGACCCTTTGGAATAACAATGTTTCATCTGACAAGTCAATGCTATACAATTGTGAACTCAAAAGTAACTTTCTTCACAGCTAATAATAAAGGAATTTGCTATGACAAAATGCCTCAGAAACTCGAGCAATTTATTATTAAAAAACGACAACAATGGAAACATTTACTTGTGAAAAGTTCTGCGATCCAGTGAGTTGTTTTAAATAATAATGTATTGGTTAAAAATGTATGCTTTATTCTAGGAAACACGTTTCTACATGTTATGGAGCAGCGATGACCGTGCAGAGGAGATGCGACGAATCAGAAATCACATACCAGCACCTCGAAGAGCTCTTCCCGGGCATGCAGAGAGTTACAATCCCCCACCAGAATACATCCTCGATGAGAGGGAGGTATGTACCCACAAACATTCACATACCCGGTCTGTGGCTGAGTTGGCATTGCATCATGAGTCAATTCCTTTCTTTCATCACGATACAAGCAAAATTTGCTAGGCACCTAATTGCCTTTATTCCCCCTTTCTTCTCTCTCCTCATTTCTTTTACTTTGAAAATTTTTGCTGAGGCGGGTCATATAATGGACATAGTGAATCAATGCTGCTAGTTCATATGAGCAGTCTGCTCCGAAACACCTGTAAAACAGACTCTTGATTCTCTTGTACATATGTAGATCATCCAGTTGATTAGTCAAACATCTCCGAAAAATCGAAATTTGAGTTGAGTTTGCAGTTTTATGTAAAAGTATACCCTCTCTCTGGTACAATACTCAAATTACTCATAAATATTACCAAATTATTATAATACAGAAAACCTTGTAGTGAATTAAACAAAATGTTCATGTTTTCTAGGTCATGGTAGGATTTTTCACAATGTCATACTAATGTACTGGACCAATCCGAAGCTATTTTATATCATATATCTTTATATACAGGGTGTCCGGGGGTAAACTGCATTAACTTCGGGAGGCGATCCTACATGATAGTACAAGTAAAAAAGATAAAGAACTTTTTTCGAAATTCCAACTTTTAGGGGTAGTTTTCTGGTAAAAAGATAAAATTGGCTTTATTATTTTACACTGTTGCCGAATCCTCGCTCCAAGCGCTCAGTGTCAGTGTTGAATTCGAATGTCACAATTTTATTCGCGTAGTAGTGTTTCACTTTAAAAACTTTATTGTTGTTAGTCAACTTGTTGATTTAATGTGTCTTTATCTAGTGTGTATTTATTAAGACTGACTTAAAGGAACAACTTCATTCAGTGCGTGTTTTTTTCAGACTTACTTTTGTTTACTTAGTTGTAGACGTGCCTAACCTGCCTAGCTGTAAAAATGGTGTTTATTTGTGCGTAATTTTATCATTGAACTATTGTGCCAATACCGCGTAATTTTGTTATTGACTTATTAGGTAAATGCCTTACTTTACCAACAAAGAACGGGCAGACATTCATTAATGAAATACGCCGTAACGGACGAATTGATAATAAATATTACTTTACGTTTACATGCTTGCTTACAAGCTGAAGGTGGACATTTTGAAAATTTGTTAAACTAGTTAAAAGCGATGACATTAGTTAAGTGTTCAATTAGTTTATAACAATTTTATCGTTAAAAGCGTGTCTTCAATTGTTATTTAAGTTCAGTTATCTTTTTACATTTGGTTTAAAACATACAATCTGTATAAACGTCAAATTCTCGGTCTTGTTATGTTTACAAACGGTTTCCATGGATTCAGGCCAAATCACACCAAGCAACGTTGCAACAAATGCGCCCGGCAAGCTAACTCGGGTAAGTGCTACCTTACACTAAGGATTTTTAGTAGGTATCTCTTTTTGTATGGGAAAAAAACGTTAGAATTTCAGAAAAAGTTATTTATCTTTTTTACTCCTACCATAATGTAGAATCACCTCCCGAAGTTAATGCACTTTACCCCCGGACACCCTGTATATAAAAATTTCGCATCACAATGTTTGTTCGAGATAAACTCCGAAACTTCTTAACCAAATTTGGTGAAATTTGACTTACTGTGTGTAATTTGGTCCAACTTAAAAGAAAGGACAGTTTTTATCCCGATTATTGACCTTAATAGTATTATTGCAAATTAAATGTTTGTTATAGGACAATGATTTGTAAGTTCCATAAGTTTCTAATAGATGGCAGTGTGAGTTAATTTATCGACACAACACTTGGTTATCTAGGTTGGGTAACCATCCAGTAGATGGTGTTGTATTTCATTAGCCACAGCAAGGCGTGGCCGGGTCAGCTAGTAATATATAAAATACAGACATGTAAAGAATATTTGATTTCTAGTGAGCATTCGAACATTGCTTACCTCATTATCTCAAAACTTGGTGTTTGGAGATGTCTTACTATTCAACTGGATGGACATTTGTATAAATGTGGTTATCCACCAGTAAAATAATCAGTATGTATAACACAATGTGTTTGCACATCAGTCAAATAATGAAGTAACCTGTTGATGTTATTTTCCAGATGAAACAATGGAAGCGTATGGAGAACACCCCGTGGAAGAGGAAATACACATTCCTGCCCCAGAAGTTCTCCTCCTTGAGGGAGGTGCCGGCCTACTCCAGATACACGAGGGAGAGATTCCTGCGTTGCCTAGATCTCTATCTCGCCCCACGTGCCATCAAGATGAGGGTAAATATTTCATTTATTTTATATTTATTATGTTAGCCAAGTTATGATGACTTATTATGTATCTAGTCATAACTTAGCTTCAATGAGAATCATTGGATAAACCTTTCAATTTATCATACACGCAAGTTATGTTGTTTTTATAGATAGTTTATTGTTCAAGGAATGTGTTTCGGTAAACAAAATATACCATAGCTCAAAATAAATCCACAAAATATTACTTCAAAGTGATGCTTTCTGTAATTTCCAAGGTTTTATACGAAATACGGCAAGGCCGATGACAGGTTTTAAAGGTAAAATGGAAGAGGGAGGAGAACATCAACTTTGGTGGGGTACGAGGGGGAAGTTGGTAAGAAAGAGGGGGTAAAGTAGGTGTGGGGAAAGGAAATACATTTAAAATGGGACTATTTGACAAATCTATGTTAAAGTCTGATTTAAAGATTAATGTCACCATTTTTATGTCTCTTGCAAATCACTTAACCCCTCCGAAAATCGCAAATATTCACTTATAATGTCTCAAACGAAATGACAGTTTTACGAAAACTTTGTGTTATTACCGCTTCACAAATAAAGCTCTATAAATGAAACATTTCTGAATGTAGCCGAATAGTAAAAACTGTTTTAGAAAGGTTACAAAATAAGCTTTCAAATTTTTATATAACAAATAAATATTAACATTTGTAAATATTAAAATTTAGAATGCAAACATTAAAAAAATGTAAAAATGACTCACGTGATGTTTTTATGTGAAAATGGTACTAAAATCACAGATTATGTAAACAACAATACTTATTCTATTGTATATAATAAACACTTAACTTTTTTATCATTTCATATAAAAATATTCAATAAAAATTAACAATGTCGAGCGCGGTCGAGCAGCCCGTAGGAAATTTGGTGGCTAAAAATATGTGTCAACCAATGGCGGATCCAGGGGAGGGTCATGGGGTCATGACCCCCCCCTGGGCAGGGTCCAGGACCTAGGTGGACCTACTTTTTACTTGTATCTATTATAATTAAAATTAAATTATAACTGCTTGTGACTTGACCACGACTGTGTGACCCCCCCCTGGCGCTATTTGACCCCCCCCTGGCGCCAAAGCTGGATCCGCCCTTGGTGTCAACCTGCGCGAATGACAGAATATTCTTGTTAGGTATTTCTATGGACAACTTGATAGGGATGTACAGCTTGATCCACTATCGACCTTTTACTTTTTGTTTTAGGGATGTCACTAAAACAATAACGGAGTTAGTACGATTTCTATGGAGACACACGCGTTGACGTATAAACACGCTTATTGTACTTGACTGCTATCGTATTTTTAACACTTATATCTACTTACGTTGCTGACCGGTTAAACAAAAATACTTATTTCTCATTCCAGCTGACGATTGAGCCCCATCAACTAGTCCCCAAGCTGCCCAACCCCCAGGACCTCCAGCCCTTCCCCACCCATGAGAGTATGGTGTTCCGTGGCCATACCGATATTGTCCGCTGCATCGATGTCGATCCCACCGGCCAGTATCTCTACTCGGGTTGTGATGATGGAACCGTCAAGGGTAAGTTGTGACTTGATAAACAGGCAAAAGTTTTATTTTCATGTTACACCTCACAAGAGCGCCCCTGTCTGTACAGTGTAAAGACAGGGGACTATATTGCCATTCGGTTGGGAAGCGGTTAAGGTGGGGGCTGTGGGAAGGATTTTTTAATACAGGCCCAGATTATATACTGTGAGACTTGCACAAAATGAAGTCGAAGAAACGTCTCATACTCATGAATCCCACAATAGTGAACGGATGCTCCACTCGTGTCCGTCGAGTTTTATGTACGTGCACCGCTGCATAGGGGATCAATGCCACTAGCTCCTTTGAAGAGGAGCAGGCTCCATTAAAATACCAGCAGTGGAACAGCATGCCCACAGTGTGTCTGTGAATTAAACATGGCAAACGGTCTGTTAACAAGGGATTGTCAATCAAACGGACTCGCCTCTTTTATACAGAATCAAAAACGTTTATTTGCCGGAAAACAATGAATAGAAGTACAAGGTGGCGCAAAAGTCATCACTACCATTGTCATTTCTGCTTTGACATTTGTAAAGTAAACGGACACAAAATACACGTCAACAAGATATAAACGCGGAAAAAACTTGCCGGCCAGTGCAAAATCCGGTTTTGGTGATTTGCACTGGCCGACCAGATCGCCAGATTTAACCAGATTTCTTTTTATGGGGTTTCTTGAAGTCACAAGTCTATGTCAACAAGCCTCAGACTCTTGAAGCCCTCAAAGAGAATATCCGTCAATAATGCGAGAACCTATCCCAGGAAGTTCAGGAAAGAGTGAGGGAAAATGTCATAAATCAGGCCCGTGGTCATCAATTCTGGCGGCGGCCACTTGGCCGATATCATTTTTTCGACTTATTGAAAAAAAATTAAGACATCAAATAAGCACAATCCAAAAGCAGAATTAAAATTATTTATTAATTAAAAAAATTACAGCCAAAGAAGATTGGGTGACAACTTTTGCGCCACGTTATACTTTTGAGTAGAAAATACAAAGGTTCAGTTGTTTTGCAGAAATTCAAATTTCTTTTTGTTTTTTTGACATTTGAAAGGTTCCCATTAAATTTGGGTTTCAGCTCTCTAATCAAATTGTAATAAGCTGATAAGCTTAACTACATGATACTTGTCCTATTCTGCTGATCACAATTTATTCAAAAGCTGAAACCGATTTAGAAACAGCATTTAACAGAAATTTTTCAACTGTCCAAAAAAAATTGGCCATTTGATTACTTTGTCACACGTGAATTTGTGCGAAACAACTGAGCCTAATAATAAGAAGACAGAATTAACCGGATGTCGTCCATCTGCACCCAGCAGTCAATCAAGTAAAGCAAAATGATAAAAGAGAATGAAAATGGAGTGTAACTTAAGAACATAATATTATTAGAGCCCTCTCGGCTAGCTTGCGGTGAGGAATTTTATAAATTACTAGCTGGTTCCCAGCATGCGGTTGCAATGCCATATTCAAAGAATTAAATTTTTTCTACGCATGTCCTTTCCCGTGCGTCCCCGTTCCCCTCCCACATCCCCTACCCTCCCGCGTTCCCCTTCCACCTTTCCCTCCCACCCTCTACCACTCCCCCATCCCGCAAACCCCCCTCGCGTGTTCCATATATTCAATCCCAGTATATTCAGTTTTCAAACAGCTCGCGTGTCACCTATTACAATTTTTTTATTCAAGTTTTTATTTTTCATGTATTACAAATATTCACTTTTGTATATTATAAGAACAATCAATCAAATTTGGTACCTAGCACCTACCTATTTGAAATATCTATAATTTTAAAAATCCATAGACAGTTCTTTTAATATAACAACAAAAAAACAGCTGCCTACGAAATTCAATTTCATCAAACACTGTCAAACGTGCGAAGTTATAAAATAGTTGTTAAGTTTTCTGAAATTATTCATTTTTCTGCGCAATTTTCTTAATTTTTCTTTCCGTAAGAACCTTCTACACAGTATTAAAAAACTTTTAAAAAAAGATATGAAATAGATAAAGTCGTTCTGAAGTTATGGCTTGACCATGGGAAACAGGGATTCATTTTTATATACATATATTGATTCCACCTTTATTTTATAATTTAAATAATGTTTGTACTATTTCCAGTTTGGGAGATCAGCTCCGGCCGCTGCCTGAAGACCACCAAGATAGGCGATGAGCCCGTGAAGAGCGTGATGGCCACCCCGGTCACGTCGCTGTCGCTGCTCGCCGTCACCTGCGGCAACCGGATGCTGCTCTTCTCGCCGGGTCGGGGCGTTGGAGACTACAAGGTGGCCGAGAGGACCGATGAACTGCTGGCCGAAGCTCCCGATAACTCAGAATATATTGGTGAGTGGATACTTACATACAAAAATTTTTATTCATTGTAACTGAAAACCTGCTGCATTCTGAGAGAAATCCTGAATGTGTAGCTGAGCAGTGACCTTTTTGTCAATAGAATCAATGAAAACTAAATAAAATTGTAAAAATCTATTGATAAATAATGTAAAAAATATGAAATTGTCAAATTATTTTTTTGGCAAAAATAATAGTTAACAACTTGTCACTCTTAACCTGTGACTTGCCACGCCATTCCACCAAAATTCACGAAAAAACACTAAAAAACCACCACTTTGAATTTTGAATTGAATGTTCACAACACAATAAACTATCTACCAAAACAACATTACTTGCATTTATTACGTAAATTAATAGGTTTTATGATGTTTTATTCGCGATACACGCATTTATTGCGACGGTTAAATTCGCGGCAATTTATGACAGCGCATTGTCATGGATGAAATCGTTTTAAAAATATTCCAGGGTGACTAGGTGAATGAAACTTTTAGCATCACCTAGAGTAATGATGGCGCAAGCGATTCTGACACTGTTCTTCATACAAATTCTGTACATAGAAGGGTCAAAATCGCAGACAAAAAGTTTTTCGTCGACAATATTATTCAAATATTTGAATTATTTTCTCGCGCATGCGCATATGACGTACCCCCTGGAGCGTCTCCGGCCAGTCACCGGTTAACAGAAGATACGTAAAACCGTAATAAATGCAAAGAAACTACATTTTCAATGTGAAATTTTCTACTTTTTTATTGATTAAATAAAAATAGCCAAAATTATAGGGCGAAGGGACGTACTTGATTTACTTTAACCACATAGTTATTCTCTTGACATTATTTGGAGTAAAAATGTGAATGAAATTTTGTCTTCGGTGACTTTTGATGTTTTATTTTTTAACTAACAACATTAAAAAAATCAGTAGGTATTGGACTGTTAGAGGCCGGGTGAAGGGTTGGTTGGTTACTCGGCTGAGTGACCAATGATGACACGTGGAAGAAATTTTGTTTTGATTGATTTTGAAGAAAAAAAAGATAGCAAAAAAGTCACCGAAAATCGAAATTTCATTCACATTTTTTACTGATTAAAATAAGTCAAGTAAATCCCTTAATATGCAGTATGCATATAATATTTTTTTTAACCTAAGGGGGCATACATTAATTACGTGAGCTCAAAAAGGGGGGTCCAGTAAAATCTCACCAAATCTTGAACAGTTTTTCAGAGTATTGTCGCGATCATATTTACCTCGTAATGGGATAGCATTGGTCGGGATGAGATAGGGTGGGACCCCAGATACACCACTGATCTCACGTGAGGGAGGAGGGGTCCCACCAAATTTCACTTAATCTCACCAAGAGGGGGACCTAAATTGGAAAATAAATCGCTCACGTAAATGTATGCCCCTAACACTAAAAACATTCCAAATAGAAGTCTAAATAAATAAAGTGTGGAATAAAGTTTTAAATTGTTTTCATTATACGTATACATGTTATCAAATACAGTTGTTTGCATTACAATAAAATTCGTACTTATGTATTGTGATTTATACACTCAAGTTTAATATTCTGTAAAATCATCAGAGGTTATAGAAAATGCATATCCATGGTTGGCAAAGCGTCGTCTTTTGACTATATTTACTAAGTCTATTCTAACCTTAGAATGCTGACATTTTTCTTAAAATTTCTATACATATCTTGCATACATTCTTTACAGTACATTTTAGTTATGTATTAAATTTTTAGTAAGTTCTTTGACTGGGGTACATTACTTTATTTGCATTCTCTTTCGTTATTAATGAACGGGGCTTGGTAAAGAAGCTTGCTCGAGGTCATAAGATTATCCCCATGATACTAAAACTATATTTTTATGATGCTTATTTTACAGCCGACGACAGAATTAGAACAGCCGTCCAATGGGAGACGGTAACCCCCGACCAGTGGGAACTTGGCATCAGAATCAGTGTGAGCCACTTCAAGGAGGTGAAGCAGGTGGTGTGGCATGGGAGGGGAGACTACGTGTGTGTGGTGCTGCCCGAGGGTCTCAACCGCTCCGTGGTGGTCCATCAGGTGTCTCGCCGGAGATCGCAGCTTCCATTCTCCAAGGCTAAGGGCATGGTGCAATGCGCCCTGTTCCATCCCATCAGGCCTTTCCTGTTTGTTGCAGTAAGTTAGATAATCTAAATAATTAGACTAACGTATTATCAATTCATTTATTTTTGTTTAGTGTAAAAAATATTATCAAAAAAATTGGCTAACTTTTTCCGGGTGTTTGCGGTTTTCTGTAATAAATAATTATATATGAGCGTCTATGGTATACTTTTAAATGCAAAGAGAAAGCTTGATATTTAATATTTCTTTCAATTTAGAAGGCGGGTATGGGTAACATTTATAGGATTACCAACCCTGCCACAAGTCACCCCAAGTGGTTCGCTACATTTGGTGGCATAGTGGGGGTGCCCGCGTTCATGGGGTGAGGTTTGTCTAGGTCTTTGCGGCACATGTGTTTGCCCACCTACTGCGTGGTGGGCCGAATTGGGAGAGACTGGTTGAGAGGTTGATTTTTTAACTCTCCAGCCAGACTTTCTCGACCCATCGCTTTGCACTGCACTGGGAGGGATGGATTCAAACGTCCATCACTCCTGGACACACTATACCCCACATACCTTTTCCTTCTCAAAACTTCTTTTCTCTAAATTGACTCTACACACAGCATCCTCAAAGAAAAAGTATGCCCTACTATGTGTGGAGCTAATACAATTTTTCTTTTAAAATACCCCCACCTTCTGCGCCGCAAGGAGTGAAGTCCAAGCATGCCCAGAAGATAGTTAGAGATAGAGCTTGTTTTATGGATATGGGGCACTATGTGTGACCTGAGTTGTTAATCTCATTGTTTCTTGTATCAGAAATTAATCGATATGCATAATATTTCAGACCCAGCGTATAGTAAGGGTATACGACCTGGTGAAGCAGGAGCTGGTGAAGAAGCTGCTGACATCGGCCCAGTGGATCAGCTGCATGGCCATCCATCCCGCCGGTGATAACTTATTGGTCGCCTCGTACGATAGGAAAATGATGTGGTAAATATACTTTATTTTTTGTACAGTATTTAGTACAGTAGAACCCCATTAACCGGTGACAGGCCGGAGACGCGCCGGCGCGCGCGTCATCTGCGCATGCGCGAGAAAATAATTCAAATATTTGAATAATATTGTCGACGAAAAACTTTTGCTCTGCGATTTTGACCCTTCTATGTACAGAATTTGTATGAAAAACAGTGTCAGAATCGCTTGCGCCATCATTACTCTAGGTGGTGCTAAAAGTTTCATTCACCTTGTCACCCTGGAATATTTTTAACACAATTTTATCCATGACAATCCGCTGTCAGAATTTGCCGCGAATTTAACCGTCACAATTAATACGTGTATCGCGAATAAAACATCGATAAAACCTATTAATTTACGTAATAAATGCAAGTAATGTGGTTTTGGTAGATAGTTTATTGTGTTGTGAACGTGTTTCAGTCAATAAAATATGCAATACCTCAAAATTTTTCAACAAAACATTCAATTCAAAGTGGTGGTTTTTTTGTGTTTTTGTGGGAAGTTCCGCGAATTTCCGCGAAATGGCCTGGCCTTTGACCGGTTAATTTCAAATCCACGGGACATCAAAAATAAAATTTCGAATTAACAAATTCCCTGTAATTCAAAATTTTATGAAAAAAAAATCGCTGAAAATTGAGTTCCTCGGCCGCAAATTTATATTTGGATAGTTATTCAGAGTAAATTTCTAATAATACGACTTATATCAGTGTAAATCGAATTTTAGCATGCGTTCACCGCTGCCGTCAGCCTATGTCAGCCTATGTTCAAAGTAAATTCATAAAAATACGATATTTTCTGCATAAATCAAATTTTTGCAGACGATTAACGTCCCGGCCGTCCTTTTAAACTCATAAAAATGTGAAATATTTCCACCCAAATCGAAATTTTGCGGTCGATTTCCGACGCAGCTAGCCCTTTAATTTCAGAAGTAAATTCGTAAAAATACAATATGTTTCCGCATAAATCGAAATTTTGCTGTCGATATCCGTCGCAACCGGCCTTTTATTATTATGGTCATATTATGGCCAAATGTTCAAAATATGTTATATTTCCGCGTAAACTGAAATTTTGCAGCTGATTTCTGTCGCAGCCTACTCTTCCAACTCAGATATTCGAAGTAAATTTGTAAAAATTCAGTATACTTCTGCGTAAATCGAAATTTCCCAGACGAATCCCATCGCTGCCGGCCCTCTTAATTCAGATACTTTTCGAAATAAATTCGTAAAAATACACATAATTTCCGTGTAAATCAAATTTTCGCAACTGATTACCGCCGCAGCCGGCTCTTCAAATTAGAGACACTGTAACGCTGTCCGAAACGTTGGCTAAAGGAGGGGGTAGCGCAACACGGCTTAACACCCCAAAAACAAATAACAAAAATTGCAAAAATATGATATATTTCCGCAAAAATCGAAATTTTGCAGCCGAATCCCATCCCGGCTGGCCCTCTAAATTCAGATATTACCAAATCAAACTAAAATCATAAAAATACGATATTTCCGCGTAAATCGAAATTAACGGCCGATTTCCAGTCGCAGACGGCCATTCTAGTTCAGATATTCAAAGTAAATTCGCTAAAATATATACATTGTGTAAAGTGCTACTTGGTCAGCTATGATGTGTTGAAAACGCCATGATTGAAAGGGTCAATATTATTTATTACCTTTCAATTTAATTTTTCTTACTTTTCCCTTATCTTTTTGTTTGCAGGTTCGACCTTGATCTTTCCAGCAAGCCCTACCAGACCCTGCGCCTGCACAGCGCTGCAGTTCGAGGAGTTGCCTTCCACAAGAGATACCCCCTCTTCGCATCAGGATCTGACGATAGGAAACTCATCATTTCTCACGGAATGGTGTACAAGTAAGTACCCAATTCTTGATAAGTAATAATGTAATAACTAGTAGGCGTCTGGCGGAGGCAAAACGAAAATTCCAGAGCCGCTCATTATTAAAGGCAAAACAATTAAATTATAGTTATTTAACCGGTCAAATTTGTTTTGTGGGTCCAACAGACTTAGCAATAAAAGATCATTTGGTTTTGGCCTATTTCAGCATATCGCTCGCCATACATTTCCAATGGTTTTGCAACCCATGCAATAAAAAAGAACACATTTTAAAGATTGATAGTACCTACCAATCTAAACCAAAGTTGTTCCAATTTTTTTTTTTATAAAATCATAGACAATGTAGGCAACATTATAAAAAAATGGTTTGTTTAATTTGGGGTTATGTATAATAATAAATAAATAATTATGAACTTTTGAACTGAGTTTATTTTCAATTTAATGATTAAAAAATTTATGATGAGAAAGTTACCACCTATTTTCATTCTAATCACTTTTTTCTGCAACTCTTTTTATTGTACTATTGAAAATATGGAACGTGTAAAATGGCATCTGATCCAACGACATTATTATCTGATAGAAATAACTCTGCTTAGGTAATTGAAATTATGTAGTTTAATTTTACTATCTATGGAATTTCACACTGCCAGAGATCACTGTTATAGAATTTATTATTTATGTCTTACTCTGCTTACTTAACCAGTTAATACCAATGACGTTACATACTATATTAGACGCGTGGTAGAAATCTCAAAGTGGGAAGTCAACAACAAGACAACTGTAGAGTACTCGATTTCTAGTACTTTAATACTAAACTTTTCAATTTGGGAGGCGGGAATGGGTACCGCCGCCCCGGGAACCTTTATTGGATAACCAACACCTCTGCCATAGGTCACCCCAAGTGGTTCGCTATGTTTGGTAATTTAGCAGGGGTGCCCGGGTTCATGGGGTGAGGTTTGTCTAGGTCTTGGAGGCGGATGACCAGGACATACTGAACCCCAGATTCCTACCCACCCCTTAAACCCTTTTCCTTCCCAGAACTCTCCTCTCCTTCCTTTCCTTAAAAAAACCCTCCACACAGCATCCTCAAAGATGACACAGGCCCTGAGGGAAATTATTTTCCTCAGGGCCTCCTGTGTGGAGCTCATGTAAAAGAAAAAAAAAAAAAAAAAAAATCATATTCGATGGAACTTTTGAATTTTGAATACGAAAATGCCGCCCGCGTTCTATCTTTTATTTCGTCCATATGCACATATTCTTTTAAGCATCTATCTTTATCAAACATGAATAACTTTTGAATTAAGAAATTATTGAAAATCGCTGAAAACAGAAGAGTGTTGATTAATTGCCACATTATATCTTGAGTTTGTGAGACTATGGCAAGTCTATTTATTTTATATAACGTCATTGGTTAATACACAATATTTCTTATTCAAACAGTTAGATTAAGCTTTATTATCACCAAAGGTGAGTATTTATGTCAGGGGAGATAAAAAAATATGCATGTTACATTTTGATTTTGCTAAAATTATTTCACTTGCGCGGCTTACGACCTTCGCTACGCTATTTTTATTTTCATCATTTTTGTATTAAATTTCAAAGACAGTCAATCATCAATCAATGCTGCCAATCATAGAAAAATATTATTGCCATGTAAAACAATAATTTATTCATGTTCTGAAGTGAATGCATTATTGACAATTTATACCTGTATTTATAACAGAAGAACATGGAAAGAAAGGTATTAGAATAATTACACATACCCGTTAGGCAAACCCTGCTTTGTCAAACAAACCATTAAAAATCTGGGATGTGTATCTAAATTATAATGACATGCAGCTTTCGTAGCTTGAAACAAAACAAACAAACAAAAAACTCAACCCATACAGTACTAAGTAATAATTCAAAGTAGGTACTTTTTTGTTTTTATTTTGACGAGAATTTATTTTATAAGGTTGGTACTTCTGACAAATGTCATATTTGATTATCTATTAATTAAAAAAGGAACGCTCCATATTGTCTGTGCATCGAACTTCGACAACACAAACGTTCCGTATTATCTGTGAGGTGGGTGGCTTATACATATTTACCTAGAATTTTTGCTGCTTTGGAAAACTGATTTCTGCATCATAATTCAAATGCTTCCTTATTAATATTTCTGTGTGATTTTCAATCAATCAATCATAATATTTACGCTCTAATATTCACATTAATGATTTCATTTTACTTGTACAAACATAAATACTCAGCCAATATTGGTTTCTGTAAACGTGCCAAATTAGAAATTATTGATATGGCTTTTAACCCAGCCTGTGCCGCTTGTGCGCCGGCGCACAAAAATGAAAAATCAAAATTTTTACGCAATTTTGACCCTTATGTATAAAGAAAGTGTATGAAAAACACGGTCAGAATCGCTAGCTCTATTATCGCCCTTTACCATAGAAAAAGCCGCAATGCAGCCGGTCACTCCGAATAATTTATATGAAATTTTTCGTCGGGCGGGATGTGCGCAGGTCTTGCGCATGCGCGAAAAAAAAATATTTTCAACTACGATTTTTACCCTTCTATGTACAAAATTTGTATAAGAACACGGTCAGAAATGCTAGCGCCAACATTCTCTATGAGATGGGTAAAAGTTTCATTCACCTTGCAACATTAGTAAATTTTAAAATAATTTTTAGCTATGACCTCCATCTGTCAAATTTTGCCACGATTATTTTGGTCAAGTCGATGCATGTTATGTGACGAAAACATCGTAAAAACCTATTAATTTACGTAATTAACGCAAGTAATGTTATTTTGGTACATAGTTTAATGTTCTAGGAACGTGATTCAGTCAATAAAATATACAATAGTTAAAAATTAATCCACAAAACTTTCAATTCAAAATTCAAGGTCGGGATTTTTTCCCTTTGTTCCCTGGCCCTTGGGGGGTTAAATTATTATTGATTCAGTGTTTATCAGAATTTCTTTAAAAAAACCAAACCATATTTACGTTAGTTGGTTTTAAGTTGGTTTTTATAAACACAGATTTTATTCGCACTCAAGTTTTTCTAATTTTAGTTTTGATTGCCGTTTGGAATTTCATTGTTTTATAAACAAATCAAAATTCTTCTCCGAAAATAAATCTTTTCGAAGTTGAATCGATGCGCGAGTTTTTCAAAATGCAATGTTTATTACTTGTTCTTAGAAATGTATTATAAGTTTTTACAGCGCCCTTGAGGTGATTTTTCACAAAAACGGCGCTTTATAAATCATCCAATATTATTATTATATAAGCATAATATTTAAATCATTTAAAAACATGCTTTAAAAATGTTTAAAACTAAAATTCTGTACTATTTTTGTCAAATGAAGTTGTAAATACAGTGAAACCCTCTTAAGAACTTTGGTGGTTTTAAGTTTGATTTTTTCGGTCCCTCAGCCCAAAATTGGCCCAATTTTTCCCAGATATAACGTTTTCGAAACCCTCTTAAGAACTTTGGTGGTTTTAAGTTTGATTTTTTCGGTCCCTCGGCCCAAAATTGGCCCAATTTTTCCCACATATAACGTTTTCCTGCTTAAGAAGTTTGTTTTTTCTGGTCCCCTGGAAAACTTATTAAGAGGGTTTCACATTTCAACGAGATTTCTGCACTAGTAAGGGAACGTACCCATACTACGTGACACGTTTAGGGGGGGGGGTCTTCAAAATGTCACGCTCCATACAAATGAGCGGCGGATTGCTTAGGATTTTGGTCACCGGGGGGGGGGGGGGTTAAAAATTGCAAAAAGTTGGTCACGTAGTATGGGTACGTTCCCTAACCTATAAAAATGAAAACCAAAATCTTATCACATCATTGAGAGTTCGAAATTTATGTGTTGCTGAATTAAAATTATTGTTTTTTCTCTTTCAGTGACCTCCTCCAGAACCCACTGATAGTCCCACTGAAGCAGCTGCAGACCCACGAGCACCACGAGGACTTTGGCATTCTTGGAGTCACTTTCCATCCCATGCAGCCGTGGGTTTTCTCCGCTGGAGCTGATCAAACCATCCGACTGTACACATAATTATTCTGTACCCACTATTAAATTTGTTGAATAACTTCTTGATTATTCATTTTTTATAATGTGATATAATAAATGTTATTCGCCCATTTTTACCTGTCTTATTTTATTTATTTATTTATTGTTTCCTTACACTTGCCGGTAAAATGTTTACAATACAATTTGTTACCTCATTAGGACAAGCCTGTGTTGAGGTTAGCAATAATTATACAAGTTAACAAAATAACACAAAATTATACAGATATTGAAAGAACAATATTGTTGTATTTCTTATTATACGTGACCCTCCGAAAAAATCTCCTAAGCAAGGAATATACGGTAATACTTATGTATAACCTTTTCGAAATTCGCTCATATATTGCAATTACTTTGGATTGGTGAGAACTGGCAAGATAAAATTATTTAAAATGACCAGTAACGGCCATACATCTTTATAATCACGATAAAGATGTACGGGGGTAATCCCAAAAGTAAGGTCTCCTATTTTTTTAGAAATGCAAAGACAATTTAATAATATGTATTTACTTCTTCTAAAGCTTGAATTTATATTGAATTGTTTCTGTGTTTATATCTTAGAACTCCATTTAATTTTTTTTTAAATTTTATTTAAGTACTTGGACCCATTATGTAGCTCGTTTTCAAACTACTTACTACACGGCCAGACATATGTAATGTATGAGGCGTACATGAGTTATTAAATTAATTTATAAATAATCTTATTATTAAGTTCTGCCATTATTTTAGTTTTTATTATTGTAACAGCAGTTTCAGCTTACAAGATCTTTTTCAAACTATGGTTCAACAACCTTATGACTTATTTATATGATTCTAAATTTGAATTTTGATGGCGTCTAAATTGATTTATTACTGGTTAAACCAATTGGCTGAGAAACTAATTATAACAAAACATTCTCTATTATGTGGGGTACTTTGAAATCTGTTTTTCAAATTTGGAATTTAGAATCATATTAATAAGTCGTCTCAAAGTGGTTTTACCGCAGTTTGAAAATGGCCTTGTATGCCGAAAAATCTGTCACAATAATCTATATATATTAGTGTCCGACAAAAAACGAGTTTCGGCCGTCATTCAGCCGAAACTGAAACTGAATTCGGGAGGTTTCGTTCTGCGATTGGACATATTCGGTGCACTGAACTGCAAGCCATGAAGTGTCATTTTGCTGCGTCCGCGCTCATAATCGTGTCAGGACTTGATTCACTTGTTTGTGTTCGCTCTGCGAACTTTGCGGTAGTTTGGTTTATTTATTGTGAAATTGGAGGTGTTTATACTTTTGAAATACGAAAGATTTATTTCGCTATTGAAATGATTTAGTTAATGATAGGCCCTGAGGAAAATAATTTCCCTAAGGACCTATGTCATCTTTGGGTATGCTGTGTGGAGGGTTTTTTAGGAAAAGGAAGGGGAGGAGAGTTCTGGGACGGAAAAGGGGTGTGTAGGAATCTGGGGTTCAGTGTGTCCTGGTCATGAGCTTCAAGACCTAGACAAACCCATTCCATGAACCCGGGCACCCCTGCTAAATCGCCAAATGTAGCGAACCACTTGGGGTGATCTATGGCAGAGTGTTGGCCATCCAATAGAGGTTCGCGGGGCGGCGGTACCCATTCCCGCTTCCAAATTATTTTGTTTTTAAGACTAAAGAGTATTTTGCTTAGTGTACCCAAACAAATTAGTTTTAAAAAAGTAATTTTGTTTTCTACCTTTTATTTTATGTTCTTTGTTAATAATGTTCAAATAGGTAATAGTAGGTACTATTTTATTTTTTTTAATATTAGATTTACGATTACGATTTCAAAAAGCATAAATAATATATTTGAAATAAGGAGTGTGATAATTATGTTATGTTTATTTTTAGTTCAAATATCATAGACTCGATGATTAATATAATGATTTGAAAATAAAGGGTGATTGAATAAGATTGACTATTTTTTTCCTCGGAAACATGACCTTATATGGAAGTTTCGGTTTCGGCCGAACCTGAGACCGAAGCCGAAACTCAGTTTCGGTTTCGGTTTCGGCCGTAAGAACTAGTTTCGGTCGGACACTAATATACACGGTGTCCGGAAACTCGTAGTACAAGCGGGAAACTGGTAAATCTACATCACATTCGGAGTCGATTTGTGATATAACTTTTTTGATTTGAGCTTTCGTTTTCGAGTAAATCGGGTCCAAAGTTGGAATTTTTTTGGTTAAATTTAAAAAAATTGTTCACTAGGGGGTTGATTTCAGCTGTGTAATGTCTTATAAAATGCATCGAAGGGTAAACCGGGCTCAATAGTTTTTTTAACCCTTTAGTTGCCGAAAAAATGGAAAAATAGAAAAAAAGTTATATTAAAATCGAAATGCTCAGATCGAAAAAAATAAGTTTTTTGGGTTCTCTACATGATGTAGATTCACCAGTTTCCCGCTTGTACTACGAGTTTCCGGACACGTTGTATATATATTAAAATCAAAGTATATTTGTTTCTGGGTTTGTATATATATATATATATATATATGTGAGATGCCTATGCATAGCTAAACCATTCATCCGATTGCGATGAAACTTTGGGGATTTGATGTGTGCATGCCCGCAATGGTTTCTATATACAATAGTGAATTCTGGCATCATGAAATTATTCATTGCGTTCATCCGACTGCAATGAAACTTTGGGGTTTTAATTAAGTGTGCGGCCTGCGATAGTGAATTAATTAATTAATTAATCAATTGATTAAATAAATGAATGAACACCAACCTAATACCATGCGAGCGAATATGCGGATAAAAGCTAGTAAAAACTAAAATACTTGCAGATCTTAATAATAACATTATGAAATTTAAAAAAAATTATCTATTTTTCTACATAATCGCCATTTTTTGTCAATGCATTTATGTAAGTACTTTGGCATTTTTTGTCTAGTTGGTGCAATAGGAGCTGCTCCGGGTGCTGACTTGCCGAGGTGCTGATAATATCTGACACCTAAGACAGACAACTTGAAGTTTTTACTAGTGCCAGGCGCCGTTTGGCTCTGGATGATTGAACAATCAAAAATTAAACAATTTGACGATAACTGAACAACTCAGAATCATGCAAAGATATTCTAATACAGAAGAGATATGCTATGGTGTCCGCGCAACTGTCGCCGGACTACGCGCTAATTAGCGTAGTTTTCATACAAAAAGAATTTGTTCATTTCGTTGATTTTTTGAAAATGTGCATTAATATTGGTTAACAATTTATTTTGAATAAGGAAAGAATTCGTTCATTTAGTTTAACGTTTGTTTGGTTTATTCGTTAATTATTTGTTCTTTTAGTTTATTTGTTAATTGGTAAACATTATCGGCGACACCCGGGAGCGCAGTCCCACATAGTAAAAACAGCAGATAGCACATCTACTTATATTCCAATATCTTTGGAATCATGCAACTTCAACAACACCTCCTTTGAAAAGTCATTAAAAGTAAAAAAAAAAAAAGAATTAGTCATATAGTTTATGGGTTATTATCAAATTTTTTCTTCATAACTTTCAATGCATTTTCAAAGAGTGTTGAAATTACATGATTCTGAATATTGGTATGAATGTATGAACGGTGTTTATTAATGTTTATAATACACCCAGTGTCTTGGCAGATTGTTTTTTTTTTTTTTTACATTAGCTCCACACAGGAGGCTCTGAGGAAAATTATTCCCCTCAGGGCATATGTCATCTTTGGGGATGCTGTGTTGAGGGTCTTTTTGTGAAAGGAAGGAGAGGAAGTTCTGGGAAGGAAAAGGGTGTTAGAGGTGGGTAAGAATCTGGAGGTCAGTGTGTCCAGGAGTGATGGACGTATGAATCCATCCCTACCACTGCGGTGCAAGGCGAGAGAGTGCGGTTGAGAAGTCAAAGGGACTCCCTTTTCATTCACTCCATTCTCTCCCGATTCGGCCTGCCATGCAGATGGCAGACGCATTCGCTGCCAAGACCCGGACAAACCTCACCCCATGAACCCAGGCAACCCGGCTAAGTCACCAAACGTAGCGAACCACTTGGGGCGACCTATGGCACATGTGTTAGTTATTCAATAAATGGTTCCCGGGGCGGCGGTACCCATACCCGCCTCCCAAATTGTATTTTTGGTGATAATTCAAGGTTATTATTACTCCGAATAACATATCAATAATATCTAGGGATACGGTGCTGAAATGATGTTGAACTTGGTTAGTGGTAAAACTGATGTATGGGATTTTGCCAGCTGTCCAAATATTTAAATCAAGAAACATCCAGCCATCAAGAAGTGCTGAAAGCTTTATAGCTTCGATCTTGTTGAGAAATAGAACACTCGAAAGTTAATAGTACAAAACTAATACAAGTGCATTTTAAATAATAATATGTAAGCATGCTGTCTGTGACACTTGTAAAAATAAACATTTATATAAGTGAAAAAAATATAAACATATCTGTGAAGACTAACTATCTCCAAAATAAAGAACGAACAATTTTATGCACAGGTAACTTCGATCAAGTAGGTGTATCTATCGATGACAGGTAACAATAATGTTTATCTGCACTAATGAATTTGCACAACTAAAATCTGTGTTTTCAAAACTCCCGCCTAATATTTTAAATCAAAACCCGCAATAAAAAACTACTACTGCGCTGCCTGCCGGTAGCGCTGCGAACCACCCACCCGTCACTATCCCGAACTTTTTAAACCCAAACAAACTCTTCCCGAGCCACGCGAAGGAACTGATTCCTAATTCCTTGACTTTCGTTCGCAGCGGTCTCGCATTCGGTCGTGCATGTCTGTCGTTCGCGTTCGATATTATTTTATTATCATTGTTTTGTGACATTTTGTGTTCATTTCAACTGGCGCAAGATTAAACTGTAGCCAGTGAAAGCATTGTGTATCAACTCTTGCATAAACATAACAATGTGCATGTGAAACTTCAACTGTGATAAGCAGCAGCTGGAGATCGTGTTTAGTTGTTTAGTAAATACTCTCAACTTTTAGTTTATAAATAGTTTTATGTGTAAAAAGTGACAGTGAATTATAATAATGTCGTCGGCGATGGATGAGACCGATTTGGACATCAAATCTCCGATGAAGCGGTTGGGATCCACCAGAAAACTCCTCGTGTTTAGCAGTGAGTACATTTTACCTTTTATGCTAATGTCATCTTGGTAAAAGTGAAAACCCTTTCTCGTGTTTCTTTCAATGTCTGTAAAAACTTTGTCCAATTATCAAGTACCTAGTGTTGTACAATTTAGCAGACTTTGCGGTTACAATGCCGTTATTTCATTGTATTTTTAGTTCATAAATGGGCGTAAATAATGTAATTTACCGTAAGTTTGTTAATTGCTGTTTTTATGGACAGCTGTTTTGAGATGAAAAACAATAGCGAAACAATTTACCATCTTGTCTACTTTTGCATTTTTATTTATTTATTTTCCTATTGTACATTTTAGAATTGTTGAATAAGTGCTAAGAATAAGAAAAGGACTCTTAGATGGTTTTGAAATGTAGAGCGGAAGGGAGTGTGAGGAGAATAAAATATTGTTATGCGAATAGTTGAAGAAGTCGGGGACGTCTAAGGAAGACAAGGCACAACCAAGTGAATGGTAAATTAAATGGTAGATACCTACTCGGACTTCCCTCGTGAAAGGCAATTTTGCTTGAAATGTTTCAACGTGGTTAGAGATCAGATCTGAATAGCCAGACACATCCCAACCTTCCTCTTTTTCATCTCCTTTCCCCATTCCTTCAGCCTCATAGCATTCCCCAAATACCATAAGTTTCCTATTGGCTACGGTAGGTACCTAGTAAGGAGCAGTAGGACTAGTGCGGATTCACTTTACATAAAAAAAGTCAATGTAAACGAAATGTGTTATAAACATAGATAATACTTAGTTAATCATTTTTGTATCCAGGGAACGCCAATCTTGTTGTCTAAACTTGTATGGCAAGAATGTTGGCGCCTAAAACTAGCCGCCCATGCAAATGGTCGCTGGTCGGCCCACCTTGAAGGTACTTTATGCAAATTACTGTCACGATATCAGTACACAATTATTATGCATTGATTATGAAAATCTTGTCTGTTTCTTGGTGTCTGGCGAGATCTGGGTTCTGGCAAGGTTCTACAGCAATTTCCAATACTAATAATATATTAGGTAGGTACCTACCTACCTAGCCAATACACATTTTCGTAAGATCCGATATAGTATTCTTCGTATCTTATATAGGTACTGTAGGAGATATTTTCCAAAGGCTGTAGGTACTTACCTGACACAAAATGTAATTTGACATTTTTAAAATTTAAATCCTATATGTAGGTACCTAACTATTTTTCCCCTTTTTTACCGTTTTTTGGTACAAAATACATAGGTACCTACCTACCTATATACAACCTTTGTCATCTAATAAGTAGGTATTTTCAAAAGACTTTTTTTATGAACGTTTATAACTTTTTCAATTTATTTTTACAGTCTTAAGATTCCCGTTATAAGGTGAAACCGGTCTGGTCAAAAATAAACACTTACCTGACACAAAATGTAATTTGACATTTTTAAAATTTAAATCCTATATGTAGGTACCTAACTATTTTTCCCCTTTTTTACCGTTTTTTGGTACAAAATACATAGGTACCTACCTACCTATATACAACCTTTGTCATCTAATAAGTAGGTATTTTCAAAAGACTTTTTTTATGAACGTTTATAACTTTTTCAATTTATTTTTACAGTCTTAAGATTCCCGTTATAAGGTGAAACCGGTCTGGTCAAAAATAAACAAGAGGAAAAATTTATAAAGGGTTTTTTTAATGAAATAAGTCTTTTCATAATTAGAAATAATAAAGGCTGTATGAAATTATTAATTAACATACACAAAGCACTCTTTTTATGGTGAATTGTCTAGGTATTTCAAAAAAAAATTATGTAGGTAACATAAAATCGGTTTGGATTATCTACCTACAGTATCCCAAACTCTCGAACGATGAGCTCTATTGTCATGAAATTTGCACAGCCTTTTCTCTTTGGAATTGTCATTGCCACTCTTTTCAGCTTGCAACGTAATTTCCATCAGATTCTAACTATTTGGCAGTAATCTGTTTATGTAGTATATTATCTGAAGCAACATAAACTTTAATGATGAGCTCTGGCGTATGAAATTTGCACAACTTTTTTCGTAAGAATATGTAGGTCAATGCATTTATTTTCATCTCGCAGCGTCATTTTCATCGTAAGCTATGGAGCTTTGAAAAACCTATTTAGATATGGGAAAAAAATATTACACAACTTATTATTGTTCAGTAAGAATAAAGAGTTTTTAAACTACTGGTGCATTTTTAAATAATACATTATACAAGTATGTTGCCAATTACCTAGTTGCTCGATAATTCAACAGTAAGCCCAAAAAGCAAATTATTTCTACAATACATAAAAATATGAATGATTTTTGCAGCAAATCATATTTTTTGGCTTATTGCATAATAAATTATTAAATCGTTGTTATCTGATTTTCGCAATAATTTTATTACGAAATAGGCTTGGATTTATTTTTTTATCGCACAGTAGGTACACATTATTTTCACTTTTTTAATTTTGCAATTTGAGAGGCGGGTATGGGTACCGCCGCCCCGGGAACTTATTGGATGGCCAACACTCCTGTCATCGGTCACCCCAAGTGGTTCGCTACGTTTGGTGACTTTGCAGGAGTGCCCGGGTTCGTGGGGTGACGTTTGTCTAGGTCTTGGCGGCGAATGCGTTTACTCACCTTCTGCGTGCGGACCGGAAGAGACTGGTTGAGGGAGACCTTTTAATCTCTCCAGCCGGACTCGCAACCCATCACCTTGCACCGCAGTGGGAGGGATAAATTCATACGTTCATCAGTCCTGAACGCATTGACCCCCAGATTCCTACCCACCCCTTATAACTTTTCGGGTGAAATGCAGATCCCGCCAATGTGGGGGATTTTAATAAAAATGCACTTTCTAGATGAGAAAAGTGTGGAAAAGTTGAATAAAAAAGAAATTAAGGTGCGCTTGGCAAAATTGAGGGAGATACAGCCGTTTAAAGAATGAATAAAATGACACTTCGTGAACTTATACTACGCCATTTTGTTACTATTATGTTGGTATCTCAGACTTGCTATGACCGAAGGTTGATACGCTTGTAGCCAACTTCGTGTGATATATAATAAGACGCGTAATTATGAAAAACAGAATTAATAATGGTCACAAACCATGTTACACAAACCTGGCGTAGCCGCTAAACTACTTGAAAACTGGGATGTTTTTCTTGCGTTGACGTGAGTAGGCGTTATATAGGGGCACAAACCATGTTTCATAAACCATGTTTTTAGAGGACGATTACGAGTGCTACCAACTTTAAGGTTACAAAATGGCTGACAGTATCGGTTCATAAAGTGACATTTTATTCATACTTTAAACGGCTGTATCTCCCTCAATTTTGCCGAGCGCACCTTAATTTCTTTTTTTTTCAACTTTTCCACACTTTTCTCATCTAGAAAGTGCATTTTTATTAAAATCCCCCACATTGGCGGGATCTGCATTTCTCCCAACTTTTCCTCCCACAGCTTCCTCTCCTTGCTTTTCCAAAAAAAATACCCTCCACAGAACATCCCCAAAAATGAGTTTATGGAGCTAATGTTAAAAATGGCTTTAATAAATCCTTTTAAAACGATGCTGTAATGAAAAATGGCTTTGGATCACAAATTGACGATGTCTAAAAAATATTTGTAATTTTGCTATAAGTAGGTTGGTACCTACACTTGGTCTTTGTTCATGTGAACTCAGCAACATTATGTCTGTGGATAAACATTATTATTGAAGTAAATTTAATTTCAATGTGTACCTGTAGCAGAAATTATCATTGCTGGAGTAGCAAAATCTCTCAGACGTTGAGCACTGGTAATACTGAAATTCGCACAGATTTTGTATGTTTGACATTTTTTGTCCCATCACAGAAAATTCCACAGAAGAGAAAATATATAATTTACAAAAATAATTTCTTTTTTCTATGGAAAATTCAAATCTTAAAAATGTTGCCACAATTTAAACACAGTACCTACCTACCTATCTATTAAATGGTTTATAGGTAGGTAGTAGGTAGGTACGTACTCGCATTCAAATAATAAAAACATTCGAATGGAACTAATGGATGTCTCCGCTGTGTAGTACTATTATTTAGTGAAATGTTATGACGAATTCCAAGTTTAGTTTGTGAATAATCATACAATATCTACGTAATCGTCCATCTCGCTCGACACATTAGTTGACTTTGGTAATTAAAAGAGTCAACTAATTAAAGTGTATCGCCCATTTTAATTTTGATATATCTGTGTGTGAGCTATGTAGTGTTTTAATTGAAAATAATATTATGTTATGTATGATAATTAGCTGCCATGCTAGGAATTGAGAAATGCTCTATTATTGAGATAAATTGATATCGATGTATTCAGCATTTTTAATGTTTCGCAACTAGTAGAAAAATTGTCCCTGTCAGTCATGAAAAAATCTCCTTTAATATTATAAACAGCTTCCCGACCCGACCCTCTGTTTCTCAAAATAGCATTCCCGAAATGTGTTTCCCAATTTAGAACTTTAGAATTTACTTCCCAGTTTTCCCTTAGCGTTAATTTAACATGGACAGAGGAGGACGCTAACTTGAAAGCAAATAGACTTAGCCTTTCCAAAATCAAACGTTCATTTGCAAACCCTCTTAACTAGATCAGCAAACAATAAAGCCCTTGCAAATGTGTTTTATAAACTCTGAATTCGTTTTGCTGAGTAAAATTCTATGAAAAACTCGGTAGTTACTAGTTACGATATAAAAAGAGCAAAGACCCGGCAAGGCTGTGGTCCTAGGTTCAATTCCTAGATGCGACCGAATCTTTTTCTGATTTTTCTGTTTCTTGTTAATATTATTAGTTAAACACCCGCTCCGCAAGTTTTTGCTGCAAGGCCCTGCGGGCGGCTTCTAGTTCGGCTTCGTCCAGTTTGATTGTTGGTGACCATTTTATAAATCCGATAGGAACTGGTTCCAAAAATAACCGGTTCCTCGGATCCACGGTGATCCAGTGACAGATAGTCACCGGGACAAAGTACCCGCGACAGGCGATGACGTCATACGTAATATATGTATAGTCGCGTGTATTATTCACAACTGTCAGTTTTAATAATAACCATATTACTGTCAATCTCTCCATATCCGGAGAGATACACAAACTTACAAATCCGGAGTACTTACGCCTGCCAGGGGATACTAATCACGTAAACTGTTAACCTAAGTGGCGCCTTTTTTTTCATTGCTTTAATTCGGTTCTATTACAAAAGTACATTTTTATACAAACTCCACTTACGAAAACGGTTTTACGTAAGGCGCGGCATCAGAGTTGCTTTCTTAGCCGGATTCTTGAATTTTAACCATACAGTCTCTAGCCGATTAATACTGTTCGATTGATTAATTTGCGAGATGATATTAAGATTTCCCGGCGAAGAAAGAGCAATACGCGGACTGCCTGCGGAAATGAATATGTCATTCTACTGGTAGATGCTCCTAAGAACCTGCCCTGCTGTTGAACGACCAATGGTTTACCAAATTCTTTGATTTCTCCCTCCTACAACATTGATTTATTCAAGACATGGGTTCACTACTTACTATGCTAAAAACCCTCCACACAGCATCCCCACCTGACACAGGCCGTGAAGTTTCCCTCGAGGTTTATTTCTTGGATTGTCGTAAAATTTCTTACAACTACAAACCCGCTCCTTCCAGTAGCAATAGGTCCTGCGGGCGGCTTTTGGTTCGGCTTCGCCCAGTTAGTGTTGGTGATCATTTTATAAATCAAATAGAAACTGGTTCCAAAATTAGCCCGTTCCTCGTATCCACTGTCAACCAGTGATGGCTAGTCACCGCCACAAAGTATCCGGGTCGGGCGATGACGTCGTATGTAATATACAGCCGCTTGATACAACTGAGTATTACCGTCAATCTTTCGAAATCCGGGAGATACTCCAGGTTCACAAATTTGTAGAACTTATACCTAGGAAGGACACCTCCCTATGCGTCTTGCCGACGAAAGTGGCGACATCTTGTGATGAATTCTTGAATTAGAAACCGAATTACAACGATAGCTTTGTATGAAAATCCACATACACAGATGTTATTTGTGGCGCGGCGAGTAAGGCTTGGCGTCGGACATGCAATCAAAACCGGGTTCTGAAATTCAACCACGCAGCTTAGAGTAACATATATTGTTACTCTGAGCCACGCAGACGCTGACGTCTAGGAATCAAACTTGCTCTGAGTTTGCGAACGAGGAGTTTGAACTCCAAATACATGTTCAGCAACCTAAAGCCAATATTATATGAATTTAGGATACCTAGACAAGGATTTTCTTCTTCTGGTTTTCTTTGTTTCTTCTTGTTTCTTGCTTCATCTAAAAACTAATGTGTTTAAGTGTGTACTTTGTTCCAAACAGGCAGGTTTATTTTATCATTTTTATATCATCATTACCTTTTTATGTGGATTACAGAACGAGGACGCATGGTGACGTTTGAATGTCGTGAGGTCATTGTTGATTTTGCAGATTATCGTTTTAGCCTCGTGTGGAGCTATATATAATCTGATGATTTTTAATTTTAACAAGTATAATCCACATAGTGCTGACATCATGCTGCAATTCCCGGCCGTCCCGCACTAATTAATTATTCCGTCAATTCCCGCAAGTGCACCATTTTTATTATACGACACGTAAAAAAATAAGTCCTAATATCATCGACCGTTCTTTATACACCGATGGGTGAAATTCCCCAAGCTTTTTCCATCGATCGTTGGAAAGGTGATATTTATTCGTCGAAAGCTCGTCAGAATGACGTTGAAAAAAATAAGAAAAATACCCACTTCTGCCCTGATGATGAATACTGTAACGCTGTCCGAAACTTTGGATAAATAAGGAGGTAGCACACCAAAGCATAACACCCCAAAAATAAATAACGAAAAGTACAAAAAATAGTTTAAAAAATCAAATTAACTCCGGTTACAACAGTCGCAATTCCATCTTCCAACCACAAGGTTGTAGGCACTTTGGCTTTATCATCAGACGCATGTTTTGAAAATCTGAAGTTCAGGCACAAATAGATATTAAAATGTTTTTCCTATCTCTATCTCTACATATTATAAAGTAAAGTCCCCCGCACCGTCTGTCTGTCTGTTCGCGATAAACTCGAAACTACTGAACGGATTTTCATGCGGTTTTCACCAATAGACATAGTGTTTCGTGAGGAAGGTTTAGGTATGTAATTTGTAAAGGATTTGTGTAAATTGGTTGAAATATAACAATAATTGTTAGAAGTGTCAGAAAAAGTCAAGCCGCCTGGAAGCTTTCATCGAAAACGCTGCCTAATCCTTTTGGGATAACAAAACAATTCAGGGTGGGATATTCCTCTTTTATAGATCTACAAACAAGTCAGTGATATCTATCTTTTACGGATAGCTTACTATACCTATTCTATCTTCTAAAAAATTGGTCACGTACATTGCGGTAATTGAAAAGTTATTTAGACTAAATACGTTAGTTTCCCCAAGCATTTTATGTACATTATTATAATCTTTCACACCATCTCTACGTATTATATATTAAAGTCCTCCGCGGCATCTGTCTGTCTTTTCGCGATAAACTCAAAGACGGCGGTGTGGTTACAAAGGTTGGATTTTACAAAGTGTTTTATTAGCCACAGCAACGCGTGGCCGGGTCAGCTAGTCATAAATAATCGAAAGATTCTAAAGTACTTAATCTGCTAAATTATACAAAAAAAAACAGTTTACGAATAGAAATTCGAATAAGTAGGAGATTTTGCACTTAATCATATTTTAGACCTACTACGCCTTTATTGATCAAAGCCTGCTACCAACTTTATGTAACAGGCTTACAAAGGTTTTTTTTGTTGAAATATTACTTTGATTCATCAAGTCGGGTACGACTCATACGTCATACATATATATGTCTGGTAATATTATATTATCGTGAACACAAGCTTATGTGTCCGAAAGGTTAATTACATACATAAGACCAACTAATTACAACCAATAATAAAATATCCAACAATAATTTCTGTTCGTATTATGACATTTTAGTATGTTGAAATAGGCCAAGCCCAAAAACGCTTGCTTCTTTATAGTATGGTAGTTAAGTAGTAGTCTGACAGTACATTTATAATGCGCTGCCGGAATCTTTAAGAGGAAATACTAGCGGCGTTTTTCCATACAAACGTATTCCCCGTTTATCTCTCTGGATTTTGACCCTAGAGCAAATTTTTTTTTTACATAATATAGATATCGACCACTAGCGTGTCGGTACGTTTTGCTTTTTTTGATAATTTACTTCTTATAGAAGTTAGGACCTTCCAAAAATGAATAAAATTGCCTAATTTAAACGCCGTCAAAAAACGTTCAGTATACAAACTAAACAATGTATTTTGAAAAAAAGCAAAACGTACCGACATAGAATATTTTCTTTTAATACAGTTAGTGAAAAAAAAAATTAAAATCGGTCCAGTTTTGGAGAAGAAAAATGGGGAATACAAAACATCGATTTCGAAGATTTTATTTAGGTATTTTCGGCCCGACGTGCAGGTGTCCCTTTCGCTCAGTTCTCCTGGGGGGGCCGGGGAACGGGGGTTTTGACAAATACATATAAAGCGAAGTAGTGATGTAACGAATTTTATCGGTAGACTAGTGTTGTCCTTGCCCGAGTAATAGATATTTTTATTCGTTTTTTTCTGTTTAGTGACTCATCGCGGTATACCAATACTGACCGAGCTTTCATACTAAAATTGTGCAAAATTAAAATTGTTTATGTCAAGTACTATAATAAATTTTCAATTTGGGAGGCGTTATAGGTACCATCGCCCCGGGAACCATTTATTGGATAACCAACACCCCCGCCACTTGGTCACCCCAAGTGGTCCGCTATGTTTGGTGACTGAGCATGGGTTCCCGGGTTCACGGGTGAGGTCTGCATGGGTTTTGGTGGCGGATGATTTTGTCCACTTACTGCGTGGCGGGCCGGATTGGGAGAAACTGGAAGAGGGAGATCTTTTGATCTCTACAGCCGGACTCTCTCCACCATCATTTCATATTTTTACTTACCCAGAAATTCCTCTCCTTCCTTTCATTAAAAATAACCTCCACACAGCTTCTCCGATGACTTTGCTATACTATAAGGGTATTTAACTTAAAAATAATTTTTATATTTCATTTTATATAATTGCATTTTTTGATATTTTTAAGTAATTAATCACCTCTCCCTTTATTATTTTGTCTATAATTCTCATATGCCTATACTTGTTTGTCTTTTAATATTAATCTTATCATGACGAAGAACACTCTGTTTTCGAAATATGTTGATAATATTGATTACATAAAGCTGTTTTTACCAAGTTATTTGTTCTCATTTAATTAAAAATGACGCCACAAAGATTGGACCCATTTGCAGCATTTCAAGCTGGGTCGCCATAACCAATTCGTTTGTGCAATTTCAATCAATGCATTTCTGTGTTTCTCGAGAACCCTTCTATGGGCTTACACGTCATTAGTACTTTTACGCCAGTTTTTTAAACATTTGTGGTCAGAAACATCCAAGTAGTGTAGTTTTGTAGCTCTAGCACATATGAAGCTATATGACTTTTGCACTCCCAGAAATAAAACCTTTTTAGTATAATTATCATTATGCATATATCCAATTGTATATCCGCATGTACATTATTTGGCTTAATATAGTAACTATGTTATTTTCCACATCAAGTATATAATAAAATAGATGCAAGAATGTTATTTTTTTGATAAATTAATAACGTAAAAAAAATATATCTATATATTTATTCTCAAAACTCTTGAGAACATATCGTCGTTGCATTCACAAAATATCCCATGTGAGGTTTTCGACCAATTTTTTTTTGTTTACACCATTTGATTCACCACGGTTTCCTAAATAATCTGACAAATATATCCCATTTTTCAAACTCATCTTTTTAATCATATTAGAGGCAACTCTGACCATTACTTGTAATTAATGGTAATTATTTAAAAAAAATATACTACATATACTACAGAAATAAAAAAAAATATAAACCGAAGATACATTTCATCAGGAATAATTAACTAAATAATTACCTGTTTTTCTCATTCTTTCTATTTATTATTAATCTATATTCATCTCTATTTTATTTAGATTTTTCGAATTTCTCCCAAGTGCACAATATTTTAGTATGTAACCGTATCCTATGTATGTACACCATATGTAATTTATATAACTCCATTGAACAATTATATATCTATATTAAATATTAAAATATATATATATATATATATATATATATATATATATATATATATATATATATATATATATATATTTCTTCAATATTAACTCAGTAGGTAAAGCAAAAATATTTTTTTATAATTTATATTTAACTCTCAAAAAATTACCAAAAAATTAAGTTGCATCCAAAATCATACGAAATTAATTTTTTTAAGACCAATATTTCGTAATTTGAAACAAAAATAAATAAAATAAAACATATTTATC
This sequence comes from Limnephilus marmoratus, assembly GCA_917880885.1. Classification (NCBI taxonomy): domain Eukaryota; kingdom Metazoa; phylum Arthropoda; class Insecta; order Trichoptera; family Limnephilidae; genus Limnephilus; species Limnephilus marmoratus. Next base: position 52,916,583 of record OU862917.1, on the reverse strand, counting down.
CACACAAGATATTTTCTCTACCTTTTGATAAAAAAATACATTTTCAGTTTATTTGGGTGTTTTGGTCACAAATCCAAATTTAACCCCCCCCCCCGGCTATTTGTTAGCTTTGGGAACAACTCATATCGATCTTGTGTCTCCCTTACTATTATTTATTTATTAATTTTCGGGAAATCGACAGTTTATATTTATTTCAGTTTGTACATAGTATTAAATAGCCAAAATAAAACCAATTACGGATTTCCTCCTTGTGACTTTACTTCTACTGAGACAGCATAATAAGAATAAGTAAATTAATTTTATAAAAAGGAATATGAATCTAAAATTATATAAAACAAAAAATATATATATGTATACTCAAAACATTTTTTTTAATATAAAATGAAAAATTACAAAACAAAAAATCTATCAAAACATTGGTAGCCATGGAGAGAGGTTGTACATATAAATCAAATCATAACAGAAATATAAACAATAAAAACATAACATTATTCAAGAACCATTAGAGAAGCACTCTTTTTATGGACCTTTTATATTCAGTAAGTTTGCAATTGAAAATGTCCACATTGGAAAATACGCTATTATAACTATTGTGAGTATTATGTTGAGAAATAAGTTTTAAACGGTGTTCGAAAGAGAAAGAGAAAATATCAAACTTTATATTCAAATTCAAAAGTTAACCACAAAATATTGTAATTGTACACCTTTATAAAACCAAAGTTTATTTCATCGCCTTTCAAAAACAGTTTTTAGTTTTCGGATACTATCAGAAATATTCCATTTATTTGGATTTTATTGCAAAGCGGAAATATTTCGACCTTATGAAAAAATATGCCCGAGGCCCTACGTTTGCTACACAAAATATCATATGTGCATAAAAAGTGCGCACAAAAATCCTGAATGCAAAATTTAAGAAAAAATTTTCGGTTTTATTAAAAAAATATATATTAAGCCCACTTGTTTTCACCCAAACATGGTATCACAAATAACTCTACAATTAATAAAAATAAATAAAAATATGGGTCCCTATTTTTTTATTTATTATTTCTCCTAATATTCTAAAATACCCACAGGATATTTTGTGCGCGCAACAACGATATAAAGTAGCTATAATAGCATATTCATAGGACGCTTACAATGGGACGCTCCTGTGAGCGGGGAGAGAAATTGAATGTTTAGTCTTGTCTCTACACGTTTGCAGATTGGAACATGCGTGGTCGGCAGAAATAATAATTCGGCTTATTACGGGTGAAGCGCGTAGCCCACACACACAAGGCCTGCATTCACTCACACATCTATAGCGCGATTCTGACTAAGCATGCGATGAGATTCGCGGAAGACGGTAGAAAGGAGGCGCAGAGGGGGAGAGAGAACACTCACGTGGTCTCACCCACACATCTATAGCTAGTTCTTTTGTGAGCGCGGTGCGATAACGATAATTTTTGAAAATACCTACCGTCGAGATTTCTCACCGATGGTATTACCTCTTAAAGTCTGCACCAATTGATAGATTTAAGATGTTTTGTTGGAGGAATATTAAGCAAGAGAATATATAATAAACTAGCTGACCAGGCCACGCATTGCTATGGCTCAGTATTTAATTTTCAGTTTTTATAATTCACAACGCCATCTACTGGATGGTTACCCAACCTAGATAACCAAGTGTTGTGTCGATAAATCAACTCACACTGCCACCTGTTAGAAACTTATGGAACTTACAAATAATTACAAAGCATTGTCCTACTCGTATAACAAACATTTTTAATTCACAATAGTAAATATTGAGGTCAATAATCGAGATAAAAACTATCATGTCTTTTAATTTGGACCAAATTACACACAGTAAGCGAAATTTCCTCAAAATCGGTTAAGTAGTTTCGGAGTTTATCTCGAACAAACACCGTGACTCGAGATTTTAATAATTATTATAAGCAATAATTATCAGCCTGAAACACTCATCTACATTGAAAAAATCTTCCGAGAAAATGTACATGCCGAACCCGTGTCCTTCTGATTTCCGGTCAAAAGCTCTGACCACTGAGCTACGTCGGCTTATCTCCTGCCCGCCAAATCTAATATATAAAATTCTCGTGTCACGGTGTTTGTTGCCATACTCCTCCGAAACGGCTGGACCAATTTTGATGAAATTTTGTGTGCTTATCTGGTAGGTCTGAGAATCGACCAACATCTATTTTTCATGCCCCTAAAAGTAAAGGGTGTTCCACTCCGAAGAAAATTATTTTCCCCATACATTTTGTATGGAACGAATTCTCCTATTTTGAAAGAACTGCAGCAATATTGTAAGGGGTATAATATTGAACTGTGAACCGGGGGAGGGGTGAGGGGGGAGGGGGAAAGGAACTCAGGAAGGGGGGTTAGCGGGACGGGGGAAGGGGAGAAGTGGAGTGGGGAGAGGGAGAGGGAGAGGGAGAGGGAGAGGGAGAGGGAGAGGGAGAGGGAGAGGGAGAGGGAGAGGGAGAGGGAGAGGGAGAGGGAGAGGGAGAGGGAGAGGGAGAGGGAGAGGGAGAGGGAGAGGGAGAGGGAGAGGGAGAGGGAGAGGGAGAGGGAGAGGGAGAGGGGAAAGGATACGCAGGGAGAAACAATTTAGATCAATTCAGCTAATAAGTTGACAACAGTTTTTGATTCTGAGGCGGTACGAAGTTCGCCGGATCAGCTAGTAATTCTATATAGATACTAGTGTTTCATTCAACAATCATTGCTTATTATATTTTTTCACCTGGAAACAACCAACTTTAAATCTTGTCTTAAACATTAGTTTATCAATTAAAAATATTAATTAGATTTAATGTATATGAAGATAAAGATATATATTGTAATAAAGTAGTAATTTATAAACTTTGATGTGCAAATTAATTAAATTAACAATTAGATTTTGTATATCTTCGCGGTGCATATTTTAACCTTGTCGCCATCTGCGTAAAGAGTGTTTGATTTCGCCCGATTCCGAATGTTACTCGTCGAAGTGGATCGCTTTAACTATTTTTTTCTGTACATGTCTACCCATTTATTTAGTTTATTCAGTCATCCTACACATAATTCATATCGCATGTGATCGGCCTTTCCAAACTGTCATCTCTAGTCTGCATTAAATCAAAACTTGTATAAAAAAGGGCGACTTGCTGCGAGACAGGGAAGAAGGGGCCGCAGTGAGATTATTTTCTGACAGGCGCAGTACCTTCAATCATTTTCAATGACGCCGACGTTTTTTTTGGTTTGTTTAATTAAATTAATGTGGTATCATAAAAAAGTTATGGTTTATTCTTATGAATAAGAATTGACCAAATAATTAATATCAACTATTTTACATAACAAATATGTTAATGTTTTGTGGATACTAGGTAACTAGTCCTTTTGTTTTCTCTTAAGGGGGTATTACCAGAAATATGTACGTTTTGCAATTATTTTTTGATCATAAGTATTTATAATTTTTCAATAATGTCTAAGCAAAATAAGAATGTAAAAAAATCTTAAATATTTTAGTTTATAAGACCGTAAATAAATAGACAAACTGAAGTATTTTCGTCACAAACACGTGCGCGGATCTTTTTTTTATGATTTTATTTAAACTAAAATTAAAATTCTGAAACATGGCTTTCCCAGATAATTTATTGATTTATTTTACCGCATGATTATATGTTTTGAAATGTGTGTTGTATGTTGTATAACACAAAATTTTGTTTGAAAATTTAACAAATCTGCCAACTATCTATGGTATAACCTTATCATACAAAAAATAAACATGTTTTCTCAAAATTTAAAACATGCGAATGCCAGATAAAAAAAAAACAATCTTTCGAAATCAATTTATATTTTTTTATGGAAAAGAGTCAATAGTCTAAAATCTGATTTGAAAATGACAAAAAATATCAAAAAAAAAAAATCAATTTATAACTGAAAACCGTACTAGACATAAATATATTTTCTCATGCCCAAAATTAAACACTTCCTTTGCACAAAATTATTATACTTATCAAGGAAGACTTATTTTCAACCGATTACCGGATGAAATTAGAAAAATTAATGATAAAATCCAATTAATAAACACTGTTAAAAAATTTTTTAAAGATAATATTAAAAAAAAAAGTTTCCGACTAATCTAATCTCAAGAACAACTACTTATAACTCAGTTTCCAAGTGATACTCTGTTCTTCAAATAAGTTAAATTTTGTATTGTTTTTAGCAACTAATTACATATCACAAAACTTACAACTTATTGTTTTTTACATTCACATTGTAATTTAAGAACTTAAATATAGCATTAAAAATGTACACTACTCTTCCAGACACAAGCTAATGCTTCCATGGAAGAGTGGTATTAACGTATTTTAAAATGAACATGTACGCAAATTACTACATTATCTAATATATCTAATAATCTAGTATATTAAGTATATTAATAATAATCTAGTATATTAAGCAGGGTACTCACCTAACCGTGTAACCTGTAGCGTATCTGATACTGTATCAAGTGAGTACGTAGGCACGAGTCTACTGCGAGCCGCTCGCGCGTGGAGCGCAGTGTGCTCGCAGTGACCCGCCGACGGCGGTTTCACTGCGAGCACGAAGGCGGATACGCGGTTACCGTGGACGAGCCGTACCCACTTGCAGATTGATACAGTATCAGATACGTTACATGCTACACTCTAGGTGAGTACCCTGCTTTATATTTTATATGCTAAAATAAATAAATAAAAAAATATATTTCTGGTTTTCTCTGGTAATGCCCTCTTAAGAACTTTCCAAATAACGGCATTTTGTTTATACAAATTTATTCCCAAATTTCCTCTCTGGATTTGACACTACGATACGATTGTACCCCTCTGCCAGGAGCACTCCAGTCCCGGTGAGACCGGTATACCAGAGACACTGATTTGTTAGGACTTCGAACACGTGCTCTGAGAATGGGAAGGAGGTTAGAGTTTAATCGACCGGTATAAATATACGATAAACTAATAAGTCAATATTGGATTTAGGATGGGCAGGAATAAAGGAATGGATCTTCAAGACTTTTTTCTTCCTTTTCTTTATGCCTTTCTTCTTCTTGCCTCTTCTCAGCTTTTATTGTCTCTTCTTGCTTCTTCTTGTCTCTTCTGGGATCTTATCGTCTCTTCTTCGTTCTTCTTGGATCCCCTCGCCTCTCCTTGGCTCGTCTTTTCTCTTCTTGTCACTTCTTGAATCTTCCCGACTATTCTCGACTTTGACACTACTTCAAATATATATTTTTTAATATAACATTATATTAAAAAAAAAACCTTATATATACGCCTTTGCTTTATTTGATAAGTTACTTCTTATAGTATAGGACTTCCAAAAATCGTTAAAATTGCCTGGTTTGAACGCCATCAACAGACGTTCAGCATACAAACTAGGTATACAACGTATTTTTTAAAGCAGAACGATCAGACATGGAGTATTTTCTTCTAATACAGTTAATAAAATTTTAAAAATCGATTCAGTTTTGGACGAGAAAAATGGGGAATACAAAACCTCGATTTTGATGATTTTATTAAGGCATTTTCAGCCTGAGGTGCAGTTGTCCCTTTCATCCTTCGATTATTTTAACGATAGAAGCATCACGTTGATTGATGAAACATTTGATTTTGAATAATCGATTTATATCGAAAAAAGGAAATCTTCCATAATCGAAGATCACAGATATATTGAATGATCTAATAACCTCTTTGACAAACATGGATATTATACCTAACTGCACAGAATAAGCTTTGACTTCAATTTACTCCCAACTTTGATTTTAGAAATTATATTTGAAATAAAAACATCAAAGAACAAAATTAGTTGCCGTTCTTACCAAATTATCAAAAAGTTTCGATAGTGCTAAACACTAGTGCTGAGAATAAGTGAAGAATAAAGGTCGGTATTTCAGTTGGTTTTTAAGCTCGGTTTGAGAGATATTTACGTTCGTCTAGTTGCTACTTGGTGATACTGGTAACCCAATCTGACTCCGAACTCCAACATCCCCAACCGTTAAAAATCGTGCCTAAGCACCACAAACTTATTTCAATACATATTGTTTAGCGTTTTCGAGGCCTACGCAAAAGAATTTTCTAACGTCGATGGAAAAACCTAGATGGCGGCTTTCGATGCTTAATAGAAAACCGGAGGGCTTTTTGTTCATTTAAAGTATTACCCGATTTCCTCTGAGGATTTTAACAATACTGCAAATATATATTTTTTATATAATAAAGATATCGAACACTAGTGTGTCGTAGGCCCCTCGAAAATCGTTGAAATTGCCTGTTTGAAAGCTATCAAAAGACGTTCAGTATACAAACTAGACAATGTATTTTAAAAAAAGCAAAACGTACAAATATAAAGTATTTTCTTCTAATACAGTTAGTAAAAAAATCCTAAAAATTGGTCCAGTTTCGGAGGAGAAAGATAGAGAATACAAAACCTCGATTTTGATGATTTAATTCATCATATCAGCCTGAGCTGCAGTTGTCCCTTTCGCTCATAAAGTGTTAGCAACAGTTTGGTAAAATACCTTTTTTTTAATTTCTCGGCGACCGGGTTCTTCTTAAGCAAAAAATATTAAAATGTTTTTGCATCGAGTTAATATCTCTACCTACAAATAATTGGATGATTCGCAACCGGAATAAATTGGTCCCGAATTTTGGACAGTAGACCTTAACTGACCCTGAAAACTAATAGAGAAGAGATGCAGAGCTATTTGCGGCAACTAACTATATATAATAAAGCAAATCAAAATGCATTCGTATTTAATGCATTGCAAAAATCAGCGCCATCTAATCTATAATCTATTACGAGTTTGAAGCACCCTCCTTCCATGCAGCAGAGATTTTGGCAAACTTTATCAATTCATCCAATTGATAAACCTACGGATCTAATTGAAAGGTATTAAGTAATTTAAATGGAGTGGGCATGTAATGACATCATTGCTTATTAAGTTTAATTATTTAAATTGTCAAATCAAAGCGGACACGGGTTCATAATAAAATATACCTACTGAGAGTCCTGCTTAATTAATTTATTATTTATCTACGTGAACGTATAGGTACAATCATATTTAAATTAATTTAAAAGCTGCCCATCTAAATTACTACATGGAGATAGAGACGTCGAATAAAATTGCACACATTGAGAGGAAACCCGCTTGCCGAGAAATTTGAACAATAAGTATTTTATCAAATTGTTGCTGTCATTATCGCTCATACTCCCCCGAATATTGGGCGAAAGGGACAACTGCAGCTCAGGCTGATATGATGAATTAAATCATCAAAATCGAGGTTTTGTATTCTCTATCTTTCTCCTCCGAAACTGGACCAATTTTTAGGATTTTTTTACTAACTGTATTAGAAGAAAATACTTTATATTTGTACGTTTTGCTTTTTCTAAAATACATTGTCTAGTTTGTATACTGAACGTCTTTTGATAGCGTTCAAACAGGCAATTTCAACGATTTTCGAGGGGCCTACGACACACTAGTGTTCGATATCTTTATTATATAAAAAATATATATTTGCAGTATTGTTAAAATCCTCAAGAGGAAATCGGGTAATACTTTAAATGAGCAAAACGCCCTCCGGTTTTCTATTAAGCATCGAAAGCCGCCATCTAGGTTTTTCCATCGATGTTAGAAAATTCTTTTGCGTAGGCCTCGAAAACGCTAAACAATATGTATTGAAATAAGTTTGTGGTGCTTAGGCACGATTTTTAACGGTTGGGGATGTTGGAGTTCGGAGTCAGATTGGGTTACCAGTATCACCAGGTAGCAACTAGACGAACGTAAATATCTCTCAAACCGAGCTTAAAAACCAACTGAAATACCGACCTTTATTCTTCACTTATTCTCCAACACTAGTGTTTAGCACTACCGAAATTTTTTGATAATTTGGTAAGAACGGCAACTAATTTTGTTATTTGATGTTTTTATTTCAAATAAAATTTCTAAAATCAAAGTTGGGAGTAAATTGAAGTCAAAGCTTATTCTGTGCAGTTAGGTATAATATCCAAGTTTGTCAAAGAGGTTATTAGATCATTCAATATATCTGTGATCTTCGATTATGGAAGATTTCCTTTTTTCGATATAAATCGATTATTCAAAATCAAATGTTTCATCAATCAACGTGATGCTTCTATCGTTAAAATAATCGATATTTTCCAATAAGATTACTCGATTATGGCCATCACTGCTCCACAACAATTTTTTTCCCTAAGAAAGATTCATTGAAAGAAACAAACGTCAAAACTCCTTCAATTTTCCCGCTTCAATAGGTACTATGAAAACAAATTTTCCCCAGTGGTAGCAGAATTCTGGTTTTAATTATTAAGCAAATAACCAAAAATGATTTTTCTCGGTGTTGGTTGTTATATTGGTACTGTTGGCAGCCCTGGCTTCAAGTGGTTAAGTGCTGGCGACTGAAATGTGTAGGCAAATGAGGGCCTGCGATTTGTCTCGGGAGAATAATTGGACTGATGATGAAGGAAACACTGCGAGCTCCAGTTCAGTCACTCTCCCCCACACTCCACAAGTAATGGCATCCTGGGGACCATTCCTATGTCTGCGACCGAACTTGGCTGCTGTCCGCACTCAACTTTTGAAAATATTAATAATAACACAGTCCTCCCTCGCACAGGTTTGTTAAAACAAAATTTCAAGACAAAGGATTTATGTTTGGCAACCTTTGTATTCCCTTTTTTTTAATAGATATGTTGAATAATCTACCACTATTTTAACTAATGTTAAGGGATTTATTTCAGTGCAGAAATCAGTATTCAGTATTCCTCTTTGCCCAGAATACTAAAGGAGAGAAATATTATATATGGACATCTTCAATTTATCGCTAAACAAATACAAAATGTTGTTACTGGGGCAGTTCAGTTATACTCGTACGTATGTAATAAATACTTTATAATTTTTTACTATTCATATGTAAAAGCCCCCTAAAAAGGACGTTAATAAATAAATAATAAATGGATAATGCTCTGACTTTTTCATTTAGGTTTTCGTAAAGTTTAAACAATTTTTTATTTTTTTATTTCTACGGGTATATTTGCGGCACTTTCCAGAGTGGAAGATATTCCCAGTATCGTCCTGGTGTAAGACCACTGTTAGCGCCAATTAGAATTTGGCTGCGCTCAGCGATCTATTGTGCGTGTATTTTGGAACCAGAATATTGTTTCCGTGATAATTATTGTGCCCTCCTGTCTTCCCCTCTTCCCCTCCCGCCTAATGTTGACTGAAATGGCTTTAGCCGTGTTTGGTGACTAGACCTGAATAGCCAGGTACTTCCCCTTCCCTATCTCCTTCCCCTCCGCCACTTACCCTCGGCCACGCAACAAACCCCAATTGGGGATGCCATTGTCTCACTGGCTCCAGGCGGTTTGAGAGCAGTTGGGATTCTTGTGCGCTATTCACAATAAAAACTGGATATTATCGGGCGGGGTTAGTACATGCTAGGAAATGATGTGAGGTAAATAAAAACGAATTATAAAAAATATATGCTGTATAATTGTATGTATGTGTAGGTATTGATGACTGATGTGTATGTTGTGGAGCGTTGTGAGTGCTTGATTGATTAAGTCACTAATAGTTTTTTCTTAAATTTCATGCTTCTGACGTATGTTCTCGTACCTCAAGTATTCTTGCGAATTGTGTCTTGCGTTTTGTGTCTTGGCGAATTGTTTCTTGCGACTCACGGCAGAGTGTCCGCTGTAATAATTCGATCTGAAGCCACACGGAGTACCTACGGAGGCTGATGCCTAAATCTGTAGCATCCGCTCCCGGAGTCTCCGCTCGGAATTAAGAATAACTCTCCCCAAGAACAAAAAGGAATTAAAGGATGACACACGACGAGAAGCGACACTCCAGAAAGCTGTCAACCAATATATGATCTCTTGTATTCTAGAAATATTCATTTTAAGTATTATGAAAATTGTTTGATTAATTTTAAATACCACTTTGTTGAGCTTCATGAAACCGGTAAAAACACCACAATTTAACACCGAACGCGTCGAGAAATCTACTTTCTGCGAAAGACTAGTTTTTGAAACTAATAAAGATTGCAACAGTCCACGGAAATTTTGCGAATCGAATGTCTTCGCGTACAAACATCATAATAATACGACAAACGGACAGTCATTTATGAAAGCCTGTTGGGCTCATATGCAAGTAGTTATTATGAGGGCCGGCATAGTCCAGCGGCAAGGCTCTTGACTAGCACTCCGAAGGTCGCGGGATCGAATCCCGGCGTGGCAAATCAATTTTATTGGATTAATTTGTGTTATTTCACAATTTATTCATTTAAAATAATATATAGTATATTTGCGGCACCTTCCAGAGTGGAAGATACTCTCAGTATCGCCCTGGTGTAAGACCACCATTCAGAATTGAAACGTTGCTTGAAATGGCTTTTGCCGTGTTTGGTGACCAGATCTGAATAGCCAGGTACTATCCCCACCTTCCTCTTCCCTATCTCCTTCCCCTCCCCACTACCTTCAGCCTCACAACATACCCCAATTGAGGATGCCATAGTCCCACTGGCTCCTGACGGGAGCAGTTGGGACTCTTGTGCGGTATTCATGTAAGAAAAAGGTTATAATCAATTTTATGTATATTATAAAAAAAAGTGTGCGTCCCGCTAAAACTCATAAACGAGTCGCGGTATGATCAAGGGAGTTATATTGTGTGGAAGGGCGTGCTTTTGAAGATATAAGGGCTGAAAGTTTCGTCATCTAGAAATTTCTAGAACAATCCAGAACATTCGAGAGCATTTCACATCATTCCAGAAGATCCCGGAACATTCTGGAATGTTGTGCAATGTTCTGGAACATCCCGGAACATCCCAGATCATTGTTGAACATTCCAGAACACTCTCGAATGTTGTAGAATGTTCTGGAACATTGTGGACCATTCGAAGCCTTTTTTGTATGGGTGGAGCTAACCATTTCCTGAACGAAGCCGCGTACCCCAGCTAGTAATTAAAACTGGCATCACGACAGGCAAAGACCAGCCATTGAAAGCCTTATCAAATTACATAAATTTGACAGGTCACTCCTGGACACACTGACTCCCACCAGATTCCCACCCACACACCTCATACCCTTTTCCTTCCCAGAACTTCCTCTCCTTCCTTTCCTAAAAATACCCTCCACACAGCATCCCCAAAGATGACGTAGGCCCTTAGGGGAATTATTTTCCTCAGGGGCTCGTGTGTGGAGCCAATTAAAAAAAAATCCTATATGCTTAGGAAATTTGTCCTGATAGACATTATTTCGCTCTTTCAGTCGCTGAAAATATTTCACTTAAATTTTTGCATCCCAGATGGATTCGATTTCATTCTGTCTGCCGGCGATTCTTCTTCTTGGTCGTACGATATTAACGATTCTTCATACATCGAATCAAATTTATGTGCATAATTCTAGTGATGTTTACGCGGAGGAAGACACTGCAACGTGATGTACTATTTTGGTGTTGGAGGAGGTTAACTTTTCGCTGTTAAGAGCTTCTAGAGCTTTATTGTTATTCTGGTCATGGTTTATTTTCCTTTGCAAATGATAATTAGCAGATACATCTGTTTGCCCGTACGAAACTACTGTACGGCATCATGTCTGCGTGATTTACCTAATTCTCTGCCAAAGTTGTATGCAAATTAGGTGGAATACGGTGGTGTACGTTGTTACAGATTGGTATGTATACTGGTCTTTAAAAGTCACCAAAATAAGGACTATTGAGCGAGCAGTTTAAATTAAATTAAATATCAAACATTGCGGTTGTCTGCGATGTGCGTTAGTTAGTCCTGCGTAAAATCTGATTCAATGAACTCAAATTTACATTGATTTTAAACGGCATTTTCAAAATTGAAAATGATCGTTAGAAGAATTCGGACATGCGATACCCTTTTAAAAATTGGAATTGATTGGTCAAGATTTCAGAATATCTCATGATTTTTTTACGACTCTACGTTAGTATTTTTTTTTAAAGAGAGACAAACATTCCCGGGTTACGAATAACCCAACAATGTTTGAAAATCTCCTACTACCACCACAGAAGCCGAAAATGTTGCTTGTGTTGTGGTGGAGGGCTTAGCCAGCCGAGGAATCGAATACACGACGCCCAGGTGGAACCCAAGCGCGATGCCCACTCAACCACTGACCGGTCTATTCCTGTAGTATATTCCTATTTGTATTTTCACTAGCATCGCCACTAATTGTAAAGTGTGAGGCTTTACAAAGAAGAGCTAAAGACGCCATACTTTTTTTATTTGTTTTTCAAATATTTTCATTAGCTATTCTTCCATCTTAATTGTTTTTTATTACATTAATTCGATTTACAAGTGGAAAACCTACGTAAAGTGACACACATAGTATTATTCTCAAGGTTTTGGCTTCTATGGACTTTGGAAACCTATAAAAAACGATAATTCCAGTATTAGGACTAGCCAAATCAAACCTAAGTCCAGAGATTTCTTTTGCACTAGCCTCCCAATATCTGCTGTGAGTTCCGAAGTACATATATCGATTTGTACGATGTAGACATGAATAAAATACAAACTTGTTGATAATGCAATTAACCGATTCCGTAACGTTTGAATAGTCAAATGATTTTTCGAATTAACGGTTCGGACACAAACAACCTTTTGGACCAAGAAAGTTAAATTAGAACGATAATTTAGTTAGACAGCGGGTATTTCACCGTCCGACCGCGTCCGACCGATTATTCCAATTGTAATGCACTCGAATGAATTTGTTTCGATTATTTTAAGAAATCAATGAATCGACCATCCCATATTGATTTTGATTACAAATAGTATCACTTTTTGAAGTGAAAACTTCTTTGGCCCGGATTGTGATTTGAAACTCGATGAAACGAAAAATACCGACACTAAAAAGAGACAAATACATACATCTTTAGGATTTAGCCTGCGAGAGTATGAGATAGCATAATAAGCTTCCTCTTTGTGCGGTGCTTCGTAGCCTCACCACTCTTGCCTACTTTAGTTTTCTGAAAGTTTCACTTCTACCGCGTGTGAATTGCACACTCTGATTTTTGAAGTGAAAACTTCTTTAGCACCGTTGTGATTTTAAACTTGATGAAACGAAAAATAGCGACACTAAAAAGGGACAAATACACACATCTATAGGATTTAGCCTGCCTGCGATCCGGCGAATCGGTCTTTTTCTTTGTGCGATGCTTCGTAGTCTATCGGTCTCCTCTTTGTGCGGTGCTTCGTAGCCTCCCCACTCTTGTCTACTTAAGTTTTTTTAAGGTTTCACGTCTACCGCTCGTGAATTGCACACTCTGATTTTTTTAATCATCTGTTACATGCGTTATTTATAAGTAAGAGGGAGAAGTTACAATCGTGCTATCATCGTTATACCTTTGTAGCAGAATTGGGGCGTTTTATACCCTCTGCATTCTCTTTCCTGGCATTAGCGTGATGTTAAGTTGGTTTATTAATGTGTTTTTTTTTCGTCGCAATTATTGATTTGCACCTTTGCAAAAGCTCGCGTGACGCTGCATCGTGTGAACTTGCCATGTGGTATCAACTTCCATTATAAACCGTGGCAATTAACGTTTTCGAATCTCCGTGGAATAATTTCTGTCATAATAATGTATATTAGCTCGCAGCACATTAAATTAATTTAAAAATAATTTGCACTCTTCATTAATCCCTAGTCACGCCCCCAACCCCACCTCAATACTTAGTAATATATTAGTTCACTCTTTGTTTTGTAAAGTCAAGTTGTTATTTGGCCCTGAGGAAGTAACGGTCGTTCCGAAACCGGTTGGCGTATATGTAACGTCCCTACACCATTCATCCGATTGCGATGAAACTTTGGTGATTTGTTGTGCACACGCCCGCGAAGGTTTCTCTATATAATGATGAGCTCTGGCATTGTGGAATTTGTATACATTTTGTACAATGGGTGGCAGGTGGGAAGGGGGGGGGGAGTTCACGGGGACGAGGGATGGACAGAGGGAATGGAATATAGTGGCGGTAGGGAATAGCAGGGAATAAATTTGGAAAATCCATGATTTTCATAAGAACAGCTGTATGCGGTCTGCTTACGCGTCCGAAAATCTTTGATTTAGTCGTTTACGCACCGGAAGGGAAAACAAGAAATATTGCAACGCATGCCGGGTACTCACCAGTTTATAATAAAAATAATTGTGTAAAGTGCAGTCCGTTTGATAGATTCTCCTATCTAACAACGGAATCCTTAAAACACAATCGGGCTCTGCTTATTCTATCGGTATTTAAAATGAATGTGTTCCTAAGAACCGAGTCACTGTTCCCTTTAGCACCAATGCATAACTTTTATACACGATTTTGTGATTTGTCACATGAAAACCGTTTTTTTACAACTTTGCAGACTTGTGTGTTTTCTCCTTCCTACAGATATTGGCATCTTCAAGTCCTAAGTCTTCTTCTTCGTCTAAAGAAAAGCCGAGGTTATTCAACAAGTCGACGTCACTTGGTTCAGCGAAGATGTGCCTCCGGGAAAGTGATAAATTACCATATTTTTTTTATGTGGATAACTCAGATTTCCAGCTTCACCCGTCTGGAGCCAGTGAGACTATGACATCACCAATTTGGGTACGTTGTGAGGATGAATATAGTGGGGAGGGGAAGAAGTTAGGGAAGAGGAAGATGAGGAATATCCCACCATGCATTGTTTTGTTATATCTCAAAGGGATTAGTCATTGTTTTTGATGAAAGCTCCCAGGCGGCTTGACTTTTTCCGACACTTCTAAGAATTATCGTTATAGCCCATCCAGACTCTCGGCGAGAAGCCCCGAGAACACCCGAGAAGCGAGAATGTGAGGTGTTTCTCGCATTCTCTTTCTCTGGCTCGGCTGTTCTCGGATTGTTGTCGGTAAATTTGGCCGCTTCAAGCTGATTCCAGACTCACGGCGAGAAGTCTCGGCGAGAAGTTCTCGCGACAACAAGCACTTATCCATACTCTCATTTTTCTCACTCGTAATCTGTTTCCCATCCGGTATGGACGACATTACAGACGATATTCAAAATGCTGCAGGTTTGGCTCTGTGCGATAAATTGCAACTCTTGTCGATTGTTCCACATTTTTAACACAAGGAAACAAAATTTTCGAAACAAAAACAAAAATATGACGCACGTCTACTCTCAACCGCTTACTAAACAACACTGAGACAAAACGTGAGTGTAGTAGTCTTCTCGCTTCTCGCCCGAGAAATCCTTTGAAGCGGCCAAATTTACCGACAGCTATCCGAGAACAGCCGAGCCGAGAAAGAGAATGCGAGAAACTCATCACATTCACGCTTCTCGGGTGTTCTCGGGGCTTCTCGCTGTGAGTCTGGAGGGGCATCAAAGGATTTCTCGGGCGAGAAGCGATAAGGCTATACTACACTCACGTTTTGTCTCAGTGTTGTTTAGTGAGCGGTTGAGAGTTAATTTTGTTTCTTTGTATGAAAAATCAACAAGAGTTGTAATTTATAGAATATTTTCAATCTGAACCGGTGTTATGGGATGCAAAACATCGAATTACAAAAGTTTGAACCACGATGCGTGGAACAGACTTGGAGAAATAATGGAGATGAAAGTACCTGAACTCAAAAAGAAAAAAGATTCCCTTTTTGCTAGTTAACGGAAATGTAGAAAAATGGTGAATGATTCCTCCAAATCGGGTGCTGGTGAAAATGAAATTTATAAACCTATATGGTTTGCATATGACGCTCTGGATTCCTTTCTGAATCAAGGGCTAACTACAACGTTCAACGTCACAACGTTCACAAAATTATATTATGCCATGGCGCACAGAGCCAAACCTGCTGCATTTTGAATATCGTCTGTGATGTCGTCCATACCGGATGGGAAACAGATCACGAGTGAGAAAAATGAGAGTGTGGATAAGTGCTTGTTCTCGCGAGAAGTCTCGGCGAGAAATTCTCGCCGAGACTTCTCGCCGTGGGTCTGGAATCGCCTTTATGTTTCAACTAATTTACATAAAACCTTGACAAATTATATACCTAAATCGTCCTCATAAATCACTATATCTATTGGTGAAAACCGCATGAAAATCCATTCAGTAATTTTTGAGTTCATCGCGAACAGACAGACAGACGACGCGGAAGACTTTAATTTATAATATGTATGTATATACATATATATATATATACTCTAATTAATAAAATTTGTCACATGAAAACACGCCGTTTTTACGACTTGTTCTTCGACGGGTCGAATGTGGAAAACATATTTTCCCAGCTTCTGTCTTTCATCCCTCCTACAACATAGGTTTGATAAATATCCAAGTTTACTCACTCCTTTCCTTAAATAGACCCTGAGGGAAACACTAAAGTATGGAGTTGATGTTTTAAAAAAAATCACCTCTTTGAATTAAATCATCGTTATCCGTGAAAAACTGAACGAATGCCAAACATTGATAACTGTTTTACCCGAAATTCTGGATTTCTAGCGAAAAATTCCGTGGATTTCCACGTGATTCACGTTCCTAGGATGTGAATCATCTGTTTGCTTCCCAACCTCATCCCCGGATAATGGGAAATCCCAGGAGATTCCAGACAAGATAATAATAATAAAAACACTTGTACAATATCACCCCGATGTTGAATACTAGAAAATAACTTTCTACTGTGAAATTAATTTGCTAGCCATTCACGTTGTTCCAATCTGATATTTGAACTTGAAGGTTTGACATACCTTTACTTTAAATTACTTAATAATAACAATGTGACAAACACATTTATTGTCAAAACATTTTTACAATATTTTCATCTTTTTTTCATTTTTTATAATATTGATTACTTCTTCAACAAATTACTGTTGCGCCATTTTTATAAAAATAATGGAACCAACCTTGTTAAACCAATGGCCCCTTCTTCAGGATATAACGTATTCAATGAAACGGTTCCACGATAACTCAACAAAGTGGCATTTCAACATCCCCTTGAAAAGTCATTAAAATTGATGGACAAAAAATAATTTAAAAATAGAATTTGGGAGGCGAGATGTGTACCGCCGCCCCGGGAACCTTTATTGGATAACCAAAACCTCTGCCATAGGTCACCCCAAGTGGTTCGCTACGTTTGGTGATTTAGCAGGGGTGCCCGGGTTCATGGGGTGAGGGCTGTCTAGGTCTTGGAGGCGGATGACCAGGACACACCGTACCCCAGATTCCTACCAACCCCTTAAACCCTTTTCCTTCCCAGATATCTCCTCTCCCTCCTTTCCTTAAAAACCCTCCACACAGCATCCCCAAAGATGTCATAGGCCCTGAGGGAAATTATTTACCTCAGGGCCTCCTGTGTGGAGCTCATGTAAAAAAAGACCATAACCTAACCTAATGTAACTTATTTAATCAAGGTTTTTTTCATCGCTTTTAATAACTTTTCGAAGGAGTTATGAAGTTGTATATTGTTGAGTTGTCCGGTCACCCAATGAAACACTTTATATGTGATATTAAAAACACTGGTTAAACAAAGTGTTTTATTATTATTAATTTTGTATAATATTTTATTTATGGAATGTAGGAAGAAAGATTTTGTTGATGATTCTCCTTATACCATTGCTAACAAAACCTCCGAAATATCGAGTGAGGTCTAATTATTTCTTCAGCGATACTGTTTTCAGCAAGCGCCTCTTCCATCTTGATCTATGGTGATTTTAAATACAAAATTCGTCGTTAAATAATTTAATATGCAACAATGCAACCTAGGTACAAGTCAGTATTTGAAATACTCAGTCCTGGTATTCATTCAAACAGTATTTTTGATATATTGAACGATTAGAAGAATCCTTTGGTTTAAACTGCGGTGTAAAGGACTGGCTGATATCTTACTTGGTCAACCGCGTACAAGCCGTCAAAGTGGGGAAAAAATAATCAAAATATGCAACCCTTTCATCTGGAGTTCCCCAGGGGTCTGTTCTGGGCCCACTTCTCTTCATCCTCTTCACAAATGATGTCGCTAAAATTATCGAATCATTTGGTCTTCTATCTCACTGCTACGCTGATGACCAGCAAGTTTACTTCTACTGCTTACCAGAAGAAATAGACAGTCTTAAAACTCGCATAACCGAGTGTCTAGAAGCAATCACTCGCTGGATGACCTCAAATAGATTGAAACTGAATCCTGCAAAGACTGAGTTTCTCTGGACAGCCACAAGTAGTAGCGTAACATTGATAACTCCCCAATAACCATTTCAGGAAGTGACATCACTCCAAAGACATGCATAAAACTACTAGGCGTCAATCTGGACGCTGATTTTTCCCTTAAAACTCAAGTGAACAGAACTGTAAGCACGGGGTTCTTTCAATTAAGGCAAATTAAAGCAGTACGGAGAAACTTGACCACAGAGGCAACTAAATTACTAGTCAATTCGTATGTTGTTTCACGTCTAGATTATTGCAACGGAATATATGCTAGTCTCCCAAAATATCAAATCAACAAATTACAATCTGTTTTCAACGCTGTGGCAAGGCTCATCACCGGCGTATCTAAATATTCCCATATTTCTGAGCATCTCAAAAATCTTCACTGGCTCAAGTGCCCCGAGAGAATCCAGTTTAAGCTCTGCTGGATGGTATTCAAGTCTCTTAACGGAATGGCTCCGACTTACTTATCGGAAATGTGTATTCCAGAAAATTCCAATTCTCGACAATCAACCCTCAGGTCAGCAGCAACATCAGCGATTGGAAGGTTGAAGGAACCAAAGCGCACACCAGATACTAAATTCGGTGAGCGTGCTTTCGGAGTGTCGGGACCTAAAGCCTGGAATGGACTGCCACACGAGTTAAGAATGATCACAGATTCAGCGTAATTTAGAGCTAAACTTAAAACTCATCTTTTCAGACAGTCGTATCAATAAGTTAAAAAAAAAACTTTCACCTTCGCCTTCACGGCTCGCAACATTGTAAATAACTAAGTGTGTAAAAGCAAATTCTTAAAATTCTCCAGACTTTAAAAATAAATATTAACTCAACTTTGGCATTAATCTTCTGTTAAATATAAATGTAAAACTCATGCAATGTCCAGTGTTTTGAATATAATGTCCTCCACGTGCAAAGTCGTATCTTCCCCATAGCATAAGCATAAACTTTCTAATAAAGTGTGTTTTGTCGGAAGTGTCCTGCAGGTAAGTATGATTCTGTATCTATTTGAAAATAATAAAATTAGATAGAGCCTAGGATTTATAATAAATTGTAAAGCGCCCTTGAGGTGATTTTTCACAAAAACGGCGCTATACAAATTATCCAATTATTATTATTATTATTATTGTTATATTTGAATATATCGTTATAAAACCAATTAAAATGTTATTTTGATTTGTGCAGTCTAATTATGAAGTTAATGAGAGTCGATGTAATAAAATCACTGGGAACCAAAAGACGTTGTAAAATGTTTTGTCCAAAGCAGGATTTTTTCTAGGTCATTGTATTCTTGATAGAGGATGGCGCTCCCGCATGGTGCCACACGTTCATTGCTCGGTGACCTATCCTCTCTCAGCAGGTGCACGGAACCCTGATACGGACGCACCTGTACACGGTTTTGTAGGTCTTGACCATTTTATAGGGCTCTACTTTTGTGAAACATGTGTCTTTGGAGTCAAGAAAAAAATGTCCGATTTATATCTCAACACATCTGGCCTTGTGAGTCACACCCAACCATTTGGATTGGGGCGCCCTAATAATTTATTTAGACTTCCATTAGGCTTTACACACATGTAAATCTATTAAGAAAATATAAAGTGTGTAAGTACAATATAAGTAATAATGATCTTATAATCATAATAACAATAACATAGATTAAAGAATTCTCACAATAACAAACTTAAACAGTTAAGAGTTAAGGGTTGTTGCATATCTGCATGTACATTTGTTTTTAAAGGAATCAATATTACTAAAATTGAGGTTTCATGCCAACTCAGAATCAAATCGACTCAACACCTCTTTAAAAAGTCATTAAAAGACATAGACATCCAAATTTAATAGAGAAGATACAGATGAGGGGTAAAACCAAACTATGGGGGGACGAAGAGGGGAAAGATGACTGTGATTCGTTAAAAAATCAATCTGACAGTATATAGGCATCTCGCATTATAATATCACCATTTAGTTCTTAAAAGCAAAATCTGCTTTTGAATGAATAGACCTTTTTACATGGGAGCGCGAATTGCTCGCCACGTTATTAACATATTTGCGAAGTCCAAATGCGGCAAAGTAAAGTTCGCCACTTTTCACAGACGAATATTTTGTTGCCGTATTTAGTTAAGACGACCTCCGTAGTCCAGTGGGTAAGACTCTTGACTCACAATCCGGAGGCCGCGGGTTCGAACCCGGCATGCGCAAATAAATTTTATTTGATTAATTTGTGTTATTTCACAATTAATTCATTTAAAAATATATGTATATATTATATTTGCGGCATGTTCCAGAGTGGAAGATACTATCAGTATCACCCTGGTGTAAGACCACCATTCAGAATTGAAACGTTGCTTGAAAATGGCTTTAGCCGTGTTTGGTGACCAGATCTGAATAGCCAGGTACTTCCCAACCTTCCTCTTCCCCACCTCCTTCCCCTCCCCACTACTTTCAGCCTCACAACATACCCCAATTGGGGATGCCATAGTCTCACTGGCTCCAGACGGGAGCAGTTGAGATTCTTGTGCGGTATTCACTGTAAAAAAAAAGACACTTTTACAAATGTTTCATAATTTACTTACCCCTGTAACCAGCGTCGAGCTCACCGAAGAACCGCCCACATTCGTTATGATCGACAATATTTCGGGGTATAATGTAGCACAAGCTATCATTTTTGCCGTGTTATTTCGTAAAATGTACGATGTGAGCTCGACGCTGGTCCGGACAAGAATGATGACTTTTTTTCACATTTTTTTAGATTCAAGCGAGGCTCTCGTAAGCCCAGCCGGTTCCATGGAACCGGTATGGGGAGGGGGAAATAATTCGCTTTTATCACTTGGGCAGGTCTATATATATTCATATGTCTACGTTATAAGATATGAAAAAAATATTGAAAAATAGCCCATAATCTAACGTATTTAACCAATTTTTTCATCACTTTTGATGACCTTTCAAAGGAGGTGTTGAGTTGTTTTGAACCATAGCTGTCCGGTCACCAAAATTAAATAAGTCGTCAGAGCTAATTTCATTACCCGCACGATGTTTTTTTTGTTGGTGTGATTTTTTGTGATGTGATTTTTTGTTCACTCTGAACAAAAAGTGTAGAATTGTTGGAAATATATTATAATAAAACAAATATAAAACTTTATTCCACTTGATTTTATTGACCGTAACCGGTTTCATCTCGTTAGAGCCATCTTCAGACCGGTACAAATAATTCTTAGTCTACGGTTTATATACATAACATATGGGGGTGGAAGAGAGGGGTGGTCTACAAGGATTTTAATCAATTATATTTGTTACTTCTTGGTAACAAAAAATATAATTGATTAAAATCCTTCCACCCCCCTCCCCCATATGTTATGTATATAAACCGTAGACTAAGAATTATTTGTATTAGTCTGAAGACTTTTTCGTTATTTGTTTTTGGGGTGATATGCCGTGTTGCGCTACCTCCTTCTTTAGCCAACGTTTCGGACATCGTTGCAGTGTCCATCATCAGATCCGGCAGATCCGGTAGATGTGTCGGATCTGCCGTGATGATGGACACTGCAACGATTTCCGAAACGTTGGCTAAAGAAGGAGGTAGCGCAACACGGCATAACACCCCAAAAACAAATAACGAAAATGCTTTTGGCCGTGAAAATCTTAAAACTTATCTAGTCTGAAGACGGCTGTAACGAGCTGAAACCGGTTACGGACAATAAATTTAAGTGGAATAAAGTTTTATATTTGTTTTATTATAATACTAGCTGGTTCCCGGCATGCGTTGCAATGCCATTTAATAAAGAAATTGTTTCTTTCCCATTTGTCCCGTTCCCCTTCCGCCTCCCCTTCCTCTCCCGTGTCCCCTTCCCCCTCTCACGTTCCCACACCGCCTTTCCTCTCCCCACTCCCCTCGCCCGCTTCCACCGTCCCGCCAACCCTCCTCCCGAGTTCCACCCTCCCGCATTCCATTAATTCAGTCCCAGTACATTCAGTTTAAAAACAGCTCGCGTGCTAGCTATTGCAATTTTGTACACAAATATCGTAATGCCAGATCACCAGTAGTTTTATACAAACCTTGTCCTGACCATAACGAACACAACAAAAAAAGAATTATCCAATTTGGTGCAGTCGTTCGGATGTTATGCGCGTACATACATTTCGGCGATTCATTTTTATTTATATAGATAGATATTATAATGGAATTCCACCACGAATTGTCAGTTTCAAAAATAGAAATATTAAAAATTTGTGGAAAAGTGGAAAATTAGTGCTTGTAGCAACTACATGAAATGGAACATGAAGTCTAGTGTTGTATTTGTTAGGTAGATACGCGATAATAAGAAAATTAATTATAATACTCATCAGGTCAGGGCTGCCTAAATAAATGTCCGTTGATGATTTCATAATAATAATAAAATATCACTAATTTATTACGTATTAGGTACGTTTTTAGGATGATGGCAATGGTATTATTATTCAGATCTGGTCACAAACACGGCTAAAGCCATTTCAAGCAATGTTTAGATTCTGAATTTCGGTTTTTTATCAGATCGATAGTGAGAGCATCTACCACTAAAAAAACCATTGGCAGAAACAACCGCATTAGCATTGAGAGGCAACCGCGCACATTCAACCAAAATTATTAAATTTAATAGTCGAAGGTTGCCTCACATATAAAATAAATAATGTGACATTGCGAAGCAGGGTCGACAACCTTGCAGGAACTACCGCCAACAGTGTTATCGGGTTTAGTGGTTTGATAATGTCCACATTTACTCGGGAAATGTTAAATATTTCGTCCTTTGTTTCACAAACCGCAAGTTTCAGCCGAGTTATATATACTACGCGATTACTTGGTAATGATTTTATTGCACGATTTTTATGAATAACGCTGGAAAAACATTGCAAATTTAATTAGTCTGCTTTTGCGACTGAGCACATGGCGCACAGCAGGTAAATTTATTTACTTTGGACGTGACGTGACTCCAGAACCAAAGATATTGTAAAATGTGTTTGTACGTTCCTACCAGTTTAGCTTTTTCTGTAAAATTTCAGCATTTTGTTTGAAAGAAAACTGGATGTGAATTAATAGACGAAGCTTCTTCTTATAATAGTTTACGTAATCTCTGTTGCATCTCAAATAATGCTTAAATTATTAAGAAATACATTTTTTACTCTAGAAATCATAAATTGCTCGAGTTAACTCCATCTATATACAAACACAAGTGTATAAAAATCTCATGTCACGGTGTTTGTGGTCGCACTTCTCCGATTCTTTTTAATGTATATTGTAGGTATGAGAATAGGTCGTAAAGTATATTTCATGCCGCTAGGTGATTGATTAGGGTGTCCCTATCTAGAATTTTTCTCCATTTTTTTAACAATTTTTTTTGATTTATTTTCATTTGGCATAAAAAAATACCTATAACCCCAAATTTTTACCCTCCTACTCCCACCCTCCCATTTTTAATCGCGATTTTAGTATTTTTGTTTGAACAAATTTAACCATCGTTCGTATTTCAAACAGAACGAAATTATTTACGTTGTTGAATGACAGATGGCGCTACGTCCGCCTCGTCGAACTTTCCTTTATATGGCAGAACAACGTTTTCCGGGTCGGCTAATTAACACATAATACCGTGAAAAATCACGGGATAGTCTAATTCTTGCCAAGTCGGTTCCAATTTTGAAAATGACAATTAAAATAATTTTGTTAGAATATTATGTTATCGGTAGGTGCTTTATCGCTTGTCTGAATTCTTCACACATCAGTTCGAATTTTCAAAATGACACTTAAATTTAAAGAAAGTTCATTGAACCGGAGTTCAATGCACAGACAACTGAAATTAGTATTTTTGATAATGTACCTAAGAATTTCACAAATAAGACAGACGAGTAAAAATTAAAGTTTTGTAATTTTAAATAAAACTCCTCCATTTGTATGAATTTAATTTAAGTAACAAATACATAAGTATCTTTTTTTATACTGGAACCCATATTATATTGTAAGTTGTCTGTCTAATTATTAATTATTTTTCTTTAAGTGCAATCTTGTTCCCACAAAGGTTCATCTTTTATTTCTTCGTGGCCTTTGTACATTTTTACAGCCGAAATTTGCGGTCCACCAAAATATATTTATTTACGTCGATCGGGTCACGTCAAAGATATAAAATTATAGCTTTTCCACGAATCGCGTAAACAATATTATTTTGATTCCTGGAGAAAATTTTGTATAAATACATTCTGGAATTCTAACTGCGGTACGCGTTTGTTAGCAATGGCATCCAGCCAAAAATATCGTATATGGATAAACTTATCATCGCGATTATCATTATCTTTGCATCCGACTGTTGATTTTGGTAGCCATCTTTGGTCTGGAGTCCCCTAGATTCTTGAAGAACTCTCGACGCTTCGTAAGAACCAGTGAAATATTTGACACAAAAATCTATATACAGTGTATATTATACACATACAAAAATCAAAATATGCTTGCTTGTATGTACGTATGTGAGTTGTTCATGTATTGCCATATTACGCATAGGAAATGTTTAAAACTTTCAAAATACCTTCTTTCCACCCTCGCGAAGGTTCTGGATTATTACAACCACATTTTTTCAATTGCCACACAATTTTCATTTTGGGAGGCGGGAATGGATACCGCCGCCCCGGAAACCTTTATTGGATAACCAACATCTCTGCCATAAGTCACCCCAAGTGGTTCGCTACGTTTGGTGATTTAGCAGGGGTGCCCGGGTTCATGGGGTTAGGTTTGTCTAGGTCTTGGAGGTGGATGACCAGGAAATACTGATCCCCAGATTCCTACCCACCCCTTAAACCCTTTTCCTTCCCAGAACTCTCCTCTCCTTCCTTTCCTTAAAAAAACCCTCCACACAGCATCCCCAAAGATGACATAGGCCCTGAGGGAAATTATTTTCCTCAGTGCCTCCTGTGTGGAGCTCATGTAAAAAAAAACCAACATAACTATACATCTGAAAAGTGTTTTAATCATTACAATAACTCTTGCGAAACTGTCATAATTTGAGAATAACATTTTGAAAACCATCGATTTTTCGATCAAATTCGATTTTTAAATGAACTTTTCAAATTAATAAATTTACTTGAAGTATTAAAAGTAAGTAAGAAACATAGGTATTTTAAATATGTGGGTACCTGTGTTAGTTATCAAATTTGATTGTTCTTATAATATACAAAAATGAATGTTTGTAATATGTATATGAAAATTTTTAATTTGAATAAAAAAAAATTAATATATGGCACGCGAACTGTTTGAAAACTGATTGTACTGGGACTGAATATATGGAACGCGGGAGCGTGGAGAGGGAAGGCGGGGAAGATGGAGGGCGAAAGCGTGAGGGGAAGGGGGACGGGATGAATGGGAAAGGACACGCAGGGAGAAATAATTTATTTATTAAGTGGCATTTCGCTTGTAAATAATATAACACTAGAAGTACCTTCTGTACAAATTTTAATCTACCACTATTTTAATGGAATATGCTCCGAAGATCTTGCATCATTGATCCTCTGGGCACCGTTGAACATCAATTATATACATTAAACGTGTACAAACGTTCAAGAATGGGTCGTTTTTACTACTTATGCTTGTGCTCACCAACTCGGTTGTGGTTTGACTTAACGACTTTTGTTCTTCCTCCCATGAGTTCAATACTTACTCAGGGGAGTGGGTGAAACCTGATCATTTTTTTTTATTTACATGAGCTCCACACAGGAAGCCCTGAGGAAAATAATTTCCCTCAGGGCCTATGTCATCTTTGGGGATGCTGTATGGAGGGTTGTTTTAAAGGAAAGGAAGGAGAGGAGAGTTCTGGGAAGGAAAAAGGTTTAAGGGGTGGGTATGAATCTGGGGTTAAGTGTGTCCTGGTCATCCGCCTCCAAGACCTAGACAAACCTCACTCCATGAACCCGGGCACCCCTGCTAAATCACCAAACGTAGCGAACCACTTGGGATGACCTGTGGCAGAGGTGTGGGTTATCCAATAAAGGTTCCCGGGGCGGCGGTACCCATTCCCGATTCCCAAATTACAAGATAATAAAAAAAAACCTGTATTAAATCATCAATCTTAGTTAAGATTGATAATAAATCCTTTTTTTAACGTATCATAAAATATTTCAGTGCTTCTGAAGTTGTTGTTTCCTTACACTTAATAAAAGCTCGCATTCAATGCTTTCCTACATTATTTTGCTATGTATTATTTAATTCAACTAGTTACCTACTGACTAACCTGTGAGTAACACCTAATAACGTCAGCATTTTAAAAATTAACAAATGAGTCAATGTAAAATAAAATTTTCCCTTCTTTCATACATTGTTACGACATAGAAAAGCCTAGAAAATTAAAACTGACGAAATAAAAATTCTTCCCCTTCGTTTCAAACTTCCATAAAATTACACGCCCACCCAAAAATACCACGCGGTATTTTCATACCGCGTGGCGCTAATTGCCCGCTTTGAGCCCCGCGCTGTACATAATGAGACCCATTTCTTGGGACCGTGCGTGGATAATGGAACTTGTGACCAGTGAATGTACATAATTTAACTGACTGAAATGCAGAAAAGGGAATAAATATCCCACATTGAAAAAAAATTATATTCAAAACTTATGCATTTTTATTTTAGGTTGAAATAATATGCTGTGATCATGTGTAGCGTATAACGAATAACTCGAATAAACTCGAAATAACTCGGATTTCAAAACGACTTGGAAAAAATCGTGTCGATAGATTTTTTTACTAAGATTACGAAAATGTTAGTAAAAGTTTTTAGAAATGTAGAGTACTTTATTTTGTTTTTAAATAAATAAATCCATTATTTGGGCCCGTGACGTCACTTCATGAAAATGTCCCGTCTCCGAAAATCTTCCTATTAATTTTGTAAAATTCCACCCCGATTTTTTTTTTTTTATATGGCAACAATTTGATTTCAGGCGAATTTTTGAATTTAACATTTAACGTTCACTAGATTTATTGTTTGGTTTGACTTTTTGACAGATGTTATGAAGAGAACCCCATGCATTTTAGGCTGTCTGTACGTGTTTTAGAAGTGTAATGGTAATGGTGCTGATTTTAACAAAATCAAATTTTATAATATTCTTATTATTATAATTAAGGGAACGTACCCATACTACGTGACCAATTTTTTTTGCCATTTTTAACCCCCCCCCCCCCCCCCCCCCCCCCCCCGGTGACCAAAATCCTAAGCAAACCGCCGCTCATTTGTACCAAGCGTGACATTTTGAAGACCTCCCCCCCCGAAGCGGTCACGTAGTATGGGTACGTTCCCTAAATACAAGTATATTACATTGGATTTATTATTACAATAGACGTTAAACATTATAATGATTTATGATCAATAAGATGGATCAAACGAAAAAAATATTTATGAGATGTAATATTTTTGGCATGCCTCGTTATTCTCCTGTGCCCTTTCTTGTGGAACATGTTTTTTTTTTAAGTTTTTCGGCTGTATAATTATCGTTTTTTCGCACCCATAAAATTATGTCCCGTCTCTCCGGTTTATAAAAAATGGTCTGATTTTTCGGATTAAAATTTTCATAAAATCGCCAGGGTTTCAAAAAACGATAAAAAAAAACAGAATGTCTTAGAATATTTGCCTAAACCGAATTTTTTTATATGTGATGCTAGTGGCCTATTGTATAAGGTGTAACATTACGTATGCGAAGGATTTTAACCAGCGATTCCTGAGCATGTTTAGAGTTAATACATTAGATGTCATTTTGATTTTTCAATTCAAAAAAATCCATTAAACCTCGCCACCGGGTAGTTGGGTACAGCCTAGCAGGTCACGTGATACACTCTCCGTCTCGTTACAACAGCATGGTAACAAATGAGACAGAGCGCATTTTAATTTAGTTAGAAAATCAATCGCGCCGATAATTATTCTGGGAGGCACTTTTACCTAACATTAAAATCTAATTAAAACACTTGCCATTAAAAAAATAATAATTATACTGTTTACATAATTAAACACAATAATTATAATAAATAATCGTCAAGTATAAATCCTTGCCTTATTTGTGATGTTTATCGGCAGGCAAATTAACCCGCCAGGCTAAGTTGTTCTCTTTTCGGAATAACTCGCATCGGTCTCATAGAAATCGTTGTCTCTCTTACTATCATGGTGGGAAATATGATCTAAATTGTGTTAGAAAGAGAAAACACCACGCGTTACATTAAAATCTTAAAATTAACTACAAAAGAAGTAAAATGTACACCTTTATGAAATCAAAGTTACGGATCGCATGAAAAAAAAAACTTTGGAATTTTTTTATTAATTATTTTTTCATGGAACGCCAAAAAGTGAGATGACAATAACGTTAATGATACATTTGTCTAATAAAATATGTATGTAGTTTTATTTTTTTCGTTATCAGTAATTTTAGTTAGAAAAAACATGTCGAGCTATTTTTAAAAGTTTTTAAAGTTTTTATTTTTAAACTCGTACTTTTAAATGTTAAAGCGTATTTTATCTCCTTTCAAAAACAGTTTCTAGTTTCGGGATGCGTTCAAAAATATTCCATTTATTTGGATTTTATTGCAAAGCAGAAATATTTTGACCCTATGACAAAATATAGTCGAGGCCCGAGGGGTTAATTAATTTAGTTAATTTTAAAAATTAAATCTTCTGAATGAAAAAAAAAATTAATAACTTAATATATTTTTTTTATTTATCAGGGTTATCCCCTTCTACCTTTTCGTTGTACATTATTACTTCACTCCTGGGAACCAGCAGCGATTGCTTCGCGCAATATAATTCACGTATACACGTGTATTTGCACCTACGGGAGTGTTTGAGTAGTTGCGAGTTTCTTTTGAATAACGCGTGGCAGCCACCTCTGTGAATGACACGGCTGTTGAACAAAGCGTTTTATTACCATTCAAATTGTCGCTTTCGAAGTAAACCACTACTCTCATTTTCTTAGAATGCACTTGTAGTTTGTACCTTTGTGGAATCTGAAATATCTGGCCGTGGTGTTGTGTGCAAAATCATGTCACAAAGTGTAGCAAGTAAGCAGTAAAATAAGCGTCTAACACTGAATCTTTTTTATTTAATTGCTTCTGGGCCAAACACCAAAGGCGGCTTAAGCCATTTCAAGGATTTATGACGGCCTCCGTCGTCGAGGGATGAGACTCTCGACCAGCGATCCGGAAGTTGCGGGTTGAAATACCGCCGAGCGCAAGTAAATTTTATTTGATTAATTTGTGTTATTTCGCTATAAATATAATATAAGGCGGCACGTTCCAGACTGGAAGATACTCTCAGAATCGCCCTGATGTGAGACCACCATTCTGAATTGACAACTTGCTTGAAATGGCTACAGCTGTGTTTGGTGACTAGATCCGAAGAGTCAGATACTTCCCGCCCTTCCTTTTCCCCTTCACCTTCCCACTACCTTCAGCCTCTCAACATACCCGAGTGATAAACAGAGTGTTTTCTCTTGGGGTAAAAATAATCTCGTTGAATTTAATGTTTCAAAGACCCAATCTTGTCTGATTACGTCTAAAAGGGATCGAAATGAAAATCTAGTCTCTTTCAATGGAAGCAATCTTCCGAACAGGCCCTCCATTGATATGCTTGATTAAGTGACCAGCTCAGGTATGGGGGCTCCATCGAAGCCAGAGTAAAGTTAGCCTTTGTTAGTTTCTTTAAATGCTGTTTAAGACAATGCCCGCGAGATTTTTGCTCTATTTTAAACGAGTCGTGTTTTATTAAACATTTTCTCAATTTTCGCATCGATTTTGTCGCTGTAAATGTTAGCGCTCTTCTCTAACATTCGTAATTTCGTATCTCTCCATCTTCTTCTTTACGAGCCCGGTTGTAGAGCCTCTTAACACTCTGGAAATTTTCAATTTGATTTGCGATTATATTTGAACATCTTTGGTCAATTTCACCAGAAGTAAGTAAGGAAAATTTTAGCTTGCTTTGGACACACGGACACGCCCACAACACACCCCGATCGGTGTATATCTTCAGTGGTTATCAGGTATTGGCAATTAACGTGTTTTACGGTCGTTGGTTATATTGAATCATGAATCGTTCTAAGTTCGATTACAAAATTACATAATCTATTGTTGTATCCATACTTATTTACTGACCTTTCAAAACAACTATCTGTATTGGCAATGTTGAGTATTTAATTGGAATTAATTTCGTTTTTTCTCTATTTATATCTTATATATTTTAGAAAGGCTGTCCGTTTGTTGGCACGGTAGAGTTCGTAGAAACAGGCTTCCGGAACTGCAGTGCCACGCATTCAACCTTTCGTGGCCGGCAAATCTTTCAACCTTTGACCCCTTCGTAAAATAACGATCTCGAAGTCTAACGCCTTGCGGACCACAGATGTGGTTAAAAATATATTAACCAGCCATACCACAGTTTAAGGGATTCGCTTTTTTTATTTCCTACTTCCCTGGTTGTGTAGTAAAACCCACAGCTCTGGTACATTAGGTTGCAGGTTAAAAAGTCTAAAATAATAATCAATACTTTCGTCAACATTCATCAAACTGAGCCACATATTACCCAAAATGAACATATCACCTGTCTTTCAATTAGAACTTCATTGCATGGAAATTTAATTATGCGATAAATTACCGAATAACACAAAATACGTTAATCATCCCATTAAATCAACCCAAAGAAGATCATTAAAATATTTTTTTATTAAACAAAAATGTTATTAGCACTTAGTAAGGCACTTATCACGAACATACAATAGTGTATCCTTTTTTATATTATCATGTGTACTTATTTACAAGTTAAGTATGTGTTTCATTTCTTCTTTTCGACATCAACAGATGTAACATTGTAAGAAAGGGACGTTTGGATGGTTTGGGCTTGTAGAGCTGATGAACGATGAAATTCATAAGGAGAATATATGAAGTGAATGTGCATGGTAGAAAAAGTTGGGGACGCCAGAGGAAAACATGACAAGTGTACCAAAAACATGCATGTGACGATGTATGAATATGATTGAACCCAGGAGTATGTGCCAAGACTGAGATGTTTAGCGGTCAATCCTCTCTGCCTACTTCTGCGGAGAAATGGCGTGATGGTTACTTAGTGAGTTAGTTACTTCTGTATTTGTCCTTTTGCATTTGATATTATTTTGTGCTTTTCACAACGCTTTTTTTTATAGATGACTAACTGAAGTACCCAGCTTTGTAGGATTTTATTCTGCTTTAAGGGGTGTGGGTGGTTTTTTGAAGTATATATACAGTTTGCTTTGTCTTCTTTTGAAGGTCGAGTGTGCAAAATTTCACCAATCTCGGAACCAAATTGATGATTTGTATAAAATACAAAACCACAGAGATTCTTCTTTTTTCTACGTCTTAATTCTCCGACATTGCCCAGAATTTACTTCTTATTTTGAACATCAAAGTGGCAAAATTTCATCAAGAAGTATTAAAATTCTGTTTTCATGTCCAAAATTCCGTCAATGTCGCAATAAAACTGTAGATTTTTATAAAAACCAAATTCACGCCGCCCATCCGCCACAGACACTCTTTCTTATGTAAATAGATAGATATGAATTTATGTATTATTATCACTCAACGTGTGTTTACATCTATTTCATTTAATGTAATTTTCTTCGTTAGCTTTAAAAAGTAGATAAATCTTATCATCTACTAGCCAGTATCCGGCGTTCCCCCGAAAACCCCTCCTTTTTTCCCCTTCCTCCTCTCAGATTCTCCTCCCCCTCTTCAACCCGGCCGCCAAACTATGTGAAATATACACATTTTTAAATAATTCACGCGCTACCTATTTTATTTTTTAAATCCGAATTTCATAACATTAGAGCTCACCAGTATGTATAGAAACCTTCGCGGTCTTGCGCACAACAACTTACCAAAGTTTCATCGCAATCGCATGATTTTTATATTAAATAATTTCATAACGTCAGAGCTCACCATTGTATGTACACAGGAACCTTCCCGAACACGCGTACAACAAATCATAAAATTTTCATCGCAATCGGATGAACGGTATGGCAGCGCATAAAATATGAACAAACAAACAAATATTGATTTTGATATATAGGAAGATTGGTATCCTCATTGGTAGTTACATTATTTTTATGTATTAGATGTGTAGGTTTTTAGTTAGGCACTTGACTGTAATGATATGCATTTCATATATGTGTCGTAGACTTTTTTTACTTCGTGGTCTTTGGTATATGTAGGTATGTGATACTCAAATGTCCCGAATAAAACATCAACATGTGGTTTCAGTTAAATTTCCTAGAAGTGAACGCCTTGTGTTGGTTTATTTCATTTCACCGCTTCCCTCGGCCCGAAATACCGCGGGTTATTTTTCTACTTAATTACAATATTATTATATTTCAAGGTCTGCAGACTGAAACTACAACAAGCCATGTAGTGTTTTAAATTGGGTAGAGCTAAGCTTTACTTCTATTCAATCCAACATCCTTATTAGTAGTAATTACAATTTGGCAGTTCTTAGAAAAATTCTGGGCAAATCCTACGCACGGCCCCATCAAAGCTACAGTTTGTATTGTGTCGTTCATAATGGGAACTTTTCTTGAAATGGCGCCAGTTATAATAATATAATAAAACAAATATAAAACTTATTTCCACTATTTATTTGTGACCGTAACCGTTTTACCCTGCTAAGGCCATCTTCAAACTGATGCAATTGTTTCTTAATCTACAGTTTATAGGGAGAGGGGTAGTCTACAAAGCTTTTTTTGAATTTATATGAGTTTGTACTTTTCTTTCCCATTTATTCCACACAACACCCTAACAGGTATGCCATTGAGTGTATTCAGAGAAATATTTGAAAATGTGTAAACAATTATAAAATTGTAACTATGAGAGTAGGCTGAAAAAGTAAAGCGCGCCAGGTGAAATGCAGTAGTGACATTTCCCCTCTACTCGCATGCGCAGGTTTGAGGTCGTTGAATTCATCCAGTTATTTTGAGAAGCGGAAGTATGGAGATCTGTTCTAGTGCTGAAAAAGTGAGTTACTGAGATTCATCGTCGTGTGAACAATTTTAAACAAGTTTATGGTGAAAATACCGTTGATAGGTCCACTGATTACTACTAATTTCTTCGGACATATTTTTTAGATTTTTTTATTGGCTCAGCATAACAACTAAGTACAAAATAGAGATTGATGGTTCAAATAATATGACAAATAGAAATATTGTTAATGAAGTAAAAAAAATAACTTTGTTTATGATCACGAAATTTAATTTAATTTATTAATACCGAAGGGTTTCGCTTAACACAAGCATCATCGGGGTACAAAATTAAAGTAATCAAAAAGTACGTTGTGTAAAATTTCGTGGTTATAAACAAAGTGCTAACCACTAACAATTGTACTCTTTTCTATACGCAAAATCTACCTTCACTTCTTCCCCGACTTAAAAACCCTCGGCAACATGTTACATACGAGTAAATATTATGTAAAATAAAAGGGAAACAAACATAAAACGAAAGGTTTTCGATCCTCCCACATAAAGGTATTAAAATGTCAACTGTAATGGATACATAGTATTGTTTACTTTCTTTATCGATACGCAGAAACACCACGATCAAATTTCAAACACACGATAAATTGTTACGGACAACAATTTAGTCGACGCCAATGTTCTGATCGATCGGCGATCGTCACATCTCCTTAGTGCTAGTTCAGACACGGCGGGAACCACGCGGTTTGAGAATCGCGCTGGAACCGCGCGGGTCTTATTTACGCAAGTATTTACATAATCATTCAGACATAATCACGCGGTTAGACCAACCGCGCGGTTACCGACACTCAACCGCTAGAAAATAGAATCGTGCGGCGCCCGCGCGGTTTTATTACTATGGAGATCTTCCTCAGCGTTCATTAGCGTTGCGCCTTGATGAAGTGGAGAAAAGAGGCAGTATTGGATGCACCCAATACTGCCTTTTCCTTCTTTTCTTTATTTTTTTCTGGAGCAGCCACAGACACGCTAGTTCCTCTTCGACTTGTCTACCGTAGAAATTTGAAATGCTATAAAGGAAAAAATGTTAATTGTTCAGGAGAGCGAAAAGAAATAAGACATAATTGTTTGTTCCAGAATGCGATTTATCCATTTCGCTTTAAGTAATAAAAATTAGTCGTATCATTCGTGTTATTTTAGTCATTTTAGTTAAACGTATTTTCACCTTTGCAAATAAAATTCTTCCTTGGGTTTTTCAAGTAAGCTCCCAACCTATAGAAATAAATGTATTCGGCCTGATATTGTATGGGGACATTCCTTTACCGATAATGAATAAAGGGTTAATTTCTTAAATTGTTTATTTTAAGTAGGTTTGTTTACCTGTACAGTTCAAATAGAACACATGAATGTTTATTGCAGCCGCCAAAATAGAAAGGGTGCTGGCGGTTCTTTTATGACCCGGACTAAAGGAACTTAATCCCTTGGGTTTAAGATGTATCTTTATTGATGTGCCCCTTTTTGGCAATCTTTTAAAAGTAATTTTATTGTTTTATTGGGGGTTAAATTTAAGAATTTGAGATCTGGGAATTTTTAATGTTAGTTTCCCCCATTTCTCCATTTCAGTATTGTATGATGTCTTAATTTTATGGGTGGCCCTTTTGGGCCGACTTTGGCAATTGTTTTATTGCGGGATTTTAAAATCCAGATGTGGGAGCGGTTCAAATGTTTTGTCTCGCTTTTTGCTCCTTTTGTATGATTTCCTTTAAGTATTGTGATTTTGGAACAGAGGAGTCAGTCTTGTTATTGCGGTTGAACTGGAAGATACACGAGTTGTATCTTCAGTTGCGCAGAGGGAAGATAGGCCCTTTGCGTTAGTTTTGCTAGTAGGGTAAAACTAGAAGGTACATGCTGTGTGCCTTCAATTGTGTAATTATACTGAAGCTGGTAGGTACGAGTTATACCTACGGTTAAGTATTGGAAAACTGACAATAGAGAGATCGAAGTAGAGACTTCGATATTTGTCAGTGTGGTGTGGTCGTGGACCACCCGAGTGAGGGTACATAGACCCTCTTGTAATACTTGTATTTTTTACATTAAATAAATTGTGCCGAAGAAGAAGAAAAAGAAGTGTTTTCCTGCCAACTCCATTCTGTTGTGTTCTCGTACCACGATAGTAGAAATAAGAATGTATACCTATAATTTCAGAATACTTAACATTTTTTTAATTTTTCAGGGAAAAAACCTCTTAAAATCAGCCGCAAAAGACGTACTTTAATTTTTTAAATATTTTCACAACGCTGATCGAAAGATTACATATGTAACCCATTTTTGGATATATTGTCTATTATAGCTTTTCAAATATGCTCAGTAATCGGATAAAACTATTACCATCCTCCTCTGGACGTAGTTATTCCTTTGTTAACAACACTCATCTTAAAAATATCAAGTCATCTTATAACTTCCGTAAAGCAAATTTTCAAAAAATTTCTGATTGCTTAAATACAACAGACTGGTCCTTTCTGGAAAACGCAGATATTAACGATAATGTAAATAAATTCTATGACATTCTAAATGATGCTATTGCAAATTTTGTGCCCCTTCGACATAATAGAATTTCTCATTTTCCAAACTGGTTTAGTCCCAATTTGATCACCTTAACATATAGTAAGAAAATAGCTCATAAAAATTACAAGTGATCCAGACTGACGAGTGATTACAATAAATTTCAATTGTTAAGAAGGGAGTGTTGTAAAATCTCAAAATTGTGCTATAAAAATTACATTGACAAAATTGAAAGTGAAATTCGTGTAAATATAAAACAGTTTTGGAATTACACAAATTCTCAAAAAAATACTAACTTAGGTATTCCAACTTCTACGAATTTCAATGGAAAAATTGGGTGTAATGATAAAAACATTGTAAATCTATTCGCTGATTATTTTAAGTCTGTGTATGAAGAGGATATACCTAGCAACGAAATTCCAAAATTCTCATCCAATCTTAGTCTGGATATATCTGAAGTACGCATAGAAATTGAAGATATCAAAAACCATGTAAATTTGTTAGATGCTAGAAAAAATGAAGGACCTGATAATATTCCATCTGTGCTAATTAAAGAATCTTTAAACGGCTTAGTTGTTCCTCTTTTTCTAATTTTTAACCAGTCCCTAGAGACAGGCAGTTTCCCTGATACATGGAAACACAGTTTTCTTACACCCCTTTTTAAAAAAGGGGACAAAACGGACGTAACAAATTATAGACCAATATGTATCCAATCATCGATACCTAAGCTTTTTGAAAAAATTGTCCTCCATAAAATATCCACAAACATTAAAAAAATTATAACTCCCTACCAACATGGCTTTTGTTCAAATAAATCTACACTGACCAATTTACTAATATACGAAAACTTCATATCTAAATCTTTAGCCAACAGGTGCCAGGTTTACTCAATATACACTGATTTTAGCAAGGCTTTTGACAAGGTGTGTTACAAAATACTAATCAATAAATTGGCGAAACTTGGAGTTTATGGTAGCTTATTAAATTGGTTTGTTAGTTATTCTTAGTGTGAAAATAAATGGCACACAGTCTTACAAATTTATAGCAACAAGTGGAGTGCCGCAAGGTTCCCATTTAGGGCCGATTTTGTTTATTATATTTATAAATGATATTGTGGATATATTTACTGACATAAATGTGCTACTGTTTGCCGATGACACGAAACTATATAAAGAGATTAAACACATTAATGATTGTATTATACTTCAAACTAACTTGATATATCTTTTTGAATGGTGCTCTATTAACAAACTAGCATTAAATATAAATAAATGTCAGTTCATTCATTTTCCAAAATAAATAATCCTATTATTTTTCAGTATTCTTTAAATGATGAAAATTTAAATTGTGTTAGTGAAATTATGGATCTAGGCATTATGTTCGACAGTAAACTCACCTTTGTATGTCATATTAATAATATTATCAACAAAGCCCTAAAGACTCTTGGTTTTGTTTTGAGAGCTGCAAAAGATTTCAATGATTTAGAAACATTTATTATGTTATATAAAACCCTTGTCAGATGCCAACTTGAATATAACTCTACGTTATGGTCTCCCTTTTACAACATTCATTCAGACAACATTGAAAAGATTCAGCGGAAGTTTCTAAGGTTTATAAACTATAAATTGCATATTCCTATACTAAACATTGATTACAATTATCTCCTGGATAAAACGTCTCTATTGAAACTTTCAGAAAGAAGAATAAGCACAGATTTAATACTAATACATAAAATACTGCATTACAAAATTGACTGTTCTGAATTACTTCAATTTATCAATATCCATGTTCCCCAAAAATCATGTCGACATTTATTACCCTTCTACTTCAATAACACCAGGACACTAGCTTATCAAAATTCTCCGTTTCCGAGACTTCACAGTCTCGGAAATAAATATTCTGATCTAGGTGATATATTTCATCTTAAAACTAATCAGTATAAACGTTGTATATTCTATCACTTTTATTCTTCTAGGCACAAATAGATTTACATAATTTCTTCAATTTTTGTTTATATTGAATATGAGACTTCTTATCATTTTTACATAATATGTATTTTTATTTTATTATTTGTTTTGTTGTTACACTGTTTTGTGTATTTTCTTTTCTCATTGTATTATATTTTCTTCATTGTTTGTTACTCAACTTATAAATTATAATGTAAAAGCCCATCACGGCGTGTAATAAATAAATAAAACAGAATATAATACGGAATTCAATTTGGGAGGGAGTTATGGGTACCGCCTCACCGGGAA
The DNA here is from genome assembly GCA_917880885.1 of Limnephilus marmoratus. Classification (NCBI taxonomy): domain Eukaryota; kingdom Metazoa; phylum Arthropoda; class Insecta; order Trichoptera; family Limnephilidae; genus Limnephilus; species Limnephilus marmoratus. The sequence goes on along the minus strand of OU862917.1, from coordinate 52,878,647 downwards.
TCATTTATTGGATAACCAAAACCTTTGCCGTAGGTCACCCCAAGTGGTTCGCTACGTTTAGTGACTTAGCAGGGATGGCCGGGTCCATCCGGTGAGGTGTGTTCATGTCTTGGAGACGGAGGCGCCTGCAAATCATCTGCGTGGCGGGCCGGATGCACTTTTTTGGGAAGTTTGGGAAGCACTTTGACCTCTCCAACTGGTCTCTCCATCCATGGCCTTTCACCACAGCAAGAGGGATGATGTCACTTCTGGACACACTGACCCCTAGATTGTTACCCACCCCTTAAACACTTTTCCTTCCAAGAACTTCCTCTCCTTCCTTTACATACAAATATCCTACACACAGGACGATGTGTAGGGTATTTGACATGGTGACCGGACAACTTAGAATGAACGCAACTCAACAACTAAAAAAATGGTTAAATAGGTTACTTTAGGTTAGGTTATGGACTTTTAAAATCATTTTTTTACAGCTTTTAACGATTTTTCAAAGAGGTGTTAAGTTTATTCTGAGTTGGCATGGAACTGTTTGACGTATGCAGATGACATAGGCCCTGATTTTTTTCTTCAGGACTTCTTGTGTAGGGTTAATGTTAAAAAATAATAATGTTGGGTTAAATTGGGTTGTAAGGTTATGTTTGTTTATTTGTTTATTCTTTTTCTTCACTTTTATTCAATGCACTGTTTTGTCGTGGATCCACCACGAGCTGTCGGGGATCCTAGCATCTCCATAAATAATATGCTGACGAGGATATTTCTTGCCATTAAATGTTCACAACTCACAGTCAGATGAAGGCAGACTTCCAGCTGCCATTGTTGTCGCGGTTTGACGCCCATGTGCCGCCATTAATTAATGCCGATGTGATTGTATCGTAAATTGCCACCACTTGACGCCAGAAACGAGTGCGTTGTTAAACGAGTGCTATATTATCAAGTTGTTCGATGATGCCGGCGAAGACATTCCTCATCGTTCTTCACGCTTATTATGAGGGAAGTGCGAAATTGATGCGTAAATAATGGAGTCTGTTGAGAAGTGGCGTAACCCACTAGAACACTTGGCAATAAAATTGCAAGGTGTTTAAAATGACACGTTTCATCAAATGAGTTGCTAGATCAACCAATTGTAAATGTTTTATATTTTTGAATGTAGCTATTACTTTGTGGTTATCCATTATACAAAAATGAAACAATTCGACTTTGTATAAACCACTTATATGATGCGCAAATCCGACCGGTTTCGGAACAAACGTTCCTTCGTCAGGGATAGCTTATACTAATTTGACAGTTTCGAACAATGTTTTATTATGGTAGGGGTGGAGCCGTTGCTAGTTAATAATGTAGATTGGGTGGGTAGGTATTAATGTAGAGTGGGTGAGTAGGGGAACAAATCCATGATTGGGCTATATGACAATATTTTTTGTTTGTTGATAATTAATGATAATAGATTCATTATTTGTAAGGGATTTTTTAATTTCCAAGGCTTCTAAGTTATCTAAACGTTTTCCTTTATGATTAATATGAAGAATATTTATCCCTGTATTTTTTTCAAAACTATGGTTATTTTCAATGATATGGTTAGCGAACTCAGAAAAAGGAAGAAGGAACGTTTGTTCCGAAACCGGTCGGATTTGCGCATCATATAAGTGGTTTATACAAAGTCGAATTGTTTCATTTTTCTGTAAATGTTTTATTTGAGTTCTTTTCAACTTTTAATATAACGCATCCTCAAGGCTACTATCTTAACACGACCTTATTAAACTAAAGTATGTAAATACTATTATACACAGTGTTCCACGCCCATATCGCGAAACTTTGTTATTCATGATAACCCAAGAAAAAAATCCAATAAAGGTTCAATTCTAATTACCAAAAATTATGTGTATTTGTGTAACAAATTTATTTAATTTCGAGCTTACACTGAGTGTTAGTTATTCAATCTCGAATTTTTTTTTACATAAATTCCACACAGGAGGCCCTGAGGAAAATAATTTCCCTCTGGACCTGTGTCATCTTAGATGCTGTGTGGAGAGTCTTTTTGAGGAGAGGAAGGAATGAACATTGGTCTTGAAGAGACCCATGTTGTAGGAAGGAGGAAACCCAAAGGCCGGCAAATTGTTCTACAGCCGAGCTGTTGAATACAAGAACGAGTCGAAGAAGCGAACCGTTCTCGTGTGACCAATGTCAACCGTGTACATATGTTGGGCACGCGTTTGGCGTGTTTCCCGACTATGCACCGGTGCCGAAGAGATCAATGACGCTAGTTCCTCGGAGCATCTTCCACTGAAATACCGGTAGAACAAGGATAGCATTCCCATTCGACGCCTGTGCTCTAAAGATTGCAATCCGTCTGTTAAATTAGGGGAATTTATCAGACGGACCGCCCGTTTCTGCACAGAGTACACGTTCTTCAGGTTTGCTTTCTCATTCCTGCATCGCGTCGTCCTTTACTAATAAGGGGCGAGGGATGCTATTGGTTAGATTTTGCACCCTGCCACTCAGCCATACAGATGAATATAAGATCATGTGGTAAATCGAAAAAGTTATGTTGCCTCCCGGTTCTACCCGCGCATCTTCGTGGGAATCTCTGGCAGGTCTGAAATACGTTCAGCTAACCCAGAGTGAATCATAATCATGATGACCCATTTGTTAAAAGTTTTAACGAGCGGTTGAGGGAAAAATTAGTTTCCTTCGGGTTAAGTAACCAAAAAGTTATTGTTATAGTTTTGTACTGTTTTAGTATTATTGAACTGGAGGTTCCCCACCACTTTCCCACGGCGTTCTAAGGAAACAGATGGTTTCCTCATTCACCGTACACGTCAGGACTCTAATTTTTTATTTATAAAGAAGCTATTTTTTTTTATTAAAAAAATTAATTTTAAATTAAAATTAATTAAATTTTAGTATTATTGAACTGTTTCAAACTTGCAAATTGATTTACCTACTTCAAATAAAGACTAATTGTGTTAACGTAAACAAGTCTGGATTTTATTTAATTACCGCCGCTGCATTTATAATTAAAGTTGTTTAGTGTAATCGTAGAATTTACTTCAGCGAATAATGCACGTGTTCGGATTACAAAATGGCCACCGTCATATTTCAAATCTTATAGAACAGCTGACCGAGTGGGAAGAAATAATAATTATAAAGGCGTATTTATACAAACCTACGAATGTGTAAATTTAACAAATAACATTCAAAGATAAATTCAGAAAATGTGTTTTTATTAAGTAGACTAAAAAGTGACATTTAGTTTAGAGCTGCAAATTATTTAAAAAGTTGATGATGATGATGATTTTCGCTTTATTCACAATTGCAGTTCATTTCTATTCTATTTTCTGTGAATTCAATAGATTTGTCTAACCCGAACGTTGAATTCTGAATAGGATTCAAAAAAATCTTAGTGTGCAGGTCACACGCGGTAGAAGTGAAACCTTCAAAAAGTAAACAAGAGTGGGGAGGCTATGAAGCATCGCACAAAGAGGAGACCGATTATTCTATCTAATTTACCGCAGGCTATATCATTTAATTTTTTTTTTAAAGAAAGACAAACATTCCCGGGTTACGAATAACCCAACAATGTTTGAAAATCTTCTACTACCACCACAGAAAGCCGAAAATGTTGCTTGTGTTGTGATGGAGGACTTAACCAGCCGAGGAATCGAACACGCGACGCCCGAATCGAACACGTGAGACCCAAGCGCTATGCCCACTCAATCACTGACCGGTCTAAGATGTATGTGTTTGTCTCTTTTTAGTGTTGCTTTTTCGTTTCATAAGGTTTCAAATCACAACGGTGCTAAAGAAGTTTTCACTTCAAAAATTTGAGTGTGCAATTCATACGCGGCAGAAGTAAAACCTTCAGAAACCTTGACAAGAGTGGGAGGCTACGAAGCACAAAGAGGAGACCGATTATGCTATCTAATTCTCTCGCAAGCTAAATCCTATAGGTAGATGTATGTGTTTGTCTATTTTTAGTGTCGCTATTTTTCGTTTCATCGAATTTTAAATCACAACGTTGCTAAGAAAGTTTTCATTTCAATAATGCTTTTCCGGTTGACTCCTGTTGAATTTTCCTTACTAAACTTCGTAGTTGTGATCATTGAGGGCATTCATAGCCGAACACCACCGAAATAAGCTGAATGTTATGTCATCGGTATTTATAATATATTCAAATAACGACGTGACGAAAACCTGTTTCAAATAAATAAACAAACTAATGATATAATTCCCACGCAAATATTTAAAGGACGAAGAAAATTGATTGAATAAAGCCATCAATTAAAATTCATTCAAAGGTGTTTTTTTTAATTTTTATTTCCACTCATAAAATAGTGCTGACTTTATATTGTAGTGGACTGATCAGTTTGTTTTTAAAGTATTTATATGAACGCCGCACACAATTGCTTGGAGTCAATGAGGAAAATGGCAATTCGGGTATTTTGTGGCTGAAGGGAGGGGGAAGGGGAGAAATCGAGTAAGGGGAAGGTTGGGAAATATCTGGCTGTTAAGATCTAGTCTCTGCTATAGCCATTTTTTCCAGGCGATGCTCTGTGGAGGGTCTTTTTATTGAAATGAAGGAGTGGAAGTTCTAGGAATGAAAATGGTACGAGGGATAGGTAGGAATCCAAAAGTCATTAAAAGTAATGATTTTTTTTAAAAAATTCGTTAAATATGTTACGTTAGGTTGTGGTCTGTTTTTCAATTATTTATTTTCTTAACTTTTAATGACTTTTGATGAAGGGGTGTTGAAATTGTATGATTCTGAATTGCCATGTAACCATCCAGGAGTGACGAATAAATCCATCCTCTCAACAATGCGATGGGTCGAGTGAGTCCGGTTAGATAGGTCAAAAGCCTCCCTCAACCCGTCTCTCTCCATTTGGCCAGCCAGGCAGTAGATGGGCAGATGCACCGTCACCAAGACCCAGACAAACCTCACCCCATGAACCCAGGCACCCCTACTATGTCATCAAACATCGCTAACCACTTTGGGTGATTTATGGCAGAAGCGTTGGTGATCCAATAAATAGTTCCTGATGCGTTGGTACCCAATTACCGCCCCCAAAATTGAAAAATTTCAAGCGACGCGCGACGTTTCGATTCCGAATAGTGCTCTTTCAATAACGCGATACTGAGAGTATCCGCCACTCTAAGCGCTGCCAGCATGAAACTTGTGTTGTTTATGATTCAGTTTGATAAATCGCGCCCGATCTCCTAAGAGTATTGATCAACAAATTAATATAAATGATTGATTCCGGATTCGAGTATAGTTTAATTTGAATCCGTCGTGGTAGGTACGGTAAGAATCCTTTCTCAAGGCGACAAATTGAATATCTACGGGTGTTTCGAGTGACGCGAGACAAATTATGGGATTGTAACGAACCCACACCCGACAGGACTTAATTAATCTTAATACTGGACTGACGGGAGTTCTCTGCGGTCGCGGCCCCTCAAGGACGCGTGGATTAAAAATAAACAAAAATAAAACAATAAAGGAATGAAAGCGGCCAATAAAAATAACTAAAACGACTTACAAAGTGACCGCGCCTCGTTAAAGGTTTTTCAATGAAACTGATAGGGGTCTACTTTTTATGTTCGTTTTTTTACAAGACTGTTCGAACGTTGAAACGTTTTGAATTAAATTTTAGGATTTTTCCGAACTCGTGGAGAATTTGGTCTACGATGAATCTCAAACGTAAATAAAATCGACAACAAAACTTCTCGAATCTTCTTAAATTTCTAGGCTAATACAACTACAGGCTTGCATCCTCAATTCCATTATGAGCTTTAGAACTTTGAAATATCCGTATGATTGTAAAGAAGTGAGACAAGACGCCTTATCTTGTATTTTTTCTATGTGCCATTATTTTAGCGCCTTTGAGGTAATTTTTCACATAAACGGCCCCTATACAAATCAACCAAATATTATTATTATTATTTGCCGTTGAATACTTTCATTGAGGTTAATCTGTAGCGGTTTTTATGTTCCTATAATAATATCTCGATTTATCGACTAAAATAATAATTTCAATTTATAAACACAACTTCGTTATTTTGAATTTGGTCACATTTTTAACTTATGCCCAAATAATTCTGATTGAATTCTACATTTTTTAACAATAACGCACAATATTCTTATTTTATTAGCCAATGAAAACAATAATGATACGAATAATAATAATAAGGGTTAGTCTACCTAATTACAAATTACCTGCAGTAATTTGTTAACAAGTTTAATAAATAAATATTTTAATCCCAAATTTTTACAAAGGTTGAGTGTATTTTGTAAGCGTTTCATGTGAAAAACATGCAATGTTTTAATGTGTGCATTAAGAGCGTTTAACCAGCCAGCGGACGAAAATCCACATTTCGTCGAAAGTTGTTCTTACGATCGTGCAGGGCGGTTACAATGAGAAAGATTAATTATTATACACGTACCAGCTTTTTAATAACTCATTATCGAATTTATTTCAATCCAAATTAGCTTTAATTTATACCTTCATCCAAAAATGCTGAAAGGCGTGATGATAAAACCATTAAAATAATGTACTTTTTGTAGTTATTTTTTGATTATAAGTATTTATCATTTTTCAATAATGTCTAAATTTAATAAGAATGTTAAAAAAATCTGAAATATATTAGTTTGTAAATAAATACACAAATGGACCAATTTTCGTCAAGAAACACATGTACGTAGGTACATATTTTTTAATGATTTTATTGAAACTAAAATTAAAATTCTAAAACATGCGTTTGCTAGATAATGTATTGATTTATTTTACTGCATGATTATATTAATACAAAATCTTTTTTTGAAAATTTAACAAATCCGGCAACGACCTATGGAATAACCTTATTACACTAAAAATTTTAAAAAAATCTCAAAATTTATTACATGCGAATGCTAGATAAAAGAACAATCTTTCGAAATCCATTTATAATTTTTTGTGGAAAAGAGTCAATACGTCTAAAATCTTTTTTGAAAATGACGTATTTCCGGTTTTCTCTGGTAATGCCCTCGTAATGATTAAAAAACCTTTACTTTCATTACAATGCTGCATATTGTCAAGGACACTAGACTAGTATTATATTGTTGCGTGATTTCATGTTGCACTATATACACTTTTACTCTATTAAATTATTGTATAGGGTCATACAAAATATTATATTGTTCACTGTAATGCAGTTCTATTATAATATAGTAAAATGAACTGTAGTATACAAGTCGTAAGTATTACGTTAACTACTGCACATTGCAGTAGTAGGTATGACTACAACCATGAACGCAACTCACATACTTCAAATGGTACGGTATGCTAAATAAATAGCAGTAAGTCAGACATTTGTATAGCAGTGATTGTGATATACGTGTAATAATTGCTTATCATTAATCATTATTATTTCCTTTATGTGAATATCATAAAAGACCACTGGAGCCAGTGGGTCTATGACAAGTGAATGAATGTTGTGGTTTTTTTTTATTTATTATTTATTTATCTTAAAAATGGAACATATTACTTATCTTCCATAAGCATTTGCTTGTGGATGGAAGAAGAGTTTACATCTCATATAATATGTACAATTTAAACAGTCAGGTGTTTCACATAATATAGGCACATGGATATGTTTGGGTGTCTTTCAGTTGATCCCCCGACTTGACTCGACAGTTGACCCCGACAGTGAGCCCCCTGAATTTACAATTATTATAAAACTATAAGTTTTTGTGCATTATTTACCGATTTTAAACCTAAAATCGACTTTAATAAAAAGTTAGTACTGATATCAAACGAATTTATTTACAGGTTTTTTATACTTGTACACTGGTTTATACAGTATACCCGTATATGCTTGTAGTTTTAGTCTTGATGCATTTGAATGAAAATATATTTTATATGCTTTTGTTATTTGGCGGTACATCCTCTCTGCACGGACACTTAATTATATTTTGTGTAAGCAGGTATACCTATTTTCCCTATTTTCGACTGCATATTGTATGTAAGTATGCCGGGGGTACAACTATCTGAGAATCAACAATCATGGAATAGTTTTCAATACCAAAACTCACCCCTCTTTAAATAAATAAAAATATATAAATCTGTTAATAAATGTACGCATCCACTTTCGTGTTATTAATATATTTTTCTTTTGCTTTTCAGGTAAGTAGTTCCTTAATTACATCAGCGATAATGATAAATATCGTCAATCAACTTAATTACACCCAGTCTCTCTGATTCTTCAATAAGGTAAGTATTTTTTTTTAAATTTTCTTACAGCGTCATCTACTTTAAAAGCTTAATCGAATCTACGGTAATGTAACCAAGTTCTTTCCTACATTAAATTGCTACCACATCCAATTACTTATATCTAAGTAGCTGCCAGCTACCTTCCCATTATACTTGAACACGTGTGTCAGTGCCCAGCATCCATATCTCATCTCTCCTTGGGCCTCCGACTAGAATGATAGCGCAAGAAAGTTAATTGAAGAGTTATTTCGTTACTAGGAAGGCAGCCGTGGCCGCATGCCACGCGTCATATTAAATTGGACAGCAGCTCTGAAATGCAATATTATGTTTCCTTGAAAGCACGGTTCAGATAAATGGATTTTTCAAATGACAGGATCATTCATTTTTATTAATTTATTTGTTAGTTTGTGGAAAGTAGAATTTTGTTTTCTATTGTCCGGTATTCCAGGATTGTTTAATAATAATATAAGATTTGGATGTTTTGCATTGCGCATTTTTTGAGAAAAATCGCCCTATTATAACTTGCTGAAGTCCCACGCGCTTCCTGAGTTTTTCTAAATCAGCTGTAGGTGGTAATTTTCTTCTTGTCTTGAACGTCGAGTGTGCAAATTTCATCAAGAAGTATTTATTTTTTAGTATTTCATCAAAAATTATAGTACTTACTTTATTAAAATTAAATAGTCATAAATACATTAGAAATTCATATGTCATATATCGGTTTATAAATGTGTAAATTCTAATTATACAATTGTAAATGTTCTCTAAAATGGCCAGGAAAGAATCTCCTACTTGTGATCTCACTAAAGAAGCCGCTCACTCACTCTGAATGCAATGTTCTCCAAAATGACCTTGAAAAAAAATCATATCTTTGCGATTCTTTCAAAGACATAAAGAAACCATCCCCTCGTTCAAAATACAATTTTTAATGTTCTCAAAAGTTGTCTTGACCGAAGCAAATTCCTGTGATATCTTGAACGAAACCATTCCTTTGTTAAGAATATTATGAACTAAATATACAATTTGGCTGTCCTAAAACGGGTATCCTTCCCAGTTGGGCAGACAAAGTATCATTTTGTAATGTATTGTAATATATAAATAAATAAATATTATGTGTGGGAAAAGCAGGTGTGGTGGTTTTTCGAAATTTATTGCTTCGAAGGTCAAGGGTTAAAAATATCATCGATCTCCGTAAGTACTCTAGATTTGTTTAAAAAAACATAACCACGTCGCCAGCATGCCCGCCACAAGTTTTCGGTATAAAATATCTATGTATAGATTATTTAGGTATAATACCTGTATATCTACCAACAGTACCAACTGCCGTTTGATAAATCCCTTCTAGCCACAAAATGAAAACTTTAAAGTATATGTATAATATTTCTTAAAACTAATTAAAAATCTTGAAGTTTATATGATGGTGCTTGAAATTTTTTTGTTTTTAAAAATTTGATGTAAAATATTGCAATTCTATTTATAATTATGAAAAATTTGACGTTGGGTAATTTTATTATGATTTTTACAAATTTCCAAAAAAGAAATACGCCTAAATTTAGTTTTAGTATTAAAAATACGTAAATCTTCAAACATTATTTGATACTTTAGCGACTATTTTACATGAAACTACTGTAAAGTAACATTCCCAAAAATGAGGTTTGATGGATTTTACTAAAGCACAGTCCATAATTATACAGATGGACTGTGCTTTAGTCTATGTATAGATGTTGATGGGTTTGATTTGTATTTATATTAATTATGATGTTTTATGTTAGTTTGTTTATATATGTAATTATTTGAACTCTACTCTGGAAGTAGTTTTATGAGATAAATGCACCCTTGCATAGATTTTATTTGAGTATATTATTATGGAGGTGAAATTTCTCAGCGCTTGGGAATATTTTTCCAAAATCAGACTAGATATTAAAACGTCAAATGCTTAACTTGTCAACTTTTTAATGGCCGCCCTGTTTTAAAATGGTTTATTACAAAAATAGATTTTCTGTACATGGTCGCTATAGACGAAACTTACCAATAATACAGGGTGTTAAGACTGTTAAGTTAAGTACTTAACGTACGTGACCCAGTTATTCCTGACATTATTTGGAGTAAAAACCGAGTAACAGCCCAACCCCTTTTCCGACCCTAACTATCCAATACCTACTGATTTTTTTTGTGTTTTAAGATGAAAAAAAAAAGAAAACATCGAAAGTAAAAATGAAAACATCGAAAGTGATCATCGAACCGGAGACAAAAATTTAATTTACTTTTTTACTTCAAATAATGTCAGGAATCACTGTGGTGATTTATGTTCCGGATATTATGCCGTGTCTCGCTACCTCATTTAGCCAATGTTTCGGACAGCGTTACAGTGTCCATCATCAGGGCAAATGTGTGATATGAGGATGGACCGCACAATACCGTGACAATCTAAACCTCAGGAATCACTTGTTTAAGTAAGACACCCTGTACAGTACATGAGCTCACTGCTGTCGTAATGAAGTTTGATGAATTGATGACGATGTCCTTCATCCCTTATTCATATAAATGATACCAATTTAAGCAGATCATGATTGATGATACTTAGAGTATGTGACCATCGACCAAATCGTCCAAGAAGCTTGCAATAATCAATTCTCTGAAAACGCTTCTCGGGACACGAAAATTCTCACGTATTACATAAATGCATCCAATGCACATATTATGATACAATTACGAGCAAGATGCGCAACAAAACCCGCTGCACTGATACATGCAGAACACAGAAGTTCTCACGTCTCACGTTATTATCATTAAAATATTAAACGAGTTTAAAATTGTAACACATTGTACAATGCTAACAAATGTACAAGTTATGTTATGTTATAATCAACACTAATTAAAGTTACCATCTATTTCTCCACCTTTCTCTTCCTTATCTCCTTCCCATCCCCACTACCTTCTGCCTCACATCGTATCCCAATTGGGGATGCCATAGTCTCAAAGGCTCCAGATGGTTGGGAGCTCTCGTGTGTAAATACATAAATTTAAAAAACAAAACAGCATTTAAAAAATAAACTTTATAAATTAAAAAAAAAATAAAATTCACACTTCACATGATATTTCGTGAATTCTTTCTAACATTTATACACATTTTATCTTTCTTTTATATTTGTCGGTATTTCTTGGAAGATCTTCACCACCCCTATACAGTAATGATTTCTGTGATTTTTAACTTCTTTCGAAAGAAGTGTTTTGTAGAGTTTTCATGTTTGTATTGATGTGTTTTCGCATAAATTCTAAACATGTTGGCTGTAAACTTAAAAGAAAAATTATTACATTTAAGTACACAATTTGTTTAAAAGATGATGCGCTTAAATTTCTTACATACTTGTTTCACCTTCAAAGTAATTATTCTCATGTACGTATATATGTATATCGATCGAATCCCGGCGTGGCAAATAAATTTTATTTGATTAATTTGTGTTATTTCACAATTACTCATTTAAAAAAAATAATATAGTATATTTGCTGCACGTTCCAGAGTGGAAGATACTCTCAGTATCGCCCTGGTGTGAGACCACCATTCAGAATTGAAACGATGCTTGAAATGGCTTTAGCCGTGTTTGTTGACCAGATCTGAATAGCCAGGTACTTCCTCACCTTCCTCTTCCCTATCTCCTTCCCCTCCCCACTACCATCAGCCTCACATCATACCCCAATTGGGGATGCCATAGTCCCACTGGCTCCAGACGGGAGCAGTTGGGACTCTTGTGCGGTATTCATGTAAAAAAAATATATCTCTGATCACAAGCTGAAACGGACTTAGGAAGATACGTTTTAGATTTTCACGGCCAAAAATTATTTTGTTATTAGTTTTTGGGGTATTATGCCGTGTTGCGCTACCTCCTTCTTTAGCCAACGTTTCGGACAGCGTTGCAGTGTCCATCATCACGGCAGATATGTGTCATCACACATCTGCCCTGATGATGGACACTGCAACGCTGTCCGAAACGTTGGTTTCGGACAGCGTCTATAAAAAAATCTACAAGTTCAACACCAGTAAGAGTGACGGCGTTATAACATGTATACATTATAGTTACTGCTTTATATCAACTTATCCTTCCGAATTTAAAAATAAAAAATAAAAACTTTTTTTCGTTATTTTATTTATAACGTGAAACGTATTTAGAGGGTCAGCCTGGAATCTGAAATTATACCCAAATAAAAACTATAATAAATAATATTTAGTGCAAAACGCACATTAAACATTCCCGGTGCATGTAACTACGTCCGTTAGTTACACACACATTGCACTTGTTACGCAAATGCATTTAATATATTATAATATTATATGCAAGATGCACATTAAAGTGAGCCGGTGCATTGTGACTTCATCGTCAGGTCCAGACATCCTGCTCAGAGGTGAGCCGAAAATAGAACGCCCTGTTTGCCGCACTAATTGATTTGTCCTCAAACTAAAATAATTTTCAGCTTTAAACTGTGCATACACCTCATGATTTGCTGCCAGACAAGTCGTACAGCCAGTTGTCCAATAGATTGTTATGACAGATTGTCAAAATAGGTTGTTGAAATTTAAATATAGTGGTTTACTTTCACTTCAATTTCCGCACTACAGATTTTAGTGAGATACTATGACCATAATAATGCTATATTTCTTCTACCTGTACATCTGTGGGATCGAATTTGCATCAATTTATCACCGGCCCTACAACCCTTGGAGGTTCTTATAAACAAGTCCATTTCGAACTTCTGATATTTTCCTCCAGCCCCTCAGGCATAAGGCTGCCATGCTTGCCTCCAGACCATCCATATAAGTTTACACCAAAAAGCTTTGAGAAAAGCCCCATTATTAGAAGCAATTCTAAAGAACGCACAAAAAACTGGGGTTCTTATTAAATGCAAGTCTACCACTGCAGATCTCACAATTATGCAAGATTTTGAAGGTGCCATGCGTGTCTAGCTCCATGAACAGTATTATTGTTATATTATAATAAACTAATTTAGTTAAGGATAGTTTATGTGAGCTTTGAAGGATTACAATATGTTGGCTGCCTGATTTCGTAGGATTTACGTCAAAACTCTCAGTTTTTATAAACGATACCGCGCTGTTGCTTGATCGTGAAAAAAGGTTGTGACAAAAACGGTAATTACACAAAAAACCATGTAAAGAATTATGCTAGCAGATGCCTATACAATACATAGAGGAGATCCTTATGAGAACGCCTAATAAACTAATAAGTGTGTGAATTAGGAGTGTCACGACCAATGTCGCGACATGAGAAAGATGTGTGGACTGTAAATCTGAATTTTGCTAGTACAACACAATTGACTGCGTTTTGAAAGACAATCACAGGATTTGGCGATGGAAGGAATGAGTCCCTACCTTTTGATGGTTTCATTCGCTGTTTCAGGATCGATCCTGGTGCTGGCAGCTTTCCACAGTAACGGCACAACGCAATGTCACAAATACTGACACTTTGGAGGACATAAATTATGAATTTTGCGGTAAAAATTTTGCGATATTTCAATTGCGAGCTGTGACCGATGTCACTCCGATTTTTCAACACCAACAAGTAGTTAATCTTAGTGGTTTGTGCGGTATTGTTTGTGTTCCATGTAGAAAAACCTTCCTCTCCTTTGTAGTAACTAAGTAGGGACTTCAAGGAAAGGAGGAAGACAAAGGGATAATGAATGAATGAAGGACTTGGGAACATGGGTTTAGTTTTTAAACTTTAAAGTTTTTTATTAGTTTTATTATAATATATTATAGTTTTTAAACTGTTTCAGAACTAACAAGTTTGACGAAGGAAGCCGACGTTATCGTTACAGTCACAATCTCAACTAGAGTCGTGCTACGCACTCGAAATATCACATAGGTTTATGTTTCAAAGGTGCGTACGAAGTATGTACGAAGTTATGTACGAAGCCGCGCGTTGTATTCCGATTGGTAGATTTTATGGAGTTTTGACGCGCTGTATTTTTACTACAGGGTACTACTAGGTAGGGGTAGTGGCGCGCTGTTTAAACTGTAGTATTCTTTTTATCCCAGTGAGTCTTGTTCGCCGTAGTGCTCATCAGAAAAAAAACTCCACTTAGCAACCAACATTGTAGTTGACCGTTGAATATCGTCTGATCTGATTGTGTATCGTGTCGTCAATTAAAAAAATGTTACATAAGCAGGTTGTAGCCAGATAGGAAGGGATGACGACCTGTTACTGCAGATTTTGGATGAGTGAAAACCACCAATAGTCAGTAATATTTGAGGGAGGCCCATGTCGAAAGTTGAACGCCAGAAAACTTGAAGACATATTTTCTTCTAGGACAATTTTTCTCCATTTTTCACGTATTCCATCTAACTTTAAGTTATTAAATCGGTACACTATTTTTAACCACAGTGTTAAAATAATTCTAATTGGTTTAAATGGGTGAGCCAATTGATGACGTATTGTTTGTTTTCATTAATCCGAGTTGATAATCAAAAAGTGTCGCACTGTAATTAGGGCGGTCGCTAATGACAGAGCAAGTACACGCACGAATACATCAATGCAATAATAACACAAGATGGACGAATAATTACATAATATTATTAAACATTTTGAAGGTTAATCAAACTGGTACCATTGTTTGTTTATAAGTTTAGATTTATGACTAGTTGCGATCGTTATAGTAATAATATCTTGCTCCGGAATATTGTAATGATTGATTTATTCTAAAATAAATTAACCAGCGCTTCTTCGGTGACGGTATTGTGTCCCAGCGATTAATTTATTTTCTGTATATTTATTTGTATTTATTTATTTATAATTTCTCACCGTACATTTGTTGTTGTTTTTTTTACATAAAAAAATAACTTCACTAGGACTAAATAGCCTCTATTGAGGTTTACATTTATAAATTTGAGTTAGGAAGCATTACATACAAAATACATATTACATACCTAAACTATAACTGTTTATTGTTATTATATAGTAATTTTCCATTGACAAATATTCTGCAACACACACGCGGAATCCTCCTAGCGTGGAGGAAATATACTGTACAATATCTCCGAATTAATAATATGTTAAGAATAATAAATTAAATAAATTTTAAATATATTTATTTATCGTTTCTTCATTTGGAATTGTTGTGTACATTCCAATTTTTAACCTCACTATTTCTAGCCTTTTATATATATATATGTATTATATTCTATCTATACTTTTTTGATGACGTAATTTTGAGACTTTCAATTTAACGGTGTTTAAATGATCAATTTATCTACCTGCGCTCCTGTTTATATTTTAATGTGAATACTGCACAAGAGTACCAACTGCTCCCAGCAGCTTGGAGGCAGTGAGACTATGGCATACCCAATTGGGGTATGTTGTGATGTTAAAGGTAGTGGGAAGGGAAGAGAAGGAGATGGAGCTGGGAAGGAGGCCGGTGGGGAAATATCTAGCAACTTAGATCTGATTGCCAAATACGGCTAAAGCCATTTCACGCTTCGATTCCGAGTGGTTGTCTTTCACCAGGGCGATACTGAGATTATTTTACATTTAAATTTGTATTTGAGGCCAAAGTACTTGATCAAACTGAATAATATTTTTTTATGATCAAAAGGTAAACACAGAGTACGGATATGTGCTACTTTATTTATTTTGCTAATTTGCTACTTAATACTTAATTATAAATCCAACAAATCAAATATCATAAAAATCGGTCCAGCCGTTCTTGAGTTATAAATGGTGTAACTAACCCGACTTTGTTTTATATATTAAGTTATTATAATTTATTTTTATAATTTATTATAATAACTTAATATCTTGAGTTATAAATGGTGTAACTAACCCGACTTTGTTTTATATATTAAGTTATTATAATTTATTATTATAATTTATTATAATAACTTAATATATAAAACAAAGTCGGGTTAGTTACACCATTTATAACTCAAGAACGGCTGGACCGATTTTTATGATATTTGATTTGTTGGATTTGTCTCCGCCCGAATAGTAAATAGCTATTAAAACATCCGAAAAATTCACGACCCAAAAAGTTATGAAGAAAATTCTACTACTCTTTCATTTTGTATGGAATGAATTCTCATCTTTTGAAAGAGCTGCAGCAATATTGTGATAAGTAGGTACCTACAACATTGAGTAGTGAGTGAATTCCAAAAATTCAAAAACGTCAAATGTCAATGCGCTGATTGTTTTGCTTTTGTTCTTAAGCATATAATGCTGCCCCTCTTTCTTACACACTAAATGTCAACGGTCGTAAATGAGACAATCGGTGACCGTATGTCTGCAGTCTGCACCCCTACAAAGGAAAAATACAATAATTATTATAATAAATCTCCCTCACACATGTAAAGAAAATGAAACGTAATTCCCGTTAGTGGAAAAATAAGAAAATCCGTAAACAACGCCATCTCGTATATGTATCTACTGACAAAAACAAAACACGGGCATTTGCGCATCGATAATTGCTTCATTGTGTAATTTTTAACTTAATAAAAAACTGCATTTAATTCAGCTAATAAGTTAACACAACAGGAATTGATTCTGAGGAAGTACAAAGTTCACCGGGTCAACTAGTAAAGGAATAAAGAGGTAGTCCATATATGTGATTGGCTTATGATCTACGAAGAATCAAAATACTTGAGACATTTGAGCGAAGCTTATGTGAAAATCGCTTTTCTGCACTTGTATTCTTCAAGCCATATGTACATATTTTCGGGTAAGTATAATAATACTATTACATTTGTTAGTTTTCTTTGTAAAATCGTTCTTTAGTTTTGTCGCATTACGATTATGAGACAATTAACTCCGAAGTGGTATTTTAATGATTTTCTATCCGAATCTGAGTAACAGTAATAATAAGAAGAGCGTACTCCGTTTCTGTCACGCCTTAACAGATCATTAAATTTGTCGTTAATGATCTCCTAAATTTGGGACGGTTGTTTCCGCTCGTGGAATTATATTTTTAGTACTATTATGTTGAATGCCATTTATTTAATTTTCTAACTGAAGCTTTTGCACTTAAAATATTATGGTACTACCGGTAATTAATTTAACTTCATTTAAACATCAGACACACGCAGCATCAGTTGCTTTCCTCCAAGGTGTAAGTGTTGAAGCTGTCATTATTGGACTTTATCTGATCGATAAAGAAAACGCGAAAGTTATAGTTTCATAAAAACTTTTGCTTAGTTGTTTATTATTGTTGTAATTCATAAGCTTGCTCTCATTGCTGGACGTATATTTTATTTTTGTTTTATTTTATTTATTAGCGTTATAAACAGTCTGTACAAAATTCATAAATGACAGTGATAATAATATTTATTTTATTATTTTTATTTTTATTTTATTTATCTGTGTACAAAAAATTTACAACATTACAGATATTTTATCTAATTCATTGTAATAGTACCATTTTCACAGTGAGAATGTAGCGCCAAAAACCTTACAAACTCGTTGAATTCAATCAAACGTTCTGATAGTAAACGAATAGAGTAGATGTTACTTTCCGTTCCTTTCTTGTGCGTGAAGGGCTATGGTTTGTTGGTGTTGGTATCTGCGAAAAAACCACTCGTTGAACGAAATATGGTTTGGCCATAACTTTGGATCCATAAATGTGGCGAATTTTGATTCCGGGATCCCGATACGGAATGAAGCGTACTGTTTTCAATGTCATCGGTTGAGGTGCTGGCGTCGAATTGCCAAGCATGAATGTACTTCAGCCTTTTGACGGCCACCAGACCGGTAGGTTCTTGAGCGGTACCTCGTAGAATAGGACGTCTCTTACTCCTATGCGTCACTTTCTTCCAATCGCTGGTATTGTTGACTGGCGGCTCGGAGGTGGAGGAGGTGTGCCCGGTGGTAGAGCGGTTAACATAGGAGGAAGAGGTCGAGGCTTTGGGACCAATTTCGGTAGTTTGAGTCCCTACCGATGGATCTGGAACAGAGGATGCCGTTGAAGCAGATGCTATAGCAGGTTGAGGGTCTACTTCCGATTTGCCCTTTAATATGTATGTCATAGACCAATAAAATAACGACAAATTGAAATTTAGAACAATAATACAAAAATTCACAATACCTATACCTGATATGAACAACTCTGATAAAGTGTATATCTATCTTCTTACTTAAATCTACAAAAAGTAATTAACTGAAATTTTTAAGGGTGTTCATTTAAATTTTGATGGTTATCAATAATTTATTTCAGGAAGTGATTTTTATTTGAATTCGAACTGCTAAAAGTAGGAGAGAAAATGTGGTGATACTAAAAATAAAAAAAAGAGAAATACAGAAATCAATGAAATATTAGGTTATTAGTTAAACATGTGGCATTCAATAGTGTTATTTTTTTATGCATGCTGTGAATTTATCAAGGTTTGTATTAAACACATCGATATTTGGGCATAATCTGTTAAATGTGCTACAGCTTCTTCTTACAAATACATTTTCAAGATAATTTGTCTTGCTCTTAGGGATATTTTATTTTATTTTATTTTTATTTTATATTTTATTTTTTATTATTATTTTTTTATTTTTTATTATTATTGTACAACAGAATAATTTCAATTACAGTACAATTTAGTTACCCTATCAGCATTTAGGCAAGTGACTCTTCAATAATATTTTTAAGGCATATAAAGAACAGTCACTTACATCCAAATGGTTTGCAATTTCATTTAA
Source organism: Limnephilus marmoratus (assembly GCA_917880885.1). Taxonomy (NCBI): domain Eukaryota; kingdom Metazoa; phylum Arthropoda; class Insecta; order Trichoptera; family Limnephilidae; genus Limnephilus; species Limnephilus marmoratus. The sequence goes on along the minus strand of OU862917.1, from coordinate 52,859,725 downwards.
CAGCACCACTCCCCTCGTCATGCTATGCTTTGCCAAGACGTCTGTTCTGCCGTTCGGTACTTTAAATAAGTCATGATGCCGACTTCGGCTGTAGTGGTCTGGTACATATAAATCATAGCATCCCAAGAGAAATAAAAAACCTGATCTCCAAAAATAATAAAAAAAATCTCCAGACACCTGATATAAAAGGTGTCTGGAGATCGAGTAACTCATAATGGACTTCTGAAATTAATATTTTGTAGAGTACGGGCTATCAATGAAGTTATGTTATATGAGACCGATGCACGCATTTTTATTTAAAGTATGAGTGGTAGGTATACTCTCAATATCGCCCTGATGAAATGGCTTTAAACATGTTTGGTGACCTAATCTGAATAACTAGGTACGTACTTTAAGAAGGGTAAATGCCGATAATTCCATTAATGAAGGACTGAATGCCGTTGGCGCTAATAAAAAAAAACTATCAAACAAAACAAAAACTGCCAAAAGAAGTGAAGCTAGCAGTCCACAATGGAGTCCTGGTACCTACCCTGGTTATGGCAGTGAGGCAAGGAACTGGCAGAGGAAGGATGAAAGTAAACTGAATGCTGTTGAAATGAGTTTCCTGAGAAGTGTGTGTGTTTAAACCATGTATGATCGTGTAAGAAATGTGGATATCAGCAAAGAATGTAAGGCTGATGTAAGCATAATGAGTGAGATTAAGAAAGGGACCCTCAGATGGTTTGGGCACGTAGAGCGAATGAACGAAGAAAGAAGTGACAAAAGAATATATGACGCAAATGTGAATGGTAGAAGAAGTCGGGGACACCTGAGGAAGACATGGCACGTTCAAGTGAATCAGATACTTGAGATGGGTCATGTCAAAAGTCAAAATAATAGAAGAGTATGTATGAGACGATGTATGAATGTGAGTGAGGCAAAGAGTGTGTGCCAAAACCGAATTGTTTGGCGGTCCGTCCTCTCTGCCTACCCCTGCTGGGAAACGGCGAGATAGTTAGTTAGTCTACTTCTCAACCTTCCTCAACCCCATTTCCTTCCTTTCCCCACTTCTGCCTTGGGATGAAGAAAGTGGGGAATATTTATTATATTTGTTATATTTTTTCCCCACTTTCTTCTGCCAATTGGGGATAGCATTCTTGGGCGGTTTTTACAATTATTTATTTTAAACGACGTTCTCATAGGTACTCTCAATTCCATAGAATGGAAAATTATTATTCAAATGTAGAATTAGGATTTTGACAAGCCCTAAATTTACAAGCCCAACAATATTTTTCCAAAAAATTTAAATTAAAAATTAAAGGGAATCTAGATTTATTTTGGGATATAATGTCGTGTAGTTCTTTATCCAACGTATCGGACAGCATTGAAGTGTCCATCATCAGGGCAGATGTGTAATTGACAAACAAGACATAATACCCCATAAAAAAATCACGATCATATTTTTGGCGGTAAAAAGCTCAAATCATATCTAATAAAAATCCTCTCAAACAGTGGCGGTTCGTGGTATTTTTAACAGGGGGTTTAGAAATTCAAGAGAAGATATATCTAATCAAAATTTACATTTAGAGGAATTAAATTGTTTAATGTTTTTTACAGCAATGCACTGTGCTAATTATTATTGTTTTTACAATAAGAATAATTACGTAGAATATACTCGTATAAGTGGACGCGGAGGCCTATTATTTTTAATTTCCAAGCTTTTTTCATTTATATTATTAGCTTTATTTTTTTATTTACACAACACTGTATTCAGCGATTTAAAAAAAAAATATGACAAAAAATTAGCGACAACCTATAAACGCAATCGTTTTCAATTTGATATCCAAAACAATACTGAAGTAAGTTCAACACAAAATTACACAACTAGCGACTTAGCAATGCGACTTTTGCCGAAATTAATATAAAAAGGAGGAATATAAACGTAAGAAATATTTTGGTTCTCACGCCTTTAAAATTTAAAATCGAGCGTCTTTTTTGCACGAGGCAAGTACGCGCCAAAGTGGTTTTTATTTATTTTGTGCATAATTTTATAAGAATGAAAAAAAGTTAGATCATAAAAAGGTCAAAAATAGTCTTAGCCATAAAGGGGTAATTTTTTAAAATTGTTTCTCATATTACTTCATAGTTACTTAAGTCATGAAAAAACATTTCTTTAGTAGTTTACGCTTATATTTTTTGTTACGTAAATAATAATTTTATTGTAATTCCATTCCATACAAAGGGTAGTAAAAGGTTCAATTTATCCGTAGCATATTTTTGTTGTTCATAATGTAAACCAACTCGTAGTAAAGATTAATCTAAATCGGATTTCAAGTATAGCTTTATCCGGTGCAAAGGCAATGGTCATTCTGCGACGAACTCGGTCGGTACTACTCGTGAAAGATCGGAGATCACGTGGTATCACATGACTCGTGATCGGTGCACCAAGCGTGAATGAATTTGGTAATGGAATGCATAATTTCGTCCAAATCACCGTCAGAGGGATCTGTACGGGCCAGGATATTTTTCTATAGAAATTTTGTGCGGAACACATTACACACAAAAAGGAAATAGGTACCGATTTGGACGCGGTGGCGCGAGTTTTAAATGCGGATTTTAAAGGAGCCCTATTTATAATGTGATTATGAACTCGTTTTATAATGATTACAAACTTGTTTTATATTGATTTTATATGTATATATTATTATAAAACAAGTTTCTTTTATTTTATCATATTTTTAATGGGGGTTCAGCGCACAAACGCACTTTAGAGAAAACCGCCACAGCTCTCAAACTTTATGCCCTTTTGCCTTTACCAGTGAACATGCGAGTATCTGGGCTTGTTTATTATTTAGAACCTAGCATTACATTAATGAATTATCTCTTAATCAGCAGTCATTAGCACATATCCCTATATGTGTTTAAAATACTATTAAAATAAGCATATTCCTTACACGTACGGGTCTTAATACTTATTATTATGACGTTGATTATCATCTCAATCTTAGCAATGATAATAATTTATTTACGTGCGAATGTGCATCACGTCCCTGCATTATCATTAGCGAGTTCGTGCCATACGACCCACGTTTGCACGTGGGGATATTGCATTAATTTTCAGGTGTTATGTTTGCGTTCTGATGCAGTCACGTTCACTCGCGCTCCGAACAATAAATAATCGATCAGATGCAATAGGTAAACACTGATTATATGGTAGGTCGCGGAAGTCGGAAGTTTTATTGACCTGCTTATCACGAATAAAAAATATTAGTGTGTCTCATGGACCTACAAAACCCATTTAAAATTAACATATCACATACGCTTGTCCATAAATTTAATATTTCAATGACCCAATCATGGCTGATTACAGTGATTAAGTATAAAAGGAATCGAAATGGAAATCTAGTCTTCTTCAACGGAAGCAATCTTCCGAACATGTCCTCCATTGATATGCTTGGTGTAACTCTAAATGACCAGCTCAGATATGGGGGCTCCATCGAAGCCAGAGTTAAGTTAGCCTCTCAAAAACTGGGCGTGCTGTACAGGCTAACCCTGTACAAGTCGCAAGTGCGCCCCACCGTTGAATTTGGCAGCCACATTTGGTCTGGAGCCCCAAAATACCTGAAAAAAACCCTCGACTCTCTTTAGAAACGGGCGGTGCATTTGATTGACTATCCTAACGATTTCAATCTATAGAGCACAGGCGTCGGGTGGGAATGCTATCCTTATTCTACCGGTACTTCAATGGAAGATGCTCCGAGGAATTAGCGTCATTGATCCCTTCGGCACCAGTTCATAGACGGGAAACATGCCAACATTTGTACACGGTTGACATTTGTCCCATGAGAACGGGTCACTTCTTCGACTCGTTTTTGTGTTCAACAGCTCGGCTGTGGAACGATTTGCCGGCCTCTGTGTTTCCTCCTTCCCAAAACACGGGTCTCTCAAGACCTTCATCTCCTCAAAAAGAACCTCCACACAGCATCTCAGATGACATTGTGTGAAGTTAATGTTAAAAAAATAAAATTCCATACATTTTTAATTCTTGACAAATTTCATGAGCCCAGAGCTAGCTCGTCTTGTTTTTACTGCAAATTTAATTTGAACTGTCCGAATCAATTCATTTGGAACACTCGATCGCACATGATTAAAACTCTCGGTAAAAAAAATATCCCAACAAGAGGGCAGATGTTTTTATATTTGGGATCGAAGTACCAATCATCGGGATTTTGTTGATAAGGGTGAATGAAACGAAGGCTGTTCAATTTTGAATGCCCCTATATACAATCATTAAAGGAAAGGTGCAGGATTTGATATCTTGTTGCTTTGGGCTGGTATAAGGCATAAGGTGACATAGCTGTAGTTAAAACATAAAACCCAAACGAGTTCTGAAAATTTGTGAACATCTTTGCCTATCCTGTTTTATTCCAAATGCTCGTTTGTTGGGGATGTTTTTATTTTATTTTATTTATTTATTATTTGATGATTGTAATACTATTGAAGGCACAGAAAACTATTTTACTTGTTAATATAAATAAACCTTTCAGATACTCGAGCGATGCTTTATTCAAGGAATTTAATATACTGCTCGACGGTGATATATAAAAAATATAATAATGTACGTTACACCAACATCACCTTAGAAGTAAGATCAGAAAAGACCTTTCTGATCCAACAAGCAAGTCAGTGACACATATCAAAAAGTATTTTCGTACTTTTTATGATAAAATCCCTTCATAACTGAAACTGTGTGAATTGTCATCCTTCGGTCCAAAAATATCAAAATGATTATGAGATTTAGGCAAGATTCGGAAATATTATTAAAAAATGTCGTCTGATAATTTATGCCTGGTGCCTAGCAGTGGCGGTCCGTGAGTTTTCAGTGAGCTAGAGCTCTAAGATTAAAAAATATGACGTTATTCACGTTGTTGTAGCTGAAAATGAATTTTATTTTCATTTAAAATTTTAACTTTTTGTATGAAGATCTTCAGGATGCTTTAAGTCAAGGGATGCGTCGCATCTACATACTGGAAGATCTTCATACAAAAAGTTTAAATTTTGAATGAAAATAAAATTCATCTTCAGCTACAACAACGTGAATAACGTCATATTTTTTTAATTTTAGAGCTCTAGCTCACTGAAAACTCACGGACCGCCACTGGTGCCTAGGTGCCTAGATATTTTTACTCTGAGGCCTAGATGTATCTTCGCTTTTTATTTATTTTCTCTCAAACTTTTTATTTTTTTTTTACATACTTTTTTCTTCTATCACCTTTAGTCTGTTACCAATAAAAAAATTAATATACTGCAATTAAAAATCTTCAAAATTTGATATTACGTAACTAAAAACAACAATTGAAGTCATGATTAGTTTCTTAGAACAGGCACTGCTTGGTTAGAAACTAATGTTGACTGGGCCTTCACGCCTACGAGATATAACATTGTGCGTAATATATTATATCCAATTACTATCCATGTTTATATATACTATGTAATTTTCTATATCAAATGTACAATAAATAAATGATGTTATCTGTGTTGAGACTTAATTTTTATTTAGCTGAATATTGTGAACGTCAAGTATCCAAAATTTCAAGCAGTATCAAAATTCTGTTGGGGTGGGGAAGTGGGATTGGGTGGGTCTTAAATATAACTGTGATCGATGCCAACACGTATCCAATCTTAAATTAAAATCAGGCTTACTACAATGAATAGACCTCGATAATTTTCAGTCACATTCTGATGAAGATTAACAACCCTTAATCTTTTTTGTATGTTGCATTCGAACCAGACACCTCGAATCTCAAACCCTTTTATAATTAAATTGAAGTTATGAGTCGACATCTCTGGTCCGTAAGCCGAAGCAGTAATCCCGGTCCCGAGGGAATAGTGTGGCCTGATAAGGACATCGGGTGCTTATTTTTTTGTTGACCGCCATCTGCTTTTCCCTGAATCGAGCCCACCCCGATGTTTCTTAAACTTTTCCCCGACAGATTTTATCCGGCGATTCCGAGAATATTTGGAGTAAAAATTGTAGGTGTCATTTTTCTCTCCGATGATATATATTTTATTCAATTGTAACAACACCAAAGAATCGATCACACTTAGTCACTGATCAAACTTCTACACGGTCGCACGGATGAAACGACACGCGCTGTTGGAATGAGACAGAATGCGTATCACACGAGAGCTAGGTTGTACCGAGTTGCGATGTATGTTCGAAATATATATATATTCTATTATTATTCGAAAAAAATGTCACCGCAAAATGTCTCGCATGGCGTATATATTTTTTTACATTTTTTACTAAAAAAAATACTTTTCAACCTCCAAATGTACTCGGGAATTGCTGGCTGGTTAAATTATTTCGATACATGCTGATAAGAAGATACACTCTGTATACATACATATTTTATACTTTCTGTTTTTTTTTTGCGTAATAACTGTTTTTATTTGTGTTATGTAATTTTTTTTTAAACTGTTTGAATAAATATTGTTTCGTAATAAATTTATGTAATATTAAATGTTTGTAAAAAAAAGTCCTGGCAGCACAAACAAATATGATGTACCTACCATTCGTAAATAATATTTGTTAAAACTGTTAATTGATAAACCCATATTAAGAATTTCTTATTGAGAACTCTATCATTAAGAATCATTATAATAAAAAATGTATTAATGCTGAATATTGTCGTATATTAGTATCGTACAATTTTTTCATAGAGCCATAATAATTCAAACTCTTTAATCATTACTAAATATGTAACTTAAATTCATCATTATTTAAAAACTATTACAGTAATGCTAGTATATTTTTTTGTAATTGAAATTTCATAAAACATATTTATTTTTTGTCTTTACATCTGATGTTTTTCAGTTTTTCAAATTTTTTTTTTACTTTCCTAGTTTATTTAACTGCTACCCACAAAACTAGCACACTGGTTGTATTTTGCTTATATATCTTTTATATATGTTTATTTTGTTTTTCTTGCACCTATCTGTTTAATTATACAAATAATAATAAGTTTTTAAAAATGTTCATAATTATTGTTTTTTTTATTTATTTGTACATTAGTTGAACCCTAGTTTTTTGTTTTTAAAACTTTAATTTTTGTAATTTTTTAATACGTGCAATGTTATTAACATGTAAGGGTTCCTAATAAAATTAAATACATTTTAAAAAACAAGTAGGTAAGCACCAAGTTTGAGAAGCCTAGTTTACAGGCTACTTGTGTTGTGATCAGATATGCATCTTTCTCGCCTGTAATGTACTCCCAAGACCTTCGGAGCAGGGCTCGAGGAAGTTGCAATCCTTTTCTCCCGAACTCGCAAGACTATACTTAAACTGCTTACCATAGGGGTATTATGCTCTTAGCGCTTAATCCTTACACCGCTTGTTATAGGACAACAGGAGGGAGAATTAAAGAAACATGTTGAGACATGTTATTATTTTTTTGAAAATTTAAAAAGATTTTATACGCGCCGCAGGTAATTTTTTTGTCTCTTTGTTCCGATTGATGAACTAGTGCTATTTATACAGCTTATCGAGAGTGATGTGAGAGCTGCACTGCATTTTTTCTGCGCTATTCGCTTACTACAAAACTAAGTTATCATCTCATGAAGGGTCCGTATTTCACTTGCTTCTTAAACACCTCTTTAGAGATACACATTTACGTTCGTCAAGAAGTTACTCTCGGGCAGGAATCCTAACAATTCTATTCAAATAAAAAATGTATAATGAAAACCGGTCGTGAGTGAGAAAAAAAAGAAAAAGAATTGTTACATTTTGGGGCGCAGATTTGCTAGTAGACAACTAGCAAAAAGATACTCGTGGGTGCTTTTTCGCTCGCGCGTGACTGCATCTTAATAGTTTATAAAATGCACGGTGAAAAGGAGGAAGGATGAGTGATTCCAATCCTGTACAACCAAGAACGGATTATTTCTTATTTTATTTTCTTCATTACACATTTACCAGCATTGTCTGAAGATCAAATAATAATAATATATATATTTCATACTTCCTTGTAGTATCTCATTAGTGCACTGGGCTTAGTTATGGTACCTACTCCGAAGTATAGCAGCTAGCAGTATGCACCTAGTTTTTTATTTACATTTTTGATGTTCATAATCCTGTAGCATGTCATTTGCATACGCCAAGTTTACCATTAGGCGTGACATTGTCAATCATCTTACCATGTGTGCGGTGCCGTGCATTCCTATTATGCCATGCACTTTAAGCATCTGTAGGTTAGTGGTTATATAATTGATATTACAATAAAAATATTACGACGTATGTTAATGTAAAATTAAAAATATAAAATAGATAAGTACTTTCTCTTGTAAATTTTTTTTGTCGTTTCATGTACAAATAATTAATTAAAATATCACTTTTTTTTTTTAAATTAAGATCAGAAACTTTGGTTTCATAATAATAATAATAATTAGATAATTTGTAGAACGCCGTTTTTGTGAAAATCACCTCAAGGGCGCTGTAAATAGAGGCCATAGAGGTGTACATTTTAATTTCTCTGTTATTTTTAGATTTGCATAAAAAGCGTGGTGGCTTCTCTTTCCAGCATCATCATATTCAGATCATTTCTCACCATGACTGAAACGGAGACAACGATTTCTACGAGACCTATACGAGCTGTTCCCAAAAGCAACAAATTAGCCTGAGGGACAAGTGGCGCCAACACGAAAGAACGACAGACTTGCAAAACCTTGGGAATCTACTTGCTGTATATGTACGCGCAGCACCTTTATTATAATACTAATTGGAAAATTTGTAGAGCGCCGTTTTTGTGAAAAACCACCTCAAGAGCGCTGTAAGTACAATTTATTAAGAATTCTTAGGTTCTACCTAATTTTACTATTTACAAATGGATACAAAAACGTACGAGTACTTACCTGGCAGGTCACTTCCGATAAACACACTTTAATTAGAAAGTTTGTGCTTAGAGAAGATACGGCTTTGCAAGCGGAGGACATTATATTTAAAACACTGGACATTGCACGATTTTACATTTGCTACCCCCATTACTATTAGTATTACATTTATGAGAAGATTAGTGGCAAAAGTAGAGTTGATATTTATTTTGAAAGACTGCGGAATTTAGGACTCTTTAGTGCTGGAGAATGTTCATGAAATGACTTTTACAAACGCTTACGTAAACGATATTTTTCGTCATTTTGCAAATTCGTTATTTACAGTGTCGCGGGCATTGAATATGAAGGTGAAAGATTTTTGAGTTTATGGTTACGACTGTCCGAAAAGGTGAGTTTTAACCTTAACAATTTTTTACAGAAAAGTGTTTACAAAAATCAACAGATGTGTTCTGTGATGATCGTGTTTTACAGGAAATAATTTTTTTTTTTTTACGTGAGCTCCACACAGGAGGCCCTGAGGAAAACAATTTCCCTCAGGGCCTATGTCATCTTTGGGGATGCTGTGTGGAGGGTTTTTTTAAGGAAAGGAAGGAGAGGAGAGTTCTGAGAAGGAAAAGGGTTTAAGGGGTGGGTAGGAATCTGGGGTTCAGTGTGTCTTGGTCATCCGCCTCCAAGACCTAGACAAACCTCACCCCATGAACCCGGGCACCCCTGCTAATGATGACGGAATTCCCTTTATTATTTATTTAACAAACGATATCCCCATAGGGAACGTACCCATACTACGTGACCAACTTTTTGCACTTTTTAACTCCCCCCGGTGACCAAAAACCTAAGCCCCCCCGCCGCTCATTTGTACTAAGCGTGGTATTTTGAAGACCCTCCCCGAATAGGTCACGTAGTATGGGTACGTTACCTTATATCAAATTAAACATATCATGGAAAAATGTAGAAACTGCCCTGGAAAACCTGGAATTATCAGGGAATTTTGAAATCCGTTTTTTGTGGCCACCCCGTTTTAAGTTGTTAATAACTTAATTACTGAAGACATTCCTTTTTTATTTAAAAAACCGAATAATATTTAAAACTATTTTATGTAACCTACGACATGTATATTCTTTTGCCATAGACGTTTTAATCGCCTAATTGTACCATGTTGCTAGATCGGTAATCTCTAGTACAGTGATGTGATGAAATCGTTTTTAATTATTTAGACGTTTTTAAAAAGATTTTTTCCCTTTATCTGAGGTATTTTTTTTATCCTTTTCAATCTCCAATTGAATTAGATAAGCCCCGAACCGCCACTGGTAATTAGTAAATATTTACCAACTTCTAAAATGGTTGCATTTCCTTTTGTTTGTCCTGTCACAACCAGGAGAACAGGATACACAGAAGTAAAACAAACAACCGTTTTCATCAGCTGTTTTTGTTGATTTTACCCATTTTGAGCTTGTTACCCTAATCACTGGCGTCGTGTGGCAAGGTGTTGAAGATATTTCCTTTCCAATACTATAACTCACTCCTGAAACGCATTAAAAGCGAACAAACGGGCGCCGCCCCCCGCTGCTCAAATATCATAATTTCCGATACTTAACACGGACGTATTTTGAATGCGTTTTGGACCGATAAAACATCACGGTAAATGGTTTTTATCATTAGCCATCGAAGCGGTGAACACCAGATGGGTGTTTCAAAACCTAACCCTTATAATGATACACACCTGTGTTATTTATTATCTGGTTAATATGAACTCTCAAATGCAACCTTCAGTCAATAGTAATAATTGAATAATTTGTACAGCGCCTTTTTTGTGAAAGATCACCTTAAGGGCGTTGTACAATTTATTATGATTTCTTAGGCTCTAACTAATTTTATTACTTTCAAACAGATATAGAAAACCTGTCAGGTCACTTCAGATATTCACACTTTAATCGGTAAGTTTATGCTTGGAGAAGATACGACTTTGCACGAAGAGGACACTATATTTGCTACCCTCCATTACTGTTTATATTACATTCGTGAGAAGATTAGTGCCAAAAGTAGAGTTGATATTTATTTGAAATATTGGAGAACTTAAGAATAGTTAGTTTAGGACTCATTATGATTGGAGATTTTTTATGAAACGACCTTTAAAAGCTTACATGTTCTAATCAGCTCATTTTCCCCTCTATAATTTATATCTTTTCGATTAGTCTTTACTAAGAATCGGTTCACATTTTGAATACCAAATAGTGCTTTGAATAACTTGAAACTCTTCCTGTTGTTTCCCTTGAGTGGAATTAACATAAAATTGTTAATTACAAATAAAAAAAATCAAGCCTAAACCACTAAAAAATGCATTTTTTCATTCGAAATATATGTGAACGCATGTAAATAAAAACCACCTTTGCGCTGGAATCGACCGTTTCAATCGAATTGTTCGTTTACCAAGAGATTTTTATACCTTTTACCTACATTCGTGGTGATATAATAAGTACCTACACATTATATACTTAGGTATATACACATTTTTGGTTTGTATATTCCTCTTAAAGTGTTCAGAAATAAAACTGCGCCCAGTTTCATATGAGTCGTTCAATTTATATATCCGCTATTATCATCTTTCACTGATTCGGAGAAAACCGCAAAAAACTGTCAAATCTCTAGCGTAAATTTTTTTTTTATATAATGAATTGGAGTAATATTTATTCGAAAAGTGTTCATTTTTCAATGTAGGTATGTCTAGAAATATTTAAGTAATTTGGATAAATAAAATGGATATAGCGGATATTGATACTCACTTCGTGATTTATATGGAATATAGAGGCTTTTGAAATTCAACTGACCTGAGGAGCGTATTTCTACACCCGCCATCTTGGCAAAATAACTGCTCATGATTGGTTGAATTCCGTTAAAGCGGGTTTTGATAGTAACTTCTTGAATGATATAGCGGGTTTCGTTTCTCAATCGCAGTTTTAATATTGTTTTTCGTCGTGATAAAGGAGGTTTTGAAAGGTTTCAATTTTGAAAGGTTTCAAAATGTCATACTCAGATCATTTTGTCAAAAAATCGGATATAGCCGATGTTGAAATTAAAGGACTCTTATGATTTTGTGCTATTCTAGAGCTCTCCCAGGATACTCTGTACCAATGGTAAATGGTAATATACAGTTATCGGTCCACGAATATTAAATTGATAAATGTTCTAGATCTGCTCCTTGAAACCAGGTTCTGTGATTACGGTTTCCTCTGTAGACTAGAATGTAGGTAGGTTTAGAAGGGATCGTAAATAATGGTCTCGGTCTCGGTTAGACAGGAACTAGAGACTCCAGGTGGTCCAGAAGAGAATGGGGAGAAGCAAATAGCATCGGGTGGAGAAACTCGTGAACATGGAAGGTAATGCGCTTAGATAAATAACTAAGAGCTTTATCTAAGAGTTTCTTCTTACAAAGATGTTTTCAGCAGATAGATGGCTATACTACATAGATACTGACCAGGCTGTTTTATGAGTTTCTAAGCTAATTATAATATATGGCTATTCAATTTTGAAACAATCTTAATAATAAATTATTTATTTTGATTTTTGGATAAATTGTATAGCGCAGTTTTTTGTGAAAAGCACCTCAAGGGCGCTGTACCAACTTAGGGAACGTACCCATACTACCTGACCAACTTTTTGCAATTTTGTATGGACTATACTACCTGACCAACTTTTTGCAATTTTTGCAACCCGCCGCTCATTTGTATGGAGCGTGACATTTTGAAGACCCCCCCCCCCTAAACGTGTCACGTAGTATGGGTACGTTCCCTTATAAGTAGTTCTACAATCTTACTTCTAACTACAAACTAGACTAACCATTATAAAAACTTATGTATCCACCGGTTCATCGATCACTGATACGAAACTATATTTAACTACAATTAACACTTCACAAAATTCTCGCAATACTAGAACAAGATATGCTCACCAACTACAAATACCAAAAACAAACACATCCTTTGGACAAAAACACTACAGATACCAGGCTTTAAAACTATACAATTCTCTTCCAACACAACATAAAACAACTAATATAATTAAATACAAAAAACACATAAGTAACTGGTTAAAATCCTTTTAACTTTTAATTTATAATTTTGTCGAATGGAAGTCAATTTTTTCATAAGAAGCAATTACTTTGCGGTTAGACATTATAACTATTTATTATTTTATCCTGAGGAAGCTTGGTTAAAGCGAAACCGGTAGATATGTAAATAATAAATTCGTGGTTAAATACAACAAAGTGTTGTTTTATTTTTTATAATGGAAGTCAATTTTATGTTTCGATTTTTATTGTTTCTCTTTTTTTTATATTAACTATGAATACTGTTTTGTTTGTTTTACTATTCACAATTTATAATTTACAACTGAAAAATGTCCTCTACAACACAGGTGAACTCCTAATGTGGAGGACAATATAATTATACCTTTGTAATGTAAATGTATTAAGAATAAATAAATCCGGGTTGTAGATTTTATTGAACCAGAGTTTCAGACACAACCGAAATTAGTATTTTTGATGATATTAATAAATAATCATCGAATTGAGTAAAACATTCTTTCTTTCGGGAATTATTTCTTTGTTAAAAGTTAAAAAAAATCGAGTGCAGTTTACATGCGGTAGAAGCGAAAGTTTACCAAAACAATCTCAACCAATACTTGAAAAGTGAGGTCATAATCAAGGTGACCAATGAGCGCAGACCTCGCGTAATTTCCGTTTTTATACTCAACCAATAGGAGGCTTTAAAAGTGACATCATTATCAAAGCGGCCTATGAGCGCAGTTGATGCGTCTCAGGTGCACTAATCATCATTTCCGTTTCATCCAAATCACAGCTATAGAATGTTATAGAAGTTTCACTTCAAAAATTCCCGGGTGACGAATAACCTGACAACATTTGGATTTCTACCATCAATGTTAACTGAAAATGTTGATTGTGCAGTGATGAAGGACATAGCTAGTCAGAGGATTGAACCCGCGACGCCTAAGTGAGAACTCCATGTTTTGGAATGCTCGATTAACTAATCGGATGAATGTAGACAATATCGTCAATTCAAGAATTCCAACGTCTAACACATTCCAATTTTGAGGAATATTGGAAATGGAGGGAGGAGTTTTCTGACTAAAAGCTGTCCATTTACCCTGCTTACTAAACATAGCTGTGGCCATTTCAGACAACGTTCTATTCTGATCTCTCACAGGAACGATTTGGTACTCGTATCTACCAATTTAAACCTCGTGAATCATTTTGATTAAACTTCGTTATTATCGAACTTGGAACCACCTTCCTAAAAACAATGTACTTAACAGCTGTGCCAGAGTGGTCATCAGCATTATTGCAATTTAATCCACTAATTAAAAATACCTTCGTGCTGTTACATATACGATTGATCAGAGTGGGAACAAAAAATCTCGCTTTTTCATTGTTCCCAGCATGTTTACATGCCCCTTTCTAGAATGTTCTCATTAATCTTTTATCAGGTCTGTTCTGCGCGAAATGGACCACATTTTTAACATCGGCATGTGTTTCGCATTACAGAAATGGAAACGGCGAATAAACAACATTCGCGAGCTTTAATATTTAAATGAAACGGCGAAGCTTTTTCGTTTTCAATCCGGATTTTGAAAGCTTTTAACTTTCAATCCCCTTTGCGATGGGCGATTTGAATAGGTGCAGGGGCGATTTTAATCTTCCTCGCGCTTTGATGTTTTACCTAACGGTATAAAAGTGATGTTATTGGTACTCACGTTCATATGTTTGCAATTTACGTGATTATTTTTCGATAGGTCTCCGTGGATTAGTGATTATTTAATCGGTGCTAGAATCTCTTAGAGTCCTAGCTCCCTCTAGGAAATACTTAACTGTTTTTGGTCTTCTGGTGTTTCTTTCCATTCTCCTCAATCTATCTCTTACCGAGGGACGAATCACATTTAGGAAGATAATTTCTAATCAAATCCTTATTGGTTCCACCCATCTAAAAATTTGCTTTTTATTTCCTAAACACGTTGATTAAAGAATGTAATATATATTATTAAAATAAATACCAAGATTAAATAATAGCATTTCCAATAACATGTATTCCCAATTATGTTCCCTGCGTGCAAACTGTAGGTATCTAATTTTCTCTAATGAACAAAAAACAGTTACAAATTGAAATTAAAACACTTTTTAACTTATTTCCACTTATTTATTTCACCAGTACCGGTTTCATCCTATTATGGACATCTTCAGGCTGGCAAAAAACAGTTAATCTCGAGTGACCTCCCAGGTAAGTATGGTCCTGTTCATTTTTCGCCTGTACGGAATATAAATAAATAATAATATACGTACATTTTAACGTATTATCACGTTCATTGGTCAAATGCATTGTAGGTATATATAGTTTTGTATTTAGTGATCGACGAACCGGTGGATGCAATCTGTTAGCCATAGTTGTCATAATAAGTTTGTCCATTTCACAAAAATTGGTTTATTTTATTCACACCACGCGTGATTGTGTACACTACTGCGTAGTGTAAATTTAGATTTATTGGAAAAATTACCACTAGGCAATAAGGCCACCTATTTTCAACCTTGATATGAAAATAAATAACCCATATTTTAATGCGAACACTGCTCCTAACCGTCTGAAGGTGCTGTGCGGCTGGATGTAGTGGGGGAGGGAAGGAGATGGAAGGTCACGAAACAATTCTAAAGCCATTTTAAACAACATTTCTATTCTAAATGGTGGTCTTTCACCACGGTGTTACTTAAATTATCTACCACATACGATAATACCGACTGCGGTTTTTGGTAAAACACTTCAAGCCACAAAATGAAAACTTTACAGGAGACGGTAAATACAAATATTTAAAAATTCGTTAAATTCATTAAAAATCTTGTTAATTGAAAGTGGTAATTTGTTTTTCAAAATTATGATGTAAAATATTGCCATTTTATTTATAATTATTAATGATTTCAGGGTTGAGTAATTTTATCTATAATTTTTTCGAAATAACCTAAAAAAGTTAGCATAAATCTAGTTTTTAGTTTAAAAATGCCTATATCAGCAAAAAAATGACCATGGTTGTGCTGTACTTCGACATCTATTCTACACGAAACCACTGAAAAGTAGGTAATATTCCCAAAAATGTGGCTTGAAGAGTTTTACCAAAACACAGTCGATATCTGAAAAGCAGACACATCGCTTCAAGAAGATGCATTCATTTTATCTGGTGTTGTGTGAATTCAAAGTCCCAGCCTCAGGGGAATAAAAATATGTGATCGCAGCATTGTTGCTAGCATGAGTTCACGGTACAGCTTGATTTATTATGATAAGAATATTTTTGAAGACACGACGTATTTGTTTGTACCTAGAGGTATTTATTTGTACGATCTGAAAACAAGTTTTCTTGTAGTGTACAGCATCGTACTTTGCCAGTTCCTCCCGCATTTACTGTGTGCAAATTGAATGTATACATTTCTCGAAACGTGATACGTTTTTGTCTTTTTCGGCTAAATTTAAAAGAGTATGTATTTGGTAAGTACTAACCCGTATGTTTCATGTGTCGCGTAGCGTGACGGTGTCACGTCGTCCTTTCTCCACTGGGACTCGCGTTACAGATTTATTCGGACAGCAAAAATAATAAGCAATAATAATTAAATAAAATCAGGAGGATACATCACTAGAGTAAGGGGATACTATAATCTATAACCTATTATCATGTTTTCACATGGTTAAGCACTAATTAATTTAATTACTGGATGAAATTGATACTGTCATTTGTGGTTCATAATCTGTAGTAACGTAGTCAACCGCATATTCCTCAATTTTGACGATCAAAAGAGGTCCCTTGTTTAATTCTCATAACGACGGTAAATAAAAATTGTGTTTTTTTTTCACCATTCACCATTTTGAATCGATAGCTGTATCTTTTATTTTATTTCAAGAAATGCAAACATTCCTGGGCTACGAATAACCTGACAATTCTTCAAAAACTCCTACTACCGTTAGCGGAAAATGTTGCTTGTATCGTGATGGAGGATTTCTCCTGATCCGGACATCACCGGTCCAATACTTCACTTGCATCCTATTCCAAACTTCTGGCAGCCTTTTTTATATGAATACCGCACAAGAGTCCCCAACTGCTCCCGTCAGGAGTCAGTAAGACTATGGCATCCCCAATTGGGGTATGTGTGAGGCTGAAGGTAGTGGTTTGGGAAGGAGATGGCGAAGAGGAAGGTGAGGAAGTATCGGGTTATTCAGATCTTGTCACCAAACACGGCTAAAGCCATTTCAAGCGACGTTCCAATTCTGAATTGTGGTCTTACACCAGGGCGATACTGAGAGTATCTTCCACTACCAACCAAATAAAATTTATTTGCGCACGCCGGGTTCGAACCCGTGTCCTTCGGATTGTGTGTCGAGAGTCTTACCTCGGGACCACGGAGGCCGTGGAGAGCCTTTATTAGCCCTAATTTCCCTCAGGGCCTATGTCATCTTTGGGGATGCTGTGTGGAGGGTTTTTTAAGGAAAGGAAGGAGAGGAGAGTTCTGGGAAGGAAAGGGGTTTAAGGGGTGTGTAGGAATCTGGGGTTCGGTGTGTCCTGGTCATCCGCCTCCAAGACCTAGACCAACCTCACCCCATGAACCCGGGCACCCCTGCTAAATCACCAAACGTAGCGAACCGCTTGGGGTGACCTGTGGCATACTAATAGTTCGTAAAAGGTTTTAATTCACGAATGATTGGAACTTTTTATGTGATACAAAACCAATCTTAGAAAAGAAAGGAAGGTCTCCTAACAAAAGAAAGGCTTTTCGAAAACGGTGAACAGTTTAAAGAAGCCTAATGGTTAAAATAGCGTATTTATTTCAATTAATCTATTAATGGAAAGCTACTATAGAATATCTGCTTTTTACCTGAAAACCTGAGGCATTGATATTCTGATTCCATTCAATACGCATTTCGTCTTTATTGAAACAAATTTTGTTGTCGGAACAAAGTTAGATTAATTTCTTGCCATCAGCGGGAAGCCGAACGTATCGTGTTCTGGTCGTATTTGGGTGGTATTCCGTCTCAAATTACTCGTAAAACAACCTTAAATCACCCCCGGAAGAGTATTTAGTGTTTTAGATACTCTTTGTGACAGGGGCGAATCAAAACACTGAAGCAAAGTTCGTGTCGGGGTCATATTTTATGAGGGCCTTCAAAATGCTTGCAATGCTGAAATAAGGATAAAATCTTATCTCTGTTTTCATAATGCAGTGATTCCTGCGCAAAATAATAATAATTTTGGATGATTAGTACAGCGCCGTTTTTATGAAAATTCATCTAAAAAAATAAGCCCCTTTCTACAATCTTACTTCTAACCACAGGACTATTACAAACCATTATAATAACTTATGACTAAAATATTGCATCCACCGCGCACCGGTTCGTCGATCACTAATACAAAACTATATTGACCAGTGATGGCGATATCTGCGTAAAAATGAACATATATACAAAATATATGTACATTTTTATACATATGTACAAAATATATGAACATTTTTATACATATGTACAAAACTTACTAATATTCAAAATTGCGAGGTTTTCTTTCTTACGAAGATGAGATAAAATCTCTTTTTAGTACGTTTTTGCTTTGCGATGAGAATTTATTAAACTCTTCGATTTAAAGATACCGATTTAAAGTCAAAATACTATGAGATAAGCGAGACAAACCTTTTTAATAGGATATTATGTAATTATAATAATTCATTCTTTTATAGCGCCGTATTTGTGGAGGCGCTGTACAAATGTATGATGTATTTCTACAGTGCTCCATCTTACCACTAATGACAGACTAAACAAACTTTTATACGAGGACTGTATACTAGTTAGACAAACTATTATATCAGTATAGTCTCGGCGTGGCCGCCGTTCTCGATGGTGCTTCCATCTACCCAACAAGTGTGAATTACGCACTTGGCGCGTGCGTCGAATGGAAGCACCACCGCGAACGATATCCAGATCTTTTTAAAGATTTCTTAAACATTTATAAACAAGTTACGTCCGTAAAAAAGAAATTTCTAAAAAGATTTGCATATTATAGCCAAGTTTTGAACCAGAACACCTACGCTCGGATAGTAATGTGGCGACTTCAATAAATTGTATTTTCCAAGCCTAATCCTGGAGCAAAAGTTAGCTGGAAAATATCACCAATAAAACAACGATGAACATGAACGTAGATGAATAACAAAGAATGAATAACAAAGATGAATAACAAAAGATGAACAATAACAAAGATGAACACGAATGTAGATGAATAACAAAGACGTTGATGCTATGGAATTCAAATCATATTAGCCCAACTTTAATTCAGATTTTTGTGTCCCCCATAAACACTGGAGGCTCCCTGGCCTCCTGGAGAGTGGAGACCCGTTCACCCCTGCTTCTAGGCAACACATCACCACACAAGGTCACTCTTTAATGGAATACTTGACCCATATAGGAATTCCCTTCGTGTCTCCATTCATTCTCCACAAAGGACACAATGGGGATTTATTATTTACGACAAAATGGTGGATAGGAATTAGGGAGTGGATTTTTCCTGTATTATTATTTCACTCCATTCTTATTGAAATATATTCAATGGAAATTATTTCTGTATGGCTTGTATGAATTGTATGTCTAACATCAGGATATAGTAGCTCTATTAGGCAATCGTAAATCTAAACCACAGTTCGGTATTATTGTGTTCAGTATTCATAACAAGAGATGCATCAACTCTGTAGACAGTTCTTTGTGGTTTGTTATAACGTGATTGAATTTGAACTTCAATTTTATTTTCGATTATTGCACTTATTACGATTTTCAATACCAATCGTTACAACGCCACTTCGGATTGTTGCGAAATTGTGAATTTTCTTTATCTAATTTTCTTATTGATTTTTAGTTAATATATTATTTTATTACCAATGATGGAATTTACTAAACACAAAGTTATTACTTTATCGATTTCACAAGACTTTAGGGCGTGAACTTCCGAAAATGCAATTTTCTAACAATAATCTTTTACTTACTGTTTTTTGGTTCTATATTTGTATTGTACAGCATCCTTGAGGTAATTTTTCACAAAACGGCGCTACACAAATCATTCAAGTACCTATGTATTATTAATTTTACGAGATGTAAAAGTCTTCATTGAAACCGGAAAGTAGCTGACATGGGTATCAAACTACGCGTGTTTCAAACAAACCTGAATGGTATCTTTTTACGTGAAAAGTTCCATAATGAATGCCGGGCGACCGACATGGTTCAGTAGCAGCTGTACTTAACTGAGCGGTAAACTCCTTGGGCCCTTTGTGTTAAGCAAACACTCTTAGCTTCATCCGCACTCAAACAACAAATCGCTTAGAACTTTTACAAATTTTTTGCTTGCAACGGGCAAAAGCTAGTCATTATTATTATTATGCTAATCATGATTGTGTGATGGTTTTAGAAATGCCTATGAATAAATTTATTAGCGTATTGTTTGATCTACCAATTACTCGGATCGTTGGAATAATTTCATCCCCTCTACAATGAATATCCCACGTAACCCCCCGTAAACAAAACAGAAACAATAACCCCCTCATTACCGGGAGTGTTCGCAGTAACTTATATCCCGTTCGCCACTCCCCTTTGTGCATTTGCTTCGCCTAATTTACATGTCCGCGCTCCCACTTTGCCTTTGTTGTCGCCCTATTCGGAATGTTCAGAATGCTCAGAATGCCCAGTGTTCTCTGTGTTCAGGCTTCCTGGACATTAATAATGATTCGTGCCAACTCTCTGATCCCTGGAGTCATATTAAGTCATGTATGCCCTTAACTTTGACTACAAATTATAGGATCGCTAGAATAATGTTATTATTGATATCTACAGAATAATGTTCTATGTTGGTGGTCCGCAAAACCAACTGATAATAGAATTCACAATCTATTCTTTTATAGATGGCGCGAGTTTAATTTTTTCAGGGAAAAACACTTTTTACAAGCTTTAAAATATTAAGATCAATTAATGGCTTGCGCCCGTACACACGCAAAATGAATAAATAGTTTTGTGCATAAACAAACTCAAATCTTTCAAAGAAAGACTAAGGGGGCATACTTACATCTGCAGTTTTTCTTCCAATCCAGAGGCGCAAACGATTAATTCAATTTAATATTTTAAAGCATAATAAGCGCCCTCTATGAATAATGAGCAATAAGTTTTGTCGATACTATCTTGAAACGATTTCTATTTTTTTTTCACCTGAACGGTTTCATCTTGCTACGGGCATCATCAGATTGGATTATAGTTTATAACTGTACACACGTACAAAATAGTTCAGTTTAATTATAAAGTTACTATTATTCGCATATTTTTGCATATTAGCAATAGCACTCGCATTCGCAAAGTTCGAGCGAATGTTTTGCGAATATGAACATAACATAATAATACATATAACATAGGTTAAAAAAAAATCCATTAATTTTTAATTTTTTTATTATTAGAAAAAGTAACTTAACCTCGTAATCACATTATCAGTCTTCACTTTACCATATACTTCTACATTTGGTAATAAAGCTTAAGATTCCATATCACTTCTAAATAAAAATAACTTTTCATAAGAACTTAGAATACAAAAAATATAATATTGCAATGTAAATAAACAAAAACAAATTCTTCTCTGAAACTGTACGGACTCCGTACAACTTTGAAAAATGCAATTAAAATAATATTCCGTTAAAATATTATATTTTAGGTAGGTACCCACTCGTACTTTATCGCTTCCAATTTTGAAATGACGCTTAAAATTTCAAATCAAATTTGGGCTAAATTAGTTTCGTGGAGGTAAATTTCATTTGGACAAACAATCACGCACAGACAAACGAACTTAGTATGTTTGAAGCTTTTCTGTAGACTTTAAACATGTATTTTTTTATTTGAATACCGCGCAAGGGTCCCAACCGCCCGCAGCCAGTGAGTATGACATCCCTAATTCGGGTATTTTGTGAGTCTGGCGGTAGTGCGGAGGAGAAGGAGGTAGGGAAGAGGAATGTAGGGAAGTTCTTGGCTATTCAGATATGGTCACCAAACATAGCTAAAGCCATTTTAAGCAACGTTTCAATTTTGAATGGGCGATACTGAGAGTATTTTCCACTCTGGTTCGTTCCGCAAATATACCTTATATTATTTTAAATGATTGTTTCGTAATAAAACACAAATTAATCAAAAGATTTGAACCCGCCACTTTCGGATTGCTGGTCGAGAGCCTTACCCCTCGACCACAAAGACCGTCTTTGTTATTTAGATAGTTTATTTAACCAATAAATCTAATATACGCTATGAAATGTTCAGATGAGTGAGTTTTATCAGGAAATGAAAATACCTACACAGTTTGCCAACCAAAAATTGTGCAATTCAATAAACAGACAGTTAGATACATACAAACAGTAAGTAAAAATAGATTGAAACAACTTTTTTATCGACGTTTCGCTTTTTTATAATGCTTGTAGTTTCGTATTTATTCTCAGTAAATATTCCTATACAGCTTCCGTTTTTAACTCATTTTGTCCTTAGGCTAAAAACTAATAATAACAATAAATCTAAAACCCGCTCAGACGCGTTCATAAAATTCCATTACTAAATAATAATAAAGGATCAACTCAACTCTAGGAGAAAAAAAAAACACTAATGGTCAAGTTTTTTGTCTGTCGGTACCGCCCCCACAATATTCCCACACACACGCCCAAATTCAACATGTTTATCATCAATAAATGGTTGTTTATTTGGTTTTTTATATTTCATTCCGACACCCATTAATTAGAGCATAAAACTGAACTAGAATACAGTCTGTAATATATTTTAGATAACAAACACAGGCCTTAGGCTTTCAAATTTTATGTGACCAAGTGAGTCTTCTATTATCAGTAATATGGAAATTGTATTTTTTATTTTATTTTATTTTATTTATTAGCATTATAAACAGTCTGTACAAAATTCATAAATGACAGTGATAAAAATAAGTATGTCATAGACCAATAAAATAACGACAAATAATTTAGAACCGTAATGCAAAAATACACAATACCTATACCTGATATAAGTAATTCTGATAAAGTGTATCTTCTTACTTATATCTACAAAAAGTAATAACCGAGGTTTTTCAAGGGTTTACATTTAATTTTTGATTGATATAAATAATATATTTCAGGAAGTGATTTTATTTGAATTCCAACTGCAAAAAGTTGGAGAGAAAATGTGGTGATACTAAAAATAAAAAAAGAGAAATTCAGAAATCAATGAAATATTAAGTTATTAGTTAAACATGTGGCATCAATAGTGTTATTTTTTATGCATGCTGTGAATTTATCAAGGTTTGTATTAAACACATCGATATTTGGGCATAATCTGTTAAATGTGCTACAGCTTCTTCTTACAAATACATTTTCAAGATAATTTGTCTTGCTCTTAGGGATATAAAAGGTGTCTGGAGATCGAGTAACTCTTAATGGACATCGGAAATGAATATTTTGTAGTAAGTACGGGCTATCAATGAAGTTATGAATAATCTTATAGAGCATTAATAGGTCTCTGATATCTCGGCGTTGATCAAGAGATTTAAGGTTTACGGGGACATAGTTTTCATCATTTCGCACGCGATAAGAGACATATTTCATAAACTTTTTCTGAACTCTTTCTATATTTGTTTTATATGTAGAACAATGAGGGTTCCACACTGTAGAAGCATACTCTAGGTGGCTTCTAACATAGGATATGTAGAGAGTCTTAAATGTTTGTGGATTTTTGAAAGCTGAACTTACTCTAAGAATAAATCCCAACATTTTCAAAGCCTTCGACGTGATATGCTCGACGTGAGATTGAAAAAGAAGCTTACTATCTAATAGAACTCCAAGATCTCTTATTACATTTACTCTGTTTAAAATATTGTTCTTAATAATGTAGGGATATAATATTGTGTGTTTCTTTCGAGAATAAGATATAACACTACATTTATCTGCATTCAAAAGAAGGCGATTTTCTATACAATATACATTAACCAGAGAGTCAAGGTCATTCTGGAGCTCTAGACAATCCATCTCGGACTTAATGATTTTGACAATCTTTTTGTCATCCGCATATAGGTACAGTTGAGAGTTACGGATAGTTTTGTTAACGTCATTCAAAAAAATATTGAATAAGAGGGGGCCAAGGTGAGATCCTTGGGGAACTCCTGAGGTTACGGGGACGAAACTAGAGCAGAATCCTTGTACAGTTACAGCTTGCGTACGATTGTCGAGATAAGAGGCTAACCAACGAAGGAGGTCACCATGTATACCCATTGCTTCGACTTTCTCAATTAAGATGCTGTGTGGGATTTTATCAAAGGCTTTGGAGTAGTCTGTGTAGACTACATCGACTTGATATCCGTTATCCATAGCAACAAGGACTGTGTGAACAAACTCACATAGAAGAGTTTCTGTTGATTTTTTGGTGACAAAACCGTGTTGATTTGAAATTATGTGTGGTCGTATGCAAGGAAAAATGATATCAAAAACTATTTTTTCAAAAAATTTACCCATTACATTTAACTTAGAGATTGGTCTGTAATTTTCAATATTATGCTTGTCTCCTTTTTTGAATATAGGCACAACGTATGAACTTTTCCATTCCTTTGCAAAGCTTTGAATATTAGACATAGCGGATAACATAGAACACTAGCGCAATTCTTTAAGAATACAGGGTGTATACCATCAGGCCCACTGCCTTTGGTAGGGTCTAATGATTTAAGATATTTACAAACTAATTCAGTGTTTATATTAACATTATTAAGATTGAGAACTGAGGTGTTTGGATTATATATTCGAGTTGTAGACGAGGTGCACGGGGCGGGGTATTCGAAGGAGGATTGGAAATGCATGTTAAATAAGTTACTTATATCTTCCCCACCCGATACATGCTGAGAGCAAAGAAACATATTGTTAGGAATTTCAGAGTTTTTTTGCTTAGATTTAACAAAGGTCCAAAAGTGTTTGGGATCGGTATTAATATTAATAAAATTATTGTAGCACACTTTTTCCATACACTTTTGTCGTTCTCGGAGAAGAGAGAAAGTTTGATAGTCAGAGTTACGGTTATAAATTTTGTATTTTTTATGAAATTTAAGTTTATCTTTAATTACTTTTTTTAATGCGGGACTATACCATGGAGGATACCTGGAGTCTATGTTAATTGATCTAGATGGTACATGCGCGACAATTACCTTATTTAATTCGAAATAGAATCGTGCCGTAATTGAGTCTACATTGCTGCTGTTTAGAGTCGTTGTCCAGTCAACGGCTGCTAAGGCGCTATTAATCTGCACATAGTCAGCGTTGTGATAGGAGCGGACCGTGCGCGAGCGCGGCGTTCGGAGGGACAGCTCGCGGGATATACGCAGCGACACCTCCAGCGAGCGGTGGTGTGCATCTTCTGGCACTAGCGGCATGTCGCACCCGATTACAGTGCACGCGCAATTCGATATCACCAGGTCCAGAACACGCTCGTTTACATTAAGCTGGCTGTTGAATTGACGGAAACCGGTAAAGTCTAAAAAATCAGAAAGAGTTGAAGTCAGTGCATCGATTGAGGATCGATTAAGTAGCAGGGAACCGTCCGCGGTTGAAGGCGGAAGCCACGGGGCATGTCGTATGTTAAAATCTCCTAATAGAAGGAATTCATCATTGGGGAAATTGGTATGCAACATAGATATAAATTCAAAAAAGTCACCTAATGATTTAATCTGCTCTGCGCCTTGCACGAAATATGAACAGTATATACGTATTTTCGTTATATGTTTTTGGGGTGTTGTGCCGTGTTGCGCTACCTCCTTCTTTAGCCAACGTTTCGGACATCGTTGCAGTGTCCATCATCAGGGCAGATCCGGCAGATCCGGTAGATGTGACCGGATCTGCCGGATCTGCCCTGATGATGGACACTGCAACGATGTCCGAAACGTTGGCTAAAGAAGGAGGTAGCGCAACACGGCACAACACCCCAAAAACATATAACGAAAATGCTTCTGGCCGTGAAAATCTTAAAACTTATCAGTATATACGTAGTTTAGAAGCACTTGCTCCAGAGTCTAGTGCAAGAGTAGCTGTAGCTGTCTCTGAACGCTTGATGGGCGGGAGGAAGGGTGAGGGGCATGTAGGCAGTTCGCGGCGTAATGCAATAATTTAGCCACCGCCGAGTGCCTGGTCTAACGAAACATAGTCGCGATCACAACGATACACTACATACCGTTCATCAAATAATTCAGAGTCAAATATGCTTGGCAAGAGCCATGTCTCAGTCAGGCATGTCATGTCATAATTGGCATTCAAAACACCGGATAGGAAAACATGGGATTTAGTTCGGAGACCTCTAACATTTTGATAATAAATATTCAAATCACCGATTAATGCATTCATTTATGTACATAATATGGCGTATTAAAATTATATTTAAATGTGTACATTGTATCGAGTTCAGTTTGCGGTTGGATTTGTCTAAAATTATTTCTGTATGGTCAGATAAGTACCGCGGTTTTGTGCATTTCTTTTTATCCATATAATGCAAGGCTAGATGTGTAAAATAATTATGTTATCGTTATTTGTTGAGAAATTCAGGAAAATTACATTTTTTGCGTTATTTGAGTTATCAAAAATGATTTGTAACATGTCTTTGATAATTTTTTTAAAATTATATATTAAGGGGTCGTCCATTAATCACGTGAGGCTCGAAAGGGGGGGGGGGTTCGGAAAAAATCACAAAATATCACGACGGGGGGGGGGGGGTATAATGAGAAATCACGTGTATTTATTTTTCGTGAGAATATTCTGAAAATTTCAAAAATACTTTGTACTAAAAAAAAATACACGTGATTTTGGGGGAGGGGGGGGGATTAGTCTAAAACCTCACCACATATCACCAGGGAGGGGGGGGGGGGTTAAAAAGTTGCTAAAAAAACATCACGTTATTAATGGACGACCCCTAACCAAGAATAAGATTACAGTATACCTACATATAAATATAATTATATTATATATTTTTTTGATATGTACCACCTCACTAGGCTGAGCCTGTTCTGAAGTGGCGGGAATGTAATCTAATTTTGATATCTTAATCTTGGAAGGTAAAAATTTAATTTTCATTCAATAGATAAATGATAAAAGAAAATATATTAAAAAAAGAGATGAGATAAATAGAAAAAGATGAAAGAAAGGAATGAAAATAATTAAGAAGAAAAGAGAAAAAATACAGGCGTTGAGTGTGTTGTTTGATCAAGATATCTGCCCGCAGTAGGTATGCAATACCCTTGTTTACTATCCACGTGTGAATTTTGCGTTTTAGATTTTTTGTCACTTGCATTTCTTTTATATCTTTTTCAATTAAATTTAAAAAAATGGAGCCAAATTATGATAATGTCTTCGTCCAAATGTAATATTTGTCTTCGGAATCATGTGTCGATGTCTATGTCTTGTGTCGTAATTGTGTTGTGCAGTATGATGGCTTAGTTTGTCTTTTTGGTAATGTATAGATATAATTTTGAAGTCTTTAAATAACGAAAGTCTATTGTCCTCCAATATTAATTTTAGGTGCAATTTTTGCGAAATTTAAATTCCAATGCAATTTTTTTACAGCACCTGTTTTTGCAATAATCGGATTACTAGTTACAAATCAACAACTTTTGAAAAGTGATATAAAGGGATGAAAAGTGATGAAAAGGTTACGTTGGGTTGAGTTTATTGTCTATTCAATTCAAATCTGAACAGTTCCAATTTTGAAAATGTCATTTAAATTCAAGGTTCGTTGGAAAAGCGCAAGGTTGGCTCATCGAGGGGATAGAGCGGTAATTGGCTAAACATTTGTGACGTACAGTTTGTCAAATAAGAGTAGAAAATATATGAGGGCGCCACTGTTGATCGAATGGCAATACTAAACACACAACTCATGGTGTTAAAGTAATGCTGTGTAACCTACATTTTTATAAAAAATTAAAAAGGCATAATAGTGGAAAAAATATTTTTTCATTGCAGTATAGATACCCGCCGATCTCAAACTTAGAATTGCATATAAGTATATTATTATTACACCTTTGCAATTTTGTGGTAACATAATGGAGAATAACTATAATGTAATAAAATATAAAGCACAGTTTAGAAATTGCTCACTTTTATTTAATACTAGATAAAGTACCTAGCGTTGCCCGGGCTTTAGACCATGTCTCTAATTTTAGATCTGAATATATTTAATTCATTCAGATCTAAAAGTAGTGTAACTAAACTCACCATTAGTGATTCTGCCTTTCTTTCTATTGTTAAATTCAAATTTTTGTTAAATTAAATTAAAGCAAATCGCTTTATAAATCACCTTTTAATCAAATTTATGTTGTGAAGAAAAAATGTTTTTTAAAATGTGGTTTACTGTGTTCTATACATTCAGTGTCATTGCACTTCAAAAAAATATTTGACAGTTAAATTGGTGTCGCCAGTCTACAAATTTGGTAGTTCAAGTTTTTATATTTTCTACTCTTATTTGACAGACTATAGCTTGTAATCCATGTTCTCCTGGGAGATTTGAATTAACTGCAATACAAGTGGCAGTGTTTTACTTCAAGCTACGTCACGCGATCGAAATTCGAAAAGGAAAATGGTAACAGAAAATTGAAAAACTTCATCATTACTGAGCATCGATTGCTTATCAATGTTGCTGGGTCTCTTGCTTTGCACACACTCCTTATTTATTTTACGTTTATACTTTGTCTTTAAATACTGTTTTGTTCATAACTTATCAAGCCACCATTCAGAAATGAAATGTTGCTTGAATTGGCTTTAGCCGTATTTGGTGACCAGATCTTCCAGGTACTTCCCATCTTCCTCTCTCCCAACTCCTTCCCCTCCGCAATTTTTTTTTTTACATTACCTCCACGCAGGAGGCCCTCAGGAAAATAATTTCCCTTAGGGCCTATGTCATCTGGGATGCTGTGTGGAGGGTCGTTTTGAGCAGAGGAAGGAATGAACATTGGTCTTGAAGAGACCCATGTTGTAAGAAGGAGGAAACACAGAGGCCGGCAAATAATTCCACAGCCGAGCTGTTGAACACAAGAACGAGTCGAAGAAACGACCCGTTCTCATGTGACAAATGTCAACCGTGTACAAATGTTGGGCACGCGTTTGGCGTGTTTCCCGACTATGCACCGGTGCCGAAGGGATCAATGATGATAGTTCCTCGGAGCATCTTCCATTGTAATACCGGTAGAACAAGGATAGCATTCCCACCCTACGCCTGTGCTCTAAAGATTGCAATCCGTCTGTTAAGATGGGAGAATCTATTAAACGGACCGCCCGTTTCTGCACAGAGTCAAGGGTATTTTTCAGGTATTTTGGAGCTCCAGACCAGAGGTGGCTGCCAAATTCAACCGTGGGGCGCACTTGTGATTTGTACATGATTAGCAGTTGTGTACTATTAAAGTATCTGCGGGCCCTGTACAGTACGCCCAGTTTTTGGGAGGCTAACTTTACTCTGGCTTCGATGGAGCACCCATAGCTGGGGTTACACCGAGCATATCAATGGAGGGCCTGTTCGGAAGATTGCTTCCATTGAAAGATATTAGATTTCGATCCCTTTTAGACGTAATCAGACAAGATTGTGTCTTTGAAACATTGAATTCAACGAGATTATTTGTACCCCAAGAGAAAACACTCTCGAGGTATCCGTCCATTCTTTGCTTCAAAGCCCTCCGAGCCGTTGGAGTTTGTGAGCCCTTTGGGGGCTTGTCAAACAAAAAGCTATCATGGACTGTACCGTCATCTAACAGCACTACCTTCAGCCTCACAATATACCCCAATTGGGGATGCCGTAGGCTCACTGGCTCCAGACGGGAGTAGCTAAGACTGTTGTGAGGTATTCACATAAAAAAAAAACATGGTCATGTTCACTCCTTCCTCCTCTCTAAAAGACTCTTCACGTGATAACTTTAAAGATGACATAGGCCCGGTGGGAAATTATTTTCTTCAGTGCTTCCTACGTGGTTTTAATATAAAAATAAATACTTAAAATATGTGACAATCTTCTTCTTTTCAGTCTATGTATCGTTTTCATCTCGAATTACCTTTGCAATCAATCATTCTCTTAGTGATACCGAGCTTCTGTACAAGTGGATGTAAAACATCATTGTCTACGCTAAATGCACACCGTTCATAGACCAGTTGCACCCTCTCTCTCGTTCTCAAAACCGACACTAACTAACTAACCATCACGCCGTTTCCCCGCAGGGGTAGGCAGAGAGGACGGACCGCCAAACATCCCGGTCTTGGTACACATTCCTTGCCTCGTTTACATTCATACAACGTCTCATACATTCTCTTCTATTATTCTGACTCTTGACATGGCCCGACTCAAGAATCTGATTCACTGCCATGTCTTTCTTGGGCGTCCTCGACTTCTTCTACCATTCACATTTGCGTCATATATTCTCCTTACACTCCTTTCCTCGTTCATTCGCTCTACATGTCCAAACCATCGGAGCGTTCCTTTCTTGATCTTACTCATTACGCTTACATCAGCCTTGCATTCTTTGCGGATTTCCACATTTCTCACACGATCGTACATGGTTTTACCACACATACGCCTCAGGGATCTCATTTCTACAGCGTTCAGTCTACTTTCATCCTTCTTCTGCCAGTTCCATGCCTCACTGCCATACATCAGGGTAGGTACCAGTACTCCATTATGGACGGCTAGTTTCGCGTCTTTGGACAGTTTTTTGTTGGTGCCAACGGCGTTCAGTCCTCCATTAATAGAGTTACCTGCGTTCACCCTTCTTTGAATATCTCTATCAGCCTTCCCATCTCTCGTAAACATAAAAACCGACACAACATGTCATATAACAAAAATACAGATTATTAAATTACTACATACTTCTCAGTGGCAGGCACACATTTTTTTTATTTGAACATGAAAGGTGACAATCCGGCATACAGCGTTCAGCTAGAGACGTGCCCTCGAGCCTCGAGCGGCGAGTTCAAGTAAGGTTAAAGAACAATCAGCTGTGTCTCTGTACTCTGTACTCTGCAGCAGAGCTTTTGTCCTGTGAGCACCGCGTGGGTTTTGCTGTACTTTCTGCCTATCCCTTTCTCCGGCGAGGTTCAAGTGGCGATGGCACCGACTCAAAAGGAATGTTGATTTGTTCTTCTTCAAAAATTATAATATGTAAGAGAATTAATATTTAAATTTGGGTCTTTGAAACGAGAAATTAGTACAAAGGGATTGAACCCTTCGCGATCTCTTAGTTTTTTTCTATTTAAAACGATGCTTCACAACGTGTAAAATTCAGGATTAGGCCGCTAACAATAAATTTCCTTATGTAGAAGGCGATAAGCTTTAAATTCTTGTTTAACAGCAGCCTGTTAAACAGCATTCCTGTTTAAAAATTTGGAAGGCGGGTATGGGTACCGCCGCCCTAGGAACCTCTTATTGGATAACCAACACCTCTGCCATAGGTCGCCAGAAGTGGTTCGCTACGTTTGGTGACTTAATAGTGGTGCCCGGATTCATGGGGTGAGGTTTGTCCGGTTCTTGGCGACGGATGCGTACATCGCCTTGCACCGCAGTGGGAGGGGTGGATTCGTCCTCATCCTCATCCCTTTTCCTTCCCAGAACTTCCTCTCCTTCCATCCTAAAAAGACCCTTCACACAGCATCTCAAAAGATGACATTAGCCCTGAGGAGAATTATTTTCCTCGGGCCTTCTGTGTGCAGCTAATATAAAAAAACATTGGCGATGAGATTTTATGGCTTGTCTGATTCGATTTATGCTTATCAGTTCCAATTTTGAAAATAATTTAACGAATTACGCAGGAATACAATTTCAAATCACGCATGCACCCATGCACCGACAACCGGTATGTTTAATTCTTTCGTCTTGTTAGACTTTGACCAAATACCAGAGTCCTAAATTTTTCCATTGATTTTTTTTATTCATGAAGTAGTTATCTTTTACAACGGGGTACTGTTTAGCGTAACCTCAAGTGCAGCCTGTCTCGCTGCAGCCGGGCGCGCCTTGCACTTGACTCAAACTGCACATTTGTGCAATTCGGAGACACAAATTGCCATGACAATGAGGCACGAGACAGAGACAGTGTCGCCATAAAATACAAAGTGGCGCCCGTCGCTTGATGGGAGATGGGAGCCGCCACTGATGTGTGGGATTATTTGTATCGTGATAGATGGATGGAGTAAACTGGCTTAGCGTCCGCCTTATCCGATGTTGGAGACAGCAATATTATTTATTTTTAAGTGATCATCGTTTAGAAAGAATCATGGAAGTCGGCGGTTGTATGGTGACAGTTTAATTATAATTGTATTAAAAAACCTAAGTAAGAATCATTAGACTTCTTTGTCGCGTAAAAGAGTTGCTCTTTTCTGATAAGGTGTACGGTGTACATGACCAATGATGTCTTGTAAAGTATATACATATAAATGTAACTCATATTCTTTATATTACAATAAAAAATAAAATAAATTGATAATGCCATGAAACTCCACTAATGGAGGACTGAACGAGGGTGGCGCTAATAATTTTTTTTCAAAGAAGCGATGTTCAGGTACCTACCATGATGTATAGTGATAAGGCATGGAACATCTCTCAATTTGGGAGGCGAGTATGGTTACCACCGCCCCGGGAACCATTTATTGGAAGACCAACACCTCTACCGTAGGTCACCTAAGTGGTTCGCTACGTTGGTGATTTAGCAAGCATTTTTCCTGGATTCGTGGGGTGAGGTTTGTCCAGGTCTTGGCGGCGGATGCGTTTGCCCCCTGCTGTGTGGCGGCCGGATCGAGAGAGACTGGTTGTGGGAGGCCTTTTGACCTCTCCAGCTCGAATCTCTCGGCCCATTGTCTTGCACCGCAGCTGGAGGGATGGATTCATACGTCCGTCATCTTGGTTACACTGAACCCCAGATTTCTACCCATCCCTCATACCTTTTTTTCCAGAACTCCCTCTCCTTCCTTTCCTTAAAAAGATCCTCCACACAGCATCCCCTAAGATGACGAAGGCCCTGATGGAAATTATTTTCCTGAGGGTCTCCTGTGTGGAGCTAATGCAAAAAAGCGATCACTCTCCCGATCTTGCCCACCATGCAGCTGACTCGCAGACGCATTCACCGCCACGACCTGAACAAAACTCACCCCATGCACCCTGCTAAGTCGCCAAACGTAGCGAACCACTTGGGGTGACCTGTGGCAGAAGTATTTGTTATCCAATAATTGGTTCCCGAGGCGACGCACAATAATTATACATATTGTCTTGTTGTGAAATTGGCAATTGGCACTAGGTTCACGGACAGGATGAATGGACTCGCATTGCAAATGAATGACATTATTATTAGCAATTCAAATTTGGCGGAGATTTGCGATTTAACATCCAATAATTCACTTTAGTTGTATCACGATACATATTCAAAAATGTTATATGTCGAAAGAATATTATAGACTTTGTGTCTGATGCTATGTGTGTTGAATAATAAATTAATTATGCATAATATAATAACCAAACTTAAAATTCATAATAAATCAAATACAGGGTGTCCCAAAAGAAAGTTCATATTTAGTGGATCGATTTAAAAAAAAGTAAGGGTTCTATCGGAAAAATGTTTTTTTAAATACTAAAACACACAATTTGGGAATTTATTTTGGATAAATAATATCGTCCAAATATAAACGCTCACGTTCGCGGCATTCATTTAATCGAAGAGTAAAATTTCTTATGACGACTCGCCAGGTAGGCTTAGTGATGGCTGCCATTTCGCGACGGATATTTTCTTTTAAGGGAAGTTGGATTTTTGGCGTACACTTTAGATTTGAGATAACCCCACAGGAAAAAGTCCATAGGGGTTAGGTCATGACCACGAGGAGACCAATTTATGTCACCTCTCCTGGAGATCAATTTGCCAGGGAAAATTTCACGAACTCATGGCAGAGACGTATTGGACGTATGTAATGTTGCTCCGTCTTGCTGGAACCATGTCCTTTGGTTAAAGCCAGTAAGTTTGTAGGGGTACAGCATTAGGTCTTTGTGCAAAATGCTGTGTAACGATGATCTATGCACATTTAAAGCACTTGCGCGCTTCCGAATTGAAAAGTTCGAGTAGTCACGAAAAGACTGATAAACACTCTCTACGTTTTCTACCGTTCTCGATGACCTTGGTCGCCCGGATTTTGGTTTTGCCAGCGTTGTACCGATCTCTTCAAACTTTTTGACCCATTTTCGAATGAGAGGAATGCTTGGCGCATCATTGAATTGACGAAAACCTCAAATATTGCAGAATCTTCTACGCGCTACAGTTTTATTATTTTATTTTCATTTTCATTTTCAAAATACGAACCGATGTTTGTTTGTGTTTTTGAATTTCTATTTAGATGAAAGATATTGAAAAATAAGTAGATGTGCTATCTGCTGTTTTTACTATGTGGGTCTGCGCTTCCGGGTGTCGCCGATATTGTTTACCAATTAACAAATAAACTAAAAGAACAAATAATTAACGAATAAACCAAACGAACGTTAAATTAAATGAACGAATTCTTTCCTTATTTAAAATATATTGTTAACCAATATTAATGCACATTTTCAAAAAATCAACGAAATGAACAAATTCTTTTTGTATGAAAACTACGCTAATTAGCGCGTAGTCAGGCGACAGTTGCGCGGACACCATAGCATATCTCTTGTTTATTTGAATATCTTTGATTTAGATGTATGCAAGATTTTTTCACACATTGGTTAGGAAAAATACATAAAACACGAAATAAAATTTAAAATAAATAACTAAATTTATGAAGTATAATTAAATCGGTGTAAAAGTAACTAAAATAATCTTGGTAAGTAAGTACCTTCGTATACAAATCATAATTTTTGTTCACTTTAAGGTTTTAAGATATTGTGTGAAGAATTTAGACAAGAGTTAAAATAACAGCGCTCTTGAGGCGATTTTTCGCAAAAACAGCGCTATATAAGTTGTCCAAATTTATTATTAAATTTATTATTATAACTTATCGTAGAAAGCAAACACTTTGTGGCTTGACATTATATAGAATGAAACAAGTACTTTGTTTAAAAACCACTTTATTTTTATTTATATTTGTCGACCGGTTTCGGTTGAACTCAACCTTCTTCAGGACAATAAACATATAAATTTTGGTGACCCGACAATTCGTCCTGCGACAATTCATCCGGCGACAGTTCATCCTGCGACAGTTCATCCTGCCGACAGTTCATCCTGCCGACAGTTCATCCCGCCGACAATTCACCCGGCGACAATTCATCCTGCCTGATCATTTAGAAGATTTTTTTTAAGTAAGTATGCAAAGAGGATATACGGCCGTACAACCAAAATCGATATTCTTATATCTGAAGGCATCTTGAGTGGAAATCCGCTGTAAGGTTGTACGGCCATATATCCTCTTTGCATACTTACTTGAAGAAAAAATCTTCTAAATGATCAGGCAGGATGAATTGTCGCCGGATGAATTGTCGGCGGGATGAACTGTCGGCAGGATGAACTGTCGGCCGGATGAACTATCGCAGGATGAACTGTCGCCGGATGAATTGTCGCAGGATGAACTGTCATGGAACCATAAATTTTATACGTTTATTGTCCTGAAGATGGTTGAGTTCAACCGAAACCGGTCGACAAATATAAATAAAAATAAAGTGGTTTTTAAACAAAGTACTTGTTTCATTCTATTAAATAACTTCCTTTAATGCAATATTTTTTACCGAAATTTTTTTTTTAAACGTCGAATGTATTTCTTTTACTCAAATTTCTTAAGTTTTTTTTAACTAACTATATTTACTAACATAATATCCCGTGATTTTTCACGGACCAGCGATATTATTAAATAATATTTTCAACCTTGGTCAGACTGGTCCAACTAGCCTCATCGAGCTTGTTTTGCTCATAGATGTACTGTACTTGTACCGCTCGAGTTCATTGTAGTCTGCTTTATTTACCGCAATTTACACGACTGCAGTTACCTAAATTGTTGCTATATTGTTGTCTTTGATCTGATCCGAGATCTGTCTCGCCCAGCGGATTAATGAATGGTTTAATGCAACTACAATACGTATTAATGTCCCCACTCTTCCGCAACTAAAAGTTCCAGTCTGTTACATCTCTTTCATACAGTTTTCCCACGGTGCGGTAGACAGTAGACACGAAGACATGAAGACATGGTCACTTCGAGCCACTTAAACATCCATCTACAATTCCTTTATAATAATAATCAATTTAAAATTAATATGCACTTAGTTTTAACTACTTTTAATATTTATAAAACCAACATGTTTCATAAAACTAATTACAACAATAGACTTAAAGATCTCAATGGATGGGCGGGAATGGAGAGGTGAGAGGGACAATAGGGCATAATTTACATAGGGAACAATTTTTTAAAAATATGTTTGATTGTAGCTATAATTTTGTGGTTATCCATTACAAATAAATGAAACAATATTTCTTTGTTAGAACCACTCATATATTTTATTTACGCCGACCGGTTTCGTAACGACCGTTCCTTCCTCAGGGCAAATATATAATTAGAAAGAAAGGTCGTTTCGAAATCGTTCGGCGTAAATAAAAAATATAAGTAAATACTAATAAAATATATAAGTAAATTTTTAAAAAATATATAAGGGGTCCTAACAAAGAAATATCTTTTCATTTTTTTAATATAGGTAAAACTTCGAGCATCTTTAAAATAAGGATAAAAGAGCAAATGAGGTGTTAATAATAGTTTCTTGGTGTGGTAGAACATAGGTAGTTATTTAAAAAAAAAAGAGTGTGCTTTAGACCACACGACTGAAGTAAAACTAAACTAACTTATATTTCCCTCTCAACTTCCGTTCGCTTCGCCCGACCGTTCGCCTCGCCCGATCACACTTTTTATAACGCTCTCGTCACGCATTCACCAGCTTACTCCCCATGTCAAGCGTGCATAAAGGCCCAACCGTTCGCCTCGCCCGATCACACTTTTCGTAACGCTCAACGTCAAGCGTGTGTAAAGAAGTTTTACTTCAAAAATTTCCCAATTTGAAAGAACATTAGGTTTCAGAGGGCGTGTTTCACACAAAATTGCAAATCACACACTTTGTACAAAAAATATATCATATAATTCAATTTAAAAAAAATTAACTTCCAAAAATCCTTTCACCCTTTAAAAAAACTGGGGAAAAATAAATTCGGTCGGGTTTGAATAAAAAAATCACATTTCAGAATATATAAAAAAAAAAATGCGCGCTTAGCCAATTTTACCAATAATTATTGTTATAATTGACTTAGCGCTCATTTGTATTAATTATAATTAATACACGAAAACAATTCTTAAATCTATGTATTTTCAAATATACACACCGCCCCCAAAAGGGTAAATATTTAATTAAATGACTAACAATAAATATTGCGTCTATTATTTCATACAATTTCAACCTTTCATATCACCACCAAGTTACTAACCGAAGGTCACTAACCGACTTCTGCGGTTTTAGTCCTATTTTATCTCTTTTTTGTCGATGTGTTTTATTGTGTTTCATAGACGGAAGCTATATAACATTAATATATTTGTCGCTGGGGAAACCATAATAAAATAACATGTAACTTTTGTTATGCAGGCTTAATAACATAATGTATATTATATTGTCTCATTATGTTTATAGTTTTACCCAACTGGTAGCAGACAGGAGCAGTGGCGGTTCATGGTCATTCACATTAGGGGCTCAATCAAAGTTTAGAGTAGAAAAATAAGTTAATTAAAATCTACGAAAGCCTCAAATGGTTGTAAAATCTCGGTAAAGTGGTAAAAATCAATCTGTAGAAGCAAGTTTTTTAAATATAATACATCTATTTTTATTAAGTAGTGAAACAATTTCGACTTTACGCCACAGTCCTACATAACGAACAGCACGACCTGGTAGGGTCATCTTTTGGATCGGCTAGCATAACAGCCAATTTCAAAAAAATGCGTTTGTGTGCGTGAGTGCTACCAAAAGTTGGTAGAATACATTGTCACCGACAATGAGTTTATCTGCCGAGTTTCACCTCGATCGGATGCCGGGAAGTTGGTTAATTTCCACTTCCAAGATTTGCATTCTATAAAAAATCTAAATTCAAATAAGTAGATAAAACCCCAACAATATATTTTTATTTAACATCAATAATGCAAAATAAATGTATGTTTAATAAATAATAATAATAATTGGATAATTAGTAGAGCGCCCTTTTTGTGAAAAATCACCTCAAGGGCGCTGTATCCAATAATCAATTTTACTGTTTTTCGCTTTAATCCGAGGCACACAAAAAAAAAAAAACAATATTCGAAAGTTTAATTAAGTGAATTTTTTGAAAATTCGGATATCACGTTCACAAAATACGGATATTTTGGCTCTAGAGATTTTGGAGAGATTTAGAGAGCTTGGAGATGAGAGGTATACGGAATATTCTATAGGAGTTATCTGTCCACAGGTGCGTTCTGAATTCCGCTCCTGTGTATGGATTTTCATACGGATGGATTTTTTAGTAAAAAGTTTAATTGGCGCCCTGTTCCAAATGTAGTATATTACAATGAATTCATGTCGCCTTTTTCGTCTTTGCTGTGGTTTTGGAGTTCACTGCACATACGCCCCTTATAGACAACGACTACTGTTCACGACTACTGTTAATAAAACTGCCACTGGACAGGAGCAATGATCTTCTCATGCCATTTCGACTGCATTTATGTTTTATTGTGTGGCTATTTCACAGCTTTTATTACCTACAATCATAATATTGCAATGCCTCATAGATTGTCTTGTGGTCATGATGTATAAACGTGCTGTTCTCGCTATCTTCTGGAAACGTTTAACCACAAACTGATAGTTTTTACAGAATCACATCTTAGTCACGTCAGTTTTCAATCGAAAACAAAGGATTTGCAAAGTCGTTCTTGCTGAATCATGGTTTGAAGTAAAACGATAACGGCGATTTCGTCTTATTCTGTTCTGGTTGTTTAAGATTATTCAATTTATAATCCGATGAAAGTCGCAGTGTACGAATAAGCATGAAATCTAAATCTACATGAATACATATTTAATATACCTAGTTAAAAATGTACAATATTTTATAATCAAATTAGTCTTAAACAAAGCTGAATATGATCTAAGACACGATGTGCCTAAATTATATTTTTTACTAATCTGTAAATTAATCATCTGTTCGTGCTATATTAAAATTGTGAGTCAGCATACATCTCAATCTGAATACAACAAAATAGAGGAACATACTTAGATCACAAGATTAGCTGCACACGATGAACTTGTAATTCGTAGCTCAAAATAAATAGGTCCAAGAACCTTAGAATACAATGTCCCAAAAATTATATGTTACAACATGTTACCCAATTTAATAAAACATTGAGAACTAATTTTCAACCCAATTTCAAACCAATATCTGCCATCATATATTTGCACACATAATCTTTAATTTATGAATGTGGTAATTCGAATGATAGACGTAGTGGAAACGTCTATCACAGCTCAACGCTTTTTTCAGAAGAGTGGTCAGCATCACACAGCATCGTTACGTTACATTTGGCTTATTGTCATAGCGCCAGCATCTTATGTACACGCCCAGCTATTATGTTCGGCCCACTCTCATCTATGTTCTCCTGTATCTTTATCTTTAACACTAAATGGTTTCCTTTCTAGTCAACCGTTCCCTCGCTCTCCTCTCCGCCCCTTCTCTGGGTTATTTTAAAACACTCCAACAGTTTGGTCGGAACTGCCAAACGCGGTGCCACCGTGTGCCAGAATTACACACTAATCTTCAATCAAATTTTATTTTGACGGTTCAGTGTAATCAAGAACCTAAACCATATTTTTACAAAATCCATGGTGGAGAATTTTGTGGTGCACAGCAGGGAAACAGTCCAAATGCGTTCTGAGTAATTTTTCAAGGTTGACATCTTAATTATCAAGGCTCGTACTTAATGCTTGAGGTGATCCACTAGTTCAGGAAAATATCGAAATCGGAATTCACGCCCTTTATGGGAGGAGTTTAAAAATACTTGAGAAAAAGCTTTTGGAAAGGTTTGAAAAGGTATTTGAGAGTTTTGTTTTACAGGTTGATTTCGTAAAGGCCTGTAAAAAATATTAATTCCTGTTTTACGCATTGTTTATTGTAATAAAACGGAAATATAAAATTGATTTCACGAAATCAAGCGACGCGGAGTGACGCGTCCATTTCCCGCTCAGTTCGGGGCGTGACTGAGGTTTGGCGACTGTGGCGTGAACAGTAGTTCTTCGGTGGACGCCATAGGGTTCACTTTGAAAAACCGAATTCGTCGACTAGCGGCCGTATTGTAAAATAACAACGCGAAAATGCATATTTTATTTTATTTTGGTAAGATTGGGTGTAAATATCAACTTTTTTTGCAATCATTATAAAATAAACTGAATTTGCCACATTATACAATAAAACCATAACCGAAAAGGGATTTATAAATAGGAGAGTTTGGACTTGAAAGTGTGTTTTTACACCTTATACTTTATTTTTTTATAGGCTTATTAAAAGACTTATAAAAAAAATGACCGATAATATTAAGGGCCAAGGTATGTTCTACACGCAGTATTTAATTGAAGCATCTTCAATAATAATAATATTTGGATGATTTATATAGCGCCGTTTTTGTGAAAAATCACC
Organism: Limnephilus marmoratus; assembly: GCA_917880885.1. Classification (NCBI taxonomy): domain Eukaryota; kingdom Metazoa; phylum Arthropoda; class Insecta; order Trichoptera; family Limnephilidae; genus Limnephilus; species Limnephilus marmoratus. The sequence goes on along the minus strand of OU862917.1, from coordinate 52,819,099 downwards.
TCAAGGGCGCTGTAAAGAATACTTCTAAGTGATCAAATTTTCAAAACAAAAACATATGATTTTGTATGATTTTGCATTATTTACTATGGCTTCATCTTAACAACTGGTCTTTGAAATTGTTTCCTGGCTTTTGTATTTCCTCTCTCCTGCATTAGGGAACGTACCCATACTACGTGACACGTTTGGGGGGGGGGGTCTTCAAAATGTCACGCTTGGTACAAATGAGCGGCGGCGGTCTTAGGTTTTTGGTCACCGGGGGGGGGGGGGGTAAAAATTGCAAAAAGTTGGTCACGTAGTATGGGTACGTTCCCTTAAATGCATCTTCAAGACACCGGTTCATTTTCTTCCTTTCCTTGAAAAGGTCTTCCACAAAATATTCTCAAACACCCTTATGGGAAATAAAATAGCCCTTTGATCTGGTCTCGCATCTTCTCAGTCTACAATCCCGATGCTCGGTCAGCAGCATCTCCTTGTGATTGTATCGCGATGAGCTCCCAGATGACGGCTTCCGACCAACATCAGTTAAATATACGGTCGGGCCAACACCGCGAGGGAAACTCGTCGGTGTTGTGCGTTTATTTATCCCCGGCTATTTATACCCCACACAGACAGAAGTGGGGACGTCGCGGTTGACTACCAACAACGGGCGCAGGGTTGGCCAATAGGACAAACAAAAGACAACAGCGGGTTCGTTGGCTAATTGGACACTTGGTTCATCGACTAATTATTGGACGTTTGAGGTTCATTGATTAATCATTGGATACTTATTGGTGACTGAGGGTTCAATGACTAATCCAGGAGAGTCGCGGGCAGATAGTCAAGGTATGTATAACTGATAGGTTTACCAGATCACTAGTAGAGCACAATTAGTAGTTTGGTGAACTCTTTTTAGTTTTGCAAAAATGATGTAAACCATTTTTGGTCAGGCCAGTCAGTATTCATTGTGTGAAGTCATTTTAGAATACGAACTTTGTTTTTTTTTTTTAAAGTGGACAGCGTTCACTAAAGACATTGGATTCGTTATTGATTGGACACTTTGGGTTCATCGACTAATTAATTATTGGACACTCTGGGTTCTTTGCAGAATTACTGGACACTTTGGATTCGTTGTAATATTTAATAACCACTGGGACAATGAGTAATCGCGGTGATTCGCGGCAGACAGTAAAGATATGTATCACTGTGATTAGTTGTCGATTATAATGACCAATTAATCATGTGGACCTCTTTTAATGTGAAAAACGACTAGTCATTTTTAGTTTATAATAAAATGCAGCAGTTACATATTCTTAACTTATTTTATCTCAATTTTACATCAGAATAAAATACAAGTTAGTAAAGCAAACATAAAAAGATAGGTCAGAGATTTCTTCTCTGTCAGAGTTTTTCGTTCATAAGTTTATCCTCTACATCCCAGGATAGGTTTTGATCTTCTGGGCAAATTTTCACCGCCACCTCCGTTTCCTAGCCATTCATCTCGAGTGCCCATGCCTTTCCAGTTGCTCCAATCAGTGTCTGTGTCACTTTTATTTGTTCATGATTTTAGTTGTCCTATCATATTGCAGTATTGCTACATGGCCGGCCCATCTTAGTCTCTGGAACATAAAGAATCATAAAGTGCTACATGCTCAATTAGATGTTTGAGTAATTTCTTTATAAACCTCGTTAAAAAAACCTTTTTTGTTTTCATTTTTGGTTTTATTAATTTATTTTGGAACATCCTTTGCTTTCTACGTCACCAGCCGATGACCTGAAACAACTTCTGTTATATTACTTCGATGTATTCATTTTTAATGTTGTTTATCTTATTCCACGTGTGCTTTTTGCCCGTTAATTTCGATTTACAATTTTGTGTGTTTGCGTGACTTCGTAAATTCGCAATTCGCATTTCCGAAGAACTGCTTCGTCGTGTAATAAATTATATTTTTCTTCATGACGTTCTTATTTTATAGCAGCTTTAAGGCATGTTCCGTTTTCTAAATTTCTAACAGCGTTTTACAGCGACAAATCATTTGATTGATGACATTTTACCTTAATTCATCTTAATTAAAAGCTACCAAGGCCCTTATCCTGGTAAACATTAAACGCATTTTTATGGCGTTGTATTATTTATTATTTGTTAGGTTTTCCACAAGACGTGTGAATTTGGCTAGCTTTCAATGCACATTTGCAATATGTGTTTACAAACCGTGATTTAATGAGCACTCGTGAATATTGCAAATATCATTTTTGCAACAGGTAATTACGCCAAATGGCTATAAAAGCGTCGCAAATAGAGTTTCTCACGGTTCATATTCAATATTCACATACGTCGTTCAATCTTCTAGGGTTAGTTTATTAAATTTTACGTTTATGTCTGTGAAATTGATGCTACGGTTAAAATTGTCAACATCGATATGCATTGTGACCATCAGCTTAAATTAATATTGACTCATTGCCCAGAGAAGTGTCTCTTTGTTTTTAACTATTTTCCGAATGCGGTTTTACAAAAGGATTTACCACACGAAAGAACTTGACTTACTTGTATGCTTGTGTATCAGGCCAATCGTCGACAAATCTATTTAATCCCTTCTGCAACGGTGAACAGCCGGAAGGCACGCCAAACGCATATCTAACGTTTATGCATCGTTGACATTATTTTATCTGGTTGTTTTCACGGCTTGTTCTTGTGCTGTCTTTAGTTCTTTTTGAAACAAGGGTATCTTCCAGAAGAAGGTTCACTCCTTATTTTCATTAAAAATATCCTCCACCAAAGTTGAGGTCGACATCTTGGCAACCCAGCTTAATGTGTAATAAATGCTCTTTAATATTTTCAAACTATTTTTGAAATTCGCAGTCTATCGTCGTTCAACAGTAAAGTTGAAGTTCACAATACTTGCCCTCAATGAACGAACTGAAACGACCTTCGAATTTTCAAAACATTTACACATTGGCAAATCGCCAGTCTATCGGCTCATTATTTATGAAACCAAATGCGCAAAATCTGCATAATTATAATAATTTTGAATGAAATGTTTGCATGCAACGTAAAATTATTACAAATATAATCATGGTCTGGGAGTAAACCCGCAATATTATATTCGTGTGTATATTATATTTTTGGATTCTAGCGATAGATTAAAGAGGTTTCAACGTCTAAACATAATGTCTCCAATAACGAAGGCCGTTTTTTTCAGTCAACTCAGGATTTTTATCAGTCGGCTTATCTTGTCACGGTTCCTACCAGAGAGCAACTTTACGGAACGTAAATATGATAGAAATTCCGGCCCTTACTTCCTGTTTAATTATTTTTTTGTGCGAATATCGTACCAGAGTCCACACTAATAGTAAACAACTGCTAACCCTGTACATATCACAAGTGCACCCCACGGTTGAATTTGGCAGCCACCTCTGGTCTGGAGTTCCAAAATTCCTGAAAAATACCCTCGATTCTGTGTAAACACGGGCGGTCCGCTTGATAGATTCTCCCATCTTAACGGACGGATTGCAATCTTTAGAGCACAGGCGTCGGGTGGGAATGCTATCCTTGTTCTACCGGTGTTACAAAGAAAAATGCTCCGAGGAAATAGCGTCATTGATCCCTTCAGCACCGGTGCATAGTCGGGAAACACGCCAAACGCGTGCCCAACATATCGCTTCTTCGACTCGTTCTTGTGTTCAACAGCTCGGCTGTGGAACGATTTGCCGACCTCTGTGTTTCCTCCTTCCTAAAACATAGGTCTCTTCAAGACCAATGTTCATTCCTTCCTCTCCTCAAAAAGACCCTTCACACAGCATCTCAGATGACACAGGCCCTGAGGGAAATTATTTTCCTCAGGGCCTCCTGTGTGGAGTTAATGTAAACTACGCCCAACCGCCCAAGTCAGTGGGATTACGTCATTCTTAATTGGGATATGTTGGAAAACTAAGTGCCTCCGTTCACGGAGATACTTACAAGCTACTCGATCCTCGTGCGCGTATCATACGTACGATTTAGCTGGTGCCCGTTCACGGCGCTACGCGGTGGCCGTCGGTTTCCAATTAGTATCACGATACCGACAGTGCTGATCGCACGCGACGCGTCGCATCATTTTTGTCTAACACTTAGACGCAAACTACACGAGCGGTTCTCCCGCCGCGGGAAACCGCAGCAGACACAATTTACTATGAGCGTTGTAGTGCGCAAACTACACGAGCGGTTCTCCCGCCGCGGTAGCTCGCGGTTCACAGGCGGGAGAAATTCGCCCGCCACATGCAGCGGGTCTCCCGCCTCGGGAAACCGCCAAGTTCAAACTACACGGGCGGTTTCCCGCGATTGCATCATTTCGTGCGAGAGAATGTTGTTGATCGGTAGTGCGCGTAAAGGATCGGGCGGTTTCCCGCGGCGGTAGAACCGCTCGTGTAGCTTGGCGGAAAACCGCCACCCGTGTAGTTTGATATGTGCTGCCAGCTTTTTCGAGCGGTTTCCCGCGGCGGGAGAACCGCTCGTGTAGTTTAGGCCATTCGTTTGACAGAAATGGCTTCGGAACATGAAAGTAATGTTAGATTTGTTCTGGAAGTGGAAAAAATGCATGTTTACATAACTATACTTTACCAGAATACGAAGAAACGATTTAGTGGAGAAGGCATGGATTGATGTTGGAAAAAAGTCATATGACATCGCATGACAGCGTGTTCACTCCACGGCTGCACGTGAAAAATGATTAAGTTCAGTATATTTCGGATAGCGCCGTGTACGGAGACTAGCATTAAAAAGTGGTGTATCAGCAGGGTACTTGTGGTTTCGTCACAATTACGTACATTGTAAGTATCTCCATGAACGGAAGGCCTAAGGGTAGTGGGGGTGGAGAGTGGAGATGGGTAACAGGAATGTTGGGAAGTGTCTGACTATTTAGATCTGGTCACAAAACACGGCCAATGCCATTTCAAACGTGTCGATTCTGAATGGTAGTCTCTTCAGGCAATTCGTGGAGTAGGCTTCATCTCAAAATATCAATAGAAATCATTAATAGAAACGTTAACTATTCAATGTGTGTCCATTATTTCTTGTTGGCATAAAATACGCATCAATCACAATAATAGTTTTTTTACGAGGAAGGATGTCCTGATGTTTTCGATACAAGTGGCTGTGTTGCAGTTACGTGCGCAGACTTTATCGATTTGTTGGCAGATCCTGTGGTAGAAATGAATACTTAATGTTTCTCTATTATCACGTACCATGTCTCCGCCTATTGTTAAACGATTTCACACAAAACAGTCGTGTCTATAGTGGTTATAGGCTTGCGAATATGATTAAGACAGGTGATAGTTGTATGGTAGCATGAGTAATTACAATGGTAAATCAAATATCACTTAGTATTTAGAGGTTTATTGAATAATATCCGGCACCAGTGGCGGCTCTCCCCTTGGGTCAATGGGTGTTTGACCCCCCAAAATTATAAGACATAAAAATAATCAATTTTTACGGATCAAACTGCTCAAAGCATCGAATTCTTTATTTGAAATTAACTGCGAAATAACGGCAGCGAGTAGCGACGTCGACGAGCAGTGACATCTATTGTCTCAAATGGAAGCTCCCATTCACACATTATTCACAATCCCTGGGGTCAATTTTAAATTTGCCCTCGGCTTTGATATCTTCTGTCCCTATGCGCGCCATACAACAAAACGAGATGGCAATATGTATTTCGCCTGGAGTTGAAATTCTCCCGCATAGGTAGTAAAGAAAGCCTAGTGACTTTTCGGTCATGCCCGTGAGGGAGACAGCATTATGAATCTTACGTGTTGTTGAAAGAGATGGTGATATAAACATAGGTCGGTTTTGCATGAATGTCTCGCTTGAAACAATGGTTCGGGAGAGATTTGAAATAATTATTCACGTTGTTATCAATGTTATTTGCGACGTTTCAAATTTAGTTTGGTGGCACACTGAGAAGCAGATCTTTTCAAAGATTATTTATTATATTATGATCGATTTTCAACGGACGTAGGTTTTGTGGTTTCTAACCTAAGTGACAGCAGATTCTTTTTGTTACAGGTAAATCATTTTAAAGGGACCCTTGCTTGTGTTGTGGTGTATTAGATAGATAAAAAATATCTAATATAATTTAATAATAAATCTATTTTTATTAGGTAGCTGAAAATTGCAAAAAAAACAAAAAAAATCATCAAATTGAAACGCAAGTCTAAACGTAAATATACCTAATTGATAAACGTCGTTTCTCACCCAATATCTTTGGGCATTTTAGGGATAAAAGGAGACTGCAGACGGGTGTTTCAAACAAAAATTTTGTTTTAAAAACTTTTGATATTACCGGTGGCTTTTTTACTAATCTAATTTTGTTTTTAAATTTGGGATATTTAGGTACTATCGGTGTACCTAATGTGAATTGAAAAGTGCCCTCTTTAAATTATGTTCCTGCAAGTACATATTGTATTATGTAGCGATTTTGCATTTTACAAATAATACACAATAACGTTATAAGATAATACCTATGTAATTTGAGTTGCGGATTCATAACCCTACCTATCTTTAAATTGATGTAGGTAATAATATATCGGCATTTTTCACAATATCAAATAAAGATAAATCACTTTTTTTTTCAAATGACCTTCCACACCTGGAGCCCTAGAGCCGCCTCTGTCCGGCACACATAATTTAATTTTATAATAAAGATTATTTTATCAGAATGTGGGAAGCGAACACTGGAGCAATTTGCGGGCAGTTGTATCTGCGGCAATCGGAATCAGAATGATTCGCATTTTAGCTCGACCTGTCGCGCCATTGATGATAGAAGGCCTCTACTATTAGTGTCTACTATTGGTATACGAGCTGCCAATCCGTCGTAAGGGCACTGCATTGTTCGCTAACCAAATATGATTCAGATAACTTCAAAAGCGAGGAATAGGATTTTTCTTTTGTTCCTTTTTTAACATAGAGTTTTTGTTTGTTTCAGGTAAGTGTCTTCCGTCTCTGTGAATTCCAACATGTTGCTTGTTATCTCTGATGTCCTGCCAAGTAGTAAAAATGAGGTTTGTGAATATTTTTTAATAAACAACATGTACTGACAAAAAAACCCAAATTTTAAGAGGAAGTCACAAGCCAAACACGTGTATATCCACATCTACCGGATCTGCCTGATGATGGACACTGCAACGCTGTCCGAAACGTTGTCTGAAGAAGAAGGTGCAACTCGGCATAACACACAAAATAAAAAAAACGTATCTCACGTGTATATGTATTCTTAATGTGCCTTATATCACCACCGATATAGGTAATACGTATAATAATTGCTTTACGAAGTCTAGAAATGCTCGATTTCGGGCGCAGAAGTGGTTTTTATTTATTTTGCGAATAATTTTATAAGAAAGAAAAAAAGTTAATCTAGGGAAACTGTCACAGTTTTAGCCGTAATATTGTATTTTTTAAATGGTTTTAATTTTTCTTAAATTTAGTTCTAGTTTTAATTTCTAATGAAAAAATGCATTTTCTAGTAGTTAACGCTTATATTTTTTATAAATTAATTAACAATTTTATTTTAATTCTACTCAAGCGAAACGATAGGAAAAGCTTCAACTTATTTGCAGCATATTTTTGGTGTTCATAATATTTAAAAAAATCATAGTAAAGATTATTCTAAAATAGTAATTTCGCGTTAAATGCGTCCGGGTTAAATTTTCCCCACAGGAAAAACTAAACCCTTTCACACACTTCCCCAAATGATCATCTAGTCAATCCACGCTGGGCAATTGCGCTATATAAGTATTATAAACACAAAACAATACAAGAACAACATTTTATTTATTTATTTATTTATTGATTTATTGTGAAAAACAGTATAATCCATTTACATTTCACAAATAACAGTTTATAAATTACAGTTTATAATAAGTAAGTATATACATTTATTTGCATGGGTAATTACATCAATACTATCTGATTAGCCAGATTTGGTAAATAGTATGCTTATTGCTGTCTTAAATTCTCTTTGGTTCAAATTAAAAATGTCAATCACAGAAGAAATGTGATTTAACAAAGTAGTTATTCTCCCCAAAGGCATAATCATTGGTAGGTTGGTCCTGCCCCTTGGAAAAATAAATAATCTGTGCTGTCTAGCTCTGATGAAATTATCAGGGACATAAAAAGAAATTCGTTCCAGAATATCTGGATTGTAAGTGTGCCCATTTAGTAGCTTGTGCGCCACTAACACCATTGCAATATTTCTCCTGACGTCTAGACGTTCTATCCCCAGCATTCCAGCGAGAAAATCAGAAGGATACAATAAAGGGTAATATCCGAACTCTCGCATGTAGAGGTATCGCATAAACTTTTTTTGCACCTTATGTCAACCTACCAGAGACCAAATGGGAAAATAATTCACCGACTCCGGATATTTTCATATCAGAGGGTTCGGTTCTGTGGAATTCCTAATTGAACCTATGAATCCTACTGATCCCTCAATATAAATATTTAAAAAATCTTTTGTAATCCTACACGTATTTAAAATGACTGATTTTTGCAATTTATATACAAATTCTTTGACAAATCTAATATGCCTAAATTTTGAATGAGAGACCCTAGGTATATTGCCAGTAGCCGAAATAACAAATGGTAATATTTTTATAGCCTGAGAATGCCAAATTCTTTTAATCTCATTTCCTAAATCTTCAGAAACAGTTTTTTTGAATACTACAGGAATTATTTAAATAAAAATCTAATAAAATTATTATTTTCGGAGAACCTTGTATTGGAAGTAAAACAAATACAGAATTTCCCCCTAACATCTGTGTTATAAATATTACAATCACTCCATTAAGATAGCTGCATCTACCAGACGAATTATTTGCCTTTTCTACTCGGAGCCAAATGTTTTTAGGTTTCTAGAGAAGTGGTAACCAATTTCAATAGTAGCGCGCAATAATAGTGATTCGTAAAGGGTCAGCTCTGTAGTATTATTAACTTCTTGTTTCATTATAAATTTTCTTCACGTTTGATTTTGACATTATAATTTGACACGACAGATATTTGAAAGTACGGTACGAGTGTAACTTATTCTATCTTGGATATATCATCTTTGATCAACTGGGGTCATTGATCCCACAGACGTAATCTATTTTAATGTATCTTACTTGCATTTTCAAGAACGTGTTTTTGCATTTTCAACTATTTTCGCAGACGGATTGCAAATTGCAGAAACCAGCTTGCACATGCAGCAACTAGGTTCATTACTGCGATTGCAGTATTTTCAGCATTTCACAATGCACTAGAAACGTTCTGGCTAAAATAATGTATAATTCTATTTGTCGAATGCAAACTCAGCTAATGCAACTTAGAATATTGTGCAAATACATTATTTTACATAAGAAAAATATTAATGAGGTTTTTACGCAAAACTGTAATGGACGTTAAGTTAAAAGTCTTTCAAAATGATTCTTAAGCGGCCAAGAATCCAAATTTCGTCGAAAGATGTTCTTACGATCGGTTACGGGGAGTTTCCAAAGAGAAAGATTGATTATTCTCTGTACCAGCATTTTTAACTAATAACTCAATATCGATTTTATTTCATTAAAAATTTGCTATATAATTTGTATACCTACATTCAAGTTAGCAATAAAATGTTCAAACGCGTGATGATGAAATTATAAAAAATATGTACTTTTTGTAATTTTTTACATGACCCCTGAGGAAACTTGGATTTTAATTTCCCTCGGAGTCTATGTCATCTGAGATGCTATGTGGAGGGTCTTTTTGAGGAGAGGAAGGAATGAACATTGGTCTTGAAGAGACCCAAGTCGTGGGAAGGAGGAAACACATAGGCCGGCAAATCGTGAGGAGAGGAAGGAATGAATATTGGTCTTGAAAAGACCCATTTTGTAGGAAGGAGGAAACACATCGTTTCACAGCCGAGCTGTTGAACACAAGAACGAGTCGAATAAGCTACCCGTTCTCGTGTGACAAATGTCAACCGTGTACATATGTTGGGCACGCGTTTGGCGTGTTGTTCGGAGCATCTTCCATTGAAATACCGGTAGAACAAGGTTAGCTTTCCCACCCGACGCCTGTGCTCTAAAGATTGCAATCCGTTTGTAAATTAGGAGAATCTATCAGACGGACCGCCCGTTTCTGCACAGAGTCAAGGGTTTTTTTTCAGGTATTTTGGGGCTCCAGACCAGACGCGGCTGCCAAATTCAACCGTGGGGCGCACTTGTGATTTGTACAGGGTTAGCAGTTGTGTATTATTAAAGTATATGCGGGCCCTGTACAGTACGCCCAGTTTTTGAGAGGCTAACTTAACTCTGACTCCGATGGAGCCCCCATATCTGAGCTGGTCACAGAGTTACATCAAGCATATCAATGGAGGGCCTGTTCGGAAGATTGCTTCCGTTGAAGGAGACTAGATTTTCATTTCGATCCCTTGTAGACGTAATTAGTTTTTGGTCAAAAGTATTTATAATTTTTCAGTAATGACTAAGGAAAATGAGATGTAAAAAAATTTGAAATAATCATGGACATATGAATACATCTGGACCTGCCCTAAGCGATAAAAGCGTATTATTTCCCCCTCCTATTTCGCCGGTTCCATGGAGCCAGCTCGGCTAACGAGAGCCTCGCTTGAATCTAAAAAATGTGACGTCATCATTCTTGTCCTGACCAGCGCGCTGGTCACATCGCACATTTTACGAACAAAAGTGAGAGCTTGTGCTATACATTATACCCTAATATATGTGAACGTAGAAAATGTGGGCGTTTCTCCAGGGAGCTCGTCGCTGGTTACAGGGGTAAGTAAATTATGAAACATTTGTAAAAGTGTCTTAACTAAGCACGGCAACAAAATATTCCCGTGTGAAAAAGGGCGAACTTTCCTTTGCCGATTTCGTCTACGCAAATATGATAATAACGTGGCGGGCAATTCGCGCTCCCATGTAAAAAGGTCTATTCATTCAAAAGCAGATTTTGCTTTTAAGAACTAAATGGTAATATTATAATGCTAGATGCCTATATACTGTCAGATTGATTTTTTAACGAATCACAGTCATCTTTCCCCTCTTCACCCTCCATAGTTTGGTTTTACCCCTCATCTGTATCTTCTGGTCTATTTAATTTGGATGTCTATGGAAATAATATACGAGTATTAGTTTGCAAGACCATAAATAGATAAATAAAATGAAGTATTTTTTGTCGCAAAACACTTGCGCGTATTTTGTTTTTAATTATTTTTTTTTTTTTCAATTATTTCTGGCTTTCACCCTTCAAGGGTGTTCTAGGCCATCATTTATAATTACAGAGAAAGGAAAGGTGAATTTATATATTAATTTTATTTAAATGTGCAAATTTCAGAATTTTATGGAAGATTGGAGTAGAGTTCAGACTTAGAAGAGATGAGATGTTGAATGGAGGAGAGGCAATTTTTGATAACGCTTGATAGAAGAGAGGATATTTATTTAGAGAGGGACAATCAAAAAATATGTGATCTAAAGTTCCCACATCTAGACCACAGAACGTACAATCTGGGGAGTCAAGCACATGAATTTTATAAAGGTGAGAAGGAACGGAACAATGTCCGATTCTCATACGAATAAGTAAGGAGATTTCTTTTTTGGAAAAATGAGGGAATTTTTGAAACCACGGTTTTGATGGGATAGTTCTTTGTATTGAGGCGTAGCGGGCACCCTTGGATTGACTAGCAATGTTCCAATACTCTGTCCAATCATTGCGGGATCTATCTTTGATGATGGAAAAAATATCAGACAGGGGAATATGGTTTACGAGGGTAACGGTAGGGTTAGACGCTCCTTGTTTTGCCAAGGAATCAGCAATATCGTTACCCACTATGCCAACATGTCCAGGAATCCAAATCAGAGAGACAGTTTTTCCAGAGCTTTGAATGGAGGTTATCAATACTCGAATAAGACATACAAAGTGATCATCAGGATGAAGAAGAGGACTTGTTTTAAGTTTTTGGAGGGAACTGAGAGAGTCAGAGAGAACAAGAGAATGTTCAAAATTATTTTTTATTATATATTTGAGAGATTCAATAATCGCAATGCACTCGGCAGAAAATATTGAAAATTGGTTTGAAATTGAATAAAATATTCTTTCATTAGAATTATTGTGGTAAACGTTAATACCAATACCACAGTTAGGAGAGTCTGGAGATTTGGAGCCATCAGTAAATAAAAGAGAAGAGTTGGGCCATTTAGAAGAAATAATGTCATTGAACATATTATTGACAGTACGGGCTGGGAGATTGGAATGACTTTTAAGGATGCCGATCCCTTCTAAAATCGTTGGGGATAGGGTGACGTGACTATATTTTAATTTGTACAAAGGAAGAAGATCATTTTTGATAATTTGAAGCTCTGAGAGAGAGCGAAAATTTTTACAGATGGCAGGGAGAGGTTTAGTTCGAGCTCTGATTGTAGATGAATGTGTTGAGTCGTTGAACAACGAGACTCTGGGAATAATCTGATGACTTTTAGAATTTAAACATTTAAGAACAAATTTGTCAGCAAATAATTGACGCCTTAAATAAAGAGGAGGATCAGAACATTCTACTTGAAGGGAATTGATGGGCGACGATTGCATCGCGCCAGTTATTATTCGCAATGACTTAGATTGAATTTTGTCTAATTTACTGAGTGCATTTTTGGATGCAGTACTAAAAAGTGGGCAGGCATAGTCGAGATGACTTCGAATAAGTGCATTGTAGAGCAACTTAATGCAGATAGGATGAGCACCCCACCAAACGCCAGTCAATGATCTGATAATATTTAAATTTTTTTCACATTTAGTAACTATATTATTAATGTGGGAAGACCATTTAAGTTTCCTATCAAATGTTACTCCCAAAAATTTTACTTCGGAAGCATTGGGGATTGGAGAGTTTTTAAATAAAATTTGAACAGGGGGGTTATTATGACGATTTGAGAAGGTAACACACCGACTCTTTTGTACTGAAAGTTCAAGACCATTTAAAGTAAGCCATGTGCAAAGGGCATCCATGGCTTCATTAAGATATTTGACGGCGGAAGGAATGATTTTGGATGATAAGAAGAAAGCTATGTCATCTGCGAACTCAACAACTTTTACTTGAGGGGGAATGGTGACATGCATATCGTGTGTGTATATATTATACAGTAAGGGGGATAATACATCGCCTTGGGGTAAACCCTTCCAAATTGACCTACTCTGAGGAGTAACATCTGGTAGCTCAATGAAAATTTTCCTATCGAGAAAAAGATTAATAATAGATTGGACAAACATGAGGGGTAAGCCAAGGCCTAAAAGTTTTTTTTTAAGAATTGGGATGGAAACATTGTCAAAGGCGCCTTCTATGTCTATAAAGACTGCAAGACATACTTCTTTGTTAGAAATGGATAAATTAATATCAGTGCTGATGATGGCGAGGTTATCTTGTGTAGATTTCTTTTTCCTAAATCCAAATTGGGATGGAGAGAGAAGATGATTACTCTCGACAAAAAATTCTAACCGGTTTTTAATTAATTTTTCATAAATTTTACTAAGGGTGGATGAAAGAGCAATTGGCCTATAGTTGGATCCAGAATTGGGTGATTTGTTTAATTTTAGAATTGGGATGATTATTTGAGAACTCCAGTCATCAGGTAATATGCCAGTCTGGAAGATTTTATTTAAGATGCTTAAAAAGTGATTTAGAACATTATCATTACTATTTTTGATAATGCTATAAGGTATACCATCTCTGCCTGGAGATGAGTCCTTGACTGTTGATAAACAATTTTTTAATTCAATTAAAGTGAATGGAGAGTCAAGCCAATGATCAGACATAGGAGTGTTGTGGATTGGAGTTATTTCATCTAAGTTAGGTACAGAAGGGGGGGCAATTTTGTCCAAGAACTCGTCTATCCATTTAGAATGAGAAGCTCGAGGAGATGTTGGACTGAAGGAGGATCGAAATCTTCGAATCATAGACCAAACTTCCGAAATTGGAGTGTTCGGAGATACTGAACTGCAGAAGTTGTACCACCCGGATTTTTTTTTTGACCTCAATACCCTTTTGGCATTGGCTTCGGCATTTTTGTATATGAGATAGTTCTCCATAGTCATATTGTGACGATAGGAAAGAGATTTAGCTTTCCGAATTCTCACTACTTTGGAACATTCCTCATCCCACCAGGGAGATGGAGGGAGTTTTTTGAGAGATTTGGTTTTACGGGGAGGATTTGATTTATTGATTGCAGTTACGAGCATTGATTTGAAGTTATCGTAGTCATCTTTGACAGATAATGTATCGGTATAGGATAAATTTTGTATAAACTTATCCATATGTGAGTTAAATTCGTCCCATTTGGTGTGTTTTGTTTTAATCTTTGTCGAAATATGGGCCTTGTCTGAATGGAAAGAAGTTTGATAAGTGATGGTGATCGGGAAATGATCACTGGAGCAGGGGTCGGGGGACACCACCCACGAGGAGAGAGGTGCCAGATTAATAGAGCATATGGAGAGATCCATTGCACTGGGGTTTGTGTTGGGGCGAGAGATTCTAGTAGGAGATCCGTCATTCAAAAGAAAAAGGTTGGATTCATCTAGGAAATCCATCACAGTTCGACCGTCTCGATCACAGAAAGCAGAACCCCAGACGGGGGAATGGGCATTAAAATCACCCAATAAATAGAAAGGAGGGCTTAGTTGACGGACAATTTGCAACCACGCTTGTTTATTGAAGTGCGATGTTGGGGGAAGATAGATAGAAACAAAGGAAGTGTCCTTTATTTTAGCTGCAACCATTTGAAAGTCAGCATTGGGGGGTTTGATATTATTTATTGGGAAAAACGGAAGGGATTTTTTAATAAAAAGGGCAGCACCACCGCCCGTACCTTCCGGGCGATCATCGCGGAGACAGGAGTACCCTCCCACATTAAAGTGGGTGGATGGAGTAAACCATGTCTCCGAGACAGCAGCCACAGAAACAAGGTTTGAATTTAATAGGTTAAGAAGGTTTGATTTGTTAGAAATAGCACTGCGGCTATTCCACTGAAGAATTCTGACATCTTGAAGAGCCATTTTGAATAAATGATTTTAATGTGGGAATAATAGAAGCAGCGTTGGACGGTAGATTAGTTTGAGAAGAAATTAGGTCAATTAGAAGCATAATAAGAGTTTGAATAAATGAAGAATTATCTTGGGAGAGTTGTTCAGAAAGCTTTTGATAGTTTGTTGAAGATGAATTATAATTGTTTGCGCACCCATTTGTGGCGTGTGAAAGAGGAGAACCATTGGGATTTAAGAGAAGTGAGTTGTGTTGTTGCTGATCGTATCCACGAGCCTGTTTAGAGATAGGGTTTTTGTATGTGAATTTTGTTGAACGGGAAGATGTTGAGGAGGTGGCGAGAGGGTTGGATGAAGAGTTATTGGCTAAAACCTCGGAAAATGATTTTTTGACAGGCGGGAATAATTTAGAAGCCTGCAGAAAAGACAAGTTCTCAGAGGCCATAGAAATTTTTATATTTTTTTGGCGAGATTGTTCGGGGCAAGAAGAGTTAATGGCGGAATGAGCGCCTAAGCAGTTAAAACATTTAGGTGAAGAGAGAGAAGAACATTGGTCAGCCGAGTGGTTTTCTCCACATTTGAAACATCTGGGAGGGGATCTGCATGCAGCTTTGGTATGACCAAAACGGCAGCAGTTGAAACATTGAGTGGTGGGATAAGTGTACAATTCAACTGGTAAGGAGTTGAAAAATAAATAAATATGGGAGGGAAGAGATTGTCCTTCGAATGTGATGACGACAGATTGGGAGGGCTTCCAGGAAACGATGCCCTCAGAGGTGTCCTTATAATTTAGCCTCCTGGCTTTTATGGGATTGCCGATATGTTGGGGGGTTGAAAGTGAGGATAGGATTTCTGGAATGGACAGATCGGTCGAGATACCCCTGACCAGGCCCATTCGAGTGACATTGAAAGTTGGGATGTACGCCTTGAATTTAGAATTAGATGAAATAAATATATTTTTGATAAAGTTGTTGGCGGCTGAACCTGACAGGAATTCAACAGAGATTCGGAAGCGACCCTCGGCTTTAACACCTCCAGGTTTAATCGAAAGGTTCTTGTTATTTGAAAGAAATTTACCAAATTCAAGAGGATGGATGGTTTTACCTTGTTCAGTTTTTTGCGCATATACAATGTAGGGGCCACGGGAATGAGTAGAGTAAAAGATTGTTGGAGGAGGTTGAGGAAGAGCTGGAGGGGACTGAGAAGACAAAGGCGAATCGTGTTTTTTTGGGGAAAGGGGACTAAATTTTCTTTTTTTAATTGAGGTTAGGATGACAGATTCATTGTCTGAAATGTTTGAATGTTCTGAAAAGTCTATTTTATCTGAAATGTCTCCATCTGGAGGGTCAGGAGGGGGATCTGGGGGCTTTGTAAGGGGTACAGGAGGGAAATCCTCCTCCATTGTTCAAAAAATTACAGCTTATATAAAAAGAGACAGAAGTAAAAAAATTATATAAATATCTGAAAATGAGCAGCAAGAAGTGACTCTTGGAAGATCAGGGGGGAGAAGATTCCAACACACTAAACTTTTTACAGCCAAAACACAATAAAAAGATTGGTTTAAGAATATTTTTTGAAAGAGCAAAACAAAAGAACTGATGACAGCCAAATGTTATTGTTGTGAGTCTTTTAATTATTTTATATGAACTAAAATTAAAATGATACCTTTTTTAGATAAATTTTAAATTAAAATTCTTACATAATTCCATCGGCTCTGGGAAGTGTTGTGCGGTATTCTCAATCCTCTTTTCTGTTTATTTTTAATGATTTCAAATCAAAACCCACAGACAAGTGTTTCGTAGTATTTATATCGATTTCTTATAATTTATGGCACCGAGCATACGTTTCAGCAGTGGCGGACTAAGGGGGGGGGGGGGGCGCCCCGGGCCCCCAGTCTAGGGGGGCCCCCAAACGCCTCCATGTTCCCTTGATCAAACCCTAAAAAAGGCTTTAAGACACCACTGTACATTTTTTGTTATTTTTATTTAATTTTTTGGTAGATGCACTTGTTAAGAATGCTCTCACCTTTTTTTAATCAAATTCGAAAAATTGACGGAGATACAGCATTTTATGTGAAACCGTTTGGAACAGTTTGTATATTGAATTATCCTTCAGCAAATTTGAGTGCGTTTTATTTTTGAATGAATTTTATTGTCTGTTTTTATGGTAAATTTTCCTCGTCAGATGTCATAGTCAGGACCGGATTAAACATGTCGGGGCCCCTACTCAATGCACGTCTCGGGACCCCTTTACCATAGGGGCCCCTAGCCGAAGCGTGGCCCCCAGGCAGTGGCCCACACTGCCTTGTGGACAATATAATCCTGCCAGGGCTGGCTTAAACATGTCGGGGCCCTTAGGCAATGCACGTCTCGGGGCCCCTTTACCCTAGGGGCCCCTACCCGATACGGGGCCCCTAGGCAGTTGTCTGCACTTCGTATGGATATTACGGCCCTGGCTATAGTGACCGGATTTTCGGAGATTTTCGGCCTACACTGCGTTATGGATAATACGGCCCTGCCAGGGCCGGCTTAAACAAACATGTCGGGGCCCCTAGGCAGTGCACGTCTCGGGGCCCCCTTACCCTAGAGGCCCCTACCGATGCGGGGCTCCTTGGCTTATCTTATGGATAATACGGCCTAATATGCAAACCGGATGTATAGTTTTTCTAATATGTTGTCAACCAGGTTGAAAAACGTCGTATCGAGAAAAACGCGTTGAAAGTTTTGCTGAAGGATAATTCATCACACAAACTAATCATACAAACTTTCTTTAAATTTTCTTAGAATTTCCTTGAAACATTAGGTGATAGCATTATTAACAAATGCGTCTGAAAAATATGTTTTTTACAGTGCCCTGGTGCCTTAAAGCCTTGTTTAGGATTTAATCAAGGGAATATGGAGGCGTTTGGAGGTCCCCAGGACCAGAGGCCCTTGTGAACTGAATAAAAATCTTGTAAAATTACATCAACTTTTTAAACTAATGGGGGGGGGCTCATTCAGCTTTGCCGCCCCGGGCCCCTGATGGGCTTAGTCCGCCACTTCGTTTCAGTAAGATTTTCTTTTCACCCAATTGTTCCTGTCGGTTCCGTCAATTACCAATAAATAACCCATTTCGCATCTGTTAGACACGCTTTACGAGTTACGGACCGGCCAAAACAGGCGCAATGATTCCCATTTGTCAACATTGATTGTATTGACAGTGATGTATGAGGTATAACAGTGGTACAAGTCATTATTCATATAATGCTTTGTTCACACTAAGGCTCCGTTATCTACATATATAAAAATCTAAAAATGTTTGTATGCATGTCCGCTATGCGTTGCTAAACCATTCATCCGATTGCGATGAAACTTTGGGGATTTGACGTGTGCATGCCCGCGATGGTTTCTGTATACAATAGTGAGCTCTGGCATTATGAAATTACGCTTTGCTAAATCGTTCATCCGATTGCGATGAAACTTTGGGGATTTGATATGTGCATGCCCGCGATGGTTTCTGTATACAATAGTGAGCTCTGGCATCATGAAATTATGAATTGCTGAAACGTTCATCCGATTGCGATGAAACTTTGGTGAGTTGTTGTGAGCACGTCAACGAAGGTTTCTATAAATATACTGGTGAGCTCTGACATTATGTAAGTTGTATAAAAAAATTGCAATAGCTGGCACGCGAAAACTGAATGTATAGGGACTGAATGTGTGGAATGTGGGAGGCGGGAGAGGAAATCGGGAGTGGGGTTCGTGGGACGAGGGAAGCGGGAGAGGGGAGTGGGGAGAGGGAAAGCGGAGAAAGCAAAGTGTGAACGCGTGACGGGAAGGGGATGCGGAAGAAGAATGGAACGAAGGGAGAGGACACGCAGGGAGAAACAATATCTTTATTAAGTGGCATAGCAACGCATGCCGGGAACTACAAAACCAGAAGCTAGCATATTTTGATACTTGTATGTAGATTTCCCCCTAAAACCATGCGAGCGAAGCCGCGGGTAAAAGTTAAGCTTATAAAAAGATAAAGAAGAATGCTGCTGATGGTTTGAAAGGGGGATGTGTAAAATATACGTGTGATAGAGGGAGCGAGCTAACATAAAAAACAGCCACTTATTTTTTTTTACAGTGAATAACCGCACAAGAATCTCAACTGCTCCCGTCTGGAGCCAGTGAGACGTGAGAATATGGCATCCCCAATTGGGGTATGTTGTGAGGCTGAAGGCAGTGGGGAGGTGGGGAAGAGGAAGGTTGGGAAGTACCTGGCTATTCAGATCTGGTCACCAAACACGGCTAAAGCCATTTTCAAGCAACGTTTCAATTCTGAATGGTGGTCTTACACCAGGGCGATACTGATAGTATCTTCCACTCTGGAACATGCCGCAAATATTCTATTTATATATTATTTTATATATTATATATTATTTTAACTGAATTAATTGTGAAATAACACAAATTAATCAAATAAAATTTATTTGCGCATGTCGGGTTTGAACCCGCGACCTCCGGACTGTGAGTCAAGAGTCTTACCCACTGGACTACGGAGGTCGTCACTTACGGCTAACAGTAGCTTTTGCCTATTAAAAAAATAATAGGCGTGAGCGACTATTGTGAAAATATTTAATAAAACACGACTTATCTCTTGACATCTGAGTTATAGCATTTAAATAAACTCTGTGATTTTTTGTACCTATGGCATTTTGGTCAACAGAACCGAATGTGTTTTTTTTTTACAACTTTCGGATCATAATTTTGCGATTTTTTTTCCAAAGACGCAATTTAATTTATTGCAGACACCTTCGTGTCTGCAATAAATTAAATATGGTCGTACATGAAGTCATCGTTCTAGTATCTTCTGTCTTTTGCGTTTTCGTACAAGATAATATATGTGAGGACGATCGTGGTTGGTGTACTTACGACCTTCCTCTGGGACTACTATCTTTATATTTTCAACTCGACATATATAAAAACAATATATAGATATATTTTTATTATTTAAATCAACACCAAAGTTTCCTCTGAAAACATAAGATTTGTAAGTAGGTATTTATAAAACCACCTACTAATTATAAACGATAAATATTTTACGTAACTTTTTTTTTTAATTTCATATAATCCCTATGTACGGGCGTTTAAATAATAAATAAATAAATAAGGGTTTATATAATTTGTCCAAAAATGTCACCATCTCATCAACATTTCTTTTCCAACTTTCTTTTGGCCCGTTAGGTATAATAAAATTATTTTTTCTTATTTGACCGGAACTATCAACCACAATCATGAGAACTAGAACTCTGGCGGAATAAAAAGTCTTGAACCAGAACCACCATGGATTCACGTAGTTTCAGTCAATAATGAACGTTTGGGAGACTTTTGAATATTTTTTTTACCTCGTCTTTGCAATTCGTCATCTGCTCGAAAACTCTCGATTAAGACGTAAAATCAATTGATGACGACGGTGACGACCACGCATAAATTAAGTCTCGCCGCCGAAAATTTGCTCCTGTTGTGAACGTTGCTTTATATCATCAAATTAAAATGTATTTTGACACGAGAACTATTTGATTCATGCGGTCGCTTTATGATCCTTAATTTATTATTACTTCTTTGCAATCATTGCTTTATTTCCGAGTTGCTTGAAAAATAGAACACAGTATGTATGCATCGGTGGCCAAGAGTCCAGGGAATTTCCCGCATTTTCAGGAATACCTCAGGGGTCAAACCTGGGACCTCTACTATTCTTGATATTAATCGATGATATTCAAGAATGCATCCAGAGTACTACTTGCTTGCTTTTTGCTGACGATCTCAAACTGCTCAGGACGATACGCGACATTCAAGATTGTTTTAAGTTACAACTTGATTTAGACGCAATATCTTCATGGGCAGATGAGAATAAACTTTTCTTTAATGTAAAAAAATGTGTCACCATGACCTATACGCGTTCCAAAAACCCGATTAAATTTGATTATAAATTAAATAATGAAATATTGTCATCAGTAAAATTCATCAAGGACCTCGGGGTTACATTCGATCCCAAACTTACTTTTTCAGATCATATAGTGGAGTTGACATCATCGTGTTACAAACTTCTTGGATTTGTGATAAGAATAAGTAAACAATTTTCCAAGCCCGAAGCAATGACATCGATGTTTAACTGCATTATACGATCAAAATTAGAATATGCTTCTGCTGTCTGGGCCCCATACCAGCAAAAATACATAGATTTATTAGAACAAATCCAAAAAAAGTTTCTAAGGTATCTTTATATGAGAATGCATGGTGAATACCCACGATTTATGCATCATCTAGATTTGCTATCTGAAACGCGCTTCGAAAGTCTCCATTCTAGAAGGAATGAGACCCTAACAGTCACAGCTTTCAAAATTATAAACTATTACATTGACAGCCCATACCTCTTAGAATGCTATAAATTGTTCGTACCGAACAACTACTGCCAGGGTCGCCACCATGACTTGCTCTATATCCCTCATGGCAGAACAGACGTTGTGGCCCAACATAGCATGACAAGAGGTATGGTGCTGCTAAATGATATTTCTAGGTCTCTTGACATTTTCAACATTAGTCTTGAAGGTTTCAAGAATAATTTCAAGCAAGGACTCTAAAATATGTATTTTTGTAATTTTGTAATTTCTTTTCTCATGTATATGTTATGTGTATTGTAATGGGATTAAATCAATCTGTAATGCACAAAAAAAAAAAAAAAAATAAAAAAAAATAAAAAAAATAAAAAAAAAAAAATAAAAAAAAAAAAATTAATAATTTGTATTCCCGATGTTTATAATTTTACCGTTCATACAAAAAAAACTTTTTTTACGCAGTACTGGGAAGCGTACTGTTTTCTTCAAAGAACCCAGCTACATAAATACCTAAGAATTATGTCTTGCGGTTAGTTTTTTTATAAACTTATATTTTATTATAATTAGGTTTATATTTATTTATTATCTAGCCCTTCATATTCGATCATTTTCTATGATACTTTATAAATTGTTAAACATTTAATTAGACTAAATATACCAGTATCTAATATAGTTAAACAGTTACATAGCGCGGTAGAGATGCATGCATATTTCCATGTATACATTTCTCGCCGTGTATCGTTTCATAAATAGTTAACTTTCTTTTAAATTCCTTTGCCATTTAACTGTTCATTTTTTAGATAAATAATGTGCTCTATTGTCGTACAATTCAGCTCCGTTAATAATATAATATCACTTAGGTCCGAGTGTTTACACTCCCGTTACGTTTGACATCGTCACAAATCGGCGTTCAGCGTCATTATGATTATTGACCATCGTCATTTTGCCAAATTAAAAGTTACATTGTTTAATGTTGATTACGCTATAGAATGATGTTGCTCTTGATTATACATAATGGTCATCAACATTTATCCAAACACTGACTGGTCGAACATTGGCGGTGAAAGCGATGCACTGCAAACTAAAGTGCAATCTTGTGTTTATAATTTGAAAATGTGATCGCTTAGAAATATTATACATATGTAGATGGCTTGACATCAAAAAGTTTTAGGACTGGCCGCCGTGTAACGCTGTCAAGTCACTCGAATGAAATTATTTTTTTTGATAGGTTACCACATCTGTCATGACTAGACATCGGATTATATGCACTAACAAAGTGCCAAAATATGCATGCAAATATGCACTAAAAAAGGCCGAAATATGCACTAAAAACTCTTGATTTGCCCAAAATATGCACAATGCAAAATCAAAAAACCATTTATATATTAATTAAAGACCGTACAAAAACAGCGAAATTTCCTTAATATTCTTAATTATGCATAGTTTTTGTGATAATATACCTAAAACTAAGTATTTTTCCAAATTTTCGAGCTAAAATTTGTGACATTTGTCACCCAGTATTTATTTGTACGCCGAAAACGACCTCTCTACGTCAACTGACGTCATTGGGCAAAATTTCAAATTTGGCGCCATTTCTGGAGTTACCTGTTTAGGCAGGGTATATATATATATTACCTGCGCCGTTAATGTTCTTCATGTCTTCAAGACTCGGGTTTTTAAGCAAAATAGAGTCTAACTTTTTACGAATCTTTTCTGATATTGAATTAGGAAGGGCGTTGGCGAGTTCGATCATTATTTCCAGTATTTCTATTGCTTTAAATAGAGGAAGGTTTTTTGTTTCCAATTTTTTTATGGCATCTGGTTAACTTGTGGAAATGTGTTGAGATGAGGGCGATATTCTGTTTAATGGATGCGTCTTCAAATGCTAGCTTGCTTGAATGAATTGCAATGGCCTCAGAACTGTCAAATTGCCCAACTAGGTACTTGTTTTACGGCCTCAAAATTTTCAGCATAGAATAATACTGCCTTTAGCCAAATACCCCATCGAGTAATTATGGGTTCTGGCGGCAATGGTAGATTTGGCAATTGCTCTTTATAAGACTGCACACGCGACGGTGCTTTTAAAAACACTTTTTTTGTAGAGGAAATCAATTTATTAACATTCCCATACTCTTGCCGTATCTCTTCTGCAAGGCGATGAAACCCGTGAGCTAAGCAGGTAATGTGTAGTAAATTTGGATAAAAAGTTTGCAAGGCTTGGCCAGCTTTCAACATGTATGGCGCTGCATCAGAAACAAACATGCAGATTTTTTCATCCATATAAGAATCGGGAAACAAAGATCTTATGGAATCATTTATGAAACGAGCAATAGTTGAATGATTTGTTTTTTCTAGGATTTTACACCTAGCTCCCTATACGAAGATGATACCTCCCGCTATTAAACGAAATATGCACGATTTGGGAAAAAAGGCTGAAATATGCATTAACGTCGTAATTAGAGAGTTATATGCATTTGCATATGCAAATATGCAAATGCATATAATCCGATGTCTAGTCATGACACTACCTCCAAACTTCAGCATCATAGCTTGACGCTTGTAAAAGTTACGCTGTACTAAGTACTTCTACCTCTGTGCGTCTGTTCGATTTTTTACAAGCCTGAAAGCAGCATCAATTTTGCACCACACTAACGCACCGTCGCACAATGCGATCCTTGTCCGTGATTTTTTTTACCAAAAATAACACGAATGCTATCCAGCAGCCTTCGAACTCACCTAATCTGGCTCCCTGCAACTCTTTTCTGTTCAACCGACTTTAAAAACCTCTTCGCACCCGTAAACAGCACCCGAGAGAATGTCGTAAAAAAATTGACAACGGCTCTGATGGACATACTGAAAATTGAATACATATTATTTGCAAATCTTTCTCCACTATATAGAAAATAGCTCTTGTACAATAATTCTCTACTGTAAACGTTTGCATTTATATGCATGACTTTAGTAAGATAGATGCAACGTCAACACTGCAGATAACGCATTGTTACACTGCCGCCGATGGAAAGGATGTTATTGGGTCAGATTAACGCTGGTTTTTATCACGAAGAATGAACTGGTTCCCTTTATCAGTCACTGCATGAAATTCCTCGTATACCAGGGAAACGATAAGGCTGACTGCTTGATCCCCTATGTTTGTTGCAGCTGTGCATTTTTAAATGCATTTATCGAGAATGCAATGTGGTGCAATAATTATGGCAATGCATTTTAACATACCACGTACCACGTGCATATATAATTTTTTTGGTCTATAACGGTTGATTTTAATAAATTTAGATGTGTGTTTGTGTTACGCAATTTACTAAAATGTAATCGGCAAAGTTACGGCAGTGGTAAAACCATCATCATCATTACATAGTATAAAATGAAGTCGCTCAAAATGTATGTGCGCATAGATCTTTTAAACTACCCAACGGATTTTTATAAGGTTTTCACCAATAGAGTGATTCAAGCGGAAGGTTATGTATAATACATGCTTATTATAGTAGAGAAAAGCCGAGAAATTCAAATATTCAATTAATGCAGCGGGCAGCGGGCAGCTGGCAAAGCGGTTGGTGTGGATTTTATAATGGTTGGGTAATGGCGTTGTGTTTCGTTAGCCACAGCAACGTGTGGCCGGGTCTGCTAGTATTTTTATAAATTTGCAGCTATGCATTTTAGTGCACAGAAATTTTAATATGTAATGATTATGTCGAAACTTCGAAACCAACAGTTTCTTCGTCAGGATAAAATGAAAATTAACAAATATAACAATAGGCAAACAAGTTTGGACAAAAAAGTACCTATGGTCAATAAAAAACATTAAACATCGTTACTCTTTGTAATGTTTCGTTGTCTATAGCTATTTGTTTGTCCATACTTGTTTGTCTTTTGTTATTTTTATTAGTTTTCATTTTATCCTTACGAAGAAACAAACCGTTAACTTCAAAGCATGTACATAATTTCGATTTACGAGTATTAAGTGGTTTGTACAAAGTGATCTGTTTTCAGTTAATTTAAATCTGAAAAACTTTACAAAATGAAAAACACTTTTAGTCTAACCACATGTATCTTCTTTGTGTAGCGTTTTTTTATTCGGTAAGAAATGAGGGTCCAATATAATCACTTGTTATTACTACATTTAGCCGAGAAATTTGTACCAAGATGCCGGTTACTTGCATGGCTTATTCTACTCGCGTTTTGTTTATTTATTGGACCAGTGAAACTCTGCCATTAAAACCAAAAACCCTTCTCAGAGGTAGACCAGCCTCCAACGGTAATTATTAGCCGAACCTGATTTGTTGAGGATAATTTACTTTGGCAGAAACTGGTTTTGAAATCGGCTGATTGCAATAAGAAGGTTGTTCTAAACTAAACCTTAAAATACTATGTAATGTAGATAAATACCTACGCCTTTTCTCTAATGCTGAAGGCACAAGGTTCACTCGGATGAAGGTTTACTCGATGAAATGTTCCATTCTCGTTTCACCGCGTGTTCACACGGTTCTTTCGAAGGAAGAGTTCACTCGACATTCTCGCTACGAAGTCGTCGAGCGTAGTCGCGGCGCGCATTGGAATTCGTCCGGCGCTGACGGCTAAGTTCGGGAATATTTACGATTTCAATTGACATTTCCGATAACGTCGAACTAAATTACGACAAAATTGGCGATTCTTGTAAACAATAAATAAATTTCAGCACCTTAAAATGAACATATGCTTAAATAATAACCTGAAAACTGATATCTACGAGTATTTTTGCACCATGAAAATTTTTTTATTCCAAAATAGGCCTCGGCTTGCAATAAAATCCATATAAATGGAATATTTATTAACGTATCCAAAAACTAAAAACTGTTTTGGAAAGGTGATGAAATATGCTTCCAAAATTTATTATTAGAAATAACCACGTAATTTTTTAAATAGAGTAATTTTTAATGTACACTTTTAAAAGTTTAAAAAATGGCTCTCCTTGCTTTTATTCTAACTAAAATTACTGGTTAACAAAAGAAATATAAAAACACACACTTATTTTCTTAGACAAATAAATTATAAACGTTTCTGTCACCTCACTTTTTTGTCGTTTCATATAAAAATAATTCATAAAAAATTCACAATGTTTCAATTTTTTTTTTCAAATTCGATCAGAAACTTTGGTTCCATAGAAGTGTACATTCGTATTCTTTTGTGGTTAATTGTTATATTGAATATATAGAGCATTATTTTCTCTTTCCAATACCGTTTAGATCATATTTTTCACTTTGATAGTAAGGGAGAAACAACGATTTCTATGAGACGTGTAGGAGTTATTTCGAAAAGCGAACTAAACGGAGCATTTTGACGTTTAAGCCGCTCCGGCTACACGTCCTCGCGCCAGAACATTTCGGCCGACTAATTTGCGAGTGAAAGACTGTTCACTTGAGTGTTCACACACATCATTCGGGTCACGTGATGTTAAATTCCGGTTGCGAGTGAACAGTGCCGAAGTAAGCATTCCAACATTGTTGGAATGCTTCATTCGGCACTGTCTCTATTCACTTTCGTGTTCACACGGTTCATTTCGAGGGAAAGAGGCGGAATGAAATCACGAAATGAACGATAAATGAATCATGTGAATGGGCTATAAGCAGAATCAATCCTTGGTGAAAAGGAAGTAGGTATGCCAGTTTCTGGTAAGGAATTCCGGACCGAATCGATTCTGTAGCCAGCAGTTTTTGCAAAAGCAATGGCATGTTTCCTAAGAGGATTGAAAAATATGGTATTTTATCTCTACAATATTATTGTGATTGGTGAAGAAAAAAACGACTTGGATAAAAACATTTGTGTTGTTTTAGAGAGGTTAAAAGGTTGTAGTTTAGCGGTTAATAGTGAGAAATGTGAATTCAATTTGGAAGTTATTGAGTTTTTAGTTTATAAAATTAGTAAAGAAGGAACTCAACCTTGTGATCGTAACAAAGAGGCTGTTTTAAAGAAGTTTGTTAGGTGTGATTAGTTATTATCGTAACTTTACTCCGAACTTGGCTAGTGCATTATCACCGTTATACGAGTTACTCGGAGTACTTCAATTCGGGATTCGAAGAGGAGCATCCAACGGGGCATTTTTGTTTGATTTGTGAATACCGTACAGAAATTCCAACTACACTAAATAGAATTAAACGAACTAGCGAAATTCAATCGAAAGTCTGAAATCAGACAAAGATATGAGCATATCTGGGACTCGAATCCAGGACCATCGCCTTGCCGGAGCGCGACTCTACCGACCGCTAATGTGTCTATATCCGATTCGGTCATATTTAACTGTATCATATTACGACTAAGAACTACCAACATTGTATTCATTTTCTTAACGCATATTTTTATTGGATATATTTATATTTTTTAATTTTTTTTTATTTACAAAAAGATACAAAAATTATAATTTTTTATTTATTTATTTATCTATATAAGGTATGTTTACATTACATTATTCGATGCCTGTCTCACTAGGGTATACCTGTGTCGAGACAGGCGTAGATTTTATACAATAATTAATTACGTAATACATGTATTTGATGTAAAATAAGCAGGGCTTGTGTGTATGGGGGGTGTTATTACATTGGTTCAATTTATTATTTTTTATTCAGTTCAAATTTTAAGTATAATTTTTAAGCTGAGTTTTATTTTTTTATGTTACTGTTCATGATTCTGATTTTTTCAGGTAGTGAATTAAAAAAATTTACTCCGAGATATTTATGATTTAACTGTCCTATTTTTTTTACATTTTGGAATAGGAAGTATTGATGTTTGTCTAAGATTTCTTTTATTTTTAAAGGGTGCAACTTTATTTTGAATATTATCTTTATAAATTTGTAATGTTGCGTGATAAAAGTATAATGCACTTATGAAAGTATAATGCACTTACTATACAATAAATAATCTAGACTAGATTGTCCTGAGCCAGTGGGACTATTTCATCCTCTATTAATTGAGGTATGTTATGAGGCAGAAGAGAGTGGAGACGAGAAGGAGACGTAGTATGGTTGAGAAGTATCTGGTATACAGATCTGCTCACCAAGCACGGCTAAATCATTTTTCACGTTTCGATACATTCGACGGGTCAGTGGCTGAGTTGGCATCGAGTCTAATTCCCACCCAGATCTCATGATTTCAGTTCCTCGGCTGGCTAAGTCCTTCATTACCTACACAAGAAACATTTTCCGTCTACTGTGGTGATAATAGGGGATTTTTAAATATTGTCAGTTTATTCGTAACCCGGGATGTTTTTACATTAACACAGCACAGGAGATCCTGAGGAAAATAATTTCCATCAGGGCCCATGTCATTTTTGGGGATGCTGTGTGGAGGGTCTTTTTAAGAAAGGGAAGGCCAGGAAGTTTTGGGAAGGAAATTGAAGTTGAGGGGTGGGTAGGAATCTGGGGCTCAGTGTGTCCAGGTGATCAAAAATCGTACGATATGCGTATCTAACCATTGGAATCAATTATAAATACATAAATATTTAAGTTTTTTAAACCGAAGATAACAGTTCTTAAATATACGAATTGTATAGGTACCGGTAGCTACCTACTTGGGCAGGTGGGCCCTGTACGGTGACCATATTCACAAATCGAAATGTTTTTGTCAAAACACCTGCTCAATAACCTTATTCGACACATTGTTGCTGAAAAAAAAATCTGTTGCCAGGTAGGTACTACTTTTGTTGGGGGTCTGTTTTGTTGTGGGGTCTAAGTGAGGTAGTTACGTGACACCTTTCTTTGTCCGTAATTTATTTTTAATTATCTATGGATTTAACTGTGACATATCTAAACTAAACACAAGCAGCTGCTTTATTTGGAGAGTGATTGAAATATTGATGTATATATTATGTTGTAAAACTGTAACCTTGTTATATTTTTCAATAAATAAAAAATAAAATAAAATATCAACACCTGTTGCGGTCCATTTGCAGACACCCAAAAGGTCCTCTAATTACCAAAAAGGCAATCGGGGGGCTAGTTAAGTAGATATTGGAAATCTTCTAAGAATGGAGTACACGAGGAAACTGAATACATTCATCTCGGGTGGGCCGGTCTCAACCTTACTTAATCTCCGTTCTCGTCTATCGCCAACAAAATATTCATTTTTCTCCTTTTACGAACATTGCACATTAGGGTAAGACGACCTCCGTAGTCCAGTGGGTAAGACTCTTGACTCACAATCCGGAGGTCGCGGGTTCGAACCCGGCATGCGTATATAAATTTTATTTGATTAATTTGTGTTATTTCACAATTAATTCATTTAAAATAATATATAGTATATTTGCGGCATGTTCCAGAGTTGAAGATACTATCAGTATCGCCCTGGTGTAAGACCATCATTCAGAATTGAAACGTTGCTTGAAAATGGCTTTAGCCGTGTTTAGTGACCAGATCTGAATAGCCAGGTACTTCCCAACCTTCCTCTTCCCCACCTCCTTCCCCTCCTCACTACCTGCAGTCTCACAACATACCCCAATTGGGGATGCCATAGTCTCAGTCTCACTGGCTCCAGACGGGAGCAGTTGACATTCTTGTGCGGTATTCATTGTAAAATAATAATAAATATTAAAAAAAAAAATGAAAAAAAATAAAAAAACTGGTGTGTCAATTATTTCAACTTTTGAATTCAGAAACGCCTGGGGTCTCCTGGGGTCTTACAAAGAAAATGAGAGGAGCATTTATTTTTTTAAATGGTTATTTGCTCGCTAAAATGCATTGAAAATCAGAAGAAAAATCTAAAACTTTTTTAATAATTATAATTATTAAAAAAGGTTTGTGATTTTTTTTCTAAACTCAATTATGTTTCTTAATTAGTTTTTTTTTTCAATAATTTAACCTTTTAACGTTTATTTGTTATTAAACAAAGACAAAATTAAAAAAAAATAATAAAGGTTATGATCACAAGTAAGTCAACAAGAATACTGAATTTATCCAGAAAAGTTGTTATTTTCCCCTTTTATATTTTTAACAAACACATCACATATGTTTTAAAAAATATATTTTTAATGCGTTCTTTGTACTGCCGTTATGGATAAATTTTTTTTTTTTTTTACATGAGCTCCACAGAGGAGGCCCTGAGGAAAATAATTTCCCTCAGGGCCTATGTCATCTTTGAGGATGCTGTGTGGAGGGTTTTTTTTAAGGAAAGGAAGGAGAGGAGAGTTCTGGGAAGGAAAAGGGTTTAAGGGATGGGTAGGAATCTGGGGTTCAGTATGTCCTGGTCATACGCCTCCAAGACCTAGACAAACCTCACCCCATGAACCCGGGCACCCCTACTAAATCACCAAACGTAGCAAACCACTTGGGGTGACCTATGGCAGAGGTGTTGGTTATCCAATAAAGGTTCCCGGGGCGGCGGTACCCATTCCCGCCTCCCAAATTGAATTGCTACCAAATATAAAATATAGACCCTTGTTTTATTTTTTTTCCAAATCACTTAATCTATTTTTTTTTTTTCAAAACTTCCGGCGATTTTTTTTCGACTACCATAATACGGGCATGTGCCTAGCGTGGTAGTCGAATTACCTGTAAAAACTGTATAAAAAGTTATATGATGAATAAAGAAAAGAAAAAAAAAATCCCGAACTAATAGTCAACAATAATTTCATTTATTTTTACGTGTTCGAATAGCTACATTTTTTCTCTCTATGGAGAGCGACACAAGCTATTTATTGCACATCTCCGAAAACCCTGGCAGCTATTATGAAAGATATCTGATGCATTATTACCACCTCATCCACTTTCATTGATCTTATATTCGTATTCTTATAAATCTTCGAACCACTGTCATTTTCATCAATATAACGCCATCTGCCGAATATCTGTAATTTCAAATTTCAAGACTGCATGGTCACCTCAGCCTATTATTATGTGTTCCCCGTCCAGGTCGTCTGTCGTCCCTGCGCGTGACATCCCCCCGGTCCACACCGTCCACCGTCCCGTCTCCAGCATGACTACGAGTCACCCTAATGGCACCCGCGGGATGTGGCCGAAGTTGCATTGAACATTTGAACAACCTAATTGTACGAACTTCAAAATGCACTGGAAAATAATCCAAAAGGCGAAAGTTTGTATGGATGTATGTTTGTTACTCTTTCACGCAAAAACTACTGAATGGTTTGGATGATATGGATGAAATGAATTTTAATGAAACTTCACATTAATATAGCTCATACATCAGAATAAGATGGCATTATGAAATTTGTATAAAAAAATTACAATAAGTGGCTCGATTAGCAAGATATCTATAATTCTTTATTCTGTTTCTAAAAATTATGACCCGGACGCTGATAATTTAGAAAAATATTAAAAAAAATATATTATTTAATTAGATTAGAAAAATGTTTTATAAGTTTAACAGCTATAAAGGCTAATTTTATTTTATTAGGGGAGTACTTCAAATAAATGCGGATGGAGGAGGGGGGGGAAAGGGGGAGTGGTGAGGGATGGGGGAAGGGTGGCAGAGGGGGGGGGAGCTGGGAGCGAGAGGGGGGGAGGTGGAGGAGGCGGAGTGCGAACCCCCCTAATACCATGCGAGCGGAGCCGCGGGAAAAAGCTAGTAATCCGTATTTAAAAATTTATTCCTAATTATAATATTATAAAGGTGACGTAGGGAAAAGGGAAATTATTTTCTATTTCCTTCTGTGTGGAGCTAATGTAAAAAAAAACGCAGCTACCGATCGACGTGTTTTTTTGCATAGGGATAGTTGGAGGACTGGAAAGTGACATGGGCTACTTTTCATCCCGGAAAAACATTAGATTTTCGTGGGAAAATTATTTGCACAGTAATTTCTCCATAATACCCACGCAAGCGAAGTCGCGGGTAAAAGCTAGTTCCTTACTTGCTTGAAAAAAAATTACGTGCAAACGGTGATTCAGGTCCCAGATTATGATGTTCCTATATGATTTGTGACAGATAAATAGTCCCAGATATCCCAATCTGTTATATTGAATCGCTGATATATAAACGCTGATACATAATATATGTCGCTATCTGCCCGCTAAGATGGTTCCATCGCGAAGATATTTCTAATTACGCTTATCTAACTGGTTTGTTTTTGATTTAGTTTGGTTTTTTGTCAAAAACATACTTTAGTAGTATTTTAATGTAGGTATACATTTATACTTATTTAACGCCCGCAGGACTTTTACAAGCATAATATTGCAAGTCCAATTTTTACTAATGCAGAAATTTAATGTACATCAGTACACCTAATAAACATCAGTAGTAACTGTGATGACGATGACCGTGGCCGGTATCAACATTACTTTCTGGTCTCCGTGTGTGGATCCAGATTCCTCTTGGGATGGTGATCTCAGTTCAGGGTGATTGACAATAATAAGTCGTAGGTAGACTTAGTGAGTTTATTCCGAGATATGGTACAGGTGTGCTTCCTACGAAGCGATAATGCAAAGAGAACGGTAGACAGTAATCACACCCTTTTATACGTTCCTCATGCTGTCTCACTCATACACGCATGTCTCTTTTATACCGCAAGACATACGTTCACCACATCCCTCCACACTTAAATCCGAAGACAGTTACACAACATGAACTGATAATTATTTACAATACATATAATATTCCAATATTTACAATGTAAGTAATTCATGTTGAGTCGAGAGCTGAGTGCTGTCTTCATTGACTCATCTGTGTGTTCGTGGTCGTAGTCGGTCCTTCCAATTTCCCGACGTTGACGCCACTGGATCACGGGAGCTGGAAGGAGAAGGAGAAAAACCCATTAGACTGTCATCCAGGCCAAAGCCGGAGACATCGTATTCGTCATACGACAGTCTCTTCGTCTCAGACGCGATATAAGGATTGATGTGTTTCTTTTCCCATGATACAAATAATTTAGACAACTGATCAAAATGCCTTTTCCAATACATAATTTTACCATTTAAATTTACCTCAATTATATAAAGTTTTTTTCCTAATTGTTTATACACTTTCCCTGGTACCCATTTATCATTGTTTTGGTCTCTGAAATCTCTAACCATTACCTTTTGATTTATCGAAAAACCCACCGATTCTTTATTATTTCTCTTATAATAATATCTTTGATTTTCCTGACATTTTGACATTTTAAATTTTGTTTCTTTCTTAATTATATTATCCTTATCTCTCCCCCCTCTCGGTACAAAACTGTTCAAGTTTGACCTTAGTTTCCTTCCAAACATTACAACTGCAGGTTCTAAACCAGTTGTACAGTGTGGTGCATTTCTGTAATCAATTAAAAAATTTCCTAATTTTTCCTCATAACCTGACTGAAACTTATTTCTTATCATCATTTTTTAAAAAAAAATTTTACACGTTCGAACCGCGTTTTCTGCTAGACCATTTGATTGTGGATGATTTACCGGAGTAGTTAAATGTTTGATGTTATTCATCTCACAAAACTCTTTGAAGTCCGCTGACATGAAAGCGGCTCCATTATCTGAAACTATTGTCTGTACACTCCCGAAATAACTAAATAAACCCTTTAATATTTTAATAGTGTTATACGAATTTGGAGAATTTACTTTTTTTTTTTTTTTTTTACAGTGTATACCGCACAAGAATCTCAACTGCTCCCGTCTGGAGCCAGTGAGACTATGGCATCCCCAAAATTGGGGTATGTTGTGAGGCTGAAGGTAGCGGGGAGGGGAAGGAGGTGGGGAAGAGGAAGGTTGGGAAGTACCTGGCTATTCAGATCTGGTCACTAAACACGGCTAAAGCCATTTTCAAGCAACGTTTCAATTCTGAATGGTGGTCTTACACCAGGGCGATACTGATAGTATCTTCCACTCTGGAACATGCCGCAAATATACTATATATTATTTTTAATGAATTAATTGTGAAATAACACAAATTAATCAAATAAAATTTATTTGCGCATGCCGGGTTCGAACCCGCGACCTCCGGAATGTGAGTCAAGAGTCTTAGCCACTGGACTACGGAGGTCGTCACAGTCTACACAGTCTAACCATTTTGAGGTTGAGTCAATAATTACAAGAAAATATTTATTTGCAACTGGGTCCGCATAATCAATATGCACCCTACTCCATATTTCTTCCGTTATAGGCCACGGAGTTAATTCGCTCTTTGGTTGCGAAGGTTGAACCTCTGAACAAATTTCGCATCCTCTCGCTAAAAGTTCAATATTTCCATCTATCCCTGGCCACCAAAATATACCTCTGGCTAAACCTTTCATCTTTGCTATACCTAGATGAGATCTATGTAACAAGTTTAAAATTTTTTCTCTTAAACTTACTGGAATTATTAGCCTATGATTCCAGAAAAAACAATCATCAATTATGGATAACTCATTCCGTTTAATCCAGTAAATCCATTTTGAATCCTCCTTGTTTATTTTATTTGGCCACCCTGTTCTGAGATAATGTTTAATTTCCAATAAAATTTTATCTGTACTTGATTCCGATTTAATTTCCTCTACATCTATAGGTAAATCTCTGTTATTTTTAAATAAACTTAGAATTTGAGTATCAAAGTCATTCTCTACGTGAACTGATTCCTCGACAGGAACCCGAGACAAATAGTCCGAACAGTTCAATGCTGATTTCACGTACTGTACTTTATAATTGAACGACGACAGAATTACCCCATAACGTTGAAGTCTGTTACACGCTAATACTGGGATACCTTTCTTATCACCAAAAATTCTACATAACGGTTCATTATCTATTTCTAAAATGAATTCCCTTCCATAAATATACTTAAAAAATTTTTTCAACGCAAACACAATAGCTGTTGCTTCTAAGTCCAAAATTGAATATTTCTTTTCTGCTTCAGTTAATTTTCGAGAAACAAAAGAAATCGGTCTCTGTAAATTATTATCGTAACAATGTAAAAGTGTCGCTCCCAACTCTTTTGTTGAGGCATCTGTAACAATCTTCAATGTTACATCCGGATCATAATGAGCTAGCACTCTATCATCACATAAAATTGACTTAATTTTATTAAAAGCTTCCAAGCAATTTTGATTAAACTCAAAATGTGTATTTTTCCTCAATAAATTATGTAACGGATCTAGTAGTACAGACATGTTAGGTACAAATGACCTGTAAAAGTTCACTAACTCCAAAAAACTTCGTAATTCCGTAATGTCTTTAGGTTGCGATACCTTACTAATAGCGATAGTTTTGTCTTTCAATGGTTTAATTCCTTCTTTTGAAACTTCAAACCCTAGAAAAGTTACTGATGACGCCTTAAAAATACACTTGTGAATATTTACACTAAATCCACAATCTTTTAATCTATTTAACACTGCTGTTAAATTCTCATTATGTTCTTCTTCCGAATCTCCTGTTACCACAATATCATCTAAAAATACAGCTGTTTTTTTCAAACCTTTTTGCAAGCATGAAGCTATCGTTTTACAAAAAATAGCCGGTGCGCTATTAATTCCAAACACTAATCTCGTGAATTTAAACAATCCTAAATGAGTAGATATAGTTGTGAAATCTTGACTTTCCTCATCTAGTTCTAATTGTAGGTACGCTTGCCTCAAGTCAATCTTGGAAAAAAATATTCCACCCGCCATTTGAGAAAATAACCATTCTATCTGTGGCATCGGATATTTATCTACCACTAGCTGTGGATTTATTGTTGCCTTATAATCACCGCAAATCCTTATTTCCCCATTACTTTTTACTATGGGAACGATTGGTGACGCAAACTTACTATAGTTTACCGGAACTAAAATACCTTCCGATTGTAAACGGCCCAATTCCGATTCAACATTTGCTTTTAAAGCAAACGGTATATTTCTCGGATTGCAGAATTTCGGTTCCGCATTCTCTTTTAATTTCAAATGCACTTTATATTTATTGAATTTACCCAGTTTCTCCGAAAAAACCTCCGGGAATTTCCGAATTAATTTATCTACTACACTAGTATTATTCTCAACCATATTGTGAGAAAAATTTTCACTTCCCTCCTGGGATAAAGAAGATTGTAAGCCCGTAAATCCAATATTAAACTTTTTAATGAAATCACGCCCTAGAACCGTAATTGTTCCATGTTTTACTACGCAAAATTCTAACATTTCCCTATAACCGTTAAAATCAACTGTTAATAAGATACAACCCAATAAATTTAACTTACAGTTAGCGTAACCCTTTAAGGTTAAATCCTTTGGTTTTAAATTCAAATGTTTGAAATGTTTAACATAATCTTTGTCAGTCAAAATCGAGATCGCCGTTCCTGTGTCCAATAACCCGTTTAGTTCCACATTATTCACTAAAACTTTGCACAATATTGGTTCACAATATAGTGCGTTTATCCGCAACATTTTTTTATGTTCCTGCGTATTGACGAACACTGAAGAATTGTTATTATTATTTAAACCGCGACATATCTTCCCAATATGCCCTTTTACTCTGCATTTATAACAAAACACGTCTTTCAATTTACAATTTACTGAATCGTGATAATTCCCGCAATGTTTACATTTCGTTCGATCCGCTGACCTCGCTCTGTACGATGTAACATTCTTGTCCGAAGTTCTAAAAAAATGTTTACCCACCGAATTTTGTTTTTGTGACAAATTGTTCGATGTATTTTTAAATTTATTTACTAAATCAACACTTTCCGTTTTAATTTGCTTATTCATTACCTCGAATGAATCCATAGCAATAGCACATTCTACAACCTTTTTTAATGAAAAGTTTTCAGCTTCTACAAATAATTTCTCCTTAATTCGCCCCCCTCGAAGACCGGTGACAAAAATATCTTTTAAATTATATTCAAGTCTGTCCTCGAATTTACAAAATCTAACGAGATTCCTTAACCGTGCTATATAATCAGTAACCGATTCTGAACTTTTTTGTTTCGTAGCAAAAAAAATTTCGCGCTCTTTGAACACATTTCGTTTGATACCTACATGATTCTCTAGTAATAACAATAAATTTTCGACCGTAATATCTGTAATTTTTTTAGTAAAACACAAATCAATCAATAAATCTATTGTCTCTGTGTGTAAATGAGATATTAAAACCGCTCTCTTTTTCTCTAACGAATTTAACTTGTCATCATTGACGAGGATGAACTGTTCGTATTGCAACACGAACGTCTCCAGTTTGTCCCTCAAATGACAAAACCTGGGCAGTTCTCCCCCTTCCATCTTCACACAGATACAATCAATAAGCAGAAAATTTACAAACAACACTCAACTCACGACTCTGTTGACTTGCTGCTGCTGCTCCGATCTCGCCCTTCCGCGGACCGTCTCCTGGCTCCTGTACCCTGGTCGTCCTTCTAATGCCCCGGCACGCCTTCCGTGAGGTCTGCACCTGGTCTCTGATCTTCTCCTGAAGACCCGGACTTCTCCATCCACGCCTTACGTGTATGCTCCTCCAGGTTCTCGGCACTGAATAAACCTATCCAGCGCCTTGCTATTCCTCGGATGCCAATTTCTGCTGCTCTTGCTCTTCCTGGCCTGATCTGGCCCTGTAGCCTCAATCTCGGATGTTTGCTGCGTACTCTCTGTTCCAAATAGGCTGCCAAATGTGATTTTGGCTGCTGTTAGTTCCTTTATCGGCTGCGCCAAATGTGATTTTGGCTGCTTCTAGTTCCTATTTCGGCTGCGCCAAATGTGATGACCGTGGCCGGTATCAACATTACTTTCTGGTCTCCGTGTGTGGATCCAGATTCCTCTTGGGATGGTGATCTCAGTTCAGGGTGATTGACAATAATAAGTCGTAGGTAGACTTAGTGAGTTTATTCCGAGATATGGTACAGGTGTGCTTCCTACGAAGCGATAATGCAAAGAGAACGGTAGACAGTAATCACACCCTTTTATACGTTCCTCATGCTGTCTCACTCATACACGCATGTCTCTTTCATATCGCAAGACATACGTTCACCACAGTAACTATAAATTTTTTCGTGTTACTCTGTTGTTAAATTATTGTAGAAATTTGCACAAAGAAGTTCAACAGGTGTTTAATTTTATTAACTTTTTACTGGTGACGTGGGGACCTCTCCGTTCTAGCATCAATAATAATATCAAAATACTCCCCTCTCCCCACCCCGCGCGCCTTACGCATACGCCGATTCCAGTAGCTTCGAATTTAGTGACGCCAGAGCCGTAAGTTTTAAAATTTTAATATTAAATTTCTGTAAGTATTTAAATTCATTTCAATTTTATTGCGGGCCTCTCTGACCTTTCGTCAGTTCGTCAGTAGGTACTTACGTGACTTTTTTTTAAGTTTATTTTTTCTTTATAAAAATAAACATAAACAACTTTACTAAAGTTTTATATATTATAGTTTATTCGAGTCACTACATAAATATGATAATAAAAGGAGTTCATTGTTTTTATTTATTCTAGTAGATAATTCAAACTGATTTCTGATCTCAAGTAATTTTTGCCAAAAATTATTATACTCGTATAGTATCCAAATTGTGAAATATAAAGTATTTTATTTAAATATATTTAAATTGTCCAATAAATAATAATTTGGTCCTCAAAATATTCATAAACATACACGAGAAAGAAAGAAAATTTCACACCCTAAACAATTTCACTATATAAATTATTTATTTATTTTCGGGAAATCGACAGTTTACATTTTTCCAGTTTGTACATGTTTGTATAGCCAAAATAAAACCAATAATGGATTTCCTCCATGTGACTTTACCTCTGATTAACAGCATAATAAAAAAATTAAATAATAAATTTATAATAAAGCAGTTTAAGATCAAAAATTTTATAAAACAAAAGATTAACAGCCTTACTAAAAAAAAACCACAGCGCGACCAATTAACTGTGTTATTGCAATAACATAATTATCCCTTGTATACATTAAATCACGTTTTATTACCAATAACGTTTCTTGCGTGGTCACGCTGTTAAAATGCATTAAGATCTGACAACATTGTAAATCGTTTTAATTTCCTAGGAAACAATGTTGTTTTAATTCTTCTCCGCCAGGGGCATTATTGGCGCGCCTATGCATTAATTCTCAACGGCACCGCGATGAATATAGCCCGGTGTGTTTTTTATGGCGGGATGTCAAAAAATTTTGTTAGTGCCTAAATGTTGTGATTTTACTTAATAATTTCTATTGTAGTGACGAATTTACTCTTCTATTCAGATAATTGATATATTTATTATGTTATGTGTGTGGTTTACATCAGTTTAATCTAGTTATTGTACAAACTCCGTACTTTCAAAGTTGGACTGTCAGAATATTGTTCTATAGAACTATAGATAGTTTACTTAAAAGATAAAATTAACATTTTAAGATCTTTATTTTAAGAGAATTTCTTAAAAGTGATATTTTTTAATCATATTAATATCTAATACATGTGTACCTAAACGTATAAATGAAATTAACGTTTTAAAGTTGCAAGAAATCTGTTATAAAAGTCGGTATTATTTTTTTAGGTTAGTTTTTTGGCAATAAAAAAACTTTGAAATTTTTTATTATTTTTTTGTTGTATGCACGAGGAAAAAGTGAGGTGGCAGTTTCGTTCCAAATTCATTATATAAAAGGTCAGTATTTTTTTAATTTTGTTTTTTTTTATAAATTTCTGTACACTTTCATCAAATATGTTTTGGTAAAAAAAAAACTTTTTTTTTCGCGTTTGAATCTTAATATATGGCAGTTTTTAAAAACTAAAGTGTATTTCAATTACACAAATCTAAAAGGTAATTTTATCTAGTTTTCATAAATGGTATTTGTTTTTACAACACCTTCAAAAATAAGAAATATATAGAGCATTCAAAATACTTTGCAAAAATTTCAAATTTCATTCAAAGATCATTGATAAAACAGAGATAAACTACCCCCTCAGGCCGTGTAAACCAAGTGTATTTTTTTCCATGAAGAATTTTTTAATTAGTAATGTTTTCACATCCGCGGCCGTTTGTCAATTGAATAAAATTTTCACTGGGTTTATTAGTAAGGCTGTAAGTATATAAAACTAAAATTTACATAAAACATAAAATATCAATATATTGGTAACCATAAGAAGCCAGGTTGTACATATAAATCAAATCATAACAGAATTAAAGATAAACGATAGAAACATAGACACATAACATATTCATGAAACATCGGAGAAATACTCTTTTATGTACCCCTTATATTTGGTAGGTTCGGAATTGAAAATGTCCACCTTGGATAATATGCTATTGTAACTAACTATTGCATAGCTAAATTAGCTCTAGTTGATGACAAAAACGTATTAAAGCCAGCCTATATTTTTACATTTTTGAACTAAATTTATCTACAACATCTAGAGTATATGTTTTCCAAATTTTTGTTATTATTTGGTAAATTATCTAGTAAAAACTTGTTGAATTTTTGGTTTGTATCCGTCTATATTTTGAAGTCATTTTTATTACATTTAAAATGGTTTCTGTGATTTGATTCAACTGTGGAACTTTATTTGGTTTAATTTTATTTAATTGGAGTAGATTATAGAATCACTAAGAAGCTACCCCTCTTGACGTGCATCCTTTACTGTTCACCCATCAAACTATATCATATCACTCTTATCTGTCGTCCTTTTTTATTAAGTTGACGAAGGCTTGACAGATTTCTTTATCAAGTTGGGTAGAATTCATTCAGAGGTAGTTTCGTTTTCTGAATTGAAACGTTAATTGAAAATTCTTTGACTATGTTTAGTGTCTATCTCCCTTAATTTGTTTTTGTATTTAAATTCCACCTCTCTAAAATGATGTATAGCCAAGGTTACCCATTTTTAAAGCCATCAGTCATATTTCCTTGGTAATTGGTTATGTTTTGAGAAGTTCATTATGATATAGCTTAATAATACTATTATAAAAAGCCTTTTATTTCTTGCAAGTAAGTATGTTACAGAGTTACAAAAAGTAAGATAAAGTATAATTAATGCTATGTACGAAAAATGTAATATAGGTATCATAAATTATTCATATTCGCTCTCAGGCGAAGGTGATGGCCTCCTCTAAAGAATTCCGTTTATCCCTTGTTTTGTTCGTAGGGTTAAGTATTTCTTGTGTTTGTGTCACTTCTTGTATTTTTAAGGAAGTTTCGAATTTATTCTTCAGAGGGTGTTGGTCTTGATCTTCCACGGTGACCAGCGGAGTTGAAAGATGAGGTTTGGTTTTTATTGTTGTTTTTTGCATGTTAACCGTGTCGGTATAATGCTATTATCAGCATTTAAAAACGACAATGCTGCACAGATGCACTGATGCACCGATGTTACGATCCTTGGCTAGGATTCCGAAGATCGCGGGATCAAACCCGGCTTGAGCAAGTAAATGTTACGTGTTTGGTTAATTTATGTTATTTCACAATATATTCATCTCTTTTTTCAATCTCAAATTCGGAATCGAAACGTTCCTTGAAATGGCTTTAACCATTTATGTTTTTTGGTGACCAAATCTAAATAGGCAGGTACCTCCCCATCTTCGTCTTTCCATTTCCTTTCCCTCCACACTACTTTCAGCCTTACAACATGCCTCAATTGGGGATGCCATTGTAAAAATGGCTTCAGACGATTGGGAGCACTTCAGACTCTTGTGCTGTTCTTACTTACTTAAAATAAAAATAAGAGATGGCTAAGCAGTTGATAGTCTCTCAGAAAAAATTTAAAAAGTCTTATCTGCCTCACAAAACACAATATTCAAACACGCGAACAAAAGATCTTCCCTACAAAAACGTGCATTCACTGCTGCATTTGCCTCGAGACGTAATAAAACCAAATTAACCACCAGACCATCGTCCACAAAATCCCATGCAAACAGAACATTAATCATGTCATAAAATTGTCATATTATGATTTTCCTTTCCATATTGACTTCTTTTTTTCCTTTTTGTCTCCGCGCCCGCTGTCTGGCGTTTAGGATATAATTTTTTTAATGCTTTTATGCCCCTGTCTAGTGTCTGGCGTATAACTTAATGCTCTGCACACGTATACCCAGGATTGACGGTTTGGCTCGATCGAACATGTTGACTTGGAGCCATGCTTGTGGTTGCGTCCACACCCTTGATACGGCGTATGGCGTAAACATGAACTAACCCTATATCAATTGTCGTGATTTATTTAGTGTTGCGCTACCTCCTTTAGTCAATGTTTCGGGACAGCATTGCAGTGTCCGTCATCAGTCATCAGGGTGAAGAGTGTGATTACACATCTGCCCTGATGACGAACACTGCATTGCTGTCCGAAACGTTGGCTAAAAAAGGAGGTAGCGCAACACGGCGCAATACCAGATAATACTTTTGGACGTGAAAATCTGAAATCGTATGTAACCCTACATATTTATATTTTAATTTCGCGACCATACGTACGTTTAGTTATGTCATAGACGACAGCGCGCTTCCTTTTCGTCGTCTTACACTTGTAGCACTGTAAATTTCTGTCAAACATCGAAGAAGAACTGTGTACTCTTTCGGTGAGTCGGTGCACACGGGGAGACAAGGGAATGCAAATCCCGTGAGAATGGGGCTCAAACGAGATCCCGCGAGTTTATGAATAACAATACTGCGAGATCTCGCCCTTTTCGAGATCTCGCGAGATTGGCAGTTTTGTGTGGTTTTTTTGCAAATAATCACAATATTTGAATAAATTAGGAATAAAATAATAAAAATTATAAATATTATAAGATAAACATTTATTTTCACGAATTTTTCAACAGACTTTTAAGCATCGAACATTGTTTGACGTATTTGTCTAAATTTTTTTAATAAACTTTTAAGTAGTAAACTTTGACGTACGTATCTATCAAATGAAAGAAACAACCAGTCTTCTCTTCTAATATCAAACAAATTTTTTTTAGTAATAAAACACTTCTTTTATAACAAACAAAACAACGAGAAGTAAAAAAAAAATGAAACTTATTATCTAAGTTGAGTTGACTATTAAACTGAGATATTATCTATTAAATAAAACTATATCTACTCAGTAGATCCATTAGATATTACAGATTAATTAACAAAATATACCAATTAGTCAGACTATTAGAAATTACAGATTAAATAACAAAATATACCGATCAAATGAAAGATTTGTTCAGTTCAAATCACAAGCCATTATTACGAATTATTTTGAAAATAGAGTTAAGAAAATAAGTTAAAAAGTTAAGAAAATAGAGTTAAGAAGTTCCTTAAGAAGCACAAAATGTCCAAAGAATCGTCTGCTAAATGGCTTCTTATTTCCGCGCTTCGAATAAGACGTTTTGATGCTCGAGTGCAATCTCGTTAAACTCGCGAGATCTCGCCCTTTTTTCGTCCGAAATCAATCTCGCTAAAAAAGGCCGAGATCTCGCGAGAACGAGATTGCATTCCCTAGGTGAGACATGAGCGTAAAAGCATCGAGCATTAACGAGCTTGGGTACGGAACTTTAAATTAATAATATTATGTCCTTTCATCCCATGAGGCGGGCGGTACGAGTTTGGAATATTGATCAATTATTTTATCGCGCGTCTCGAGTATTTTTGTTGATCCGACCATTTTGATTTATGTTTAATTTACTTATAAAAAATGGTTTGTTTATATTTACCATAAACCAATGTGGTGTGGTTTTTTCGGACTTTGCCTGTTTTTTTTTTCTTTTGCAAATTTATAGAATGCTGAGATCAATAATTATACCTGGAACATTTTTTTAATTAGCCCACGATGAAATTCTGATACCAACTTCTATGTATGACAGTGAAGCATCGAACTGAGAGAAGAAGGTTGAGGGTAGACCATGCGAAGCTAGACACGCTAGACATGGTGCGATCAAGTGAATCAAAAATCGGGTAAAATATCTGGTAATGTCAATTGTCGCATTATACCACAAAAACTACGCTATACAATCTTTTCAGGTATGAATAGATTACTTAAGAGAATAAGTTAAACAGTGAATTTGTATTTATAACTACGATGCATAC
Organism: Limnephilus marmoratus; assembly: GCA_917880885.1. NCBI lineage: Eukaryota > Metazoa > Arthropoda > Insecta > Trichoptera > Limnephilidae > Limnephilus > Limnephilus marmoratus. The sequence continues at coordinate 52,774,854 of OU862917.1, read as the reverse complement.
GGTTTCATGCCACCTCAGAATGAAACTAACTCAGAACCACCTCAGAAAGGTCATTAAAAGCTATAAAAAAATTTATTTAAAAATAACTGGTAACCCTAATTTAACCATTTTTTATTATCACTCTTAAGGGCCCGCAACCCGAACACGGTAAGTTTTAAGGCTCTTAAAAAATATATGATATTCTTGAAGATAATATCTATTGCTAGGCCGAAACGCAAATTATATAAAATTCCCTCGATAGAAAAAAATCGCAAAGTATGCTCCAAAAATTATTATAAACACGTTTGTTTCAGTTATTTTACAAGTTATGTCTCTGAGAAAATTCACAGTGTTTCTTTAAATGCTCACGAGATTTTTGCTCTATTTTAAACGAGTCGTTTTTTATTAAACATTTTCGCAATTTTCGCATCGATTTTGTCACTGTAAATGTTAGCGCTCTCCTTTAACATTCGTAATTTCGTATCTCTCCATCTTCTTCTTTTCGAGTCCGGCTGGGGTGGTTCTGAGTTGGTTTCATTCTGAGTTGGCCGGTCACCGATGCATACATACTACAGAATTTAGGTCCAAACTAAAAACCTACGTTTTTAGGCGCATTCTTGTGCTGCCTATGATATACCTTAATCACATCACACTTCTCTTATTGATTAACATTATTCGAGGCCCTACACATCAATCTGTCTCTTACCAAGGGAGAAATCACATTTAGGAAGATAAATATTCTAATCAAATCCTTGTACATACTTACTGTACCGCCCATCATAAAATATTGCTTTGGCTTTCCCAAATTGTTATTAGATCACATTAAGCCCCCCTCAGTCCATCATCCAGCATTGATGCACACGACTCCAGATACTAATATCTACAGCCTGTATGTCGGACGAATATCTACAGCTCCTATGTTGAACTAATATCTACGAGAAAAATGAAATAATTTAACTTTGTATAAACCACTTATTTGATGCGCAAATCCGACCGGTTTCGGAACAAACGTTCCTTCAAATAAGTGGTTTATACAAAGTTAAATTATTTAATTTTTCTATAATGGATAACCACAAAGTAATAGCTACATTCAAAAATATAATATCTACGAACTTCAGAGTGTTGACTAATATCTACAGAGCGTAGGTTGAACTAATATCTACAGAGCGTAGTTTGGACTAATCAGCTAAATGTGTCCAATAGTCCGATATTAGGGATTTTTACATACATACTTACATAAATTAAGTTTTTTAAACTGCATACGCAATATTACGTTATTCCAATATGCTATACATAATTGCAAATCCAACCTCTGCCAGTGCTGTAGATATTCGTCAACACTTTGGTTCTTATAGATATTAGTCAACAGTTTGAGCTGTAGATATTTATTTATTTATTACATAAGATACATTTATACAGCAAAATAACATAATAATAATATTTCAAAATAACTGTAAATATTAAAATGTGTACAAGTGTTATTATGTCTTGTTTGTCTATATTAGTTCCTAGCTAGGCAGATTGCCCGTTCTAAGGAACCAAATGCTGGTGAAAAATGCCAAAAATGTATTCTGTACAACAAAAAAAAAACAAGGTGTTTTTTTTTTGTAGATTAAATATATACTAAGTTTTTACTGATTGTGCCATTTAATAGTTAACCATGTAAAATTTTAAGTTACATTATTTAATAAATTTTCAGACTCAAACCTCCCTAATCCAATCAACCATTTATTTATTATTGAACCGATGCATGTCATTTTGCATGTTTTAATATTTAATTCTGGGGGGATTTTATTGTATAATTTTGGTCCCAGATATGTATATGTATTTTGGAACTTCGACGTATTGCTCCCTGGGACCACAAGATCCTTTCTGGTTTGACTTCTTGTGGTGTATTTATGATCAATTTTTTGGAGTTTTCCTAGATTTTTGTGTACGTGGATAATAACCTTTTTTTATGTAGTTTTGACGAACATCAAGTACATTAAATTTTTTGTAGAGTTGATCGCTAGAAAACCTATAGGGTTTACGCATAATGACTCTAATTATGGATTTCTGGGCCTTCACTAGTGGATCTAGAATTGTTCTACCTGACGCTCCCCAACCAATACAACCATACGTTAAGATGGGGTTGCATAATCCGAAATATATTTTTCTTAGGTCTTGCTGTTTGATTATATTTCGTAATACAAAGAATATGTGGATCAATTTTCTCACCCTTATTGTGAGGTTGTCGATGTGGTATTTCCACTTAAGGTGATTGTCTATAATAACGCCTAGATATTTGATGTTTTTCACACTTTCCAAAACTTCACAATTGCAGATAGAATCAATATTATCGGAATTACAGTTATGTTTATGTGTTTTTATTGTGTGTGATGTACTAGGTTGTCCTTTTATAGTTGAGCTGAATCTTATGTATTTAGTTTTTGCTATATTTAGTGTAAGTAGATTTTTGTCAAGCCATTGTTTTATCGCTTTGATTCCACTTTCAGCATGTTTATGTGTTTGAGTCCAGTCGTCTCCTTCAAATATAGCTACCGTATCGTCAGCGAATGTAATAATTTTTCCGCCTACTTTTAGCTCGCATAACTCATTTATGTAGATTATAAATAGAAGAGGTCCTAAAGTGCTTCCCTGCGGTACCCCAAAGTTAGTCCCTAGTGATTTACTCACTGTTTTTCCCATTTTGAGTTGCTGGCTTCTACCCGTTAAGTAACTCTTTAACCATTCGTAGGGCATACCTACAATGCCAATATTTTTTAATCTTTTAAGGAGTAATTTATGAGAAATTGTATCAAAAGCCTTGGCTAAGTCTAAGAACAGTGCAATGTTTTTCTTTCCGCGATCTATATTTCCAGAAATATGTTCTGTAAGTTGCGCTATCGCGTCGTCCGTTCCCCTTCCCGGCCGAAAGCCGAACTGATTTTTGCTTAAAAGTTTTCGGCTTTCTACATAGTTACTTAATCTGTTTTTAAAATTTTTTTCTATAATTTTTGAGATAGCACTTAAGGGTATTCTCAAAATATATTTAGAAACTTCACACCGATAGATGGCGTTATTTTCAATATTATCGAATAAAACGCTTTCTACACGTTATGCTTTTTAATATTGGGATGAATTATTGGTTTGCGGCCGTACATAAGGTATAGTAATCTGTTTAAATAGTTTTTTATACCTATAACTTTATAATATTAGAAAACGGCTGAAAAACACAGTTTTATTACAAAATTAACACGTAAAAAATGTCATTTGCTACAACCCCGCGCGCGTTCATACAGAATTTTTTTACCCAACCGAAACATATTTGCGATAAACAGTGCATTTCGTAAATTTAACGCCAAAACGTACTAGTTCAAAAGAGACGGAAGACTAGAGTTTGTTGAATTAAGTAAATTAAATCAACACCCGGGGAGATAGAATAATTTATAAAAAGGGTCGACTGAGTTAAAGAGCATATCTTTCGGTTGCTGGCGTTAACTGGACCTTTTTTATAAAGACCGCTTGCAAGACTTACTTTTCTGTCTACGATGTTCGGACAAGAGTTCAGAGTCCGTATTACATGGTTCCAGAAAACTGTATTGTATTTTTTTCTAGTGATTTATATTTTTTCCAATGAAAAGTTCCTGTAGTTTTAATAGCCCTTTTCAGCGTGTAAAATTAATGAATTTCGACGTAGATACTTATCGCTTCTACAGAAAAACGTCAACAGAAGGTACTGTTTTCTTGTATGGAAGTTGTTTCTCCTTCAAAATAATGCACCACCTATTATAATTTTTTTATGTCTTCCCTTCACGAAAATTCTTCGTGATGTATCAGTAGCATCACTTTATCAATGAAGAACGTTGTAGTACAAATTATATTTTGAAATAATTTAAAGTGCTTGCTTACTTAAAGACCTCTAAAAAAGTGGAGTAATATTAATCACTTTTAAACATTTAGTTACTATAATAGTGTTCAATGAGATCGCGAAGTCAGTATAAGTATAATATAACATAAGACCTGTGCCCGACGCTGCTTAAAAGATGTGGCCTGGCGTATTTCGGCATATCGCTCGCCGTACATTCCCAATGGCGAGCAATATGCTGAAATAGGCCAAGCCACATATTTTATCTGCGCGTGTGGTACCGCTTTAAGTGTTATATTACATGAAATTAAACAACTTTAAATAAATATATTTTTTTTTGTGTTTAAGTGATAGTAATTACACTAAGTATTGGATAAAATCAACGTAGTTTTATTGTGATATTACTCTGAACCAGAATACAACGGTAATAAAAATATTTTTTCGCAAATTAGCGGGATAAAATGCGCTTAAATCGCTAGTAACTAACTAACTAACCATCACGCCATTTCTCCGCAGGGGTAGGCAGAGAGGACGGACCGCCAAACAACTCAGTCTTGGCACACACTCTTTACCTCATTCACATTCATCATCGTCTCATACACACTCTTCTATTATTCTGACTCTTGACATGGCCCGACTCAAGTATCTGATTCACTTGATCGTGCCATGTCTTCTTCAGGCGTCCCTGACTTCTTCGACCATTCACATTGCTACTAGCCTCAAATAGCCAATAATCGTCTTTGTGAAAAATCACCTCAGTGGCGCTGTACAAATAAATATATAAATGAATTAATATTACTGGCTTACAGCAAAGATTTACAATTATAACTAGTGACTTTCATATAAGTCTTATAGCTTGTGAATTATATTACTGGCTTACAACTACGATTTACAATTATAACAAGTGACTTACATCTAAGCTCAAATATGATTGCAAACGCTAGTTTTTTTCTAATACCAAGGCCTCATTTTGCTGACAACTTTTCAGTTTAATTTCAATAAAAAAACTAAATGCTTTATCGTGTTTAATGGGCTTTTCCCCCAACGACGCAAGCTGTATGTACCCTCGCACGTGTTTGCTTTTTTCTATGTTTGTCAAAAGCGATAAATGAGTGATATCTGTCAAAAGGTTAGGATCTGTTCCTTTATATGTGTGCAGCGAATTTATCAAACTAACAAAGTGGTGAGTATTGCTGTATCTGAGAAATGGTTTCTAGTGTGCTCAATCCAGGACACATTTACAACTTCATTATACGTAAAAAATAAGTTTGTATTATGATTTTGCTAATAGGTAATAAATAATTAATAATAATATTATTATGAGACGATGTAGGAATGTGAATATGACACGATAGTGAAGGGTAAAATAAGTCGGAGACGCCCGAGGAAGACATTTCAATTTGAGTGGCGGGTTAGGGTACCGCCGCCCCGGGAACCATTTATTAAAAAACCAACATCCCTAACTTACGTCACTCCAAGGGGTTCATTATGTTTGACGACTTAGCAGGGGTTCCCAGGAAAGGGCGCGAAGCGTGATGGTTACACAGTAAATAAATAAATTAGATGATAATTAAAGTAGGTACCTACCTAGGAACCTACCTAGCAAATGTTTGTGAAAATAATAAGTATTTCACTCATTTTGGGATTCGTTTCTTCCCAGAGTATTTGTAATTTTTATAAAATGCATGCCTAATGTTTTAGAATAACGCAAAACTGTGTTTGAGAAAATTGTGTTATTTATTTATTTTTACAATAGTTACAATAGGAAAATAATTTCCTTCAGGGCTTATGTCATCTGTTTGGATGGTCTTAAAAGAAAGGAAGGAGAGGATGTTCTGGGAAGGAAAAAAGGCATGAGGCCAGTGCAGTGGGTCCAGGAGTGACGGACGTATAAATCCATCCCTCTCACTGCGGATCAAAGCAATGGGTCAAGAGAAGAGTGCAGGAAGCCTCAAATGGTCTCCCTCAACCAGTCCCTCCCGATCGGATTTATGTAAGGCTAAGCACCTCTAACTACCTACCAGGGATATTCTCTGTGTCTTGAGGTAATTTTTCGCAAAAACCAAGTGAATCAATTATATTATTTGAGAACGGTCACTTGGAATAACAGTAGAGAAGACTGACAAATCATGTTAGGGAACGTACCCAAACTACGTGACCAACTTTTTGCAATTTTTAACCCCCCCCCCCCCCCCGGTGACCAAAATCCTAAGGAACCCGCCGCTCATTTGTATGGAGCGTGACCTTTTGAAGACCCCCCCCCCCCTAAAAGAGTCACGTAGTATGGGTACGTTCCCTTATGTGACAGAATGTAGATACCCGCGCAGCTTGTTCTACTTATTCATTTTATTGTTTAGTAAATCGCAACAACCAAATAACTAGGCAAGTCTACCTAGTGATAGTTACAGATTTATGAAAGTTCTAAATTATTACAGCGTCCCTTGTTATCATTATGTAGTTAGTATTCCCACTTTTACTGCGTGTCTCGACCACAGATATTCCCTGCGCACAGAAACAATCGTAAAAAAATCAGAAAAGAAACTTGACATTTTTTCGACAAATATAATATCAAACTACCACACCATAGGAATGTGCTGAAAGCGTTCACGAGACGTGCATAATCGGGATCGCTCGCACATAAGTTTGTCGCCTTCTAACATGCGGATACCTATTCCCGCGCCCCGCACCCCGCGCCGGGTGTAGCGGAATTAGCTACCCGTGTCTAACGTAAATCTGATGAAAAATAATTACTTTTGTTAATGTAATAACTTGGTTATTATAAGTCATATAACAGTGAAATTTTTGTTCGCGTAAATTTCATTATTAGTGTTATTTTTTTGTACTAAAATAAATAACGTACTATCTGTAGTTTTAGAATGCGGCTGAAAAACAGATTGTATGAGAATTGTCGCTTCTGTTTCACCTTAACAAGGATATTGGCCTATAATTGCCCACTTGGTTTTTGGGTCCATTTTTGTAGATTGGTACTACTAAAGACTTTTTAAGATGGTCGGGGAAAACCCCTGAAGTAAAACTTTTATTAAAAATGTTCGATAGAGGTGATGCAATATTGTGTTTAATAATTTTTAGTATATGAGTGTTAAGACCGTCAGGACCTTTCGAATGTGTATTGTTAAGATTTTCAATAATTTTTAAAACCTCTGCATTTGTCGTAGGTGAGAATTGAAATGAAAAAGAATTGTGTTTTGTTTCTATTGCAGATGCCAGAGAGTCTTCAGTTTCCTTGGTGACACTTAGGATATTTTCCGCAAGGTTAGACCCAACCGTTGTAAAGTATTGGTTAGTGTGGCAAGCAATTATGTCCGAATCAGTGGTGGCAGTGTTTCCAATTAGGAGTTCGTTAATATTAGGGTCAATTTTATGTTTAGTATTGGTAATTTGTTTAACGATGTTCCACATGTTTTTACTAGATGGATCTTGGTCGAGTTGATGCTTATAGTACCGTTCTTTTGCCTTACGCATAACATCTTTACAAATGTTACGATACCTGCGGTAATTCTCTTGTTTAAGAGTGTTTTGTGGGTCTTTGGTCGCCACTTTATGTAAATGATTTCTTTTGTGTATAGCTTTTACAATACCACTGCTAATCCAAGGAGTAAGTTGTATTTGTTTATGTGAAATGAGTTTATCTTTTGAATTTTGTGTTATATGCATGTTGATTTTGTTAATAAATAAGTTGAGTGCGTTGTTAACATCAGTCACTCCACATACATCTGTCCATGTTTCATTATTTAGATCCCTAATTAATCCCTCATAGCAGATGGTTGATGAAAACTGGTTATATTTTACTTGCTTTTTAAGAGATATGTTTGGAATGCTGATTGCTGTTGTATAGTGATCAGTTATTGTATTGTGTATAACAAATGCATTGGAAGCCATAATATTTCTGGTATTTATGTGGTCTAAACATGACATGCTATTATTTTGAACCCTGGTAGGAACTGTAATATTTATTGCGAAGTTGTTTTCTGCCATGGCGCACATGTAATCATGACATTGTCGGTGTATAATTCCAAATGTGTTAATATTTATGTCTCCCATCACTATTTGTTGTTTGAAATCACTACATTTTTTTAGTTCAGATGTGAGGTTATCCAGAAATGGATGTATGTCGTGGAATGATGGTGATCTGTAAATGGCTAAAATACATAGATGTCCATTAATTTCTATTTTCAGACAATTTGATTGACTGATACAGATTTCTTGTACTTGAGAGTGGATGTCATCTCGAATGTAAGTTACGACTCCACTGTTTTGATTTAAATGTTTTGTTGTATGATATTCATGATATCCTTTAATTTGTTTTGCGAGATATGAGTCATTCAGTCTGCATTCTGTAAGGATTATTATATGAAATCTTGCCGTCGACTTGATGCTGTCTAAAAATACAAGAAAGTCATCAAGATTTTCCATTGTACGGATATTTTGATGAATAATATTGATTCTGTTTAAACTCCAAATAAATTCTTTGAGTTCATCAATTTCTTCTATGATAAATTCATTGTTTGGCTCTCCTATATTATCTATTTCCATGTATGCGTTTAAACCCATTTTATTTTATTTATATTATTAATTGTTATCTTAGGATCGCTGAGTTTTAGGCCTGTATTTAAAATTGCAAAGAGAGTGATTAGACAATATAAATATTTTAATTTAAGAAGTTTGGTATTTGTTGATGGAGATAATGCTAGTGTTTGGTTCATATTGAACGGTATTAATAATAGTTTGAAGTATTTTGTGTATAATATGGTGATAAATGGAATGATATGATAGTGATCTTGATGTTTGGTGCTTGTTGTCGAAAATAATAATAATATAATAGAAAAAACAGTACCTTCTAGTCATTTGGGAGGCGGGAATGGGTACCGCCGCCCCGGGAACCTTTATTGGATAACCAACACCTCTGCCATAGGTCACCCCAAGTGGTTCGCTACGTTTGGTGATTTAGCAGGGGTGCCCGGGTTCATGGGGTGAGGTTTGTCTAGGTCTTGGAGGCGGATGACCAGGACATACTGAACCCCAGATTCCTACCCACCCCTTAAACCCTTTTCCTTCCCAGAACTCTCCTCTCCTTCCTTTCCTTAAAAAAAACCCTCCACACAGCATCCCCAAAGATGACATAGGCCCTGAGGGAAATTATTTTCCTCAGGGCCTCCTGTGTGGAGCTTATGTAAAAAAAAAAAAAAAAAAAAAAAAAAATTTAATGTCCGTTAGTTTTTGCTCCGAATCTATCAGTATCGGCCTCGAATTATCGTCCCTTTTTACAAAAATTCTCCCAGCCTTTGTCCAGACATACCTATAACTGTGTTCCCGTGCTAACTGCCTGGCCAGGAACCATAAACGTTTAGCTTGGAAAGTTAGGTGTTCAGAAACATATATTGGGTTTCTGGGACCTGACATACCTATAACACTTGTATTCATTTTTTCCTCTTTATTTTCACTTTGATTAAATTTTTTTATTGCAGAGTGCAAATGTTCTTTATGCGTTACTGAGGTTAGTTTCACAATAACTGTCCGTGGTTTGTTATCCCTGGCTTGAGTAGGTTTTTCTCTTCGCGTAACTCGGTAGATTTCTTCGATGTCCTTTGATCCTAGACTGCAGTTTGTTGTTTTGCTTATATTGTATATAATGTCTTTTAAGTTATCTGGTGTTTCATCTTGAATTTCAGGAATATTCGTCAACACTTTGGTTCCCATAGATATTAGTTCGATTTTTTCAGTTTTTGGAATTCCTGTAGATATTAGTAGACGCCTCCGATGCACACTGGAGAAAAAACTGGCTCCTAATGTGGTCAGAGAATTCTAAAAACCAATAATTATTACTATCTTCTTATTTTCTTATATCTTTTATTATATCTTATCACCTTTGTTTCATGCATTTATTATCGTATTTACCTGCTTTTCTTATTTATTTTTTCTCTTAAAATATTCTGTATATTATGTATTATAACCCTTATGGAATGTGTGGGATTGCACTATTCTCCCCACTTACCGGAATAAACATTTATTTATTTAATTTATTAATAAACAAATTGTAATAGCACTTCCAATAAGGGAACGTACCCATACTACGTGACCTGGGGGGCTTAGGTTTTTAGTCACCGGGGGAGGGGAGGGGGGTATCCTCTGCGTGCAAACTATATCTAAATTTTTCTAATGAACAGTGTTAATCTCAAAACCTTCCAGGTAAGTAAGGCTCCTGTATATTTTCTGCCTGTACAGAATTTAAATTAAAAAAAAAAAAAACGGATTTTGCAATTCATATGCTGAAGAAGTGAAACCATCAGAAAACTAAAGTAGACAAGAATGGGGAGACTACGAAGCACCGCACAAAGTGGAGACCGATAGGCTACAAAGCACAGCACAAAGAGGAGACCGATTAGGTGTACTATTTCATTCTCTCGCAGGGTAAATCCTATTTTTGTATGTATTTGTCTCTTTTTAGTGGTGATCGGCTAACTCAGAATGAAACCAACTCATAAGCACCTCAGAAAGGTCATTAAGAGTGATGATATATGTATACATTTTTAATTGGTTAAATAGGTTAAGTTAGGTTAGGGTTATTTTAAAATTATTTTTTGGTGGCTATTAATGACCTTTCTGAGTTGGTTTCATTCTAAGTTGGCATGGAACCCTTTTTAGTGTCGCTATTATTCGTTTCATCGAGTTTCAAATCACAACGGTGCTAAAGAAGTCTTCACTTCAACAATACGTATACAATGTACATTTTAACGCAGCACCGCATTCATTGTTCAAATGCATTGTACATTTTATAGTTTTGTATTGGTGATCGACGAATTGGTGAATGCAAAGCATTGGTGAATGAAAGAAGCACCAACAATGTAGAATGCCACAGCTACATATATCCGGGTGCCACAATAGACAAATACACTTCAACCATAGTACAATCTTGTAAAAACTTTACTAAAAAAGATGTAGTTATTATAAATTTACCGGCAGTAATGAAAAATCACCAAAGAATATAATTAGCCATCTGTACTATCTTCTACATAATCTCCAAAATACAAATGTTATTGTACACTCTGTACCAAAAAATAATCACTTGAATGTTTATAAACTTAACACTGAAATACAATCAAATACTGCTCTATTTAAAACTAACTGTGAATTCATTGGGCCAATATTTTATGACCGAATGAATAATTATAACATTTCAAAATCTATGGGATTAGTAAGATTAAATATAATCGATATGATGAAAAGAAAATACTGGGAAAATGGTCCTAATCTCAATCAGATAAAAGGCAGGAACCCACTATATCCGGAAAATCAAAGAATTTTTTTATGAATAATGCAATATGTAAACAACCTTCAATCGAGACCTCATCTGTTAATAAAAATATTTCTTCAGAAAAACTGAAAAAACACATCAGAATAAAAAAAATATCATGCCACAAACATACAACCATATCAAAAGGACAAACCTCACTCTCTTTTATGTACCTAAATGTGAGAAGCTTTAAAGGTAAACTCGATGATATTAAATGCCTACTGAAATCTACAATCTCAAACTTCAACATCATCCTCTTGTGTGAGACCTGGCTCAAAGAAGCGGACCTAAAGTACATCAACCTAGAAGGATACAAACACGAAGCATCCTGCCGGCCGCAGGGAGCTGGTGGCGGAGTCTCCATTTTCATAAAAGATTCCTTAGAATACGATGTGATTAATAACACGTGCGACTCCGACAATAATTTTCTATGGCTTCATGTAAACAAGCTTAATCTCAAAATAGGCCTAGTGTATAAAAAACCAAATACTGTGTTCAAAGACTTCCTGGAGACACTATCCTCTCATCTAGAATCATACAAAAGAGGTATTGTATTTGGAGACTTCAACATAAATCTGCTCGACCCAACCAATACACAAACTTGTAAATACACAAATACAATTAGATTGAACAATTACAATATTTTGAATAAAATAAACAAAAAACACGCCACACGCATCACAGAAAATACGAACACAATAATAGATCATATACTTACCGATACAAAACTATCATACTCACTAACGAACTGTGATAATTCTATATCAGATCATAATATACTACTCCTCGATGTAATTCACACATATATTAAGAGTACATCCTTAAAATCATACCAAAAATATACACATATTAATCTGGATAATCTAAAGAATGATGTCATCCAAAATCCTTTTAATCTTCATATGAATAATGACTCGGTATTAAATTATGATAATCTTGTAAACTACCTCACAAATAAAATTAATTCTAACAGCACCACTAAAATTAAAACAAAAAATATAAATAATCCAGACTGGATAACCAAAGACCTTATAAAATTGATCAACAAAAGAAATAAATTGCATCTGAAATTAAAAAGGCAACCCAATAACACATTATTGAAAGCAGATTTCCTAAAAGTAAGAAATAACATTACTACAGAAAAACGAAACTTAAAACAAAGACACTACAGTGATCTTTTTAAAAAATGCGAAAATAACAGTAAAAAAACTTGGAAGTTAATGAATAACATTCTTAAAAATCAGTCTAATACTTCGAATAATTTTTGTACTAAATTAATAATTAATGATGAAATAATCACTAACAATGTAGAGATATGCAACCACTTTAACAATTTCTTTTGCAACATTGGCTTCTCCTTAGCTAATAATATACGTAACAATGTCGTACACAAACCGGCCAATGAAATAACATTAGTATACGATAGTATAGAATCTTTATATCTCCAACCAACAACAGAATTAGAAATAAGCAAAATATTAAAATCATTGAAATCAAATGCGAGTGCCGGTTACGATAAACTCAAATACAAAACAGTGCTAAGTCTCTCAACGGAATTGGTTCCTATATTATTAAAATTGATTAATCAATGTTTTAAAGAGGGAACTTTTCCAGACAGCTGTAAAATTGCCAAGGTGATACCAATTCACAAAGGTGGGTCCAAAACAAATACCTCAAACTACAGGCCCATCTCAATCTTACCAATCTTATCAAAAATTTTTGAACGTGTAATCTACGAAAGATTAAACAATTTCCTATTAAAAAAAATCATTCTTTTATAAAAAACAGTATGGCTTTAGGAAAAAATCTAACACACTTGCGGCAATAAACGACCTAATCAGTAAACTTAGGGGTGGCATTGATGGTGGAAATTATATCTTATCTATACTAGTTGACCTTCAAAAAGCCTTTGATACGGTAAGCCACGATATACTTCTCAAGAAACTCGAGAAACTTGGTGTAGTTGGTCCTGCTCTTAATCTATTCAAATCATATCTTAGCAATAGAAAGCAATTCGTAAGCATTAACAATCAAAATAGTAAGCACCTTCCAATAAACTATGGAGTTCCGCAAGGATCCATACTAGGGCCACTACTGTTCCAAATTTATATCAATGATATTTCGCAATTAGAATTAAACGGTGAAATTTACTTATATGCAGATGATACTGCAATATTCTACTGGGGTAAAGATCTCTAAACATACTACTAGAAAATGCACAAAGTGACCTAGAAAGAATTTGCGGTTGGCTCCAATCAAATATCCTAACAATGAATATAAAGAAAACAGGATACATGATTTTAAGTTCAAACCGTAAAATAATTCCTCCACATGTACCATTAAAAATAACGATTTGCAAATCCTGAAACAGGAAAAATATCTTGGGCTGTGCATCGATAAGCATTTAACTTTTAAACAACACATTCAAAATGTAAAAGATAAAATCACACCCTTAATTAGCGTTTTTAGCCGGTTATCATATCTATTACCAATTAGATTAAAAAAAAGTTTATACTATAGTCTCGTACACTCACACCTAAATTACCTAATTGAAATCTGGGGAAATGCGTATGAAACATACATCAATGAATTACAGGTAATTCAAAACAAGATAATCAAAAAACTATTTCACTATGAATCCAAAACATCCACAAAAAAATTATATTTGAAAACAAAACTGCTAACATTAAGAAAACTATACGAGTACAATATATGTGTCCTTATATACAAAATAAATAATAAACTCATACATACAAACACAGAATTCATTAAAACGTCCCAAGTACACAAACATTTTACACGACAACACGATAACATACGTTTAAACACCATTCATACTAACTACGGTAAGCAATCAATTAGTTACGAGGGGGGCAATTTATATAATTCCCTTCCAGATGATATCAAAAACGAAAAAAGTGTGTGCAAATTCAAAAAAAAATTGTTCATGTTTATTCACAAAAAACAAAGTAGTGATAGTGAATAATATCGTATGGTAATATAATATCATGTAAATGTTAGTATTGCAATCTAATGTATTCTAAGGTTATGAAATGTAAAAACTATGTAATGTAAAAACTGTACATAATTCAATATTCTAGTTAAGTAAGTGAAAATGTTATTTTCTTTTTTACTGGAATAAAAACATAAAAAAAAAAATATATATATTTTAGCCATAAGTTGTTAGAATAGTTTGTCTAATCTGTGGTTAGAAGTAAGATTATGGAAATAATTATAAAATTATATAGCACCGTTAGATGATTTTTCACGAAAACGGCGCTGTACAAATCATCGAAATATTTTTGTTACACGGCCTGAATAACAACAAAATCATTTCAATTTCATTCGTACTTCAAAAGGAACTTACGTTAATTTGAATTTTTTTTTTTACATTAACTCCACACAGGAGGCCTTGAGGAAAATAATTTCCCTCAGGGCCTATGTCATCTGGGATGCTGTGTGGAGGGTCTTTTTGAGGAGAGGAAGGAATGAACATTGGTCTTGAAGAGACCCATGTTGTAGGAAGGAAGAAACACAGAGGCCGGCAAATCATTCCACAGCCGAGCTGTTGAACATAAGAACGAGTCGAAGAAACGACCCGTTCTCATGTGAGAAATGTCAACCGTGTACAAATGTTGGGCACGCGTTTGGCGTGTTTCCCGACTATGCCCCGGTGCTGAAGGGATCAATGATGCTAGTTCCTCGGAGCATCTTCCATTGTAATACCGGTAGAACAAGGATAGCATTCCCACCCGACGCCTGTGCTCTAAAGATTGCAATCCGTCTGTTAAGATGGGAGAATCTATCAAACGGACCGCCCGTTTCTGCACAGACTCGAGGGTATTTTTCAGGTATTCAGACCAGAGGTGGCTGCCAAATTCAATCGTGGGGCGCACTTGCGATTTGTACAGGGCTAGCAGTTGTGCACTATTAAAGTATCTGCGGGCCCTGTACAGTACGCCCAGTGAATATATTATGTACATATTTCAGTTTCCTTTTTAAACTTGCCTTATAACTTATAACAAAGCGACAAGCACAATGTTTACATTTTTTTTGCAATATCGGATAAATATTGGATATTGCAGCAATTATGTTAAACTACAACACTTTTTTAAATAATATGAATATGCTTAAATTTTCAGGCAGAACGATTTTCACCGTCTTGGTATTTTTATATAAAATATTAAATCACGTAGTTCATAGTCCAGAATTGCTTGCATTGATAAGTTTTCAGATTCCACTACGTAATACTGAAGTCGGGATTTATTTCAGTGTAGACATTTCGGGACTAACAATCATATGTATTCCTCTTTGCCCAGAATACTAATGGAGAGTAATAATTATATCAATTCAGTGGACATCTTATCAATAAACAAATACAAAATGTTGTTACTGAAGCAGTTCAGTTGTGTTCAATAAATACTGTATAATTTTGACTATATACATGCAAAAGTCCGGCATGTCCGGCATGCTGGGCATTAATAGCCTCGCCGAAAGAAGGAAAACTGCTTTGCTGACAACAGCATATAAACTTTTAAACGGTAACATCTGTATTCCCGATATATTACAAAAAATTGAGTTTTATGTCCCCGACAACTTCACAAGAGCGCGCAGACACAGAACTTTTGTTGTTCCGAGATGCAGAACTAACTTACCATTAGTAATGCCGCTCGGAAAAATGATTATTTGACTAAATTTCCTGTCCCCTGATATAGATTATTTTAAACTAAATATTCATCAATTCAAAAACGCTAGTAGTATTACTTAATAAAATAAAATGTATGTTTATTATTGGTTATGTATAACTGTAAATGTGCATTTAAAATAAAATAAATAAATAAAAATAAAAAGCTCCTAAAAAGGCATTAATAAATAAATGAATATAATAATTACATTCGTATTTAACGTCACGACTTATACGCGCGCATAAACAGCTGTTTAACTTCGGGCTATATCTCGGAATGGCAGCGCGATCTATGAAATTTCCTCGGAACTATTTAACTGAAAGCTTTCGGTAAGCTTTATGCTTGATTTTACAGTTTTGTGAGAACATTTCTGTTCAAATAAAATTACGAAAGTTCGTTATATTTTATTATGATCGATTATTCGTATTCGGTTAAAATTAATATATAACCGTAGACTGAGAATTTACCATACTATGGAAATAATAATTGTCTCCGGGGAACAAGTATGCATCAGTATCGCCCTGGTGAAAGATCATGATTCAGAACCGATAAAATAGTTTTATTCTTATTTGGTGACAGATCTGAATAGCTAGGTAACCTTTCTCTTCCACATTTCTTTCAACAATCTTACAACAGACAACTTGTAGGGACGCAATAAAAATTTTTTTGTTTTTTTAACTACTATGGAATTCCATTGTTTAATTTATTGTTGTTTAACTTGATAATTTACTTAACCCCTCAGGCTGTTCGGTTTTGTTGACCCTTGTTTGGTTTTCGGAATAACTTATATAAGTCTCGTAGAAATCGTCGTCTCCCTTACTATAATGGTTAGAAATATGATGTGATACAATATTAGAAAGAGAAAATACCACCCTTTATATTAAAATTTCGAAATTAACATGTATATAGTAATTAAAATCTAACAAATCCAACTTTTCCCGCCGCAATTTGAGAATAAAAATGAAACTTTGCGAACTTTTTATTCATTATTTTTAAATTATATAATATAACTTAGCTGATCCGGCGAACTTCGTACCGCCTCAGAATCAAAAACTGTTGTCAACTTATTAGCTGAATTGATCTAAATTGTTTCTCCCTGCGTATCCTTTCCCCTCTCCCTCTCCCTCTCCCTCTCCCTCTCCCTCTCCCTCTCCCTCTCCCTCTCCCTCTCCCTCTCCCTCTCCCTCTCCCTCTCCCTCTCCCTCTCCCTCTCCCTCTCCCTCTCCCTCTCCCTCTCCCTCTCCCTCTCCCTCTCCCTCTCCCTCTCCCTCTCCCTCTCCCTCTCCCTCTCCCTCTCCCTCTCCCTCTCCCTCTCCCTCTCCCTCTCCCTCTCCCTCTCCCTCTCCCTCTCCCTCTCCCTCTCCCTCTCCCTCTCCCTCTCCCTCTCCCTCTCCCTCTCCCTCTCCCTCTCCCTCTCCCTCTCCCTCTCCCTCTCCCTCTCCCTCTCCCTCTCCCTCTCCCCACTCCACTTCTCCCCTTCCCCCGTCCCGCTAACCCCCCTTCCTGAGTTCCTTTCCCCCCTCCCCCCTCCACCCTCACCCCTCACCCCTCCCCCGGTTCACAGTTCAATATTATACCCTGCAGTTATTTCAAAATAGGAGAATTCGTTCCATACAAAATGTATGGGGAAAATAATTTTCTTCAGAGTGGAACACCCTTTACTTTTAGGGGCATGAAAAATAGATGTTGGTCGATTCTCAGACCTACCAGATAAGCACACAAAATTTCATCAAAATTGGTCCAGCCGTTTCGGAGGAGTATGGCAACCAACACCGTGACACGAGAATTTTATATATTAGATATTCATTAAACGATAAAAAAGGAGTTAACGATAACGTTAATAATACATTTTCCTAATAAAATATGTGTTCGTTTTTAAGTTAGTTAACCAAGTTAGAAAAAACATGGGGTATTTTTTTTTTAATTTTGTTTGCATTTAAAATGTTTGTATTTCAAAAATTATATGATTATTTCAAATTAAAAAAAAAATTGAATACGTATTTCTTAATTTTTCTAAAACACTTTTTAGTTTTCACAGAAATATTAAATAATAATAAATTTATTTGGATTTTATTGCTGAAATATTTTGAACTTTCAACAAAATAGGTTCGAGGCTTGAGTGGTTAATACTTTCCTTTCTTACAAAGGAATCCCCCTGTTTTCAGTCAATAATCGTAATAATATAAACATATTCTTGTAAAAAATACTATTTACGGACCGGTTTGATCTAATGTTGACATTATCGTTGTTGTAATTATTACAAAAAAAAATCGTTCCCATTACCATCCAACTGGGAAATGTCAACAACTTGTGGTAAAAGCAGATATCTTTCATGAATCAGAAAAGAAATGCTTGGTATTTGCGGTTCACCTAGCTATCAGTAAGACTGCTTCCTGGCATACAATCAATTAAATCTTAATTATATTATTATAAATATATATACGAAACATAATGCCAATGAAGACTCTAAAAACGATATACAACGCACTAGCCTAATCAATTATCACTCACGGTATTATTGGTTGGGGTGGTGCTGCTAAAGCTAATATGGACCCTCTCGACAAAGCACAAAAAGCCTTTATGAAAGTTATATATTCAAACCTTATATATTCTCGACAATACAGTTATTTAAGGACTTTGCTGTATTGAACATACAACAACTGTGCATCAAAATTGTATTTATACATTACCTACCAAAAGGACAAACTAAACCATCATACTGCACAACACAATTACGACACAAGACACATGACTCCAAAGACAAACAAAATATGGACATAGACATTTCACCGTAATTTGGCTCCAAGATTCTTTAATTTAATTGAAAAAGATATTAAAGATATTCATGTGACAAAAAATGCTAATAAAACACAAAATTCATATGTGGATATTCAACAAAGGCATAGTATACTGCGGGCAGATAACTTATACAATATAACAACATCCTAAACGCCTGTATCTTTCTCTTCTTCTCAAATATTTATTATTATTTCTAAATTTCTTATTATTCTTATATAATTATTTTATATTTCTTATTAATTATATTTCTCATCTCTTTTCTTTTTCTTTCTTTCTATTTATCTTTTCAAATATAAATTAAAAATTATGTCTTATTTTTTTCTTACAAGATTAAGTAATCAAAATAATTCAAATTCAAATTCAATAATACGAAAACGATCATTGAGACTAGTTCATTTAATTTTACTCCGTCACAAAGTTTATTTTAAAGATTAAATCGCAATATTCAGTAAGAAAACAATAGTGCTTCCGGTCTGTGGCATCATAGTCTAACATATTCAAGTAATATCAAGGTGTTATACAGTCGCAATTATTTTAAATAAGCAAAAATACTATATTTCTATAATAACATCGCGTCGGTAGTCGGTAGTCATTATAAATCATTTACAATGCACTGCCGCGTATGTCCTGAAGTTATTCTATCAGACGAGTCGATATTTGTGTGTTCGGTGTGTAAAGGCACCTACCATCTAGCCTGTGGAGGAATAACGGAAAGCACTTTCCGTCGACTCACACAAGAACGCCGTGAACAACAGAAGTGTAAGCAGTGTAAAAGGGACACACGATCGGCCACCGCCAGCGATAACACATCTTTGGAACCGCCCAAAAAAACAACGGCCACTAAGGATCAAGGTACTACATCACCGTCATCGTCCCCCGCTAATCTTGAAGATATTCAGGATTTAGTCATGACCAAAACAAACAACCTGGAAAAAAAACAGAACGACATCATGGACCAAAATAACAAGATACTGGAAAGCATACAATTCATGAACGCACAATATGAAGACTTTATGGCCAGAATCCGTGAAGTCGAGAACCGAAATAATGAGCTTACAGCGAAGAATTCTGCACTGGAAGCTAGAATCGCAGTACTGGAGAATAGTCTTGAATCCCAAGAGCGGGCCTCAAAGTCTTGCAATGTAGAAATAAGAGGCATCCCCGACATCAAGGACGAAACACTAAAAGACGTGGTCTTCAACATCTTCAAAACAACAGGATCTTCCATAGAAACTAAAGACATCGATGCTGTATATCGTCTACAAAAAAAAAATCATAATCAGAAGCAACCCAGGACAATTGTTCTTAAACTAAAATCGAACATGGCTAGAAATCAACTGCTAGCTGATGTGAAATCTTTCAACAAGAACAAACCCAATACCGAAGATAAACTTAACACATTAAATATTGGTCTCGCCGGCCCCCGGTTGCCGATCTATGTATCTGAACAGCTAACATTTCGAGCAAATCAAATTTGGTATAAAACTCGCCAATTCGCAAGACAGAGACATTTTAAATTTGCATGGATTAAACAAGGACGCATCTATCTGCAGAGAGAGACAGGATCAGGCGCAATTCTTATATCCGATGAAAACAAGCTGGCTTCCCTATGAATATCTCAAACACAATATACCTACTGACGACAACGATTATAAGATGAAGGTTCTATTATTATCATTGCCATTATCATATACGGTGATTATTCACATCACTTTATTCACATCATTCAGTCATTCGAACCCAATACACTTACGAGGCTTGCTCTTTTCCACTCTTTACTATATTATTATTATGTTTTATTCTGATATATACTTCATCACTAATACTAAGTGTAAGTTCCTGTGTTCAATTACTTGGGAACATTTCGACTATTATCACACATGTGTATTCATAAATATTATTGTTTTATGTATGTTATACTAATGTACGAAATCAGGTCGTATCTTACTCAGGCAGACCGATGACTCGAATATAATGTTAATTCGCAATGACACATACAAATCGGACGAGTAAAACGCCAAACAATATGGCTAACGACACAAAGTATGCATAACTCTAATGTCCAGCTACTCCATTATAGTATAATGAACATTAAAAATCTCATTACCATATTATCTCATCACCTAGGTACTCTATTTCTTTAATGCACATTATAGTAAAATGGATATAATTTGTACCACTTATAACTCTGCAGGTTTAATTATTATGATGATAATATGTTCCAAGGAGATACCAAATTTTTCCTCTACATATGAGAATCCACACCTAATTAATACGCTTGTATTATGTTTCCCTACTGTACAACCGCACTCACTCCCAAGTACTGATATAATATATCTTATTAACGACCCAAATCATATCTTAATTGATAATATTATTCCTATCTTGCCTATCATAAACTCCATTACAATAATAAGTATGACACGTATTTTTAACCTTTCAAATCCAACGTACCCTGAATTATTATATTATTTTTTTTTTTTATTTCCTAGCTTTGCCAACACTGTAAACCTCTTTAATTATTCCTTCTTCATTATATACAAATTCACAAAAACAGCATATAATAACCACAACACTTAAAAATTTTCAAAATATTTCATAATGATGTTCTACATTACTTGTAAATACACAAGTCAACACACATATTACTATATTTGCAAGGGTGAAGTGTATTTCCAGCCGAGCGTCAACATTATTGTTATATTTATTACTACCTTAAAATGAACGACTTTATAATAAACGCAATCGATAAATCATATAAAATAGACGAAAGAATTTTTGATACGGTAAATAAAACAAACGATTTTATAGATGTAAAACCTACAGCCAGCCTAATAATTATACACATGAACGTGAGAAGTTTGGAAAAAAATTTTGAAGAATTTCTTATAACTATTAGACAATTAAATAGAATAGATTGTATAATATTATCAGAGACGCATTCATCGAGCGAAATTAATTATAATATACCGGGTTACTCGTACTACGCCACAAAATATAAAATTAACAGAAATAGCGGCGTTGCCATATTTGTATCTAATATTTATGCTGTCACAAGTATAAATGAAATAAAGGTGAACAATGTTAATTTATTAAACTTGGAGATAAATTTTATGAATAAATCATTTAATATCATTGCTATTTATCGGACACACTCTTCTGTTCTAACCACATACATAGAAGAATTAAAAAATATATTACAACATCATAAAAACAAAAGAACAATAATCATCGGAGATATTAATCTGAATATTGCTAATGATTACTACTCTAACGATAAAGATAACTATCTAAATATGTTAGCAGAATTAAATTACATTTCATGTATAAATTCATATACCAGAAACATTATTGGACAACGACCATCTTGTATCGATCATATATTTACAAATACCAAAGATATACAAAATATATCATCTGCTGTAATAAAAACAACTGTAACAGATCACTATGCATGTATATTTAAATACGACTACAAACATCAAAACCTCTCATTACCAACCACAACTCCGGTTAATAATACTGATAAATACAAACATAGTATTAATATAAATTCTCTCACCAAAATATTAAGTAACGAAAAAGAATGGCTAGAAATATACAAATGTAACGATGTAGAAGAATGCTGCAAAATATTTGATAAAAAACTGAGTTTACACATAAACGCTTGTAGGAATAATGCATCTCAAAAACCATCCTCAAAATTTAAGCCAATCAAACCATGGATAACCCAAGGATTAATCATATCAATTAGACACAAAGAAACACTCTATAGACAATATACAAAACAACCGGAAAACATAACATTACAAAAACATTTCAAAGCTTATAAAAAAAAACTCACATATCTTATAAAAAACATAAAGGATGACTACTACAAACAAAAACTTGAATTAGCTGAAAATGACAGTAAAAAGACTTGGTCCATCATAAATGAAATTATAGATAAAAAACAATTCAAAAATAAAACAATCAACACAATAAGACACAATGATTCAAAAATTTGCTGTAAAGATAAACCCTTAGAAGCCGCAAATATTTTCAACAACTTTTTTGCTAATGTAGGAAAAAACCTCGCTAGCAAAATCCAACAAGACCTGACCCCAAATGACCCAAACACTACAGTAAATAATGAGTATACCTTTGAACTATTTCAACCAACAACAAAAGAAGAAATCGAACAAATCATTACAAGTATGAAAGGTGGTTCTTCCCCAGGTTTTGATGGGATCACAATACAAACACTGAAATGTATAAAATCACAAGTATCAAAACCATTAACTCATATAATCAATACAAGTTTTCAAACCGGAATATTTCCGTCCATGTACAAACAATCCGTAATCGTACCAATATTTAAAACCGGCAATCCGGAAGAACCAACCAATTACCGTCCTATTTCATTACTATCAAACATTGCAAAAATATTTGAAAAAATTGCCAAAAAAAGAATAACTCATTTCATTAAGATCAATAACATAATTCACAAAAACCAGTTTGGATTCATGGAAAACAAAAGCACAAAAGACGCCATTGCTAAATTATCTAGTACTATACAAGACGCTTTAGACAAATCATTAAAATGTGTTGGTATTTTTGTAGATCTCCAAAAAGCTTTCGACAGTATATCACATGTCAAATTAATACAAAAATTAAAGGTTGTGGGTTTTAATGACAGAGCACTAAATTGGCTAAAAAGTTATCTTCACAAAAGAACACAAATTGTAAAAATTAATCACACACCAAGTCTACCACTCACAAGTGATTTTGGGATACCGCAAGGTACTGTTTTGGGACCACTACTTTTTATCATGTACGTAAATGATATTTTTAAACAAAACCTCAGTGGAACCGTTATATCTTATGCGGACGACACGATTATTATAATTAAGGGTAGTGACTGGAAAATTGTAAACGAAAATGCAAATAATGACATCCATATCCTAAAAAACTGGTTCGACACAAACCTTCTCACAATCAATGCAAAAAAAACAGTTTATATCCCTTTCTCAATAAATAAATCCAAAACTTATCCCAACATTAATATAATTATACACAACACAAAATGTAACAAAGATGTCTGTAATAATTCATGTACCATATTAAACCATGCAACTGAAATAAAGTACCTGGGTGTAATTGTAGACCAACATATGAAATGGAACAGACACATATGTGAACTTGTTAAACGCATTAGGAAATGTATCTATATATTCATTAGATTAAGAAATATTCTCAAATTAAACAACCTAAAAAAAGTCTATTATGCACTAGTCCAATCACTAATTCAGTATGGAATCATTGGATGGGGAGGTGCATATGAAAAAATTATAAGTCCTGTAAAAGTGGTACAAAAACTAATTATTAAAGTAATTTTAAAAAAACCACCAACATTCCCTTCAGCATCATTGTTCAAAATTTTCGAAGTACCAAAAATTGAAGACCTCTATAAAAAAGATTCAATACTACAAATATTCAAAGAAAATGTAACTAAAAAATTTAAACTCAACTCATCATTAAGGCATAAATTTAACTTCCAAATTCCTCTATTTACAACACAACAAATGCACAACAATTATATTTACAAAGGCATAAAATATTTTAATAGTCTTCCCGAAGAAATTAAAAAAATAAAAGATTTCGTAACATTCAAGAAAAAGGTCAAATTAATCTTTAAAAATAATCAACAACCATAACAACACCAATCAAAATGTTATAACTTCAATCCATAGCATATCAAAAATTAACATCACAACATAGTTTATATTTATTGTATACACTAAGTAAAATGTATGTTATAAAAGTGAAAAATAGTAGTTTATATATTATATTTATATATAGTTTATATTTATTGGAAAATGTAAGTAAATTGTATGTTATAAAAATGAACTAGCTGTAAAATAACTCCTACGCCAAGCTCAAGAGCTAGTACTCTTCATTGGCGTAGAATTTCATAATATTATGTATCTCATTCAATAAAAAAAAAAAAAAAAAAAAAAAAAAAAAAAAAAAATTCCTGCCACCTCGGAACAGGCCCAGCCTAGTGAGGTGGTGTATACCAAAAAAATGTGCTTTGTACTTCAAACTGTAAAAAAAATGTATTTTGTTCTTATCTTGGATAATAAATAATTAAAGAAAAAAATATTTAAAATCGATTTACTAGTAAAACTGCAGTCATTATAATATAATTTGCCAAGCAACGGATTGCTTATTTCAAAGGAAGAAGTAAATATTGATCTTTTTTATTACTGTACGACAGATTAATCACTAATTTGCGGTAAAAGATTCCTTCTTTTAACACTCTTACAATTTTGGAAGCTGATGATTGGCAGGAGAGACCTTTTGACCCCAGCAGCAGGACTCTCTCGGAACATCGCCTTGCACCACGGTTGGAGGGATGGATTCATACGTCTGTCACTCCTGGACACACAGAACCCCGGATTCCTATCCACCCCCATACATCTTTTCCTTTCCAGAACTTGCTCTCCTTCCTTTCCTAAAAAGACTGTCCACACACTACGGGAATTTCTCCAACATCCCCAAAGGCCGCGGACCACTATTGGTCCGCAAGAGGCTAGAAGATGGTCCGCGATGGTCCGCCGGTCAATAAGCGAGCAAGCGCGCGTGCGGTCCCTGGTCGAGAAGTCTGAATAAAAAAAATCGGGACAATATTCTGTTTATCATTATTGTACCTTGTGGTCAGTGACCATTATGGTATTCCATTTCGCCACATCCCGTCCTACCCCGTTCTACCCCCTCCGTTTTGGTAAATATTCTGCTAGAACCCGTCCCACCCTATCCCATTCCGCCCCCTCCGTTGTGGTAAATATTCTGCTAGAACCCGTCCTACCCTATCCTCTATCGACAACGTGGTGTCACCCCCCCCCCCCCCATTAAAGTTGACAAACACAAATTGCGTAAAAAATAAGCCAAATTTCAGTAAACATAGATTTTTAACATGTCTACAAAAGTTCCGGTTTCGGCCGAAACTAAGACAGATACCGAAGATTCGGTTTCGGTCGGACACTACTTCCTTTAGTGTTCAGATGTTTACTTCGTGCAGTTAGAATCATTGGTTAGAATATCTAGTAGAGACATATTTATATTTAATTTATTCACCATTAGAATCGCTAGTAGTCAATAAAATGTTCGAAGAAGTAATTATCATTAGATATTTATTTTTATTTGCAAGGTTGCTTAAATTCTTGGGAATTTTGATATCGGAAAAAAGAAAAAAATTTAGGACCAACAAATTTTATTTCCTGTTTTTATGGAAAATTTTCATCGTTCATAAAAAAATAGAAGGGGGTCCTTTATAAAAAAATCCCTTCGTGGTGCTATAGAGGCTGGATTTTCGAACAGTTTAAGACTTGGTGCATTCAAATCGGATGTATAGTTTTTTTTTTAATATGTTGTCAACCAGGTTGAAAACATATTAAAAAAAACTATACATCCGATTTGCATGCACCAGGTTGAAAAACATAGTTTCGAGAAAAACGCGTTCAGTGTTTTGCTGAAGGATAATCCAACATACAAACTGTTTCAAACAGTTTCATATAAAATGCTCCGTGAAATTTACGAATTTCTTTGGTGACGGCATTCTTAACAAATGCATCTTTCAGAAAATGAAATTTTAAAAAAATTACATATTTTTTTTAACAGAGGTCTGGTGCCTTAATAATGTTAAATAATCACGAATACTACTTTAAAAGCATTGGCGTGCGTTACCGACGATACCCTATTATCAAACAAATTTGCCACTGCACTCCACTGATTCGGTAATTTTTTTTCACTTCCACCATAAATAATGCCATGTTAAAATAGCCACGAAGTCACCAGACAAATAATAATAATTTTAATATTGCTGTCTGGAATGCCAGTCTAGACTAGAATCCCAATTCTACACTTGATCGCTCCCGCCCCCACTTGTGAACCGTTGATGGTGCCTGCTCAGTGATTAGGTACCTACTCGAGTGCATGACTGTGGATACAACCATTTTACTAGGGTCCCATGTGGTAATGTTGTTTAGTTAGTTATGTAACGATTATGGTTCCGATGCATCGTAACCTCTGGTCGTGAGAATCTTCCAAGGTTAGCGTAATCGCAGAATTTAGCTTTTTGATTATGAACTACTCATAAGAAAATTGTCTCTGATTTTGATTTCATTAAAGTTTTGGAAATTCATTGAAGAAGAAAATAACACTAATAATCTAAACGAAAATATGAAAGAGAACAAGGCACAGAAAAATAAAAAGATAACGGTCGCAACTGGGACTCGAACCCAGAACCTCTCGTCTTACCGGGACTTCATCCAATTAGGCTACTGCCTCTTATCAAACCGTCATATTTGTCAATCTCATAATTCAAATTTCAGAATTAACAATATTATCTTCCACAATTTTTTTTCAATATTATTGTCAACTACCTTTTTCATTGGAAAAATCGTTCTAAAAATTGGTTTGTAGCCTAGATAGTGTCTCGAATAAATATATCTGATTTTATTTATATGGAACATCTTCTATTGACCTTTTTTAAAAGTCTAAATAAATATTCAATTATTATTAGAACAACTCTCTTTTTATAACTTTTGAAGGTTATTCCCATGAATGTAATAAATCAATGAAGAAGAAGATAACACTAATAATAATCTAAACGAAAATATGAAACAGAACATGACACAGAAAAATAAAAAAGATAACGGTCGCAACTGGGACTCGAACTCAGAACCTCTCGTCTTACTGGGACGAACAATTAACCAATTTAGCTTTTAGAAAACTGTTAACAGTGGGTATCTACCTTCTATCTGTTTTCTTATAATATTTCATTGTTAGGATCAGTATTATCTGTTTCACATCCTTGAAACTTTTCCATCGTAAAATTAGATATATGTATAATAATTTGATTAACGCAAATCACAAGCATCTGCTGTGCAGCTCGCACTTTACTTCATATCTATTCATCTTCTCAAACACTTCGGTCTTATTTGCCAGCGTATCAGCAACTCCTGAATTGGACGCATTTGATCCAATACTAGTATACTAGCTATCAGTGGTGTGCCGTCTAAAATACGAGGCTGTATCTAAGTACTCTAATGCTGTGTATAAGAAGGTGGGTACTACCGCGACCGAGCCACGAATTATGTGAAGAGAACGAAACAATCGCAAGCGGCGTTTCGCTTCGTTGTATTTTTCCCCACCCCCTAGACTCTAGGGGACCTGGAGGGTTTTTTCACTTTTTCAGAAATTCATTTACTCGTTCACTATCAAAAGTTTCGATAGTGCACGATTTTTGTCAATTATATTGTCCAAAGATTTTTTGTTATTTATATCGTCCAAATAAGCGAAGCTAGCCGACCATAATGGAGTGCTGGTACCTACCCTGATATATGTAGTGAGGCATAGAACTGGCAAAGGAAGGATGTAAGTAGACTGGCTGTTGAAGAAATGTAGACTGCTGTAGAAATGAGATCCCTGGGGCGTATGTGTGATAAACCATGTACGATCGTGTGAGAAACGTGGAGATCCGCAAAGATGCAAGGCTAATGTTAGCGTAATGAGTAAGATAAAGAAAGGGACCCTCCGACGGTTCATATATGCAAATGTGAATGGTTAAAGAAGTCGGGGACGCCCGAGAAAGACATCGCACGACCAAGTGAATCAGATACTTGAGTCGAGCTATGTCAAGAGTCAGAATAATAGAAGAGCAAGAAATGATGTATGAATGTGAGCGAGGCGAGGAGTGTGGGCCAAGACCGAGTTGTTTGGCAGTCCGTCCTCTCTGCCTACCCTTGCGGGGAAACGGCGTGATGGTTAGTTAGTTAGTTGTATTGTCCATTTTAACATTATTTTTCCTGTACTAAGCGTTCAGCAGATGATGGAAGAAAGAGGTGTCACAAGTCACAAGAAGATAGGATGAGGTTTTAAATGATTGAACAAACAGCAGACATCTCAGGAATAGAATGCACAATCACACAGTCCTCAGGTGTGCTTTTCAAATTACTTCCTTCTTTCATTATTTGTTTACTCTTTTCATTAGCGCCAACATCCTCCATTCTCGCGGTATTCTAAGGCCCATTTGTCTCGCAGAAATTCAAATGTAACATTATAATCAAATTTTCCATTCAGCGTCATTTTTTTGGGAGGTCCCTTTTAAACGCCGATTCTAGTTGCCTTTCAGATTTCTATTCTAATAAGCTTAATAACACGATAGTTGTTCTCTTCTGCTGGTCACAATTTATTCAAAATCTAAAACGGCATTTAAGGGTGTTTAACCAGCCAGCGGCCGAAAATCCACATTTCGTCGAAAGATGTTCTTACGATCGTACAGGGCGGTTCCAATAAGAAAGATGAATTATTCTCCGTACCAGCTTTTTTAAATTATAACTCCATATCGATTTTATTTCATTCCAAATTTGCTTTCATTTACACCTACATCCAAAAATGCTGAAAGGCGTGATAATAAAACTATTAAAATTATGTACGTTTTGTTATTATTTTTTAATCATAAGTATTTATCATTTTTCAATAATGTCTAAGCATAATAATAATGTAAAAAAAAAGAAATATATTAGTTTGTAAGAGAGCAAATAAATACACAAACGAACCAATTTTCGTCAAGAAACACATGTACGGATATATTTTTTAATGACTTTATTTAAACTAAAATTAAAATTCTGAAACATACGTTTACCAGATAATGTATTGATTTATTTTACTGCACGATTATATGATTTGAAATGGGTGTTGTATAATACAAAATCTTTTTTGAAAATTTAACAAATCTGCCAACGACTTATGGTGTAACCTTATTATACTAAAAATAAACTTTTTTTTCAAAATTTAAAACATACTTTTACCAGATAAAAGAACAATCTTTCGAAATCAATTTATATTTTTATTGCGGAAAAGAGTCAATAGTCTAAAATCTGTTTTAAAAGACATATTTTTGGTTTTCTCTGGTTATATATAACCTCTTAATGGAATCCTTTCAAGTGTCAAAAACATAAAATGGTGCTAAATGGCCTTTTTTATGTGCATTAGATACAGGCAAAGATATTCAAATACAGAAGAGATATGCTACGGTGTCCGCGCAACTGTCGCCGGACTACGCGCTAATTAGCGTAGTTTTCATACAAAAAGAATTTGTTCATTTTGTTCATTTTTTGAAAATGTGCATTAATATTGGTTAACAATATATTTTGAATAAGGAAAGAATTCGTTCATTTAGTTTAACGTTCGTTTGGTTTATTCGTTAATTATTTGTTCTTTTAGTTTATTTGTTAATTGGTAAACAATATCGGCGACACCCGGAAGCGCAGACCCACATAGTAAAAACAGCAGATAGCACATCTACTTATATTCCAATATCTTTGGATACAGGAGACCCTGAGGAAAATAATTTCTCTCGGGGACTATGTCATCTTTGGGGATGCTGTGTGGAGGGTCTTTTTAAGGAAAGGAGGATAGAAAGGTGTAGAAAGGAAA
The DNA here is from genome assembly GCA_917880885.1 of Limnephilus marmoratus. Lineage (NCBI taxonomy): Eukaryota > Metazoa > Arthropoda > Insecta > Trichoptera > Limnephilidae > Limnephilus > Limnephilus marmoratus. The sequence goes on along the minus strand of OU862917.1, from coordinate 52,744,748 downwards.
AAAAGGTAAAAGGGGTGGGTAAGAATCCGGGGTTCTTCAGTGTGTCCAAGCCATCCGCCGGCAATACCTAGACATACCTCACCCCATGAACCCGGGCACCCTTGTAAATCACCAAACGTAGCACACCACTTGGGTTGACCTACGGCATAGGGTGTTGCTTATCCAATAATTGTTTACCCATAATGGCGGTACGCACACCCGCCTCCCAATATAATGATGAATTTGTCAAACGTGAATTTCTACGAAACAACTTGGCCTAAGAATACTACGGCTTGTGAACCCCTGCAACAAAATATTAGGCGCTAACCAACTTAGAATCTGATTGGCCATAAAAGTTGACCTCGCAAGGTCGGCGACCAGGCAACCACACCAACATCACTAACACCAGGCTACACCAGGTAACATCAGGTAACACCGGGCAGGTGCATCCTCTGATAGCGTCCTCCTCGCGGAATGCCATTATATCTTACCATTAGGTCTGCCCGGTTTCAAAATTGATCGCCAATATTCCTGTTTTTATTTTTCTTTTCGATTATTAGCATATTTTTATGTTCGATTCGTGGGGGTATTTTTGGCTTCCACCTGTCGATTTTATCGATAGTAATTATTGGGACATCGAAATTATTAAACGATTCAATAATTTTATTTTGATTTTTTGATTTCCTAAATTGCTTAGTTTGTTAAAAACAGAATGCGATGCGAGGCTTGTATGTTTTTTTTACTGTCACCTTTGGGGATGCTATGTGGAGAGTATTTTAAAGAAAAGGAAGGGGAGGACGTTCTGGAAGGGCACGGTATGAAGGGTGGGTAGGAATCTGGAGGTCAGTGGGTCTAGGAGTGACGGACGTATGAATCCATCCCATTGCGGTGCAAGGCGATGTTCCAAAAGAGTTCTACTTGAGAGTCACAACGTCTCCCTCAATCAGGCTCTCCCGTGGGTGGACAAACCTCAGCCCATGAACCCGGGCACCTCTGCTAAGTCATCAAACGTAGCGAACCACTTGGGGTGACCTATGGCAGAGGTGTTGGTTATCCAATTCATGATACCCGGTGCGGCGCGGCGGTACAAATGCATGCCTCCCAAATGTGTTACATTCTGAACGGCGAAAATTCACAATTTCTGGACATGATTAATACGCACATATTATTAAAAAAAACACTTTATCATTTAAATGACAATAAGAAAACAATAAGAAACATTAAGAGACAATACAAACAATAATTCAGTCACCGGAAATGGAAAATAAGGCATTTTAATAGCCATTTCGTTCAAAATACTGATAATTTGACGTTTTTTGTTCGCTCCATGTTTTGACATGATAATATAAAATGAAATTTGGGTTTTTAGGTTTCACTAAGAACCTAAGAACTAATTTTCGCTTGTTAGGTTACGTTGGGGACCCAGAAACCATTTGTTGGATAACCAACATCCCTGCAATAGCTCACCCCAGGTGTTCGCTACGTGTAGTGCCCGGGCAAGGGTGACCGGGTTCATGATATGAGATTTGTCTGTGTCTCGGGGGGCCAATGCGTTTGCCCAGCTATTGCGTGGCGGGCCGGATCGGGAGGGATTAGTTGAGGGAGAACTGATTTAGACCTCTCCAGCTGATCTCTCTAGACCCATCGTCCTACTCCTAGACACATTAACCATACTCCTAAACACATTAACCCCCAGATTCCTCCCCACCCTCATACCTTTTTCCTTCCCAGAATTTCCTCTTCTTCCTATCCTCACGGCATTCCTAAAGATGACATAGGCTCTGAGGGATTTTTTTCCTCAGGGCCTCCTTTGTGAAGTAAATGTAAAAAAATGAACGTGCTCTATACTTCGACCAACAATGGCTCTATACGATTACTTAGTTATTTTTTAAATTTATCTAATATCTAACTCTTAATACTTAATCTCTAATCCACTTGAATACCAAAATGATACATTATTGAACTGTGCATGATTGGGTTCTATGACAACTCAATAAGGTTGCATTTCAACACCCCTTTGAAAAGTCATTAAAAGTGTTTTTTTTAAATAGCCCATTATCTAACTTAACGTTGCCTATTTCCAAAAAAAAAATCATCACTTTTCAAAGGAGTGATGAAGTTGCACATTGTTGAGGTGCCCGGTCACCGTATTTAATTAATTTGTTATTTTTAATATTAATTTTTATTTTATGCTTGAGCGGTATTATTACTCACTAAATACAGATTTTGTTTAGCACCTGAAGTGAAGCTAGGTATATATTTTTCGAGTATTTTGTGTCATACAGTGCGGTAATAATTACGTTTTTATCTCAACATTGTCAAGCGTCACAAGAGAGCTTTTTTCTACAGCGCGAGATAAACACAAGAATAATAATATATAAGCTTCGGGCTTCGGATGCTGTGAACTTATTCAAGGAAAACTCTAAAAACACCTGGTGCGGTCTCACCCTCACAAAAAGCATTTAAATTGAACACCCCTCACAAAAAGGGACACGTACAAAACTCGGCTTTTAAAATGTTCTACACAATGATCTCTACATTTTTACTTTGTGTAATGAATTTATTGTAGGTTGTGCTCACGCAGTGGAGATGGATTGTGTAGAAAATAAATAGAAAAATCACATATTTTTCGTCTCTATCAATGACCCGAACTTGCTCGCGTGAAAGAGATCGAAGTATGGTTTGTATAGCGCTGTTTTTGTCTAATATCCGAGCGCGTTCGAGCGGAACGGTAGGTGGCGTTAGCTTTCAAGCTCCAGCGGGCATGCGCAGTCGAGTACAGATGTTTCGCCGAGAAGTTTGTTTTCGTTTTCAAATCTGATATCTACAGCATGTGCGTCGCCGGTAAATAAACACGGACCTCCGAAAATACTGACATCAGTGTATACCTCCATGAAAAAACTAAGTTAAACTAAATAAATAAAAGTAACAACAATGTGTTTCTAAATACATTAAAGAAGAACTTTCAAGTTTTTAGTGAAAATCTGTGTAGATCGTAAAAAGCTGTGAAGATTTTAGTTGATATTAGCACTCCTGAGGTGATATTTCATAGAAATGGCGCTATAAAATTTAGTGTCATTTTTTTGTCGTAGAGATCGAAATGATCAATTAAAAACAGAGTTAATAATATATATTTATATTCACAACTTCGTTGAATTTCCTTCATTGGAAAATAGTGAGAGACAATATTTTTCAGTAAAGATAATTCAAAATCAGTTTCAGTTGTAAATTAAATCTATTAGTAGGTATATATTTTTAACTCGTTTTTGTCAATTCAATCAATTCTACAGACGCCCGATGATTTTTCATCTCATTGGTGTTTAAATTTGGCATTTTTGTAGAAAATCAACCGGAAGTGGAAATAGGGAGGTTTTCCTCTCGCCTCACTGCGCATGCCCCGGGATGCTGCATCCTCTCCCCACTCCTCCCGTCAATCTCTCTCCTCCCCCTCCACCCTCAGATCAGTTCTCTCGAGTCGCCATTGGCAACGGATGTCTGTGACGCGTCACCGCCCGCGAAATCTCAACCAGAACTACTGTAAAACCGCCTGTCAAATATTATTTTATCTCAGATTCAAATTCGTTTGGCATTTTTGTTTGTTTGATTGTCCTTGTTACTTTGTTTTGTTTGGGTTTTGGTTCCGTGCCGTTGTTGTCCAGGATCACAATAAGGGTTTCTATTTGACAGGGGTAGTCTGCCACCATTTGGGCCCTATTGTATGTCAAACAGAAACAATGGTCTTTGTAATGTGTCTGCCCCAACATCAGTCCCCGATCTTTATTTATTATTTATCTCAGTGGGGATTTCGAACCAAAGGTTAATATTGTTAATAATACGACGCGTCACGACTGCTATATAAAATTTCAATCTTTTCATATTATGTTTTATTGTTCATTTTGTATATGAGATTCTGTCTCGTCAATGTAGATTAGTTTACGTCTAGCTTTTTTGGCAACCGCACATTTGTTCTAAAATGCCGATTTAAAACCAACAATCTATTACAATACACATAAAATACAAAACATTTTACTTACTTTCATTTACTGGTCAATAATTATTGCGCGAGCTGTAATTTAATTCAAGCTAATAACCGAGTCAAATATTTGTCTGGATGAAATTCTAGTTGATTCACGATGTTCAGTTTTCATCGTTTTCTTTCTTGTTTCATGTAGCTGATGTAGCTATGTTTTTCTTTGCAATTTCATCACATTAATTCTTAAGATAACTATTATTTGCTTTGTGTGATAAATCTCACTGTATACAAAACAGACCAGTTATAATCTAACCAAGTAATGTTTTTATGCTGTTATTTCAACAAAGACAATCACGTTTACAAAATCCATTCAATGCCGATCGTTGAACTATATTTTTTACGCTGACACGGACTTAGTACTGGCAAATTGAACTGTATAAAAAATCTATAAATAATTCCGGCTTACCACTCGTAATAGATTTCCTGTTTTTCATATAAATTGCTTTTATAAACTCGTATACATTTAGTTTGATGAATGGTTCGTGGTACACACGAACACGCATAACCAACACCCCAGGGGCGACCCTTAACGATAACACTGTGGCAATTCAAGAATCAATCCTTATCATTTTTTTAGATTTCTGACAGATTTATTAGTCTCGCGATTGCGTGTGAGTGAAAAAAGTATTGAATAAAGCTTTGAGAAAGTTCCCTTAAAACATAAACTGGTAAGGTGGAAATCTCTTTGTTTAGTGAAAGATTGAGACTCCAAGGAGAAAGTTGACTTTTAGTCGAGTGTTTTTAACATTTTGTGATGGTGTGATGAGTCAGTAGATCCTCGCCATGTTCCAGTGCATCATCCAGCCTCGTAATGGCTGGATCCATTCACCCAGTCCAGACATGAAAGACGTCTTTCCAGGTAATGCAACAATGAAATAATTATTACCGAATTGATCCTCATATCTGCCCCGCGAGTTGAACAGGACCTCATTGTATCCATTACCGACATTACAATAATGGTTCTCAGATCTTCCGAGAATATGGTTATCCAATTTATTTCGCCTGTCAAGGTGATTTGATCAGATATATTTTTGTTTGTCTGAAGCAGGAAAAACTCAGCGGTGAGCATTGTGTTTAGATCTGTTCTTTTAATTACTAAAAATGTTCCTTAATGTATAGACTAAGAACGATTAAACCAGTTTGTTTTTCTCGGCAATAAATCTCAAACGGTTTGTGATCTGGGGATCCGTGAAATTTGCACAGCTTATTCTATCAAAAAACTCTACTGTCGGTATTTTGAGATTATACGATGTTTTTTGTTTACGAAAAGGGCATAAAGCTACCAACGTATAAATAACACAACAATATATGCTCTTCAACCTTTGTTCCAACAAAGTTCAGATTAGATTATTTTATTTAAAAAATCATTTTATTCCCCTTCTTTGTTCCGATAAACTTTGTTATTTACATACACGTATTGTACATTTCCATTATTTTCGAAGAATATGTGTATTGTTATTTGTTTGTTGAAATCAATGAATAATTCCGAATGGAGGGACCAAAGGAGCCGAAATCAAAGGGTCGTTATTGCTAGTCGTGATTTAAATAAAAGGGTGGTATTTGAAGTTATATGTCTGGGTGGAAAGGGTTACCAATTCACCGTCTACCTTTCCTCAATGTTACATTGATTTATGTTAATAAAACCTTCACAGTTTAATGCCCTCTAAATAAATTGATGTAGATTTTAAGGTCTTTGTAATATGTTCGTGGGTTCCTCCTCAACGCTTGATATATATGTCAGTAATTTATGGATCAATATAACTTTCTGCTTATCGATTTATTGGCTCGTTACCTTATTACATTTATTACCTGTCGAATCTGAGGAAGACATGACACGATCAAGTGAATCGGGTAATTGAGTCATGTCATGTTAAGAGTGGATATGGGTACCATTGGTGTAGTTAGTTGTCCTGCGTGAAATCTGGTTCAATGAACTCATATTTGATTTGAATTTAAGGGCCATTTAAAAAAAAATTAGAACTCTTTGTGTGACGAATTAATTCATATAATATTTTATTTATTAATTGTTTTGTGCAGCGTTGTCAAGACGTTGACATATCTATCTTGGAGCTTCAAAACTGGAGAGAGCTGGCTCAAAACCGAGATGAGTGGAGGAAGACTCTTGAGGAGGCCAAGACCCACCAGGGGTTGTAGAGCCAATAGTGATGATGATGAATTGTTTTGTCATTAATTGATTAATTTAAATTAAATTTAATGGTATTACTATTAAGTTCTGAAGTATTTTATTGTTTGTTATTGTGACAGCTATTTCGACTTACAAGGCCATTTTCAAGCTGTCTGAAAATGGCCTTGTAAGCCGAAATATCTGTCACAATAACAAAAAAAAAACCAAAATACTTGCAGAACTTAATAATAATAGCACTTTATTATTTGCACAATTGGAACTGATTTGTCAAGGATCAAAATTCGGACTACAGCGTGATTTTTCAGGGGTCTGCGCTAGTAATAATAATAATTGGATAATTTATGTTGGGCCGTTTTTTTTTGCGAAGGAGGCGCTGCACAAATATGACTTCCTAGGCTGTGTGTAATTATGTATTTACAAAAAATTTCCTTAAAAAGCTTAAAAATTACTTAGGTTTGAATACGACATTATCAACAATTATTTACATTTTTTACACATTTTGTTACTTACAATATCGCGGTCTGTGAAAAGTTTCTGACTTTTTGTTTAGCTCGACGCGTTTGCGCACTAGTGCATGAAATAATTAACATTTTCTTATTGTGTGTGAATATAACAAAGAATATTCAACATGAGAGTTGTGTGGTTGTTTATCCTCTCTGCGTGAGTTAGGTCTTGACGGAGTTCTGATACCAATTCTGATATATGGCAATAAGGCATTGGATTCACAAAAGAAAGAGGAAAGATGAACGTTAATTGAATGCAGTACCTAGACGTAAGATTCCTGAGTTGTATGTGTGGTAAAGTCTTATAGATAAGACCGCATTAGAAATAGGGAAGATCTGAAAAGAATGTCAAAAATCGATGTAAGCATAATGAACAATATCATTTGGACTCGTGTGCCCGTCGTGTGAATGGAAGAAAAAGTCGGGAACGCCCCTTGAAGTCGTAGCACGATCGAGCGAATCAAATAGTCGAGAGTCTGTGTAACAGAAAACAGAAGACTCTGAAGTGACGTTGTATTAAGGAGCAAGGAAGGTTCCCATCTTCCACCAGATCTATAATATCCCCAATTTGGGGAATGCTGTGAAGCTCTAGGTTCTAGGTCCTTGGAAGACGGGAATAGAATATGAATATTAGGAAGCCTCTGGCTATGTAAAATCTGTGGATATCTACCACTATGATGTGTACCGGTTAGTTTGTTTTATGTCTCGATGAAAGGCGCATCGAGAATGTCGACTTGCGGTTGGCTCAGTGAACCTACCATTGACCTGCCGCTTGCCTTATTTGGCCGAGCTATTCCATAAGCAGGCGGAACGGACAGCCATCACATTTTTATGGCCATGTCTGTGCCTGTAATTGGTGGTCTTATGGCGTGTTTTGATTCGGCGCGTCTAGGTACACTCCAACGTTTCTTCCGCATTGCTCCGCCCGCTCTTTGGCGTTCTGACCCAGGCCAAAACCTGCCTAGCGCCTGTCTGCTGTACACCGGGGTGAGTTAAACGGCCGTACTGATTCTGACGAGATAATGTTGTTTCGTGTACAAATGCTAACTGTGATTGGACCTTCTAAACGGGGCTTGCTGCAATCAGGCTATCATGCGTACAAATGGTTATCTGCCGCGGGTCATTCCGTATTATTTATCTCTCCGCATTCACCGGAAGCAGGTACAAGCGACATGCATAATTCAGCAGTCCTTGAATTCTCGTCCTGTCAAAACACAACATGTCCTGTTTTGTATTTTTGATTCATTCACTCGGCCAAATCACTTGTCTCACGTGTTATTTGATTATTTTTTCAAGGACATGTTACATTATTCGCATTTGCGCTTGACCGAGTGCTAGCGAGTGTTTTGCTTATATGGTCCTGCTCTCTAGTAACCTCACTATCTTTTCACACGAATGTTACGTTTATGAGAAAGAGTGATAGGTTGTAACTGAGCTATCAGCTAGCATTGCACAAAATAAAAAACACAAAACATACGACGAAAGTCTGTTTCGTGGTCCAATCTGGGAGATTCCCTATTAAATTTCAAATACGAAATTTGCGTTTGGATCAAATGTAATGGCGATATCGAGGCAGTGTACGAGAGCGCATGCTAAATGGGCTACGAACCAAAATGTACTAAATTAGAGGTGACGGTTTCCAGTCAAATACGCATGGAAGATATATTTCTAGTATGTTCAGTGTAGCGCAGGTCACGCTTCGTTGCCGATTTCCATTATCGCTTTTGCAAATCGTTATGGAATCTGAAATTACATCCGCTGAGAGCCCAGTTTGACGAGAGTTGTTGTACACGTGCAAAATTAATCATATCTATTTCTATAGAAACCAGAAATCCCTCGGAATTTCTTACTATCGTTATGTTTGTAGAGGTATCTTTACAGCTTACTTTTTATTTGTATTTCGGTGAGATTACCATCACATTAAATTTCATGTGGCTGGTTTTCTGTGCCCGATAGATTTGCCTCATTAAACTCAAATTCCCCAGGTTTGAGTTTGAGGCGTACATTGATTGAATCGTGCTATTTTTTAATAATAATTTATGGCTTCAAGTCTTTTGACTGAATATTTTTTTATAGCTATCATAACTTGCGTTCGATTGATTCTAACTCGGACGGAGATAATTTCACACTCTATGTTTTTTTATGGTTGTCAAAACTGTATTCGGAAAAGGTTTTTGTGGTCATTCAGCATTTACAATGGAGTACCGTTTCGTAAAATGGAAGCTTGTTTTATTCTGTAGCATTTTCAATTAAATTCTATTTCTCTATCTTTGTAACTGTAGAATAAGAAAAACTTTACAATGGATCGAATAATATCAATATAAGATGTCTTCACTTGAGTCAACTTGGTTACCATTTTACCGACTTCATCTCATTCGGAAACGAACTATCTATGGCTTAGAACAGATGTGTAGGCTACAAATTCGTGGGTTGTTTAAAAAATCGTCAATTATCGAAAACGTTCACCTTTATGTTCCCGATGTTTATCTTCGTAATCAAAATCATTAAATTATTTTAATTTCAGCCCTGCAGAACTTACTTGCCAGTTGCCAGTGGTCGTACAGGTGGGGAGAGCAATCCTGTTATTAAATCGAATCTCTTCGGATATCAATATAATTATCACGTGTGAGGTGACATTTCAACAACCAGTTCTGCCTACTGCTAAAAATTACAAATTAATGTTTTTTTTTAATATTAATTGTAAACGTGTATTCCACTCAATTCTACTGTCTTCTCTTATAGATCATACGAATATTCTTTGATTTATCCATAAAATCTAATAGTAACTGCAAAGTTAAGTTGTCATGTTTAGCCGTAATTAAACGTCTCCTTATACCCTAAGAAACAACATAATTAATTGAATTTTATCATTTGCTTGGAATCATTCGCGATCCGGCTCGAAGGACCAAATTACTGCGAGTTTTTAGTCTAATCGGCTTCTTTCCCTGCAGGTCAAACAACATAATTAATTAAGTCCTTTAATTTGCTTGATCATTCGGGATCCGGTTGAACAGACCAAATAACTGAGTTTCTTTAGATTAATCTTGCATCCAGTGCATCCCTGATTGTCCATCAATCAGCCAAGTGACAATGGGATGTATTAGGCAGTCCACGCCGCTGACGGTCGTGGCGGAAGGACTGAGCTCTGGCGGAATGGGCACTTCCGGCCGTATCGCCGATGGGGAATAATAACACTAATAACCCACCACTTCACCAATACCGATACAGCCAGGCAACCAGCTTGCTTCCAACGCCGAGTCATCGTCCCCCCAAGGATAGCCGATATCCTTCTCTGGACACTTGGCATAGCTCCGTTGACCCCTCTCCATCTTTCTCATAAACGACGCTTGTTACAGAATGAGTGGTTGCAATGGAGCCTTCTAGCGGCAGGATTCTACTACCACTGTGAGTTTAATGATTGAACCTTTCTAGTTTTGTAAAAATGTGGAACATAAAGAGAGGTTGCACCGCAGCAGAATTACTTTTTTTACATTAGCTCCTCACAGATGGCCCTGTGGAAAACAAATTCCCTCGGAGCCTATGTCATCTTTGGAAATGCTATATGGAGGGTATTTTTAGGGAGAGATAGTCCTGAAAAGGAAAAGGGTATGAGGGGTGGGTAGGAATCTGGGGGTCAAATCCTTCCCTTCCACTGCGGTGCAAGGCGACGGGTTGAGATAGTCCGGCTGAAGAGGTCAAAAGGTCTCCCTCGTGGGTGGGTGGGAATACGCCGCCAAAACCTAGACACTCAATGACCAAGCACTCTGCTAAGCCACCAAACGTAGCGAATCGCTTCGGGTGACCTGCAGCAGGGACGTTGGTTATCAAATAAATGGTTCCCGGGCGGTGGTACCCATATCTACGCACCCAAATTTAATATACCCGAGCCATTTCTTACCTAATTTCGCCTCACATTCCCCAAATCGGCGATGCCTAGTTTTGCAGAATTCAGTTTGGACTCATGGGCCCTACGAGTCTGCTTGCGCCCTCTGTCCTTTTTTCAATTAATCTGACTTACCCAGCAAATTTTTACACTTAAGAAAAGTTTACTTAGAACCATTTTCTCTATTTCCCAATGGACCCAAACATTCGTTCGGGAAACAATTTTAAAATACGGTTTGGTCATGACAATGTGAACAAACGTAAATCTGCTGTAGGATTCTAATAAATTGTACCCGCACGAATGCCACTAAACCGTTTCTTCCTTTGCCTATCAACCGCACCATGTCTGCTGTGACACGTGATAATAGTCAAACGATAATAAATTCATCTCACATTTCCTGTTTTTAATTCAATGCGTCTAATCTCCACGTTTCCTCCTTGCCTCTTGTGACTTGAGACAATCTTTCCTGATAAAATCCAGTTTAATTCAACGTTAGTCCACAGGGCTTCTTCTATCATGAATATTTAATTTATGACCCAACATTTTAAGATTTTAAATGCACACATTAAATGCACCTATTATTTTATTTGATGTAGTAATTTAAAAATTGTAACACTCTTAGGCAAGATACTATCTATGATTATCATTTCTCTGAGATCTTTAATGCAACCTGCTCTTTTAGGCTGCCTTTACACACGTAAGTTATTTTCCGAAACCAAATTACCAATGTAAATGACAATAAAAGTCACTTACCGTAATTTATAGCAAGTTACAGAAGTTGTTCTTACGTAAGTTTTTTGACGAGTCTAATCGCGTCTGCGCGAACTTCCAGCCTTCTCACAGCTTATCAAATCAGTTCGATAAGTTGAGATGCTTACGGTAAGAATTAGTACCAAAATGCGCCGATGCGAGATTTCAAAAATTAAAAGACCGTTGATTTCGTAGGATTTTTTTCCTATAAAAATATTATTTTTATTATTTTAACTAAAATCTGATTAGCTTTAGGGATAATCTACTTCCTAATCCCGAAAACAATATGAAAATAACACTAGATATAACTCAAATTAGCACTTTCCACGAAAATGATTGTAAACGGAAATAAAGTTATCTGTTAATTTTTCAGGCGGAAAAAAGCTTTCTGAAAAATAGCATCCTTCTATTTAATTATCGATCCAATCCCTTCTAATCTCAATATTTCTGTTTAAAACATTACGTATTTTAATTCGAAATCCGTTGATGTCAGCTGTCATTCGGATAAAATGAAAGAACTCCATTAATTTCCGCATTTAACGACACAACAGCACGCGGAGAATTGTTTACTTCATGCCAAATTCTATTTCATTACTTTATTTGGTCCTTTTCGTCTTTATTGACAAAATTGCGTAAATTTGACAGCAGCAGATGGTTGTTGCATATGTAAACGCTCGAGTGAGTAACTTGTCAAAAACTTACATAAGTCGTAAATTTTAGGTAGATACTTATGAATGTAAAGCTAGCCTTAGGGTTAAGGTTGCATCTGATCTCTCAGTGGTTTGCCTCCGTGAGTGTATTGCGTGATGTCTTTGTCAATTAATTAACTGAAATGTTTTATTGCAGCAATTAAATCGTGGCTCCCACTATTATGAGATTAAACTTTCATAATCTTCCGGAAATGTCTTCATTTTCTGTGTAAGTCAGAAGATATAATTCTTTCTATTATTCGCTTATCTCTTTGGATATATCTCTGACGTTACCACATCAGTTTTCTGCCGTCAAAATCTCAGAGCAATTGTATTTTTTCGTATCCCATCTGGAGTTGGGTTTGATTTTTTGCTCGACAGAACTGAGAAATCGCTTCACACATCAAACGCGCCTTTTGTTCGTCTCGCGTCCCGTTGTCTTTGTTTTTGGCACAGTGTGAAATAGAATTTATGTTCATTATCTCTGTATTGTAGTCATGAGTCGATATTTTGATTGTTAACACAAATTAATTTTGAACCTTTCGCTAACAGGGTAACCGCATCACAATTTTGGATCATTCGTTATTTTTAACGAATATTCACAAAACTTAGCAGGCCATGCACTACATCGTATACAATGATCAGGCCGCTAACAATAACACTCCTTAAGTAGATCGCAATAAAGTTTAAATTCACGTTTAACACGAGAATTGATTTATGAGAAAAGATTTATTCAAGAGAAAAAGAGTTTTTTTATTTTATTTAAATTTCCAGGTACAAATATTTAAATGTTTAACGATCATTTTCTGAACAATTTAATTTACGCATTATTCAATAAAACCATAACCGAAAAGCGGTTTGTAAGTTGGAGATTTATTACTTTAAAGCAATTGTTATAGTTTGTATTTCTTGGGCATTAACTATGTAACAATTTCTAGACATTTTGTTTTGAAGAGTTTTGAAAAGAATTTTTTATTTTTTTATTCCAACAAAAACATAGTGTACATAAATATATTTTTTAAACAATTTATCGGTAGTCCCGCGAAGCTGCCATATGGCTGCTTGTCTGCAGGTTCTACCTCAATATACACTCGTTAATATTAGAAGTAAAAAAAATAATATGTGTAATTTCAAAAATGTAAAGTAAATTGAAGACCTCTGTAAAAATATTTAATATTACAAATATTTAAAGAAAATGTAATAAAAAAAATAATATAACAACCAATGGGATAATACAATAACATAACAACCAACACAATAACATAACAACCAATACAATGGGATACAATATTATAATAATCTTCCCGAAGAATTTAATAAAATAGCAGATTTGGTATTCATTTAAGAAAAAGGTACAAATATTTTTAAAAATTTAAAAAAAGAATTAATTGCCATAACATTACCAATCTTTCTTTTTTTTCTTTGTTTATAATATATTACTGGGATAAAATATTTTAATAATCTTCCCGAAGAATTTAATAAAATAGGAGATTTGGTATCATTTAAGAAAAAGGTACAAATATATAAAAATAATTTAAAAAATTAACTGCCATAACATCACCAATCTTTCTTTTTTTTCTTGACACGGATATGATTGTGTAAACCGGTAGCAGAAAATTTAAAATTTAGAATTATAAATTTATTTATTTATTTATTTATTTATTTATTTAAACGCCCATTGGGCTTTTACATACATTGTTATAAGTATTATTACATTAACTATATGGCATATAAAAGTTTAAGTACATATATGAATAAAATAATTATTATATGTGTAGTACCTACATAAATGTTTTACAAATAATATAGAATACCATTATGGAGAACAGTTTTTTTTTTTTTATTGTACTTACAAACAAAAATAACGGGATTGAAATTAATCAGCATTAGTAGGGACTTAAGCATAATCGAAATATAAATTAAATTACAATATAAATTTTGTAAAGTTACATATATATATTAAAGTTAAAAAGTCTAAAAGAAAAGAGTGAAATAGATAGAAGCTAAAAAGGGTTTTTCACTATGGAATGGTGAAGTCATACATTTCAGCAAAGTGTTTATGTAGATTTCGTTTAAGCACTGCTACGGAATCTCTAAATATATCAACGACATTACCAAATTTATTACCAAATTTTGTATTCGATTTAGGGATATGTGCGCTTGATAATTTGTTTTGAAATTGTCACAGAAAAACGTGGAATTTTGTCTCGTATTTTTGGAAGGTACAAATAATTTTATTGTGGCCAGAATTTCAGGGCTGTCGATTCTATAATTAATAATTTTATTTAGTAGAACAAGGTCGGAGATAATTCGCCTATCTGACAGCGTAATCAAATTTAGTTGGTGCATCAGCTGGATATAATTTATATTTTGGATTGGAATATTTAGTTTAAAGTTAATAAATCGTAGAAATTTGTGTTGTACCCTTTCAATATTGTTGGAATGTATTTTATAAAAGGGGGACCAAATAGGCGAATTATACTCTACTTGACTTCTTACTAAAGATGTGTACAGTGTTTTCAAACATTCTAATGACTTGAAGTCGTATGCGGTTCTACATATAAAACCAAGCATTTTTAAGGCTTTATTTGTGATTTCATTTACATGCGGATTGAATGTTAACTGTTCATCAAATATAACACCCAAGTCCCTGATTTGAGTGACAGCTGTCAATTTTACGTTATTTAGCGAATATACATAAATTATATGATTTCGTATTTTACAAAAACGAATGACCTGACATTTTTTAATATTAAGAAACAGAGAGTTGATGATGCACCAACGATATAGTTTATTTAAATTAAGTTGCAAAGTATAACAATCGTCTAAACTACGTATTGTTTTATATATTTTCAAGTCATCTGCGAAGAGAAGAACTTCCACATCTTTAAATATGCTAACAATATCATTAATAAATAACAAAAAAAGAATTGGTCCCAGGTGAGACCCCTGAGGAACCCCACTTGTGGCTTCGAGAACGTAAGATTCCACAGATTTTATTTTCACACATAGCTCTCTTTTACTAAGATAACTATCAATCCAACTTAATAGATTACCCTTGATGCCCAACATACTTAATTTTTGTACAAGGATATGTCGCCTTACTTTGTCAAAGGCTTTGGAAAAATCAGTATAAATTGAATCCACCTGATGCTTCAAGGCAAGAGAATCAGTTATGTAATTTTCGTATATGATCAAGTTACTTAGAGTGGATTTACCTGTGATAAAGCCATGCTGGTTGGGTACAATAATATTATTAATTTACATTAAATAATAAATAATGTACATTGAAAATTAAAACTGTTTAAAAAAAATTTTGTTACATTATTTTTTGTGGGCTTATAACAATACAAATCAAAACATACAACGATTTTTTTCAAAGGTAAATAATATGTAATATTTACTCGCTCACGGACCAGCGACCTCCGGAATCGGAGCCGAGGATCGTAAACATCTAATCACGGAGACCCTCTGATTCTTTCAATTGGCAAATGAGGATACTAGAGCCTCACTATCTACAGTAATTGAAACTTTTGGGAGGTTATTTAAAAAAAAATCTATCATTAGAGGGCAATGGCCTTAAATCATTTATGCTAGGGCCGGTATTATATCCGCTATAAATTTAGATCGACGTTATGCATGTCGCTGGTCGCTATTGGGGGGCAGTAGTAACAACATGTGCCACAGCTCTGCTCCTCTGCTGCATTATTATAATAAACATTGTGCTTCATCTTCCTGTCTGTTCCGGTTCTTGAGGTTGCTTGTTGTTCTTGGAAATCTGCTGTATAATAATAACACAGAAGAATCTCGATTTAGCGTGATAATGGTGAGAAAATGAAATAAATGTATTTCCCCGGTTAATCGGAGTCAAAAATTTCCATCATCAATTTATCTGGTAATGCGCGTTTTCATCCCGCGACAAAATATCCTACGAACAAAACATCCCCCTAACAAAATAACTCCTAGCACATGACCTAACCTAACAAAAAATGATAAAAACATAATACAGAATATCTTGTAAAGACAATAAATTATTTTTCAAAAATAGTAAACTGGGATAAAAATAATTTATTGTAATATTTAATTAAATGAAAACAATATTAGCGAAACTCAGTCGAGAATCTGGAGACAGAAAAATATATTGGCACCTCTGGGACTCGAACCCAGGAAGTTCTGCTTACATGGCAATAGCTCTACCAACTGAACTATGGTGTCTATATCCAATTCAGTCACTTTTAATTGTATCATACTTCGACTAAGAACTACTAACTTTATATTCATTTTCTTAACGCACATATTATTGGCTTAAGATTCTGTTAAGCCGAACTAAACCTGTATACAAGTATAGAGGTTATAATTCGTACTACTCGAATAATGTTAAGTTAGGAAGGAAATGTATTTCACAATTTATTAACATTAGAAGATAGAAGAAATATATTCGACCATTTTTTTTTTTAAATTAAAAATAGCAAGAAGGCTGTTGTTAACAACTAACCGCTAGAAAACATTCATTTTCACTACCCAGTACGAAGTACACTATCAAACCAAATATTCCACATCCCACACGCGATAACCAACTACATACAGCGTTCAGTTTTCAGAAGGACATGCACAAAATTCAATAATATCTTTTCAGACGCCGATATTTTCCATATTGTCCTCAGTAAATATATTAAAATATCAATTTGTTAATCACGAACCCTATAAACTTCGCTGATTCACAATTCGTAATAATACAAAGGTTAATTTGATGTTTTTCCTTTTATCAACTTTTTGCCGAATTAAACTAATAATTTTCCTCTAAACTACTTTCTATAAGATAATGCTTATGTCCATCGTCTTGCTGCCCAATAAGTCAAAGTCATATAATAAATATACTTAGTATCGCCCTGGTCAGAAACCTGTAATGTTTAGTAAGCAGATTTGAAATGCCTTACTTAATTACTTAACCTACTTAATTAACTTACTATATGTCACAAAAGTCCCCAATTTGAGGAATTCATAATCCCACAACTCCAGCAATTGGTAAAAGAAAAACTATTGGATCGTTGAGATGTTCCGGTTAAGCCGCTCCCCGGTTGAACCGCAACCCGCTCATCGACACTACTGTGTTCGAAAATATCTCTGGACGTGCAAGGGAAGATGGCGCCTGTTTAACTGCTTTAAAACTTCCAGTCATTGCCGAAAGCAGGCCCGAAGAAGCGAGCTGTTAAGTGTTTTTATTTCCACAGGTATCGTAAATGCATAATCTCTCTGCCGTGCCAGATATAAGAACCAACTCTCGGTTTATTCAATCTGAGGTAAGGCAGCACACGGGGATATAATTAACCCGAGTTTTACGATCTCTGAACTGTTTTTGAAGTTTCAATTTATCGGACGGTAAATACCCGACTGAAGTTAAACGTTTCCAGGGTTATTCAAACTTATCAAGCTTATCGGTTCTGTTCTCGCTTCAAAGATGTTTTTCACCCCCCCCCCCCTCACTAGAGGTAAAATGTATCGTTTCTATGTTATTACTTGTCTTTATTTTGCCGGTATTCCAGTAGAAGACGCTCCAAAGACCGAGCGTCATTGATACCTTTGCTACCGGTGCATAGTCGTGAAACACGCCAAACGCGCGCCCAACACTTGTCATATGAGAACGGGTTGTTTCTACGACTCATAGCTCGGCTGTGGAACGATTTGCCTGCTTCTGCCCTTCCCCTCTCCCACACCATGGTTCTTGGAGGTGAAACAGATGGAAATTATTTTCCTGATGGAAATTATTTTCCTCAGGGCCTCCTGTGTGGAGTTAATGTTTTAAGAATCTACTATTTTCGATCATAAACAATGTTACGAAATACAATACGTGTCTCCTTAATTACAAAATAAACAATAAACTCGTACATACAAACACAGAATTCATTAAAACGTCCCCAGTACACAAACACTTTACAAGACAACACGATAACATACATTTAAACACCATCCACACTAACTATGGTAAACAATCCATTGGTTACGAGGGGGGCAACTTATATAATTGCACCCCAAGCGACATTAAAAAAGAAAATAAGCTGGGTACATTAAAAAAAAATTATTAATTTTTATGCTTGATAAACAAAGTAATGACTTAAAGAATAGCGCTGTGTTGTTATATTTAGTTTAGTATTTCTAGTTAATGAGTGAAAATGTAATCTTCTTTTTTACTTAAATAAAAAATAATTAATTAATAATTAATAAAAGTAATAATAATAATATCGTCTTTTTTGTGAAATATCACCTCAGGGCCCTTAACAAGCCTAGAAAATAACTAAAACTATAGCTGAGATACCAAAAAAAAATCTGTCGGTACCTAGGAAAGCGCTAAATTATAGTAAAATCAATCATATTTAGGATAGAACACTTGTTTTAAACGCCTTCTTATTACTCTCACCGACCTTTTACTACTGCTCTCCACTTCTAGAGTTTGTCTCCTGGATTTCCTCAACATTTCATCTACTTTGGGAATCACTGGTGTAGCCGAACGTTAACGCAAGTTGTAAGCCTGGGTTAATTTCTTGTCTTTAAATAAATGTTCACGCGGAAACGTTTTCTTGTTTTTAATTTTTATGTTGACATTTGTGACCAAAGACTCTGCGGTAGGCTTCCCACCCACTGATAACGGTGCACAGTTGACCGCTAGTAATAGCGATAAGCAAAGGACAGGAAATGACTCGCAGGTCGGGCGGATATTGCACCCGCAAACACTATTTTCACTCTCCTCACTCTGCACTCTTTACTCGAGCACTTCCACCCCCCAATTATTATGGCGATATGCACCCCCTGCCGAAAGCATGACTCGTATTTAACGAGGGTTTGACGTTTGGGTGTGTCCAATATTGAATCATGAATCACGATTCACGATGGCAGTCACACCGGTACTTCTGGTGATACAAGGATTTAAAAAAACCCGAATAGCTTTAACTTTTTAGATCCACAGGTCGTATAACCTAACATAGATCCTATGTAAATCATCTAATAGCTTCAATGTACTACTTTCATTGTAATTACTAAGTAGACATTTATCTATACTCGACTTTTACAGATGTTATCACTCACGTGAGAACAATCCAGTTATAAATACTCAGTTAATTCACAAATAGGTACAAACAATTACATAAATCTAATCCGACAAATTATACATTTGCGTTCATCTAAAATTTAAATTAAAATTAAAAAAAACAAAGCAAATAAAAATATAAAAATACATGAAGGTTCACTCAAATTAAAAGAGACACAAATGATACATAATAGCACATTATAGCACGTAGAACAACATATTTTAATATACTTATTAGCACGTAGCAAGCAGACCGTAGCATAATATATTTTTTAACAGTCGCAGAACTTTTTTCTTAATCCATAATCAAAGTGTTGTGGAAGTATATAGAAAGAGTGGAGGAATGTTAAACAGACGCAAGTCTTTGTCGGATGTTGAATATTCTGGTTCATTAGTCGATTTCTAGATCAAAAAACACACCATTTGTTTTACGTGTCCTTTTGTAAAACGACACGCTTGTAGAATGAGCTACCTGCATATTTGGCTCCTCTATTATTTAATCATTTGGCATCTTCAAGACCCGCATTAATAAATCCCTTCCTTAACCGACCTCACAACGTAGTTTAATCCTGTTTCGATATAGTTCCCCTGGTTGTACACCGTCCTTCAGACAGGGAACTCTTGTGAGGTGTCAAACAATAAAAGCGATTGGCGCGGGGGTCACGATTTCCATCAGTGGAGGAAAAATATTACAGAAGAAGATTTAGGGGGTATTTCACCATCCTCCTGATAACTTAACCATACGATAACGGATATAAAGAATATTAATAAATGAATAAATAAATAAATAGATACACGCAACATGTAAAAAAAGTAAGTCAATAAAATTAAACTCACACTTCTTAAATAAATAAATCATATTTAATTTATCGAAAATATACGTTATCATATGGATAAACCTATGAGGAGGATGATGAAACATCCCCTATTCTTATAGGTAGGTACTATTAGTTAGCTCTTCATTAAAAAAACGTGTATATAGCCACTATTCCTAGGTTCAAGTATCGAATAAGTAAAAACTCAGATTTTTTAAATAAATAAATCGTTTATAAATATATTATAACGGAAATATACGTTACCGTATGGATAATCTATGAGGAGGATGGTGAAATAGCCTCTTATCCTAGGTATTTATTATTTCTTCATTTAAAAAACGAGTTGGGAACTCTCTTAGTTAATAAATCTCATAATCTGCACCCGGGATTTCTTTCGTTTTCATTCTCTTACGTAAATGAATATTAAAAAAAAAACTTGGCACATTTGTGTGGTCGTGGGTTCATGTTCTTGCAGTAGATTCATCATATACGAGTTTGAAATTCGTCTTAGGATAAATACGAACAAATGCCCTGCGGAACAGAATCGTGGTCGCTTGATAGGATGGCAGGAAGCGACGTTCCGGCCGGGACGGAAATAACACTTGTGCAAGGTGCAATCATGATCATTATTATTATTGTATCTCCATTGTCGCCAGAGCCGATGGACAATGGGAAGAGGTTTAACAGCATGACTGAGGAAACATCGAATCATTCCACATGGGCGTTTAACACGATTTTTTTAACGATCTCCTTGTGGAAACTGTTGTGTCTGTTAATTTCCAATGATTCATACAACTTCAGATTTGTTGGGTATCTTCCTAATAAGTTTCAGGTTCATGTGATTACTAGTTGATTTATTAAGTTAACATAAATATTACAATGAATATTAAACTGGACTCGACGTCCTTACTAGACTACACTCGATGTACATAGTTTTGCCGCTTCCCGCTGGCGGACTGAAAGTGCTCGCTCAACTCTCCGATACCTTCGGCAATCGTCGTAAATCGTAACCGTTCGTACCTAAGACACGAACGACGATGGATGGTACTCTTCAGATATCATAACTGCCATCTGTTGGGATGTCACCTGGATCTGTTGGGATAAAAAATCACCGGAGACCAAAATTTCATTTACATTTTTTACTCCAAATAATGTGGAAACACATTAAATTAAGTCAAATACGCCTCTTAACACCTCGTATATTCAAATTATACATACATTCTCTTGTATAATTATTATTACAAAAAACTGACAGTCTAATGATGTCTTCAGGTGGCGAAACAGCTGCCACGTGAAATAATAATTACTAATTACGCAGCAGAACTTGTTTAAAAATAAGCACTTTTTTTAATAAATTGAAAAATAATATTATTGAATAAATATATTAATGAAAAACCTTAAAAAATAAAAACTAAACTAAGTATTGATACTGTTGGCCTTTCGACATTTTTTCAATTTTCAGTTTGGATTACCATTTAGAATTGAAATGTGGCTCAAATTGGCTGTAGTCAGTTTGGTGGTCCGATATTAATGGCCGGTTTTGCTAAAAACCTTTTTTCTTTATCTTCTCTTTCCTTTTTTTTACTTATTACGTTATTAATTTATTTTTCATCACAAAATTCCCTTATAAATTCGGGTGCGTCATAATCCCCTGAATCCAAGATTCTTTATGATCATTGAAAAACGCAAATTTCGACAATTACTTGGGTACTTACAGAGCATCTAGAAAATCTATTTGTATATACGCCACATTAACCCATATAATGATGGACACTGCAAGGTTGTCTGAAACGTTGGCCCCAGAAGAAGGAAACGCAGCACAACTCTACTTTAAAAGATAAGCAATGCATTTCTATTGGCCGTGTAAAAGCTTAACTCATTTCTGATAAAAAAAGACACAGGCAGTATGGCGCCGAAGCTTCCTATAAAATCACGACTAGACATTATCTGATTGAATCTTTGCTTTATGATAGGCGTGAATTTATTAGCGCTTCACAAAGCGATACTATTTATGACTAGCCCATAAACCCTGGCATTCAATTAATAGCACTGATTATTGAAACCTTTTGATACAATTTAGTTGCATCATTCGTATATCCCCGGTGTGGAGTATTGGCCACTTCATCAAATTCGATTTATAGTCGGTTTATGGTGAGTGAGTCGAATGGGGTAAGGATATGTATAGTATTGCTTATTGAGGAGTATTGTTCTCGTACTATCTCAGTGTACTAGGAGTCCCAGTGGCGTAGCTAGGGGGGGGGCGGCAGGGGGCGGCCCGCACCGGGTGCCACCCGATGGGGAGTGACACACGACCGTGAAAAAACTTAAGAAGGTAGAATATTGTCAAAGAAATATATTACACATGAACACTTTGTTGTCATTCTCATTTCTTTCGGACATATACCATGAACGAAACGGACTCCGATAATAGTGACCCGGCAGAATCAGTGGGAAACGGGAGGAGGAACAAGAAAGTAGGAAGAAGAATGAAGGAAGAGACAACATGGATGGGGAGGAACTATAAAGGGGAAAAAATATATACATATGAAATAAACATTGTTCAACCCATCCCATTCCGGCCCAACCTACTTTCCAGTATTGGCTCCATGGCGTTATATTATTAGGTTGCCATGTATACCGGCTCATTAAACTCCAACTTCCCACCATCCTTCGACCACGTGTTCCAGTCCTAACAAATCGGTGCCCCCTGGTGTACCGCTCTTACCGGGACAGGAGTGCTCCTAGCCGGGGTAGTACAATCGTATTATATATATCTGTGTCATTCTCATTTCTTTCGGACATTGTAATGACGTGAACTCGTGAAGTGAATTGTTACTTATTGATTGACGTGAATTAGTGAAAAAGTTGTTATTCTCTTAGTGTTTTTAAGTGTTGAAAGACATCTTTCAAAATACAAGATAAGTGAATTAGATAGTTCATTTTTTGTAATAAACGATAAGTAATAAACGCAAAACCTGAACACAATTATAGCAGAATTGATCGATTACTAACTGAATTTTTTTTCTGTATTTCATTGTTGTGGGTACATAAATAAATAATTAAGGAATATTAATAAATAATAAGCAATTTGAAGGATTTTGAAAAACGTTTTTACACATTTATTTGACTGGGTAGTTCGTTAGATACGTTTTTAGATTTTCACGGCCAAAAGTATTTTCGTTATTTGTTTTTGGGGTGTTTTGCCGTGTTGCGCTACCTCCTTCTTTAGCCAACGTTTCGGACAGCGTTGCAGTGTCCATCATCGGGGCAGATCCGGTAGATTTGATAAATGTACCGGATCTGCCCTGACCAGGGTAGTTCGTTGACTAAATGTAAGAGCGCCCCAGATTTCGTTCAGTTGTCAATTCTAAGGATAAGAGGCCACCCTCGCCTTACTAACGCCGCCAACCATAATACCTAAAATATTTTCTTCAATATTAGGTAGAACATTATCCAAAATCTAGTTTAAGGATTGCTAACTCTTGGGGTGACCAAGTTAATTTTTGGTGTGACACCACGTTATCCGCACCGGGTGCCACCCATGCTAGATACAGTAGATACGCCACTGAGTAGTAGTACCGGTGTAGTTGTAGCAAGTGTCAGGGCGAACAGGCGGTTAACGTCCGATGCGATTATCGTCCGCATGATTTAAGTGGCATAATTCGATGTCATAAATGAATAATATAATAGTGTTGGTCCGGTGCGGCTGCGGTATCAGCGATCACGTGGTCTATGACGTGGGCGGTCACATATATGTATCAGAGTCAGCTGATATACACTCCCACGACACTTTATATCTCATTTTTCACATGTAACAAACACTTTGTGGGTATGCATAATTATAATAATTACAATAAAATAACTTGGTTTGAATACCACTTTATTTTTTACTAGCTGTTTCCCGGCATGCGTTGCAATGCCATATTCAAAGAAATACATTGTTTCTCCCTGAATCACCTTTCCCGTGCGTCCCTGTTCCCCTCCCGCGTCCCCTTCCTAGCTAGCTTTATAATTTATAGCCTACATGTTATTCTGATGTATGAGCTATATTATTGTAAAGTTTCATTAAAATATATTCAGTAGTTTTTGTGTGAAAGAGTAACAAACGCACGTACATCCATACAAATTTTCGCGTTTATAATATTAGTAAGATCTCTTTTATACGAAAAACCAAAGGTTTCCATTTAACCTTCATCATTTAAAAAGACAAACTAATTACAAACTTACAGTGTATTTATAGATAGCATAGAAGAGGAAGAGAGAACATCAATTTTGGCGGGGAAAGATGGGGAGGTAGGTAAGAGAGAGAGGGTAAAAGTAGGTGTATGGAAGGGGAATGTGTTTAAAATGGGACTATTTGATAAACCTAATGGTTTATTTAATAAATTGGTTTTATTATTTTTGATAATGAGCTTCTAAACACTTACCCATACTACGTGACCAACTTTTTGCAATTTTTAACCCCCCCCCCCGGTGACCAAAAACCTAAGCAACCCGCCGCTCATTTGTACCAAGCGTGGTATTTTGAAGACCCCCCCCCCCTAAACAGGTCACGTAGTATGGGTACGTTCCCTTATATCCTCTGTACGTCCTCAGATAGACTAGCTGAGAGAGTATGAGAGTGTATTTGACGAACTCGCTTCGTCTCGCCGATCTTTACGTCACCCTTGTCGATTTTTGAGTCAAAGGTAGAGGGGGTTGCTGTGATGGGCGAACACAGCCTCCATACATCAAAAATAACCAAGCAACAACTGCAGGATAAGAGAGTGAATACGTGACCTACCTTACTCATGAACAAACCTTTTTTAATCCTAACTAATAATAATTTGTACACGGCCGTTGTTCCCAACTTTTCGATGTATCAATCTGAGTCTCCGATCAGTTAAGTGACCTGTTTAGTAAAGCTCGATTCGCCTGTTGGTCAGAGAGTTGGGTTGGGAAGAGCATATTTGGGCATTTGAGGAGTGTAGTAGGATTGGGAACAACGACCGTTAGTGTTAGAATTGAAGGCATGATCGGTTCTGATTTTTTTTGAACATTCGAACCATAGAAAATGTTTTCCCATCTTGTTACGGATTTGGTTCTACCAAGCTGGGCTTTCTGTTTCGCTCAACGCTCGGCATTATATTTACGTAATACTAGCCAGTTCCCGGCATGCGTTGCTATGCCTCTTAATAAAGAAATTGCTTCTCCCTGCGTGTCCTTTCCCATTCGTCCCGTTCCCCTTCCACCTCCCCTGCCTCTCCCGCGTCCCCTTCCCCCTCCCGAGTTCCCCTTCCCCCTACCGCATTCCATACATTCAGTTTTCAAATGGCTCGCGTGCCAGCTATTGCAGTTTTTTTATTCAAATTCATAATGCCAGAACTCACCAGTATATATAGAAACCTTCCCGGGCGTGCTCACAACCACTCACAAAGTTTCATCGCAATCGGATGAACGGTTTAGCAACGCATAATGACGCCACAGCTCACTATTATATGTATATAGAAACCATCGCGGGCATGCACATCAAATCCCCAAAGTTTCATCGCAATCGGATGAATGGTTATCAACGCATAATTTTATGACACCAGAGCTCACTATTGTACATAGAAACCACCGCGGGCATGCACACTAGACGTGGGCAAAATTGAATGACCGAATTAAATGAATAAATTCAATCTTGTGACACACTCAATCTAATTCTCAATTTCAAAAGGAATTGATTCTTCATTCCTTATCTTTGGCCTTGCATCCTACGATTTTTAACGACACCATACATTTTTAATTTCCATTTATTTTACTGTTAAATTATTTCAATGAATAATGTGTTCTGTAAACGATTTAAATATTATATTGTTTCATAGGTATTTAAATATTATTAAACGGGCCGCGCGCCGCGAAGTTTTCGACGGACGGTATTGTGAACGACTCGCCTATTACGATTGTATTCCGCTACCGCCGCGCCGCTATTCTAAAAACACCCGAACATCATAAGTCCATGTCCCAAAATGGCCAAAACGCGGCCGCGATTCATCCGGGTTGCCCGAGCATCTCTTTCACGCAAGGAATTAATCATTTATCCTAAACAATAGTCCTGACATTGTCCTAAGGTCCCCGCCGTCCCAGGTCCGTGTTCAATGTCCGCGTCCCAGGTACCTAGTCTGTCGAAATCGAGATTGTCCGATTCCGACAGACAGAGGAATTAAAACAAAAGTCTTTTTCACTTATGACGTCATGGTCTTTTGTAATTCTTAGACCTAAAAATGACGTCAGGCGTCATCGTCACGTCAATGTCACGATATGTCCCAAACGCATCCCAGTCCTAGGTCCGCAGCTCGCGAGTAAATCAAGTCACTGCTAGGTAAGACACAAAACATTAATCAAAAGTTACTAATTCATTCGTCAATGCCAGCCCTTAATCCGTCCGCGCGGTTCATTTATTCCCCCGCGCGCCAAGCCGTCAATTTCATTACATAGTTAGTCGAAAACTTTCGACTTTGAATCTGAACATCAGCTAGAAAAGTGAGAAGCGACGCTTATCGGTTTTTTGGTACGTACGAAAGATATTGTACCTACCTACTTTTAGACGTATGTAAATTTGCAGATATTATAAGGCCAATTAGCTGTGGTTAGCTGTCATAAAATACTCATCTTAATGTTAAAATGATGTTTATATTAGATCACGTAAAATGGAACGAAATTATAAGTTTAATAAATAAAATAAAATCAATAAAATTTTAAGGGTGAAACGAAAATTTGTATAATTTTAAGATATAATTGCTAGCAATAAATACATTTTACATACGAAAAATTACGACACTAAAAAAAGACAAACAATATAGGATTTAGCATGCGAGATAATGAGATAGAATAATCGGTCTCCTCTTTGTGTGGTGTTTCGTAGCCTATTGGTCTCCTCTTTGTGCGGTGCTTCGTAGCCTTCCCACTCATTGTGATTTTGAAAACCGATGAAACGAAAAAGCGACACTAAAAAGAGTCGGTTTTAGCGTGCGAGATAATGAGATAGAATAATCGATCTCCTCTTTGTGCGGTGTTCCGTAGCCTATTGGTCTCCTCTTTGTGCGGTGCTACGTAGCCTCCCCACTCATTGTGATTTGAAAACCGATGAAACGAAAAAGCGACACTAAAAAGAGTCAAACACATTAATCTATAGGTTTTAGCCTGCGAGATAATGAGATAGAATAATCGGTCTCCTCTTTGTGCGATGCTTGGTAGCCTATCAGTCTCCTCTTTTGCGGTACTCCGTGGCCTCCCGGTCTCGTGTGCGGTGTTAGCCTCCCCATTCATTTAATTTTCAATTTTCAAAGTTCAATTTTTTTTTTTTTTTTTTTTTTTTTTGAATTTAATTGAATTAAAGGAATGAATAAAAAGAATCAATTCAAAAGGCCATGGGAATCAGACTGAATCGATTCACTCCTGGGAATCATTCTGCCCACGTCTAATGCACACATCAAATCCCCATCGCAATCGAATTCATGGTTTAGCAACGCATATAAATAAATACATGCATATTTTGATTATAAAGATTAATTTCTTTGATCTTCAATCGACTGCGTGAGTTTAATGCTGAATATTTTAGTAATGCATTTCATATTTATATTTCGTATAGAGCAGGCTTTATTGGTTAGGTTCTTCTCATCCGTTTATTCAAGATCAAAACGCCCGACCATGAACGACTTTTTTAACACTGAATTAATATCGACACCTTGATTTGCGTGATCAGGTTTTTTCGCGTAACCAAACAAGGAGATCGCCTTAAGTCATGAGAGACTTAAGTCGTTGAAATAAAATATTGACAGGCATTAATTTTAAGGTTCTTAATATATCGTCGACGCCCAAGAGCAAGACGGCACTTACGCAAAAGTTGTATTAAAAGAGGAAGCCACAAGCCAAAAATTTAGTTTGCTTTGTATCGCCACGAATATAGGTAATATGCATATAAATCACTTGGCAAACTTAGTTTGGAAGTCATTGATTGCGAGCACAAAGGTGTTTTTTTTTATTATTTTGAGAATAATTTTATAAGAAAGAAAAAAAGTTAGTCAAGGGAAACTGTCATAGATAATTTTAGCCATAAAATATTGTTTTTTATAATTGTAATTACACCCAGCGAAAAACCCATTAATTAGAATTATAACAACAATAATTTATTCCTGAGATTATCGATTTTATTAAGATCCTACATTTTTCTACAAAATTTTTAACAAAAGGTCCTTATTTAAGAGCGTTTAACCAGCCGGCGGACGAAAATCCACATTTCGTCGAAAGTTGTTCTTACGATCATGCAGGGCGGTTACAATGAGAAAGATTAATTATTCTCCGTACCAGCTTTTTAAAATTACAACTCAATATCGAATTTATTTCAATCCAAATTAGCTTTAATTTACATATATACCTTCATCCAAAAATGCTGAAAGGCGTGATAATAAAACCATTAAAATAATGTACGTTTTGTAATTATTTTTTGATTATAAGTATTTATCATTTTTCAATAATGTCTAAATTTAATAAGAATGTAAAAAAAATCTGAAAAAGTGCGCAAATAAATACACAAATGGACCAATTTTCGTCAAGAAACACATGTACGTACATATTTTTAATCATTTTATTGAAACTAAAATTAAAATTCTAAAACATGCGTTTGCTAGATAATGTATTGATTATTTGAAATGGGTGTGGTATAATACAAAATCTTTTTTGAAAATTTAACAAATCTACCAACGACCTATGGAATAACCTAATTATACTAAAAATTAAAAAATATTCTCAAAATTTATTACATGCGAATGCTAGATAAAAGAACAATCTTTCGAAATCCATTTATGATTTTTTGTGGAAAAGAGTCAATACGACTAAAATTTGATTTGAAAATGACATATTTCTGGTTTTCTCTGGTAATGCCCTCTTAAGTGGAACTCCAGAATTGAACCCGTATAAGAATTAGTTAAATTAATGTGGTTTTCATCGTTTAGTTTTGGTGTAGCGGTCAAATACCGGATACCGAGAACAATTACACTTATCCCCGTAGTCGCGCGTGTCTCTATTAATAATAAGGGTTGTAGATTTCAATTTTCTCCGTATTTAGGCGAGCTCGATGCGTTTTGATTTTTCTCAGGACTGCAGAAACAAATCTAAAGTAATAAAATAGCCGGTTTCAATGAAATGCTTTTGGCAATTGCCGATTTGTCAAGACGGCCGAGTTTACATGCTTGACTTTATCAGACTTTATTTAGAGATGTTAAACCGATATAAAACTTCTGTCCAACTATAATGAATTGCTAAAATCATGTAAGTATAATCCACACTTTTAAACAAAGTTGATGAAAAAAAATTTGTACAGGAAGTTAATATTATGTCGGTTAGAGCAAAAAAATATTAAATGAACTTACCTACTGCACTCGTGCGAACCGCCAAAATCATACAAGTGCAAACTTTTTGCGTTGGCTGGATGCATAGACATCCAAATTCAATAGACCAGAAATAACAGGTGAGGGGAAAAATCAACTATGGCGGTACGAAGAGGGGAAGATGACTGTCATTGGTTGAAAAATTAATCTGACAGTATATAGGCATCTCGCATTATAATATCATCATTTAGTTCTTAAAAGCAAAATCTGCTTTGAATGAATAGACCTTTTTACATGGGAGCGCGAATTGCTTGCCACGATAATAAAATATTTGCGTAGGCCAAATGTACACCCCAAAAAGATTCGCCCGTTTTCACATAGCAATATTTTTTTGCCGTGTTTAGTTAAGACACTTTTACAAATGTTTCATAATTTACTTACCCCTGTAACCAGCGACGAGCACACTAAGGAACCGCCCACATTTATGTGCACACTGATATGTAGGTATGTTGTATAGCACAAGCTACTGTTTTGGCGTGTTATTTTTTCGTTAAATGTATAGATGTTAGCTTCGCGCTGCCCACGGCAAGAATGATGACGTCACACATTTTAGATTCAAGCGATTCTCTATCCCCTCCACATGGGGCGAACTGGCGCCAAGGAGGAGCTCCAGCCGGTTCCATGGCGAGGGGGAAATAATACGTTTTTATCACTTAGGGCAGGTCCAGATATATTCATATGTCCGTGGCTGGATGGTATTATTATTCAAGCTCGCGGATTGATTGAATTTTTTTATTCGCCATGTGGGCCATTTCATCGTGTGAGTTCTATAGACACAGGGTCGATTTTAAAGCTCGAACGTCTGGTTTACGCGATAGGATTTATCGTACGTGTCTGTCATGTGTCAACGGAAGACAATACGTACGTTTTGTAAAGTGTTTATACGGTAACGTATTTTCCTCCGTTTTCCATCGCAGCTCTCAGTTCCAACTTCTATGATATGACTAGCTGGTTCCCAACATGCATTGCTATGCCATTTAATAAAGAAATTGTTTCTCCCTGCGTGTCCTTTCCCAATTGTCCCGTTCCCCTTCCGCCTCCCCTTCCTTTCCCACGTCCCCTTCCCCTCTCGCGTTCCCACTCCGCCTTCTCCACCTTCCCTCTCCCCATTCCACTCCCCCCCTTCCCCTGTCCCGCAAACCCCCCTCCTGTGTTCCACCCCCATCCTTCCCCCTCCCTTCTTCCCCCTTCCCCCTCCCCACTTCTGCATTCCATACATTCAGTCCCGGTACATTCAGATTTCAAACAGCTCGCGTGCTACCTAGTGCAATATTTTTATACAAATTTCATAACCTGTAGTTTTATACAAACCTTGTCCTGACAATAACGAACACAAAAAAAAGAATTATCCAATTTGGTGCAGTCGTTCGGAAGTTATGCGCGTACATACATTTCGGCCATTCATTTATATGTATATAGGTGTGCTATATTCCTTTGACTATTGTATTTTTCAATATTTACGGCCGTTGTTCCCATCCTACTGATCAACTATTTAGGGACACGGAAGCTAAGTGTAGTTTATGGTCAGACCGAAAGCCATTTACATTTTTTGTTGGTACTTGCCAATTGATTTGAGATTTATTGTATTACTTATGTTCTCTATTTTATGCAGGTGCTTGCAGGTTTTTACAGATGCAATGCCGCCTCATGGAGCCTCATGAATGAGTTTTTCTTTTGCCCTGTTTAATTTATCTTTGTCTTACTAACCTATTTTTTTGCATTTTGTTTTTCCTCTTAAGCACTTGCATACTGCTTACTAACAGCGTATGCAAGGACACTGGAGGTCTAGATTCGTTCAAAATAAATAAATGTAGCTTCGTTTAATCAAAAAAATTAGAATCTTGCGAGAGCCTTGAAGGAGTAACCATCAGTTACTTATACCAGGGCGGGTAAAAGAGGTGGATTACCTCCACCGGTCAACTATCGGGCCGACATTTTGGCCTAACTCCTCAAATGCACAAATACGCTCTTCCTAATTCTCCGACCAACAGGCGAATCGAGCTTTACTAAACAAATCACTTATCCAATTCTATTGTTGTATTTACAATTGTTTCCCTCATAAGCGGGTGCAACAACTTAAGGAACGGGAAAATTTAATACCTAGGTAAAAGAAAAGATGGTCAAGATAGTGGCCTTCGAAAAGAAGTCAATATTCAACCTGAGATTACTGAGAGAATTAAGAGCGATACCAGGCCAGACTGGCGCATTTATTTACGAATGGACTGTAGATCGTGCAGCCAATTGCTGGATCTGAAAAAATAATAAATAGTAAATGGCCCGGTTGAGTTCGATACGAACTGCGCCAAAATGGACGCGAAGTTGTAACATGTGTTTAGATGCTCTTTTTATCGATCAGTTCTCATAAAAAAAATCGAGTGCATTTCACACGCGGCAGAAGTGAAACTATAGGAGCCTTGGAAAGTGAGCTCATAATCAAAGCGACCAATGCGGTATGGTTTCATTCTATCTCATTCTTTCGCATGCTAGGTAAATCTTATAGATGTGTTTGTCTCTTTTTAGTGTGATTTCCGTTTCATTGTTCCAAGTTTCACTTCAATAATGCCTCTCCTGTCATTTCTCCGATCTGATCTTCGCTTTCATTCCATTTCGATAAGTTGTAGGTACGTTTTTGTATGCACTGAAGAGTGGATATCCTTCTCTATCTTTTGTGGGATCATTATCGAGATAGCGGACGTGATCTCCTGTCAGATTTGTGTGATTTATTTGCTTTTTTCTTTGTACAGGGTGGCGCAGATGGATCGGGTGGTTTTGAAGTGGACTGTACGTCTGGAGTGGGGGAGCCAGGTGTTCGGCGGTCTTCGTGCTGTGGTGGGGGGGACGGGAAGTTTCAGTTGCAGACTGGCAGTCAGTCGCGATGGCTACGTGGTCCGTTGAGCATCGTGTTTTCGTAGTGGAAGAGTTTATACGCAATAACGAGTCAATTGTTGCTGTGACGCGTGCCTTTCGCCGGCGTTTCAACATCCCACCTCGCGGTAGTGTTCCTAAGCGAGACACAATATTGAGTTGGGTGCATAATTTCCGCACTACTGGTTCATGTGCTCCAAAATGGATGTCTAGACCTCGAACAATAAGAACGCCTGAGAACGTGGAGCGTGTGAGACGCGATGTCATTACGAGCCCACGTCGATCAACGAGACATCGTGCTCAAGCTCTTGGAATGTCACGTCGGAGCCTTCAAAGGATTCTTAACAAAGAACTGAAATTCCACCCCTATAAAATCATGGTGATCCAGAAGATTCTCCCGATTTCAGAAGATTCTCCTGATTCTCCAGAAGATTCTACAGAAGATTCTCCCGACTCCAAGAATGCGTCGCTCGAGAAGGAGGGCATTTGATGGATGTAATTTTTAAAAACTAACTTTACAAATTTTTCGTTAATAAACTTCCATTGTAACTACACGTTTTGCACTTTATTTCAATCCAATACCTTTAAAATTGACAGTTTGACAAGTATTTTAAAACCACCCGATCCATCTGCGCCACCCTGTATAACGTACATTAAATGAGTAAATAATCATGCATACTTGCAGGAATTCGTGTTTAAGATGATCTAAACTAAAATATGTAAAAATCACACAAATCTGACAGGAGATCACGTCCGTTATCTCGATAACGATCCCACAAAAGATATAGAATCGCTATGCTGATAGGATTTGTCGAATCCGATACGTATAAACCAGCCCTTAGGGAACGTACCCATACTACGTGACCAACTTTTTGCAATTTTTAACCCCCCCCCCCCCCCCCCGGTGACCAAAATCCTAAGCAACCCGCCGCTCATTTGTATGGAGCGTGACATTTTGAAGACCCCCCCCCCCCCTAAACGTGTCACGTAGTATGGGTACGTTCCCTTACATGTACATCTGTTCATCAGATGTATATTATAATTATTTGTTGAATAATTTAATGGGTTGTAGATAAAGAAGGGGTTTTTTAGTGAAATTAGTTGAAGTTGTGAACCATTAAGAGCGTTTAACCAGCCAGCGGACGAAAATCCACATTTCGTCGAAAGTTGTTCTTACGATCGTGCAGGGCGGTTACAATGAGAAAGATTAATTATTCTCCGTACCAGATTTTTTAAATTATAACTCAATATCGAATTTATTTCAATCCAAATTAGCTTTAATTTATACCTTCATCCAAAAATGCTGAAAGGCGTGATGATAAAACTATTAAAATAATGTACTTTTTGTAGTTATTTTTTGATTATAAGTATTTATCATTTTTCAATAATGTCTAAATTTAATAAGAATGTTAAAAAAATCTGAAATACATTAGTTTGTAAGTGCTCAAATAAATACACAAATGGACCAATTTTCGTCAAGAAACACATGTACGTACATATTTTTTAATGATTTTATTGAAACTAAAACTAAAATTCTAAAACATACGTTTGCTAGATAATGTATTGATTTATTTTACTGCATGATTATATTGTTTGAAATGGGTGTGGTATAATACAAAAACTTTTTTGAAAATTTAACAAATCTGCCAACGACCTATGGAATAACCTTATTATACTAAAAATTTAAAAAAAATCTCAAAATTTATTAAATACGAATAGATCAAAGAACAATCTTTCGAAATCCATTTATAATTTTTTGTGGAAAAGAGTCAATACGTCTAAAATCTGATTTGAAATTGACATATTTCTAGTTTTCTCTGGTAATGCCCTCTTAAATTAAAAAGAAATATCTAGTGCTCGTAGAGTTTTTCTTGTTATTCGTAATATAATTAGTAGTTGGATCTGACTTTATCAATTAAAAAATTAGGAATATTTTTTTGATTCTTGAAAATGTTTTGACTTGTCAAGGGCGAGTCTAGCTTTTCCGAAATAAACTAGCGCTTTGTGAGCAGTTTTTGCTGAATTATACGACGCAAATAGATCCACGAGTCCAGCCCACGCCAATGAAAAAAACACATTTTCAGATTTCAATTCGAAGAAACGCGTGTAAAATTATGAGGATTTGTTTTCTTCGTCATAGAGATGGAGTTCGAATAAATACATTGTCAGTAAAAACCTTGGTAGTAGAAATGATTAGACAAAAACACATAGAGATTCATTTTTATATTATACAGGGTGTTAAGGGACGTACTTGACTTACTTTAACCAGTGATTCCTGACATTATTTGGAGTAAAAAATGTAAATGAAATTTTGGTCTCCGGTGACATTTTTGATGTTTTTTTTTTTTTTTCCTACAAAAATATAAAAAAATGGTAGTTGTTGAACAGTTGGAGGCGGGGTAAGGGGTTTGTCGAACACCCGGCTGAGTGACCAGTGACGACATGCGAAAGAATTTTTTTTTGTTTGATTTTGAAGAAAAAAAATTTGAAATAAAAAAAATGTCAAAAAAGTCACCGGAGACCAAAATTTCATTTACCTTTTTTACTCCAAATAATGTCAGGAATCACTGGTTAAAGTAAGTCAAGTACGTCCCTTAACACCCTGTATATAAAAAAAATGAATCCCTGTTTCCCTTGGTCATGCCATAACTTCGGAACGACTTCACCTATTTCATTAATCTTTTTTTTTAAGTTTTCTAATACTCTGTAGAAGGTTCTTAAGGAAAGAAAAATTAAGAAAATTGCGGAGATAATTGAATAATTTCCGAAAACTTAACGACTATTTTAACTTCGCATGTTTGACAGTTCGCGCGTTTGATGAAATTGAATTTAGCAGGTAGCAGTTTTTTTTGTATTAAAAGAATTGTCTTTTAATTTTTAAGTTATAGATATTTTAAATGGGTACCTATGCTAGGTACCAAATTTGATTGATTGTTCTTATAATATACAAAAATGAATATTTGTAATATACGAAAAATGAAAATTTGAATAAAAAAATAGGTGACACGCGAGCTGTTTGAAAACTGAATGTACTGGGACTGAATATATGGAACGCAGGAGGGCGGTTTGCAGGACGGGGGGAGAGGGTGGGCGGGGAAGGTGGAGGGGGAACGCGTGAGGGGAAGGAGCATGGGGGGAAGGGGTGGCGGAAGGGGAATGTGACGAATGGGAAAAGACACGCTGGAAGAAATTTTATTAGTGGCATTGCAACGCATGCCATAACGCATGCCGCAACGCATACATAGATATTATAACAGTTCGTTCCAGAGAAGACTTATCTTTCCCTTTATCTTTATATTAGGTACTCCAAAACTGGAGACCCTGAGTTTTCAGAGCAGAGTACATGTCATCTTTAGGGATGCTTTGTGGGTGGTATTTCCAAGGAAAGGAAGAATTAAATGAGAATGTCTTCGGGGTGATGGACACAGAAGTTGACAAGTTGAAAGACCACTATTTGTTTATGATCGAAATTCGATTTTAGCCATGTTCGTAACAGCTTTAGGTGATTTTACACCAAAAAATTTTGTATAAAATAGCCATGAAATATTATTAATATAATTTGGGGGGAGCGGTTCAACCTAACCTAACCCCCCCTTGTGTACGCCCTTGCAGAACTTTAAAACGATCAAGTTCTTTTCTGATGTTGTGTGATTAGTCCTTTCTATTTTGAGATTATTAAATAACGAGTTTTTATTTATTCTTTATAGATATATGGAATTTAGTACTAAAAAAAGATTAGTTGTTAAATGAATTATGGCAATAGAATAAGCTTAACCTTGTAGTACCTACACATAGCCATTTATATTTTCAAAAGATTTATACTTTTTTATGTGTAATATTTGGGACCATGTTTTAAAACCGCAATCTTCGGTATATTTTCTGGGCAGCAGAATTTTTTGCTGCTTCAAATGCCTGTTGTTTTACGATGCAATAATAGTTTTTGCATCGTTACGGTTTTTTTCTAATAAGTCATCAAGATGATTCGAGGTTAACTGAAATAAACTATTATTTTAGTTTAATGATCGTTAAGTGCTGCGTTTATAACTATTAACTATACTATGTAATTACGTTTTACTTTTTTGTTTCTTTTTATATTCATTTTAGCCTTGTTAAGCGCCCTTGTTTTAAAAAATAGTTCTACAAATTAACAAAATAAATACAACCAAAAGTCTATTACATTTTTAACTCGTATAATCATCGCAGAGACTAAATTTGTCTCAGCTCACACAGGTCTCACATAAATCGTGTATCTGCCTTACTGTCATTGTGAGAAATATGATCTAAACAGTGTTAGAAAGAGAAAACTCCACGCTTTATATCCAAATCTAGAATATAACAATAGAAAAATTAAGATGTGTAACTCTATGAAACCATAGTTTCCTATCGCAATTTTAGAAAAATGTGTAAAATTTCGAGATTTTTTTTATGAACCAAAAATGTGAGGTGATAATAACGCTTCTAATACAATTTGCTTAATAAAATATGTGTATTTTTCTCTTTACCTTCTTTTCAGTAATTTTAGTTTACTTTTTTTATGTTTGCATTAAAAAATGTTATATTTCTAAAATAATATGTTTAATTCAAATTATAAAATTTTAAGGCTTGACCTTTCAAAAACAGTTTTTTCGGATACGTGCAGAAATATTCCATTTATTTTGATTTTATTGCAAAGCGGAAATATTTTTTACCTTTTGATGAAATATGCCCGAGGCGTGAGGGGATAAAATTGAATAATGCATTTCGTAAAATTATCACCTCATGTTCAATCAATTTTACCTCCAATTTGTTAATCTTTTGTATTGTATTCAATTCACAGCACCGTTATTATGGTGTATAATAGCAGCGATCCCGCTTTAATCGCAGCCACTATCTGTGGCCTGTGCACTGTGCAGCGACAGTCATTATTTATTCTGCTTTGTGAGATATCAAGTCATTAGCATCAATTTCCCGCACACCTGTCGCTCCAAACTGTTACGGAAATATACCTGTGTTTTATTCAGAATTCTCTCTTGATAGGTTAATTATTTCTAATTTGTGTTTTGAAGACTCCGGCCCACAAATCTAACCTAGAAAATTTATTAAAACTAAAAAAAAGGAAAGCGGGTATGGGTACTGCCGCCCCGGGAACCATTTATTGGATAACTAACACCTCTGCCATAAGTCACCCCAAGTGGTTCGCTTCGTTTGGTGACTTAGCAGGGGTGCCCGGATTCGTGGAGTGAAGTTTGTATTTGTACCTGTATAGGAGGCGGATGCATCCGCCCACCATCTGCTTGGCAGGCCGAATCGGGAGAGAATGGTTGAGGGAGTCCCATTGAATTCTCCAGCCGTACTCTCTCGGAACATCGCCTTGCACCGCAGTGGGAGGGATAGATTCATACTTCCGTCACTCCTGGAGACACCGATCCTCAGATTCCTACCCACCCCTCATTCGCTTTTCTTTCCCAGAACTCCCTCTTATTCCTTTCCCCAAAAGACCCTCCACACAGCGTCCCCAAAGATGACATAGGCCCTGAGGGGAATTATTTTCCTCAGGGCCTCATGTGTAGAGCTAATATAAAAATAAAATAAAAATAAGATGTTTTCAAATTTTTTTACATAATTTCCGTGAGCACTCAGGCCATTGTGCTATCTCGTATTTTATCTCGATATACCGAGCACGGTTTCACTGTCAATAACCGATCCGATATGGACAGCTAATAAATAAGTAATCGATGAACACTGGAGATGTTTTGTATGAATTCATTTTTCGAAACGTCAAACGCCAAACCATTACGTAAAAATATTAATAAATTGGCAATGTTGACTTTAAATAAAAACCTAAATATTATCACTTTTTGACACTAAACGGGAGTTAATTAGTTAATGAGGTCTTTAGATCGAACGGAATAGATTGATCGCATTTTGAAGGCATTATTTAATTCTATATTTGATATAGGGTTTTATCGACGGTCCATGCTAGACCTCCTGGGCGGGGGATATTAGCACCGTAGATGAATTTCTGCCTCATTTTGAGTCTCTTCATCCTCTTTACAATGGCCTGCATTTATTGGTGTTTTCCACTCTCAATAGCTGCAGGTGTCTCCCGAGATGGCAGTGTCCCGTTAGTAGGGATGTGGCTTTTACATAAAAAATCGATTATTAAATAATCGGTTCTTTTTCTTGGTACGTAAAATCGATTTATAAATAATCGATTTTTCTTGAATTTTTTTTTATAATAATCGTATTTTCCCCAAATGTGTCTAATTAAAATAAACGCGTAAAATGTCTTTAATAACAGTTTTATTAATTAAAAAATATTCAACAGAAATTATAACTAATTACAAATTTCAAAGCACAAAAGACTGGACTTCATCAAATGACAAGTTTGATTAGAAACTTGAACTAAACTGCTTTCAAAGCGCAAAAGAAATGTCATCGTAGACGCACAAGTTTTGTTTATAAACATCATAGAGGTTATACAATACATATAGGTTATATATATACAAATATAAATATATAAAATACACGTGATTCTGGGGGGGGGGGGGTTAGTCTAAAGCCTCACCACATATCACCAGGGGGGAGGTTAAAAAGTTGCTAAAAAACATCACGTGATTAATGGACGACCCCTTAGTAGTCCTAGGGGGCATACATTAATTACGTGAGTTCAAAAGGGGGGGGGGGGGTCCAGTATGTCCTTCTACTAGTTCATATTAAGTATACAATAATATATACATGCGTAGATTATTATTTTTTCGTCTTAATTGTTAACCTAGGCATTATGATAGCTCGTTAAGCTGTTAATCTTTTATTATGGGCAATTTCTAGTATATTTTTAGTGCATAACACTAATCTTTTTCATAGCTATCTCCATAACATGTTTGAAAGGAAGAAATCCATATGAGTGCCGGTTAAAACGAAAGGTCGATTTCTCTAACTTCCGCTTAGAAATGGCAGATAAAATATTAACATCTTCGTTAAGACGGCATCCTTAATCTCTGCAATCAATCGCCTGACATTAATCAAGACTTAATCACTGGTGATTAAATCATTATTCTATGTTGTAGCTTTTTACCTAGCTGCTAGATAATGAACAATATTGGCATATGGTGAATAAAAATACAAACAATAATCCTTTAAAAATATGTCTTATTCGCTGTAGAAGGTATACTGACAGTAAATAAAAACGTAACATTCGCAATTGGGGTTCAAATTAAGGTACTCCGGTCTTACCAATCCATTTACTGGATAACCGACACCTCTGCCAGGGTCACCCCAAGTAGTTCGCTACGTTTGGTGACTTAGAAGGGGTGCACGAGTGAGGTGAGGATGAGGTATGTCTGGATCTTGGCGGCGGATTTGTCAATTGCGTGGTAGGCCGAATCGGGAGGGGCTGGTTAAAGGAGACCTCTTCACCAGGACTCTCCCGGAACATTACCTTGCACCGCAGTGGAAGTGATGGATTCATACGTCCGTCACTCCGGGACACACATCCCGAAAGATGACATAGGCCCTGGGGGAATTATTATTTTCCTCAGGGCCTCCTGTGTGGAGTTAACGTAAAAAAAATCAAGTGCCGTTCACACGCGGTAGAAGTGAAAATTTCGCCCACACAATCTCAACCAATAGGAGCCTTGAAAAGTGAGCTCATATTCAAAGCGGCTAATGCGGTAAGGTTTCATTCTATCTCATTCTCTCGCAGACTAAATCCTATGGATAATAATTATATTTGGCTAATTCATATAGCGCCGTTTTTGTGAAAAATCACCTCAAGGGCGCTGTACAAATAAGTATTTAAAGGAATTAATATTACTGGCTTACAACTAAGGTTTACAATTATAACTAGTGATTTACATCTAAGTTGTATATGATTGTCTCTTTATAGTGTCGTTTCTGTTTCACCGAGTTTCAAATCACAACGGTGCTAAAGAAGATTCACTTCAAAAACGCTTAAATATCACATTCTGTAAGTTCTGTTTTCTCAAGTTTCTTCAAAATCCATACAATCCGCCTGATCTCTGATGGAATTATGTTAGTTAATGTACGAAACAGATTTAGATATTTCTTGGTAATGTTTCCCGCTGTAGATCACGACCTTCAGTCTCGAGGAAAACAACTTCAAAGCTAGAGCGAGTATTTGGAGTCAGGTGGGTTGTGTGAGATTATTGGCTGCACATTCTACGCGATGGGTGGCATCGTAACGTCTATGAGATTGAAAGAGTACTAATGAATGTCGGTGTTTATCGATATTATGTGTCAAATCCAAAAGAAAAAAAACTGTGTGTTTTTATGTGATTTTACACAACAGTCGCGTCAAGGCAAAGTTTATTTTAAAGTAAATTTATTTACAAACCGTTTTTACGACTATTGTTGTTGTTTTTTGTAAGGTCCATCATTCTTTAAGAGCCTTTAACCAGCGGCCGAGAATTTAAATGATGATCTTGCGATCGTACCCTTGCAATTGTACGGGGCGGTTCCGATGAGAAAGATTATTTATTCTCCATTCCAGCATTTTAAATTTCCTTTGATAAATACCTACATTCAAAATTGCTCAAACTATTAAAATTATGTAATTATTTTTTGATCATAAATATTTATAATTTTTAATAATGTCTAAGCAAAATAAGATATAAGTTTGTGTAGTGTTCTGTTATTAGTAGACCGTAAATAAATAGACAACCTGAAGTATTTTCGTCACAAAACAAGGGCGCTGATATTTTTTTAATGATTTTATTTGAACTAAAATTAAAATTCTGAAAATTAGCTTTCCCAAATAATTTATTGATTTATTTTACTGCATGGTTATAGGATTTGAAATGTGTGTTGTATAATACAATTTTTTTTTGAAAATTTAACAAATCTGCCAATGACCTACCGTATAACCTTATTGTATTAAAAATAAACATATTTTCTCATAATTTAAAACATAGCTTTACTAGATAAAATAACAGTCTTTCGAAATCAATTTAATTTTTTTTGTGGAAAAACTCAAGTCTGAAAGTTGTATCGTTTCAAAGCTAATTGAATTCTTTCCCACAATTACAAATTTGAATTTACGAACCTCGACATTATTTGTAAACACTTGTGTCAAATTAAGAATTTACCTTCTTCTATTTTTAAATTTTTGCAGAAATGTGGACACCATAGAAACGTTATCAATTTTATTTGTAATTCTGACTCTTTGTGCAACGTCACCAAGCGATACTCTAGGCCCTATCCAATCATGCATAAAAAAATACTTTTGTTGAATGTAATTAAACCACTGTAAAGATTAAAAGAGAAAAAAACTGTGATAGGTGTGAACCAAGTCGTGCTACAATCATTATACCAGTACAAGTTTTTAATTTCCTAAGCGCTTGTAATTTGTGAAAAAAACGCCCAGTTTAATCATGCATGGACGCTTGTCGCGAAAGTAGTTTTTTTGTTCCGCGTCAAGCTTTTGTTCGGAATGAACGTGAAATTGTTCGTTTTATTTTACATTTTCTGCATAGACTTTCTAGTTTACATAGTTTATTGTTTCCCCGGCATCCGACGTATCTGTGCATCTTTCTGCCTCTCTTTTGTTTATATATTACACGTTTTTGTGCTGCAGTTAACGAGGCTTGCTTCTTTCTCTTCTAGTATCTGTTCCTCTATCTCTGGTTTTCTTCTGCGTTTCCCTCGCTTCTCATTTCAGAACGTCTAATGTGTATAATTAATTTCCTATTAATAAGTACACGTCCGCAGGGTTTTTGGCCTGAGTTTCAGGCGTGTAAAATAATGATGCCCTTCGCTTTGACTGAATGACCTGTTGAAGCTTTAGACTTTTGCTTTTCGTTTCATGTTTCTATGTGGATACAGACCACATGAGGAATAGGGTAATCCCTATTTTCTTCATAGCAAACGATAACACCTTCACCATAAACAAGTCATTACCCAATTTATATCGAAAAGAAGAACATCAAATTTAATTAAACTAAACAAATTACGTAGCTCTGCTTCAACTTATCTTACCAATGTATTGTAATTTTCCTAGTATTATATTTTTCCATCTTGCATGGTGGAGTATTTAGTTTCGATTTTATTTCGTTTTTGACTTTGTCTTTGTTTTAGATGTTGTTTTTGATTTTGTCTTCTATTTTGTTTTTGTTATTGTTTTTTGATTTGATTTTGTTGTGCTTATTTAGATGTTCTTTGTAAAAATTTAAAAAAAGAACGCGTAAAAGTCCAGCCAGGCGTGAAATTCAAAATAATTTGTCTTACAGTGCCGATTTTTTTAATCTTTTTAGTTTTGTGCAATTTTTAACCAAATTTTTTTGTTTTGTTTCAGGTAAGTGTCTTCCGGCTTCGTTAATTCCAATACGATATCTTCTTATTTTAACTCATGACATGCTGAGTTGTAAAAGTGAGGTTTGTGAATATTTGTTTTTATCTAAATCACTTATTTGTATGCGTATGAAAAATCATGAAAAATACTTATAACAAAAACTTTAAATTACATTTTTTAACGTTAGCCACACAGAAGAACCTGAGGAAAACAATTTCCATTGGGGCCTGTGTCATAGTTGAGGATGCAGTTTTTTAGGGAAGGGAAGGAGAAGAAGTTCTAGGAAGAAAAATGTATGAGGGGTGGATAGGAATCTGAGGGTCAGTGTGTCCAGGAGTGTTGGACGTACGAATCCATTCCTCCCAGCGCCGTACAACACGATGAATGGAAAGAGTCCGGCTGGAGAAGTCAAAAGGTCTCCCTCAACAAGTCTCACTAACCAGCCAGCCACACAATAGGAGGGCCAAGCCATCCGCCGCCAAGACCTAATCAAATCTCACCTCATGAACCCGGACACCCCTGTTAAGTCACCAAACGTAGCGAACCGCTTGTGGTGACCTATGGCGAGGGTGTTCCAAGTTCCAAGGGTGAACCCATTCCCGCCTCCCAAATCTCTACATATTATAAATTAAAGTCCTCCGCCGCGTCTGTCTGTCTATTCACGATAAACTTAAAAACTACTGAACGGATTTTCATGCGATTTTCACCAATAGATAGAGTGATTCGTGGGGAAGGTTTAGATATAATTTGTCAAGGTTTTGTGTAAATTGGTTGAAATATGTATATAATATGATATATAATATAAAGGAGAATGTCTGAATGTGGTGGACGAGCGGGCTGGCAAGCGGGCGGTGTGGATTTGATTT
Organism: Limnephilus marmoratus; assembly: GCA_917880885.1. NCBI lineage: Eukaryota > Metazoa > Arthropoda > Insecta > Trichoptera > Limnephilidae > Limnephilus > Limnephilus marmoratus. Next base: position 52,701,440 of record OU862917.1, on the reverse strand, counting down.
GAATGCAAATGAACAGATGGCGGTTTGAGTTAATTTATCGTGGTTATAAAGATTGGGTAACCATTATAACCACGATAACCCAGTAGATTGCGTGTGTTTCGTTAGCCACAGCAACGCGTGGCCGGGTCAGCTAGTGATTATATTTGTAGGTCCCTAAATTTATGTATTTGCGAAACAACATTTATTTGAAAATGTGCTAACCCTAATGCTTTCCTCTCTTTTCCTTGATTATTGATGTTTTATCAGTGACTTTATTTTCGTGTTTGTGTTTGTTTTTTTTTTTGTTTTTGAAATTTTTATTTAGATGTATGTAAATATTTTCATACATCTAGTAGGAAAATATAAAAAATACAATTTACGAAGTAGGTACAGTAACATTTACAAATATATTTTAAAAAGAATACTAAATAAAAAAGATAACTATACAAAAATACATTATAAAAGAATAAGATATGAGAATAACATTGGTAAGTAATCAAAACATATTTTTTTACATAAAATGCACATATCCTACGAAAAGTGCTGAAACTTGAGGCTTCCTTTACGGCACTTGGCAGACTGTTATAGAGTTTTTGCCCTTTATAAAATGCACTATTTTGTGTGCACGAAAGTTTTGTTTTCGGTTTAAAAATAATTGTCACAATATCCCATATTAACTGAATATCTATATATGTACCCGCTGGGTGCTTGTTTTTATCCGTCAGCATGTATTCGCTGTCTGTTGTCAATCCTCCACGTGCCAGCCGGTAGTAACGAGTATCTGCGTTGCCAACTTTGCGGGTAACGACTTTGCCCCGGTTTCCCCACAGTTGGTTGTTACGGGTTCGCTGGCAGTTCGTTTGTGTTTACTAAACACTCGCATCGTCTTCTTCCTCGCTGGATGCATTGTGTATTGTGTAGTTTAGCAAGTGCCTGGCAACGAAACAGATTTACTACTCTGTACCGTGAATAAAACATGATTCGTCTTTGTTGTCCAGATTTTGTGATCTATCCATATATTTTAAGATTTTCTGCAAACGTCGTCCTTATTATCAAACTTTTTGATAATTGCAAAACTACCCGTAGTTTTTTTTTATCACCCCATTATTTTACCTTCGAAATTCTTGTGTTCCACGCTTTTGTACAGTAGCTATATATTTTGCCAACTCTAACTAACTAACCATCACGCCGTTTTCCCGTAGGGGTAGGCACAGAGGCCAAATAACTCGGTCTTGACACACACACCTTGCCTCATTCACATTCATAAATCGTCTCATACATACTCTTCTATTATTTTTTTAATTATTTATTGAGTTAGTTATACCACGTTAATATTTAAACTAATATGCACAAGACAACATTTAATTTTATAAATGTAAATATTTTTACAGTAAGCATAACATTTTTTATTGGCCGGTCAGTGGTTGAGTGGGCATCGCGCTTGGGTCCCACCCGGGCGTCGTGTGTTCGATCCTCGGCTGGCTAAGTCCTCCATCACAACACAAGCAACATTTTCGGCTTTCTGTGGTGGTAGTAGGAGATTTTCAAATATTGTTGGGTTATTCGTAACCCGGGAATATTTGTCTTTCTTTAAAAAAAAAGTTTTTTTTTTAAATACATTCATTCTTCATACTTTCTCTATACGTCTTTACATTAGGTAGTTTCTTTGATGGTGATTTTTTCATATGTGAAATCTAACTATATATATATACTTATGTAAACTAAATTTTGCCCCCGGCTTCGCACGCATATTCATGGATATTTTAGATTTTTCGCAACAGTTGTTTTTCCAGGAAGGCCACTGATCAACGTTTTCTTTGGTCTGTGGGAAGGGCATCTTTTCACGTAGCTTTTCCTCTGTGGCTAAATATAATCTTGATGGATGATGATAGGTTATCTACGCCAAAACTCTTTTTCAAAGTGACAGAGGAAAGGCAGTGCTGTCTGTCATCCAGCAGGTTTATACTGATTTCCGGAATTCGTTCAAAATTATTATGAAAAATATTCGAAAGTCTGTTAAAAATGTCTTTTACACGTTTACACATTAAATAATAAATATTTTGAAACTTTTTCTATAATACTTACGTAATGGAATATTTTCTGATTGGAAACCCGTTTCTGTTTCATCTGGAAAAACAGCAATTGACACTACAGAGGGTAAAAAAGTTCTAGTATGGATTGTAAAGTCATGAAATTGGTTTACGTAGAGTAATACGGCATTTTTTTTTAATATTGAATCCACACGAGGTCCTGAAGAAAATAATTTTCCTCAGATTCTATGTCATATCTGGGGATGCTGTATGTAGGGTCTTTTTAAAGAAGGGAGGGAGAGGAAACGGATGATGGGTGTGTAGGAAACTAACCGGGCACCCTTGCCACCAAATGTATCGAAACACTTTGGGTTACCTATGACTCTTACCAATACCCGCCTCCCAAACAATAGATAAACAACAACATAATATGCAGTAGCGCGTTCTCACTCAGTCTTTTTTTTTACATTAACTCCACACAGGAGGCCCTGAGGAAAACGATTCCCCTCAGGGCCTATGTCATCTGGGATGCTGTGTGGAGGGTCTTTTTAATGAGAGGAAGGAATGAACATTGGTCTTGAAGAGACCCATTTGTAGGAAGGAGGAAACACAGAGGCCGGCAAATCATTCCACAGCCGAGCTGTTGAACACAAGAACGAATCGAAGAAACGACCCGTTCTCATGTGAAAAATGTCAACCGTGTACAAATGTTGGGCACGCGTTTGGCGTGTTTCCTGACTATGCACCGGTGCCGAAGGGATCAATGATACTAGTTCCTCGGAGCATCTTCCATTGTAATACCGGTAGAACAAGGATAGCATTCCCACCATGTGCTCTAAAGATTGCAATCCGTCTGTTAAAATGTCTCTTTCTACTCAGAGCATCGTCCATGTTAATTCGCCATACTAGAGTTGTAACTAATCCTTGTTTTCAATCTTTTTTTTTATTCCTTTATTTTTCCCACATTTTACAATTTATATTTACATATTTTAAAAATCATAACAATAATGTGGGAACCCACTAAGGCGCAGCCTGTGCGTGGGTAATATAGTTAAAATAAGTTTTATTTAGTTCCTAGAAAAAAACAAACAGTGGTATATAAAGCAAAAACAAAAATTGTTTAAACAGTTTGTACAAAAAGTGTATAAAAGTGTATTAAACAACATAAACAGAATAACGGAAGTATTCTAAGTAACTAAACTTCATCATACTAAACACCTACATAATATTAGCGCAGCACGGCCACCAGTTTTCTATGAAAAATTTAATACATTTTTTGGCCTATGATAAATGTTTACATTTATCACAATCCAAGCGTGTCTTAATTAAAAGCCAGTCTGCGACTATTTCACATTATTTATTTTATATTTATTTAGTGGTTTCTTCAGTTGATGTTTAGTTTGAATGCATCCGTCGGGGATTTGTTCACCCGCCACCGCCGGTTTGTGTCACTTTCGCCTCTTCCTGCGGCGCCATCCGCCAACATACATATCTACACCTACATCGCCATCGTGTGCAACGATCTTTATTTACAGAACCATACGAAAAATATACAACAAACTAACGCTGATAGACCTGATCCAACCTCTCCCTTCTTTTCATGGTTTCATGACTAAACCGAACAATGGTAAAACAGAACACTTATCATGAAATACGTATCAGTAATTTTTTCACAAAATTATACTGGAAAAGAGTACACACAAAAAACCAAACCAAGTCGGACAATTTACCTGTTTTTATAAACATTTTCACGTTTTTACGACTGCATATCTCGATATTCATTAGAGATAGAAGAAAATTCTTTTCAGATATTTGTAGGTAATTTTATGTTCCACTAAACTTGTAAAGCTACTTTATCCGAATTTTTTATTGGAAACGAGATATTTGAGAAAAACTAGATTTTGGCACAATTTCGGCTGGTTTTTTCAAAATGGCGGCGAAAGCTCAAGTGACCCAAGGTCGAAAACTCAGATTTTACATCAGAAGATAAGTATATAAAACATATAAAAAATTGGGACTACCGGAATAATTCCGATCGCGGATCGCTAATTGCACCGGCCTATAATCTAGCTTAATCTAGGTTAAAATTACAGAATTCCGCTTTTGTCTTTACATTGTTAAGCTAAAAAATTGGCCCTCACTCCGAATTAATTTTGTACCCAAAATTCTAAATCTGCTGTGCTGTATTAAATCTAATTTAACTTTTAAATCATAGATATGTTTAAAAGTAATATTTTTAAAGTGAAAACTTCTTTATCAACGTTGTGATTTGAAACACGATGAAACGAAAAATAGCGACACTTAAAAGAGACAAACACATATATTTAAAGGATTAGGATAGTATTATCGGTCTCCTCTTTGTGTGGTGCTTCGTAGCCTATCGGTCTCCTCTTTGTCCGGTGCTTCATAGCCTCCTCACTCTTGTCTACTTTAGTTTTCTGAAGGTTTCGCTTCTACCGCGTGTGAATAGCGCACTCTGTTAATCAATTTGTAGTGGCGTATTAAATCTAATATAACTTTAAACCATGTGTTTAAACCGAATATTTTTTTATACATTATGTACTTGTTTTCTGGATAAAGTTATTTTGAGTTGAACAAATAATGTGGATATAAAAATAAAGTTTTTCTTATTAATTTTTATTTTTATTTATTTAGATACAAAAAAGTTGAACATTGGTCAATCGTATTGGTATTTTTTTTTACTTATAAATATACTTATAGTGAAATATAATTGGTACGACAGTCCTTATAGCCGCCGATCGCCAAAAAACTTCATTAGTTTTAACGTAAATAGTTGTTTCTTGTACTTAATTAAATTGAAACGACGTATTTTTTCAATAATTTGTGCGTAATATTTAAGCGGAATTCTGTAATTGTACCAAACCTAGATAACTTTGTTTTTTTTTTTAAATCCTTTGTTTTGATTTATGACTCTCACTCTTGAAAAATGTTCTGTTTTTTTACTGTTCTGTTTCATAAACCCAGACGCATTAGAAATAGAGGTTAGAAATGATGATATATCCGTTGAGGCCTCTCCCTCTTTCTCATAAAAGACACACGCAACAGAAATAGATGTTAGAAAGGAGCTCTCAACGGCTGGACCATATCCATACCACTGATATATCCATTGTAACTTAAACCTCTCTCCATTTTTCATAAAGGGCACATGCAACAGAAAAAAATATTACAAGTTACAACGGAGCTCTCTGCCGGTGGACCAATGCTGAACCGCTTATACATCAACAAAAAATGTTACAAAAATATATGTTGCAAGCTGCAACAGAGCTCAGCACTGAGTGGCACGACTATCAAAATCTTGCACACACGGCTAACAAAGATGGACCATTATCTACAGAAAAAACATACCTGATAACAAGACCCATTTTTGTGACAGTCCCCTTTGAAAAATGGCCAAGAGTCGCGATAACCCACCTGATATTATTTATTATTCACCCCTGAAAACGACGAGCGGTGGCGTTTTTTCTTGTTTTTCTCCGCGTTTTCGTTTCAACGCTATTTTTGTAGCTTTATTCGCGGTTTACACACCTTTGTTTATTTGCTCAATAAACCTGTAGACTTTTCCACGGCTTCTTTTACCTTTGATATCAGTGATGACGTCTCAAATCCCACAATGAATTGTTGACGTTTCATTCTCATTTAAATCATTATTCTTGGCTTTCAATGAATTTGCTTTATTTTGCGTTTTTACAACTTTATCGTAAAATATTGTAATGTTCCTACTTGCCAATTCCATCGGCAATCTGGCGTGAAATTAATGTTAGGTACTGTTAGTTTCCCGTTCTTTTGGGTCTGACAAATGAGTGGGTTTTTCTTTTACAGAATTGAACACAAATTGGCATTTCGGCAATACTAATAACGTAGCTAAAAATCATCGGAAAAAAATTATTGTTTTAAAGATTAATATTTATTTGCTCTAATAGTGGGTTTTGTATCTTTTATCACTGTGTATCAACATTCTAATTGATGTTTATTTTGTACGAGTTTTTGCTTTTTATATTGTACTGTGGTATCTTCTAAGTTTCCGGAACACCAGGCAGCGATCGGCCGACATTGCAATATGTGATATTATTCTTTGATTACATCCGTTTGCTATAGCTAAAAGTGTAGTGCGGTGATTCCCAAAGTGGACAATATCGTGCTTATTAGGGCAGCTATGACCTTAGAGACAATTATTGATGGCAGTGAAAGGCGACGGCAATAAGAAGGTGCCGTTAAAATTTTATAGGCTCTGAAGTTTCCCCCAGAATTTAGCCAAATTTGATGAAAAATAATAATATTCCGATAATTTGTTAAAATTACGTTTTTGTGTAAAATCACCTCAAGGGCGCTGTACAATTTATTATGAATTCTTAGGCTCTATTTAATGTTATTATTTACAAATAGTTATAGACAACATAACTTACCTGGCAGGTCACTTCCGATAAACACACTTAAATTAGAAAGTCTATGCTTGGAGAAGATACGGCTTTGCAAGCGGAGGATATTATATTTAAACCACTGGACATTGCATGATTTTACATTTGCTGGTCCCATCTCTGTTTGTATTACATCTATGAGAAGATTTGGGGCAAAAGTAGAGTAGGATGCTGTTTAGAAATGACCCATTTGACCCGAAATGAATCATTTTGCTGTAGCCAATAAACAAAAACAGAGCATTCCTACCTGGTGACTATAATCTAAAATCAAAAGACTGCAAACCTTCCGCTAAGATTGGGAAACCTATCAAACAGACTGCCCGTTTTTGCCCGGCCAAGTGTTTTTTGTGTCTATTGCCTCTAGACCAGAGATGATTTCCAAAATCAACCAAATATCTTTAAACAGCTGTGTGCCAAATAAGTTTAGGAAACTCTGCTATATAGTCCACAGCACTTTGACCAGCAATAATTATGCCTCTCAGCCTGCCAAGCGGACAGAAGTATGTAGATGGTAGGTATTTAGGTAGCAGATAGGTAGGTACTACAGGTAATTCGAAACACCATTCCGCCACGCTCCAGCGGCTGGGAGTCGAACCGGCGACCCGGCTGTCGCTACTACCACGGCATAACGGAACGCGCGGAACAAAAAACTGTCAGTCGGCTACCGGCGAAGGTCTGTATGTGATATTGCGATACCATCGTGCTTGCCTTCTTTCATTGCCCGGCTGTTCGCATCTGTTCGTCCTGGTTGATTTAGGCAACATCGTTCACCCTCGTCAAAATATGACTTAAGTTTTGCAAATTTGTTTTCAAGAAACTTTACGTGCTTGTGCAAAAGATGTGGTTCTTTTTGTGTATTAGACATTATCCTACTCTATTGTAACTTGATTGTAACCAACAATCCATGAACTTTAGTCCGCAAGGTTCATTTAACTAATTTAATAATAATAATGATATTTAGATGCTTGTATAGCACCGTTTTTTTGAAAAGTCACCTCAATGGCGCTGTACAAATTTAATATATTTCTACAATCTTTTTTTTTTACATGAGCTGCACACGGGAGGTCCTGGAAAAAATAATTTCCCTCAGCGCCTATGTCATCTTAGGGGATGCTGTGTGGAGGGTTTTTTTAAGGAAAGGAAGGAGAGGAGAGTTCTGGGAAGGAAAAGGGTTTAAGGGGTAGGTAGGAATGTGGGGTTCAGTATGTCCTGGTCATCCGCCTCCAAGACCTAGACAAACCTCACCCCATGAACCCGGGCGCTTATTTACAATCCTTACCGCGTTTCAGTCGCGCTACCGACAATTTACATTTTCAATATCAATATTTAAATTTAGAAATAAAATAATTAATTTCTAGTGTACACATCGGAAAGATTATTTTATCTAGATTTTGGAACAATTTTTTTTTGCAAAGTGGTAAAAAATTATCAATATAGAGGTGTATTTACAAAATACGGGAATAATATCAAAATTTAAATATTTAGAAATAAAATTATTAATTTCTAATATACACATCAGAAAGATTATTTTATCTAGATTTTAGAACAATTTTTGTTTTTGCAATGTGAAAAAAAAAATAACCAATATATAGGTATATTTAAAATGTAAATTGTCGCTACCGCGACTGAATCGGTATAGGTTTTCTAAATACGCAACCCGGGCATCCCTGCTAAATCAAACGTAGCGAACCACTTGGGGTGACCTATGGCAGAGGTGTTGATTATCCAATAAAGGTTCCCGGGACGGCGGTACCCATTTCCGCCTCCCAATCTTACTTCTAACTACAGACTAGACAAACCACTATAACAACTATGGCTATTAGATTGCATCCACCGGTTCGTCGATCACCAAAACAAAATCATATGTACATGTACAATGCATTTGACCAGTGAATGCTGCGTTAAAATGTACGTACATTATTTATATGCAATACACTCATTAAAGAATTTATCATATATTTTAATGTTAAAATATTTTTCATTTTTTTGTGTGTTTACAATTATGTCCTCTGCGTGTGAACTCTATCCAAATTTCTTTAAATAGACAATAAAAAGGGTTAATTTCTAGCGATCTCCCAGGTAAGTATGGTCCTGTATTCATTCATTTTTAGGCAGCATCGCGTTCATTGGTCAAAAGTTAAACAAAGTTAAAGTCAAAACGCTAGTGAGAAGCATTTTAGAATATAACTCTACGATTTGGGCTCCACATTACAATATCCATATTCAAGCGATTGAAAAAGTCCAGCATAGATTCCTTAGGTATATTAATTTTAAATTAGGTATTCCAAGAGAATCCGTGGACTATAATTTGTTATTAAACTGGACTAATCTCGTAAATTTATCAGATCGCAGAAAAATCTGTGATCAATTAATATTATATAAAATAATTCACTCGGTCTTGGATACCCCTGATTTAATAGAACTAATACGATTTCATTGCCCTGGTCGCGCTAACAATAGACTTGACTCTACCGTTCTACTATAATAACACACATACATTATCACATTATTACTCACTAATCAGTCGATTACACATTTTGGGAAATGAATATGCTAACATCGGCGACATTTATTTCTTAAAATTAGCGCAATATAAACATGCACTCAAAAATTATTTTTCCATAATGTAACTTTATATACGCAATATGGACATGTTGAAATGAAATGATGATATTTCTCATTGTTCTTTTTTGTTATTTTTTGTTGTGATACACAAAATAATTGTATTTTATTTTTAAGTTTAAAACTACTATTATGTAATGATATTATTTTTCTTACTTTTGTACTCTATTATATGTTTATTTATAAAAGGCAGTATACCCGTATGTATTTAAAAAAAAAAAAAAAACTTTGTACATATATTTTCGTATCGGTGATCAATGAAGTGGATGCAATTTGTAGCCATAAGATGTTTTTAATTGTTTGTCTAGCTTGTAGTTTTCTAGATCTTATAAATATATTATAAGTTTGTACAGCGCCCTTGAAGTGATTTTTCACAAAAACGGCGCTTTATAAAGTCCAAATATTATTACTATATAGTTTTATTTATACTCCGTCTCTAGGCAGAGTGTGTATATCCACCATGGAAATTAGAGTAGGGGTCACGATCCTCGGCAATGAAGAACCGACTTGAGAAAAAGATAAGCAGAAAATAAACAGGACCATACTTACGAGTATGTACTTGCGAGGTTACTTGAGATTAACAGTGTTTATTGATTATATTATTAGATAAATTTAGATACAATTTGCACGCAGAGGACATAATAACTGTGGGCATAACTTTATTTTATGGATTGAAAAACCTTTATAACTTTCTTTCCCTTTTTTTTTTATTGACCTGACCGGTTTCACCTTATAATCGGCATCTTTGACTTTCTTCAGAAATAAAAATCCTGTTTTATTCGAATATTCCATCAATAACACAGCTTTAGAAAGAGTCACGGAAATGAGAGATCTTGGAATTATTTTGGATGAAAAACTAAGTTTCGCTAATCATATCCACCAAATTGTAAACATAGGTATGAAAACACTAGGCTTCGTACTAAGAACAACCAAAAACTTTAATTCCATACAAGTCATTAAATTATTATATGTATCTCTAGTTAGAAGTCTAATGGAATATAACTCGGTAGTTTGGTCTCCATCTTACAAAATTCACATTAATAACATTGAGCGAATACAAAAAAAATTTCTGCGTTTTATAAATTTTAAATTAAATATCCCACTAGAAGACTTGAAATATAATTTATTATTAAATGTTTTAAAAATACACACACTAGAAGACAGACGTAAAATAAACGACTTAACATTTTTATTCAAAATACTTAACTCTAAATTTGACTGTTGCGAACTACTGCAACTCATAAACTTACGAATACCGACAGTAACTACACGACAAAATACACTATTCTACTGTAGCATTCATAAGCGGAACTACATTGCCCACTCTCCAATACAACGATTTCACACTACGGGAAATCAGTACTTAAGTGATATTGACATATTTGACATAAACTTGGCGAAATTTGTTGATCTTTTAAAAAACTTATTATTCCAAAACTATTCCTAAACCTATCTGTTTTTCTGAAAACCCTGTATTTTTGTATTTTTATGACTTGTGTGCTTTTTTATCAAATTTTATTTTTATTATTCTGTATGTGTTAAATAATCTGTCATGAATCATTTGTACTACCAAAATGTAAAAGCCCATTGGGCGTTAAATAAATAAATAAAAAAAAATAAAAAATAAATCTTCAGATTGGTCAAATTTGAACTAAATTTATTGTATACCTAATATATATGTAGCATCTGTAAGGAAAGAGCCTTATTGGCTCTATACAATATTACACTTTCATGACTTGCATGTTTCGTTTTATTATTTGCAGAGGGGCTTGAATATCCCTTCTGGTGGGTATTTGGGTATGAGTGTGTGTGGGTTATATTATTTATTTTTTGTGAAACACAGTGAATCCAATTACATTTCTCAAAATTTACAAAAAGGAGGAAAACGGGCGATTTTTGTTCGAACAATCGTATTCCCTACTTTCCTCTCAGGATCTTGACACTAGTGCAAATATTTTTTAATATAATATAGATATCGACTACTAGCGTGTCGGTGATACCTTTTGCTTTTTTTGATAATTTACTTCTTATAGGAATTAAGACCCAACAAAAATCGTTGCCGCGTAACCGCGCTCAAAAAGAAGAAAATACAGAGATATGTAATTGTAATTACGAATCTTAGAGGAGCGCGCTAATATTTAAAGCGATAAATTCGTTGAGAAAATTGTGAAAATGTTTAATAAAACACGACTTGTTTAAAATAGAGCAAAAATCTCTTGGGGCTGTCTAAAACAGCATCAGAAACTTGTAAAACCACAGAAACAGACTTGAAAAAAAAAATTTCGGAGCACACTGCGATTTTTTTCTATCGAGGGTATTTCATATAATTTGCGTTTCGGCGTTGGGAATGTATAGATATTATATTAAAAAATAACATATATTTTTTTAAGAGCTTAAAAACTTCAAATGTTTAAAGGAGATGTGCAAGAAATCGGTAGAATTTCGTGGAGCGGCGGCTTAAAATTGCTAAATTGCTTGATTTGAACGCCATCAACAGACGTTCAGGGTACAAACTAGATAATGTATTTTAGATAAAAGTACAGTCATAGAATATTTTTTTCTAATACTCGTATAGTTGGTAAAAATTTTTTTAAAAATAACTCCAATTTTGTTGGAGAAGAATGGCGAAAACAAAACCTTTTATTTAGGTCAACCTGAGGTGCAGGTGACCCTTTCGCTCAGTGTTATGAGGAGGAGGAGGAGGAGGAGGAGGAGGAGGAGGAGGAGGAGAGGGGGGGGGGGGGGTGTAACAGCAACAGTTTGGTAAAATACCTATTATTAAAATTTCTCGGCAACCGGAGAATTGTAAACATATTATTAATGAACACCCAGTTCGAATGTAAACATTTTTCTCGTGTGTTTTTTAAAATTCGTATATAATTTGATATTGCTTCAATAATATCTCCTCATTATCACCTCACTTTTACGCATTAATGTCTTTTCTCTAATAAATTATTAATTATTGCTATTCTGTGTTACATCGAGAAATTCATGAAAGCAATCAAAATCAATCATCGCCTTTGAATAGCAATCAAAATTTTATTTATCTGCCCTACTAAAAAATAATCGTGATAAATATCTCAGTAGGTGTTACGGTTGAATTTGAATTTTCCTTTAGGCAAGAGTAGGCAGCGTGCATTCGTGATAATCTGATAATGATCGTAAAGTATACGTGGTGGCCATTTTGTAGTACACGTGTTGTGTTTTAGTGCCCGCCATTTGTTTGATCGTGCTAGCGGTAGTTAGTTTGTTTGATGCACGCGCCGGTGATCACGCCGGACCCGGGAGAGCTGACTTCACACCTGCGTGGCCAGGGTTCACAACAGTTGTGCTCTTCCGTTCTTCGTGCAATATTCAATTAGAGGACTGCGTTTTATTTATGCGGTGTGCATCGAAAAGTGTTGTAATGATTGCCAGATTGTAGATGTTTGTCTAAAATTATTCCCAAAACGTTTTCCTGGATTCTGATTCGAGAGGCGGGTATGGGTACTGCCTCCCCTGGTTATTTATAACCAACACTCCAGCCATAGGTTTCCTCAGATGATTAGCTTCGTTTGGTGACACGGGTTCATGGGGTGAGGTTTGTCCGGGTCTTAACAGCAGATGTGTCTGCCGACCGGATCTTAACAGACCGCTTGGGGGAGACTTTTTGACCTCCAGCAGGACTCTCTCGGAACATCGCTTTGCACCGCAGTGGGAGGGATGGATTCATACTCCTGGACACACTGACCCCAGATTCCTGCCCACCCTACATACCCTTTTCCTTCCCAGTACTTCCTCTTCTCCCTTTCCCTGTAATGACGCTCCACACAGTTAGTTCAATAGATTAGTCAGACATCTCCAAATATTAAGTTTTGAGATAATGAGGAAAGCAATATTCGAGTGCTCACCATAAATCAAATCTATCTATCTATCTAAATTAAAATGAATCGCCGAAATATATGTACGACTCGGTATTGTCAGGACAAGGTTTGTATAAAACTACTGGTGAGCTCTGGCATTATTAAATTTGTTTAAAAAAATTGCAATAGATGGCACGCGATCCGTTTCAAAACTGAATGTACCGGGACTAAATGTATGGAATGCTGGGGGGGGGGAACTCGGGAGGGGGGTTCGCGGGATGGGGAAGGGGGGGAGTGGAGTGGGGAGAGGGAAGGTGGAGGAGGCGGAGTGGGAACGCGAGAGGGGAAGGAGATGCGGGAGAGGAAGGGGAGGCGGAAGGGGAACGGAACGAATGGGAAAGGGCACGCAGGGAGAAACAAATTTCTTTATTAAATGGAATAGCAACGCATGCCGGGAACCAGCTACTTTTAAATAATATTTGATATATGGTGAACATTCGAACAAGTGTCTATGAAAACATATTAAATATGCTATTAAATAACACCGTGAAGCTAACGGTCCGGTACATAAGTAGACATTTTTAAATATCCTACTAGTGACCCAGAAAACATCAATACTTGTTTAATTCACTACAAGTTTTTCTGCATTATAATTGATTTGGTGGTGATTATCAATGATCTGAGTATTGCACCAAATAGAGTACTCTTTTACATCTGCATACTTAACTCAAATTTTGATTTTTTTCAGAAATGTCTGACTAATCAACTGGACGATCGATATAGCCACATTTCAAAAACATCTTAAAAAATATAAAAATAAATTAACATCTTATATTAAAAAAAGTAAGGAAGAGTTCTTTAAAAATAAAATATTATCTTCAGAAAATAACCATAAACAAATGTGGAAAACTGTGAATTTGGCCATAGACAATACAAAAAAAACACAAAATATTAAGTACATCGAACATGATAAAAAAATTATAGATGCCAATTTACAGCCTAAACAATGTGCAAACATATTTAATTCCTTCTTTGCAAATGTTGGAAAAAATCTTGCGAAAAATATTCATAAGCCTTCTAACCCAGAAAAACAAAAAAATAAAAAATTACAGAAACGTAATATACTTTCAACATTTGAAATAACAACAGAATGTGAAATCTTAAAAATAATAGAAAATATGAAAGGAGGTTCGTCTCCCGGTTTTGATTCTATTACGGCACAAATGTTAAAATCTATGAAATCTTACTTAATAAAACCCATCACTCATTTAATAAACTTGAGTTTAACGAAAGGAATATTTCCAATGAATTACAAAAACACAATAATCTCACCTATTTACAAATCTGGTGATCCGCAACAAGTAACGAATTATCGCCCAATTTGTCTAATTTCTAACATAGGAAAGATATTTGAAAAAATAGTAAAAAAACAATTGGTAAATTTCCTAGATAGTAATAAAATACTACACAAAAACCAGTTTGGTTTTATTAAATCGCTCAGCACACAAGATGCCATTGCTAACGTAACTTCATACATTTACGAATCATTAGATAAAGGTAAAAAATGTGCGGGTATATTTATTGACCTCAGAAAGGCATTCGATAGCATATCCCATGAGAAGCTATTAAAAAAATTAAATGATATTGGCATTAAAGGCAACGCGATTAAATGGATCACAAACTACTTAAAAAACCGCCCTCAAGTGGTAAAAATCAATCATGTTAATAGTGATCAAGAGATTTCAAGCTTTGGAATCCCGCAAGGTACAGTGCTTGGACCAATTTTTTTTACCATATATGTAAATGATATTTTTTTTCAACATTTAAATGGTCAAATTACATCATACGCCGACGATACAGTATTAATAATAAGTGAAAAGACTTGGGAAAATGTAGAATTAAAGGCCACAGAAGACATCAACACGCTTAAGAATTTTTTCGACACTAATTTACTATCACTAAATAGTGAAAAGACATTTGTAATTCCATTTGCAATCCATCCAAACGATGCTCCCAAAAATTTTAACATTGTCATACACGATAATACTAAAATTCATAGCCAAAATTATTGCAAATCAAACTGTACAATATTAAAAACAACAAATAAAATTAAATATCTCGGAGTAATTATCGACAAAAATCTGAAATGGAAGGAACAAATATGTCAAGTAGTAAACAAAATCAGAAAATTAATATATATATTTTTAAGAATTAGAAATTTTCTGTCGATAAAAAATCTATATTTAATCTACTATGCCTTAGTTCAATCCACTCTACAATACGCTATTATTAGTTGGGGATCCGCGTATAAATGTAACCTTCTTCCAATAGAAATTGTACAAAGGACAATTATTAAAATTATATTAAAAAAATCCTTAGACTACCCAACAGAACGCCTGTTTGAAGAATTTCAAGTACCCACATTTAAAGATTTATATATTAAAAATTCATTGATTCAAATTATAAAGGAAAAAGATAAATATCCATTTTTAAATGAAAACAGAACTCGACTTAAACATGTTTTTCTATGCCCAAAACTAAATACGTCTTTTGCACAGCATCATTATACTTACCAGGGAAGAACTTTTTTCAATCGTCTACCAGAAGAAATCAGAAGCATTAATGATAAAACCCGAATACTGCTCTCTGTCAAGAGACATTTTAAAAATATTCTTAAGAAAAAAATTACTGTCAATTAATCTTACAAATATCCTTAGTTTTCCATTACATTCTTTCTTTTTTTAAAAAAATTCACACCATTATCAAACAAATACTGCAGCTCACATATATTTATGTACAATTAATTATTTAAGTACTAACTTATATAACTAATAGCATTTATGTACACTCCCCTTCCATACACAAGCAAATGCTTTAAATGGAAGGGTAGTAAAAAAAATACCTGTAAAAAAAAGATTATATATTTGTTGTAAAATTGTAATTATAATAAATGTTGCAATAAATAAATAAAAAAAAAAAAAAAAAATAAAATAAAATCTTGCATGTCAATTTTTGATTTAATGCTCAGATTTCCAATGTTTCAATGTTTTTCAGAGTAAAAAAGAAATGCTAGTTTCATTGCAGCGATCAAAACATGTTGATTGATACGAAATAATTATGCTGTCGTTATTTCCATCGGAATTTGTTAGCAACAATCTAAATGGATCGTTTCCACTCCATTAAACCCTACTTATCTCTTTATTGGTCCTTGGTCCCACTTACAAACATCTAAATATACGCCCACCGCTTTAATATGCAAGAAATCGGAGTAGTTAGTAGTTACCTGCATAGTCAATTTTTATCTATTAGATTGTTCGATCAACCTCGGCAGATATACAATTCAAAGATTTTTTCAAGTGATTAACAAAGGCACTATTGTAACTTTCCAAAATCAAGAATGATTATATTTGGACGGCTATTGAAAATCTAGAATCTAGACTACTAGTTGGTAAATATTTAATATTTTTTATTAATTCATCTTTATTAATTCTAGATTTACAATTTGTGATGTCCTATACCTGTCTCACTAGGAAAACCTGTGTTGAAAGCAGACGCTTAAGTTTAACAAGATAAAGTTTATAATAAAACAATATTACATTTAAAGTAACAGAAAATTATCAGCGTTGGTACCATTGAAAAAATACATGCTTATAAGTTAGTTTTGATAATATCTTTGATGTTGGATCTTTTTCTTTTGGTAATCCAGGACTTGGTGTAAGATTTATATTTAAAATACATTGTGTTTAGACTAATGGTCACTGGAAGTGCATTGTATAGTTTTGTGCAAATATCACAAATTTCCTTGGCTAAAATTGTATTAGCAAAAGGGATAAGTAAGAGATTATGCCCTTTGGTTCTAGTATCTCGAGGACATTTTTAAAGGTAGTTTGAAGGGGTATGCTAGTATGTTTTTGGCATAACGTTGCCTAATATCCAAGACACAGATCATCCTGAAGATTTCATCTGAACTGCTTGTGATCGGTAGTTTTAATGTAATCTTTATAATTAGTTTCCGAGCTTTAAAAATCGGACCAATGGCGACAGCGTTTGCTCCTCCCCAGGCTATAATACCATATTCGATTAAAGATTTACATAGTGCATAGTAAATTGTTTTGAGTTGATTCAAGTTAAGAAAGTGGCGAGTATGTCTGAAGAATTATATTGAAGTTTGATGTTCTTTCTACTTTAAATTACTGTCAAAGTAAAACCAAAGTATTTGATTTTAGTCACCCGTTCTAAGTTAGGGCAATCAATGCAGTTTGTTTATTATTGTACCTATATCTTGTTTATAGACCCAGAAGTGACCGGACAACTCAGAACGAAACCAACTCAGAAGCACTTCAGAAAGGTCATTAAGAGTGATGATAAAAAAAATTAAAAAATTGTTTAAATAGGTTAACTTAGGTTGGGGTTACCGGCTATTTTAAAATTATTTTTTCATAGCTTTTAATGACCTTTTTTAGGTGTTTCTGAGTTGGTTTCATTCTGAGTTGGCATGGAACCAGACCCGGACACCACTCTCAAAAGTGATTAGTTCTGATCTAAGATAATAGTATTTTGACTATCAAAAGATTGTGTTTTCTGCGAGCCGGAATTCACTTGGACTACAATTCAAATTCTACTTCAGTGCGTTGTATGATGCAAATAAAAATAAATAATATTGATATGATCACAAATATTGATATAATCATAATAAGTTCTGATACGCCTCATTAACCCGTCAGGCCTCGGGCCTTTTTTGTCGGAAGCTCTTAATATTTCCGCTTTGCAGTGAAATCCTAATAAATGGAATATTTCTATGCGCGGGTACGTTTTTAGATTTTCACGGCCAAAAGTATTTTCGTTATTTGTTTTTGGGGTGTTATGCCGTGTTGCGCTACCTCCTTCTTTAGCCAACGTTTCGGACAGCGTTGCAGTTTCCATCATCAGGTCAGATCCGGTAGATCTGCCGGAAATCTGTTCAGAAATTTGCCATTTATTTGGATTTTTATTACAATAGGCCTGAGGATAATGGAGTGTATTAAGTATATTATGTCATGGCTTATGCTTTTACATACTGTACTTATAGATTTTTTTTTTACATGGGCGTAAATAAATTAATACGTGAAAGTGTCGTGGTAGTAATTACTCTGCAGTACTTACTATATTGAGAGCCCACATCAATTTTGATCAAACGCATTCATGTGGCATAATTTCGGTAGATACAACAGGATACTGAAAAAAGTGAAACCCCTTTCAAACAGCGAGTTTTTTTAACGCGTTTCAATATTCGCCTTCCTGAATTTGATGGAATCTGACAAGACCGTTCATGCATGGGCTGGCATTAATATTCCTGTCAATTCTACTTTCTACCCCCCGAGACTTTCCCCTGTTTTCAGAATTTTGGCTTCCCCCGCCTATCAACTTTTGAAATGGTTTAAAATATAGATCAGTGCAAACCATACTCACTGAATTTAAATAAGAAGTGCCTACATAGGTAGGTACTTAATTGATTTAACTAATATCAAATAATTGGTTATGATGTGATTGTTAATTGAAAACCATTCTTTCTATGTATATTGTCGTCTCTTGAGGTAATATCCATTGATATTAATTATTATGTTAAAAGGGCCTTTTTTGGTGATTTTTCGTAGTAAGTACCTAATTTCTTTACCTGGTACATAATTTTCACTTTTCATGATTGTGCGAATTAATTTTTTTCTGTCTTTTTCATTCTTAACAGATCGTCCCACAAATCTTTGCGAATCCTTTCAAAGCCCGCGACAAGTGTAGAAAATATAATACATTTTTACCAGCTTTCGTTTGTAGCAAAGGGGTGTAGAGAGTATAAAGCTGTGCAATCTGTTATTCTCAAAAATAACACGAATGAAAATAAATTCTCGCACAGCTTTACACATTTTCGTTATGGACAGCACGTAACTGAAGAATATAATATCCTTATGAACGGTTACCGTCCAACTCAGAATGAAACCAACTCAGAACCACCTCTGCCATACTGCATTACTTAAAATATATGTTTATTTTAAGTAATGCTTATTTTACTTAAAATAAACATTTTTCTCAAAATTTAAGACATTCGTTTACTAGATAAAAGGACAATTTTTCGAAATTAATTTATAATTTTTTGTAGAAAAGAGTCGTCAATACGTCTACAATCTGATTTAAAAATGACATATTTCTGGTTTTCTCTGGTTATACCCTCTAAATATACCTCTAAACCGGTAAAGACATTAGAGCGTCAAAAGACGAAAATATAACAATAGCCGTCAAGACATTAGAGCGTGTTTTGACGTAAACGCGCGAGTTTTTACAAAAAATGATTTATTTGCATCACTAGTTCACGGATTACCATGGAATAAAAAACGGAATATCGATGATGAACAACGCTACGTGTCTGTATTCAAAAATATCTATGGAACATAGAAATTATTTTTCTATGCCCAATTGAACGTCAATCTTTCATAACGAACATTTGTGTGAAATCGGTACCCGCCCCGTTCTGACATTTTGACTGTTTCGACAAAAACCATCGTAAAATGGAAAAGTAAGTATTTATCATATTGTTGAGATATATATTTGCCACTCGTTCATCATATATTTAGTTGGTTTGAAGTGTTTCTTCTTGTAAAAATCGTTATTTTACAGCACACTTTCATGTGGTTGGAATTTTTCATCGCGTTGAATGGACTCTTCCGTAAAAAATGTCAACCATTACCGCTTGAAATTGTATATTTCCATAAAAGCATGTATTCTATTGCAATATCTATCAAAAACATTAGTAATTTCACGACAAAATTGTTATTTTTCAACGTTTTTATGAAACATTGGCTACGAGTGTAAAACTCTATTATTTGACATGTCGAAATCACTAGTGATGTAACTTCCAATTTTTCTGAAATATTCGAATTCGAAAATTTTTCTTTGCGAACTGATATTTGAGTAAACCATCATAATTTTTCTTTGTGTAATGTTTATTTTTTTATTCCGCCAATAAAATAAAATGTTTTTCAATTTTTTTTTCAGACTTCTTCGTTTTTTTCGAGCGGAGAAGAGCGGTGGACATGTAGAAGGTATATACATTGTAATAAATAAATATATACATAATATCTATATAATTTTATTTATATTGTGCTGTCTTTACATCATATTAGGGAACGTACCCATACTACGTGACCTCTTCGGGGGGGGGGGGGGGGGTCTTCAAGATGTCACGCTTGGAACAAGTGAGCGGCGGTTTGCTTAGGATTTTGGTCACCGGGGGGGGGGGGTTAAAAATTGCAAAAAATTGGTCACGTAGTATGGGTACGTTCCCTTATACAAGTAGTGTGTGTTTGCGTTGTGTAATAGTTTTGCATTACATTTTCAGAATCGATGGAGCAGACTGACAGTGATAGAGAAGCAAGCGGTAGTCACATAGAAGGTATATACATTATTATATATATATAAATACATTCGTATTTATATTTTGCAGCATTTGTCCATGATAATAATAATAATATTTGGATGACTTGTATAGCGCCGTTTTTTGTGAGAAAT
This sequence comes from Limnephilus marmoratus, assembly GCA_917880885.1. NCBI lineage: Eukaryota > Metazoa > Arthropoda > Insecta > Trichoptera > Limnephilidae > Limnephilus > Limnephilus marmoratus. The sequence goes on along the minus strand of OU862917.1, from coordinate 52,680,995 downwards.
CACCTCAAGGGCTCTGTACAAATTTAATAATAATATTAATTGGATAATTTGTAGAGCGCCGTTTTGTGAAAAATCACCTCAAGGGCGCTTTACAATTTATTATGAATCTTAGGCTCTATCTAATTTTATTATTTACAAATAGATACAGAAATATACTTAGGGAACGTACCCAAACTACGTGACCAACTTTTTGCAATTTTTAAAACCCCCCCCCCCCCCCCCCCCGGTGACCAAAATCCTAAGGAACCCGCCGCTCATTTGTATGGAGCGTGACCTTTTGAAGACCCCCCCCCCCCTAAAAGTGTCACGTAGTATGGGTACGTTCCCTTACCTGTAGGACACTTCCTATAATTTATAATATATTTGTACAATCTATCTTACTCCTACTAGATAAACTATTATAACAACTTATGGCTAACAGAATGCATTTTTACACATTTTATAACTAAGTAACCATCACGCCGTTTCCCCGCAGTGGTAGGCAAAGAGGACGGACCGCCAAACAACTCGGTCTTGGCACACACTCCTTGCCTCAATCACATTCATACATCATCTCATACATACAAACTCTTCTATTATTTTGACTCTTGACATGGCCCGACTCAAGTACTTGATTAACTTGATCATGCCATGTCTTCCTTGGGTGTCTCCGACTTCTACCATTCACACTTTTAGAAATATACAGGACCATTCTTATCTGTGTCCTATTCTTATATTTTCAGATTTCCAGTTTCTGCAGCCGCTACCTGTCCCAACAGCTGTATGCGGGAGCCGTGGAAGGCGACGTGGAGGGTGACGTGGAGGGCATAGCGGGGTGAGGGGACGATGTGCTGTCGGAGAGGGAGAGGCCTGGTCTTGAATGAATTCCACAAGATTTCACTTCTAACGTGGCGTGGCGTAACGTGTTTTTTAATACATTGTTACATTTAAAATATTCGTACTGGAAAAAAATGTTGAATGAGTTCCACAAGTTTCACTTCTAACGTGGCGTAACGTGTTTTTTTTGTATTATTTAAATGTGAAAATATGATACATTTAAAATAGTTGTACTGGAAAAAAATGTTAAATGAATTCCATAATGTATGATTTCCAAAATATAATATGAATAAAATATTATTTTACTTTTCTTGTTTACAATTGTTGTCATTTTATAATAAAAAAATATATATATTTGTATATAATCACGTGTTTTTATTTTTGTCTACCTATATTCAATAACTGACTAAATTTGAAATAAAATATTTCTTTCGAACTGTTTCTCAACTACAAAAGTGACCCCATCTCTAATTTGCCAACTGGAGACTGCAGCTAACTTCACACCGCTGTAAAAGTTGTCAGTTGTTCCCATTTTTGGCGGGCAAATTGTCTGTCTTCGGTTTACAATTACAAATCTATATTTAAAAATTTTCAGTAGATTTCTACAATTGTATATAATTTGTCGTGTTTACTAACGTTTTAGTGTAAATACGACAACCAAATTGTTAGTTTTAGTGTGAATTCACGACGTTGTAAATGTGTCCGTGTTTTTAGGTTACAATGTTTTTTTGTAAAAAAATACATTGATTTGTGCTAAAATTAATAATAATTGCGTATATCCGCATATATACGAGCATAATGCATCTGTTGAAATCGATTGCCGTTGTAATTACGTTTTATAATAATTGAAATAAAATAATTTTGTTTGCTCTGTGTTCAGTGACAAGTTCGTAATTTATATTATTTTGTGTTTCGAAAATGATTTTTTTTAAAATATTTTAGTTTGGACGGATAATATTTTGAGTTTTTAAATATATCTCTACAATAAATAAACTGTAATTTTTTTACGTTACTGCAGAAAAAAGTTCATTTTCAACGTTTTCAAATAATGGTAAGCGATTTTTTAATATTTTTGACGTTTTCATAAAAAAAATATATATTTAGAAGGGCAAATATTTATTTATAATAATATAATGTGATAGTGCATTTCATAATCTTTCCAAAACAGTTTTTAGAATTAGGCTACGTTTCCCAAAACGTGATTTATGACGCTTTTAGTAAACATCGTGAATAATACCAAAATTTTATTTTTTTGACAGTTTGCAATGTCACACCTAGTATGCAAAATAGGTTTTTAGAGAGGTTAAAAAAAAGTATTATCTTCAGTCCCATATTTAAACACGATTTATAAAGAAACTAGAACACTTTTGGAAGTAATATCAATGGCATCGCATTCATTGTGAGAAACCACATCTGATGGCATTCACATCTAATTTTTGACCAAAATTCATTACGGCGGATATTGGAAATCAACGATTCATAAGTATGCCGAGGGGCCAACTGTCGGGGGTTCAACTGTCGTGCAATCGAAAATTAGACAGCAATGAAGCGTATATGTTCTTGCAAAGGCAAAGCACAGTTTGAAATGAAATTAGTTCTGATAATTGTAGAGTGTCCATGGAATATTACGTTCGTGTCTCAAATTTCGGAACGATTCTTGAGATTGCGTGCTTACGGCCGTTGTTACCAATCCTACTAATCAACTTCTAAGCTGAAACTAAGGTTCATTACTGCTTAATGCACAACTACGCTGTTACCAACACACAAACATCGCTTAAGCAAGCCGCTTAGTCTAAGCCAGCCGGACTGCTGGATTAGCTACATAAGCATAAATCTAAGGAACGTACTAGTTATAAAAAGTGTCCACAGAGTGGAAAAATACCGCGAATGATCAAATGTCACTCTGACAAATGACAGTCGGGTTCGCGCTCCTTTCAGTTTTTTGTGTTGCATTTGTCAGTTTATTGTCGTTTTCATAAAATGGATAGAGAAGTTTTAGACATTTTAGACATAATAGATATTGCGGAATGGGCGGAAGTAATCGATGAAAACATCGGGTTATACAGGCGGCGACAGGATGTGGATGTCAATTACATCGAACTATTAAACAACAAAGATTTTTTTGACCGTTTTCGTATGACGAAAACATGTTTTTTTTATATTTTAAACCAAATTGAGGAGAACCTAACTTATACAAGCGAAAGGTAAGTTTTTATTTACGCAAGTGTCATTTTTGCGATCAATGTGGGAAATATTTTGCCCTTACATCTTGTCAGATCTGAAAACTTTTCTATTCTATCAATTTAATATTATTATACCTTATTTCTTTTTAGAAACTGCCCAATTTTACCGTGCAATCAGTTGCTGATAGCATTACGCTTTTATGCGACGGGGAGCTTCCACATCACAAATGGAGACTTCTTCAAAATAAGTCCATCTACCACCAGCAAAATAGTAAAAAAAGTGTCTTACGCCTTGGCGAGTTTGAGACCTCTTCACATTCAATTGCCAGTAGGACAGGAGGTGGAGATTGTGAAGAGGGAGTTTTACGAAGTTGCAGGATTCCCTAACGTGATAGGTGCAATCGATTGCACTCATATCAAAATCCAATCCGTTGGTAAGTGCCAAACATGTTACACATAAATAAACCAATACATGTATTGGTTGTGCCTGCATTGTTTTCTGTACAGTTACACATAAGTATAATTATGTATTGTGTTAATCATCTACTTTCTCCAACAGGCGGGCCCGAAGCTGAAACTTTTCGAAATCGGAAGGGATACTTCTCGATAAATGTACAAACAATATCGGATGCGAAAATGAGGATCAGGGACATAGTAGCCAATTGGCCAGGATCTACGCATGACTCACTCATTTTTCAAGGTTGCCGCGCCAAAGCGGTGTTTGAGACAGGCCAATACCCAAATGGGGTACTCGTAGGAGACAGCGGATATCCATTAAAGGTATTACACACACAACTTTAATGTTTAATCAAATAAGATTTGTATAACATCAGTAAATTGTTCCATTACTTTCCACCTTTTTAAAATTCACGTCCTTGACTACCCAGATTGTACATTCTAGGGTTTAGACGTAGGAACTAGATCACATATTTTTTGATTGTCGCTCTCTAAATAAATATCCTCTCTTCTATCAAGCGTTATTTAAAATTGCCTCCCCCCTATTCAACATCTCATCTCTTCTAAAGTCTGAACTCGAATCCAATCTTCCATACAATTCTGAATTATGCACATTTAAATAAAATTAATATATTTAAATTCACCTTTCCTTTCTCTGTTATTTTAAATGGCCTATAACATCCTTGAAGGGTAAAGCTGGAAATAATTGAAAAAAATACTGTGTTCAGTTTTTATATAGTTTTAATGACTTTTAAACAAGACATTTGCATAAAATAACATTAAAAATAATGTGTTCAGTGTCTACATAGTTTTTGACTTTCAAACAAGACATTTTCATAACATAACTTGAAAAATCAGCAAGGAACATACGTTATAATCTCTTTTCATAATTTAACTATTACAAAAAAGTTATTTAGCAATGTGGAATGTAAGAAAAATTTAATTAATGACTGTTAAACAAGACATTTGCATAGCATAACTTTTAAAATACTGGGTTCAGTGTTTACATAGTTTTAATGACTTTCAACAAGATTTTCCTAATAACTTGAAAAATCAGTAGGGAATGTACGATATAATCTCTCCGTTCACAGATGGCGCTAATTTAATTATGACAAAATTTTTATTTGGCAACGTGGAATGTAAGAAAAAGGTTTATTTGTCTTTTAAAAAAGACATTTGCATAACATAACTTTTAAAATACTGGGTTCAGTGTTTACATAGTTTTAATGACTTTCAAACAAGATTTTCCTAATAACTTGAAAATCAGTAAGGAACGTACGTTATAATCTCTGCGTTCACAGATGGCGTTAATTTAATTATTACAAAAACGTTATTGGGTAATGTGAAATGTAAAAAAAGTTTAAAAACATACAAAGTTATATAAAATTATTAAATGAAGAAAGCACATCTCAACGTGCAACATTCGCAGGTGCTCCAGTTGCTCGATTTTAAGGACATTCTGAAAAAGAAAACAGTATAATATTATTACAAACATATTAATATTTTATTTCAGACGTATCTCATGACACCATATAGGAATCCTGAAACACCTGTTCAACAAAGATACAACGAGATTCACATAAAAACCAGAAACGTTGTGGAACGACAGTACGGTTTATGGAAAAGGAGATTTCCTGTATTATCAAACGGCCTGCGACTAAACCTTAACACCACATTGGCAGTCATAGTCGCATGTGGAGTTCTTCACAACATATGTATCAATCGTGGGGAGGAACATCCACAAGATTGGATCAACGGCGTTGACGATGTTCCAAACAATGTGGCAGAATTAAACAATGCGGGGAACATTGCAAATTTAACAAGAGACATTATTGCAAATAATATGTATGTATGAGAACTACTCGTAGTCGCTTGATAGGTATGTTTTTGACCCTGAGATCTAATATGTGTGTTACTTGTTATTTCTTGTGTTTTCTATATTTAATATAAATAAGTATTGCTTTAGAGTAGAATGGTTTAATGGACATGATGTTAAGATTGATGAATATTTAAATAAAAATAATAAGTAAACAAAACAATTACCACTTTGTAATTTCTTTAGGCTAATCTCCTTGGCTTCCCTCTCCAACCTTGCAATCACCAGTTGTTCTTTTAGTATTTCTTGCCGAATGGCCGATTCAGCTGCCTTCGCGAGCCTCTCCTCTTTCTTTCCGAGTCTCTCCTCTTCTAACATTTCCAGTTGTTTTTTGGCTTGGGCGGCTTGCGTAGTAAGTAGTTCCGCTGTGACATCTGCTTGGGCCTTTGCCTTCGCCTCCATGTACAAACATGTACATGCTCTACATGCACAAACCATCTTTATACTGCAAGTCGGGATTTATTCCAGTGCAGAAATTCTGGTACTAACCACCACATCTGATTATTACTGAGGCAGTTCATTTATGTATAATACTATATAATTTTTAATATTCGTATGTAATGGCCAATAAAATAGAGTAAAAAATAAAAATATTTAAACTTACTGGCTTCCCAGCCCGGAAGAACTTATTCCGAGTGCTGCTTCCACCTTCAGCAGCACAGGGTCCTCAATATCTTGGCTGGGCCCCCCCCCAGTACCAAATACATGGCAACGGACGCTTGCCCTTTGCATTCGAGCTTCTCTTTTTAAATTGTCCCATGCTTTTTTGAGAGCCACGAGGGATCTGCAATGATTTAAAAGATTAGAAGAAACAATTTGGCCTCATTGACATTCAAGCATCGTCTCATACCTACTCACTTTGGTTATATGACTCTTCACATGGCCCGACTCAAGTATTTGGTTCACTTGATCGTACCATGTCTTCTTCGGGCATCCCCGACTTCTATCATTCGCATTAGCGTCATGATATATATTCTCATTCGAACGTGCACATACCATTTGTTTTCAAAACACGAGGCACGAAACAGAATTGAGGGACAAAGTGACAGTCAATCTTATCAGCTTGTTAATTTCATATGAATTTGAAGAAGACACAATATTATATCACATACCGTTGAGATGAGCTTCCGCTGTTGAATTGTGTTAAAATTTGGTTCCAAGCGGCATCCTTTAATCTCGTGTATAATAAGTAATTGGGACCGCCCGTTGATTTTGATAACAGTATCGGCGATGCTGTGACGAGCTCTACTAGCCTCATCTTATCATTTGGTGTAAAGTTCTTGGCACGCTTTGTTTTATTTTCCATTTTAAAAAGTTTGTTTACTTGCTAACGCACGGAGAAAAAACTTACGCCGATCCGCCAAAACAAATGGGAATTACCGATTGTGTACCGTTCAAGTCAAAGTGGTCACTTTATTTTTAAAATATTATATACGTTTGTTTAAAAAATATGAAATACCAGTTTATGAATAACGGTATTTAAAAGAAATAATGTGTATTAATAAGAGCTACAATAATTAACTTTTTAATATTAATTTAACATAGAAAGTTTTTAATTTGACGTCATTTTATTGTCTATGGTAGTGTGCGGTAGTGTGTGGGGCCACTTAAGATTTTCAACGAAAAAATGATTGGTAACAACGCGAATCGAACGTTCCCTAAAAAATGCTTAAAAATCGCTTGGCTAATCAAAAACTAAGATTAGAACTTAGATAACGATCGAAAAGTTGGTAACAGCGGCCGTTAGTGTCTCGAAGAGCTCGTTAACCATTTCATCCATTGTACATTACTCAAGTATTTTTTATCCGAAGATTTTTTGCTCTTCTTTCGATGCCATCCACTCGAAGACTCGTTCTCTTATCGCTGCTACTACTGATCCAGTTGTATATAAATATAATCATTTCTTCTAATTGCGATCTGATTTTATGGTGGATGATTTAATTTACGTTATACATACATATCACTAGCTGTACTTCATTAAAAAAAAACATCTGATGAATTAAATATCTGTAGATCTGCGGGCTGTTAAAACAAGATTACATGCGATTGATCGGGAATTAGAACTGGCGAATCAAAATCGTGACAACATCGAATATTTGACTAATATAGTTTGTAAATGTTTCCCCCCCAAGTAAAGCCTCTTATATTATTATTATTTTATTGGCTAAGCCGAGTTTTGTATCAATGTATAAAATTAAAAAATTAACACAAATACATTACATGGGCAGTGTGTATCAATTTAATTATATTCCATTACATAATTTGATCACCGTGATAGAGTTGTGTTTCGCGGCGCGGCAGACGCGTTTTAACTGCTTCTGGGTGTTTGCTCCTTTCAAGTGGTTTTCCTTGTTGTAGAATATAATAAAAAAACAAACCCTTTCTTCCTGCCCATCCTAAATTCCAATATGTATTGGCTTCTTAGGTTGCCATGTATATCGATCGAACTCCAACGTCCTTCCCATTCTCAGAGAACGGCTCCTAACAAATCAGTGCCCTCTGATATTCCAGTCTCACCGGGGCAGGACCGCTCTCGGCTATAGTATTATCAAATCGTATTTCATTATATGATTTTATTAGAATTCAGTTGATAAAGAACCTTTGGGTTCTGAACTTATTTTAGAATTTACTTCACGGTCACAAAAAAGCGATATAAAAAATTGACTGCAGCATATTTCTCATTATTGGTTTCGTATTATTTACTTACAATGTTCAAACTCCGGGCAAATGTATGAGATAGGGTAGATATTGGAATTACTTCAGACTTCTTACAGACTTAACATGTATATTATATTTAAAGCTTAACACAGCGTAACGACACGCTAATCAATTAAACACGGTCGTGGGAACCCGAAGACATTTCCATAATAAATCTTTCTTTAACGCTCGCTGTTTATTAAAATATTGAATTATAGGGACAAAATACAAACCATTAGGTCCTAATTATATGTTTTATCACTTTTTCCCATTCAGCGTCAGCCCACATCATAAAGCCGGCCCCCCTAACGCCCGGACCGCGTTCGTTTTATGTCCATTTAAATTTCACACACAAAGCTCCTACTATGTCGTTGATTTTGTATTGTTGAACGGCACATAAATCATCTTTGTACTGCAGCGCTTTTACGATAATTCGTAGTAATGTTTCTTTCTCTTTCGAGGTATTGCTTATTATATTCTAGGCCCGTAGCGCTGAAAATTTAACATCAAAGGTAAGAAATGTCTTAAGAGTGTGTTATAGGGGCAGAATGGTTATTTTCTGAAAAACGGCTCTCTAAAACGGCTTAATACTACCTTTCATGTGTCATTCTCGGACTTGATATTTTTTGTTACCAAATAATGGACCTTTATTTTTCAATCTGCTTATTTTTTTTTGTAATTGATGTAGGCATTTGACCATGAAAAATAAAAACATTGATACACCCACGGACATATGAATATATCTGGACCTGCCCTAAGTGATAAAAACGTATTATTTCCCCCTCCACATGGCGCCGGCTGTAGCTCCTCCTTGGAACCGGCTCGCTCCATGGGGAGGGGATATAGCCTCGCTTGAATCTAAAATGTGTGACGTCATCATTCTTGCCGTGAACAGCGAGAAGCTGATATCCATACATTTAACGAAATAACGGCAGCTTGTGCTATACAATATATCTACGTATCAATGTGTACATAGCTAATGTGGGCGGTACTCCAATGTGCTCGTCGCTGGTTACAGGGGTAAGTAAATTATGAAACATTTGTAAAAGTGTTTTAACTAAACACGGTAACAAAATATTGATATGTGTATTGGCGCGAGTCTTTTTGGGGCGAGCATTTGGCCTTAGCAAATATGTTTTGAACGTGGCTAGCAATTCGCGCTCCCATGTAAAAAGGTCTATTCATTCAAAGCAGATTTTGCTTTTAAGAACTAAATGGTGATATTGTAATGCGAGATGCCTATATACTGTCAGATTGATTGTTCAACGAATGACAGTCATCTTTCCCCTCTTCGCTCTTCATAGTTTGGTTTTACCCCTCATCTGTAATTGCTTGTCTATCCATTTGGATGTCTATGGATACACCATACAACCCATTTTTTAAACTTAAATCTATGATTGTCGCATTAATAATGATTTTACACAATATTTTAAATTTAAAATATTTACATAATACATACATCTGTAGAATTACGGCCTCTTATTATCGTTATGATATCTGTGGATATTAACAATTAAATAAATACTTCATTTTACACCAAATTCTTACACAGTTCGAGCTTTTTATTCATTCCGGGCTAGGATCTCCCGTTGACAGGCGGTGAAACTGTACGCTCCTCGTTTAATAACGTATATATTTTGAAAATGCCATCAAAATGTTTCATTTATGCCTCTAAATATAGAATACCGATACACTCGAAGCATTGCAATAATCTCAGCAAGCTACAAAAACAGTAGGTACTCGAAAATTCACTTTTTTGGTGTAAATCTGTCAAAATGTTTCTTTTCGACCGCCATATTTGCTTCAATCATTGAAAACATAACGTTTAAAGTGCGTTGCAGGTCCGAAAACGGTTAGTACGTTGTTCACGTATGTGGCGATGCGCACGTTTTGCAAGTATGTGTGTGAGAATTCATTGGGCTGCGTACACACACACAGCTATAATATACGTATCGTGGCTCGTGGCGTCTTTCGGAATATGGGTATTAGCTTATCCGGGCATTTCGCTCGCCAAACATTTGTCGTAGGTACATTATGTACGCGGTGTTTGGTAATAAATACAACTTCAACTTGAAGATTGTACTAGGATATTATTATTGGTTCATCAGCCACTACTCTCGAAAATGTACTTTTATACTTTTTTTTTTACATTAACTCCACACATATGTCATCTGGGATGCTGTGTGGAGGGTCTTTTTGAGGAGAGGAAGGAATGAACATTGGTCTTGAAGAGACCCATGTTGTAGGAAGGAGGAAACACAGAGGCCGGCAAATCATTCCACAGCCGAGCTGTTGAACACAAGAACGAGTCGAAGAAACGACCCGTTCTCATGTGACAAATATCAACCTTGTACAAATGTTGGGCACGCGTTTGGCGTGTTTCCCGACTATGCGCCGGTGCCGAAGGGATCAATGATGCTAGTTCCTCGGAGCATCTTCCTATTGGACTTCATTTTTTTTTTTCTTTATTAATTTTGTTTGTTGCAGTTTGTTTTACATGGTTTTCGACTACCAAGGCAAATGCCTGTACTATGGTAGTCTATATCTCGCAATTACTATTCGTCACCTCATTTGGATAGGGTTCTAACTTCACAACTTGTTCTGAGATACGAGATGTCAAAGTTTGAAAAGGCGATTTCTCATAACCTATTTACATTTATTCCTAATATATCGGAACACTTGTTACATGCACTGCGTTAGCCCTCATTAAATATATGGTAAATATTTCCATATCGATTCCACGCTCAAAACACACATTAAAAAAATAAAACAAATTGTACTAGGTAGATAATGGTTAGTAATAAGTAATTCAGTAACCGGAATTGAAAAATATTGCGTTTCAATTTTTTTTTTTTTTTTTTTTAATTTAAAAAATGCGAAATGTCATTTTTCAAGGACCGCCATGTTAATTATGGAAATGAAATACGCATGTTTAAAAGAAAAAATCACTTTCTGTCAAAATAAGTACGAATTGTAATCTTCGGAAATGATGAATTTTATTAATCATTATTTTGTTCGGTTTCATAAACACGAAAAATTACGCGAGACGAAATGACATTTCGCGTTTTTAGAGATAACAAAATAACCATCAAAATGCAATATTTTCAATTCCGGTTAATAAATTACTTAATACTAACTCTAATCTACCTAGTACAATTTGTTTTAATTTTTTAAAGTGTGTTTTGAGCGTGGACTACTCGTTAGGGAAATATTTACCAAATATATTGTCGAAGGGTGAGATTTTTTTTTACTTTTTATGATTTTTATGACGCGTGTTCCCAATATCGTGATAATAGTCGGTTTGTATTTTACTAAAATTTACACTAATAATCTCAAAATCAGATTGAATAGCATGGTAATCAGTTTTTATTTCTACATTGTTTAGAAGCAAAAAAATAGCAATTCTTTGGCAAAATTACCTATGACCGAAGACCAATGATGGATCTGTGAAGAATCGGAGCAGGAGCTTACTATTGAAGAGGTGATAGAAGAAAGCGATGATATTTTAATAGAAGGGCGGAGAGTAGTACAATTTGATTATTTTTTAAGCAACTCCAATGTATTAGTCAACATGATTCCCTTTTTAACTGCAATTTAGAGCACTTACGAATTACCTCAGAAAATATAAATGGTTTGAACTCTACTTTTAATTTAAAATGCGTTTTATGTGGTAAAACTTTTAAACTAAAAACGTCCGAAAGCCTATAAGAAGGTATTGGCATCAACGAATCTTTTGTATCGGGAATAATGAGCATAGGATTGGGTTATTCGGGCATGAAAGAGTTATGTGCCACCATTGAAGTTCAGTCCTTATCTGTTGCTGAATATGGATAATGCCATTGAAGGTTTGTGAATGGTGGGAGAAAACCAAATTTACCAGTATGACTGCGGAAGCCGACGAAGAAAAAAACTGGCTATTCAAAGCGGCGATGTTGACGAGAACGGAACGCCGATAATCACTGTAGTAGCCAGGGTTGCCAGGTATTTTAGCACCTTGTTCGGTTTCGGTTCGGTATTTTCAGATTAATTTTTCTCCCTAATAAACGATTCAACTGTCAGATTTGACGCAATCTATCCCTACTTAGTTTGTGCGGTGTTGCCGCTTCGTGCACGAACTCACACGTTTTTCGAGCCATTTCGAGGATTAGTGTTACATATCAGGTGACTGCGTACTTGTGTAAATGTGATTATTCGAATAATTTGACTGCTTACATTGTTTCAAAGTTCGACAACCCCCGCCCCCCCCGACTCGGGTTTTGATTTGCCAAGGTACTGGCTAGTAGCTGATGTGTGTTGGTCGAATACGGGAGGGGGGAGGGGAACTCGGGAGGGGGGTTCGCGGGACGGGGGAAGGGGGGGTAGAGTGAGGAGAGGGAAGGTGGAGGAGGAGAATGAGCGGGAACGTGAGAGGGGAAGGGGACGCGGGAGAGGAAGGGGAGGAGGAAGGTGAACGGGACGAATGGGAAAGGACGCGAAGGGAGAAATGATTTCTTTATTAAATGGCATAGCAATGCATGCCGGGTACCAGCTAGTATATAGATAAAAAATAAACTTTATTTTATTTCTCGAAGTCAATATTATTAATGATGTTATTAATATGTATAGATATTCTATCAAATATACGTTTCCAATTTGGGGATAGTAATAATAATGATGAATTCTAGAAAATATAGTTTAAAATCAATTAACGACTGAATATTTAGAAGTTAAATTTAAAAAAAAAAAACTTCATTAAATCGACTCCAAATGTTAACCACGAGATTCCAAACGTTGTTTATTATGGAAACGATGAAAGGACCATTTGAAAGGACCATGAACAAGCAAATTATGAAACATTTATAAAAAGGATCATACTAAATATTCTACCAACGTAATAAGTTCCATAAACAAACCACACTTTGTTATTAGTTTGTTTTTTACTTCGATATTTAAAAATACTGTGCTTGGATGTTCATAACAATCATAACGCAAGTATAATGTTGACCTTTTGAAATCTGGGAAGACACCCCTAGTGCCATCTTGCGATGTAAAAATAAACACATTTTGACAGATTACGAAATGTTACGAGGGTATCATATACGCTTAAGTTTTTACATAAGTTTGCGTAATGTAAGTTTGTTTTGAGCTTTTTTTATAAATTACTAGCTGACCCGGAGAACTCCGTACCGCCTCAGAATCAATAACTGTTGTGTTAGCTTATTAGCTGAATTAAATTATTTTTAAATTTATTAAATTAAAAATTACACAATGAAGCAATCATCGATGCGCAACTATCCGTGTTTTGTTTTTGCCAGTATCAGAGAGGGCGTTGTGTACGGATTTATATTTTTTTGTGATTTTCTTACTTCTCCACTTACTTAATGGAATTGCGTTTCATTTTCTTTATACGTGTAAGCGAGATTTATTATAATTATTGTATTTATCCTTTGGATGGGTGCAGACATACGTTCACCGTTTGTCCCATTTTCGACTGTTTCGACTGTATTTAGTGTGTAAGAAAGAGAGGCAGCATTATATGTTTAAGAACAAAGCAAAACAAATAAGCGCATTGATATTATTTGACGTTTTTGAATTTCACTCACTTATACGAATTCTTATCACAATACCACTGCAGCTTTTTCAAAAAATGAGAATTCGTTTTGAACAAAATGTATGAGGAAAATAATTATCTTCATAATTTTTTTTCATGATTTTTTCCGATGTTTTAATAGCTATTCTGCTATTCGGGGCAGAGACAAATCCAACAAATCAAAAATCATAAAAATCGGTCTAGCCGTTCTCGAGTTATAGATGGTGTAACTAACCCGACCGTGTTTTACATATTATAAGATTAAGATATTTTCTTTTCTTAAGTTTACTTCTACTACATCTTATGTCAATCTTTCTCCGAAGTGTATCGTTCATGGAAATTTGAAATGCTGTAAAAGATAAAATGTTAATTGTTCAGAAAAGCGAAATCTCCTGTTTTGTAGAACTATAAGTGGAGAATTTTTTTATAAAATAACATTGAATACATCTTTGACAAAACTTTTCTTTAATAATAGTATTTAATTTAATTTTAAAAAAAAATCTCTTAAAATGCACGTCGTAAAAGACCCATTTATTTTCCTAAAAATATTTCAACGATGGAGATCGAAAGAGGAAAAAAACGGATAAATGTCTTATTTAATTATCTTTTGGATTCATTCTCACAAACAACTAGTTTAAAAATTAATGTGGATTAAAAATAATGGGTTACGAATAACCAGACAATATTTGAATTCTTCCAGTTTCCATCAACACCAGCGAAAAAAATTGTTTGTAAGGAGGCTTTACCTATAGGCGCGAAAGTAACGAAAAGCCGACGCATTAGGCTACTACGCCATTATCCTAGTTTAAAAATTGAAATCCGTATACGTTGTTACTTACTCTGTTCGTTGTATTTTGAGTATGTGCCAATTTAAAAAATTTCGATCATTCGTGTTAAAGATTAGTTTAGCGTCTTGGCTTCCAAGCCACAGATAATACAACAACAAAAACATGAGCGATGAATCATTCTAGTTCTTAAATTTAGTTTATGTCACGGTTACAAAAGATTTTATTTATTGTTATTAGGTTTATTTTGTAGAACTCCATTTTAATTTTTAATTTATTTTAAATAATAATACAATTGATATTTGAAATGGTCAAATAAGGTAAATCCTGATGAATCATCAAGGGTTTATTTTATGGAATAATTAACGACCCTCAGTCAAATTTAAACAATCCAGTAATTGGGAAACTTAACCATTAATATTTCAGTCATTTTACTTAGAAGTTTAGGGGCACAAGTAATAATAATTAAAAGCTATTCATTTTGTCATCATAAGTACCTGTTTAGAAATGATATAAATACATCGTCTGTAGGTGGTAACAACCACAGTTTGATAATGCCTTCAGAAGGCGAAACAGCTGTAACTCATAATAATAATTACGAAGCAGAAGCAGAACTTGTTTATAATAAACTGTTTTTATACATTGAATAATAATATTATTAAATATATAAAATAAATTTAAAAAAAAAAAACAAAACAAAACAAAAAACAAAAAAAAAAACTAAAAAAAAAAAACAAAAGATTTTCTTTCCTCTTCGCCATCTCTATAACCAATACTTTATTGTTCAAGTTCTGCTACTCGTTAATAATACAAATAAAAGAAAACAAAGTAGTTTCAATGTCTGCTGCTAACTGCTTATTGCTTATTTAAAGCAATCAATCAATCAGTGTAAACGACCTTTCTTACATGATTCTACATCGTTATTATTTTGTTCGAAACTCAGAGGTCCTGAGGCGAATTGGGTTGTTGCGGAAATGTGAACAATTTGCCATCATAAAAATGAGAAAGTTTTACTCTGGGCGTATCTTTTGAAGACAGTGAAATTCTTTCCGAAAACTTATAGTGAAATACCGAAAGAGAAAGAGGTACTATAATAATAACAATAAATGTCCCTTGTTGCAAAATATCTGCAATGCTTACGAATTTTCGATTTTTTTAATATATTAAACCGCCTTGTTTAACATTATTTAACCCATTGAATACGAGCAATAAGTGTAAACTAATTTATCCCCTAGGAACAAACTCTTGGCATACTCTCCTTGCTTCATCCATCCATTTTCTATACCGATTCTATACCGGCACTTCACACGACCCGATTAAAATATTTGTTTCTCTCGATCATGCCATGTCTTCCTGGAACATATTTATTATTCGGACTTACATAGTTTATTTTGACAGCTGTAATGTAGAGTAGTTGTTTAGTTTTCTAGTTAATTTTCAAACCAATTATGGATTATCAATAGTTATCATTATTATCAACATGTTAATTCATTTAGGCCAAAGATGACGCCAGTAATTTCAGGTGTCTCTGATATATGATCATTTATTAACTTTATCCCTTCTCAATGTACAAAGGAATAGTAACTATATGTCTATTCTAGCTAAAAATTAACAAAACTTGCATAGAAAACATAAAGTATTAAATATACCTTTGTTATTTGGGTGGGGAATTAATTATGTATCGGTAACATCTAACTTTAAAAACATAACAATAAAAACGATGGATTCAATTTCTCTGCTTTATTTAAAAAACAACACAACTTCTCCTTCTCTCAAGTCCTAACTTACAGTACTTAGTCATTTTTTGTTAGGTCTATCAATCTGAAAGCTTCAACTATGTCTTCGTGGGGCAACCCCAACTTCTTCATGTTTCCTCGATATTTCCGTTGTTTACACACACGTAGTCGCCCTTTTCCTCGCGTGTAATTCTAAAGCATGAAATTTGATAATAAATTAATTATATTATCTTTATTTACTTCGAGAGTTAGGAAATGCACTATCCTCTTACTTAGTCACGCTTCTAGTAATTTAAATTCATGCTTCAGATGAATGCATTCTCTGAGATGCTGTTCTTTGTCTGTTTTCAGTTTATTCTGGAGTTTACTGCTCCACTGCACAGCATCTAAAGGATCTCCCCTTTGTCCCTTTAAATTGGGTCATCTTCCTCCTCTCCCTTTGTCTTAATTATTTGGTCGGATGTCTACATTTAAGATATTAAATTTGAAACCCTTAAAAGCATTTTGATGGGTAAATGCTGACTTCAATCCATAAATGGTCCGTGGCTCATTTCTAAATAATTGTTCTTATTCTGGTGGCCTCTCCTGTCGGAATTTGGCTCTCTTCAAACTACAATTTTCACCAATTCGGAACAATTTAGCAGAATTGAATTGGGTGATTCTGTATCCGTCGGTCGGTCGCTCCTAATAATATGAACAGGATATTGGAATATTCTCTTTTTTAAACTAGTACATTTTTAAAATTTTTGGCTTTTCGATGAAGTATTTCGCAATTGGCTAGGTACCTATGGTATTTTCAGTTTGCGCCTATACATATTTTAGTTGGTGTCAAGGTTTCCATGCTATACAGAAGATTAGAGAAAACTTAGTAACGGATCGTACGATTGTTACCATATGCGTTTTGAAATATACTTCCTCTAAAATCTACGTGTATAATATTATGTTCATCTATTACAATACATACAACATAATCGACGATTATTTTGCCTAGTAACAAATCATTGGTTAATATTTACCGTGACTCGGTTCGATCGTGAGAACTCGATAGACTGGAATAAGTGCACCTAGAATTGACTGCAAAGCTCATCCATTGTTGTTCCCAATTTTCACCTATCCAAACTCTATTTTATAGAAAGCCTCGGGGTGTAGTCGTGAGGTGATGTCTCGCAATCCGAATGCCTCATATTTCTTGTCGTGTTTCTTCTTATTGTAATAATAACAAACCTCTTCTTCATAATTCGTATGTTCACTCTATTTTAAGGGCCTTTAACCAGCCAGCGGCCGAAAATCCACATTTCGTCGAAAGATGTTCTTACGATTGTACAGGGCGATTCCAATTAGTATTTATCTTTTTCAATAATGACGAAGCAAAATAAGAATGTAAAAAAAACTTAAATATATTTATTTGTAAGACCCGTTCATGGGGTGAGGTTTGTCTAGGTCTTGGAGGCGGATGACCAGAACATACTGAATCCCAGATTCCTATCCACCCCTTAAAACCTTTTCCTTCCCAGAACTCTCCTCTCCTTCCTTTCCTTAAAAAACCCTCCACGCAGCATCCCCAAAGATGACATAGGCCCTGAGGGAAATTATTTTCCTCAGGGCCTCCTGTGTGGAGCTCATGTAAAAAAAAAAGACCGTAAATAATAAATAAGTGTTCAGATATTTTTTTAATGATTTTATTTGAACTAAAACTAAAATTTTTAAACATGCGTTTACTAGATAACGTATTTTTTTTTTGTTGAATACCGCACAAGAGACATAACTACTCCCGTTTGGAGCCAGTGGGACTATGGCATCCCCAATTGGGGTATGTTGAGAGGCTGAAGGTAGTGGGAACGGGAAGGAAATAGGGAAGAGGAAGGTGGGGAAGTACCTGGCTATTCAGATCTGGTCACCAAACACGGCTAAAGCCATTTCAAGCAACGTTTCAATTCTGAATGGTGGTCTTACACCAGGGCGATACTGACAGTATCTTCCACTCTGGAACGTGCCACAAATATACTATATATTATTTTAAATGAATAAATCGTGAATAACACAAATTAATTAAATAAAATTTACTTGCGCCGGGATTCGATCCCGCGACCTTCGGAGTGCTTACCGCTGGACTACGCCGGCCGTCATCACGCCATCTTTAACTCACAAATAATTGCCAATAAAATAGTTGCCTCAAAAATCGTGAAAAATTGAATTCTTTAACCAACTAACCATCACGCCGTTTCCAACAACTCGATCTTGGCACACACTCCTTGCCTCGTTCACATTCATACATCGTCTCATACATGCTCTTCTATTATTCCGACTCTTCACATGGCCCGACTCAAGTATCTGATTCACTTGATCGTGCCATGTCTTACTCGGGCGTCCCCGACTTCTTCTAACATTCACATTTGCGTCATATATTCTCCTTCCACTCCTTTCCTCGTTCATTCGCTCTAGATGCCCAAACCATCTAAGCGCCCCTTTCGTGAATTCTTTTATAGCCCATATTTTATAATTTAAAACACTAATCAATAATGTAGCACATATCCGTACTAAATATTTGCTATACCTATTGATAATAAAAAAAATCAGTTTGGTTGAGTATTTAGTCCTCAAATCCAAAAGCAAGTTTAGTATGAAAAGGGTCGCGCAGACGTTCCCTTTAAGTATCTGCAGATTCAAAGTTCTGCCATGGAATGTAGGAATACAATGTAGCATTGAAGAAAACGTGTGGGCTTGTAACTAGAAACTAGAACGGTAAACTAACCTTGACTGTAGTACAATGCAGATAACTCTGTAGGCTACCAGAGTACCGTGGCTCCGGTGGTCAATTCGGCCGTTGAATCCAAAGATGATTAACTCTCCATTAGTGAACCTGGACCCGTACAGTTAGATGCGATGCTGAATGAACGTTGATAAAACTCCAAAAGCTTTTGAAAAATGATTTCGACAAGGTGAATTTTATTCAGAAATTTTAGTAATACTTGGTATTTGGTGTAAATGTTTGATTTGAGAAGCGAGTATGGGCACCTACCGCGGCTCTGGGAAGCATTTATTGGATAACCAAAACCTCTTCCATAACAATATTATGTTCATTTTATTGAAGTCACCAAAAGCAGTTCGTGTTGATTGCATTGGTTATGTAAGCCTTTCGTTTAAAATGTATTCAAAATTGAACAAGTATTTTTTAATAAGAAAGGTAACACCAGAAGATGTCGAGAACTGTGATTGAAACAGGGGGGTGAAGGTATGCCGATGATAACTCCATTTTCATCCGATGTGATTCACTACGTTTGGTGACTTAGTAGGCCTGATCGGGAGAGGCTGGTTGAGGGAGACCTTTTGGCTTATCCAGCCGGACCCTCGCAACCCATCGCCTTGTACCGCAGTGGCAAAAGTGGTTTCATACGTCCGTCACTCCTGGACACATTGACTTCAGATTCCTACGCACCCCTCTACCTTTTTCCTTCACAGAACTTCCTCTCCTACCTTTCCCTAAAAAGACCGCCCACAGAGCTTCCCCAAATATGACACACGCCCTGGGGGATTTTTATTCTTCATGGCCTCCTGTGTCGAGTTAATGCAAAAAAGAACAAATTCAAATGTTATTATAAACAAGTTAAAACATCACTACTCATATATAAATATATTGTTATTCTTGAGCATATTTCAGATTCCTTAATTTGTCGTACCTAATCATTTTTGCTGGGTAGCAGTAATACAATTTTTAAAAAATATCGTATATACTCTTAAAATGATAAAAAATATTAGGTGAGGTATCCGTAAACTAAGCTTTGAGATGAAATCATAATAGATAACATGAAATCATCAGACAAAGTTGAAATGTGTTTTATTATCTATGGCCACTTTATAAAAAATCTAATTCAACGTTATGAATCCATTCCTCCCACTGCGATGCAAGGAGATGGGTCGAGATAGTCCGGCAGGAGAAGTCAAAATGTCTCCCTCAACCAGTCCCCAAGCTGGCCTGCCACGCAGTAGTTGGGGAAACGCATCTGCTGCCAAGAACTAGACAAACCTCGGGGGCGGCGGTGGTACCCACACCCGTCTCCCAAATTGTCGTAGTTCCCATGTCTTTTTTTTTTACATTAACTCCACACAGGAGGCCCTGAGGAAAATAATTTCCCTCAGGGCCTATGTCATCTGGGATGCTGTGTGGAGGGTCTTTTTGAGGAGAGGAAGGAATGAACATTAGTCTTGAAGAGACCCATGTTGTAGGAAGGCGGAAACACAGAGGCCGGCAAATCATTCCACAGCCGAGCTGTTGAACACAAGAACGAGTCGAAGAAACGACCCGTTCTCATGTGACAAATGTCAACCGTGTACAGATGTTGGGCACGCGTTTGGCGTGTTTCCCGACTATGCACCGGTGCCGAAGGGATCAATGATGCTAGTTCCTCGGAGCATCTTCCATTGTAATACCGGTGGAACAAGGATAGCATTCCCACCCGACGCCTGTGCTCTAAAGATTGCAATCCGTCTGTTAAGATGGGAGAATCTATCAAAAGGACCGCCCGTTTCTGCACAGAGTCGAGGGTATTTTTCAGGTATTTTGGAGCTCCAGACCAGAGATGGCTGCCAAATTCAACCGTGGGGCGTACTTTTGATTTGTACAAGGTTAGCAGTTGTGTACTATTAAAGTATCTGCGGGCCCTGTACAGTCGCCCAGTTTTTGGGAGGCTAACTTTACTCTGGCTTCGATGGAGCCCCCATACCTGAGCTGGTCACTTAGGGTTACACCAAGCATATCAATGGAGGGCCTGTTGGGAAGATTGCTTCCGTTGAAAGAGACTAGATTTTCATTTCGATCCCTTTTAGACGTAATCAGACAAGATTGGGTCTTTGAAACATTAAATTCAACGAGATTATTTTTACCCCAAGAGAAAACACTCTTGAGGTAACCGTTCATTCTTTGCTTCAAAGCCCTACGAGCTGTTGGAGTTTGTGAGCCCTTTGGGGGCTTGTCAAACAAAAAGCTATCATGAACTGTACTGTCATCCATCATCATCATTTACCTATATACAGAAATGGGTGCTCTAGCGAATAAGTCACATAAAAAAATCACGCTTTTCCGACTAACAGAGTCCAATAGTAGATACTTTAACAAGTGGAGCCCAACGAAAGTCGCTGCTAGTTTTGTAATCACTGTAATGATGTATATTGCTTCACGCAATTATATACTTTTTCTTCCTTTTTACTGCTCACATCGTTTTGCACTTGACTGCCCATTATCTGGTTGTGTTCACTCCGCGTCTTTAATGGAGTCTATCCGCCCCGAATCTGCCCGGCTCATTAGTGCCCGTAGCGAGGACGGCCTCCTCTCCGTGAGCCGTGAGCCATAGCTGACTTTCACAAGTGGATGATGACCCCCGCTCAGGATGGCCGAATAGCCGCCAGCTATCAGACACCCTCGTTACATCGTTATTCGAATAAGGAAAGTGAAAACAAACCAGAGGAACTTGAACGCAAAGCGGTTGGTTGTTTGTTATGTCGTGCTTTGTTGTTTTGGACGCAATTACAATTGACGTCGGCAGCATGGGATTGATTCAATTTGGGAGGCGGTTATGGGTACCTCCGCCCAGGGAACCTTTTATTGGATTACCAACACCCCTACTATCGGTCACCCCAGTGGTTCGCTACATTAGCGGCGTTTTTTTTTTTTTTACATAAGCTCCACACAGGAGGCCCTGAGGAAAATCATTTCCCTCAGGGCCTATGTCATCTTGGGGATGCTGTGCGGAGGGTTTTTTAAGGAAAGGAAGGAGATGAGAGTTTTGGGAAGGAAAAGGATTTAAGGGGTGGGTAGGAATCTGGGGTTCAGTATGTCCTGGTCATCCGCCTCCAAGACCTAGACAAACCTCACCCCATGAACCCGGGCACCTCTGCTAAATCACCAAACGTAGCGAACCACTTGGGGTGACCTATGGCAGAGGTGTTGGTTATCTAATAAGGTTCCCGGTGCGGCGGTACCCATTGCCGCCTCCCAAATTGAGTTTGAATTTTTTTGAATTGGGTGCCTTGGTTCATAGGGTGAGTTTTGTCCAGGTCTTGGTAGCGAATGCTTTTGCCCACCTACTGCGTGCAGGCCGGATCAGGAGAGACTGGTTGACTGGGGGACCTAACCTTGCAATAGCCTTGCACAGCAGTGGGAGGGATGGATTCGTACGTCCGTCACTCCAGGACACATTGACCCCAGATTTCTATCCGCCCCACATACATTCTTCCTTCCCAGAACTTCCTCTCCTTCCTTTACCTAAAATGACCCTCCACACAGCAGTGGCGGTCTGTGAGTTTTCAGTGAGCTAGAGCGCTAAGATTGAAAAATATGACGTTATTGAGTTGTAGCTAAAAATGAATATTATTTTTTTTTCAAAATTTCAGCTTTTTGTATGAAGTCCTTCAGGATTCTTTCAGTCAAGGGATGCGCCGCATCCACATACTGAAAGATCTTCATACAAAAAGTGAAATTTTGAAAAAAAAATCATGCTCAGTTACAATAACATCAGTAATGTCGTATTTTTCAATCTTAGCACTCTAGCTCACTGAAAACTCTCGGACTGCCACTGCCACGCAGCATCCCCAAGCATGACATAGGCCCTGAGGATTTTTTCTCAGGGCCTTCTGTGTGGAGTAATTGTAAAAAAAAACAATATTTGTTCGTTTTTGTGTAAACCGGCTGTTTTGAGATTGGTTGACCTCTTTTCACCGTGCTCGTTGTTCTACAGCTTTCAGCTATGTCAGCTATTTTCAAGGGTATTTAAGAGGAAAATGTAGTTATCGGCATGCCTTCACACACCAGTTTCAATCACAGTTCTCGCCATCTTCTAGCGTTACCTTTCTTGTTAAAAAAAACTCGTTCAATGTTGAATACATTTCAAACAAAGGCTTACATAACCAATGCAATCAACACGAACTGCTTTTTGTGACTTTTGAGATAAAGTGAACATAATATTGTTATTTGCTTTTATTTTGTTGCAACAGAGTTCATTGCACTTACTCCCAACAAATAAAATTGCATAAAAAAATTACTGGTTTATAACCAGGAAAGGTTTGTTTGTGTGACTGGCTGTTTTTACACAGTATAATAATAATAACGTATTATCTTCCTTCTTTTTTTTAAATTTATTTATTTCGTAACCGCATAACCACCGGGCGCCTTTTTTACTTTGCTAAGTTAACCAGAGTCTGTCGATTTGTTTGTAGAAATTATTTGCCCAGCTTTATTGAATAAGGTTCTTCACAAACCGAATACGAAAACATCTTGCATGCGTTGAACCAGACAAAGTCTAAGGTTTTTTTTATTACTTTTTGGGATATTGGAACCTTATGCATTCTCATTTCCCATATCTACTCTTATGAATATAATTGTCAAATAAAGATCCCTTTGGATCTAGACTAAATTGGCCTAGTTTTTGTATTTTTTTTTTTTTTTTATATGAATACCGCACAAGAGTCCCAACGCTCCCGTTTGAAGCCAGTGAGACTATGGCATTGGGGTTTGTTGTGATGCTGAAGGTAGTGGGGAGGGGAAGGAGATAGGGTAGAGGAAGGTGGGGAAGTACCTGGCTATTCAGATCTGGTCACCAAACACGGCTAATGCCATTTCAAGCAACGTTTCAATTCTGAATGGTGGCCTTACACCACGGCGATACTGAGAGTATCTTCCACTCTGGAACGTGCCGCAAATATACTATACATTATGTTAAATGAATAAATTGTGGAATAACACAAATTAATCAAATAAAATTTATTTGCCACTCCGGAATTCGATCCCGCGACCTTCGGTGTGCGAGTCAAGAGCCTTACCGCTGGACTACGCCGACCTTGTGTCATAGAATTAAGCCGCCATAAACCCTAACCCCCTACAACTGATAATTTTATACAATATTTTAAATGTATACAACTGATAAACCAACCATTTACCGTACAATATATTTTTTTTACTTTAGCTCCACACAGGAGGCCCTGAAGAAAATATCTCCCCTCAGGGCCTATGCCATCCTTGGGGATGCTGTGTGGAGGATCTTTTTAGGGAAAAGAAGGAGAGGAAGTTCTGGGAAGGATAAAAATGTATGAAGGTTGAGTAGGAATCTGGGGGGTCAGTGTGTTCAGACGTATGAATCTATCCCTACCATTGTTGTGCAAAGCAATTTTCCGAGAGCCTTCGGGAGACATCAAAAGGTCTCCCTCAACTAATCTCTCTCGATCCGGCCTGCCACACAGTTGATGGGCTGACGCATCCGCCACTTCTTCTTCTTCTTCTTGTGCCCTGCCCGTTCAACGGACGTTAACTATTGTTGGCTATGCGGACTTTGTTTACTGCGGCCCGGAAAAGCCTACCGTAGACTGGCCAAACCACTGTTTCAGGTTTTTCAGCCATGAGGTTCTTCTTTTTCCAGGGCCCCGTCTTTCGGCAATCTTTCCCTGCATTATGAGATGCAAGATCTCATACTTTTTTGGCGTCTCATCACATGTCCAAGATTTGATGTTCGGATTTTAATAGTTTTAATAACTTATTTTTCTTTTTTCATCCAAACCATAACATCTTCATTCGTAACCCTGTCCATCCAGCTTATTTTAAGTATTCTACTGTAGATCCACATTTCGAATGCATTAAGTCGCCTAATTAGTTCTTCAGTAAGCGTCCATGCTTCCATTCCATAAAATAATATCGAAAGATCCGCAGCTAAGATCCGGACAAACCTCAGCCCTTGAACCCGGGCACCCCTGCTAAGTCACCAAACGTAGCAAACCACTTGGGGTGACCTATGGCAGAGGTGTTGGTTATCCAATAAATGGTTTCCGGTGCGGCGGTATTCATACCCTCCTCCCAAATTGGGAAGATTCAAGAATTGTGTAAAGTTTTAAGACACTTTTATTAGTAAGGCCCATTGTTATCTACAATTATTGATTGATTATTGATATTAATTTCTAAATCGGGTTACTAGTAACGCAACATATTAAAAGCCGGAAAAGGGAGAGATATTAAAGCGAAAAGCATTATGTGAATTGATTTTCGATGATAGGCAGAAAAGTGCGCCCCACGGTTGAATTTGGCGTCCACCTCTGGTCTGGAGCTCCAAAATACCTAAAAAAAAACCTTGACTCTGTGCAGAAACGGGCGGTCCGTTTGATAGATTCTCTTATCTTAACAGACGGACTGCAATATTTAGAGCATAGGCTTCAGGTGGGAATGCTGTCCTTGTTCTACCGGTATTACAATAGAAGGTGCTCCGAGGAACTAGCGTCATTGATCCCCTCAGCTCCGGTGCATAGTTGGGAAACACACCAAACACGCGCCCAACATTTGTACACGGCTGACATTAGTCACATGAGAACGGGTCGTTTCTATGATTCGTTCTTGAGTTCAACGCCTCGGCTGTGGAACGATTTGTCGGCCTTTGTGTTTCCTCCCTCCTATAACATGGATCTCTTCAAGACCCATGTTCACTCCTTCCTTTCCTCAAAAAGACCCTCCACACAGCATCTTCAAAGATGACATAGGCCATGAGGGAAATTATGTTCCTCAAGGCCTTCTGTGTGGAGTTAATGTAAAAAAAAATTTGCTAAAATAAGGACGCATTGATAAATGGATGACGACGAATTTTTCTTTCGTAGATATACATAATCACGCTTTTGAAACAGCGTTTACTAAAAACGAAAACCAAAAAACAAACAGTATGATCTACCGATCAATCAATCATTAATGTTATTTAAAAGTTTTTTTTGCTTACAGTTTTTTCCTCTTACATCAATAAAAGGTGCTTATCTACATAGTATTCTATTACTACATGTGGTTTTCAAATTAATCCTACCATAGTTTGTAATTTTTAGGTCCTTTTTAATTAATTCTCAAGTCCTCCAATTATTAAAACGCCAGTCAGCAAAAAGGCAGTTTTTTGTGTGATTTCTGTTTATTTTTTCTTCTTTTTAATCTCAGAAACGTTCCTCCGTCGGTAATTAAAAATAGAATTGTTATTTTCTCTAAAATGCCTGTAATTTAGCTAACGAACATGACGCGGCGCTTCTCACGTTTTCCAGAAGTCGAGTTTCAAAAGCCTGCATGTTGCAGAAATTAGTTTCGTTCGGTTAATACGTGGTGTAATCCGAACACGTACGAGTAATTAATGAAATCGGGTGCTAATTATCCCGTGCACTGGGGAAACGTTGATGCTGCCGTTGATTGATGGACCGGCGATTAATCTCGGCGTCTTGTCTCGGGCGTATCCGGGTATCCCTCACACTTCCAGGGATTGAATGGAGTCGTGTGTATTTGTGGTCGAGCTTTAATTTACAAAACACACACTGCAATGTTACTGGTGATTAGGCATTGCATAATTCTTGACTATCTCGAAGGTTAGGCCATGCCACACAGTACCTAGAAATCGACTTTTGGAAAGGTAGGCATTTTTTATTAACCGTTAATACATTTTTATGTTGCTCCTAGCGATGGCGAACGTATGCATTTTGGAACTGATTAGCATTTGTTAGTATTCAGTCAAAATATTTTTGACAGTTTAAAAAATATTATGGTTCTTCAAAAAGACTCGAGAGTTAGCTGGCTTTTGTCAAGAACACGAACTGTTCTCCCAAGATTTTAATTTTTTTTGTGTTTATAAGTTTGTTCATGATTATGACTTCAGTGGCAATTGTTGATAAAGCGTATTAACGATTATACTAATTGTAAAGATATGTTAAACATAACATATTAGCAATTAATGGTATTATAGTGGACGTCAATATCATAAGCCATAGGTTACCCTAAGTGGTTCGCTACGTTTGGTGATTTAAGTAGGAGTGTCCGGGCTCATAAGGTGAGGATTGTCTAGGTCTTGGTGGCCGACGCATCTGCTCACCTTTTTACCAATCCAGCAGGACTATCTCGACCCATTGCCTTGCACCGCAGTGGGAGAGATGGATTCATACGTCCGTCATTCCTGGACAAACTGACCCCCAGATTCCTACCCACCCCTCATACCATTTTCCTTCCCAGATCTTTCTCTCCTTCCTTTCCTTAAAAAAAACATCCGTACAGCATCTCCAAAGATGACTTAGGCCCTAAGGGAAATAAGTTTTTTTAAAACATGCGACCTACGAAAATCCCACTTATTCGTATTGTAGCCAAAAGTTCACGTTCTTTCCACATATTTTGATTTAATAGAACTAATACGATTTCATTGCCCTGGTCGCGCTAACAATAGACTGACTCTGCCGTTCTACTATAATAACACACATACATTATCACATTATTACTCACCAATCAGTCGATTACACATTTTGGGAAATGAATATGCTAACATCGGCGACATTTATTTCTTAAAATTAGCGCAATATAAACATGCACTCAAAAATTATTTTTCCTTAATGTAACTTTATATACGCAATATGGACATGTTGAAATGAAATGATGATATTTCTCATTGTTCTTTTTTGTTGTGATACACAAAATAATTTTATTTTTAGGTTTCAGTTTTTAAGTTTTTTATTTTTCCATAATGTAACTTTATATACGCAATATGGACATGTTGAAATGAAATGATGATATTTCTCATTTTTATTTCTTGTTCTTTTTTGTTGTGATACACAAAATAATTGTATGTTATTTTTAAGTTTAAAACTACTATTATGTAATGATATTATTTTTCTTACTTTTGTAATCTATTATATGTTTATTTATAAAAGGCAGTATAGCCGTTTATGTATTTAAAATAAATAAATACATAGTGTCACGTAGTTTGTTCTCTAAAGGTTCTAAACCTTTCCAGATGAATAAACCTTAGTGTGCAGAGTTTATGTTTACTCTACATTCTGCAGTCAGGTCTCTAAGTTGGATTCTAACCAGGGAGTTCCCCTTTGTTGGATATAGTCACGTTTGCTTTTTCTTTTCTGGTTCGCTTTGCTTTTCAATGCTGCTTTAACCGAAATGTAGTGCCAAAGGTGGTAAATGGCAATCTTCAAATCGAATAAATCGTGATAAACCATTTTTGTATAGTATCGACGCCGCCGCCTGTAAAAAAAGGCCAACCTACTAGTGGCGCCTTTGGCGATAGATGTATACATATATGTAGGTATTTTGCGTCTTATTCAAATTCCGTAAACATCTATTTAGATATACTTACAGCTTACAGATTCGCATATTTTTCGCTTCTCTTATTTCCTATTCTATTTTTATGCAACAACTTTTATAAAAATAAAATGTTTTCAAAATCATTGAAGAAAAAGATTTTAGTAATAAATGTAAACGAAAATATGAAAAATAAAAAGATGACGGTCGCAACTGGGACTCGATCCCAGAATCTTTAGTCTTACCGGGAGCCTAGCCTTAACCGGCTCGGCCATTGAGACTTCTTATTTTTAAATCTCTTTTGTCGATCTCATATTTTAAATTCAGGATTAACAATATTATCTTCGACTATTTTTTCCCGTATTAAGTACTAAAGAATTGGTTTGTAAACTAGATGTGTCTCAACATATTCGATTTCATTTGATTCCACTCAACAAAGTGGCATTTCCACACCCCTTTGAAAAGTCATTAAAAGTTTGATTTTTTTTAAATACCCTATCACCTAAACTAACGTAACCTAATTACACAATTTGTTTTTTTTTTCATCACTTTTAATGACCTTACAAAGGTAGTGTTGAAGTTGTATGATTATGAATTACCTAAAACTTTACAGTTATTCTTTGGCTACTAGTTATTACTTGTTTTCAGACTTCGAGTAAATAAAATAAACATCCACCTTCTAAGAGATTGTTTTCACAAGATGACCACCATCTCCGCTGCCACTGGGTCTTTTATACTCGCTGCATTGACTATAATGGGATATTTCTAAACCCAAACAAACTACTACCTCGTTTCCAGTATCTAAGAAAATAAATTCGCATCTTTCAATGCATTTAACTGCAGTCGTTTTTGTCAAGTGTCGTTTTATTTTCCCATCGTCTGGTAAAACTCGCTCCTCGGTTATTTTACTGCGGCGAAATAAAAACCGATTCGCGGCGCTGTTTACAGGGTAAATAAAGAGGGAATAACGGATCGACTCACAATTTGCAATTCAATCCCGTGGCCATGTACGGCAGTATTCAGTTTTTTCTCGATATGTGGTCTTTTGAGAAATGTGGGTCATGCTTTCTTTTCATATTCTTCGCTCTTTAAACGTATAAAAACCACTTTAAAATTGTATGAGCAAGCACAATGAACCAGCGGAACTAAAAATAAATGTGTTTTAACGTAGTACGAGTACTGCTGTGAACATTTCTTTACAAGTAAAATAACTGCTATTCAAAAAACGACCTTTTGCTATTCTTTTGAATATGTACGTATAATATTTTATATTCCATTTTTTAATCTTGTTTCTCCTTTTCTAATATTTTATTCTCTTTTATTGCAGGTAAGTGTGTCAAGTTTGCTACCAGGACGCCTAGCATGACCGCCTTGAAACTGCCAACATTGACACGACAAAGGTTTTTATCAACATTATCGTTGATTAGTCGACTTCCGCCAGCACGTCCGTAATTGATAGCTTACATTGACCAAATTCTGCTAAGTTTAGCGATGTCCTACACATCCTAAATAAAGTTGTCTACCTACGTTATGTTTATTTTCATTGTTTTCACAAAAAAGGCTTTCTGTCGTTATTTCTAAACTAAGTGCTTTGTTAAACTACGCAGGCAATTGATTTCCTCTCGACTAATTGACTTACTCGGCAATTCAAACATTATGCCTATGTCTCTGGAAACACAAACAATGGCTCGTACTGCAAAGGGTACCCTTTGCTAAGTCAATCACTCGAACATTTGAATATTAATTTAATATTATTCTAGGATATTGATATATAGTTTGACATATCACAGTATGGCTAAAAATTATTACGAAACCATTTTATTAAAATATTTTTTTGTAATAATTTCAAAACATTCTATATTTTTACATAAGTGCTTTGGACAGTGCAATTATTATTAATTGCTGCTTTGCAAATTGAGATATTCACTAAAGCTTTTTTCATAATGTCCTTACATGTACCTCCGAAGTAAACTACATGTAATATATTATATCACAACAATAACGTTATGTTTAATTCTGTTTTGGAGAGAATACATATACTGGGAAATGAATTAATAGATGTCGCTGATATTTTCTATTTAAATTTTGACACATTCAAAGCCAAATTAATTCGGCACTTTTTGTGTTTGTCCACAATTGCGTTTCTGTATCTTCTGATTATTATTACTATTTTCTTTAATTTTATTTAATCATTGACCATTGTTAATTGAAATAACCTTTAAAAAATCTGAAGCGGTTAAATGCGTCGATCTTGACGGCCAGTCGAATGTCATCGTGTTTTTAACTGATTAATCGGTCTAGAAACTTTCTCTTCATAATTGAAGACACAAGTGAATGAAGGTGTTCGATATAATTTTTCAAAAACGATTGCTTAGGCACGCATGGTAATGTTATAAAATATATACATATTAACTTTCAATCACTCATCTCCTTTCACTACTGAAAAATCTTTTATATAACATTGTCGTAGTATATTGGATCAATGATATTTAATGATCTTTTAACCACATTTAAACTACTTGCAAACATCTAATTGTATAAGAAACTCTTAAACATTTTATTGGATAATTTTACATTTTTTAGCATTGAAATCCCCCCAAAGGCGCTTTACTCATCCCATATCTTTAATTTTGTACTGTAAATGGATAATTATATTAAATGCACAATTTTAACAAAATTATTCTTTATTTTGGATGCAATCAATTTGCAAGTATGACACTTATAAATAACAGTATAATAAACGTTAACAATTACTTTATGGGTTCACCGATGAAGAGGTTACATCTGTGTCGGTCCTCCCGAATGAAACTTAATTGTTCCCTTAACCGTTCGTTTTATCAAAGGGTTTCAACGAGTATTTTCTATTGATAATTTTATTATTGATAATCTATTAGATATCGAAGAACTAATCGATGGTTCCATGATAGTTGATCGGCCGACAATTGGTCACCCGGCATACTTATATACAATGTACAGTCGCTTTAGAAAAAATCGTTTTACCTAATTACACAAAATATAACTAACTGCCCCGTAGGGATGTGCAGGGAGGATGTACCGCCGAATAACAAAAGAATAAAACATATTTTTATTCAAATGCATTAAGGAAAAATCAGCTTCTCTATTTACCCTATATACCAGCGCATAAGTACAAAAAAATCGACACTGTGTATAAATTCCTTTTCATATTCATACCAAATTATTATTAAGGGTATTTTTGAAGTCGAACTGAATATCTTTTACGTGTGAAATTGATAAATATTGCATAAAAAATTATAATTTTATAATAAATATCATTTCGGGGATCAACTGTCGGGTTACCCTAATCAGTATACTCTCGTAAATCTGCATAATAATTAGATGTTTTCTTATGAAATCATATATTTACACTATATGACACCTTCGTCTCGTCAATTCATGTCTTAAATTCAATTAAAAATCGCGCATTGTTAAATCAATAACAATTTTGCCATGCCTAAGTAAAATCAAAATTGGATCAAACCAAGATGGCGGCCGATTAACATAAATATTGTCAAGCAAAATTTTGGCCACCCAGTAGGTACATCATGCTGAAACGCGGAAGCTCAACTGCGGCGCAAATGATGCTGAAAATGTACCAAACCGACCGAGAACTGCGCCCACTGTGCAGTAACTCTACTTCAGCATTCCACAACCTTTTTAGCCGAAGGGCCTACCAAATGTTTAAAATTTACATAATGCGGTAGAAGTCTTAAAATTCGCACTACCAAAACCATCGCTATTTTGAAACTCTTTCAGGACATGAGCTAGATGTGGATCAACAACAAAAAATCATTCAACTCTCAGCCTTCGTGTTGAAATAAATTATCAAAAAGTAAAAGTGTTCTTTAATTCCAGTGATTAAGATTACTTGAATTCTGTTCGGAAACTTTCAAATATGATACTCTTCTAAGGTACCACTTAACCGACATCTTTTGAGACACCACAAAACTACGTATAACTAACTACACTAACGAACTCTGTTGAAGGATCTTGCAAGTACATCACACACAAACATTTATTTTATTTTATTTTATTTATTTATGTATTCTTAGTACATTTACATTACAAAGGTATAATTTATTGTCCTCCACACTAGGAGTTCACCTGTGTTGTAGAGGACATTTTTCAGTTGTAAATTATGAATTATAAATTGTGAATAGTAAAACAAAAGAGTGTTAATTGCTAATACAAAAAGAGAAACATTAAAAATCAAAATATAAAATCGACTTCAATTCGACAAAACTTATACATTAAAAGTTAAAAAGATTGTAGCCAGTTTCTTATGTTTTTTTACTAGCTATACAAAGAAATACATTGTTTCTTCCTGAATTACCTTTCCCGTGCGTCCCCGTTCCCCTCCCACACCCCCTTCCTAGCTAGCAACATAAGTTATAGCCTATACGTTATTCTGATGTATGAGCTATATTATTGTAAAGTTTCATTAAAATCCGTCCATTAGTTTTTGCGTGAAATTCGTCCATACAAATCTTAGCCAAGCATGAAATGTGCTCGCGCGCCGCGTGTTGTGCATTACTGCCCTACTGCCTATCATGAATGTTAATTATGTAAGCTCAAAGCGTTCGTAAAGCTAACATCGGCCGTATTAATCAAACGATCTGTTTGATATTATTATTATTGCTAATTTCACGGTCGGTTATCCGCGGAGGCCTGCCCATTGTGCGCCTCGCACTCAGTGCTGTCTTTGTTGCATGCACTTCGGCTCTTCAATGCACTTTGTTTGTTTGGCACATCATACGCCAATGTTTGGCACTCATTCTAAACAAGGTTTTATAATGAAGTTTCTTTTGATAATAATTGTTGTCATATTTTATGGTTCATATGCACTACCAGTTTCAATAACGCTTGTCATCTTTCCAAATAATAAAAAAAATATTTAATTAGATGTAAAACTATTTTTTCGGATAAAAAATGTATATTGAGTGTTAAGGGACTACTTGACTTACTTTAAACCAGTGATTCCTGAAATTATTTGGGGTAAACAAAATTTTGGTCTCCGGTGACTTTTAGACGTTTTTTTTTTCAATCGAACAAAAAAAAATCTCAACGTGTCTCAGCTGAGTAACCAACCAACCCCTCATCCCACTCTACCTGTCCAATACCTACTGTTTTTGTGTTTTTAGTTAAAAAAAAAAAACATAAATATCACCGGAAACCATAATACCATTTAAATTTTTTAATCCAAATAATGTCAGGAATCACTGGTAAAAGTAAGTCAAGTATGTCCCTTAACACCCTGTATACCTTTTTTTAAACCGTAAAATCAGTTTTACACATAATTATATATAACTAAATATTTTTTAATGTGAATATTGCATAAGAGTTTTAGCTGCTCCCAACCGCCTGGAGCCATTGAGATTATATCATCCCCAATTGGGGTAAGTTCTGAGGCTGAAGGTAGTGGAGGGATGAGAGAGATTTGGGAGAGGAAGGTGGGGAATTACCTGACTAACCAGATCTACTCACCAAACACCAAATGTCAAGTTGATAGATTCAGTGGCCGCTCGCTAATTCATCTGACCCCCTCTCCTACCATAGGAAGAAATATTTGATCAGCGTCGTGTGAATGGCACGAAACATAAGCGCTCGCGGTTCAACAGATATCTGCTCGCGGTTATATTCGATGTCTGAACAGGCTTTGAAGCTCTCGACTAGAAATCCAGGGTCTCGGGTTCAAATCGCGTAAATCGAATAAATTTTATTTGGTTGATTTGTGTTACTTGGTTATTTCACAATTAATTAATTAAAAATAATATATAGTATCTGTATTTGCGCCATTTTCAAGATTGGAAGATACTCTCAGTTTCGTTTCGCTTCAGGCGATTGGCACATTAAAAAGCTTATAGTCCCTTTATAGCGGACCAAATAAAAGGATGCATTATTACTTGGCGTGTCGTATTATTGCACTTTCATTGTCCGCGGGTGCATTCACCATACACCGTAGTAGTTTGCATTATGCGCTGTTCGGTTAGTGAATGGAGCGCTGACCAAACAACATCCCGAACGATAATTGTGTTGACAAGTGCAGACTGCAATTCCATTGCAACTTCTGCATTATGGGACCGCACGTTACAGTGTGGCTGCATCTGCAACCAGCCTTCACGGCGGGAGCTATGCAGACGTCACTCAGGATGTCACAGCAGTAAAGCGGAATGCATTGATATCAGGCGACGACTTTTGACTTTTAATATCGTATTTTGGGAGGCGGGTATTGATAACGCCGATCCGGGAACCATTTATTGGATAATCAACACGCCTGTTGTTAGGTCACCCCAAGTGGTTCGCTATGTTGGTAACTTAGCAGAGATTTTTTTTTTTACATGAGCTCCACACAGGAGACCCTGAGGAAAAAAAATTCCCTCAGAACCTATGTCATCTTTGTGGATGCTGTGTGGAGGGTTTTTTAAGGAAAGGAAGGAGAGTAGTGTTCTTGGAAGGAAAAAGGTTTAAGGGGTGGGTAGGAATCTGGGGTTCAGTGTGTCGCAGTCATCCGCCTCCAAGACCTTGAAAAACCTTACCCCATGAACCCGGGCTAAATCACCAAACGCAGCGAACCACTTGGGGTGACTTATGGCAGAGGTGTTGGTCATCCAATAAAGGTTCCCGGGGCGGCGGTACCCATTCCCGCCTCCCAAATTGCAAAGAGATGCCCGTGTTCATGGAGTGAGGTTTGTTTAGGTCTTGACGGCCAATGCGTTTACCCGCCTACTGCGTGACAGGCCGGATGAAGAGAGATTGGTTGAGGAAGACCTAACCTAGACCTCTCCAACCGGACTCTCTCGACCCATTGCCCTGCACCGCAGTGCGAGGGATGGATTCGTACGTCCGTCACTCCTGGACACATTGACCCCCAGACTCCCACCCACCCCTCATACCTTTTCCTTCTCAGAACTTCCTCTCCTTCTTTTACCTAAAAAAAACCCTCCACAGAGCATCCCCAAAGATGACATAGGCCCTGGGGGATTTTTTTTTCCTCAGCGCCTCCAGTGTGGAGCTAATGTAAAAAAAATGTAAGCAGTGTATGATATAAGTAGTGCATATATTTATTTATTTATCAATTTGATTTTAGTAATTTGTACTTCAAAGTTACGAATTACTAATTGATCATAACATATATGTATACTATATTTTATCCTACTTATGTAGCTCCTATTTTACATATTCTCTTTTTCCTTATTTCAAAATATATGTAACTTTATAATGAGACACATTTTGAATACCTGAAACGCTACAGAAGTCTTTGGATTAAAACTTTGTAAATTGTACAAGTGTCGCTTATTACTCGGTCACCAATAAAGTTAAATAATAGGCATTTTATCATACTGTTGCTATCACTGTCGCATTTACCCCCCCCCCCCCCCCCCATCCCTCCT
Organism: Limnephilus marmoratus; assembly: GCA_917880885.1. Lineage (NCBI taxonomy): Eukaryota > Metazoa > Arthropoda > Insecta > Trichoptera > Limnephilidae > Limnephilus > Limnephilus marmoratus. The sequence continues at coordinate 52,645,398 of OU862917.1, read as the reverse complement.
GATAATACCTAAATATATTCATTAAAATCGAGGTTTTATATTCCCCATTTTTCTCCTCCATAAATGGACCCATTTTAAATATTTTTTACCAACTGTGTGAGAAGAAAATATTCTACATCTGTTCGTTTTGCTTTTTTTAATATACATTTGGGAGGCGGGAATGGGTACCGCCGCCCCGGGAACCTTTATTGGATAACCAACACCTCTGCCATAGGTCACCCCAAGTGGTTCGCTACGTTTGGTGATTTAGCAGGGGTGCCCGGGTTCATGGGGTGAGGTTTGTCTAGGTCTTGGAGGCGGATGACCAGGACACACTGAACCCCCATCCTACCCACCCCTTAAACCCTTTTCCTTCCCAGAACTCTCCTCTCCTTCCTTTCCTTAAAAAAAAACCCTCCACACAGCATCCTCAAAGATGATAGGCCCTGAGAGAAATTATTTTCCTCAGGGCCTCCTGTGTGGAGCTCATGTAAAAAAAAAAAAACATTGTCTAGTTTATACAATGATCATATCTGTTGACGGTGTTCTAACCGGGCAATTTTAACGATTTTTTGGAGTCGTAACTCCTATAAGAAGTAACTTTTCTGAAAAAGCAAAACGTACCGACACGCTAGTGGTCGATATCTTTATTGTATTAAAAAAAAATTGCACTGGTATCAAAATTCAGAGAGGAAATTGGGGAATACGTTTGTATGGACAAAACGCCACCCGACCCCTCTAAATAAAATTCTAAACGCCTATTTCGTGTTTTTTTTTATACGTCAATATATGTCGGTTTATCTTTATCTGTTGGTTTATTTTGAATAGAGAGCATTCACTGCAACTTTTTACTACCCAACTACGAGATTTCCTCGAAAGAAATTTTTAGGAAAGTTGATTTGATTATTCTGACTACCAATTTACTTATGAATCGAAATTTTAAATTTGAAATTCGTATGCCAATCATTTATGATCATATCTAATAGTTAGATCACATTTCGTTTGTGGCTTGAAGTCAACTACGATTTTATGATGTTAGTCGCTGAACAAACTGATTATTTTCCAGAAAACTTTCAGAAATTCTTACTCTGATAAGATCAGTATTTCTACTAATGAAAAGAATGCTTATCACATTCATCAACCAATTTAGCTGCCGCCCGTCTGACAGACCTGTCTCTTTTCACATTCTTTACTGATGCCGTATTTTTTATAAAAGTCTCGTTAAAATATTTGCACCCACTCAGGACATTTTTCACGGAGTACACCCACACCTAATTGATTATAATGATTGGAGCGACGCGAAAGATTGCGTAGGAATATTGTTTAATTATGAATCAATTGGTTCAATTATTAAGGAGCCAAACACCATTCTTCGTTAATTTTTTTGTCATTGATTCATTAGCATTTTTTGTCAATTTACTACATACAAGGTGGCATAAAAGTCGTCACCCTATCGAAAGATGACATAATTTTTGCAAATGGCGGCAAATGTCAGTTCTGCTTTGACATTTGTGAAGTTAACCGATACAAAACACGAGTCAACAAGACATGAATCGCTATACTCCTCAAGAACGCGGATTTTTTTTGAAAAAAACGCATTTCTGGGTCGCCTAATCTCTCGTTTTGGTGATTTGCACTGGCCGGCAAGATCGCCCAATTTAACCGTTGCAGATTTCTTTTTGAGTGTATTTTTGAAGTCACATGTCAACAAGCCTCAGACTTTTAAGTCTTCTAAGAGAATATCCGTCAAGAATGCGAGAACTTGACGGAACTTCTGTAAAGAGTGATAGAAAATAAGAGTCGACCGAGACAGGTTTTTCGTTCTCGGCCGAGAATAAATTAAAATCTCGACCGAGACCGAAAATAGATAAATTGAGAAAAAAAATGAAAATGCGCTATTTTTGCATAATATAGTATATTTAAGAATGTAATAATAATTTGTTTTAAATAGTTTTAATAATCTAAATTGAACAACATGATGTTGTAGCACATAAAAAGCAATTTTTCAAAGAGTGTCGCCTCATGTCGTATAATTGACCAGCTCTGCTAAAGAGCTGTTCACTTGCCATAGATACTAGTAGGCGGTGCTGTTAAAAACTTTTTTACTGCAGGCATAAAGTACTTGATATGGTGACGAATACCAATTCTCAAAAATATTTGCATTTCTTTGCAGTCCCCTAAGAAAGTGACCAATCACAATCGATAGCTCTCTCACGCACTGACAACCAAGTGACGAATTTGGACGCGCGCGGTAGATTTGAATCCCATTATCCTATACCGTACCTACTTCCAACGGTCTCGGTTATGGCCCAGAATCTCGGCAATTTTTAACCGAGAACCGAGACCGAGTTCTCGGTAGAATTTGTAGCCGAGAATGCCGAGACCGAGACCGAGATCTCGGTCGACCCTTAATAGAAAATACAATCCAAAAGCAGAAGCAATATTTTTCATTCATAATAAAATTACAGCCACAGGACATCGGGTGTCAATTTTTGCGCCACCTTGTATAATATAAATTATTTTACAAGATCAAAACCTAGACGAGGTTTGTTCATTAACGCATTTTGGGTAACGGATCAAGTGTATTTATGATGTTATATTTTTGTGCCTAATTATGTATTCCTAGGTTTTTTTATTAAATTGTACGACGCATTTGGTAGCACAGGTTTTGTAAGAATTTAAATTGATTTGTTTGAGACCGTTTTTAAGCCGTTACGAATTAGGAGGTAACAGGATTTTTTATGATCAAATTGAACTTGGATGTATTCGGACTTGAACGGGTCATTGATAACTGCCCACTTAACCTAGAAAGGTAGTTATTAAGAAATGTTTGATTTTTTATGGTTATATTAATATTTTCAGAGCCATTTTTGGTCTTGCTTTTTTCTCCGTTGCAGCATTTCACGGGCAACCTGAAACAGGAATATTGTATTATTCGTCATCATCATCACATTTGGCTCTACAACTCCTGGTGGGTCTTGGCCCCCTCAAGAGTCTTCCTCCACTCATCACGGTTTTGTGCCAGCTCTCCTCAGTTTACAATCTCCAAGGTGGGGATATATATAAGGTCGCTCCATCTTAAACTTGGTCTTCCCAGGCTCCTTCGCCCTGTCTGTCAGCAGGACTTGAGTGACAGCAGGGACTTTAGTGCTTGATGCTCGGTCATTCTCTCTACATGACCCAAGTCTTCCCAGTTTTATAAATTTTGTGACGTTTAGATCCTTATACAGATCATCCTTATATATCTCATTATAACGTCTGCGCCAAAATCCATTTTCTGAAACCGGTCCGAAGATACGCCTCAAAATTTTCCTTTCAAAAACATCCAGGGCTCGCTGATTCCTCTTAGTTAGTACCCAAGTCTCAGCTGCGTATGTGAGTACTGGTCTGATACGTGTTTTGTACACTAATATCTTGGTATTACTGGACATCAGGGATTTTATTTGGTTTTGTAGGCGGTAATAACAGCGATTTGCGTTCACCATGCGCTTCTGGATCTCCTCTGTGGTATTATTCTCGTTTGTTATCAGGGAGCCTAGGTAGGTGATTCTTGTTACCGTTTAAAAATTTTGACTTCCACATGAGATTTTTTATTATTGTATTGTTACCTGTGTATTTATAGAATTGTATAGGACTACCAGATTCTTAGATAGTGACTGGTTGCTAACCCTGCACAAATCTCAAGTATGTCCAAGAATTGAATTTGGGAGCCACTTCTGGACTGGACCTAAAATACTCGATTCTGTGTAAAGTAGGGCGGTCCTTCTGATTGGCAATCCCTTGTTAACAGATTCCTATTTCTAATTTACAGACGCAATGTAGGCATGCTGAATCTTAGTTCCACAGTTATTTCAATGGAGCCTGCTCGAAAGATCTAGCAGCATTTCGGGTGCAATGGTGCATGTGTGCGAAACTTGGCGGAATTGATGTTAGCTTTATGAGAATGGGTTGTTTCTTCATCTCGTTTTAGGCATGCTGAATCTTAGTTCCACAGTTATTTCAATGAAGCCTGCTCGAAAGATCTAGCAGCATTTCGGGTGCAATGGTGCATGTGTGCGAAACTTGGCGGAATTGATGTTAGCTTTATGAGAATGGGTTGTTTCTTCATCTCGTTTTTTGTGTTAGACGGCTCGTAAAACTCTATTTTTATATCTTTTTGAAGGTTATTCCCATCAACGTAATATATCATTGAAGAAGGAGGAAACACTAATAATATAATCGTAACGAAAATATGAAAGAGAACAAGACACAGAATTATAGAAAAAGATAATGGTCGCAATTGGGACTTTATTTTCCAATCAACTTTTTGTTCCAGTTGAGATCATTATCTTTTTATATTTTTCTGTCTTGTTCTCTTTCATATTTTCGTTTAGATTATTAGTGTTATCTTCTTCTTCAATGATATATTACATTTATTTCAAATAATTAGACATTATCATATTTATGTTGGAAATGGAACATTATCAAATGAAACATTCTGAACTTTGTGAGTTAGAAAATATAATCAATAATTACAACCGTGTCTTCAACAGAACTATTCGTATAAAACCTCTCTATTCTTATGCTGCCCTGATACCTTATTTAATAATCATCCAACATTATCATTATCTTTCCCTCCCATCCAAACTCCCATCAACTTAAGGGTCAATGACCAGCTGCCGAGAATTCAAATTTCAAAGATAGACCTGCGATCGCACTCTTGCGACTGTGAGGGCGGTTTTGATGAGAGAGATTAATTATTCTCCGTACCAGCATTTTGAAATAATAACTCGATATCGATTTTATTTCACTCCAAATTTGTTTTGATAACCTATCTACATTAAAAAAATGTTCATATGCGTGGTGATAAAACTATTAAAATTATGTACTTTTTTAATAATTTTTCGATCATAAGTATTTATAATTTTTCAATAATGTTTAAGCAAAATAAGATTGTAAAAAAATCTGAAATATAATATATTAGACAATAAAAAAATTGAAAAACTGAAGTATTTTCGGGCCAAAACACGGGCGCCGATCTTTTTTTAATTATTTTATTTGGACGGAAATTAAAAATCTGAAAAGTAGCTTTCCCATATAATTTATTGATTTATTTTGCTGTATGATTATGCGATTTGAAATGTGTGCTGTTTAAAACAAAATTTTGTTTGAAAATATAACAAATCTGCCAACGACCTACGGTAAAACCTTATTCTACTAAAAATAAACATATTTTCTCAAAATTTAAAACATAACTTTACTAGATAAAAGAACAATCTTTCAAAATCAATTTATACTTTTTTGGGAAAAAGTATTTATATCTAAAGAATTTTATTTTAAAATGACATATTTCCGGTTGTGTCTGGTTATTCCCTCTTAACACTATCCTCAATATTACTTTACAGATTGCATGTCTGATACTGATATCTCATCTTCGTTTCCTTCCCTTCTATCCAAACTCCCATCAACTTAACTAGGTACTTCTTCCTACCGGATCATACCTATACCTCTCCTACTTGTTGATCTTAGCTCCCTTACCCTAAGCCCCTGCAAACCCGTTACTATATCCGTATATGTGTTACTTTCCCATTCACCTAACTGGGAGTGTATTTGTCGACTTAGACGATGTTGGCGTTGAACGTTAGAAAAGTTGGCATGGCAACCGTGCTTACCCCAAGGGTTGCATTTTCTTCGTCAATCTAGTATATTGAATGACAGTCTTATCATGAACTTATCACGATTATATTAATACGATAATAAAGATTTTATATCTTACGCAAATTTGCTCCCTCGATAGTGTTATTATAATACGAACAGCTTTATTTTTTACATTAATATTCGCCTTACCAATAAACGTGTTTTAAATTTTACATAACTGATGAAACGATTAAAATAAACATAAATTATTGCTTACCAGTTGTGAACATTTTAAAACATGTTCATTAGTAAGGGGGATAGAATTTAAGATTGGAATTGTAAGTCTAGTACTAGTACCTGCCGTCCTGCCGATATTAAATATGTATCAGTTGCATAGGCCTCTTGCAACGGATACATTTAAAGCCTCTCTCCTCTCTGAGGCGGGCATAGATACCGCCTATCCGGTAATTATTTATTGCATAACCAACACCTCTGTCATAGGTCACCCCAAGTGGTTAGCTTCGTTTGGTGACTTAGCAGGGGCGCCTGGGTTCATGGGGTAAAGTTTGTCTAAGTCTTGGAGGCGGATGCGTCTGCCCTCATACTACGTGGCAGGCCGGATCGAGAGACTTGTTGAGGGATGCCTTTGACCTCTCCAGCTGAACTCTCGACCTATCGTCTTTTACCGCAGTTGGAGGGATCGATTCATACGTCCGTCACTCCTGGATACACTGATACCTTGATACCTGGATACACTGATACCCCTCATACCTTTTCCTTCCCAGAACTTACTCCTTAAAAAGACCATCCACACAGCATCCGCTAAGATGACCTAGACCCTGAGGGAAATTATTTTCCTCAGGGCCACCTAATGTAAAACACATATCAAATATTATTAAAACCTAAATCATTGAAATACTTAACTTAATATTATTTTTAATAATAATGTCGTTAAGTTCTGCTTTATACGAACACATGTTATATTAGTTCATTTTTACGAATGCATATGCCATTTCCAATAATTATTATCAGTTACATGCGAAATGAAAACAGGATTTATGATATGTAACTATTACATGATTTTGAGAAGGGATCTTCATAATTGAACCAATCTACCCAACTTTGTAGGAATTTAGAAATCACTAAACATGTCATGCAATACAAAATAATAAGATTCCAGATACACGTTAATTACAGTTCATTTAAACAAAAACGTAATTCATGACATTATTATGAGTTATATCTGAAAAGTTTCTTGAAATACTTAAATGAAATTCTTATCTCGTATCGCTGTAATGAATCTTCCTAGACCCGCCCATCCTTCCGCCCTGCAACCCTGCCGCCTTGTGCCGCCATGCCGCCCTGGCACCTCGCCGCCTATCGATTGCCGCCCCCGCCAGACGGTATAATCTCCCGTCTAAACGCATTACACCGCAGACTCTTCTATGTACCAATGGGCTTAACTGTGGTAGTTGAGCCACTCTTGCTCCTCGGACAGATGCGCTTCTGGCATCAGATTAAGGGATGAGTTATTCGTATCATGGGATCTCGTGTGCAGTCGTAATCTCGTCTGCAGTCGTATGCATTTATTGCAGTCATTTCAATTGATATTTGATATATATATATAAATGGTATATTTTCACCGTTTATTTTATTGCCGAAAAACATTCAATTTTAATATCTAAGTATTAAAAATTAATATTTTTATTATTGCGACAGCTGATTCGGTGTACAAGGCATTTTTTCAAACTGTTAGCCGAAACAGCTTTCACAATAATAAAAAAAAAACTAAATTACTTGCAGAAATAAATAATAACATTATTAAATTTAATTTGATCTCTCGTACCTAGGATGAACGAAGTATGTATGAAGAATGAGTTAATTATGAATGTAAGTAAGTCTAAAGTCATGGTGTTTGAAAGAGAGAGTACGAAAACAGTGTGCAATATAGTTGTGAATGATGGTTAGTATGTTTACGAGAGATGGGAAGGCTGATAGAGATATTGCAAAAAGGGTAAATGCGGGTAACTCCATTAATAGAGGTCTGAATGCCGTTGGCGCTGTTAAAAAAACTGTAAAAAGAAGCGAAGCTAGTAGTCCACAATGGAGTGCTGGTACCTACCCTGATGTAGGGCAGTGAGGCATGGAACTGGCAGAGGAAGGATGAAAGCAGATGAATCCTGTTGAAATGAGATCCCTGAGGCTTATGTGTAGTAAAACCATGTATCGTCATGTGAGAAATGTGGAGATCCGCAAAGAATGCAAGGCTGATGTAAGCGTAATAAGTAAGATTAGGAAAGAGACCTCAGATGGTTTGGACGTGTAGTAGTACAATGAGAATATTGTTGCAAATGTGAATGGTAGAAGAAGTCGGGGACGCCCAAGGAAGACATGGCACATTCAGAAATCATGGCAAATCAGAAAGACATGGCACGATGAGAAATGCTGTATTTTAAGAAGAATACAGAAGTCAAAAATGTGTATATTCTAAGCGTGCCTTATCACCACGAATTGGCAAAAAATATCGCTTGGCAAGCGGAGGTCTACTGTAGCGCAAGTGTTTTTTATTTATTTAATAGAATACAAGTCAAAATTAACAACCATACTAGCAAACCACTTCCGATTACATACGGAGTTCCACAAGGAAGCATATTAGGGCCCGTTCTTTTCACTATTTATATAAATGAACTTTGCAGCATTGAAATAAACGATGAAATAGTTAGTTATGCAGACGACACATTTTTACTCTTTAAATGTAAGGGTTGGAATAATGTATTTAACATAGCAAATTTAGAAATCACGCGAGTGAAAACATGGCTAGGCTCAAACATACTTATACTAAACATATCGAAAACAAAATTTACAACGTACAGTATAAACAGCACGGGACAACCAAAAAACAAAACAAACACCATAAAAATACACGAATGTTTAAATAACAACATCTGCAATTGCCCTTCTCTAGAAAAAACAGAACAAATAAAGTATCTAGGAATCGCAATTGACCATCACCTAAGATGGACAAATCATATCAAATAAATCACAAATAAACTCCTCAAAACAATACTCATTTTACTAAACATAAGGAACATTATATATAAAATAAAACAAATGAAAACAATATATTTTGCACTTTGTCAATCAATAATAGAATATGGAATAATTGTCTGGGGAGCAGCAACTAGGGCCCAAACTCAGCTATCAATCACTTAGAAATCGCGCAGAAAACGATCTTAACCTGTCATTTGCCAGGAACGCGCCGGCGCGCGAGAATCGAATTTCAAAAATGAATATTAATTCAAATAATTTGGATGAGATTTTAAATTTTATTCCATTAATATATAACATAAAATAAAGCTTAAAATAGCTTCCTCCATTCTTGTTCTTAAGGTAATTTAAAAAAGGTAAGGTAAAAAACCCTGGCCTTTGACAGGTTAAAGGTAATACTTAAAAAACATAGACTAACTGATACAGACCAAATATTCAACAGTTGTGACTTACTAGATATACGCCAATTATACGTTAAAACTCTACTAAACTATATTTTTGACCAAAAAAACAAATTTCAACAATCTCAAAATATCTCTATCAGAGCAGTAAGACAATCGTAAAAAAATAACATAAAAACTCCGACAGTGAATACAAGCTTTGGACAAAGGCACTATAAATATCATGGTATAAAAGCATTCAACAGTCTTACCCATGAAAATAAAATAGAAGAAAACAAAAATAAATTCATACTCAAAATTAAAAAAAAAATGGATTAATATTACCAAAATCTCATAACATAATAAAAATAAAATAGAAGAAAACAAAAATAAATTCATACTCAAAATTAAAAAAAAAATGGATTAATATTACCAAAATCTCATAACATAATAAAAATACACATGCACGTAACACACAAAAACCAATATAAAACACATCATAAAAAAATCATCTTACCTATAATTTTACATGCTTACACGAAGCGTAGTGTTATTTTTAATAAATTAAAAGTCAGGAGTTTAAGGGTTTGATTCAGTGTTAACATTTAGGTTTTTCTCGGGGTTTATGCCATATTTTGGGGTTGCTGTGCAAAGGATGTGTTTAAGGCAAGGAAGGAATGAACATAGTGATACAAGATGGAAGAATCTTTCCCGATCTTATGCGGGAAATATTATTAACTGAAATTTGATGATCCTTAGAAAATTCGCAGTGCAACCTCCCTGAGAAACATAGATCACTTATGTATATATAATACGTTCCTATCTACCTACATAATAGATGTTCTGATTTTTCATCATTTCTGTTTAAAGCCTATTTCTTCCCTCATTATTTTGAAATTCGATCCATTCGTTTTTCCCCTTTGTCTGGAATGTTGAAAATATTACAGGAAACACCCAACACCCCGCGCAAAACTCCCCTAGGATAAAATTAAAGCGCTGCGCACTTGTGAGTGCGTTTTTTATGCGTTCGTATTGCAAAGTAATTGCATTAGGCATTCTATGCTGATCCCGACCACTTCATAAACGAGGTTTTAATACGGTTTTATGTAGGTACGTACATTACATACCCGACATAAACAGGCACCTTACGTAGTTTATATTTTGTGAGGCAGGAAGCAATTTAATAAAGAAGATTAAGAAGTGATTAGATTAGTTTCTTTAATGAGGATATCGAATTTAACGAATAAATCGGGGTCTCGTGAATGCTAATACTTAAATATAATTTTATTACTGGCATTTTATCCGTTGAAAGCGTAACCAAAACTAATTTATAAGGAGGCGTGTAACATTGCAATTTAGTTCAGGAAGTTGCGGATTAACGATTCCCATCTTTGAGAAATTATATTTTCATTTTAGTAAAATATTTGGAAATTTTTAAACTGGACGTTTTCAATACTTGATAAACCACACGCCATAAACAAGTTTATCTCATGTTTAAGATAATATTGACCCGACGAACTTCGTACCGCCTCAGAATCAATAACTGTTGAATTAAATGTTGAAAAAAGTTTTTTTAATAAGTTAAAAATTACACAGTGAAGCAATTATCGATGCGCTACTGCCCGTGTTTTGTTTTTGTCAGTATCAGAGATGGCGTTTTGTACGGAATTATATTTTTTGTGATTTTCTTACTTTTCCATTTTTAAAAGGAAGCGGGTACGGGTGCCGCCGCCCCGGGAATCATTTATTGGATAACCAACACCTCTGCCGTAGGTCACCCCAAGTGGTTCGCTACGTTTGGTGATTTAGCAGGGGTACTCGGGTTCATGGGGTGACTTTTGTGCGGGTCTTAGCGGCGGATGCGTCTGCCCACCTCCTGCGTGGCGGGCCGGATCGAGAGAGAGAGTGGTTGAGGGAGTCCTTTTGACCTTTCAGACCGGATTCTCTCGACCAATGGGTCGAAAGAGTTCGGCTGGAAAGGTCAAGGTAAAAGGTCAATTCCGGTCAAGGCACCTTGCGCCGCAATTGGAGGGATGGATTTACTCCCGGATACACTGACCTCCAGATTCCTACCCACCCCTCATGCCTTTTTCGTTACCAGAACTTCATTTCCTACCCTTTCCTAAAAAGACCCTCTACACAGCATCCCCTAAGATGACATAGGTCATGAGTGGAGCTTACATAAAAAAATGCGTTTCATTTTAGAGATTTATTATTATTGTATTTTTCCTTTGGAGGGGTGCAGAGACATACGTTCACCGTTTGTCTCATTTTCGACTATTGGAATTTAGTGTGTAAGAAAGAGAGGCAGCATTATATGATTAAGAACAAAAGAAAACAATCAGCGCATTGACATTTGACGTTTTCGAATATTTGGAATTCATTCATGGTTCAATATTATACATATCACAATATTGCTGCAGTTTTTTCAAAAGAAGAGAATTCGTTCCATACAAAATGTATGAAAAAAATAATTTTTTTTATAATTTTCTTTTTCGTAAATTTTTGCGATGTTTTAATAGTTATTCTGTTATCCGGGGCGGAGACAAATCCAACAAATCAAAGATCATCAAAATCGGTCCAGCCGATCTCGAGTTATAAATAGTGTAACTAACCCGACTCTGTTTTATATATTAAGATATAAATGAGTGTTGTTTGGAGGTCCACCTTCATTTTCCTGCATTACCGTTGGTTTTTTCACTCTCCTGCGAAATATTTTTTTCACATTAGAAGCATTCACATTATTTAAAAAAACGATCATTTTCGAATTTATTGGTACCAAAAATAGTTTGTAATGTATGTTTTTGTATTATTATTTATTTTATTTAACATTAGGTATCGTTTTAAACTGGCAACACTTTATTTTATAAATATTATTGCATACTAAATACATCTGAGAACGTAATCAAAAAATGATTTATAGACCTTATAATTAATATTGATGGTGGCTTTTTAAATGCTTTAATAATTTCAGATGTGTGTCGGCAGCTCTTTTGGTGAAAGCGGTCATTAATTAGATTTTAATAACATTTTAATAGTTTTGCAGTTTATAAAACGGACTACCAACAAATATTTGGATGCCTCAAGACACGGCACGATCAATGCATTGATATTAATTGCAATTATTGAACAATTCGCTACGTAGTATTTGTAATATCTTTCTAACATTATTTTTACTACGAGTGGGGACGGTGGCACAATAGTCAAATTAATGTAATGAACACAATGTATTATCTCGAGTAACAGTCGTGAAGAGGATACATTGGACATTTGCTGTCTCTGGCCCCCTCCTTTCGAAAACTGAGCGAAAGGGACAAATTGCACCTGAGGCTGACTTTACCAAAATTAAATTGTTAAAATCGGGGTTTTGTCTTCCCCTGTTTTCTCCTCCGAACTGGACCGCTTTTTAGGATTTTTTTACCAACTGTATTAGAAGAAAATATTGTGTGTCTATTCGTTTTGCTTTTTTAGAAATACATTGTCAAATTTGTATAATACTGAACGTCTTTTAAGCAATTTTAAGGATTTTTGTTAAGTTCCAGTAACTTATCAAAAAGCAAAACATAGGGACATGCCAGTGGTTGACATCTATATTGTATTATAAAATATTTAAACTAGTGTCAAAATCCAGAGAGGAAATAGGGAAATACGGTACTATGTACAAAACGCCGCCCGCGTATCATCGAAGTTTAAATTAGACAATTAATTCATTTAACCATATTTTGCACTGCGTCCAAATATGGTTTGGAAACGTACCCACTTTTTGCAATTTTTAACCCCTCCCCTCGGTGACTAAAAACCTAAGCCCTCGCCACTCATTGTGACCAAGCGTGGTATTTTGAAGATCCCCTCCCCCCCTGAACGGGTCACGTAGTATGAGTACGTTTCCTTAAGTGAACAAATGATTTTTTTAATATATTATATCTCACGCGTTTTGTGGTAAAGCCAGTCATAGTTAAAACTATATTACTATTAGTGTATTATTAATATTATGTATTTATAATTATGGCAGCCGCTATGTCACATTTTGAGATTGTTTGAAGTTGAAGTATGTTCGTCTGTGGATAGGTGCATTATGTGTAATCGAAGAAATTATGTATTAGCCAAAGTTAATAAATCTTCAGGCCACACGGAGAAAAATGTATTAAAAATAATAATATTTATGTTTTTATTCCAGGATGTGGGGATGATAATAATAATAATAATAATATTTGGATGATTTATATAGCGCCGTTTTTGTGAAAAATCACCTCAAGGGCGCTGTACAAACTTATAATACATTTCTAAAATCTAAAAAACTACAAGCTAGACAAACAATTAAAAACAACTTATGGCTAAAAATTGCATACACCGGTTCATTGATCACCGATACGAAAATATATGTACAATATTTTGACCAATGAACGCGATGCTGCCTAAAATTTAATGAAAACAGGACCATACTTACCTGAGAGGTCGCTTGAAATTAACACTGTATATTTTCCATTAAAAGAAATTTAGATAGAGTTCGCACGCAGAGGACATTATTGTGAACACATGTTATTTAATCCTGAGAAATATTTTAATATTAATATGTAATGTATTCTTTGACGAGTGTATTTTGGAAAGTAAAAGCAACATGTAAAGGTGGGTGGTGCAGTAGTACCTATAAGGATTTGATCTTTCTAAATGTGGTTCGTCAAGAGACAGATTGATGTGTAAGAATCGAGTAATTTTAATTCAGTAAGAAAAGTGTGATTAAGACATAGCACAGACAATACAAGTATGATACTCTCAAATAGGTATATTTAAATTACGGGTATGAGAGCCCAAAAAGGAAGGTTTTTAGTTTGGACCTAAACTCTGTTGGGCTTGTTATGCATCTTAATTCCGGAGGGAGTCTATTCCAAGCCTTAGGCCCAGATACTCCGAAAGCACGATCTCCAAACATAGTATTTGGCTTTCGTTTAGGTTCTATTAGTCTGCCTTTAGCAGATGAAGTTGCTGATCTAAGGGTTAATTGTCTCGGACCGGTATTTTCCGGGACGCATAATTCGGAGATGTAAGGTGGGGCCATTTCGTTGATTGATTTAAAAACCATCCAGCACAATTTGTACTGGATTCTCTCAGGGCACTTTAGCCAGTGAAGGTTACGAAGGTGTTCTGAAATATGCGAATATTTAGAAACCCCAGTTATGAGCCTTGCCGCTGCATTAAACACGGATTGAAGTTTGTCAATTTGATATTTTGGTAGACTAGCGTAGATGCCGTTACAGTAATCGAGCCGCGAGACTACGTAAAAGTTAATTAATAGTTTTGTCGCCTCTGTAGGAAGGTTTCTTCGAACTGACTTGAGTTGCAATGATGATAGTGCAATCCCACACGTCCCATATGAAAGCTAATTTGTTAACAATTCTCTTCAAATTATTCGTAATTCCGGTTAAAAACGGGATTGCAGGCATTACGAATGAATTAACAGGACGAGGTGATCTAATAAACGGTACGAAGCGAACTGTCAGGATTTCCTAATAAACTATTATAAATTACGAATATTTTATCGGGACGAAGAAACGTGTCTGCATGAAATTGCTAATATTTTTACCGGTTTCGACACAATCGTATCATTCACTAGCAAACTTAAAACTCACCTATGCTACATGGAAAGTAAAACTCTTCAAAACAAAAATATATTTAGTGTATGGTGTACAATACTCTCTGATCAGTTAATTAGTAATAGTAATAATGTTGTAAACAGAAACTACGCAGGACATTCATCCGAGGAAATCGGCACGTAAAATGATTATCTACCGTGTTAATCGACTATTCTAGGCTGATTCCAGGTGACTTTGCGTAGAATCACACCAGGAGCGCAGAGTCGATCAAGCGTAACAGTCTTTCTTCCACTCCGCCGAGTCTGGGCTTTTTTCAGTAGCCGATACAATAATAATAGTCGGGGTACTGAATCACTGTCAGCACACAGTACACAGCATCCGTCACGGACCATTTGATCCGCGGTGCGTAAGTAATAAGAACGAGAAGTTAGATCACGTAATGAGCGACCGCGGATCACGGGAGCCCGGAGATCAGAACGATGATTGGACCCAAATCTGTGGTCACATTGCCTAAAGGAGCGTGATGGGAAAATGTCACTTTTAACTGCGACTTTTGGTCCCAATCCTAAGAAAAAATCTATCTCGTAAATTTAAAGTGTTTTGTTTGCGTTGTTTTTAGGTCAACGATTCCGTAAAAATGGTGGGTTATTTATGATTATTGATTCTTTCAATACGAATAGATTTTCGCCATATTAGGTAGGTACAAAATGTAGACAAGCTTTGTTTGGATTCGAAACGAGAATGCTCACAAATTGTTGCTTTACTAACCTCTCACTGTTAACCGTTGCAACGTGTATTGCAAGAAAATTGTATTTACCCCTTGGCGCATAATATTGTATGTATTTTCTCAGCGAAATTCTGAGAAGGGTGAAGTAAGAATATTAATGATGAGAAACGTGTTTGATCTAACCACTTTCCCTTGCATTATCATTTTTTATAACTCGGCGAATATTTTTTGCCGACTTTTCACCATTGTCACTATCGCCATAGGAACATCAAAACTTCCATGGTTCAGGATGCAGTGTTTGTCTCTATGTCGTCCAGTCACCTAAGTTCTTAACTTTTCCTCAACACCTTTTCGCAAGCCAATAATTATAAAATAGCTACTTTCTCAACTATTCAACACGTTAAAAATTCTGTTTTGCTTCAGAATTTGTTTATAGAACTTGTTTTGCTTTCATAATTGTTTCACGTATGTTTTTCTAAGCTCTGCCGGATACATTTATTACTACTTGTGAGTGCTGTAAAGCACAATCAAGCCGCGGTTAACCCACTTCTAGCGATTTATAAAATTATAATGCCACTATATTCTGTTGTACAACAGCTGTCAAACTTTAACATCTAAATCAATGATTGAAGACGTAATTTGGGCGTATCTCAAAATTTATCACACCAGGATATCATAAATCACAAGCGGAGATTTGCAAACGGTGCGCAATTCGGTAGCTATCGACTCGGGAGTAATAATTACAATTTAATTCCAAGCCTCTTTGAACTTTGCGTTTCATAAACAAGAAATTAGAACTGCTAACAGGCGCCCGATACGAGTGAGATTTAGCGCCGAAGGAAGCGATTTATAAGTGTGTATCAAAGGCCACGATCAAGAACTATTATTAGTTTGATTTGTACATTTAATGGTGAAAATGTCTGAGATTGAAATGCGATTTGAGCCCAGGTTTGAGGGTTTGGTTGTTTGTTTGTTGTTTGAAAGTTAACCGTTCTTGTCAACTTGGAATGATTTGTAATAGTTTTGTAAGAAATAAATGTAATCCCTTTGTTATTTTAGAAACAAGACAAACAGATAGCAATAAGCATGGTGATTAATATAATGATGTAATATTTTTCTTATATTGATAAAATAACTTAATATAATATGACAATTTGACTGTTCTGAAACGGTATGATCTTCCTAGTTTAACAGTCAAAACTCTTTCTTAAAATATACAGATGGCGCTCGTATTTAAAAATAATTAAATGCGCATTTTTATTGGTATCACCACAGGAATTGAGTTGGATGGCGGATGATAACCCCACTTTTAAATCCTATAAAATTTTGTTAGCGAAAATACAACAGTCGGAGAGCCTACAAAAAATGAAAATAAACCTCTTAAAGAACGGCACGTTAACCATCATACCAGATATCTTTATCAAATCTCTGTTGAAATCAAATCATAAGAATGAAAGGTTCCGTTGGCCTCTAGTCGGTAAGGTTTCCTCTGGGGATTGAAAAACTCGGCAAATGCAATCAGATCCAATATCCGTTTTGCCTGATCGCTCCCTGTGGAGAGAATAAACTACTGCAACTAAACCGCTCTTAAAAGAAAAAAGCAATCTAACAGCAATTAACTTACCCTTCTCACTTTTCTGTTCTCCCCGCTATTTTTTCACCTTTCCCTTGAACAAACTTTTTTTGGGCAGTGTCGAAACATGGTTGATTGATATTTCCAATTGACTCCCGGAAAAGACGGCTGAATACGTCGAAAACTTATCGAAACTAAAATTTACGAAACATTTAGAAAAAAAAATCATTTGCAGTTTTCTTGTGATTTCTGAATCTGAATTAATTAAAACATCCCCGTAATTCATTATTTTGGGTTCTCCAAAAAACAATTCAAGAAAATTATTTAGGTTGGGTTAAAATAATTAAAAATAGTGCAAAATTTGAGATAAGTGATAATGCTACCTGAAAGGCTTTGTAAAAAACCTACAAAATAATTTAAAAATATTGTTTCTTCGAACTTTACAAAATATTAATTTTATAATTACTTTTTAATATTTTGTCTATGTTATAATTTATTCTAATTTGTCTATACTTGTTTGTCATTTATTATAGTAACATATCCTGATGAAGACAACATTGTTGTCGAAACATGTTGATTTGTTTTAAAAATAGTGGTTTAAACAAAGTGATTTTTTATTCATTATATAAAAAATATTGTTGTTTATGAATACCGCACGATAATATTAACGGCACCCGACTGTCCGGAGCCAATCGGACCATGGCATCCCCAATTAGGGTATGTAGTGTAGTGAGGCTATGTAGTGTAGTTAGTGGTATGTAGTGTAGTGTAGTGAGGCTGAAGAGAGTGGGGAGAGGAAGGAATTAATAATAACTTTAAAGAACTCAAAACACAACAAAAAAGTACCTACAGAAAACTTAAAAAAAAACATTAGCAAAAAAACTTTTTAGTTACTAAATTAATGACTTCTTTCCATACTTACAATCACAGCTTTTTATGGGCACAACTTTAAATTAAAATATGGAAAAAAGCACACATCGATGATGGTCCAGTTGATTAATCAAACATCTCCAAATACTAAGTTTGAGAAAATGAGGAAAGCAATATTCGAATACTCACCACAAATCAAACATTCTGTTGTATCTGTGTTTTACATATTATATATGCTTTAAAGTAGCACCGGGAAGCATAACGGTCTGGTACATTAGTATGATATTTTGAAATTTCGTAGTAGGAACCCGAAAAAAAGTTGTTTTTTTTGTTTATTTCACTACATTAAAATAATTTATTTTGGTGGTGTTTATGAGTAATCTGAGTACTTTACCAGATAGAGGGTACACCTTTACATGTAACTGCATACTGATCTCAAATTTCGAATTTTCGGAGATGTGTGACTAATCAACTGGACGATCGATGTGTACCTAATTATGAGAATGAAATGTGACAATATATAATACGAATGTACACCGTATTAATTATATTACATTCTTAGAATGAATACATTTCTTTAAAAATACCATGGTAAAATTTTTTGCATTTTTCTGAAACGGAAAATGTATTATTTTATAGAATTTTAATTTTATCTTTATTTTTAGATAATATTAAGTTTTTCGTCATTAGAAAAGATTATCTTAATGTAACTATTTATTGTAGATCCAATATACAAATCTATCATAAATATTTAATATAATATGTGACCAATGTTGACATACAGTTTTACGGTCTGTACTAAATGCTGCGCTGAACCGAAGCAATGATTGGTTTGATCTTGAAATAGACCTCTGGGTGAATCAACTACGGCACATGGTGGACGAACTGTGAAAGGTTTTTTCATGTACATTAATTTATAAAAACATGGTCTTCATAAACATATTACCGAGAAAAAAGCTTCTGTTTTGTAAACTTTTTTTCTTTCAGCGTGCTGGCTTACTCATTAAAGAATCTGAGTAAGACCCATAATTGATTTTCTTTGTTTTCTGTTCTTCTTTCTTCTCTTGTTATTATTCTTCTTTTATGTTCACGGGGAGGTAATTAAATTATATTTTGAACGAGCTTTTTATAATTTCTCAACTTATTTAAGATTGGGGTTTAAAATGAATATCTATTTTTAAGTTTCTAGTAATTACGAACCGTCTTCCCCGGGTTTTAATTCCCGTTTTATCTTATAAAACAATTGTAAATTTTTATTGGTAATAGTCCATATGTTATGATATAATTTATCGACTTTGTGACTGCTTAAATTACTATTTAAACTATTTCTAACTAGTCCCCAATTATGTTTTATAATTATAAATTTAATGCAATTTTATACAACTAAGTTCATTAATAAATAGCGAGAATAGAAAGGTCCAATATTTGATCCTTGTGGAACTCCAAAGTTTGTGACAAACTTGATGAAGTGGAAAATACCATACGTATTGTCTATTTGAGAAATAATTTTAAAAACATATAACTTTCAGAGAAATTTGATTAATCTAATAAATATTATTACTAATATTATAAACGCAAAAGTTTGTATGGATGTATGTATGTTTGTTACTCTTTCACGCAAAAACTGCTGAATGGATTTTAATGAAACTTTACAATAATATAGCTCTTACATCGGCATAAAGGCTATAATTTTTAAAGCTAGCTAGGAAGGGGACGTGGGAGGGGAACGGGGACGCACGGGAGAGGTGATTCAGGGAGAAACAATAATGTATTTCTTGGAATATGGCGTTGCAACGCATGCCTGGAACCAGCCAATAAATATAAATTTCTCTGAAAATTCAAATTGGTCGAGTTTGTTTAGGAGAATAAGTGACATACATCTCGTAGACAGAGACCTTTCCTTATTTTGAAGGTCAAGCATGCAAAATTTCATCAACCACGGAATAAAACAGTACATTTATATTACAAAATAAATTCACCCCGCCCGGTGTCAGCCCACCACAGACATTTCTTCTTTGTATAAATAGATTAATAAAATTGTATATAATACCAATTATTATATAAATATATAATTACATCAAGCAAAATACGAGAAACCTCCCATTGGAATGCTTCCCAACTGTCTGGAGCCAGTGAGATTATGGCATCCCGTATTAAGGCGGAATTACATTTGTCTGTCGTGTCGTGACGCGTCAGAACAGGTTCGGTTTCATACATATAGTATAGTGACGTTTATATTAAGGCGAAATTACATTTGTCTGTTGTGTCGTGTCGTGTCGTAACGCGTCAGAACGGTATCGGTTTCATACATTTAGTAATTTCATCACCACACCACATGACAGACTAATATAAACGTCACCATACTAAAGTTATGAAACCAATACCGTTCTGACTCGTCACGACACGACACGACAGACAAGTGTAATTCCGCATTTAGTGTATCGCTATCTGTCGTGATACGTTCTGTCGTGACGCAACAAAAGCTATCTCGATTTGTGTCAGAGCGTGAAAGGTAGGGGCGCGGGGGCGGCCGCGTCATGACAGATCAGACAAGTATGCACGGGCCAGTTCTGGGTTGTGATGACTGTTTTGATTCGAAATATCGTCAGAAAGTGTCAGAACACGACATATGGATATAGCCATCACGACAGAGCACATCACGGCACGACACGCCTGACAAATGTAATCTCACCATTAGGGTATGTTATTAGCATGAAAGGAGTGGTGAAGGGAAGGAGCCGGGGAAGAGGAAGGTGGAAAAGTATCTGACTGTCCAGACCTGGTAACAAGGCTAGGCTTATTTAAAGAATCGTTTCGAGTCTGAATGTTAAATTCCTAAACGAGAAAAAGAGTACCTATAGCAAAATATCATGAAGCAAATGTAACACTAGGAATTTAAGTCAATCACCCTTAAACACCCCCCCCCCCCCCTTCTCTCATCCTTATTTCCAAACATCCCTTCAGGCGCTAAGAATTGCGAGTCCCCGGAGAAGTGTGGGGTGGAATATCTCCTCGGGGGAACATCACCGTTTATCAGGGTAAGATTGATCGCGTCATCCCCTCTATCCCCTTACGGTGCAACTTTTATTATTTGTCTTCCGGGGGAAGCAGACGAACTGATAACGCGAGTGTAGCCGGTAACATGTCAAAATATTGAAACACTGGCGTTTTAGAAGGCTGTTTTTTCTTTAGTAAATACCACCAATCTATGTCTTAGACGGTGTTACGGTATCAGCAACGATAGTAGACGTTAAAACACTGAAAACATAATCCGATACAAGTAAGTTATGTACGTGGCCCTGCGTCCGAAGTAAGCCAAATGTTTCCTTACTTTGGGAAAAATTTGGATTACTTCGGTTAAATTGATGTCCCCAATTCAAATAAGACTTTTCGACTACTGTGCTCCAGATAGGCAGAAAAAATTAAGTTTGTTTTGTAATGAAAACTTTTTTACCACCATTGTGAATTGAAACTCGATGAAATGAAAAAGCGACACTAAAGAGAGACAAACTGTGTGTACATCTTTAGGATTTAGCCTGCGAAAGAATAAGTAGAATAATCGGTCTCCTCTTTGTGCGGTGCTTCGTAGCCTCTCCATTCTTGTCTACTTTGGTTTTCAGAAAGTTTCACGTATGAACTGTACACATGTATTTTTGAAGTGAAAACATCTTTAGCACCGTTGTGATTTGAATGTCGATGAAACGAAAAATAGCAACACTAAAAAGAGACAAACACATACATCTATAGGATGTAGCCTGCGAGAGAATGAGATAGTATAATCGGTCTCCTCTTTCTGCGGTGTTTCTTTGCCTCCCCACTCTTGTCTACTTTAGTTTTCTGAATGTTTCACTTCTACGGCGTGTGAACTGCAAACTTCTAATTGCAGAACAAACAAACAGAAGA
The DNA here is from genome assembly GCA_917880885.1 of Limnephilus marmoratus. Lineage (NCBI taxonomy): Eukaryota > Metazoa > Arthropoda > Insecta > Trichoptera > Limnephilidae > Limnephilus > Limnephilus marmoratus. The sequence continues at coordinate 52,623,711 of OU862917.1, read as the reverse complement.
GCGCCCCTGTCTGTACAGTATGAAGACAGGGGAACTATGTCGTTGCGAAGCGGGTTAATGTCGGTGCTGTAGGAAGAATTTATTAATACGCGTCTTGAAGAGGCCCGGATTATACGAAGGAGCAAATACAGACGCCGGCGTCGGTAGCTTGTTCCACATACGAGCCAACTTACACAAAAACTAACAACCAGTTCTCATGAAGCCAACATCAACTGTGAACGGGTGTTCAGCTCGTGTCGATTTTCACGCACGTGCAACGGGATCAATGCTGGTAAATTCTTAGAGCAGGCTCCATTAAAATACATGTACAACAGACTCAGCATGCCTACATTGCGTCTGTGCATTAGAGATGGCAATCGGTATGCTGTATTAATAACGGCATTGTCAAACAGACGGATCGCCCTCAAGAATCAGTAGGTTGATCAAGTATTTTGGGGCTCAGCCCAGAGGTGGCTCCCAAATGTAATTCTTGAGCGTACTTGAGATTTGTACAGAGTTTGCAGCTAGTCACTATTGAACAATCTTCTAGCCCTGCACAAGACGCCCGGTTACATGGGGAGGCGTCTACTAATATCTACAGGAATTCCAAAAACTGAAAAAATCGAACTAATATCTATGAGAATCAAAGTGTTGACGAATATCTACAGCTCAAACTGTTGATTAATATCTATGAGAACCAAAGTGTTGACGAATATCTACAGCACTGGCAGAGGTTGTATTTGCAATTGTGTATAGCATATTGGAATAACGTAATATTGCGTATGCAGTTTAAAAAACTTAATTTACGTAAGTATGTATGTAAAAATTCCTAACATCGGACTATTGGACACATTTAGCTGATTAGTCCAACCTATGCTCTGTAGATATTAGTTCAACCTAAGCTCTGTAGATATTAATCAACACTCTGAAGTTCGTAGATATTAGTTCAACATATGAGCTGTAGATATTCGTCAGACATACAGGCTGTAGATATTAGTAACTGGAGTCTTACATGGTAGCCAGATGAATCTATTTGTAAGAAAGATTTTTGGTATTTGAAAATATTTGGTCTTTTTCACCCGAAATACGATAAAATTGACATTAATTCGGACACATGGACACGTCTACATCACGCTTCTATTCGGTGGTTCAATCTTTTTTTTACATTTTTATAACAGATTTTTATAATTTGATTTTCGCTGTATTAAAAACTCCCGAGGCCAAAGAAAATAATAATATTTTGACTTTAAGCGCGTTCGAGGAAAACACGACCCTGTAAAACCTCGCGTGTGTTTAGTGTTGTAAGTGTGGGTCGATTCTTAACGCTTACAAATTACTTTGTTGTAAACAATGGTTCTATTTTAGTAAGATTTTCACGGTCGGGCGCCCCGAAATATCTTCTAGCAGCATTATTATGAATAGTTTTAGACTTTGATTGATGCTTACCCAAAAACATGTTTTTATAGACGGACCGTGATTCCCGGAGTTATGCATGGCTTTTCTCATTGTAACATATTTGCCCAGTTGTTTCGCAAAAATTCACGTGTGACGAAGTCATCAAATGGTCATTCAGCACCATTTAGTTTTTTTGACAATTCAAAGGTTCCTATTAAACGCCGATTCTTAGTCCGTTTCAGCTTTTGAACAAATTGTGATCAGCATAAGAGGACAACTATCACGTTATTGAGCTTATCAGCTTATTATAATTTGATAGACAGTTGAAACGCATCTAGAATCCACGTTTCGACATTCAATTTAGAATCAACCTTTCAAATTTCAGAAAATAAAATGGCGCTGAATGTCCATTTGTGGGCAATGTTATATTTGACTTTCTGTGAAACAACTAGGCCTTATAGTTTATTCGAATTTGGCAAGTAGTTAGTCGAGTAACGAGTATCCCACTATTTGAATGACCAAAATGCTACTACTAACAAATAAATTAATGGTGTTTGGACACGTTTAGTTACAAAAATTCTAAATACTCGACTAAAATACTAGCTTGGTCTGTTACGAGGATATTGGCACTCTAACTTACCACTGAAGTGTACTAACATTATAATTGAGAGTCTGCATTTGCAGTGTAAGATGTTTTGCTTACGAGGCTTCTTTCGGATCTAGTTTATTGTAATGGCTGATTAAGTTGTTTAAAGTACGATTGGAAAACACTTTAAACATTTTTGAAAACCTTTTATGCTAACGATTCTGATATTTTTTGTATGCCTCTACTGAAGTATAAAGCTGTACTAATTAAACAATTTAGCAGTACGTTTTTTAACAAGGTCACCGTATACAGGTATTTCTGTTTGCTTCTTCTTCACTGCTTTCAATAACTTTGTATTAATATGTATTATTTTTCTTTTGGTTTATTTATAATTAATAGGTATTATTTTTCTTATGTATTATTTTTCTTTTGGTAGAATGTATTATTTTTATCTTGGTAATATGTATTATTTTTCTTTTGGTTTATTTACAAGTAAACTTATAATTTTACATTTCTTTCTTTTTTCTATATTGAAAAAAAAAACATGTACGTAAAGGACACTTGTGCATAATTATAAATAATTAATAATAACTAAATTAGTAAATAATTAAATTATGCATACATTATAAATAATTAAATATTTTTGCCTGAGCTTTAGTAAATAAGATAAAGTTTTTTGGCGATGATTTGTTGATTTGTGTCCCAAATTGGTCATTTCTAAATTAAATTTACGCCTATCAAAATGTTTGTCATTTGACTGTCCTAGAACGGGAGACCTTCCTAGTTGGACAGTCAAAGCTTCTTTGTACTGATGTATTCTCTATAACAAATAAACGTTTTATTATTATTATTATTAATACAGACTACTTATTGTTATTTACTTTGTTGTGAAATTTCACGCCAATGGTGTAAAATGACATAAATTATAAATTCCTTAAAAGTACTTGCCACTCACGCAGGTTAAACAAAGCTTTATAAAACACACTTAAATTAGTATTTTCTTATTTGCGAATGTCGCGTGCTATAAAAATGTTTAGATTTTTACGATAAACTGCTGTCAAAACTCAACCTTTTAATTCTACGTTTAAATAATTATTATTCGGGTTCATTTTAAGATTGTTCGATTTTGTTATTTACATCGGTTAAATCCTTGTTAAATCTCTTGGCTTAAAGAATTACCGAAAAAGAAAAAAACTGTCTACTTTAAAAAAAACATCATTGAAGTTTTTGACAATACCTTACCAAACCACGAAGTTGAACCATAGAAGTCACTGTAAACCCGTTATCCAGAACCTAGTACCCCTCAGCCTAGGATCTACCTAGTGAGGTATGGTGTTGTGTAATTCGGTATGACACCAATTACTTTAACTCCACACAGGAGGCTTCGAGGAAAATAATTTCCCTCCGGGCCTATGTCAGTCATCTTTGAAGATGCTGTGTGGGAGGTCTTTTTAGGAAAAGGATGGACAGGAAGTTCTGGGAAGGAAAAAGGTATGAGGGGTGGGTCGAAATCTGAGGTCCTTGCTTCCAGGAGACACGGACGTATGATTACAAGGCGGTGCAAGGCGATGGGTCGAGAGAGCTGGAGAGGTCTAGATTAGGTTTACCTCAACACTAGTCTCTCCCAATCCCAATCGCCACGCAGTAGGAGGGCAAGCGCATTCGCGGCCAAAACCTAGACCTGGTTCAATGCACCCCTACACCGGCAAATCATCAAATGTAGGGAATGCAATCCCGCAAGACCATGTCAATCCAGGTATTTGCGGGTCTGAACAATCTTAGTCCCGCTGGATCCAGGTTTTTTGCGGGATCCCGCAGGGTGGACTTAGATATCTAATCAATCGTATAATAAAGGCCTGATACCCCAATCTACCAACATTGTTTTTAGAGTTTTAAATTTATACCTAATCAAACAAGTTCTTGGGAGATTTTAAATGGTTTAATAACCCGGCGATACTCGCTACCGGGTAAAAAATACCAGAGTACAAAAAATTGGTTGTATTTTTTTTTCTACGCGTTCTGGCAACCCAAGATTCTAAGTACCTTCAAACCGATAGTTCACACGCCCTCACCCCGCGGGGCGGTCAGTTCGCGCTTGGCGCTTGTTAATGACAGACAAGTAAAGTGAGTATGGGTAAAAAATACCCGGTAGCGACGATCCTTGTTCCATTATTTTTCGATATGTTTATGATTTTTTTTTTGTTTTAGAGCTGTAATAAAATGAGTATTCCTCAAAGTGATAGTACAATAGAAGAGCTGCTTCAAGAAGAAGACAGCGGAGAAGAAAATGCGTCAGAAATAGAAGATTTTGAGGAGAATAGTGAAGACGAAAGTGAAACTGAACAGGAAGCTGATAGTTCAGGCGCACCCTCAAATTCAGAAAATGTTTTTGACCGTCTACCTTCAGATTCAGAAGTTGGTTTGCCAATTGTGCTCCAAAAAGATATGCCGCGAGCATACAACCCCAATATGTGAGGATTGCTATGATAGAGTGAAGTAGTTTCGTTTTTAGCAAAATATTTGAAACAGTTTGTTTAGTGTTGATTATCTCAATGTTCACTCAGTATAAAGGTACCATTATTTTTTAGTATTTATGGAGTGTACCTAGTTTATTTTCGATGCCGATCTCAATTTTGCCAAATTTGTAAGAAAAAAAATATAATTGTTGATTTTCGTAAGATTACTAAGAAAAAAATAATTTTTTTTGATTATTTTTTAGGATAAACTCTATTAAAAATAAATAAACATTAAAAGTTGCATTCGTAGTTTTATATATGAACAATAGTACCAATAACACAAATACATTGTCAAACATTTAAACTCAAGTGTCTTTTTGAAAATAACGGCAATTAAACTCTGTGGTATTTATTACCCGGTAGCGAGTGTTCATGTTCGTAAATACCTAGCGAGTACCGCCGTTTATTAGACATAGGTAAAGTTTAAGTCATAAATTGGCAAAGAATAAGATAAGACATAAATTTACATAACAACTAAAATTTAAATTATAACGTTCACACGATAAACAATATTCTTGTACAATAAGCATCATAAGTTTAAACATTATTTTGGAAAAAGCTTCGTAAAAAAGTTAAAGTATTAATTGTGTCGTCTGATAAACGGCTTCTGATATTGGACACAAGGTAGGCAAGGACTGAAACAGCTCGTTCAGCTTCCACGCTGGTTGGCACAATAATCATTAGCGCATTGTAAGTGAATTGAAGGTATGTGCCTTTTAATCCACCGGACTCGAAGTAATTCATTTCCTTCTTTATCAAAACCTCAAGGTTGCTCATATTGCCAGATCTAAGTTCTTGGGCTGTTGATTTCGAACTCTTCATACTACGCTCCTCTGTAATCCCGCCAGTCCAGCGGGATCCCGCAAAATTTTCGACCGAGATTAGTCCTGCAAAATGTTTGCGGGATCCCGGTATTTCGGGATCCCGTTATACCGGGATTGCATTCCCTAATCAAATGTAATGAACCACTTGGGGTGACCTGTGGCAGAGAAAATCTTAAATTTGCGCTGTGTTGGCGGGGGTTTTGGTTATCCAATATATGGTTCCCGGGGCAGCGGTACCCATAACCGCCTCCCAAATTGAGGAACGCGAAACCCATTTCATTGGCTTGGTACTTACTCATGGTTCCATGACAACTCAGAATCATGTATCTTCAACACCCCTTTAAAAAGTCATTAAAAGTTATGAAAACAAAAAATTGGACAAATAACTGGTAACCTAACCTAACGTAACCTATTTAACAAATTTGTAAAAAATATCATCAATTTTAATGAATTTTCAAGGGAGGTGTTGAAGTTGGATGATTCTGAGTTGTCCGGTCACCCTTGCTTATAAATTTATAAAGCATAGATTTTATGATTTTTCTAACTTAATTAGTTTGTTTCTTTCCATTTAATGCTTCTTAAAAACGTCTTCAACCTTCAAAAGCATCAATTCTTACCTATTTTGGTTTTAAAAATTAAAATAATTATTTGTTTATTACGTGTATTATTTTTAATCTCAAATCCCACGGCACAGTGGCAGAACTAAACACCAGTTCGCAATCTTCAAGTCAATTTGGTGGGCAGACCCCTTGTCACGCACCTCCGAACTTTGTACCTGCTTCAAATGACTGACTACGAAAATAACTCGTAAACACGTAGGCCATTCGTTATAATAATTATTTTGTTTTGAACATAATTTCCTTCACGAATAAAAAAATATACATTTCATTATTTTTGAAATATTTTTCATATCGATATTTTTATTGCTTCTTTAGGTAAATATTCCAATGAATTTTGTCACTACGTAGCTTTATTACCACTTCGTTCGTAAGACGTGTTTAATGATCACGTAAACGGTTTGCGTACAAAAAATAAATCAAAACAAAAATTTCCTCTAAGTCATACGATTTGAAAGTGATTACTTAAGAGGAAGCCACAAGCCAAAAAATATATGTATTCTCAGTGTTCCTTATTTCGCCACGAGTAACAGGCAAAAAAAAAGTTTTTTTATTCTAACTACAATTACTGATAAACCGCTAATGAAAAAAAACACATATATTTAATCAGTCAAATGTATTATGAAAGTTATCGTCAACTCACTTTTTAGTCGTTTTATGTAAAAATAATTTATAAAAATTTAGAGTGTGTAATTCACAAGCGATAGAAATGATACTAGAAAGTCGCTAGATGTCGATTTCTTTTGCCTGTTTATTTTAAAGTGGTTTGAAGATTGGAAAATGTTTATTTTTTTGATTTCGTGGGATTCGAACCTCCGGATTTCTCAGGCCGCTGAGATTTGCGACGTATTATACCGCTGCGCTATGGGACGCGCTCGGCGAGGCGCGAATTTATGCATTATATTCCGACGACCCGTAAAAATCAAATAATAATTGTTGGATGATTTTTATAGCGCCATTTTCCTGAGAAAATCACCTCAAGGGCGCTTTACAATTCATTTACACATTAAATCTATACATGTATATTACAAGTGGCTTATTACTTATTACTAAGATTGGTAACTAATGACAATGACATACAACTAACCTATCTACCTATCGTCGTTTCGGTTTTATATTTATGAGCGCAGTTTGATGCTTCGCAGGTACCGTAGTCCGTCATTTCCGTTTCATCCGAATTTCAAATCACTCTAACGGGGCTAAGGAGGTTTCACAAAAAAAATTCCCAAAGTTTTTAATAATTTTTTTCCAAAATGTGGTCGGAAACAACGTTTCGTAAAGGTGTTAGTACATTTGAATTATTGTGTGGTAAACTTTTAGATTTGAATATAAAGTATATTGTTTTTTCTTTCTTACACCGTTTAGATCATAATTCTAGCCATGATAGTAAGAGAGACACAACGATTTCTATGTGATCTACATGAGTTGTTCTGAAAAGCAAACAAATTAGTCTAACGGGTTAATAAGTGCTTAATCTGTGAAAGCTGTCAAATTTTATGGTCGATGTTCGCAGTAACAAGATTTAAAAGAAATAAACTTGCATACTCTTACAGATAACCAGTATCTTGAATCTATCGTTTCACACGCGTTACTGCTGTATGTGCGATTAATGGTTACGGTAATGTGTATTAAGTTTTTTCATTATGTAGTCATGTTCGTGTTAATATAAATAAACCAAAAACTCGACTTTGCGTGTATGTTATTTAACTAAACACCGCCATCGTGCGAAGACGTTAATAAACAAATTTCTGACTCATTATTTTTTGGCCTTGTGGCATTTGATTTCAATTTCGTTTGATTACTAATGTATCAGTTACCTAGTTTATCGTATTACGATGCCACTGACCTGTAGCTGTAATTAGATCACACTAGATAGTTCCTAGCTTGTGTAAATGTGTATGGCGTTACCAATTACCTGCGATACACAATTTTATAAATTTGTCTGATAAGTCCCTTGCATAATAATAACTTCTCCTTTTGCTTATATTATACCTTAAAAATATTATAGTAATTTAATTTTAGATTCTAGGTTGGTATATTTATATCATTCGATAGCCTCCGTGGTCGAGGGGTAAGGCTCTCGACGAGCAATCCGAAGATCCCTGGTTCAAAACCCGACATGCGCCAATAAATTCTATTTAATTAATTTGTGTTATTTCACAATTTACTCATTTAAAATAATATATAGTTTATTTACGGCACGTTTCAGAATGGAAGATACTCTCAGTATCGCCATGGTGTAAGACCCCACCATTCACAATTGAAATGTTGCTTGAAATGGCTTTAGCCGTATTATGTAACCGTGTACGGTGAATAGCCAGTTCACCCACCTTCCTCCTCCGCATCTCCTTCCCCTCCCTGCTACGTACAGCCTCATCGTTGCCATAGTCTCACTGGTTCCAAGCCAACGATCCAAGGGAGTAGGGGGGACTCTTGCGGTATTCACATCAAAAATCATGTGTGCAGTTTACACGCGGTAGAAGTGAAACCTTTAGAAAATTAAACTTCGAGAAAATGATGCGAATGCAGAGCATCAGGAGTAGGATAATTGTAAACTTTATTTATTATAATATTGTTACCAAGTTTTAAAAGTATTTTTCATTTTATTCTCCGCACGCACAACGAGGATGCCGGTAGGCTACGAAACACCGCACAAAGAGGACACTGGTTAGATTATCTCGTTCTCTCGCAGGCTAAATCCTATATATCAGTGGTTCTTAACCTTTTTTTGACCAGGGACCACTTTGATTTCATTAGATATTTTTAACAGGGGCCACAAGGTAAAGAGGCTCTTGCCCTCCCCACCTCCCCCGGTCACCCGCACGCCGAGCTCGCTTATTAACCGGCGCGCGTTCATTCAAAGTTCTAAATCTTTCGCGGACCATATTCTAGCTCTTGCGTACCACAAGTGGTCAACGGATCATTGGTTGGGAAACCCCGCTATAGATGAATGTGTTCGTCTCTTTTTAGTGTCGTTGGTTTCCGTTTCACCAAGTTTCAAATACAACTAAAAGTGCTAAATAAGTTTTTACTTCAAAAAAATCGTAATAAATGCTCTGCGTGCCGTATTTATTCACGAACTAACGAAATCGGCTCAATTTTTCAATTATTTATTTTGAAGTGAAACTTCTATACCCCCCTGTGATTCAAACTTCGGATGAAACGGAAATGACGATTACCGCACACCTGCGACGCATCATCTGCGCTCATTGGCCGCTTTGATTATGATGTCACTTTTAAATGCTCCTATTGGTTCAGATGCGAAACATTGGTTGCTTTGATTATGACCTCACTTTTCAAGTATTGGTTGAGATTGTTTTGGTAAAGTTTCGCTTCTACCGCATGTAAAACTGCACGCGATTTTTTTTTTATTGGGAATCTTTTACCATATTTGGCATTTTATCTTTTATGGGCTGTTTCAACGGGTACCTATAGTTCGTTTCCTGAATTGTCGGATATTGAGAAAAGCAATATTGTTTTCAGACCGTTCATTAAAACAGCAGTAAATTTTGGCTTTCAGTTTCTTTACCCCGTTTTCGTTAATTAAAAAATAACTCGTTTAATTTGTGTGAGTGTTTCTGCGTAGAGAAGGTGGTGGTGAAAGAAAATGAAGATTGGGAATCATCTGGCAATTTAGATCTTATTACTAAACAAATATAAAGTAACTAGCAGACCCGGCCACATGTTGCTGTGGCTAACGAAACACAACGCCATTACCCAACCTTTATAAAATCCACACCACCCGCTTGCCAGCTGCCCGCTGCCTGAATTGAATATTTGAATTTCTCGACTTTTCTCTACTATAATAAGCACTTGAATCACTCTATCTATTGGTGAAAACCGCATGAATATCCGTTGCGTAGTTTAAAAGATCTATGCGCACATACATTTTGAGCGAATTCATCAAAAGAAATAATTCAAATCAAATACCTACTTACTCTAGGACATCTATTTTCCAATTTCTTCCATAGAACGAATTTCAAAAGTGACTATAAATATATAGTACGGCCCGCCAGCCGTATTAAATCACACAAAAATATGTTTTCTTTAAATTTCTCGGCTTTTCTCTAATATAATTTACATGTACATATAAACATTCCTCTTCAATCACTCTTTCTATTGGTGAAAACCGTATGAAAATCCGTTGCGTAGTTTAAAAGATTAACGCGCACATACATTTTGAGCGACTTCATTTTATACTATGTAATGATAATGATGATGATGATGATAATGATGATTTCAAGAAACGTTTATATTTTGAAATGTGGGCTATATAGAAAGTATCTTCCACTCTGGGTCAAGGTGCCACTTAGGTACCGCAAATAAATTATGTTTTATTTTAATTCATAAAAATTTATTAATGTGTGCCGAAATCGAATCCGTGATCGTGGTACCAGAACCGATTAGGACTGTTCTGCCACGGAGGTTGTCGAAGAAGAGATATAGAAATTAACCCCTCAGGCCTCTGGCATATTTTGTCCAAATAAATGGAATACATCTGAATGTATCCGAAAAGACAAAAGTGTTTTTGAAAGCTAAAATGAAATGCGCTTTCAGATATAAATATATAACTTATACTTTTTTTAAAGATTAAAATGTTGAATGCAAACATACAAACATTTAAAAATGGCTCTTCTTACCATTTTTCTAAATAAAATTATTGGTAACGAAAAAATCAGAAAAGCATATACATATTTTATTAGGCAAAAGTTATTATCACAAAATAAATGTAATTATCACCTTACTTTTTTGTCGTTTCGTCAAAAAATTACGATTGGAAATTTTGGTTTCATAGAGGTGCACACAATTTTTCTATTTTCGAATATAAAGCGTATATTTTCAATTTCTAATACCGTTTAGATTATTTTTTCTCACGATGACAGTAAGGCAGATACAAAGATTTCTTTGTGACCTATGTGAGCTGTTCTCACAAACTAACAAATTAGCCATCAATTTAAATTTAGATCATAAATCAAGATTATAATTTTTCAAATTAAATTACTCACTGGTTCTGAGTAGTACACCTCACATATCGTTTTAATATCTAATTCTAACAATTCTGTAAATACCGTTGGCTGTTATTTATGTGCAAACTTTTACAACACTTTCCGTTAATGCCTAGTATTCCGCGGCATACCGAATAAATGAATATAATTAGCTTCTGCTAACGAAGCGTTTGGTGTTTCTCCTTCGTCATACCTCTGCTGTGGAAAATACTATGGTACTGTATAATGATGTAGCTGTAATGATTTATTTTGGGGTATTACGCCCTGATGCGCTGCCTCCTTCTTTAGCCAACGTTTCGGACAGCCTTACAGTGTCCACCATCAGGTCAGATACGTCCATCATCAGGGCAAACATACGAGTATGCATTGACACTGTAACACTGTCCGAAACGTTGGCTAAAGAAAGAGTTAGAACACCGCGTCATAATAAAAGAAACACATACCGTAAGAGAGAAGGTACACTGAAGAGTCCCAACTGCTCGTAGTCAAAGGGAACATGACATCTCCCATAATGGGAATGTTGTGAGGTTGAAGGACAGAGCAAAGCGATGGGTAAAAATTTAAAAAGTTGGTTATTAGCATTTTACATAATTTTTTTTATACCGATCCCCTTATTGGAACTCTGCCGTTTCCTTGCCCTGTAGGGACGGTACTAAATCTTAAAAAAATTGCAACCCTTCGAACATACCATAACATGTCATTTGCCTTTGCCTTGCCGTCAAAAATTATCAAAAATACACACGAAATTCTCAATACCGAACGGTATTTATTATGATATCATATTATTTTTATCAATATTCAAAATATAAAACGAATTGAACTTGTACCTTTCCATATCATGTAATATAGTTAGTAAAACAATGACGGACACAACAGATGTCAAATAATGTTATCCGTCTTAATTTGTGCGAAAATCGGTAACAAGTGAGACATGTTCTTTTTATCATCCCACCATTATGGATGAAAAAATCCATCTTGTAAAACGCTCACAACGGAGGTACCAGATTTTGTTTATTTTCTTTGTTTTTGAATCTTTATTTCGATATAAGCCATTTTTTTATACATCTAATGGGAAAAATATTAAAAAAATACAAATTAAGAGATGAAGTTACATTGACAAATAGGTTTGAAAAATACGTTTTAAGAAAAACAGATAACTTGGTTGAAGGTGACTAAAATAATATTCTTGAGTATGTTCGTATTCAAATCAAAAATAATTTTCTACATATAAAGCACATTTCCTTCGAAAAGTGCTAAGACTTCTTTTAAGGCATTTGGTGGGTTATCATAAAGTTTTTGCCCTTTATAAAATGCGCTGTTTTGCGTGCACAAAAGTTTAGTTTTAGGAAGCCTACAATCTCTGCGTCTTCTCGTAGGATAACTGTGAACATTTTCATGCTACATAATATTACTTCGCAGATTATTTGGGAGCATATTATTTTTAAGAGGGTGGTTATTCAGAACATGTCAATTAACTTCGAGCTATAAAGTATAAATTTCAACGTTTCAATTCTCAATGTTGGTCTCGCGTATAATAACAACCACTAAATTCACCGTTGAAGGTCGCGGTAACACTATTCAAAAGTTAGATCCTAAGCCTACCGAATACTTTCGCTATTCTCCTATGAAACTCGAGTTTTAGAGCTTTTAACCAGCCAGCGGCCGAAAATCCACATTTCGTCGAAAGATGTTCTTACGATCGCACAGGGCGGTTCCAATGAGAAAGATTAATTATTCTCCGTACCAGCTTTTTAAAATTATAACTCAATATCAATTTTATTTCATTCCAAATTTGCTTTAATTTTTACCTATATCCAAAAATGCTGAAAGGCGTGATGATAAAACTATTAAAATTTTGATCGTAAGTATTTATCATTTTTCAGTAATGTCTAAGAATGTAAAAAAATCTGAAATATATTAGTTTGTAAGTGCGCAAATAAATACACAAACGGACCAATTTTCGTCAAGAAACACATGAACGTATATATTTTTTAATGATTTTATTTAAACTAAAATTCTGAAACGGTAATATATTGATTTATTTTACTGCATGATTATATGATTTGAAATGGTTGTTGTATAATACAAAAACTTTTTTGAAAATTTAACAAATCTGCCAACGACCTATGGTATAATCTTATTATGCTAAAAATAAACATTTTTCTCAAAATTTAAAACATGCTTTTACTAGATAAAAGTACAATCTTTCGAAATCAATTTATATTTTTTTGTGGAAAAGAGTCAATAGTCTAAAATCTGATTTAAAAATGATATATTTCTGGTTTATAAAACACTTTGTCTAGTCTGCACGACTATCCATATATCCTGCTTCGACCAGGGTATCATACGTCAATGATCCCATGTAAGCATGAAGCCATTCACACTGCACGCGCGTGTTTCCATAAGTAAGCATTCACTCTGGCCGGTGTTGAACATTTCGCCGAACCGATGACCATCAATTCCTTCGACTTGTTTACTGTTTATGGACACTTTGCGTGTTGTTGAAACCATGAAATCTCCCAACAGACGATCATCTTATGAGTAATGCGAACTTCGTTGCAGTGAGGCGATTTTTCACAAAAACGGCGCTATACAAATGTATGTATAGTATCCTGATTGTAGTAGCAATGATAATCCCGGAGCGTATGTGGGACAAGTCCACGTATAATTATATTACGAATTAGGAGATCGGTAAATAGGAAAGGGACGCTGAGGTTACTCAGATACGAGAGCAGATAAAGTCAGTAGTTTCAAAGGAAAGTACGACCCGCAAGTTAATAAAGAAGAAGTCTCAAACACCCATGGCGCCATCAAGACTTGAATCAAATGCCGCTCTCATTTTGAATATGGAATAACAGGATGGGGCTCAGCAGCATCAAATCACATAAAACAGCTAAATATAACTTGGAAATGATAATAAATTAAAGGTCCCCATATGGACCTCAATAATTGAAATCTTTAAACCATTCGACGTTCCAAGAATACAAAAAGTCTATGCCAAAATAGTCGTGTTAATCACCTCAAAAATACAAAAAGGTAAACTCCTCACGTAATCATAAAACCAGAGCAAAGCAAATAGACAAGCTAAATATACATTCTCTAAGAGAAGGAAGCTCTCAATTTGTAGTTGTGGAGTTATTGAATAAACTCCACGCAGTATCAAACAAAACAAAAAAATAACTTGCAGGTAAGTCTATCAAGGAATTATCGGAAAAAGAACTAGTATTTTAAAACCCCTCCGAAAATCGCCATTTAAAAACATCGTCGTATAAGTTACTGAAAATACCATACCCAAAACTTGAAGTTGAACCATAGAAGTCGCTGAAAACTATATATCCGAAATCTAGTTCCCCTCAGCACAGGATCTCCTAGGGAGGATGATTAAGAATATATTCTACATCTTTTTTATATAGGTACATATTTCATGTTTACTAAGTAATTTCATGTTTGTGTTATATTACGCCCACTTATATTTTCAATGTGTACACAGGTTTTATATTTTATAATTTAAAAAAAAAACAACTTTCTTCCTAAAATAGTGCACAGGTATATAATTTTATATACATGTTGTTTTTATTTTATTTTTTCATAAATACGCTCATGGTAGCATCAATTAAACATATATCAAAATATCAATTGTGTTAGTACTCCCTCCCTAAACACGAGAAATTCTCAATTAGAGAGGTATTATTACCACCATTAAAAAATATTTGCATTACATGTACATAATTAAAAAAATAATTGTACTTATACCTAACTTTGTAAAATTGTAAAAATGGAATAAATAAATAAATAAAAAAATAAAAAAATAAAAAAATAAAAAAATGTAGATTTTCAAAAAATTTCAAAATTAAATATACTCGTAGTAATTAAATTTTAAAAATTTCGAGTGATGTCGGGGAAACGGGTTTTGTGAGACGATAAATGAATAAAAATGAAGCAAGAAGTATGCCCCAAGACTCAGTTATGCAACATTCCATGTTCTCTGCCTATTTCTACGGAGAAATAGTTGGTTTAGTTCTATAGTACAACAGTTTCTGACATTAAAAAAAATCTCTGAATAAAGTGACTCTTGCAAAACCCTCTTCTGAATTTTTCCCAGGCAAAAAATACACTCGCGTGAATTCACATTTTTTCTTTAGGATTTACTGGCTGTGAGCTGTGAGCTCGTAAAGAATATAGAATAAAATATAACGTTTCCGTTCTACTGAACATTTGGTGCAGCAAGCAGCAGTTACATAGATTTTGATTAGGCAGAAGTTGCGTTTCTTCATTCGGATGAGCGCTTTTGTCGGCGGTGAATAATTCGGTGAGTCAAATAATTCACTGAGGGTTGACGCATGGCGAAGCCCAACTCGTAACCGGAGCCCGGAGCCTGCGCTGCGGACTTTTTCGCATCTCTTTGTTAGTGGATGTGGATATACACACATATGGATCCTTTTATTTTACTTTTTTCTTGACATTTTGTGATATAATTGGCAATTTCATAAAGTTGAACATATTTATCATCTTCCAAAGATACGGGGATTATGCATGAAACATGCTTGAAATGTCTAAATACATAAATATACAATTTGTGATATAATTGGCAATTTCCCAAAATATAATACATTTTTTTAATCATCTACCAAGTGTTTTAGCCATCTACCTATTCATATACGGTGTCCTGAAACTAATAGTACCCACAAGCAGAAAACTGATAAGCGTATATCATATTTGGAGTCGACTTTGAGGTATACCGTATAACTTTATTGATTAGAGCTTTCGCTTTCCAGTAAATTTTTTTTGTTTTTCTTTATTTTCGTTTAAACTTGCTTAACTACTTTTGCAAATAACTTATTGATTACAATTTGAATAATAACATGCTACATTTTAAAATGGTATTTATGTATAATAATGATGATGTTAAATTAACAGAAGCAGTATCCGAATTTGGAATTATTTGGGTAAATTTTTGAAAAAATAATCAGTCGCGGGGGGTTTAATATCGGTTGTTTAAAATAAATTGAAGCATAAACCCGGCTCTTACAGTTTTTTTGAAGTGAAACTTCTGTAGCCCGATTTGGATTTCGGATGAAACGGAAATGACGATTACTGCACCTGCGACGCATTAACTGCCGCTTTGATTATGATGTCACTTTTAAAGGCTCCTATTGGTTGAGATATGAAACGGAAATTACGCTGGTCTGCGCTCATTGGTAGCTTTGATTATGACCTCACTTTTCAATTAGTATTTGCTTTTGTATATTTCGCTTCTACCGCGTGTAAACTGCACTCGATTTTTTTTAACCCTTTATTTGTTGAAACAATTTATAAAAAGCTTTAAAAAAATCAAAATGATCGAATGCTTATGGTAATCCATTGAACCGAGTTACAAACACGGACAGACTCACAACTGACATTATTTTTGATGACATCTGATTTTAGTAATATAGGAAATGGATATAATTGTTAAAACATTTAGATTTTTCCAACTGACTGAACTGTGATTTGATTATTTCGATTATACCCATTGCTAAAATGGAAATGTGGTATTATTTTACTTATTTGAGGTGTCAAGAATCTTGGAGACATTTTTACAAGTTCCCACTTACACTATAAACATATGTTTTAGTATTCCCGGCTCATGTCATGTGTATGTAAATGTTTCAGTAGAATTCAATAAAACATCGTTTATATGGCTGAATTCATTGCTGTTCCGTTCGGAAACAATCGGCCTATTTCCGGCAGGAATTCCGGGAAACAACGACCTTTTGTACAAGCATTACTCACTGCTCATAACTTACCTACTCATAAAACGACCATAACAAACAGAATGACGAACTTACAAATACCACAATGTATGCAGGCATTTGTATAATTTTTATGTCAATTTCGACATAATGTGTAATGCTATCTTTATATTTTTTATTTCCTTATCAATCAATATGCTAGAACAGTAATGCCATATTTACTATACATTTCTGGGTACCTTGTAACCGTCGGTTGTGTTGCGAAAGAACCTACATAAAAGTGCAAACTACTTTAGCTGTTTCCCCTAAAATTCGTGTCGTAAATAGTACCTAACCCTTTTTCTTTTCATCGATTTTTATTTTTTTTGCATTACATACACACAGGAGTCCATGAGGAATATCAAATCTCTCACGGCCTATGTCATATTTGGGAACGCTGTGTGGAGGACCTTTTTAGGGAAAGGAAGCAGAGAAAGTTCTGAAAAGGAAAAGGGTATGAGGGTGGCTAGGAATCTAGGGGTCAATGTGTCTAGCAGAGACGGACGTATGAATAGAAGGCGATGGATCGAGAGTCCGGCTGGATAAGTTAAAAGGTCTCACGCAGTAGGTGGGCAAACGTAATCACCGCTGAGACCTGGACAAACCTCACCCCATGAACTCGTGGTAAGTCACCAAACGTAGCGAACCACTTTGGGTGTTCTATGTCAGGGGTGTTGGTTATGAAATAATTGGTTCCCGGGGCGGCGGTACCCATACCCTCCTCCCAAATAGATCGATTAAAGCTTTAAAGAGGACTTTAACTACCCCTTTCATTTTTAAGGAAATTGTCTCTAATTTTTTTCTCAAAATTGACTCGCATTTGAAAATGTTGTTTTTCCTCATCTAATGTTTTCTTTTTGTTTGTTTCAGGTAAGTTTTCCAAGACTACCAACATGGCTCATCAGTTCATATGATTATCCCACAAACTAACACTACTGATTTGTGATAAAAATGAGGTTTGTACTCAAAGCTTAAAATTCAAACCGAATTCACAGCTGACAAGATTTGCATCATTATTTTTAAACCAAGCACATGGCTTAACTTCTTTGATAATTTTTCATATTTCAACTAGTTATCATCGTCCAATTAATGTAGGTATCCCTGGAAAATGCTGTAAACTTTAACATTTATGTATTTAAAAAATCTTTAATGTATTCTAAGTTTTTGAATAATAACGCGAAGTCAGCGAGATTTAAACATCCCGTTTTATTCATGAATCCGAACTCGCTCTCGAGCTCAGGAGATATTCAAATCCCAAGTGTTATAGAGCGCGGCGTTGAATACGGTTACAAAGGAATATCTAATTACCGGATTCGAGTGCGACAAATACAACGAATGAATCTTTACCTCGCAACGTACGAAACAGTAGTTCTGCTGACGAATATAGTTTTGAATTTACTGCCATACTTCCAGTTGGATATAATTGACCTGATCGATTATTTGGTTCAGATTTCATCAGACTCGTTCGTTCGTTTCAACTGTTCGGAGCCAGTGTGACCTTATGGTATTCCTACTTGGGGTATGTAGTGTGTTGTGAGTCCGAAAGTAGTTGTGACGGGAGTGATATGTAAAAGAGATGTAATACCACAGAAGAGCTCTTTTGGCTGTACGATGGGCCAAGCGAACCATTGTTTAGCTACCAGATTTGGCATCGTTTGGCAGTTTAAGAAAAAAAAATATGTATATTTTTTGAAGACTCTCAACAGTCTGGGACCAGTCAGACTATAGCATATTGTGAGGCTGAAGATAGTGGGAAGGCAAAGGAGATGGGGTAAGATAAAGGTAGGGCATTTTAGATCTGGCCACCAATCACGGCTAAAGCCATTTCAAAATGTTTTGATTCTGAATGGTGGTCTTTCAAAAGGGCGATACTGAGTGTATCTGCTACTTTGGAAGGTGCCGCAAACACAGGCCCCTTTATGTTATTTTTAATTAATTAATTTTGAAATAACACAAATCAATCAAATAAAATATGAACTCGCGATGTCTGGATTCGTTGCCGAGGAGCGTTACGGGGGTTCGTCATTACATTAAATATATCGATCTGACTGGCGTTTTTTTAATATCTTACTTAGACATTTTTTGATACCAGCATTCCAAATGGGATCAATGAATTACTTTAATTCATGTCTGTCCTTTCTTTGATCCGTGATAAAACCCTTCACGGAAGAAAAAACACTCCATCGCTTAGCTAAACATCTTTTTACCAGCTTCCCCTGATTTGTCCTGTTCACCTTCATATTTAATTCAGAGTGCTCGCTGGCAATTTCTCCCGGCTTTCCGCAGCAACCCGCAGCTTCAAGAGTATGTACGGAGAGGTTTACAAGATACAGAACTCGTGTTTCATCCACTTTGTCTTTCCTGGATAAATGTAAAACTCTGTTGTTATTCAGAGAATCATTAATCTACGACTTTATTTATCGTATTAATTCTGGTATGAAATATCGGTAACCGGACAACTCGGAATAAAATCAGCTCAACAATACCTTTGAAAAGTCGAAAAAATGTGTTAAAAATTGTATTGATTACGTTACAAACACTTACATCTATATTCTATAGGATTTAGCCTGCGACAGAATGGGGTAATACAATCGGTCTCCTCTTTGTGCAATACAATCGGTCCCCACTCTTGTCCACTTATGTAAGTTTTCTGAAGATTTCACTTCTACCGCGTGTGAATTGCATTGACTTGGTATTGAGTTGACTTAGCATGGAACCGAAATATTTGGTAAAATCGTGTTTGACCGTAATCTGATGTGGAGATCCCGAAATAATCCAAGACTGACGAAAGCGTAGTGTGCAAGATTAAGAAAGGGACGCTTAGACGTTCGTGTCCGTCGCGTTTAGCGTACGTTCTCCGGTGCATAGAGGATCAGTGCTGCTAGCTTCTTTGAGCAGTCTCCATTGACACGTAGAACAGACTCAGAATTTGTACACGGTTGACACTAAACTTCTCACATGTCAAGAGAACGCGTCCTTGTGACCCAACAGCTCGGCTGTGGAACGGTTTACCGGACTCCGTGTTTCCTCCCTCCTACAAATTGTCGTTCGAAAGACCCATGTTCACTCCATTCTCCCCTCCAGTCAGCATCCCCAAAGATGACAGGCCCCAAGGGAAATTATTTTCCTCAGCATGCCTACATTGCGTTTGTGCATTAGAGATGAAAACCGGTCTATTATCAACGTATTATCAATCAGGCGGACCGCCCTCCTTTGCACAAAATCAAATAGGTATATCAGGTTTTTTGGAGCTCCAGCCCAGAGGTGGCTACCAAATTAAAATGTTGGACGTGCAGTTTTGTACATGCTTATTACTGGCAAAAGGGTTTTGCAAGTCATTCATTATTATCAGAATGCTCCATTAAACAGAGCGTCTCAACTGCTTAACGATTCTGCATTGACATTGACCATCAACATTTTCAATGTCACCTATTGTGAGATCAGCTATTATCTTTTGACATTCGTCACAACATAGTTAAAATGCCCCCATGCACTTTTTTTAAATTTTATAATCTTCCCCATAATATATTAGTATATAATTGTATAATGGAGAACCTGAAACAAAAAAGATCCCATAGCCTAATTCCCATCTGACGTTCATTGCAGTAACACGTCGATGCTGAAATCTCTGAACAAAAAAACCCTTATACCCCTTTCGTAGTAAGTACTAGTATTTGCAAATTTGAGCAGCCCACACATCATTCCAGGCAGCGCGCGTACCAACATAATGGACTCGATCCCAAAAGATAAAAAACAGGCGCTTGATTTCCATCGAAACGATTTGCATTTGCAATCAGTCTAGAGCAGGGGTCGGCAATCTTTGCTAAATTACCCAAAATTAATTCAAATAAATAAAATAAAATAAAATTAGCCTTTATTGCTGTTAAACTTATAAACATTTTTCTAATCTAATTAGTTATTATTTTTTTTTTAAATATTATTTAAATTATCAGCGTTCGGGTCATTATTTTTAAAAACAGCTTGTCTTTCGACATAGGCCTCCTCTAAAGATTTCCATTTTTCTCTATCCTTTGCAACTCTCATTCATTCTGGACCAGCCACCTTTTTTAGATCATCTTCCTATCTTTTCGTTTGTCCAACTTTGTTTCTTTTACCGTCTCTTGGATACCACTCTGTTACTATTCTGGTCCATTTCTCTTGCCTTTCTCTCAACATATGTCCAGTCCGTCGCCATTTTAGTGTTCGACGTACAGAGTGTACCTCTTTGAATTGAGTTCTGTTTTTTTTTTTATTTCTGTTAATTTTACTTTATCTCTTTCTTTTGTTAAATAATTTTGAATCTTTTTTCGTTCAACTATAATAATTAAAGTAGCGCTGGTCGAGGGGTAAGGCTCTCTACTAGCGAACCGTAGGTCGCGGGTTCAAATCACGGCATGCGCAAGTACCTAAATAATATTTGACTGATTTGTGCTATTTCAGAATTTAATCATTTAAAAAAATAATAAAAGGCATATTTTCGACACCAGAGTGGAAGACATTCTCAGTATCGTGGTGTAAGACCACCTTTCAGAAATGAAACAATGCTTGAAATGGCTTTAATGTTTGCTGACTAGATCTGAATAGCCATCTTAATTATCTACCCCATCTCCTTCCCCTCTCACTACATTCAGTCTCACAACATACCCCAATTGGCAATGCCATAGTCTCACTGGCTCCAGGCGTTTGCAGGCAAATGTGATGTAGTTTTTCCAGTTTTCCGCTTGTACTAGTTACCGGATATTACGTATAACCAACTACTTATATATATAAGTAGTATATATATATATATATATATATATATATGTAAAACACTTTTCTCGGTTTACCCGCGTAACGTAGTCCTGAGAAGGACTTTTTAACTCCTGACGTTTCGGACAGATCACACTGTCCATCTTCAGAGGCCTTATGTCTTTAGCTTTTGTCTCAAACTGATAGCTTTCGCATGTCTGTTCGGTCCAGAATCCAAGACCGAACAGACATGCGAAAGCTATCAGTTTGAGACAAAAGCTAAAGACATAAGGCCTCTGAAGATGGACAGTGTGATCTGCCCGAAACGTCAGGAGTTAAAAAGTCCTTCTCAGGACTACGTTACGCGGGTAAACCGAGAAAAGTGTTTTACATCTTACACCCGTGAAAACCTTAACCATAACATATATATATATATATATATATATATTATTTGTCTTTGTTATATATATATTTTATTTGTCTTGCTTGTGCATATATTTTATTTGTCCACATTTAGACCCCCCATCATACGAAAGAAGAAGAAGTAGAATTTTTTTACAATGAATATTTAACTAGACGTCCTTTCTATAGGAGGCTCTAAGTTATTCTGCCGCTATGGATCCATGACACTGATGGCGTCTGCCCGTCTACCAGAGCCTTTGGCTATTTTCGTTCGTATATAAGACACGAGCGACGATAGATGATATTGTTCTAAAATAAGACTTAACTGACATATTTTGAGATATCAACAAACTATCTCTAGCTATCAATACTAACGACATCTATAAAAGAATGTGGAAACTACATGACTATCCTATGCACCACAACAATGAATTTGTAAAAGTTTTCTGATCCCTGGTTTAGAGGTCTACACACTTCATTCCGTTTTAACTTTTCATTGTCCTTTTTGCTCCCTGACTCCTGACTTGACTAGGGACTAGGGATTCCATGCGAGTGCATTGTGATTGCATGCGGCTCTCAGTCTGATTGGATTTGGCCTGTGGGTGTGGGTGCGGGTGACTGCGCCTGTGAATGTAATGTGGATTATTGGATTGAGGATGTTAAAATTTTGAGTGAAGCCTTTATTAACCCCATGATAAGAGAACGATCCCATTTTATCAAATAAATCACATAAAAAATTACATAAAAATTAAAAACCCCTTTCTCCGAATCCGAGCTGGATTTCTGATTTCAGGAATATTGCTTTTCTTTAATTATTGAAAATAATATCAACAACCCTCAATGAAAATATGAAACAGAAAACTGAAATTAAAATGGTACAATCGCGACTGAGACTCGAACTCAGAACCACTAGTGTTAACGAAACAAGTGTCCTCGATGTATGGACAAATTGAGTATACCTACTTTTCTCATATCAGATGAATTAACACTACTACTTATTTAAATTAAGCAAAAATCTCTTGACATCTTAATTGAATTTTTTCATACCTAAAATTTAAATTATTAAACAATTTTTTTTTGGTAATTTCAGAGCATATTTTTCGAATTTTTTCTGACCAGGGAATTTCATGTAAGAACGGCCGTTGTTCCCAAACCTACTGATCCATGGTTGAGCCGAAATTTAGCTTAAAACTCCTCAAATGCGTAAATCCGCTCTTCCCAACGCAACTCTTACTTTTGCTGATCGGAGACTCAGATTTATTGAACGAAAAGTTTGGAACAACAGCTATTTCTGTTTCAACTCGGCATAATAAAGACAATCTTAAAAAATAACGAAGAGCTTAAAAATTTCAAGGGAAGTATGTTATATTATGTCCTTATTCTGAATTTAAAGAAATGCAAATCTGTCTCAATTAAGTATTTATATTTCTATCTTCGCAATTAACTATGGCTAAACCCCGAAATAAAAGATGCACAGTTATCATAAATTGATATAAACGTGAAATAATTAAAAACACTTTGTTTTCACCACGATAATTTTTATTTAAAAATCCAAATCTGAAATTTCTCATACCAACGCGTTATAATCTGCAAAATTTGATACAGTTCGCAAAATCATTTTATGTCTCTCGGATGGGAAATTATGTTCGTTTTAAGTTTGTGATATTATTCAATCGTAACCCAGATTAAAATGGACTCATCCGGATAATTCAAGTGATGCAAGCAGTGCATAGGAATGAGTGAACTTCATAAAAAAAAATAAGAGTGTTTTGGGTAAAAAAGGGTCATAGTGACACTTAGAGATCTGGATTCTTAACATAGCTGCACCACTTGAACGCGTGTGATTTATGGTTTATTTCATCACTGGGTACCGGGAGAAGTCATAGCTTCAACCAAATGGCGCTTCCAGGATCACAAAACAGAGATAAGATCTTTTCAATTTATTCATTTGTAGACATTTCAATCGAATATTGCCATTTTAACTCCACTTACAGGATTGTTTATGTTTTTTGTTTTAAATCTGTTTTTATTCATTGCGTTTCACAGGAATGTCTTTTGTTTCTACACGGATTTTACACATCTACGGATAAAACATTTTGATTTCCTGGTTAGGTTTTTGTTTTGTTTAGGTATTTGATGGATGCTACAATGGGAGAAGGTCTGAGAAGGAATCTTTGCAATATTATTTTATTGAATGTTTATCTTGAGATATTCCACGACAAAAACAAGTCAATTTACTCGCACCTACCGAATACATCTCAGTTTACGCTTTTCGAAAATTCGTTTCCCCTTTGGGGTGCACATAATAAACAAATATTTTTTTCTTAGTCTTAACGGTTAACAGGTTTTTGGTTTTTAGGTTTTTACAGGTTTTTGGTTTCAGTCAAAATCTGAAAGAAGCTCTTTTCAAGTACCTACATCTTCATGTTTATCTCAAATGTTAATTAAATCGGGTTATTACACTTCGGGTGAGTTCCTCTGTTCTCTTTGGGATTATCTGATTTCAATATTCAAAAAGACAACAGAAGATACAAAAATAAACAAGAAGAGCAAAATCAGAAAGAGGCTAGAAGATGCACGAAGAGACAAATGCCTCCACAAGTCAAGAAAAGTCAAGATGATGCGAGAAGACACCTGCAGGTACTAGAAGAACCAAAAAGGTGCAAGAAAAATTAGGATAGCCAAGAAAAACCAAGAACAATAATAACAATAACATTTGTATAGCGAAGTTTTGTGATATTTCACTTCAAGCAAAATGAAGCAAGACGAAGCAAGTTGAAGCCAGAAGAAGGGGCTAGTAGAAGCAAGTACTTTAAGCAGTTACTATAGTAGATTGAAGCAAGAAAATGACAGAATTTCGAAAACAACACTCAATCAAAATATTTTTTCTTGCCCATGCTAGTTCGAGTATTGGCGTATTTGGTTGTAATGGCTAAAACTGGATTATTCTCCGCAAGAAACACCAAGAGCAGCCAAGAAGGAGTGAGAAGAGATAAGAAGAAGCAAGAAGAGACCAGAAAAGATTCAAAGAAACACTAAGATACAAGAAAACGTGAAAAATCAATATAAGGTACAATAAAAACAAGGGCGATTTAAGAAGAGCCAATAATAATAATAATAATTGGATAATTTGTTGAGCGTCATTTTTGTGAAAAATTACCTCAAGGGCGCTTTACAATTCATTATGAATTCTAAGGCTATATCTAATTCTATTATTTACAAATATTAGAAGATAAGACACAAGAGGTACATAGCAAGCAGCACTGGAAAGTGACGAGAAGAACCAAGAAGAGCCAACAAGAGACAAGAACATTCAAGACGAAACAAAAAGAGATAAGAATATTCGAGAAGAGATAATCGGAGATAAGACAAGCTGAGATAAAAAGAGATAAGAAGATAAAAGAAGATTAGAAGATATAAGAAGAGACGAGAACATCCAAGAAGAAGCAAGAAGAGGCAGTAATAGACAAAAAGAGATAAGGAGATGCAAGGAGTGTCAAGAAGAGCCGAGAAGAAGTGAAAAGATCTCGAGAAACAAGAAGAAGTCAGAAGAGACAGAAAGGGACAAGTAAAACAAGGAAGAGATAAGAAGAGCCAGGCATGGCCGAGCAGAGCCAAGAAGAGTCCAGAAGATCCAAGAAGAGTCAAGAAGATAAAAGAAGAGATAAAAAGAGCCAAGAAGAGACTAGAAGATCCTAGAAAAACCAAGAAGAGACAAGAAAATCCTTGAAGAACAAAGAAGAGGCAAGAACAGCCAAGGAGGGGCGGGAGGAGCTAGAAGAGCCTAGAACATTCAAGAAGACACGAGAATATTGAGAAGAGATAATCAGAGACAAGACAAACTGAAGAGATAAGAAGAGACGAGAACATCCAAGAAGAAGCCAGAAGAGTCAAGAAGAGACAATAATAGACTAGAAGATATAAGAAGATGCGAGGAGAGTAAAGAAGAGTCGAGAAGAGACGAGAACATCCAATAAGAAGCCAGAAGAGTCAAAAAGAGCCAATAATAGACCAGAAGAGATAAGAAGATGCAAGGAGAGTCAAGGAGAGTCGATAAGAGACGAGAAGATCTCAAGAAAGAAGAAGAAGCAAGAAGAGACAAGAAGGGACAAGGAAAGCAAAGAAGAGATAAGAAGAGCCAAGCAGGGCCGAGCAGAGCCAAACAGAGTCATTAAGTATCAGAATATCCAAGAAGAGGTGAGAAGATACAAAAAGAGACAAGAAGAGACTAGAAGATCCGAGAAAAAACCAAGAAGAGACAGGAAGATACTAGAAAAGCTAAGAAGAGGCAAGAACAGCCAAGGAGGGCGAGAGAATCTGGGAAGAGGTAAAAAGAGCCAAGAAGAGACGATAAGATCCCAGAAGAAATTTGAAAAGCCACGATTAGCCACGAAGAGCTGAGAAGAGCCGAGAAGAGAAGGGAAGAATCAAGAAGAGGCAAGAAGAGCCAAGAAGATCCAAGAAGAGCCGAGAAGAGGCAAGAAGAAGGAAGACACAAACAAAAAGAAAGTATTACGCTCAATCCATTCCTTTATTCCTGACCATCCTAAATTCCAAGATTGGCTTATTAGGTTGCCATGTATACCGGTCGATTTAACTCCAACCTCCTTCCCATCCGCAGAGCATGTGTTCCAAGTCCTAACAAAACAGTGCCCCCAGGTGTACCGGTCTCACCGGGACAGGAGTACTCCTGGCTGGGGTGGTACAATCGTATCGTATCGTAAAATCAACATGTTTCACGAACGATGTTCTCTTCATCAGGACATATAATGTACTGATGTCCTGATGAAGAGAACATCGTTCTTGAAACATGTTGACTTTTAAATAAAAATTGTCGCGGTGAAAACAAATTGTTTTTAATTATTTCAATTTGAAGACGTGATATAAACGCACATATAAGTCATATCCGTGTTGACAGACTCCGTGGTCGACTAACGATCCGGAGGTCGCGGATTCAAATCCCAGCGTGCGCATTTTATTTCGGAAAATTTTATTTCATTGATTTGTGTTTTCACAATTTAATCATCATTTCACTACCATTTCATTACATAGTACAAAATGAAGTCGCTCAAAATGTATGTGCGCATAGATTTTTTAAACTACGCAACGAATTTTTATGCGGTTTTCACTAATACATATAGTGATTCAAGAGGAAGGTTTATATGTATAATACATGCTTATTATAGTAGAGAAAGCCGAGAAATTCAAATATTCAATTCAGGCAGCGGGCAGCGAGCAGCTGGCAAGCGGGTGGTGTGGATTTTATAAAGGTTGGGTAATGGCGTTGTGTTTCGTTAGCCACAGCAACGTGTGACCGGGTCTGCTAGTTTAAAATAATGTAAGATATATTTTTGGCACGTTCCAGAGTGAAAGATACTCTCAGCATTGCCCTGGTGTGAGACCACTATTCAGAATTGAAAGGTTGCTTGACATGGCTTTAGCCGTGTTTGGTGACTTGATCTGAATAGCCAGGTACTTCTCTGCCTTCCTCTCCCTATCTCCTTCCCTACCCACTTACCTTCAGGCTCACAACATACCCCAATTGGGGATGCCATAGTTTGACTGGCTCCAGGCGATTGGGAAAAGTTGGGAAGCTTGTGCGGTATTCACATAAAAAAAATACCGGCCTGTTACAAACCTGTAAAGTGTAATACGGTTTTGATGTATGTTATTGTAATTGCAAGAGTGCGCTTTGTGCAATGTGCACGGTGTGAATGATACACTACATTTATACCTATAACTGGGTGCGGAGTATGAATGAGGAGTGTGATATAACTGCATGTCGGGTTGGGTTGGGTGGGCACATGTATGTGTCAGCGCCGTGCATATTATGGTCTGCACACACTTCCTCATGGCTGTCTGGGGGTGAGTCACAAAGGGGGTGGGCTGGGATGGTTCCGGTCTGAAGGGCGCGCCAGGTCCGGCTGTGAACTGGACAACCAATCTGTTAAACAAAACACATTCATTTGACACCTTTGTTACTGAATTAACCACACCTTTGGAATTATTACTCATTCTTATTGAAAAATATATCCCAAATTAATAATATGGCGGGTTGTCCAAATACTATGTTCCGAGAACTCTCTTTCCCAGTGCCTAACCTAAAGTTAGAAATAGTCTACCACAACAACAAACTAATAAAAGATGCGTAACTCAAAAAGTCATATCTATGAACAGATTATTACCCTTCTTTCAGAGTTTGCCTAGGTAGGTGTAGGTACCTGCTTACAAGATTGCGCAAAAGTCATCTTGTACGCAGGTACCTACCTATCATCATCTCAGATGCTCTCTTTTTGGCAAATTGGTGTCTTATGTCATCATGAATTTGACATTTGTCACTTAAACACCAGCAGAATACACCCTGAAAAACCGTAGATCGATATTATACCCCTCTAAAAGGCGGATTAATATTGTTTTATAATAATAGTTACTGCCTTGGTAATCGATAACATCGAGGATTTTGCGCCACCTTGTATGTTCTATCGTATTCATAATACCTGCCGTATTATTAATATTAGTTTTTTTTTATAATAATAGATATTTTACTGTCTTTTGCTTTTTTTAATATTCTTCTCCGTTTATTCTACCAAAGAAAGAAATAAAGATCCAACGTTCCGCAGTCCGCTACACCTGACACTCGAAACAACGTAATCTCTGCAAAATGCCTCGATTAAGCCGCGGCATTCCGAATTTCCGTAAGAAAATATATGTTTTTTTAAGGTAATTTTTATACATTTGCTGAGCCGAAACGGTAATTATGTGAAATTCCCTCGATAGAAAAAAATCGCTAAGTATGCTCTAAAAAGTATTATAAACATTTTTTTCTGTTATTTTACAACCTATATGTATGAAAAATTCATGGTGTTTCTTTATATTCTCTTTAAGCCAATTCCCGCGAGATTTTTTCTCTATTAAAACGAGTCGTGTTTTATTAAACATTTTCACAATTTTCGCTTAAATATTATCGTTTTTAATATTAGCGCGCGCCCTCTAACATTCGTATTCACATATCTCCCCTTCTTCTTTTTGAGCGTTTTTTTAAGCTTGTTTAGGTAATTTTAATTTTTCTTTCTTTAGCGCCGATAAAAATAATGCTGTAAAACGTAAAGCAGTGTTTTTTTGCCTTCAAAATACTACATAAGTTAAAGCCACCCCTGCCTTATATTCCTCCCTTACTGTCTGTCTGATGTAATTGTTTTCCGTTGCACCCTTCCATGGACAATTTCGTTCTATAGAGCGCGAGCCGCTGACTGTTTTGTTTTTATAAAAATTCTGTGCATTGAATAATTAACGCATCGATGAATGCACTCCAAAACCCTTTGTCCAGAGAGTGAAAACATTATGCCTTGAAACATGATCGGTTTTATACTATAATCGCATATAAATGTATATCATAATAAGTATTACTGCATACGAATAAATTTATTGTTATTGCATTTATTATTCGTAATGTTTTGATTAAGTTTATGTATTTTAGTTTTTATTATTGTGACAGCTGTTTCGACGTTCAAAGACGGTTTGAAAATGGCCTTAAACGCCGAATCATTATAAAAAAGAGTGTGCTTTAGACCACACGACTGAAGTAAAACTTCACTAACTTATATCCCCCTCTCAACTTCCGCTCGCCTCGCCCGACCGTTCGCCTCACCCGATCACACTTTTCATAACACTCACGTCACGCATTCACCAGCTTACACCCCAAGTCAAGCGTGCGTAAAGGTCCGACCGTTCGCCTCGCCCGATCACACTTTTCGTAACGCTCTTGTCACGCATTCACCAGCTTACTCCCCAAGTCAAGCGTGCGTAAAGAAGTTTTACTTCAAAAATAATTGTAGAATTTAATAACGTTATCCAGCCTTGTTTAGTGACCAGATCTGACCAGTACTTCCCCACCTTCATCTACTTCATCTTCTTCCTCTCCCCACTTCCTTCAGGCACATAAGATATCCCAATTGGGGGTGCCATAGCCTCACTTGCTCCATACGGTTGTTAGCGGCTACGACAGCTGTGCGGTATTCACATATAAAATATTTTATTTAAAATATAATTTTTTCGTGCATTCGAATATGTCTGTTTTGAAACTCTTTATATTTTTACGATTATGTACCTACTTTGTGAATTGAATGGATAAAGTAAAACGTTTAAAGTTGAATGAAGCAGAAGTGTCTGCCAGACTTGCTATATTATATATACGCCCATACGGACTTTTACAAACATGTGATGTAAATATCCGAGCTATCCACATTACCTCTGAAAATATCCTTCTCACATTATGACTCACTAATACAAGCATACACATACTATTTTACTCACACACATCTGTATTATTTTACTTACACACATCTGTACTATTTTACCACACACATATCTGTACGTTTCCAAAGTTTATCATTGTGGGTATACTTAATAACTTTAAAAAACAAACTATAAATGATTCAAGTAGCTTTTGATATCCCCGAAGAAACCTTGCTCACATGTATCAAAAATGTGATTGACAATCCTGTAGACATGAATAAATATTGTTGGGAATCGTACGGTCTGAAAATTATTCACCAGAACATAAGAAGTATTACCAATATTGATGACTTTCTCGTATTTCTTGACGAACTTGATTTCACATTTGATATGATAGTTTTAACTGAGTGCTGGATTAATAAATACTTCACCCCCAAAGAGATTCAAAATTATACTGAGTACCACACAACGAGTATAATAAATAAAGCTAGTGGTGTTGTAATTTATGTCAGGGACGGTATACAGACGCAAGTAGACGAACTCACTTTATCACAAGCCAACTGTCTAAAAATTGTGCTTAACAAAAACCTATGCATCTTTGCAATCTATAGATCGCCATCATTTCACAACATCGATTCCTTTCTAAATTCACTCCACTCTATCATTAACAACACAGATAACCCAGAATATCAAATAATCATTGGAGACTTAAATATTAATACTATTCTAGACAACCATCGCCAATCTGATGATTATTTATGTTTTCTCACTGAAAACGCTTTTACTCCGATAATTGATACCCCCACTCGAGTACAAGGTACAAGTAAATCCTGCTTGGATCACATCAATGTTAAAAACATTGATTTTACGGACTCGTTTGTTATACACACAACGATTTCAGATCATTATACCACAGCACTCGGCCTAAGAAATAAGCCTTCCTCTCCTTCTAAAAATAAATGTATTTCTAAAATAAACTACAATGCACTGATTGATGAGCTGTCTACAGAAAATTGGCAAAACGTAATAGATCAGACTGACACTGACCAAGCAATGCAGCAATTTATCACAAAATTACAATACTATATATCTAATCACACTGTTAACAAAGTTATACCGAACAAACAATTTAAACTCATGCCATGGATAACCCCTGGTCTAGTCAAATCCATCCATAGACGTAATCAACTTCACAAAAATGCTAAAAGACAACCAGATAATATTCTAATTCAAGAACAATATAAGAAATACAGAAACTTATGTAAAAAACTAATTAATTCCACTAAAGAAAATTTCTACAAAAAATATATATACGAAAACACCATAACTCCAAAACATTTCTGGGAAATATTTCGTAAAATTACCAAAACAAAAAATAGTAAATCGTCTTTCATACAATCATTGGATATTAAAAATACAAGTACTACTAATCCCAAATTGATGGCTAATTTTGCTAATCACTATTTCACTTCAATAGGAGCCTCTCTCGCAAATAAAATCCTTGAAAAATGTAAGAAAACTGAATCTGAACTAGCCAACATACCTACAACTGTCCTTAATCTTAAAACAGACGAGATTCAAACAACGACTAAAGAAGTCATGAAAATGATAGATGAGCTTAAGTCATCTAATGCCTGTGGGCCAGACCAAATTTCCTCAAATCTGCTGAAAGTATTGAAACCACTCATAGCGAATCCTATTGCATACATTTGTAATCTTAGTTTCAAGACAGGCATATTCCCAAACCACCTAAAACAATCAGTTGTTATATTGATTCATAAAAATGGAATCAAATCGGAAATACATAATTATCGGCCAATATCTCTGCTCAACTCATTCTCAAAAATTATTGAGAAAATTGTAAAAAATCGTCTCACCCTCTACCTAGAAACTCATAAAATCTTATCTAACAACCAGTTCGGCTTTCGACCAGGTCTAGGAACAGAAAATGCAATTGCTAAACTGACAGATATTATTTCCAATAATATTGACCGGGGAAATAAATCTATTGCTCTCTTCTTAGATCTTGCCAAAGCTTTTGATACCATCTCGCATAAAATACTTCTAAAAAAACTAAAGGCTATAGGTATTCAGGGACAGCTACACAAATGGATGGGTAGTTATTTAGCTAACAGATACCAACAAGTTAAAATTAATGATACTATTAGTGATCCGGCCCTTGTAGAATTTGGTGTACCCCAAGGAAGTACCTTAGGACCTATTTTGTTTAGTATTTATATAAATGATCTGTGTAACAGCAATTTTTCCAATCATATTATAACATTTGCAGATGATACTGTTTTAATATTTGAAGGTAGAACATGGCACGAAGTACACTGCAAAGCAGAAGATGGAATAAAACAGCTAAAACTTTGGTTAGACAGTAATCTGTTAACACTCAACTCGGAAAAAACTAAATTTATACGATTTAGTGCGACAGAAGCCGGCCAACCCAAGGAAGCATATAATATTTTTGTACATAAATGCACTGACTCAACTACCTGTACTTGCTATAAATTAGAATGCGTGGACAATATAAAATACCTTGGTGTTGTATTAGACAAATATCTTAGATGGGACGGTCACGTGGATCTAGTCACCACAAAGGTTAGAAAGCTCACGTATATGTTTATGACAATCAGAAATATCTTACGTAAAAAAGAATTAAAACTCATCTATGATGCTATGTGCGGATCACTTCTAGACTATGCATCCTTAGGTTGGGGTGGATGTGTAAAAACTGTTTTGGACAAACTAGCAAAAGCTCAAAAATCACTACTAAGGGTAATCCTCAAAAAACCATTTAGATATCACAGTGATGCACTATTTAAAGACTTAGAAGTTCTAGATGTTAGACAACTGTACATGAGAAAATTAATTTTAAACACCCATAAACAACGCCACCTCTACCCATCTATTAACCACTCTCACAACACCCGACACTCACGGAGAAATCCAATTGTAACACTCACAACTAAAACATCTCTCGCTCAAAGACACTTCACTTTCTTAGGTCCAAAACTATACAACTTCATGCCTGATGCTTGGAAAAAGGAAAGCACAGTTGTTCTTCGTAAATTGACCACTACTTGGTTTCAACAATTAGGGAGAAAGGAGAGTGAACTTTTACTACACAAAAAATAAAATCAAACACAAACCAAAAACAACAACAAAAATTCCAACAAAAAATGAACTAAGTAAAAGATACCCCTATCTTCTAATCTGTATTATTATGTGTATCTACCTATCTATATTTTTATGTGTATCTACCTATCTGTATGTACCTACCTATTACTTTTAAATTAGAAATCAGCTGTCATTCTTATGTTTTAATTGCATATTTTACTTTATTCTATCTCTTCTCTTTTTTATTCATATTTATACAAAATATGTATGTAGGCTTATAATATACGCAATGTAAACACCAATTATAAGTAAGATATACCTATTATTTTATTATTATTTTAATAACTATGCTTAGCAAACTACAGTAATAATCAAACATTAATTGTTTATTTTATTTTACTTTATTGTTTCTGTTCTCTTTCTAGTTCTCACTATGCAAAATGTGTACGTAGGATATATATATGAAATGAAATGCAAACACCAGTTATCACCTTATATTTTAATCATTTGCCTGTAAATAACTATGCTAAACCATCCACGGCTATTTTATGTTTTAATTGGTTATTTCATTTTTATTTTATTCTTTCTCTTCTCTTTTTCTTTCTTTTGATATGCTAAACATATAACAGTTAGGTACTATATTTTAAACTTCTCTTTTATTATTTTATTTTATATTCCTTCTCTTCTTTTTATTTCCTCTTTTTATTTCATCAATTTTCTTTACTTTTTGTACAAATCATTCTCCATATGTTCATACCCATAATTATTTGACTGTCCTAAAACGGGATAATACTCCTAGTTGGGCAGTCAAAATTTAATGAATAATGTATATAAATTATAATATTGTGCTAAATAAACAAACAAATAAAAAAAAAAAAAAAAAAAAAAAAAAAATAATATTTTTTAACAGTAATCATGAGATAGCTATTTAAATTTTGTAGAACCCATGCAGAAGATTAGTATTATGCTAACATTGATTATTATTATTTAGGTACGTTATTGTAGCCTTCGTATAACTATATTCCTCGCAGTTGAACACATCTACTGCCTCTGAGAAAGTATTGCCAATGTAGGTAAAAGCGATTATCTAAATGACTCGGTCCCGATTTTGTTAAATTTGCAATTAAAAATAATTTTAGATCGAATTGTTCTTGTTGGTATATGGAAGGTAATTAGGCTTATTAAATCAGGAGTGTCTATAATACCATTAACAATTTTAAAAATAAAAATCAAGTCGTAAATAATTCTCCTATCTGAGAGTTTTAATATTTTTTTATTCTATAACTTAGTTAACTAAGTGTTCTGTATAAGTTACTTAGTTTTCCTATTTATAATTACTTTTGTTAATGCATTATCTGAATGTAACATCATAAAGCATGTAGAAGAAAGAAGAATAATAACAATAATATTAATAAAATGTTTAAAATAGAATTTTGGGGTGAAATGCAGATCCGGGCACAGTTTGGAAATTTAATAAAAAGGCACTTTCTAGATGAGAAAAGTGTGGAGAAGATGAATAAAAAATAAATTAAGGCGCGCTCGGCAAAATTGAGAGAGATACAACCGTTCAAAGTATTTAAAAATTCAATTCGCGAACTGATATTGACAGTTCGTTGTTCGTTCGCCATGTTTTCACCGCTTAGGTATGTTGGATCCCAGACCTAATACAGAATTAATAGTACGCCAGAATCACAAACCATGTTACACAAACCTAGCGTAGCCGCTAAACCACTTGAAAACTGGGATGTTTTTCTTGCCTTGACGTGAGCAGGCGCTATAAAGGGGCACTTTTTTTGTATCACAAACCATGTTTAGCGTATTATGTTATAAAAAAAATGGCGTGCGGACGCGGGCGAACTGTCAATATCAGTGAAATTTTAAATACTTTGAACGGTTGTATCTCCCTCAATTTTGCCGAGCGCGCCTTAATTTTTGCTTTATTCAGCTTTTCCACACTTTTCTCATCTAGAAAGTGCCTTTTTATTAAATTTCCAAACTGTGCCCGGATCTGCATTCCTCCCGAATTTTGTTCAAATGTAATAAAACTATTTTCGCATTCAATTAATATTATTTTCATTACTATTTTTGCAATACGATCGATGTATAAAAGCACAACTTACCACCGAAACAGCTGTTATTTTTTTTTATTACCTTCGCCTAGCACAATCTACTTTTCCTCAGTTCACCTTCTT
Organism: Limnephilus marmoratus; assembly: GCA_917880885.1. NCBI lineage: Eukaryota > Metazoa > Arthropoda > Insecta > Trichoptera > Limnephilidae > Limnephilus > Limnephilus marmoratus. Next base: position 52,588,334 of record OU862917.1, on the reverse strand, counting down.
TATGGGATTTTTTATGGTGTTCCCTGCTGTAATATAATATATTCTCTCCACGTATTTTCTCACAGTAATAAAACAAACATTAACCAATTTCAATAACCGTGGAAAATAACGATTTGACGAATAACGACTGTCCTTAAGTGTTCTGTAACCTCTTCACATATTCTGCGCCCCCGGTAAAACATAAAAACAACCCCCAATGATATTTTATTTACCCGTATCAGCCGAACCTATCGCGGGGACTGCTGGGCTCTTAGGCTTCTTAAATTATTACCGAGTTATTAATTAGAGGCGGGTGAATTTAAAATTTAACGACTAGCACATGTAACCGCAACGGGTAGGTTCGTTTTCCGCTTTGCATTTTAAACAGGGTGCAGACGAAATGGCCATTAAAAATATCGGCCTCGCAGCTTTTCACGGAACGTTTATCAAGCGGGTGGATTTCTATATTGTATTATTTAATACTCAATTTGAGGGGTGTTCTTCTATTCTCGTTCAATATTAAAATTTGAAATTACGTTTACCTAATTGCAATTTCAGTATAACTTATCGGTTTTTGTAGTCTATTGCGGATATGGAACCCATCAATACAACACCTTTCATTTACTTTATTATTTTTTTTATCTTTTTATGCTTGATTTAACATTTATTCTCAACACTTCGTAAAACTCATCACTTTCATCACATACTCGTCCTGAAATGCAAAAGTTCAAAATTAACCTAATTTTATTCATATAATAATATTTGAATGGGTGACCGGACAACTCGGAATGAAACCAACTCAGAACCATCTCAGATAAGTCATTTAGAGTGATATTTTTTTTTAATTGATTAAATGGGTTACGTTAGGGTTATCGGCTAATTTTAAATTATTTTTTTCATAGCTTTTAATGGTTTTTCAAGGTGTTGAGTTGACTTTATTCTCAGTTGGCATGCAACCATTTGTTTATCTCCGTTTTTTGTGAAAAATCACCTTAAGGACTCTGTACAAAATTATAATATATTTCCACAATTTTAATTTTAATTTTAATCACAATTAAAATGTTAAATAAAATCTTATTGTAAACTTTTGCAAAGGTCATTTCATAAAAAAATTCCAGTCCTAAGAGGCCTAATTTCTCCAGTTTTACAAAATAAATGTCAACTCTACTTTTGCCACTAATCTTTTCATAAATGAAAGCTCCACTACACTACTCGCGAAGTTGATCGAAGTTAATCGAATACGATAGTGTAGACACGAACTTCACTTCGCTTCGTGCAACTTCGCTTCGCCTCGCCTGACTTCCGATAAATAATTGTCGGTATTTGCGCCTGAGTCAAAGGACTCGATGTGCTCCGAAGTTCGAAGCGAGCAGTGTAGACACGCGGTTCGAACTTCGGCTAACTTCGTCGAGGACTTCATCGAAGCGTCGAAGCGAGTAGTGAATTGGACGTTTAACACTATATTCGAACAGATAAGAGTCCCAGTTTCGACCATTTTCTTTTTCTATTTTTCCGTGTCTTGTTCTCTTATCTTTCGATTAGATTATTAGGCCGGTTACAGTGCTCGACCGACGGTCGGTGCGTACGTCGGTCGCGCTTGTCATTTGTATGAAAATTCCTAAATCGTTCAGTGCAGGACCGACCGTACGCATGCGTATATCGCTACGCAGTACGTACGAGAATCGTCGGTCGAGCGCGTGCGCATGCAGATCGTCGGTCGACCGACGAGCTAGAAATGCTCTCTGGGCGACGATCGGGTGTACGTGATATCTACGTCTTCTGTTCCTAATACGTCTACGAAGATAATAAGCAGCTATTAATTAATTAATTTCGCGTACGACGTCCTGTCAGCTTGTTGGTCAATCGTGAACTGACGGTACGCACCGACGGTCGGTCGGTGGTATGCGATCGTCAGGACCGACCGTACGCATGCGTATCGTCAGGACCGACCGTACGCATCGACCGTCGGTCGAGCACTGTAACCGGTCTTAGTGTTATATTCTTCTTCAATGATATATTTCATTGATGGGAATAAACTTCAGAAATTGTAAAAAGAGAGTTGTTCTTATAAAAAAATAATTTGGTTGATTTGTGTTATTTTACAATTTATTAATAAAAAATAATTTTATATAGTGGATATATTTGCGGCACTGTACAGAGTGGTAGATTCTTTTAGTAACGACGTGGTGAAAGACCACCATTCAGAATCGAATGGTTGCTTGGTGACCAGATGTGAATAGCCAGGTTTTTCTCCACCTTCATCTTCTATATCTCATTCGCCTCCCCGCTACCTTCAGCCTCGCAACATATTTAACCAATTGGGGACGCCATATTCTCACGCTTTAGACGGTTTTTTTTTTTTTTTTTTACAGTGAATACCGCACAAGAATCTCAACTGCTCCCGTCTGGAGCCAGTGAGACTATGGCATCCCCAATTGGGGTATGTTGTGAGGCTGAAGGTAGTGGGGAGGGGAAGGAGGTGGGGAAGAGGAAGGTTGGGAAGTACCTGGCTATTCAGATCTGGTCACTAAACACGGCTGAAGCCATTTTCAAGCAACGTTTCAATTCTGAATGGTGGTCTTACACCAGGGCGATACTGATAGTATCTTCCACTCTGGAACATGCCGCAAATATACTATATATTATTTTAAATGAATTAATTGTGAAATAACACAAATTAATCAAATAAAATCTATTTGCGCATGCCGGGTTCGAACCCGCGACCTGGGAGTTATTGGGAGTAGTTGGGAATTGGGATTCTTGCGCGGTACTCGCATAAAAAAGAAAACAAAGAAACAGCGTTATTTTTTAATTATTATTGTAAATTGTCGGTTATTTTATTAGTTAGTGAACTTTTGACGACTTCGAGTATTTTTTTAATAAATTTTTATGGTCGTGTAACGTCACCGATGCGTGGCCCATAAAGCCATAACCCAGGATTCCATTCCGCATTCTTGGGTTCTGCTTTCTTTGAATCCCGTCCATCAAATGCCTAATATCCAATGTGTGTATTTTACGAGAGGTCGTTAGTCGTAGATTTGAGGGGACCAAAAATAAATAAGGGTCGCAAGAGGGAGTAAGGGTCCACCAGTCCACCTAGTCCCTTCAATCTACCAAGGTGTACAGAACCACCCCTGTGTGAGTCAATAAAAGTGGCTAGAACGCCGCTCCATAAAGTGCCGATCGTTATTTTTATTATTTGTCGATTGATGGTGCATTTAATAAAGCAGTTTTATCGATTTTAGTTTTTATCGCGATAGGGCAATTTAAATGGACAGAACACGTGTGCTTTAGAATTGAGAATGCGTTTTTATAAGGCGATTCCAGACTCACGGCGAGAATTTCTCGCGAGAACAAGCACTTACCCACATTCTCATTTTTCTCACTCGTGATCTGTTTCCCATCCGGTATGGACGACATCACAGACGATATTCAAAATGCAGCAGGTTTGGCTCTGTGCGCCATGGCACATTATAATTTTGTGAACGTTGTGATGTTGAACGTTGTAGTTAGCCCTTGATTTAGAAAGGAATCCAGAGCGTCATATGCAAACCATATAGGTTTATAAATTTCTATTTCACCAGCACCCGATTTGGAGGAATCATTCAGCATTTTTCTATATTTCCGTATACTAGCAAAAAGGAATTCTTTTTTCTTTTTGAGTTCAGGTACTTTCATCTCCATTATTTCTCCAAGTCTGTTCCACGCATCGTGGTTCAAACTTTGTATTCGATGTTTTGCATCCCATAACACCGGTTCAGATTGAAAATATTCTATAAATTACAACTCTTGTTGATTTTTTATACAAGGAAACAAAATTTACGAAACAAAAACAAAAATATATCGCACGTCTACTCTCAACCGCTCACTAAACAACACTGAGACAAAGCGTGAGCGTAGTAGCCTTCTCGCTTCTCGCCCGAGAAATCCTTTGAAGCGGCCAAATTTACCGACAACAATCCGAGAACGGCCGAGCCCGAGAAAGAGAATGCGAGAAACACCTCACATTCTCGCTTCTCGGGTGTTCTCGGGGCTTCTCGCCGAGAGTCTGGATGGGCTATAAGAGAGGCCACGAATAGTGATTTTGCCGAATACCGAATATTCGGCTAGGCTCTTGGCCGAAGCGCCGAACATTCGGCGCCCGAATATTCAGCGACACTTGGCAAACAGTTTTCATGTAAAAGTTAATAACGTTACGCAAATGAAATTGATTTTTACATGAAAACTGTATAGATCGGATAGCAGACCCTTACAAGTGGTCAGCAAACACAAAACAGTATCCAAGCCTAGCAGAATTTGTTAAGATTTTTTTATCATCTCCCGGTAGCAGTGTATATAGCGAGCGGCTATTTTCGGAAGTACCTAGGTATAAATGTTTTTGTTGCTCGTAGGTATATGAATTGTTTTACCTACGAGTTCTCTAAAGTCATCCATGCATTAGATGAATTCCTATTTTCGTTATTTGTTTTTGGGGTGTTATGCCGTGTTGCGCTACCTCCTTCTTTAGCCAACGTTTCGGACATCGTTGCAGTGTCCATCATCACATCTACCGGATCTGCCGGATCTGCCCTGATGATGGACACTGCAACGATGTCCAAAACGTTGGCTAAAGAAGGAGGTAGCGCAACACGGCATAACACCCCAAAAACAAATAACGAAAATGCTTTTGGCCGTGAAAATCTTAAAACTTATCAGATGAATTCCTATTTTTTTACATTGAGTTTATGCTTTATTTGTATTATTTTGTAATCTTTTTTATTTATGTTATACTGTTGTTATAAATGAAATTTGTATTTGATATGTAAAAGCCCAATAGGGCGTCAATAAATAAATAAATAATTTATGAGGAAAAACGCAATCGTTTTCTATCAATAAATGCTGAAAAAATGTTTTTAAATTTTTCATTATTTCATCATAACTTACCACTGATAGATTTTAGATTTTTTTTAAATAAAAAAATTGTTTGTAATACATATTAGATTTGTCAAAGAATTTGTATATAAAAATGCAAAAATCAGTAATTTTATATTCATGTAGGATTACAAAAGATTTTTTAAATATTTATATTGAGGGATCAGTAGGATTTATAGGTTCAATTAGAAATGCCACAGAGCCGAACCCTCTGATATGAAAATATCTGGAGTCGGTGAATTATATTCCCATTTGGTCTCTAGTAGGTTGACATGTTGTTCTTGTATTATTTTGTATTTATAATACTTATATAGTGCAATTGCATAGCGTGGATTCACTAGATGATCATTTGGGGAAGTGTATGAAAGGGTTTAGTTTTTCCTTCTTTTTTTTTCCTTTTTTTTTTTTTTTGGGGGGAAAATTTAACCCGGACATTTAAATCTGGTGAATAAAAAAAAAATCGTTTTTTCCATGATTTGGTATTCGGCCGAATGGTTCGCAATATTAAAAAAGTAGCCGAATACCGAATAGTAGCCGAATATTCGTGGCATCTCTAGTTTTTATGTTATACTGCTCAAGAGTCCTGACTGAAACCTTTGAGACTATAGTAAAACAAAAGCCAAAAGCGAACAAATTAGTCTGAGGGGTTTAAATTCGCATTTTTTTAATATGTCTTGGGCATTAACTATGTAACAATTTCTAGACATTTTGTTTTGAAAAGTTTTATTTTCTATGTACATTTGTTACTTCATTAAACAAAACAATCATTACATTCCAATTGGGATCATTATATAGGTGCGAGGATGGTATAAATAACTTACCTGGATATACCATGCTGTAAAGGTCGCGGGAATGTAGGAATAATAACGCTTGACGATTAGTGATTGCATTTATTTATAACTTTAACTTATGCACAACATGATATTCAACCGCGACAATTATCAGAAGGGTTTGGATTGACAGATGACATGTGTTATCAACTCTAATACAAAAACTGCTAGTAACTTTACCAAAGCTTCCAGAAATTCTGGTGTGGCCAGTATATAGAAGATAATGATACCACTACAAAAATAGTTAACTCGTCACATATTGAGTCGCCACAATTACACTCCATGACTGTGACGCACAGTATGTAAGTATGACTACTAGAAATTTTAAAACTAGAATAAGGGAACATGAATGAACTTTGTTTAGGAAATAATAACTATTCCGAGTTTGCTAACCGTTTAATAGAGACAGGCCATAGCTTCAACACAGAAAAAAACAAGTTTAAAGTTAATAAAATAATAGCACCCTGCAAATCGCCCTTATTAACAATATTCCCATGTAATGTCGACTCCTCCCACCTTTCTTCCCCCCCCAGAATCACCCCTCCCAATACTTCACCTAATTAAATCTAATCATTTTTGGACTTGCACAGAATTTTTGGCTAGAACTATAATAACTAATATATAAATAAATCAAAATTCATGCGCATAAGCAAAAATATCGCATTGGATGAAAATCTTTATATTGCTGGAAGCAAACTAGAGAAGGTACCTACAGAGTATTGTATACTTGGGCTGCAATGTAAATGATAGATGGGATCCTTCGGTTGAAATCAAATGCCGCATTGAGCAAGCTCGTGTAACCTTTATCCGCATGAAAAAGATGTTCTGCAGTCATGATCTCAACCTTGGATTACGAATGCGAATGGTCAGATGCTACGTGTTTTTGGAATGTAAGCATGGACGCTTACTGAAGAACTTATTAAGCGACTTGAGGCATTCGAGGTGTGGATCCACAGAAGAATACTTAAAATAAGCTGGATGGACAGGGTTACGAATGAAGATGTTATTGTTCGGATGAATAAAGAAAAAGAAGTTATTAAAACTATAAAAATCCGAAAACTTTAATATCTTGGACATGTGATGAGACATCCAGAGAAGTATGAGATCTTGCATCTCATAATGCAGGGAAAGATTGCCGGAAGACGGGGCCCTGTCATATCTGAAAAACCTGAGACAGTGAAAGTCCGCATAGCCAACGTCCGTTGAACGGACAAGGGCACAAGAAGAAGAAGAAGATAGAATTTTTAAGTTAGATTTAAATTTGCTAGTACATGACACAATGACATGGAAACCATTGAAACCGGTAGCAAAAAATATAAAATTTCAAGTTACATATGTACATAGAAAATAAAACTTTTCAAAACATAATGTTTAAATTTGCTTTCATTTTGAAGACTATATAAAAGTACACAACTTTTCACTAGGCATTACTTGCTCTTAAATAGAAGTAGATACCTAAGTCTGCTTTCTATCTTTACTACGTACAATATGTACACATCCACACAGGTGGACCGTGTTAATGTGTTAGTATTTTGCAAATTTACATATTAATTTCATGACTGTCAAAATTATTAATAGCGCACCGAAACCTACGTGGGACGTAATAATTTTATTGTTTGCATACCATTATTTATTATGATGTAAATGTAAACCGACGCAACGCTTTAAGCTCTCAAATTATGTATTCATAATAATAATTATTATTTGTAGGCATTCAGGGCTCCAGCTGAACGAGCTTTCGATTTAATTAAATTCCACTTTACATACATGTAGGGTTGCCATCCGTCCGGGTTTCCCCGGATTTGTCCTAGTTTAGAGGGCGTCCGGGGAGCGTCCGGGCGGGGTTTCATTTGATGTCCGGGTTTTAAAAAAAATTTTAAGTCTTAAAATTTAAAGTCAAACGTATACGTTTGCCCTGAGGAAAGATCGGTCGTTCTGAAACCGGTCTGTTTTAAACAAATATAAAAGTGGTTCAAACAAAGTAACATTGTTTTATTTATCTTTAATTAAAATTAAATTCAATATCCAAGAATACAGCTGCATTGATTTTTACAAATTCCTTTTAAAAAGGCAAGATATTCTAAAAGCTATCGGAAACAGTGATAAATACAAAAAAAAACGGAAAAGTAAAAAAGGCGAGAGGCTGAGGAAAAAGCTTTAATAGCTAGATAATCAAATAATGTACTTATGAGTGGAATAATTTCTTTTCATTTTTGTAGTTAAAGTTATGATTGTTTTTATTACGTAAAAGAAATTTATGTGATTTATGACATTTTCAAGTGTTTTTTATTACACTGACTATATTTAAAAAAAATCTGTTGACATGTCCGGGTTCTGGGCCCTAAAATCCGGGGTTTTCACGCGTTTTGTCCTGGTTGCCAAATTTAGGAGATGGCAACCCTACATACATGACGCTCTGGTGACGGTGACATTCATTCGCACTAAAACAATATTATAAAACTAGTGCATAAAAGCTGTTAGCGTGTTTATTATTAATTATGTTTTTTTTATTTTTTTTATATGAAAATTAATTAATTAATCAGTGACCTCTACAATGCACGCAATGCGTAGGCTCTTGTCAAGTAACTTAAAATTATATGATTAACATTAACAAACACTGGCACTTACTTAACGCGCAACTTTACTCAGCTGTGGTGAAACAGATAATACCTACTTGTACCACCGCACCCGGAACCGTTCATTGGATTATCAACACCTCTGCTATAGGTCACCCCAAGTGGTTGGGGTTTCGCTACGTTTGGCGACTTAGAAGCGTACCCGGATTCATGGGATGAAGTTTGTCTAGATCATGGCAGGGATAGGCGTATGCCCACCTACTGCATGTCGGGTCGGATCAGGAGAGACTGGTTGAGGGAGACCTAACATAGACCTCTCCAGCCTGACTCTCTCGACCCACCGCTTCGCACCGCATTGGGAAGGATGGATTCATAAGTCCGTTACTTCTGGAAGCATTGACGCCCATATTCTTCTCCACCCCTAATACCCCTTTCCTTTCCATTCCTTTCCCTGAAAAGGCCCTCCATACAGCATCCCCAAAGATGACATCGGCCCTGAGATTTTTTTTCCTCAGGGCCTCGTGTATGGAGGTAACTTCACTTAAACAGCTCCACACAATCTTAACTTGATTTATTTGTGTGGCAATCTTTTATTTATCTGTCCTGCCGAGTGATTCCTTATCTTTTATGGGATCTATTTTGTGAGATCTCCTGTCAGATTTGTGTGATTTTCTATGGCGGCCCATAGAAAAAGTAAATAACAGGTATAGAAAACCACACAATCTCACATGAGATTTCACAAAATAGATCCCACAAAAGATATGGAATCACACTGCTGATTGATAGCTGTATATAGCTATATATTTTTGTATCTGGTTTCCACTCAATTTTTCACTATTCCACCAGTAAAGCTGTGCCATTTTATCCTCTTTATTTAATGATTATTTGGTCATAAACCTACCCCCATTACTGTTCTAACGGCAGTTTCATTTGCTCGTCCGCTCCCTTGCTAACCGTGTCGTGTTAGGGGTAGTCTACGAAGACAATTTTACTGCACTGCTCTTCTTTAATACTTTTACCAACGTTCCTCTTTCCCTTCTCCTTTCCCTCGCCAATTTATTCTACTTTAGAAAATTACTCAATAATACCTACCTACCTTTTTTTTTACAGTGAATACCGTAAAAGAATCTCAACTGCTCCCGTCTGGAGCCAGTGAGACTATGGCATCCCCAATTGGGGTATGTTGTGAGGTTGAAGGTAGTGGGGAGGGGAAGAAGGTGGGGAGGAGGAAGGTTGGGAAGTATCTGGCTATTCAGATCTGGTCACTAAACACGGCTAAAGCCATTTTCAAGCAACGTTTCAATTCTGAATGGTGGTCTTACACCAGGGCGATACTAATAGTATCTGCCACTCTGGAACATGCCGCAAATATACTAAATATTATTTTAAATGAATTAATTGTGAAATAACACAAATTAATCAAATAAAATTTATTTGCGCATGCCGGGTTCGAACCCGCGACCTCCGGATTGTGAGTCAAGAGTCTTACCCACTGGACTACGGAGGTCGTCAAAACACTACCTACAATTTTTTTTAATACAGCGCAAGACTTCTAACTGCTCCCAACTTTCCGGGGTCATCCCCAATAATTGAGGGAGGTTAAAGGGGGTTGGTAAGCGAATAAGACGAGGAAGAGGAAGGTTGGGAAGTTTAAATTTTTACATTTGCTCCACACGGGAGGCCCTGAGGAAAATAATTCTCCTCTGGGCCTATGTCAACTTTGGGGATGTTATATGGAGGGTCTTTTTAGAAATACATAGAAGAAGAAATTTTGGGATGGGTAAGAATCTGGGGGTCAGTGTGTCCAGAAATAACAGACGTATTAATCCAATCCTTCCACTGCGGTGCAAGGCGATGTTCCGAGAGAATTCTGCTGGAGAGATCAAAAGGTATCTACTAACCAGTCTGTCCCGATACGGCCCGCCGCGCAGAAGGTAGGCAGGCGTTAAACCTCACCAACCCCGGCACCCATGCTAAGTCACCAAATGTAGAGGTCCACTTGCGGTGACCCATGGCAGAGGTGTTGGTTATCCAATAAATGGTTCCCGTGTACCCATACCCGCCTCCCAAATTGAACTCACAATTCAGATTGCGAGTAGTGGTCTCTCGTCAAGGCGATATTGAAAAATATTTACCATTCTTAAGAAGGTATCTACAACCGGTTTCGCCCACTGTAAATCTTGAGTGGTAGAAACAAACTAAAAAAAAGCTACGCAGGTCTGTCGTGTTAATCTCCTCACACCGTTTCTATTTTTGCACTACAATTGAACGTTGTTATGCAGAAAGCAGCCAGCCCTAAAAAACTTAAATGGAGATACGAGCACTTTTGTCTAAAGATTTAATAATCAAATCTACATAACACCTAGGATTTTTTATCCTTCAAAAACTTATAAATAATATGTAGATATCCAATTCTTATAACTTTAAAGTGGATTTAAGGGTAGATTTTTAGAGATATTGGTGTTTTATAAGGTCTGGCTGCTTTCTGCAGAATACATTTTATTGAGAATGTGCGCTCAGCAATCAACCGTCCGACCTAACTTTGCGAAATACGCATTCTGTAGAAAACAGCCAGAGCTACCAAATACACTTAATTTATGAAATTAAGCTTTATTATTTAACTTAAAATTGGTAGTTATATAGATATATTTCTAAAATATACAGTTAGTAATTTTATATTCAGTGGATTATTTTATTTTTCAAAGGAAATATAAAATTTTAAACTTTAATACGCAATACTTTCTGAAACATAATATACGTACATATTATAATTTATTTAATATTCATTATGGGTTTTTATAACCATCTGCTAGAAATCAATGCTTGTGGTCGTGCTTATAATGTTATTTAATTTACATAATTAAAATAAATGTTTCAAAAAATCATTTTATATTTGGAGGTTTTTTATTATCAAATATCGTTAAAATAAAATCTTGATATTTATCATTTCGTTTATTAACATAAATTTTAATAATTTAATTTTCAAAGGGATTTGAGGGCTGAAAAAAAATTGTACTGATTTTTGTCTCTCTGTAATTTTCTATGTTGTCTTTTATACTTTTTTGATTTCATATTCAATGTTTTTTTCTTTTTATTTAATTTACTATAAATATTTTATTTCTATGCGTTAAAACGTTAAAATGATAGGTTCAGTTCCTTAATTTTAAAATTAATATAAGTAAATTATTATTAGAACTGGCTAACAAATGCTGTCTAGCAGTCTCGGACTTCATTGAATTTATGTAATATTATTGATAAATGATAATACATACTTAAAATTATTGATTTTTCTCAAAAAATAAGTTATTATTATAACGCGAGAGCGCTTTCTGTAGATCGCCACTTGAAAGTTTGGGTATAAACGCTATAGAGTTGGATACGCGCCATAAATATATTTGTATCCATTTTCTTAATCAATTAATAATTTATGCTATGAGACCATGAGGGCGCCATCTATGGTTTTTGTATTGTATTGAATTTACCTATGCGGCTTGAGATTCAGTATATTCATGCATTTCCTTACCTCTGTGAATCAGGCAATAATTGCTTCCGACGGGAGTGTGAGTCAAAACCAACAGATGTCACTCCTGGTCAGTCATTATTAAATGGTTCACCCAGTGAGTGAATTATTGTTGTGCCTAGGATTTGGCACATATTATTGATGGGCAGATTTATTTTTTTCATTGTTGAAACTTCCTTGCTGTGCGAAACATCTGTTAAGATTATGCAATACCGCCTTGATATTTTTTAATGAAAAGAAGTGTCTTTTGTGTTGGACATCGTGGATGAGCTGCATTCTCTGAGTGAGTATTGTTTTGTTTCACTTTGGTTGGAATTGCTGGGTCAACTGTTTTTGTGTCACATAGGGAAGAATTCAATTTTCGTTAATTTACATAGGGTAGTAACTCCCTCGTGTCAGGGGCTATTTACACGCCCCTACAAGAGTAGAAAACAGACAAGCGCCGTGACCGTTTTCTGCAGATCAGGTAAACGTCATAAACAAAATGTTAGTTGTACTGACAAAATCGACCTGTCTCTGCTGAATGTGAGTGCCGTGGGCGCTTTCTGCAGATTGTTGAACGGTGTTTTCGTGATCAGCAAATATTTAAGAAGGCGATTACTATGAATTTTTATATGAAAGCGGCTTGCCTTGTTTTAATAGAGCATAGAATTGACGTTCCTCCGTCGGATTACAACAATATCTCATTTTTGCCAAAATTGTGGCCTGGCTGCTTTCTGCATTACTACGTTCAATTATTCTTAGTTATTTGGTCGTGCTTAATCTTTTTTCTCATTCTACATTTGCATAATTATTCATCCCCTCTCTCTTTCTTCTCCTTAAGGTCTAAAAATAATCCCATTCACTGATTTTATTTGGCCTCCTCTCCGTATAAATGTAGTAGGTTTCCACAATAGTAATAAACCGGTGATATAAAAGACACTAGATGAGCTCTTCTATGGTTATTGGTTCCAAGAAATGACATTATTAATCTATCCTCGGTATGTCATTGGTTCTACGGTTTTTTTTACAAGCCACAAAAGTTACTGTCGGATTATTTTCATGTGATTGTAAATAACTTAATTGACAGCAATTTAAGCAAAATACTAAAGCAGCAGGAGTAATTCCTTCAATAAATTGAAAGAATTCGCTTATTATTTAATTATTTATTTATATACTAGCAGACCCGGCCACACGTTGCTGTGGCTAACGAAACACAAAGCCAATACCCAACTTTTATAAAATCCAAACCACCCGCTTGAAAGCTGCCCGCTGCCTGAATTGAATATTTGAATTTCTCTGCTTTTCTCTACTATAATAAGCATGTATTATACATATAAACATTCCTCTTGAATCACTCTATCTATTGGTGAAAACCGCATGAAAATCCGTTGCGTAGTTTAAAAGATCTATGCGCGCATACGTTTTGAGCGACTTCATTTTATACTATGTATTGATTTATACGCCAAAAAAGGCTTTTACACCTGGGAAACCCTGAGTATTTTTTTTTGCATTACAGATTAATCCTATTACAATACACATAGAATATACATAACTTTAAACGAGAAAGAAAAAATAAAATTACCATAATACATATTTTAGAGTTCTTGCCCAATGTTGAAAATGTCAAGGGGCCTACAGATATCATTTAACAGCACCATACCTCTTGTCATGCTGTGCTGGGCCAGAACGTCTGTTCTGCCATGTGGGATACAGAGCAAGTCGTGATGGCGACCTTGGCAGTAGACCAGTAATACCATTTCCCTCGAGGCCCGTGTCATTTTTGAGGATGCAGTTTATGTTCTGAGGGTCTTTTTATCGAAAGTATGGAGAGGAGGTTCTGGAAATGAAATAGGAGAGGTTGGTTAGGAATCTGAGGGTCAATGTGTGCAGGAGTAATAGACGTATGAATCCATCCCTTCCACAGGTAATGGACCGAGAGTCTGGCTGGAGTTATCAAAAGGTATCCCTTAACCACTCTTTCCCGATCCGGCCCGCAACGCAGTATGTGGGCAATCGCATTTACCGTCAAGACCTAGACGAGCCTCACCCCATGAACCCGGTCACCAAACGTAGTGAACCACTTGGGGCGACCTATGTCAGGGGTGTTGGTTATCCAATGAATGTTTGCCGGGGCGCTTCCCAAATTGAAATACAGATGTAATTATAAAATAAAAAATACAGCAATGATACATGATTATTAACGGGAAATTCCTTTATTGTTACTGCTCGAATCCAAATTCAGAAGTTGCTCGAAGTAGCATTAGCTTTATTTTGTGACTGCATCTTAATTGTCAGTTTCACCAAAACTAACCTTGTCTCTTCCTCCCCATCACCATCTCACGTCATATCATGGGTGTCATAGTTCCACCGGCTCCGAGTAATTAAAGTCACATTTTTATTTATTTTTTTATGAATAAAATTCCTTTATTTTTTATTTACAGTTTTTTTACATTTTTAAATTAAGTCCCGTTAAACTGATTGATATCAGTTTGTCAACGGGTTCTTTTGACATTTACTTTTTTTAAATTGAGACAGGTACATAAAATATACACATTATTACATTTTATCTATACAAAAAAGCATATATGTGGATTTTTTTTTTAATAAAATTTATAAGAAATACAGAACAGAGAAAATGAAAGAAATAAAAAGAAAAGACAAGAGAAAATAATAATGGAAAAAACATTAAAACGAAAAGCGGAAAAACTGAGATTAGTACAAAAAAGTTCTTTCACTTAACCATTTTGTTAGCGTACATTTCCTTCTAAAACTCAATTCACAGATTTTTATTGCGTTGGGTAACTAACATGTTGTAAATTATTGGAACTAGTCTAGTAATCTGGGAATTATAAGTCAATCGTTTGCAGTTAGTCTTGTATTATGAACATGAACCACTAGTTTATTATATTTAGATTGAGATGTATGCTGACTCGCAATTTTAAGCCACAATATAGCACGAACAGATAATAAATTTACAGCTTTGTATAGTAACGATTTTGGTTTATCATGTCATTGTTCGTATTCAGTTTTTTTTAAATAATAATTTTACCAAAGAATATTGTACGTTTTGCACTGAAAGAAGATTTGTTTTTGTTGAATGTCCCCATATGATTATTCCATATCTTATTAGGGATTCCGCCAATGACAAATACACTAATCTAAGAGTATTTAATGGAACAATTAAAAATAATACTTATTAAGGTCACAATTTTGATAACTCTATGATTTTTCTGCAATGGTGAATGATATTTTCAGAATATCCATTTGTTTAAACTTAAGATTCCGTTAAATAAAAATGGCCTTTTAGGTAAATAAATAATTGCAGTATAATAACTTTAATAAAAAAGCCTACTTCAGCAAGTTGTAAATTGTATTTTCAATATCACTAAATGTCACAATCCCTCTGAATTACTGAAACTCACTAATCACTGGTACTAGGTAGGTAGGTACTTATCCAGGACTACGTTTTTATCCTGTTTTCTCCAAATGACGTCATTCCTCACCCTTGCTTTTACCACCTCCCCCCTCCCCCAACAAACGTCAGTGGCGTCGCAACTACTCTTGCCTCGAAAGGGCTTTACCAGGACCCTTTATTCGGAAAAGAAAAAAAAAAAGTGAAATTTTTAATTAATTAATGCGTTAAATTAATTATTGTTCAGTTTAACTTCAAGGTTTTATTTTTATGTTTAGTAATTTGTTTATTTAATTTATAAAAAGAAAAACTGTTTATTTATAAACAATAATTACACAGCAAATACATTTTTTAAATAAATAAACTTTATTTAAAATAATAATAATAATGCGAGTATCGTGTAACTCATAATATCAGTCTCTCTATCTATTTATAAAGAACATCTATGGTTTTATTATTATTTATTTTTTATTCTTATTTATATACATGTTCTTCCTCGAACACCTGCGTGTACCTATCTACTTATACTCTCTATGGCAGGGGTGGGGTGGTTTTTAGCGTCGCGGGCCATTTAGATGTTCATACTTTGACCCGCGGGCCGCACTCCGATTTCCGTCTCGGGGGGGGGGGGGGTAGCCACAGTGGAATCAACGAACTGGTTTTACTAAAACTAATGAATAAAATAGTTACATAACTGCCAACACTCTTTAATTATAGCTATACTCAGAACATGCAAATGGTTGGTCTGCAACCAGGGTTTTATAACTGCACTTTGAACGAGAGAATCGTTTCCATCAAAATGCATCAGCAGATGAAACCACAACTGAAAATTTTAGTTGCATTCTAAACACGGAGCTAGTATCAATTTAGATTTAGATGCGGGGAATTAAAACTACACTCAGAACGTGAAAACGACTTTCCTCTAATTCTGGCAGCATAAACTACGAAACTAGAATTTTATAAATCCAACATAAGAAATGCGTCAGCAAATGAAATCACACCTGATGCGTTTTCGTTGCATTCTTAACACAGAGCTGGTTTTAATTACAGGTTGGATCTGTACGCGGGGAATTAAATCTATACTCAGAACGTGAAATTGCTTTCCTAAAATACTGGCAGCACATATGCAACTACAAATTTAAAACTGCACTTCACAAACGAGAATGGTTTCTTACGAAACGCGTTAGCGAAATAAAACCCCACCTGGAATTTTTCGTTGCATTCTTAACACAGAACAGGTTTTAATCATAATGAAAATCAATTAAAACACCATTCAGAACATGAAAATGGCTTTTCTCCAATTCTGGCAGCACAAAATACGCAACTAGAATTTTATAAATGCACTTCTAACACGAGGAATGCGACAAAAAATGAAACCCAAACAGGCATGTTTTCGTTGCATTCTAAACACAGAACTGGTTTCAGTTATAGGGTGAATCTGTACGCGGAGACTTAAAACTATTTTACTGAGTATATGAAAAGCACAAAAGCAACTAGAATTTTATAAATGCGCTTCAAAAACGAGAACAGATTTCTACGAAAAGCGCAAGCAGACAACAGGAATTTGCATTGTGAACACAAGATTGGTTTCACCTTTAGAATGAATCTGCATAGGAGTGCACTAGTCAACCAGCTTAAATTAAATTGTACTCTCATTGTGTGAATGGTTTTTCTACATTTTGTAGCATCCTACGTCCGCAATATAAGTTTATATTTATTTAACTAATGAAAATAAATTACAGTTAATTAACATAAATTTAACTAATTAAAATAAAGTGTGGCAATTGTTATGGCATTCATGTTTGGATTATATATAAAATGTTAAGGGACGTGCTTGACTTAATATAACCAGTGATTCCTGACTTTATTTGGGGAGATTTTTATATCTAGCTTTTAGTTCATCATCGCTTTGTTATTGAATAATTTCGTGCTGCAAAATATCAGACACATTCGATAGTTCGACGTTGAACGGAGTAGCAAATATGTTCAAATCCGTTTGCTCTCTTTTCGCGCCCTTAAATCGTTCATTAAATTCCTCACTTAGTTTCACGCACTCACTAGCGTGTTTAAACGATGTAGAAGGCGGTGCTTGCGGTGTTGGAAAATGCGTCGTGTTATTCATTTCGAGTTACACTTTCCACAGCCTTAATTTAGTTTCAAATGATTTCACGTTTCACACAGCTTCAACTTTTCTTTTCTTCATAGTTGCCATTAATAGGATTTTATTGATTTACTATCCATTTTACTTCCGCAACGATGACTAGAAAATAATGTTTATGACAGACTGCCTAAGATTTGCCTCTGAATAGAGTTGCCATCAATCCTGAAATATCGGGACTGTCCCGTACAAGTAAATTAAAAGTTCCGATGGATTTTCACTATCGTTTCACAATAACAATTTAAAATAAAGTATAATGGGAGGTTTCATCACGTTTATATTTGTATCTAAACTACTTGCTAGTAACCATTTTGTAATAACGTCTTAAAAATGCATCTAAAAGACCGTGAAAAAACTTTCCCGTTCTGGGTAATTTTTTGTGGTTCTTTCAGCAGGCCGCACTAAAAGTGCCCGCGGGCCGCACCAAAAGGCTTCGCGGGCCGCAGGTTCCCCACCCCTGCTCTATGGGATGTTTGGGATTGCACTTACCTTCTCACTTTCTGGAATATGGACCATTATTATTTCAACATTTATGAAATTTTGCACACTTGACCTTGGATGGTCACTCTTTTTCCAACCCTTAATGTAGAATTTGATACTAGACAAAAAGATCCAAGAAAAGCCGAGAATAGGCAAGAAAAAGGAAGATACAACGAAAGGATATAATAAAATCATGACGCTCATCCCAAATTCCAATATTGGCTTATTAGGTTGCCATGTATACCGGTCGATTGAACTCCAACCTCCTTCCATCCTCAGAGCACGTGTTCCAAGTCCTAACAAATCAGTGCCCCTCGGTGTACCGATCTCATCGGACAGAAGTTCTCCTGGCTGGGGGGTACAATCGTATCTTGATGAAATTTTGCACTCACACCGTTCTTAAATGCAAAAAACTTTATTAAAAAAATGTTGACACTGTTTCAAGCACTGAATAGATAATAAACACTAGAAATGTCTTCCATGTAGATTGGAACCGGAATCAATGTTGCTACTGACTCAGTATATTTTTGATCAAGTCTATTTATATCAGCTCTGTCTCTCTTACCTGCCTGACATCATATATTGCCACTCCACTTGAATCTCATAACTAACTAACTAACCATCACGTTTCTTTCTTGATCTTACTCATTACGCTTACATTAGCCCTGCATTATTTGTGGATTTCTACATTTCTACATTTCTCACACGATCATACATGGTTTTACCACACATACTCCTCAGGGATCTCATTTCTACAGCATTCAGTCATAAAACTGAATCTTATAATACTTGAAATTTAAGCAAATAATGGTCAGACTTTGGTTAACGAAATATGCCCACATCGATTTTTTTGTTATCTTTATTCTGTGGTTTTAAGTTTTGTTTGCATCCAAAATGTTTTAAAACATCAAGTTATGGCTTACCCCGGGTTTGTAAGTTGAGCGCCACGCCACCGCACTTTACCCCAGTGTATGTGGATTGTTGTTGGGGGAAGAGAAGTGTACCGAGTTGACGTACCCCCGCAGGCCGCTGGCTGGTTAGTTGGGTTGGGGTGGGTCGGGAACCCCAGGAAAGAATCGTCCCCTAGCGCCCTTGCCAGCAACTAGGGGTAGTGGGTGTGATTCACAGCTGATGTGGAATGGCGATGTTCCAACTGTGTTTTTACTCTTAAGAATATAACGTTGCTGGCATGCTTTATACTTATAAAATACATTATCTTAAAATATGGAAGAAATAAAACTGCTTGGTTATTTGTGAAGCTTGAATCTGATGTTACATAATATTATCATGACATAAATGTTTCCTGTCTTAATTTATTTATTTATTTATTTACGGACAAATAGTCCAATTAACAATATAACAATAACACGAATAGAAAAAAAAGAGAGATCACAATGAAAGGAGATTACATATAGATGAAGAGCATTGACAAAATACATATAATATAAAAGTACATAGAAAAGATAACTACAAGTAGCTTGAAGATGGATTTAAAAAGACTTTAAAAAACCACATTGCGTAACGACTGCCGAAAGTCATTTAGGCTTACACCAAAAAATTCTGGATAAAGGAGAATGATATCCATAATTAGTAGAATGTTGATTGAGGAACAGCAATTCATTATTTCGGAGTCTACGGGAAGGAATGTTGAACTGGATGAGTTGTAACAAAGCAGGTGTGTCTGTAATACTGTTGATAATTTTGAAAATACATATTAGATCAGAGTCCTTTCTACGTTTTTCTAAAGAGGAAATGTTTAAAGTTTGTTCAATTTCATTATACGAGTATTCTTCTCTTTCAAGTCCTAACCTCCAAGCAATTCCTCGTAGGAAGCGATGTTGTACAGATTCGAAGTAACAAATGTGGACAGCATAAAAAGGAGACCAAATGACACTAGCATATTCAAGGTGAGGGCGGACCAGCGAACAGTAAAGAGTTTTAAGTGTATTTATTTGTTTAAAGTCAGAGGTAATTCTATGAATGAAGCCGAGTAGTTTTAGTGATTTGTTTACGATGTTATTAATGCGATCCCGGAAAGAAAGTTTACAATCCAGAGTGACCCCGAGGTCCTTGATAGATGTGACAGTAGAGAGACAAACATTATTTAGTTTATAATCAAACTGAATAGGTTTTTTAGTTCTATAAAAGGACAAAATTTTGCATTTATCAACATTAAGTTCCATGCAATAATGAACGGATTCCGGTCTTCATCAAACGCGTACTCTATTAAATAGGCTGTGGAATGTGTTGCTAACAACCTGGCACCGGCTACATGGTGTCAGAGTTGCGCTCGGGGACTACGCCCCGTATAGGAACCAGAACCTCGCTGGGCCCGGGTGCCACCAGGAGGGCGGCACCACAGGGCGGGCTCCGACCTACCTTGCAGGCGGCTAGCTCGAACCAACGGCAAGCAGGGGAGACCCTCGTCATCAGGGTGGTGTGGTCGCCGGTAGGCTGTTTGGAATGTTTTACATGGGGGGGGGAATACTGGCCGTGATCACCCTCGAACAATCTCCTCAATAAAAGAACGGTATTTAGGTAAAACAAACAAAATGTATTGTGAGAAAACACAGAAATACAAGGTTAAAAGGCAGTTCCTGGCTAGAATGTCCCTACACGGTAAGTCTCTCAACCTGTCCTCTCTAGGGTCGTCATTGCTCAGGTAAAATCGCGAGGGCAAATAGAACACATTAATTTAAGGGGGGCTTACTGCGATGGAGGCGGCAGGTCCAATCCTCGTCCGCAGCAGAGGGGATCTCGTTCCAACAGGAGTCTCCAGGTGAAACGTCCCACACACGTAAACATTGTCACTGTACTTTAAATTACGCCTCGGCCTTGTCTGCCGTAGCATCTAAAACACGCATTTGCGTATTAAATTCCCGACGCCATATTGCGTCGCGGATGACTCGGGCCACAAAGGTGCCCTGCGGAGAGAATTTCTCCTTAACAAAACAATCGACTGTTCGCGGAGCGCTCTGCCTAGGAAGTGTGTAGAGTCGGTGGCTTGGCTTCGCCGACCGTTGCTCGCATTTGGCTCCACTAGCGCGCGCGGCGCGCTTGCGGCGAAAGAGCGAAACTGTAGTCTGTGCAGTAGCGATGTGTCAGTTCAGCTGGAATGGGCTCATGTGATCCGCTCCTTTGCGGGAAGCGGTTCCTACTCCCACTCCTTTTTCAAATCGACTACTCCAAGAGAACCCTGTCCCGGAACTCGGGCTCATTCCCAAACCCGAAAAACTCGGATGCCTCCACCGGCCGGCGGGTGTCCCCGTGTTCGCCGCGAGGCGAGGTACTCCGGTACTAGTGAGTCTAGTGACTGAGTAGTAGTAACCGTCCGGTGTCCCCGAAGCGCTACACTCTCCACTCCACTCACGAGTCGCGAGTCTCGGCGAGTGTCGGGTTCTTGGAACTGCGTGAATCGTGAAACACTCGAGCTACTCAACGCCGCAGCGCGAAGCCGCGGCGCAGATTCGAATTACAAGTCCCGAGATCGCCGAGTACGAGTATGCATCTTGGTCCGAGCGACGTAAGTCGTGAACCGCGACAAACACCCGCCACTCTTGTCACTCCCTCCCACTCCCGCGACTCACGAACCACGATACATTCCTCATTCAGTCTTTAGTCATTCCGACCCCGGCCGGCAATCAACACGCACGTGCCTGACCGCTTGGCGTAACAGTATACTGCTGCCTAACGTCATCGCGGAATTGTTTAGAATATTCGACTAGACACGGAGTAATTTTCAATTAGAGCGTATATTGGTATTGTTACTCAACGGGTGAAGTGCATTATAAAATAATAGTTTATAATAAAGCATTACAGCTAATTTACTTATTTAAATTCTCAATAAAAGCCCGTGCAATGTAGGTCCATTGAATGTACCTACATTGCACGGGTGACGGGTCCGAGCCCTCGTGTGGGTCTTGTCCTGCTCCAGGGTTCTGAGTTGTCGTGCGGGTTCTACGAGTAGGTCCTGGCTCCAAGTTCTTTGAACCCGTGCGTCCCGGTTCGGTGCACCGCAACAACATTCAGTGCTCAGTCCGCAGTGTCCGCACCTAAGAACTCGGACCCGGGACCTGCTCCTAGAACCCGTGTACTTTTAAGAGGAGGCAAGTCTCGGAGGCTTCCGGTAAAATGCAGAACTTACCCACCTCTACTGTGCAGTGGCGTGGGTGAATAATTAGTAGGGGCTTATTTGTGCATCGTAACAGTGTAATGTGTAATGATTTGCCGGATTTTGTGTTTTCCTACCTACGGGGCTTTTCAAGAAACTGGTTCACTCTTCCAGTCCTTTAAATGCCCACCACTTACCACCCTCAATGGTCTCCAGTAAAAATGTACCTGTACAATGCATCAAGCCAACATACAATATAAACAAATTTAAACTTAAATTATGAAAATAAGTGATTGATTTATAATTTTTTTAAATATTATAAGGATTATATTTTGACGTAGGTAACTATTAACCTACTTAAAAAATCATAAATAAATAAAGGTGACTTAGACCCTGAGGCCTGACTGTGTGGAGTAAATATAAAAATCAATTGATTCTAACAAAACTTCTATTCTACACCTGTCAAAAAAACATTGTCTCATAAAACATTGTCATATTCCAGATACACATTTATTATTGTAGCTTTTAAATGAATAGATTTAATATTTTTTACAAGCGCAAAACCATGAATAATCACGGGATGACAATTGTAGGATTTGTGTCGTTGAAAGTATAATATATTATAAAATACTAGCTGACCCGACAAATGTTATTCTGTCATATAAATTATTTCTAGTGAATATTTTGGTTGTTAAATAAAAAATAACGAATGTATTGTAAGTGGTGGGGATGGGATCTACATATGACAGAAAGAGGAATGGAGCGCTGTAGACGATGACCGCTGATAAAAGCAAAAAAACACTTCACTAAAGTAGGAAAATGAAATAAAGAAAATCAATATGATTTCGAAGAGCAATTGAGTGTACGATATTTTTTGTCAGTCCGTCTTTAGCCGACACAAATAAGCTCGATGGTTTGCGAGAACATGTTGCCGAATGAAATATCAAAATGACGCGACTATTCTCGTGAATGTCTTGCGCATGTGTAGATGAAAGTTCGATGTGGCGGATATAGCGCCATCTGTCATTCAACAACGAAGGTTAAATTTGTTCAAACAAAAATACTAAAATCGCGATTAAAAATGGGAGGGTGGGGGTAGGAGAGTTAAAATTTGGGGTTATAGGTAATTTTTTATGTCAAAAATACTAGCAAACTTTAAAATTCAGTCTTTGAATTCATTCAATCTTTAATGTTCAGATTTAAATCTGTTAAAAATTTGAAGAAAAGAAATACGTATGTAAAATATAGAATTTTTATATTTATTACTAAAATGAAATATTTTTTTATTTACTTTATTATTATTTTTTTTTATTTTATCGCTTGTCTGATATGATTTAATATTTATCCAAGTTCCAATTATGAAAAATTAATAGTTCTTTGAGTTTGAATTATTTTACACTGATATTTCACATCACGCATGATGTAGGGAAAACTGAAATTAGTATGTTTATTTATTTATTTTCCCTCCAAATTTCTGTCAACAAAATCGGTAGTAAAACTTGAATGATTTATGGATCGTTTTATTTACAAAGTACGCACTTTTAATGAGGTTCTTGACTTCTTTCCTCTGCGAGATAATGTCATAATATTTGTAACACCCACAACATCACAGCTCTTATCTTTATGGTCCTCGGAGCGGCTGCCTTGAATGAATTTGTGGGATGCTGGGTGACCCGGAGAGGTCACCGATATCGATTATGTCATTCGAATTACCAAAACGGGAATTAAGTTACTCCAACTAAATTATTACTTTCATAGAATTATAAAGCTAGCGTCACTGTTATTATTAGATCTAGAAATATGTATTATCAGTATGTAAGTGAAACAAATAAAAATTACAAACTAGTAGTTATGTAATATGTAAACAGTAGACTTCGCGTCCAAAAAAGTATCCTTCCAATTTTCTCTTATTTAAAAAAGTTTGTAATAAGATTTGTAAGAAGGTACTTGCTTAAATACCTACATATAGTCTGTAAATTAAGAGCAGAAAATATTAAAAATGGAACTACAAAATTTGTAGGCTGGCAACACCAATTTAACTGTCAAATAATCTTTTAAAACGCAATGACACTGAATATTTATAACACTGTAAATCATATTTTAAAAAACATTTATTTGTTCTTAAAGAAAAAAATTAAATCGAAGAAGCACTGTTGTTAGGGTACCTACTTAATGATATAAATATGATGAAATGGTGTTTTTCAAACTGATTTGGTTTCAATTAATTTAGCATAAATTTGAATTTAACAGTAGGTAGAAAGGTAGAATCACTAATGGTGAGTTTAGTTACACTAGTTTTA
Source organism: Limnephilus marmoratus (assembly GCA_917880885.1). Classification (NCBI taxonomy): domain Eukaryota; kingdom Metazoa; phylum Arthropoda; class Insecta; order Trichoptera; family Limnephilidae; genus Limnephilus; species Limnephilus marmoratus. The sequence continues at coordinate 52,564,075 of OU862917.1, read as the reverse complement.
GATCTGAATGTGTTAAATATATTCAGATCTAAAATTAGAGACATGACCTAAAACTCGGGCAACGCTAAGTACTTAATAAACAGATAGTATCCAATAGGACCCCCCATCTAGAACCGGAACCGGAACGTAACAAACAGATGAATCATCCAATCAAATAACCATCGCGATATTTTACGGCATGAATAGGCAAAAGGTCTTGGCAAGTACGCGTGGTTCGCTACGTTTGGTGACTTAGCAGGGGTGCCCGGGTTCATGGAGTGGGGATGCGTCTACCCACTAGCTGCATGGCAGGCCGGATCGGGAGAGAATGATTGAGGAAGCCCTTTGACTTCTCCAGCCGTTCTCTATCATAATATCGCCTAGCATTGGGAGGGATGGATCAGACGTCCGTCATTCCTGGACACACTGACCCTCAGATTCCTACCCATCCCTCATACCCTTTTCCTTCCTAAAACTTCCTTTTCCTTCATTTTCTAAAAGGACCCTCCACACAGCACCCTCTAAGATGACATGGGCCCTGAGGGGAATTATTTTCATGGCCTCCTGTGTGGAACTAATGTAAAAAAACGATCTAATAAATTATTTGACTGATTCAGCGATCCTAAAAACAATCTATTCATTCGTTCGAATGAATTAAACACTGAAAATTCGGCACTTGAGATGTCGACTAGCGTCGTTTTTTAGTCTTCGTATTAATTTTTTTAAACCTCCTTTTCCTTTGTATTAAATCGTCCTTTGTGTCACAGAAAATTAACGTTAAACCGATTATTTAAGTGTTTCTGAAAAAAATCGGATATTTCAATTATAAAAATGTTTTTCTTATCAAAATGTTGACGTTTTTCATTCAAACTATTTATGGTCCCGCAACTAGTTTCTAAATATTTTTCTCCCTTATCTTGGAATTTCTAGCTCTTATCAACGGAGTCGCACATTGTATTATATTGTCTTATTTTTGCATACCTAATATATTTTAAAACATTCAATCTTGTAGCTATTCATTTAATGACGTAGGTAAGTAGTTAATGGTTCAATACAGAACTGTGGCGGGTACTTTGGCTAAGTTTATTGCGTGCAAACTCCCAACAATCCGAGAGGCTGCGGGGCGCGGGCCTTATTTGACAATGGCCAAATTTAATGCCGTGGAGATAGTAGGCCTTTTAGATCTTTGATGATACAACTATCCCATCTCGAAGAAACAGCTCAACTATGACAATTTATACCAATACTTAAATACTGTGCAATATTAAGTTCATAAACGTTAATTTGGATAGGGTCTTTTTCTTCACTTTACCTTGTTCTGAGATATGAGTTTGAGATAAAGTTAGCAAAGACGATTTCTCATAATCTATTTACCAATTTCTGATGTTAAATCTTATGTAAAATATTTAAATTAAATATATTATTTTAAAGGAAAATATTTAAATAAGACGTATGCTTACCATTTTAGAACATGCATACAGAACCATACGCAATCAGATGTTGATCGGTGAGACCGGTCAGTGGCTGAGTTGGCATCGCATTTGGGTCCCACCCGGGCGTCGCGTGTTCGATTCCTCGGCTGGCTAAGTCCTCCATTACGACACAAGCAGCATTTTTCGCTTACTGTGGTGGTAGTAGATTTTCAAATATTGTCAGGTTATTCGTTACCCGGGAATGTTTGTCTTTCTTTGCTCACCCTTTATAAATATATATTTACGGCTAAGTGGATATTTCAAATCTCCGTAGCTCGTAGTGTCGTGTTGATCTAGAAATTACAGACACAATGAAAGTTTTATTGCCGAAATGTTATCCAAATAATATTGTAAGGTTTGTAAGAATAATGAGCAAAATTAAGAAAGGGACCCTCAGATGGTTTGGGCACGTAGAGCGAATGAGCGAAGAAAGTAGTGTAAAAAGAATATATGATGCAAATGTGAATGGTAGAAGAAGTCGGGGACGCCCGAGGAAGACATGGCACGATCAAGTGAATCAGATACTTGAGACGGGCCATGTCAAAAGTCAGAATAATAGAAGAGTATGTATGAGACGATGTATGAATGTGAGTGAGGCAAAGAGTGTGTGCCAAGACCGAGTTGTTTGGCGGTCCGTCCTCTCTGCCTACCCCTGCGGGGAAACGGCGTGATGGTTAGTTAGTTAGTTAGTTAGGTTTGCCGGCAGCGCCGGATCTGCCATACGTTCAAAAACGTGCAAAAATCTGGCGCCAACTCCGAAGGGGCGCCGAGAGAAAATAAATATTGTATTAAAATTTAGTTATAATATTCCCTGAATCGTTTAAAAATTATCCACAGTACGAAATAATTATTACGCTCTAGCAACACTTTCCAAAGAAACAGAATGCGCACGCATCAGGTTGGTATCAACGGTTTACGAATTTATAGTCAGTTACAGAATTTTTTTCCAAATTCCATATATTTAGTTTAAACGTAAGATCTATTTTTCCATATATCTTTTACCGTCTTTTACGACGAATGGGTACGATCCAAATTCAATAATCAATCACAGCGCAGAATTTTTGTTCTAGTGAATCAAACAAACCGACTTGCGCCTTGCAAAATGCTGACAATTTTAGTTAGTGTGTCGTCCGTGCGCTCGCTATTGTTTTATTTTGTACGATTTAAGTCTCTAGGAGAAGGTAGTTAAAGACCATTTTCTTATGAAATCTTCAGTAAATTCCATTAACAAAAGCATCGCACGGTTTTGCAGGATTTGCAGGTTGCAACGTGTTGACAGTTTCATCATTGATTTGACATATTATTTGAAGTTCGTTAAATGTATAATTAATATCTATTAGATTTGTTGGCTTCGTTATTTTACGGTGTCAGTGTAAGCGTCTTTCGTAAGCCATATACCATACGTCAGTGTTTAGTTTGTGTATGGTGTTTGTTCGCTCAATTTGGTGTTTGTTCGCTCAACACAGGGGAAATGCAACCTTATATAAAACAATTATCAGAACGGTCTTGGCCTATGGATGTGAGGCGGGAACACTGACAGCAAAGTCAGCGGAACGGCTGGACATCTTCGAAAGAAAGGTACTTCGAAGAATCTTAGGAGCGGTGCGAGAGGGAGAGGCATGGAGAATCCGCCACAATAATGAGCTCTATGATATTTACCAAGCTCCCAGACTCTCCACCCATTTAAGACTCCAAAGATTAAGATGGGCCGGACATGTGCACCGAATGCCAAGCACACGAGTACCGAAGAAGGTTCTGACAGGACACCCGGGAGGTAAACGAAAGGCGGGCAGACCTAGACTGAGATGGGAGGATGATGTCAGGAAGGATGCAAGAGGATTACTCCAGGTTGCAGATTGGAAGAAGACGGCCGAGGACAGAGGGCGGTGGAGGCTTATTTTGAAGGAGGCCAAGGCTCGAATTGGGCTGTAGCGCCATTGAAGAAGAAGAAGAAGAAGAAGTTTGTTCGCTCAATTTGGTGTTTGTTCGCTCAACACAGGGGAAATGCAAGGTACAAATTTGAGGTTATATTCTTATTAGATTTTTAAATTTATAACTAAATTTCTATTGGTTGTTAGAGGTTATAAAAGTACTGTGGATTACAATGAATAGAATAATAATTATAAAAAAACTCTTCTAATGGACCTAGTTTAGCGAAACCACCCGCATTGTCTCGTAACCTATATTTATATATAAAAAAAAATAAAAAAATTGGGGTGAACGAATTTTTAATCAAAATAAAAATGTAGGGGGGGGGGGGGCGCCATCGGTACCTACTGCACAGGGCGCCAGATTTCGTAGATCCGGCCCTGGGTTTGCGCGATTATGGCACCACCTTACGTGGGTTAGAATGAAATTGAATGTTCACGTGGATATGATACGTTTACTGAAACAAATAGCAAAGGTAATTTCACAAGGGTACTTACGATAGTTTGATGGCAATCTTGCCCGGTTTGGGGATCCCTCGTGGTCGATTCGGCTATTGTGGTTGAACCACAGGCAATTGCAAGTTAGTTTGATAACGATTAAAATTAATTACCGGCGGTAATTTCACTTTGCGATATAAACGGTAATATTGACAGAAGCATTACGATGAGAAGACTAAACACTTTTTTCGTCTCCTTGACAACGGCTGTCAGCGGACACCCAAGGCACCCAAGTGCGAATTTCACCAATAGGTTTGAATTCCGGCCTTTGTATGTGAAACAGAACAAACCCATCAAGATCCAATTAAGCGTCACGAAACAAATATGTATAATAACAGATTTATGCAACAAACTATATCCTCTGCGATTCTTCTGTCGTTGGTAAAGCAAGACATGTTCTATTTCTATTTAACGACCCCGGTACGGGAACACCCCCAACAAACTAGTCTATTTCCAGCCTTTCTTACTTTCCCCCTCCCATCCTCTTTGTTTCTATGTACCTCTTCCCCTTCTTCCCTCTCCCTCACTAAACTTGTTCAAAGATAAATTGTATTTTTTCAATCTTCCGTTTTGTCTTGTGAACGCTTCGGTGGGTTTGGTAAGTGCGTGAAAAGCTGTTGGCAATGTATGGGAGGGACATTAAAGAGTTTGCTAGTTCGTTATTTCTTTGTGGTTGAATTTGATAGACAAAATTGACTGTCTTCCACATAAACTGCGTACGTGTATTGCTATTTTTTTGCGTGATTCCGCATCGGAGTTTCCACTGTTCACAGTCTTTGAAACTGAGGATTTTCCAATTTGGGAGATGTTTGATGCAATATTGGAAGGAAATGAGAAAGAAAAAAGGAAGAATTCACCATTCGAACGTTTCTAACCTGAAGAACGATTCTATATCTTTTGTGGGATCGTTATGAGATAACGGACGTGATCTGCTATCAGATTTGTGTGATTTATTTGCTTTTTCTATTTACAACGTACATTAAATGAATAAATAATCATGCATACTTGCAGTAAATCTTCTCTAAAACGATCTAAATACGTAGAAGTCAATAAATATGTAAAAATCACACAAATCTGACAAGAGATCACGTCCGTTATCTCATAACGACCCCACAAAAGATATAGAATCACTCTGCTGGTTGTTATTTCTTACCAGGTCGATAGTGAACGTTTCTTCCACTCCGGAAGCATGCATTTAAAAAAAAACAGAGTGTGCAATTCACGGCTTAAGAAAACTAAAGTAGACAAGAGTGGGGAGGCTACGAAGCACCGCATAAAGAGGAGACCGATTATACTATATTACTCTCTCGCAGGCTAAATCCTGTAGATGTATGTGTTTGTCTCTTTTTAGTGTCGCTATTTTTCGTTTGATCGAGATTAAAATCACAACGGTGCTAAAAAGTTTTCACTTTAAAAAACATCTTTATTTTAAAAAGTCATGCGAATTTATTGATTTTAATTATCCTCGCCGCATTTTAAACCTGTCATCATCATCCAGAAGTCGTCATATTCTATTAATTGTAATTTTTTTTTATTTAATCGCATAAATTACATAAATAAATAATAATAAATTTGCCAGATGGCGCAGAGAGGATTTAACGTCATAAACATGTCGCAGTCACCAAAATTTGTATGTCTGGTTGTAGACTCCATTCTTGATATGAATATTTGATTCTTGCGATCGTGACATGTCTTCTGAAACGTCCCCGACTTCTTCCACCTACTAAGTCATTCCGAACTCCACGTTGAACAGGTACGCAAACCCCATCGTACTGTAAACAAAGGTGTGTGAGTATGTGTATTATTATATTATATACAAGATAAGTAGTTTTACTACTTCTACTTATAACCCGGCTTTGTCCGAGAATTCAACTTTCAGCACTCAATTTTCCAAATCTTTTTAACATATGAAAAATATGAACCAAACAATATAATTTCTTGTCTTATTTTTTCACAGTTTTAAAAGATATTTCAAAGTTATACTTTCCGTTATAAGTGCCGCATAAAAAGAAGATTACTGAAAGGTTTGATAGGGATATACGTAAATACGAATGATAGAGCGAGCGCGATAATATTTTAAAATAATTAATAGGCGTAAGCGACTTTTTTTTTTCTACATTAACTCCACATTCGACGACCTCCGTAGTCCAGTGGCTAAGACTCTTGACTCACATTCCGGAGGTCGCGGGTTCGAACCCGGCATGCGCAAATAAATTTTATTTGATTAATTTGTGTTATTTCACAATTAATTCATTTAAAATAATATATAGTATATTTGCGGCATGTTCCAGAGTGGAAGATACTATTAGTATCGCCCTGGTGTAAGACCACCATTCAGAATTGAAACGTTGCTTGAAAATGGCTTAAGCCGTGTTTAGTGACCAGATCTGAATAGCCAGGTACTTCCCAACCTTCCTCTTCCCCACCTCCTTCCCCTCCCCACTACCTTCAGCCTCACAACATACCCCAATTGGGGATGCCATAGTCTCACTGTGGCTCTAGACGGGAGCAGTTGAGATTCTTGTGCGGTATTCACTGTAAAAAAAAAAAAAAAAAACACAGGAGGCCCTGGGGAGAACAATTTCCCTCAGGGCCTATGTCACCTGGGATGCTGTGTGGAGGGTCTTTTTGAGGAGAGGAAGGAATGGACATTGGTCTTGAAGAGACCCATGTTGTAGGAAGGAGGAAACACAGAGGCCAGCAAATCATTCCACAGCTGAGCTGTTGAACACAAGAACGAGTCGAAGAAACGACCCGTGCTTATGTGACAAGTGTCAACCGTGTACAAATGTTGGGCACGCGTTTGGCGTGTTTCCCGACTATGCACGGGTGCCGAAGGGATCAATGACTCGGAGTATCTTCTATTGCAATACCGGTAGAACAATGATAGCATTCCCACCCGTTGCCTGTGCTCTAAAGATTGCAATCCGTCTGTTAAGATGGGAGAATCTATCAAACGGACCGCCCGTTTCTGCACAGAGTTTTTAAGTAGCATTTAAAGAAAATTGTGAATGTTTCATACTTATATCATGCTAAATTTAGGAACCAGATGTGTTTTATAATTTCGAAGCATTCTTTGCGATTTTTTTTTATATCAAGGGAATTTCATATAAAATATATAATAATGTTTTCAAATCTGCATCTCAACACAGATTTATCTTAAAAAATAACAAATTGTTTAAGGGGAAGTATGTCATTACGTCGATAGAAATTCCGAAATGCAGAGTATTAATAGCTCGGTAGCAGTTAAAAAACCCGCTCCGCAGGTTTTTGCTGCTGGACCCTTCGGGCGATTTTTGGTTCGGCTTCGCCCAATTAGTGTTGGTGACCATTTTATAAATCCAATAGGAACTGGTTCCATAAATAGCCCGTTCCTCGGATCCACTGTCATTCAGTGTAGCTAGTCACCGGGACAGTAACCGAGACAGGCAATGACATCATATACAGGGTGTTAAGGGACGTACTTGACTTACTTTAACCAGTGATTCCTGACATTATTTGGAGTAAAAAATGTAAATGTAATTTTGGTCCCTTAACACCCTGTATAATATATATAGCCGCTGATACAAATATGTATTAACGTCAATCTTTCCATGCCTGGAGAGATACTACATATTCATAAATTCGTAGCAGTCCTAGGGGGGACACGTCCCCATCCGACCTGCTGACGGAAGTGGCGACATCTTGTGATGAATTATTAAATTCTAAACCGAATTACAACGGTAACTATGTTTGAAATTCCACGTACGCAGATGTTATTTGTGGCGCGGCGCGTATGACGTGGCGTCAGGCATGCCCTCGAAGCCGGGTTCTGAAATTCAACCATGCAGACGCAAGCCCATTAATACGATTCGATAGTAGTAAATTTCATGGCGTCAAAATTCATCATTGGAAAGTTTTTACTGCTCGTGTCCGTAGATTTTCTTCTTTCGTTAAGAGTAATGCATTTTTTAAACTTGAAAATCAACGCGATAATCCATCTCAAAGACAGTTTCATTAAGTGTTGATAAACCCAAACGCCCTCCAAACACTCGAGATCAATGGCTTCTATTTATACTTCTAATGGTCTCAAAAATCCCCAAACCGTGGCTAATGCTCTGTTGTAATTATCGAGGGGAAGACGAACCACCCCAAGACATGTCCGATCGTTCCCGTTAGAGATTCCGCCCCGTTACGCCTCAGAGGGTGGATTATCTACTGCCTTTGTCTCGTCCTTGAAATTAGTGTTATCGCCAATTAGATAAAATATAACAGACAAGAAAAGGCTGTCTTTGTGATGCGTCCGAGCATTCAAGTTTTTTTTACATTAGCTCCACAAACAGCCCAGAGGAAAAACAATTTCCCTCGGGGCCTATTTCATCCTTGGGGCTGCTGTGTGGATGGTCTTTTTAGGGAAAGGAAGTTCTGGGAAGGAAAAAGGTATGAGGGATGGGTAATTTATTTGTAAGTGACAAACAGCTTATACATAAAATACAGGGAAAATAATACATGCATATATTAAATTAACTGAAGTCGAACTAAAGAAGTCTCTGATGTTAATGTTGCTTAGAGATGGAGTTTTATTGTATGTTAAAATTAATTTTAGGTGAGGTGGAAAAGGAATATAGGATAATGATAGGAGATATTAGTTTTCGGTCGTATGTACGTCTTATTTTTTTTCCATATTTCTGAAGTGTATTGCCAAAATATTTATAGTTATATTGCGCTTCCCAATTTTTTTTCTAATAGTGGTTCTGCGTGAGGGAAAATGAAATAAATTGGATTGTCGTGTTGATCTTGACGGAATATGAGTTTTTATTAAGTTGGTAAGCTCTGTAAGTCCAGGCCTTTATCTGGTAATAATTTATCCTTATTACTTAACTGGGGTAGAGATAATAATAGAAAATTGATTAACCAACACCTCTGCCATAGGTCACCCCAAGTGGTTCGCCACGTTTGGTGATTTAGCAGGGATGCCCGGGTTCATGGGGTGAGGTTTGTCTAGGTCTTGGAGGCGGATGACCAGGACACACTGAATCCCAGATTCCTACCCACCCCTTAAACCCTTTTCCTTCCCAGAACTCTCCTCTCCTTCCTTTCCTTTAAAAAAAACCCACTACACAGCATCACCAAAGATGACATAGGCCCTGGGGGAAATTATTTTCCTCGGGGCCTCCTATGTGAAGCTCTTGTAAAAAAAAATCGGTTTTTAATAAACAATGAATGTGGTAAAAATTAAGTATTCTGTCAATTTTGAATAAATATATTTATTAAGTTAACTGAAGTCAAGTCAAAGAAAGTTTTTTATGTTAATGTTGCGTGGAGTTTAATTGTATCTTAAAATTAATAAATTATAGGTGAGGGAGAGAGGAAGAGGAATATAGGATAAGGAGTGGAGATGCTCCCGATACATTCCACCTTTGAATTATTTTTTAATCGTACGCATTTTTTTTTCGATATTTCTGAAGGATATTGCTAAAAATGTCTGTGTTGTGAAATTTTGTGTTATTTGCGCAGGTATACGGGGATTTTTTTCTAATTTTGATTTTGGGCAAATGAAATAAATTGGATTGTCGTGTTGATCTTGACAGAATATGATTTTTTATTAAGTTGGTAAGCTCTGTAAGTCCAGGCCATAATTCACCATGAACTGGGGTCTACCCGAGTTCATGGTAAGTTCAGTTATCTCTAGATAATAATAGAATAATTGAATAAATACATTAAAACTCGTATTTCCTTCCTACTTCGTTCTTATTCTTCTTCATTGTCATATTGAGTTGCTTCCAACATCCGTTACTTTTTCAACCCCGAAGAGCAAGAGTCACCTTTGATCATCCCATCCTTTTCTCCCTCCCATACCCTTCCTCTTCTCTTCCCCTCGGCTTCCGCAGTTTCCTCTGCAGAGATCGTCAAAGGCAAGGCAGGCAATTAGAAAGAAGTCAAGTGGCACGACAAATGAGAGAAGTGAAAGAACCTTGCCTTGGGCCTACATAAGTAGGTGCTCTGCTTGGTTGAGTAGAGGCACTTTCGTAGTCAAATGGATTTACATACGACCAAATATGACATTATGAAGGCTTTTAGTTTGTGGAAACGGAATAAATAATGACTAAAGTTAAAAGATTTTCAATAGTGGGTTCCTGCTGGGCTTTCGATGTTAGTGTAATGGTTTTTGTGATAATAATAATGTTTGGATGATTTGTGTGGTGCCATTTTGTGAAAAATCACCCCAAGGGCGCTCAACATACAAAATATTTGAGTTTTCGACTTGCAGAACCCGCTCTGGAAATTTTTGCTGCTTCTGATGCATGCATAAAAAGTGCTTTAAGTAAATTGAAAATAAATAAATTATTGATATTTTTCGCTAAATATCAAAAAAGAACAATGTATAATTAAGTTGATATTTAGTGAAAAGGGTATTTAACTAACTATACCATCACGTCGTTTCCCCGCAGGGGACCGCCAAACAACTCAGTCTTGGTACACACTCTTTGCCTCATTCACACTCATATATTTCTCTTTCTTAATCTTAATCATTACCAACAGATGTAAAAGTGTACCAACAGATTAAAAAAAAATAATTTCTAGAATGCTCTGTCTTCTTACTAACTTTAGACTAGACAAACTATTATCTGTCTAATCTGTTGCCATGACAACTTATGGCAATAGATTGCATCCACCGATTCGTCGATCGCTAATACAAAACTATACGTACAATGCGTTACAATGTACGTATATTATTTTTTTTTTATCTGTACAGGCAGATAATATACAGGACCATACTTACCTGGGAGGTCATTTTAGATAAACACTGTTTATCTTTTATTAGAGAAATTTAGGCATAGTTCTTACGCAGAGGACATAAAGAAGATTAAATGTTTGTAGAAAGAAAAACTGATATGACATAATACAACACTTGATATTAAAAAAAATTGCGATTACGCCACTGTTTGTAAAAAGCATTAAAATTGATAAATGGGGGTCGTAAAACAAATTTACTGTGTTTTATTCAATGATTATTATCTTTCTTATTTATGTCATAACCACGCGAGAGCGCAACCAATGGGATAAAGTGACTAACGTCTTCTTCTTTATTCTACGAATGTTCGAGGTGAAAGGGGGCAGAAGTAGTTGAACTTTTGAAAGTTGGTTTTTGAAACAGTTTTTTATCTAGAAAATTAATGGTAGATAATCTCAGATAAAAGGTCACATTTAGATCTAAATAGTCAGTACTTGAAACCTTCCTCTTCCTCATCTTCTTTCTTTCCCCACTTCCCCCGCGGTTTTATACCCAATTTGGAGAAAACCACAGTGTCCCACTAACTTTAATAAAATAAAACATCGCCAAAAATGTTTGCAGTTTTTTTTGTAAGACTCAGGCTCAAATATTAAAATGTTTTCCGATCATTTTCTGAATAACGTAATTTGCCACATTACAAGTATTACAAGTATATATATATATATATATAAGATATCCGAAAAGGCGTTCGTTAGTAGGATATTTTGCACTTTTTTGTAGACCTGATAGTTACTTAATTTTTTTCTGAACTTATAAAAAGGCTTACGAAAAATGCTCGATTATTTCAAAGGTGTTCTTCGTACTATTTAATTAAAGTATCAATAATATTTCAAAGCGATCAAATTTTCAAACCAAAAACATTTTGCATTACTTCTCAGTGCTTCGCACACCGTGTTTGTTTACCATCCAGTTGAGAGTTGAGCGCCTGTCAGAGTGTGCCGAGGGTGAAGTGGCTCGGGATTGAACCCGTAACTCAAGTTCAGCCCCCCCGCTGCCAAACACCGCTCTACCACTCTGCACTATATTATACCATACCATCACTCATCCGAGCCGGCTAGATGCTGTAATCTGCGAGCTGTATCAGACTACAGAGATTCCGATTATACTAGCTTATGGTAAACGGTCTTATTGGAGTGTTTATGTTAATATTGGATTGGGTTATGATTGGATTTTTATATTTTAGATATATTTTTACTAATAAACGTGTTTTAAATTTTACACAATTGATATATCTACTTGTTGTTTTATCAGTTGAGTAAAATTTAAAACACGCTTATTAATAAGGGTTATTCCGGTTCCACGACAACTCAGAATCAACTCATATTGACAAATAGTTTATAACCTAAGGTAACCTATTTAACCAATTTTTTGTATATTTTTTTCATCACTTTTAATGACTTTTCAAAGGAGGTATTGAATTGAGTTGTTTCCGAGTTGTTCAGTCATCGTTATTCCATAACATTATACTTAATATCTATGAATAATCATTAAATAATTTTTTGACCGTATTGCAAGTTACCATGTTATTGCTGTGAATCCTTTCCAGTTACATACTTGTCATTCGACTTACTATTGTATTCACTCTGAGTTGTAGGTATGTACAATGTACATATTATTATTATTGTTGTAGTGGAGTGAGAATAGATTTCTGACTGAATACTTCATGTTTGAAATTTAGTAAGCAGATTATTATAGTTTATATTGTGTTTTTATATCTTTTTTTTAATAATTTTCAGGGTTATATTTTTGTTAACTTCTTACGGGTACAGGACCCTTACTTTTTTGTTTTACTTTTTAATTATGTGAAAACCTGTCATTGGATATTATGTGCACCAGATTTAAATGTCCGGGTTAAATTTTCCCCCAAAAAAAAAAAAAAAAGAAGGAAAAACTAAACCCTTTCATACACTTCCCCAAATGATCATCTAGTGAATCCACGTTATGCAATTGCACTATATAAGTATTATAAATACAAAACAATACAAGAACAACATGTCAACCCACTAGAGACCAAATGGGAATATAATTCACCGACTCCAGATATTTTCATATCAGAGGGTTCGGCTCTGTGGCATTTCTAATTGAACCTATAAATCCTACTGATCCCTCAATATAAATATTTAAAAAATCTTTTGTAATCCTACATGTATTTAAAATTACTGCTTTTTGCATTTTTATATACAAATTCTTTGACAAATCTAATATTCTTAAATTTTGAATCAGATTCCTAGGTATTATGCCAGTGGCCGAAATAACAAATGGTAATATTTTTATAGTCCGAGAATGCCAAATTCTTTTAATCTCATTTCCTAAATCTGTGTATTTTCTAATTTTTTCAGAAACAGTTTTTTGAATATTACAGGAATTTGGAATAGCTACATCAATGATATAAGTTATTTTTTTAATTTTGTCATGTAAAACTATATCAGGTCTATTATGACTAATTGTTCTGTCTGTTAGTATAGTTTTATCATAATATATTTTATAAAATTCATTTTCTATAAATGAATTTGGTTCATATTCATAATAAGGTACTACATTACGGCAATCAATCAAGTTATGTTTAATTACCAAACTTTGGTGAAATATTTTTAAAACCTGATTGTGCCTAAATGTATATTCGGAAGGCGCTAATATAGAACATCCCGATATAATATGTTCTATAGTTTCGGGAAAAGCCAATGTTATTATTATTATAAGTGTAAAATATCTGTTGATTTTCCATATTAAATAAAATAAATAAAAAATAAACACAGCACAAAATATTGATATTTCTTTTCAAAGGGGTGTTGAGTTGAGTTGATTCTGAGTTGTCATGGAACATTTTTTTAGAGCTAGACCATAAAAAATCCAAAAAAAATTAAATTGAGAGCCGAATACCATATTTTTTAAATTTTATGTCCAGATTTTTTAGGTATTTTTTTTTACATTTACAGGAGGCCCTGCGGAAAATAATTTCCCTCAGGGCCTATGTCATCTTTGGGGATGCTGTGTGAAGGGTTTTTTTAAGAAAAGGAAGGAGAGGAGAGTTTTGGGAAGGAAAAGGGTTTAAGGGGTGGTTAGGAATCTGGGGTTCAGTGTGTCCTGGTCATCCGCCTCCAAGACCTATACAAACCTCACCCCATGAACCCGGGCACACCTTATAAATCACCAAACGTGGCGTACCACTTGGGGTGACCTATGACAGAGGTGTTGGTTATCCAATAAAAGTTCCCGGGGCGGCGGTACCCATTCCCGCCTCCCAAATTGAGATTGATGAACATCTGAAAAAAAAACTATGTAATTGTGTGAAAGAAATAAATTCAATGATCATCCCGGTAATGACACAAACTTAAACCATACGAAATCACAGCATTATTGCTGAAAGGTCTAACACGAATGAACAAGACAAAAATCTATTAATCGTACTAGCTGACCCGACAAACGTTGTTCTGCCACATAAATTATTTCTAGTGAATATTTTGGTTGTTAAATAAAAAATAACGAATGTATTGCAAGTGTGTGGGGATGGGATCTATGACAGAAAGAGGAATAGAGCGCTGTAGACGATGACCGCCGATAAAAGCAAAAAAACAACAACTAAAGCAGAAAAATGAAATAAAGAAAATCAATATGAATTTCGAAGAGCAATTGAGTGTACGATATTTTTTGTCAGTCCGTCTTTACCCAACACAAATAAGCTCGATGGTTTGCCCACGCGAGAAATTGATGCCGAATGAAATATCAAAATGACGCGACGCTTCTCGTGAATGTCTTGCGCATGTGTGGATGAAAGTTCGACGAGGCGGACGTAGGGCCATCTGAAATTCAACAACATAAATAATTTCGTTCTGTTTGAAATACGAAAGACGGTTAAATCAGTTCACACAAAAATACTAAAATCGCGATTAAAAAATGGGAGGGTGGGGGTACGTATTTTTTTATGCCAAATAAAAATTAAAAATAGTCAAAAAATAGATTTTTTTTCTGGGTAGGGACACCCTAATTACCTAGCGGTATGAAATATACTTTAAAACCTATTCTCGTACCTACCAAAATATACATTAAAAATTTCACAAAAATCGGTCAAGCCGTTTCGGAGAAGTGCGATCACAAACACCGTGACACGAGGTTTTTATTTATAAGATATAAAACATCCATTAAATTACTTGAGTCTCTTATAAAAATATTTTATACTCGAACCAATCTTTATTCCTGATTCCTATCAAACGATTTACTGTCCTGATGCGATGATCCAAATCGCTTTGGATTCGAGCACATTCGATCTCCTCTAAAATCGTCTTGACCACGAATCCAAGATGTTATGTTATGATTACCCTCCGAGGGATACAAGATATTATAAAGTATAAGGTAACGCAATATCTCGCGAATAAAGGTCGCCATCTGACACGTATACCTTAAAAGGACCAGGAATCCATAAAAGGATGAAG
This sequence comes from Limnephilus marmoratus, assembly GCA_917880885.1. Classification (NCBI taxonomy): domain Eukaryota; kingdom Metazoa; phylum Arthropoda; class Insecta; order Trichoptera; family Limnephilidae; genus Limnephilus; species Limnephilus marmoratus. The sequence goes on along the minus strand of OU862917.1, from coordinate 52,548,993 downwards.
GGTTATTTATTATTTGTATCGAATACGAATCGCATAATATCACCCATTCACGAAGTCGTTTATCTCCGGGAAAAAATCTGCATTGCGGAGCGTTACCATCCAAGGAAAATAATAATTTTATGATAATACTTGTAAATTTTCCAGGAATTTACACTATTTTCTTTCAATTAACTATGATTTACAATGATTGTAGCAGCCTTTTTAGGCTTGCATACCCTTAAATTAAAAATACCTACTTCAGAGTATCATTCTTGTATTGCCTATTGTCGACCAATGTCGTGACACGAGAGAGATGTGGACTGTAAATCTAAATTTTGCGAAAACAAGACAATTGACTGTGTTTTTAACTCAATCACAGGATTGGCAAATGGAAGGATAAGTCCCTACCTTTTGACGGGTTCATCAGCTGTTTCGGATCGATCCTGGTGCTGGCTGCTTTCCACAATAACGGCACAACGCAAGTTCACAATTACCGACACTTTGGGGTTCATTAATTAGTAATTTTTGCGATTAATAACGAGATTTCAATGGCGAGATGTGACCGATGTCACTGCGATTTTTCAACTCATACAAGTAGGTAATTTTAAATTTGGTTCCATATAATATTTTTTAGTAAACTTAGACGCCTTGGAAAAAAAATCCCTTAAAAATAATGAATCTATTATCAACAAACAAAAAATATTATCTTACAGCCCAATCATGAATATGTTCCTCCACCCACTCTTCATTAATCCCTAGCAACGCCTCCACCCCTACCACAGTCCTTAGTAATAATACATTGTTCCCACTCACTATTTTGTAATTGTCAAATCAGTATATATGTTTGCCCTGAGGAAGGAACGGTCGTTCCGAAACCGGTCGGCTTTAAACAAATATACAAGTGGTTCAAACAAAGTAACATTGGATAGGTTTTAAGATTTTCACGGCCAAAAGCATTTTCGTTATTTATTTTATTTTTGGGGTGTTATTTTTTTATTTATTTTTTATTAATTATTGAGTTAGTTTATACTACATGAATATAAACTAATAAGCACAATGTAACATTTCATTTGATAAATTTAAATATTTTTACAGTAAGCATAACATTTCTTTTTAAATACGTTGATTCTTTCTTCATTCTTCATACTTTCAGGCATTTCATCATACATCTTTAGTCCTCTGTACATTAGGCTGTTCTGTGATTTTGATTTCTTCATTTGTGGCAATCGAACTCTGTTTATATTTCTTGTTTCGTAATTATGAATGTCTCTATTAAAAACAATTTCATCCTTAAAGTATTTTGGCATTTGGTTTTTCATAATTTTATGCACAAAAATTAACACGTTAAATAGTAGTCTCTTTTTTATTGGAATCCAATTTAGCTCCTCTCTCATTTGATTAATCCTTGCGTATTTGCCTTTTCCCAGTATACATCTCATAGCTTTGTTTTGTATAACTTCTAGTTTGTTCAAACTTCCTTCATTGGCCAAATATAACATTGTAGAGCAGTAGTCCAAATGTGGAGCAACGATAGTTTTATAAATGAGCTCCGTAGTGTTTCTATTTAATTTACGTCTTAGTCTTCTAAGAAAATTTACCTCCTTCTTTAGTCAAAGATGTCCGAAACGATGGCTAAAGAAGGAGGTAGCGCAACACGGCATAACACCCCAAAAACAAATAACGAAAAAGTAACATTGTTTCATTTATCAATAATAAGCAGTAACATTAATTCTAAATAGTGTTTTCAAGGTTCCTATTATGGTCCTCTTTTATTATCTACTTCCAACTATATGGATAATACTGTAAATTCTATCCGTAAGATATTATCATTAAAGTATTATATTACATAATTTATGTTATAATGGTAAACAGCGTCCATGCAGATTGCACTACGCTTATCGGGCGCCAAGTACAGGCAGATTGCACATTAGTGCAGTGGTTGGTATAGTGCCTAGCAGAGTGGCTGAACGTGGGCCAACTAATAGAAGCTTTTGGCTGTGTTTCCGGCTCTAGGCGCAATTTGGCCAACATAGTTCATACTGCGATATTGCAGCTCTAGCAGACTGCTACTGGTTACTGGTTACTATCTGCTAGCTTGGACTAATTTGGAAGTGAAATTAGTTTATAACTTGAGTGGCCCAGCTTTTAAATCGAGATATTTTTTGAGTGTGCAAAATAACTCTGTTTTAAATATTGGTAATTTGTGATGGTCAGTGGAATTTCATTATTTTGATTTATTAAAACATAAAAATTCTATCTACAAAACTTTTTTATGAGCGTTACCGGTTTCAGCTTATCACGGACATCCGATACAACTTGTCCTTTAGTTTTGTTTGTTCAGTTTTTGTGGTATTAGTAAATAAAATTATTGTTTTCACCCATAATGACCCAAAAACTCAGCTTTCTTTAAAATAAGTTCATGATTTTACATAAAACCAACTAACTAACTAACCATCACGACGTTTCCCCGCAGGGGTAGGCAGAGAGGATGGACCGCCAAACAACTCGGTCTTGGCACACACTCCTTGCCTCGTTCACATTCATACATCGTCTCATACATGCTCTTCTATTATTCTGACTCTTGACACGGCCCGACTCACGAATCTAATTCACTTGGCCGTGCCATGTCTTTCTCGGGCGTCCCCGACTTTTTCTACCACTCACATTTGCGTCATATATTCTCCTTACAATCCTTTCCTTGTTCATTCGCTCTATTTTACCACACATACGCCTCATCTCATTTCTACGGCATTCAGTATGATTTTTACATCACGCTTTTATTTTACTTTACATACAAACTTTTATTTTACTTAACTTACAATTTGGAAGGCGGGTACGGGTACCGCCGGACATTTAATGGGTAACCAACACTTCTGCCATATGTCACCTCAAGTTGTGCGCTACGTTTGATGACTTAGCTGGGGTGCCCATGTTCATGGCGTGAGGTTTGTCCGGATCCTGGCAGCGGATGGAGGACTCTCTCGGAACATCGCCTTGAACCGCAGTGGGAGGAATGGATTAATACGTCACACTGGATACATGCACTAACCCTCGTTCCAGATTTAATGTCACACAGATTCCTACCCACCTTTCGTACATTTTTCCTTTCCGGAACTTCCTCTCCTTTGTTATTTATTTTTTATGTGACACCTCACAAGAGCGATCATGTCTGTACGGTGTAAAGGCAGGGGAACCATGTCGGCACCCGGTTGGGCAGTGTTGCGAGGCAGGGGGGTGAGGAAGGACTGTAGGAAGGGCTTTATTAATGCGGGTCTTGAAGAGTCCCGGATTATATGAAGGGGGAAAAGCAGATGTCGGTAGCTCGTTCCACATACGAACCGACTTACACGAAAACTAGTCGAAGAAATACTCGTTCTCCATCCTTTCCATGGTCCCTGGGGGAATCAATTTCCTAAAAAATAAATCACAAGATCCCGGTATCATTTCCTTTCGTCATTAACCCTAGAAAGATAATCTTATTTTTACCTACGTTAAAGTAATCATACGTCTTAGAGACGTACTGAAGTTTAAAAGTGTATATTTGACATATTATCATGCTTACTCAGTTTAAAGGCAGTTGAAGTTTAGGGTTTTGTACTTTAAATAAAACCAAAATAATTAAAAATCTAATTGAAAAACTAACCACATTCTGTAAACCTCTTACAAATCAACTACAACTTATTAAACTTTTTAAATGAAAAATAATGTTTCATTTTATATCTAAATTGTATTTTTTATATGCTACGTAAGTTTAAATGCTAATCAGTGGTTGTACTTAAAAATTACAATTTTTTTTTTGTTCTCAAAATCACATTTATACGAACATGTCCGAAAGTTACACAAAAGATAATCAAACGTCTTTCGGACGTATGGTATATGTATTTACTGCTCGGCAAATGAGCTAACTGAAATTCTTCAACAATAGGCCACTTGCATGGATTTCATAACGACTTGGAAAAAATCATGTGGATAGATCTTTTTACTAAGATTAAGAAAAAGTTAGTAAAATTGTTTAGAAATGTACAGTTTTTGTTATTTTTAAATAAATAAATCCATTATTTAGGCTCGTGACGTCACTACATGAAAATGTCCCGTCTCCGAAATGTTCCTATTATTTTTTTAAAATTCCACACTGATTTATTTTTTTATACGGCATCACTTTGATTTCAGGCGAATTTTTGAATTCGTTCACTAGATTTATTGTTTGTTCTCTGCGAACTTATCATTTGGTTTCACTTTTTGACAGATGCTCTGAAGAGAACCCCGTACTTTTAATGATCTACGGGGTTCTCTTCAGAACGTGCAGATGATGTCGGTACGTGTTTTAGAGGTATAATGATTATGGTGCTGATTTTAACAAAATTAAATTTTATAATATTCTTATTATTATTATAATTTACAAGTATAGTTTGGCAAGAAAGTGTAGAAATTAATTCAATTGGAACTAAACGTGTTCATTACTATGGCAACACCGAATTATATGACGTTTCCTATGGCTGTCATATTGTTGCGTGTTACGGTTGATTTATTGTCTTAAATCTGAGTAGAATATCGCTGATTTGATAATATTTTTATTCATTGTTTGCCTGAATTTAATTAAAATGAATAAATTATTACATAGTGATACAAGAGGGGTTATATTCTGCGTTTTTCAACGCTGCCTAGCCGAGTGTCACGCGAAGAAGCTTCTTTTTAATTTAGAAGATGTTTGCAAACGAACTGCAGAAATGACTGGTACGTAGTATAGTTTGTTTAATAAATTTCATTAGTATTACAAGATTTATGCCAATTTTCGAGCGATAATAACCATTACAATCTGATTTGAGGTTATAGTAAAAAAATCTGATTTTGACACTTCATTTTGACAGTTAATATGCGGCCACAGGAAAAAGGGAATAACTCAATAAAAAAAACTCGTAGAAAAGTTACTTTTTTCTCGTTTTCTATTTCTTTCTTTCCAAGTGAATATTATCTAGTGTGTGTTTTTAAAACTCCCTTCTATAATAATAATTTTAATGATTTTTCACACACAGGTAAATCTGAATCAACGGTAAGACGAATTGTCAAGGAAGGGGAAAAGGCAGATGGAAAATTTGAAACACCGGGAAAACGGAAAATGGGCATTATGTAATAGCATAAGTGCTGATGATTGGAAAAATTGTTGCAAACACGTGATGAAAATTGATGCAGAATATTATGCATGAGGCAGTAATATATATGATGATATCGATGAACTGCGTTTAGATGAAGATAAAGATACGGAAGAAGAAGAATCACACGAGGTCGAAGACAATAATTACATGTCGGGTGTTGAATTAATAGACTTAAATTTTTAAGTACCTACGTTTTTATATCGGAATAAACGCCCACTTAAAACTTGTTTTGTTTTATTTTGCTTCTATTAAATTACAGTTTTTTGTGCAAATTTTTTGAAAATACAAATACGCTATGAAATATGCATTTTGCCAGAAGTGTTTTTTTAAAATATACGTTCTTTGTCTTATGAGCCATCTTGGTGTTGCCATTTAAAACTAGAAAACGATCGCAGCGCCATCATTTATTTTCTACACTTTCTTGCCAAACTGTACAAGTATATTACATTGAATTTAGTAAAATAAACGCTGTTCATTATAATGATTTATGGTCAATAAGATGGATCAAGGAAAAAAAATATTTATGAGATGTAATATTTTTGGTATGCCTCGTTATTCTCCTGTGCAATTCGTGTGGAAAACGTTATTTTTTTTTAAATGATTTTCGGCTATGTAATTATCGTTTTTTCACACCTATAAAATTATGTCCCGTCTTTCCGGTTTATAAAAAATGGTCTGATTTATCGGATTGAAATTTTCAAAAAATCCCCAGGGTTTCAAAAATTTGATTAAAAAAAAAAAATAAAAATGCAGAATGTCTTAGAATATTTGCCTAAACCGGAAAAAAATTTTAAAAAATGTGATGCAAGTGGCCTATTCTTGTGTATCGCTTACGTCTCCAAGACGTAGATTATCTTTCTAGGGTTAACTTTTTGCTATCCATTTGTTTGCCAATAAATATGTCAAAGCACCTATGCTTTTCCAATCCAATTATCCTGCGAAGCCGGGTTGTAAAACTAGAAGGTTCCTCAAAAATATAAACTTAAATAACCATTTTTATCAATTTTGTTATGAATAAGAACTCGAGTAAATAAACATCCACCCTAAAAAACCTTCACAATTTTATAACGCCATTTTTGTGAAATATCACCTGAAGGGTAAGAAATAAAATTATGTTTGAACACGCTTAAATTCGCTCTTCGTATTTTATTTTATGATGGTTTTGCTGAAAAACATCGAGTTGACGTGATACTGCAACCAACCATTACTATTTCCTAGCTTGTCTAGTACTTGGCACACAACTGTTATATACTCGTATGTACATTGCATCGTAGGTTCAAATACTCATTGTATGGTTGAAGTAACACTTGTAACGTAACATTTCAATACAGCAACAACTGAACGTAGTTATGCAGAAAGTAGCCAGCCACAAAAAAATGAGATAAATGCAGTTTTGCCTAAAAATTGAATAATCAAATCTACTCAACACAATGAAAGCTTTTATTGTTACCGTGACGATTCACGGTTACGGTACCGTGTCGGCAAAAAAGACAATAAACATAAGTTCGTCATCGGTGTAATGCTGCAGTAAAAAACGTCAAATGTCAATGTGTTGATGGTTTTGCTTTTGTTCTTTAACATATAATGCTGCAACTCTTTCTTACACACTATATAACAACATTCGAAAATGAGACAAATGGTGAACGTATGTCTGCACCCCCCCAAAGGTAACAAACAATCATTATCATACATCTCCCTTACACATATAAAGAAAATGAAACGCAATTCCCGTTGCAAAAAGGAGTACTTTGGAGGAAACAGTCACTCGTATTTTGTGTGTCTCACCATTTTTAATGTGTGAGAAAGAATGCAGCATTAAAGCATTAAGGAACGTATGCTTATTGCCTTTTTTTACCGTCACGGTACCGTAACCGTGAAACGTCACGGTAATTACAAAAGCGCACGTAATTGTTAGAATGTTAGGTATTTTGCTGAAATCCTCCAGTTGACTGTGACTGTTTTCTGTTTTTTGAGAAATAGCTGCATTAAAGGTGTTTTGAGTGCCGTGGGCGCTTTCTGTACAATTTTAAATGTTTTTTGCGATCAACAAATATTTCGGAAAGCGATTACTCTGATTTTTAAATGAAAGCGGCAGGGCTGGTTTTAGTACACCGTCGGATAATAATAATAAAATAATAATAAAATAAATTTGGACAACTTATATAGCGCTGTTTTTGCGAAAAATCGCCTCAAGAGCGCTGTACAAATTAGCTTGGATTTTACATTAGAATTTGCTTAACTTAGGAGGCTAGATAACAACTCGTCTTGCAGCTATCAAGCGCATGGATTATTGGAATTCTAGCCCCCCGATAAATTAAATAAAATAAAATATCTTTTTATATGTACGTATTTTAATTTACTTAACTATGTAGGGGCTAGATAACCACTCGTCTTGCAGCTATCAAGCGCATGGATTGTTGGAATTCTAGCCCCCCAATAAATCAAATAAAATAAAATATCTTTTTGAATGTAGCTATTACTTTGTGGTTATCCATTATAGAATAATGAAACAATTCCACTTTGTATAACAACAATATCTTATTTTTGCCAAAATTGTGGACTGGCTGCTTTGCACAAAACTACGTTCAACTGTTGTCTCCTGTTTCCTCGTAAAATACGAGTCTGCAGTTTTGAGTTCCAGTTGTTTCATATTGTATTTTGCACTGTGTCGGTAGTCAGTATTTTGACGAGGTTTTATTATGCTTTGCACAACGGATGAACTATTCAATGGAGTATTGAAACAACATGAACAATGTACGGTATGTTTTGCACAATATGGATTGGGATTGATCCAGATTTGACGATAGACGTTTTTTTACCGCGTATTGAAATTCTGTCATAAACATCTCACAAGTTTGATATTTATCTTGAAATTACACATGACTTTAGGTAGCATAATTATAATTGAAGAGGTCTTCCTCATCCTCCCTCAACTTGCTAGTCACATATAATAGACACTTGATATACATATACCTACTTACACGTTATACATTACCTATGAAAATGGAAGGTACCAAACAAAACCAAATCGTAAACTCAGGATTGTGTGTAGTGGTGCACACTTATACATATACGTGTAGGTACCTTTTCCGACATGCCCTTGCCAAACATCACTGAGAAACAGTTTTTTGTCTTGTACTTCTAAAAAATATCTATTGTTACTAGCGCAGACTCGTGAAAATCACGGGATTTTATAATTGAATGATTTGTTAAGCTTAAATTAGATACTTATCTCTACATATTATAAATTAAAGTCCTCTGCCGCATCAGTCCGTCTGTCTGTTCGCGATAAACTCAAAAACTACTGAACGGATTTTCATGCGGTTTTCACCAATAGATAGAGTGATTCATGAGGAAGGTTTAGGCTAAGATCAAGGTTTTGTGTAAATTGGTTGAAATATATAATATATAAAGGAGAATGTCTGTATGTGGTGGACGAGCGGGCTGGCAAGCGGACTGTGTGGATTCGATTTGTGTGCAAATCTACAGTTTTATGCCGAGGTTGATGAAATTTTGCACATGTGACCTTCAAAATGTGAGGAAGTTCATTCACTGTCTATATTTGATTTCGAAAACTCTGTGTAAAAGCCCGGGCATCGCCGGGGACTTCAGCTAGTAAAAAATATTTGCCTGAGTATCATTGCCTTTCAAAAAACAGTCTGAAATTTACCTTTCGGATAAACACTATTAGTAAACTTGAAAAATTACAACTCGGTGAAAAATTTTAACAAAAGATACACATTTTGCATGTGAAATTTTTAATTATTAAAATAAATCATTTTTGATACCAGTTTTTTCGCTTGTATGAGTCGTTCCCACAATCAGTTCGAATTTTGAAAATCAAAGCAAATCCCAATTTTAGAAGTCATTGAACCGGAGTACAGAGACACACTACAGAAATAATTATTTTTAATTAGCAAGAAATGCAATCAACAAATATTTGAATGTTCGAAAAGTTTTTACAGTCATTCTAAAGATATGAACTGTTTGTGCAATTTTCTTTTCTGCAGTTTGACAAATTCTGTAGACAAGCAATGCATTTATGTGAGTAGTACTGTGCTCTAGACTCAGCTCTGGTTGGTAATTATATTATCTATATCTACCTAAAATTAATTTTAGGTATATTTCGCAAATTAGAAAATCAGGACTCAATAATAGTGTTGAAAACATGAAAACTTTAACTGGCGTAAGTGGTGGTGGTAGTGACGTTGTAACAACTTGGTCAAACTTGTGGCTGCAGGGAAATTAGAAAAGTTAGTATTAGCGAGGCAAGATGCGGTTTAATTGCGGCCACAAGCCACTACATTACCCCCATCCCCTCTATTCTTGAAACTGGAAACTTTACCCTGCCAATCTACTGAAACTATCCTACAGTTGAGTTTTATTAGTGAAATGTTAGTACTCAGATTTATTTATTTATAAACGATGAAAGTACCTACGTACGTTTTTTACGTAAAATTGTACGCTCATTAGATCTATCTTAACTACAGAATTCTCATTTAGATATCATCGCTCACATTATACTTATACACAACGCGTATCTCATTTTACAAAGGTTTTCAGGAGGAACAAAAAAACGTTTAGTTTAAAATAAAAATTGCACAACGGGTCAACTAATATTTAAGGATGAAGTTATTTGGAGAAGTATTTTTTTTTCATTATGAATTATGACATTCGCGGTGTACCTACGCGGTGTAATACACAAAAAAAAGACTAAGAAATAATGACATGTTTTATGTTGTGAATGACGATATCTTTTCAACTTTAAATATACCTTTATCATTATGTGCGTACCTTTATGCATTTACTGTGTACCTCATCTGCATCTTTAAAAATATTTTTAATAAAATAAATTAAGTATGCATGTATATTTCTTAGACATGATATCACGTCCGTTATCTCGAAAACGACCCCACAAAAGATATAGATTCGCAGGACTGATTTAGAATAGAGGTGGGTAAGTTCTGCATTTTTCCGGAAGCCTCCGAGACTTGCTTCCTTTTAAAAGTACACGAGTTCTAGGAGCAGGTCCCGGGTCCGAGTTCTTAGGTGCGGACTGGGCACTGGGTATTGTTGCGGCCATAGATGTATATAATATAACTGGATGGATGACTCTCTTTGCCTCAGCGAATTTTGAGCGGTCCACCGGAAATCGACGTCCGCCATCTTGGAATGGTGTATAACAAGTGCCCAGTAAGCCATTTCTATGCCAGCAGCCGTCTAGTTTGAAGCAGTTTTAAGTAATATTTAATTAGTTTTTAGTAATGAAAATCTCACATTGTGTGGTGGGTCACTTTTCGGGTCAGAGGTACATGTTCCCACAATTGTCGCACGATCTCGAAGCTGAATTTGACGGGGTGAAGACCTCCATGAAACGCAGATAATTAGAAAAATTTCAGAGAAATTTGCGCTATTAAGGTTAAAGACATAGGTATGCAAGAAGATTTTCTCTAGAAAATGTAAATAATAATAAGGCAAGCGTTTTATTTAATTAAAAAAATTGTCTGTGTATAAGTTGTATAAAATTTTTGTCTGTATGTAAGGTAAATAAATTCTTTTAAATGTTGTAGTTTTGTTTCTGTTTCTCAACATATTTTATTACCTACCCTACCTACACCAGTGTAAGGGGGCATTCATTAATTACGTGAGCACAAACGAGGGGGGGAGGGGTCCAGCAAAATCTCACGTTACTTGAAAAGAATATATGAAGTGGTCCAAATTTATCTCACCGATGGGGAGGGGGGGGGGTCTAGATTGGAAGAAAAACTGGTCGCGTAATTAATGGATGCCCCTTACTGATCTAAGACAATGGTAAGATTATCACAATATGTAGTTATAAAACAAAGTAGATACAACTGTAGACTTGTGATGCCCTGAATGAAGTTTCATTATTGAAGTTTACTTAATATTTATTGTATACTATAAGTAAAATGTATGTTATAAAAATTAAATAATAGTAATTTATATATAGTTTAGATTTATTGTATACTGTAAGTAAAATGTACGTTATAAAAATGAAATAGTGTAAAATAACTCCTATGCCAAGTTCAAGAGCTAGTACTCTTCATTGGCGTAGAAATTCATTAAACCATGTTCTTTTCATTAAATAAATAAAAAAAAAATTAAAAAAAAAAAAAAACTTCGAATGGAAGATTATTTTTTATTGAGTTTTTAATTTTACAATATTTTATTTTACTTAAATCTTACAAAACTGATCAGTTTTATTGTAAGAAATCTCTCTTTTTTCTATTTATTTGTTTATAATAATATCATTAAACATTAGATATTTTGGTGCGTAATACATATTTACTTAAAAGTATAACTTAATTTAACATTAAAATGCTTAACTAATTATTATAATGCTTATGAGCATAATGTACGATAATTATTATTAATATACAAAGTCGCAGTTTTACTTTATTACATTTCGTTATGCAACACAAAAAAACAGAAAGGAAAAATGTTTAATAACATTTTTTAGTAACAAAAAACTTGGAATTTGCGAGTTCCCTCTAAGAAGTTCCCTGAGTTCTCGTATCTCTTGCCCATTTTGCATATGGCGCCTGCGAAACCGGAAGACCGGCCAATTTACGCGACTCATCCATCCAGTTATATTATATACATCTATGGTTGCGGCGCACCGAAACGGGACGCACGGGTTCAAAGAACTCGGAACCAGGACCTACTCGTAGAACCCACACGAGAACTCAGAACCCCGGAGTCGGACAAGACCCGTACGAGGACAAGGACCCGTCACCCGTGCAATGTAGGTACATTCAATGTATCTACACTGCACGGTCTTTTATTGAGAATTTAAATAAGTAAATTAATAAGCTGTAATGCTTTACTATAAACTATTATTTTATAATGCACGTCACCCGTTGATTAACGATACCAGATAAGACGCTCTAATTAAAAACTACTCCGTGTCTAGCCGAAGCGGTCACGCACGTGTGTGTCGATCAACGAACAGCGATCGAATGAACGCCCAGCGCCCAGCTCGTGACTCAAGGGGAAGTGTCATAGTTGGCCGGCCGCGGGTAGCGGGGAGTGTCGGGAACTCACCGAGACCCGCGACTCATGAGTGGAATGGTGAGTGACGCCGGACGGTGGATCGCGGAGCAAGCCGGCGGCCACGGGGTGAGTAGTTCGCGCGAGTCCGGGAGTGGGCGGAATGAATAGATTGTGTCGCGATTCACGTAGCTTGGAACAAGGCGCTTGGGTTTAAAGGAACCCGGGACTTGTATTCGAGTGCGGTTTTCGCGCTTCGGCGTTGAGTTGCTCGGACCGCCGGATTACCGCCGGATTTATTTGGATGCGGAGAGTACTGGGACTGGGCCGGGTTCTCTGGGAGTAGTCGATTTGAAAAAGGAGTGGGAGTAGGAACCGCTTCCCGCAAAGGAGCGGATCACATGAGCCCATTCCAGCTGAACTGACACATCGCTAATTTAGAAGTGAGCATTTCTTATTCTAACTAACCCAAATTACGAGTTTTGAAACAATATTCTCAAAAATCAGGATGATTACAAGAGGAGGAGCTATCTTGCCGCAATAAGGCCCAAGTATCTTGTAAACAGAGATGGGTTGTTCGCGGGATTCTCTGAGTAGCGTCTGCCGAGGTGTCGAGGCCCTAGCACTGCAGAGTGTTGACTAGTTGAGTGAGTCGAGTATCCAAATTATCCCCTTTCTGCAGCGAGCGCAACACTTATTTTTGCCTTGCCGCCGACAGATTATTAGGCACTCATGTTTGACGGGCTTCGTTTTAGTCAAGTGGTTAATCGGGATATTGCTCAAGTAGTTACATTTTTGATCGGAAACTTATTTGTTAACATTTCGATAGACCAGTTGATTAGGTAGACATCTCCGAAATTCGAGTATGCAGTTATACAATACGCAAAAGTGTATCCTCTATCTGTTACAATACTCAGATTAGGTACTCATAAACACCACCAAATCAATTATATTGCAGAAAAACATAGTAGTAAATTAAACAATATGTTTTCTTAGTCACTAGTAGGATATTTCAGAATGTAAAATACTTGGGTTGGGTCTTCCCAATAGTACAGATATAAAATAGCACCAAAATGCACGAAATAAATAAATGCCAAAATTCGTGCATTCATGAAACTTTGGCCGGTTTGCATGGTTACGCATGGCAGCACAAAACGGCAATAAAAGTGCATTCCTTATCGCAATAATGCTGCAGCTCTTTCTTACATACTAAATAATAATGAGACATACCATGTACGTATGTCTGCTTCATTCAAAGGAAAAAATTTATAATTTTCTTATACCTCTCACATTCGTATAAAAAAAATTGGGAGGCCGTAAGCCATTTTCGTCGCCGTGCCGTTGCCGTGGGAATTTTAAAAGCAGCCATTCTTTATGGTAGTATATATAATGATCTGCAGAATCCTACCAGGAACACCCCTCTGGTGGGGGGTGGGTGTATAAACTAGGACAAGTTTGACCGGTCAGTGGCTGATTCGGCAGTCCCAACCAGGCGTTGTGAGTTCAATTGCTCGGCTGGTTAAGTCCCCGTCACGACATAAGCAACATTGTCCGCGTACCGTGGTGGTAGTAGGAGATTTTCAAAATATTGTCAGGTTGTTCGTAACCCAGGAATGTTTGTCTTTCTTTTTAAAGTTTAAAAAAAGTTAGGTATTATTCACTATGTTTTTATTTGTGCTGAATCCAATAAGAACACTTCCAAGTCGATATTATCATTTGGTGAGATAAGACAAGTTTTTAGTGAAGAAATATGAAAATAACAAGCATCTCTCTTTTTTTATGTGAATGCCTCACAAGTGTTCCAGCTACTCCCGTCTGGAGACAGTGAGACTATGGTATCTCCAATTGGGGTATGTTGTGAGGCTGAAGGGGATTGGAAGGGAAGGGGAAGGAGATCGAGAAGAGGAAGGTGGAGAAGTATCTGGCTATTCAGATCTGGTCACCAAACATGGTTAAAGCCATTTCACGGGTTTTAATTCAGAATAATTACTGAAAGTATCTTCCACTTCCACGATTGTGAAATAACACAAATTAATCTAATAAAGTTTATTTGCGCACGGCGGGATTAGATCCTACTGACTTCGGATTGTGAGTCAAGAGCCTTGCCCCTAGACCACGGCGGCCTGCAAGAGGGGCATTACAACATTTTATTCTCTGCACTCTGCTTTTCTTCATTTCCACTGCTGAGAAGAATGTCCAAACAAAATTTCAAGAATGCACATAGTCGTATTTTGACATTTTTTATCAAACACTATTTTTCCTGTACTTTTGTTGGACAGTCTTTTAGTTAAATTCTTCCTCTTCTAACCGTGACTTCTTCTCCCATATATCGTTACACTTCTTTATTAAATGGCAGTATTTTAAACTTCTCCATTTTCTAACCTTGTCATCTTGTTGTTACAGATATCCGCACGCAGCTCAACGAGCAGCTGAGATGGCTGGACGCTCGCGTGGAAGCCCAGGTGGCGCTTGCCGCGGAACTCCAGGAGTTCTTCCGGAGACGTGCCGAAGTGGAACTGGACTACAGTCGCGGGCTGGACAAGCTGGCCAAGGGGCTGCAGCTGAGGCACAAGGAGCAGAGAAACAAGTAAGCCTTCAACTTCATTTATTTTTTGTTTTACCGATTTTTGGAAAAATGGTTTATGTACCTTTGGTTTTGATTCAGAATGAAATATTTTGTTTTATGTTATACTCAAAGATATTGAAATATAAGTAGATGTGCTATCTGCTGTATTTACTATGTGGGTCTGCGCTTTCGGGTGTCGCCGATATTGTTTACCAATTAACAAATAAACTAAAAGAACAAATAATTAACGAATAAACCAAACAAACGTTAAACTAAATGAACGAATTCTTTCCTTATTCAAAATATATTGTTAACCAATATTAATGCACATTTTCAAAAAATCAACGAAATGAACAAATTCTTTTTGTATGAAAACTACGCTAATTAGCGCGTAGTCCGGCGACAGTTGCGCGGGCACCATAGCATATCTCTTCTGTATTTGAATATCTTTGGTTATACTGAATGCTGTATAAATGAGATCCCTGAAGCTTATGTGTGGTAAAACCATGTATGATCGAGTGAGAAATGTGGATATCCGCAAAGAATGCAAGGCTGATTGTAAGTATTGTTTATTTTATATATCAATGATTTGAGTGAATGCTTTAAAAATTCCAAATTCCAAATTTTTGCTGATGACACTAAAATTTACAAAAAAATCACTAATATTAATGACAGCCTAGAATTGCAAGATGATATTAATAGGCTTGGAATATATTGTGCGAACAACCAACTGTTCCTTAACCTAGAAAAATGTAACACAATATCATTCACCAAAAGTACAAACCCCCTAATATTTCCGTACAAAATCAATGACGTAGAGATAAAGAGATGTTGTGAAGTGAAGGACTTAGGAATAATTATGGACTCCGGAATGTCTTTCCGAACACATATAAATTCCATCTGTGACAGGGCTTTCAGGATTCATCATAAGAGTGACCAAACCATTCTAGGATTCATCATAAGAGTGACCAAACCATTCAGGTCACCACACGTAATCAAAATACTGTATGTCTCTTTTGTTCGCTCAATATTAGAATTCGGATCAGTCATATAGAATCCCCAATACAAAGTTAACATTGAAAGGTTAGAAAGAATTCAAAAAAAGATACTGAAACACCTAGACTTTAAATCCTTTCGAACATCAGAAAGCCTAAAAGACTCATTAACATTCCATAATTTATCAACCTTAGAAGATAGAAGAAATATATCCGACCAGAAATTTCTATTCAAAATCATTAACAACGTTGTTGACAACAACTGTTTTCTAGAACACATTAATTTCCACTGTCCAATAAGAAACACAAGGTCAAACCAACTATTCCACATCCCACACTCAAAAACAAATTACACACAACATTCATTTCTCCGAAGGACGTGCACAAAATACAATGATATCTTTTACGACGCTGATATTTTCCATTTGTCCTCAGGCCATTTATTAAATTCATAATAGAAAAAATCAAAACAAATTGTTAATTATGAACTCTCCACATATGTGCATGTTATAGCATGTTATTTTTTTTTTCATTTTCATTATGTTGGTTTTCCTTCTTTTTATAATAATAAATAATAATATTTGGATGATTTACATATCCCACATGCTTTAATTTGACACGATCAAGAGAACCAGATACTCGAGTCAGAAGTTGATGTATGAGACGATGTATGAATGTGATTGAGACAAAGAGTGTGTGCCAAGACCGAGTTGTTTGGCGGTCCGTCCTTGCCTGCATGATGGTTAGTTAGTTTGATGTATCTGTGGGCTCGTTTCAATGAGAAAGGTGCGTGTTTTGTTGTCATCTTGGATTTTATTATGGGTAGTAGGGAGATAGTCAGCATTTTAGAACACGTTTCATATTATTTTGGCGGTAGTCAGCTTCTTTAATTTAATTTAATTATTATTATTTTTGAAGGCCCTGCATCTTTGGGGATGCTGTGTGGAGAGTCTTTTTAAGGAAAGAAAGGAGAGGAGGTCCTGGGAAGGAAAAAGGAATAGTTAGGAATCTGCGGGTCGGTGTGTCCTGAGATGTATGAATCCATCCCTCCTACTGCGGTGCAAGGTGATGGGTTGAGAGAGGCTGGCTGGAGAGGTGAAAGAGTCTCACTCAACTGGCCTCTCCCAATCCAGCCCTCCACCCAGTTGACGGACAGACAAATCTGCCGCCAAGACCTGGGCAATAAGTGAATCAAACGAAGCAAACCATTTGGGGTGACCTATGGCAGAGGTGTTGGTTATCCAAATAATGGTTGTTGTATAGGTAAAACACTTTAAGTTGGAAGCAATAAAAATGCTTAGAATTGATGTATTGGTCTATCTGTGTGAATGTCTAGCGACGCCCACAAATCCGATAAGGCTCTCTGTCTTGCTTACGACCACTTATTGTAACTAGTTAGAAGAGAGGCAAGTTTAACGACACCCTTTTGAGGCTGTACTTACAGGATGTTCTATTCTATTCATTCGGTTCGTAATTTGATTTAAACATACGTGCACCTACATTTCGCAAGTGACAAATAATGACAAATTTATAAATTTGAAATAATAAATAGTGTTTGTAAAGTGCGCAAGTTTAATATTTATTACGATATCATGGAGTCCTGTTACGAAACGGAACGTGGCTAATCACTGAATGGACCAAATCGTGAAATTTTATTCCGTATGTTTAATTATTTTACTTATTCATAATGAAAAAAAAAACGGTGGTCAACTTTTAAGCATAAATGACTTGTATGATTTGACGTCTTAGGCAACTGGAGTATCACAGACTAGTACGTATTTGTGTTAGTAATCTGTTATATTTTAGATAATATAAGTATAGATAGTTGCTGATGATGACTGGTACATTATTAAATAATTAGTGTTGCTGATGATTGCGAACACATAATTATAAAAAATAAATAACCCATAAGCAGCCAAATTCGTAAGCCCAGGTTTTGGAAATCACACTTCATTTCAACATTAGGTTCTTAGTTTAGGTAAACCAAGTAATTCATGCGTATTGAGTTTTAAACGAAACTTTACAAAAGTCAAATCCGTAAAAAAATGGCGGCAATGGAGATGTTTTATATGGGAAATTTTTTACTTTGAATGAAAACCGAATTTAAATGCAAGTTTTACAGTAGTTTACTTTTCAAAATCTATACCTATTAAACGTGTAGCGGCATGTGGCGGCTTGTCGATTATTTACTTTATAAGATATTATATAAGTATGAATATAATAATAAATTAATCTTTTTAAATAACATAATATTTTTTTAACCTTGTTGTTATTTATGAATACCCCTTTGAATTCAATCCTGAAGATTATCGCATTTAGTTAATAAACTTATTTTTCTTCCTAAACCTTCAGTATTTCTATAAAAATGTTGTAAAACAACATTAGTTTTATGTTAACCGATTTAAACACGCTTTGGATTCGAATTCTCAATTGTGAAATAATTATTAATTGCTTTTTGTTAAAAGCCCAAAACGAAACACGCTGTATGAAAGTTTTGCATCTGTGTGAGTACTGTGATGAAGTCAACTTAACTTGAGAGACCTATACTCATACCGGTTTCCCAAAATGAAAATTAGTGAGTTGGAACCAACTTAGGGCAGTTGGCACTCTTGCGCGGGTCACAGTTAGGGGCAGTCCGACTTTTGTGCAGTACTCAAATAATTTATTTTAATTTCAAATTGTTTCCATTTCCATTTCTTCAGCATACGACTGATTAGGAGTCAACGAGTTGCATTAACATGTATTGTTTATTCCAGGAGGGAGCAATGGCCCCTGTTCTCCTCGTACAGCTGCTACCAGCAGTTGGTGGCAGGCGCGCGTGCTTTGGCCAGAGATCACGCCACCCTGGCCGACCTGCATTCCACGCACCTGGTAACCAGACTGGCCACCGTCATGGAGGACGTTCAACGTGTTTATAGAAGAGTAAGTATTATAAGTGGACTCTTATCATATTATAATATTACATACCTTGAAATATTTGTGGTTACTCTCAATAAAGGGCTATTTTGCAATTTGGAGTCACTTTTGGGCTGGATATCCAAAATACCTGAAGAACCTACTTGATTTTGTCCAAAGGAGGGTGGTCTGTCTGATCCGACAGATTTACAATTAGGTACTTCAATGGAGCCTGCTCTGGAACTTTCTAGGTCATATCGAGCCATTAACTATGATCGATCTTTTCGTGTACCTGGACCGCTCATTGGAATAAACTTCCATCAGCTCTTACTAATATCCAGAACTTGATTGAATTTAAAAACAAACTTATTTAAAAAATCATACCTTTCATGAATCTTAACTCCTTTTCAATACACTCTAATAAGCCATGTTTTTCAAGTTTCCGGTAATTGTTTGGTTTTGGTTTCTTCCTTACTGTACTTTTGTGTTTAATGTGCACTCAGACTTTTTCTTATTTCTAAACGTAGTGTTAGCGGACCTAAATGGGGGTCCCTACATTCTGCCGACAGACTAGCTCAGGTTTTAGTCAGCAGAGCGGGAGAGGCCGTCACCACCAGGGTGGTAGGATCTGTGAGGCGTGTGTGTGGCTTCTCTGAAATAAAGCTCAAATTTCTACGGGCTGGGGGAAGGCAGTGAAACCAGTAATCAGGGTAAACAACGGTTATATTGGGTAAAACACCTGCGTAAACACAATATCACAATAATGCATACATAGTAATTCGGGGTAGCAACAACAGTTATATCTAAAATGGAGGAATCTATCTCTATAATCTCTCTGGTAGGGCTATTTATCTCCGCAGTGAATTTACTGCGAACACACGCAAATAAGGGGAGTTAAATTGGTTCAGGTACTCACAGCTGGGGGCTGAACTCTTGTAGATTCAGTGACGGGAAAGAATATAGCCATTCTTGGAGTTCCCGCAAGTCACTATGCAAAACACGCTGCATCGTGGCTTGCAGAATGTTCCGGAACTGTGCGGAACGGTTTACGACAACACGGGCGCTCAAGCCAGGCGCTGGAGAAGAGTGGCGGTTGGTGGCTCGCTGCCGACGGTGGCTTTGCTGGGTTCCGCCGCCCGTAGCGCGCCGGTAAGCTAGCGGCGGGGAGTGAAACTGTAGTTTGCGCAGTGGCGTATTTGTGTATCGTAACAGTAGACTGCCTCCTGTTCTATATTATATTTTAGTTGTAATGATTTTTGTTTAATGGAACCTTTATTATTTATCATTATCTATTGTCCTGTACCAAAACAGCACTATTATTGTTAATTTGGTTCTCTTGGCATTGCTTTGTATATACTGTATATTCTTTGTTTCCTATTATTATTTGTTCAATATTTTGTAAGGACTCGTAAGGAACACTATTGGATTACTTTTAAATTTATTATAGTTAAGCGCACTTGAAGTGAAATAACACAAAACTGCACTATATAAATATTACTTTATTATAGTTGATTTTGGCTTCATGAGAACGGGTCATTTCTTCGAGTTGTTTTTGTGTAAGAAAAATGCAATTTTTAATCTTTCATTATTAAAATATCAACCTAAATTAATATTGTTATTTTTAACCCTTGCAGTGCCGCGAGGTGGCCTACGAGACCCACGAGGAGATCCTGCGCGTGCTGCACGAGCTGCACGCTGCTATGAAGACGTTCCAGCAGTACGGTGCGGAATGGCGCGCGGCGGAGGCCAAGCTGCGGGGCGCCGAGGCCCAGCGGGCTCGCTTGCTGCCGGCCCCAGAGCCCCCGGGTAGTGTCAATGCTGCGGCGCTTGGTCCTAATGCGAAGCCCGCTTCAAAGAAGGTGCGGGCTCTAGATAAAGAGGTGGAAAAGGTGAGTGATCAAATTGATTTTTATCTCAAATAATTACATATATTGGTTTATCTGCTGTTTCAACACATTCATGTTATATAGGCAAATTTATGCAAGTACAGAAGTAATTAGATTTTATTAGGTGGGTATAGTGGGAGGGGTTATTTTGGTGGAGGTGGAGAGCGATGGGAGGAGTCAACGTAACATGGGAACATTGTCAATAAGGGGAACATTATCAATATTTCTGTACTGATGATAGTGAATGAATTAATGATAGTCGACGCTTGGAAGCAGAGAACAGGCATCAAGCTTTAGACGAGAGAAAGCAGAGAATGTCAGAATGAGACAGACATAAAAAATAAAAATGAAGGTGTAAGCCGATTATTTTCATGATGTGTATGAGCCCAACTAACCATTTGAGAGTTTTTGCTATTCCAATAGACAGATTTTCTGCTTTATAGTCAAGATATTTCATCTTATCCTAACATTATGTAATTATTTATTATCGAATATCGGTTGGTCCTTTTGTTTCACCAAGTAATTTATGCTAATTTAATTCAAATTTTATTTTGATTTGCCCAATAAAAGTGAAGTGGATTAATTTTTAATTTGTGTTTTTCTTTTATTTCAGAGGAAAATTAAATACACAGACGCCAAACTGAAGGCTCTGAAGGCAAGGAACGAGTACCTGCTCTGCCTAGAGGCGTCCAACACAACAATACACAAATACTTTGTGGACGACCTTTCTGATCTGATCGATGTAAGAACACATTTTACTTTTATAATAGAAAAATAAATCTGACTGCAAAAAACAGAGTCTTTGAGACCTACTGATCTTCGTTTCAACCGCTCTTTTAAAACCGGCACTGGGGTGGAAGACATTTTGAATGGAGATTTTTTGGTTTCAGTGCATGGATCTTGGATTCCACAACTGCATATCGAGGGCACTGAGGATGCAAGTGTCGGCTGATGAAGGAAGAGCGAGGGCTCTGCAGCACGGAGCTGATGCACTTTCAAGTAAGTGGGAATGTATCAAACATTTCGATTATTTTTACTTAACCTTTAAGTCTTATTAGTTATCATTTTTTGCAATCTTCACATCGTTTCAACTGTTTTCTTTTAAAATCCAAGTCATTTATGTAGTAATATTAATAATGACTATGAAACTAAATGGAACTAATTTGCAACAACTGCCTGTGTAGCATGCTCTTAAAATCTCACATGTGATACATCAGCATCTGTCGGGTTAATGGCTATTATTATTTTCTTAATTTTACATTTTCAGTTTTCATTTTATATTTATAGATTTTTTAAAGAAAGACTAACTTTCTCGGGTTACGAATAACCTGACAATATTTGAATATCCCCTACCGCCTTCACTGTATGAGGAAAATGTTGCTTGGACTTAGCAATTGCTAGGAGTTGAACACACAATGCCTTGGATCCAACTCTGCCACTGACTGGTCGACTGAATATTGTTTTCTTTATCCACTAAGTCGTTACAAGAGTTTTAAAAATGATTGTTTCAGGTTGCATCAATGCTCTGGATTCCAGACTAGACAAACAGAAGTTCCTTGAGGCGCACCACACTGCTTTTGTCATTCCCAAAAAACTGGCCTTCCAGGGACAACAGCCTAGCGATGAGGTATGGACAAATATACATAACTACAAAATCCCTTCTACCAATTTGTACCAATATTTTTGCTCTTCTTGCTAGCTTTCTGCTACCTGTCTTCTTTGGCTTGAGACAGTCGATATACATATTTTGTTGTTTTCAGGAATGTGAGGTGACAATAGGCTCGGATGGAGTGGAGGACAGTGTGTCTCGAGCCCTTCGTGGGGAGATGGAAGCACGACTGGCCCAACTGGAGTCCCGGGTGCGCTATCTACGCACCGAGTCAGACGAGGTCTGGAAGACACTGGAAACTGCTGAGACCACACTGCTGCAAATGGTAGATTAATTGATATTTGATATGTGCTCAATGATAGAGCTTTAGAATGAACCAAAATTCATGCCAATTCTTTAATTCCATTATTTCCAGGTGGATGCAAAAGACTGGGAGACCTCGTGGATGTTTGGCGAGCAGACCAATGGGAGTTGCGGGGGCTCTGGGGGCTCGGGCGGCGGAAGCTCCGTGTTGAACGGGGGCTCGGTCGTGGGTTCCAGCAGCACCGTGTCGGCGGGGCCCCCGGCACCCAAGCAACCGGAGCAGGTGGCGCTCAAGGCCAGGGCTGACAGGCAGGAGACGGAAGACTTCTATCTTACGGTTGGTGGATTATTTATTGAATAGATACAGATAAACTTAGACATCCAAATTGATAGATTTGCCCTAACATGAAATCTGATATCATTTCGATTAGCTGGAGGTAAACCGGTATTTTTAGCCCCAGGAGGGTTCGAGAATGCTTTGAATAAACTGTGACATCAGTCATACATTGAAGAGTGCTCATTGAAATAACCAGGCCCTGTTCAGAAAAGTAAAATTTTCTAAAGTAAGGCAAAGGATTACAGCGTGGTCCATTGTGAGACTTTTCTGTGCGGGATCTGAATATTCATTTTTAAGCTAATCGCCTGATGTAGCGACACTAAAATTGAATGAGGTAAATTATAACATGTTTTTGTACAAGTGTCTAACCCAACACTGTAACAAAATATTAATTTTGGAAACAAGCCCGAACTACTGTTTATTGAATGTTTGTTGTTTACAGAAATTCCGTGAGTATCTCTTGGGCAGTAGCCGCATCGCCCGACTGGAGTCCAAGGGGGGCTTCCTGCGGGGCAGAATCGGCTGTGCTGCCCGAGCCGGGGCCCCTCCGGCCCTCACCGCCAACCAGCACCATCCCGCTCCCCGTCACAGGTTCGTTTAGACTCCATAATGTCTTCTGCATCTTCTGTTATCCTGGTACATTCACATCTTTACATTTATATATATGTATATATATATATATATATATATTTTGTTTCTTTCGTAATCACTGCCATTTTAAATATTTTGGCGATTGCTACTTCCAGACATCACCTGTTAAAGGTCACTTCTTGGCCTGTCAGCTTATGATCAAATTTTAAGTTTGGTTGCAATCAAACAAATACATACACCCATGACAAGATAAAAAATTTCATAAAAATTGATGTGCAGAGAATTGGAGGTAAATGGGAACCATTTTTCATGTAGCAAACATCAAAATATTTAAAATGGTGTTGATCGCCGATTTGATGACAATGTCAAATGTGATGGGGTTCAAAAACTAGTAACAATAGTTTGAAATTGGGGGGAAGCCGACTAAAGACTAATGTTCCATAATACACATTTATTCACACAATATTATCTTTGTGTACCTCAATTTATTTTTTCTTGGTAGAATTATTGGTAGATTAAAGTTTTTTTGGATAAATTGTTTAGTTAATCTGCAGTTCTATTATTATTCCAATCTTTTTGTTTCATCTTCCAGAAAGCGAATAGGGCGGGGCGGCTCTTGCCAATCTCAGCCACGACTGTTTGCTGGTTCCTTGGAGGAATATCTGGAAGCCACTGGACAGGAGCTGCCTCTGGTGGTCACCTCTTGTATTAGGGTCATCAATCTATATGGTGAGTCCGCACTAAAACAACAAAATTAAACTCTTATTGCAAGTAAAATACCTTATCAGTACAGTAGAACCCGTTAATTCGAAACCTGATAATTCGAAAAAACGCATGATTCGAATTTTTTATCAAATTTCTTTCCAAAATTATTAATAACCATTTAGATTCTACCCTCTTTGCCAAAATCAATCACTGTTTACTAAGAAACCGCAAACTTTCCATAATCCTTTCCAAAGAACCAACTACCTTCTCCCAAACCTCTTGTGCAAATGTGTCAACTACATATTATGTAACATCCACTGTAGAGGCAAGATTCTGAACATATTTTGCGATAGTCTTTAACTTTACAAAATTTCTCGAATCTCTTGTTTTCACCTGACTTCGCTTGACTCAAACTTTATTGTTTCTTATTTTGTTGCTGTCTTTAACTTTACAAAATTTCTCGAATCTCTTATTTTCACCTGACTTCGCTTGACTCAAACTTTATTGTTTCTTATTTTGTTGCTGTTATTTAACCCCTAGGGGCCCGGAGCCTTGCATTTGCGGAGTTGAAGAACCGTGCCTACGCACGGTACGAAGCACTGCAATAGCGGTGTCGACTTCATCCATTAATTTTGCCTTTGGATATTACCACTCCTTGGTTCGTTAAAGACAAAAATAAAAATGTCACTGTGTTGTCTGCTTGTTTGCTTTAACAAAAATGTCTTTGAATTAATTGAAGTTTCTTGCCGGATCCTACGGGTTAACAAATTTATTGTTTTATTCTTACATATTGTTGTACACAGCTATTGGATGGTTGGTATTTATGATTTGTAATTTTTTTTATGACAACTGTCTGTCTGTTGGGCACATTATAAATTAAATTAAATAAATATCCAGGTAGAATATTAGAATCACTAATTTTCATTGCTAATACTAATAATGTTTGATATTTGTTCCAGGCCTTCACCACCAGGGAATATTCCGGGTGTCGGGGTCCCAGGTGGAAATCGGGGCCCTGCGGGAGTGGTTTGAGAGGGGTGCGGATCCCCTGGCCACTGTGAGCGATGCGTCGGACATCAACTCCGTGGCAGGGGTTCTCAAGCTATACCTCAGGGAGCTGAGGGAGCCGCTGTTCCCAATCGTCTACTTCGAACACTACATGGACTTGGCTCGTGAGTTGACTTAAATATATGAATTGTATACTATTCTATATGTGATTTGTAGACATCATTGTGAACATTTCATTCAATCAAATTATTTCTTTAAGAAACCCGGCAGATTATAAAGATTTTATTAATACTGCACTTTATGTATAGTTAGTTATACGTAATGTTTTTTTTAATTTACCTTTTTGATTTTCAGAACTGGAGTCCAAGACTGAATTTGTACAAAAGATGCGTGAGTTTGTACGTGGAATGCCACGCACTACAATGGTACTACTGCGTTACCTCTTTGCATTCCTAAACCAGTAAGTTATTACATACACCTTTTATTATACACTTTTATTTTTAGATTAGGTTATCTGAATGCTGT
This sequence comes from Limnephilus marmoratus, assembly GCA_917880885.1. Taxonomy (NCBI): domain Eukaryota; kingdom Metazoa; phylum Arthropoda; class Insecta; order Trichoptera; family Limnephilidae; genus Limnephilus; species Limnephilus marmoratus. The sequence goes on along the minus strand of OU862917.1, from coordinate 52,523,430 downwards.
AGAAATGAGATCCCTGAGGTATACGTGTGGTAAAACCATGTATGATTATGTGAGAAATATGGTGATCCGCAAAGACTGTAAGACTGATGTAAGCGTAATGAATAAGATTAAAAAAGGGACGCTCAGATGGTATGGGCATGTAGAGCGAATGAATGAACAAAGGAGTGTAGAGAATACATGATGCAAATATGAATGGTAGAAGAAAATGGGGACGTCTGAGGAAGATAAGGCATGGTCAAGTGAATTAGATACTTGAGTCGGGCCATGTCAAGAGTCAGAATAATAGATGAGTATGTATGAGACAATGTATGAATGTGGCAAGGAGTATGTGCCAACACTGAGTTGTTTGGCGGTCCATCCTCTCTGCCTACTCCTGTGGGGAAACGGCATGATGGTAAGTTATTATCTCAAAATATCTGATGGATTGATCTCATGGTTAATTAGGTTATCCCAAAATATCTCACGGATTGATCTCATGGTTAATCAGGTTATCTCAGAATATCTCATGGATTCGTCTCATGGCTAATTAGGTTATCTCAAAATATCTCTTAGTTAATTAGGTTATCTCAAAATATCTCTTGGTTAATTAGGTTATCTCAAAATATCTCATGGAATGATCTCATGGTTAATTAGGTTATCTCAAAATATCTTGTGGATTATTTTCTAGGAGATAAGGGTTTAAATTTTCCATTATGTTACCAGTTTTATTTATTAATCAATGCTCCTTCCCATAGCCTTCAATCATTTTCTGTAAAGTTTGTAGGAGTCAGACTATGGTCGTGGTTCGCGTACTTTGCTGACGTCAGTAACCGGTTGACTAAATGTTATTCATTTTGTTTGCAGTTTGTCCGAGTTCTCTGAAGAGAACATGATGGACCCGTGGAATCTTGCCATTTGCTTTGGGCCTACTCTCATTCCTGTTCCAGAAGACAAAGACCAGGTAAATATTGTCACAAATCACACATTTGTTCCCCACTAATCATACACCCCAGAAATCATACCCTCCCCTCATACCTTTTTCCTTCCCAGAACTTCCTCTCCTTCCTTCCCCTAAAAAGACCCCCACACAGCATCCCCAAGGATGACATGGGCCCTGAGTGGAATTATTTTCCTTAGTCCTGTGTGGAGCTGATGTAAAAAAGAAAATACAATCGACTTAACTATCACATACATCTCCACACACTTCATGCGCTAGTGGTTGTTATAACCTTTTGGAATAATAAAGTTCCATGTGACCCGGAAATTATGAGATAATTAATAACCTTTAGAGTTGCTTCTTCTGTACTACTATTCCATTTTGGGAGGCGGGTATGGGTACCGTTGCCCCGGGAACCATTTATTGGAAAATCAACCTCTGTTACAGGTCACCCCAAGTAGTTCCCTACATTTGGTGACTTAGCAAGGGTGCTCGTGTTAACCTGTCAAAGGCCGGCAAATTCCAGGAAAAATACGAAAATTTTGTAAAAAAACACGATTTTGAATTTTGAATTGAATGTTTTGTGGATTAATTTTGAGTTATCGAATATTTTATTGACCGAAACACATTCCTAGAATAATAAACTATGTACCAAAACAACATTACTTGCGTTAATTAGGTAAATTAATAGGTTTTACGATGTTTTAGTCGAGGAACATGCATCAACCTTGACGGCTAAAATTTGCGGCAAATCTGACATTCTTATACCACAGATAAAATTGTTTAAAAATATTCTGGGGTTGCAAGGTGAATGAAATCTTATGGGGTAATGTTGGCGCAAGCGATTCTGACCATGTTCTTCATACAAATTCTGTACATAGAAGGGTCAAAATCGCAGACAAACACATTTATTTCGAAATATTTTTTTCGCGCATATGAGCGGCTCCGGCCGATAAGAGGTTAATGGGGAGAAGTTTGTATAGGTCTTGAGACCGGTTGAGGGAGACCTAACCTAAACTTCTCCAGCCGGATTCTCTCTACGCATCGCCTTGCGCCGTAGTGGGACGGATGGATTCATACTCCTGGACATATTGACTCCCAGATTCCTACTCACCCCTCTTTTCTTCCCAGAACCTCCTCTTCTTCATTTCCCTAATAAGACCCTCCACGTAGCCTTCCCAAAGATGATTTAGGCCCTGAAGTAATATTTTTCATTGTTATTTTTAATTGATAAACTAATGTTTAAGACAAGATTTTTATGCGTAGCACAAAGGGTAACAATTATTATAAGTAATAATTATTAGCCTGAAACACTCATCTACATTGAAAAAATCTCCCAAGAAAAGATACATGCCGCCGATGGGACTCGAACCCGCGTCCTTGTGATTTCCGAAATCAGAAGGACGAAGGACGAATTCGGAAATCAGAAGGACGCGGGTACGAGTCCCGTCAGCGGCATGTATCTTTTCTCGAGAGATTTTTTCAATGTAGATGAGTGTTTCAGGCTAATAATTATTACTTATAACAATTGTTACCCTTTGTAATATTTTTCCTTAGGGCCTGTGGAGATATTGTGATTTTTTTTTTTTTAAACTATATGTAGGTACCATCAAAAAATTTGTTCCAAAATGTGACATATTAATTTCATGTATGTATTTCTTTTCAGGTTCAATATCAGAATCAAATAAACGACCTCATAAAGAACATCATCATTCTGCATGATGAAATATTCCCCAGAGACTGTGGACCACTTTATGAAAAGTACCAGACTCTTCCTGGACAGTATGTATCTCTTTCCCCATATTAAAAACCCTTTTACTGATTGGGAATAGTATTATTAATTCATAATAATAATATTGTTTGTGATTACAGGGAAGTGGATGAGAGCCCATTGGAAGCAGGAACGGATGATTTGGACTCAGAAGCATCTCTCTACCCTTCAGAAGATGGTATGTAAACCTTACACTCATTGATTAACCTATTGAACGTTGGATGGTATTTCTAAAAAATGTCCGCAAATTTCATACAAACTTCTTTAAAAATAATTGGGATTAGCTACAATTATCAAATAGTATCTAGGTCCTAGATTGATATTGGTGCAAGCGATTCTAACCTAGTCCTTCGTACAGTTTCTTTATACATAAGGGTTAAAATCGCATTTAAAAAAAACAAAGTTTTTTTTGTCCGCCTGCGGGCTCGAGACAGATGTCCAACTAAAGCGACCTCATGTCAAGAGTTGGAATAACAGAAGATTATGCATGAATTTAAGTGAGTGTGTCTGTTGAAAGATGTTGCATGCAGTTCAATGTCTATTTGCTTGTAATGATTTTACTGTTATGTTCCACAGAAGGGGATGGTGCGGAGAGTTTGGGGGATGTTGGGGGAGGTATAATCTGGGAAGGGGGGCCAGGAGAGAGGCCCGCCCACTGCTGGAGGAGGGAGGCCCCACACACCCCTGATTCCTACACTGACATACACATCAAGTAAGCAACTATCTCAACTCTAAATTTATTCATATCCAAGAATATTGTGTACGTTAGTTTCATTCCCTATGTTTTATAATATGTACTGCTATTGAAACAAGGAAAATTATTATATTATAACTAGTGCAGGCCTGTGAAAAATCGCAGATAGTCTGAATTCTCGACAAATCTGTTGGAAAATGCTTATTGAAGAATTTAACTAATAACCTATGGGAACCATTTATTGATTGTGGTTAAGATTGTCTAGGTCTTAGCGGTGGATGCATATGTCCACCTTCTGTGTGGTGGACTAGAAAGTCTGGTTGAGAGAGACCTTTTTACCCAGCAGGACTCTCTAGACCCAACGCCTTGCACCGCAGTAGGAGGGATGAATTCATACAACCATCACTCCTGGACACACTGACTCCCAGTGTCCTACCCTCATACCATTTTCCTTCCCAAATCTTTGTCTCCTTCCTTTCCTTAAAAAAAATCCTCCACATAGCATCCGCAAAGATGTATGTAAAAAAAAAACTTTTGAATCTTCCTTCCATTCCTGTACGTAAAAAAAAAATTTTGTATCTTCCTTCTGTGATTCTATTAACCTCTTGTTAGCCTTTAAAAAAAACAGAAAAAACATGAAATTTCATTGTACGAGACAACCTCATTGTAATAACTTGATGTATAATAATAATAAATTTGGACAACTTATATAGCGCTGTTTTTGCGAAAAATCGCCTCAAGAGCGCTGTAAAATGTATGTGTAATGTTTAGGGATGAAGACAGCATCCACTGTTCGGCGAGTTCCGATTCGCTGCGGCGCCGCATCTCCTCCAGCACCAGCGACAGCGCCGAGGGGGGGCGCACCCCCTCCTCCACCACCCTGCCCCCCCACACCTGGCCACGCCAAGAGGTATTGCTAGAAACCACCGTCTGATACTTCTGTCCCATAGTCCCCCACTAGACTATTATACACAGCCAACTATGTAGAGGCTATCCCATTTCTGAATTAGTCACTGCAATATCTATCAGGCATTTATATCATTATACGATAAATACATAAATGGTATTTTTAGAAGAGGTATAACCAGAAATAACCATCTGACCGTATAAACGCAGGCATAGAGCATAGAGGTCACATCCCATCATTTAGGCTTTCTACACCCTTTTTCAATAAAAGTGGTACATACTAGATTATTTCAGAATCACTCTGCTAAAAGATTATTATTCAAAATGAATCACTGCTTGAAATGATTTTAAATAAGTTTAGCAAGAGCATGCTGTCCACAGTGGATGTAAAGCTGTGTCCCACGAAAATTAGTTATATTAATTTCATGATGGATTTATCATAACTGAAAAATATATAAATCCTTTGTTTCTTGGAGCATGCAAACCTTTACAGCCACTATGGATAGCTTTACCCTTATATTCAGTGACTCAAATATTGAATAACCAGATATTTTCAAACATCAAAATATTCACAATATTTAGAAAGAGTGGCGAAATAAAGTTTGAGATTTTATTTATTTTTGATAGCCTGAAAATGACTTTTGAAGTCATCCAAAGTTGCAACAGGCAAACTGGAGATACATTATTAATGAAATAGTTTTCAGGAAAGGGAAAATCTCTCTGTTTAAATCTACAATATCATATTTTTTGCAAGGACACAAAATATGAATATTATATCTTAAGACGAGAGCTCCCTTAGGTGTATGTGTGGTAGAACCATGACTACGACTTACAGATGAGTAAATCTGAAAAGATTGCAATAGCATTTTAGGTTTACCGAACCTAAAATGAATCAAGACACAAGGAAGATAAAATCAGTGCCGGATTAGCCCATAAGCAACTAAGCAATTGCTTAGGGCATCACGTCTTGGGGGGCACCAGAAAAAGCACAAAAAAACATACGTGCTAGCACATTAACCCGTTAAGGCCACAAAAAACACGGAATTTTCCTAACAAAGCTCCACTTTGAATTTTGAATTGAATGTTTTGTGAATTAATTTTGAGCTATTGTATATTTTATTGACCGAAACACATTCCTAGAACAATAAACTATGTACCAAAACAACATTTCTTGTGTTAATTACGTAAATTGATAGGTTTTACGATGTTTTCGTCAAGTAACACGCATCGACTTTGACAGAAAAAATCGCGGCAAATTTGACATTTTGATGCCACAGATAAAATCGTTTAAAAATATTCTGGAGTTGCCAGGTGAATGAAATTTTTGCCTACAACATGGGTAAATGTTGCCGCAAGCGATTCTGACCTTGTCTTTCTTACAAATTCTGTACATAGAAGGGTCAAAATCGCAGACAAACATATTTTTTGTGCGCATGGGCACAAACCGCGCGCATCCACGCGTCTCCGGCAAATAGAAGGTTAAAGGTAAGGCTGTTTGAAAATCCGCTCGTTTTATTGACTACAGCATTGACGTTCGGGGTCGTAACCCCGCTCCCGCTTACTAGTTTACTTATGGATTGGGGGCCTACAGGCGTGGATTGCTTGAGGCATCAAGTAGTCTTAATCCGGCACTGGATAAAATACATACAAAATTTGAAGATTCTAATATATTTTGAAAGGAAGATGACACAGATTGGTATAGAATATAATATTATGAATGTTGTAGGAATGTAAGAAAAATTACATCAATTCTGAATTATATGGAACAAGTTGTTAAATTTATGAATACATTTTGAATAGATAGGCTTTTAAATTATCAGAATTTTGGATCAACTTTGTGGAATTATTGCTCAAAAACAACAATTTTAATGAAAGCTGATAAAATTATTTTTAGAAATGTATCATAATATTATATGTTATCTTATTTGCATGGCTTACGAAACCAAAGCTTTTTGTAAGGTGTATTGAGTGTTTTTTAAATAAAATAAAATCTAAAACATCATCCTAGCATTTAAAACTTAGTTCTTATTATTTTTAGGTCATCGAGTATTATTTACATGTTTAGAATAATGATTTTTGCCATATTTTATTTGTTAATGTAATTATGTTATACATATTTCATGTTTATATTGATTCTATTATTTTATTTTTATACATAATTATATTGTAAATATGGATACATTCAAATGTACTATATTTTTTTTTATTGAATAAGGCTTTGTGAAAAAGAAGTTAATTTAGTCAGAAAAATTTAATTAAAATTAGTAAGACAGTTTGAAGAAGGTATCTGTGAAGATTGAATACAGATAAAATAGAAATTTAATATAAAAATGATGTATTAGTTAGTTTAATAATTGATAATTTAGAGCTCTAGTTAAAGTACAACAGGTGCGACACACATTCTTTATCTTTCTTCTCCCTCTGTGTTCATTTTCATTTAATTTGTGTTTGTTTTATTAACCATTCCCTTTGTGACCTAATAAATAATGTTATTATAATGTCTGTTGCTATACGTTTTTATCATAAAATGTACAATGCAAATCCATTTGTATCATAAAATATCTGTTTCCAATCATTTTTGTCGTACAATATATGTTGCCTTCCATTTTTTATGGTGGATTTTGTGTTGACATCTATTTTTATCAGGTTGGCATTCATTTTCGTTATAACATGTGTGTTGGCATTCATTCTTATCATGAAATGTGTGTTGCCTTCCATTCTTTTATGATGGATTTGGTGTTGACATCTATTTTTATAATGTTGGCATTCATTTTCATTATAAAAAGTGTGTTGGCTTCCATTCTTATCATGAAATGTGTTTTGGCTACCATTCTTATCATGAAATGTGATGGCATTCTTATCACGAATTGTGATGGCTTCCATTCTTATCATGAAATGTGATGGCTTCCATTCTTATCATGAAATGTGATGGCTACCATTCTCATCATGAAATGTGATGGCTACCATTCTCATCATGAAATGTGATGGCTACCATTCTCATCATGAAATGTGATGGCTACCATTCTCATCATGAAACATGATGGCTTCCATTTTTATCGTGAAATGTGATGGCTTCCATTCTAATCATGAAACATGATGGCTTCTATTCTTTTCATGAAATATGATGGCTTCCATTCTTATCATGAATTGTGTGTTGGCATCATGAAATATGTTTTAGCATCCATTTTTGTTCAAAAGTATATTGTTCGTAACAATTTTGATCATAATGTGTGTTTTCGCATCCTTTTTATTTTTAATTTTAACCATAAGTGTTTTATAGAAAATAATATAATAATTTGTGTGATATGATTTGTTTTTATCCTCAAATTTGTTCTGTTTGTTTTAATACTTTTGTTTTGTAAAAGTTATTTTGCTAATAAAATATATTATGAATAGTAGGCAGAGCTTATTTAATTTAATTCAATTATTTTCAGATTCATTTTTAATGCATATATACTCGTATAATAATTGCTCAACATTCAAAATTATAATGATGATATTCAATGCATTCTCATGTTAGATTTTTAGAAAATAGTTATATGATGCAGTTTTGTGTTGTTTTACGTAAAGCAAATGCATGGGTTATTGAACCTTTGCATTCTTTAACGGCCCTTCATATTAGCAGCCAAAGTAAATATTCAGAATTCCACTTATAGATTATTGAACCAACACTTGATTTCAACTTACTTACTATAAGAAACTACTATTTGCAGATTATGATGGGAGATGCAGAATAACACATTTAAGTAAAATTTTGTAAAAATTTAGATTTACAAGAATTTAATTGTTAGTGTGGAGGGCGGTTCAGTAAAACACTGCAAAATATCTAGTTGTTTCAAATAAGTACGAAGTGGACATAAATTAATCATAATTTTAATTTTGACCAGACAGTTTGGATCCCTTTTAAATGTGATCAATTTGATTTAAACGAATCATCTTTATAAAATGTTGGACAGTTTAATAGGCTTTATTTCGTCATTAGTTAGAATCTCCGTTGATGGTTGGCGCTCCTGCTTTTGTTGTTGTGGCTTTGTTTTGCGTCATTGTTGTCCGTCCTTGAAGCCGTCTTAACTCGGAGAAATCAGGTGAGAGTTACCCCGACTTTTTACTGAACAATTCTTCACTAAAATCCAAAATCATCACATCTTTACCATCCTCATTCGAACTTCTCTTTCTCCGGATAATAGTCTAATTAATGATCTAACAGATTGCTTTGTACATACAACTATGCAAGATTATTATTCCAAAAGACCTTAAATTAACTAATATTCAATTCAAGTGGTTTAATTGCTTCTAAATATTTAACGGAGTCATTTTTATGGAATTAATACACTTAACCTATTGATTTAAGATTAAAAATAAATTAAATTTAATCTCAATGGAGAAGGTTGTTTTTCCCATACAAGCTTGCTTCCTGATATAGTTATTCCCACATAATAATATAGCAATTAATGATAAACTGAGATGTTGGCATTCACAGAATGAAAGGATCTTCAATTATATATTAACCTTTTAAAGACCATGTTGTTGAAGAATTTATGATACCCGTGGACTGGTATTTCAAATTCTCACATATATTATGCGTCATGTATAGATGACGCTCGTCTTTTAGACATGCGATCGGTTGGCATGTATACATGACGCTCGTCTAAAAAGGGTTAATGCTTGATCTTGTTGTAAATGTTGATTATGTAATTAATATTGAAGGATTGGATGCAATAGTCACTAATAAAATGCTGCAAGCAGTCGACAATAAACTTGATGTATGGTAGTGAGACAATCCAAAATGCATTCAAGACTGTCTCAGGTGTAATGAACGAGATTAAGAAAGGGACACTGGATGGATTAGAAATTAGAACGGATGGTTGAAGAATAATTTCGTAATTTAAAAAGAGAAGTCTGAAAAGGCTCAGGAAGACATGGCATGATAATGGTTATCAAATGCATGCTAACGAAGCAAGGAATGTGTGCCGGGAAAGAATTGTGTGGCATTTCATCCTCTGCCTATGCACGTGAAAAGGGAGTAATGATTTTTTAGCCCGTCAGTTAGCATGTGAGCATAAATAACAGGAAGCAACCATTGTACGTAAGACTACAGGGACATTAATAATAATTCCGTACTAATTTGAGGCATTGGAACAAACTTTATAAAATTCAAAATAAATCAACAATCGAAAGGTAAAGGCACAATTTTTCACAGTGTGGTATTTATTTTGGCACCGATCAAGACAAGTGTTAATGGGTAAAAGTCAAAAGGGTTCTCTCTACTGGTTTCTTTACATTTACACCTATTCTTCTACTTTCACTCTTTTAATTCTTGCATGTCAAATTGTTGATAGTTAACCTATTTCCTTGTACATTAAAACCTGTAATTATTTAGTTGTACTTATAATTCTTCTTCGTCTTGATCTAAATTGTATAAAATGAATTTCTATTCTTTATTCTATCTATTTTCTCTTTTCTTCTTCTCTATTTATCTTATTGGGATTTATACACTTTGTACACACTGGTTCAGGCTTCTTACTAATAATAATACCCCGATATTTTGTTTAGTACTAATATTTATCTCAAGTGCACTTTACAATAAATTATTAGTTATTTTTAACAATGAAAATCTATTATTTTATAACCTCTCTGTAACTAATCATCTCGATATATTGTCTCTAATCACCATTTCTATATTTTAAAGCTTCTGACTGTTTTTATGTTTGTGTTTTAAAATTTATGTTTTAAACGCTTCTATGCTGCAATTAACCAGATTAATACATATAATACTTAGCTGTTATAAATAAATTATAGCAATAATTATTAAAGCTAATATTTCTCAGGGTCGTATCTCGATTTTGCTATTTTCCAGAAAATGAAAAATATATATTTTTTCGATTTTAAAATTAATAGTTTTTCTGTCCAAAAGAAAACAATCATTTGCAATATTAAAACCAAAATTAATTTAAAAATCATTGATCTATTGATTGATTGCATATTTATATATTTAGTTCTTATCTACTGCATTTACGGCCGCTGTTCCCAATCCTACTAATCAACTGCTAAGCCGAATCTAAGGTTCAACACTGCTTAAGCATCGCTTAGTCTAAGGAAGCCGGACATGTCGACAAGCTCGACTGAGCAAAGCAAAGTTATAAAAAGTGTCAACAGAAGTGCTAACGCCACGAGGTACCGAGCGAAGGCAGCAAAGGTCAAGCTGACACTTTATTTTTAATATTTTTTATATGTTTGTTTAAAAAATATAAAATTCTAGTTTATGGATAACAGTATTTAAAAGAAATTGTGTGTGTTAATAATAAATACAATAATTAACGCTTTAATATTAATTTATCATCGAAAGTTTTTACTTTGATGCCTATGAAAGTGGGCGGGGTCACTTAAGATAATCAAAGATGAAATATTTGGGAACAACACGAATCGGGCGTTACCTTTAAAATGCTTACAAATCGCTTAGCCGATTGCAGACTCAGATTGGTCGATCGAGAAGTTGGGAACAACGGCCGTTAAATTAATTGTAATTGTAAATTTTTATGGCACAAATGATTCTAGAAAATTAACAATATATTTTAAGTTCCATGTAAGTAAAAGTTATTTTGAATCCAGTGCACTAAACTACGAATGTTTTTTTTATCTAGAAGAGTGATGAGAACAGGCCCGCAGGAGCCGAGATGAACGGAACGGCCGTGGTTGAAACCAACGGCAAGGCGCACGCCAAGTCACACAGCGCCGGGGAGAATAGCGTCGTGCCATTCTCACTCAACAGGGAACTGTGGCAACAGAGGTTTGTACTACACATATTCTCTTCAGTCATTTGTATTTGCCGTGACGATGCATGGCAACAAACATACATTCGTTATCACAATATTGCTGCAGCTCTTTCAAAAGATAAGCTACATAATGTACCTAGGTCTGTTCCCTCCAAAGAAAAAAAGTCATAATTTTCTCGCACTCTCTCACACACCGCACCGTGAAGTTTCCGTAGACCCCTATCAACACTACTGCCGTGACGATAATTTTGAAAGTATGGAATATAGTTACAAGGATAATATTGAATTCCAAAGATGGTTTTGCTTTTGTTCTTAAACATATAATGCTGCCGCTCTTCCTTACACACTAAATGATAACAGTAGAAAATGAGACAATTGGTATGTCTGCACCCCTTCAAAGGAAACATACAATGTAAGTGTAAGGCTGGGTTTAGACTCATAAGTTTTTTCCTGTAAATCGCTCTTGTAAGCGATTTATGGCCAAATTACTAATGTAAACGACACCAAAAGTCACTTAACGTAATTTATAGCAAGTTACAGAACTTATTCTTTCGGAAATTTTTTGACAGGTCTAATCGCGCCCGCGCGAATTTTCAGCCTTCTTACAGCTTATAAAACCAGTTTGATAAGCTAAGAGACTTACCGCAAGAAATAGTACCGAAATGCGCCGTTGCCGCCGTTGCGAAATGTCAAAAATTAAAAGACAATTATTTTCATAGGATTTTTTCCTACAAAACTAGTATTTATTTCCACTTATTTAAGTTTTCTGGAAAATGAGCATCCTTCTATTCAATTATCGGTCCAATCCTTTCTATATAATAAACGCTCCTGTGAGTGACCTGTCAAAATCTTATGTAATCTGTAAATTTTAATTACGAGTCTAACCCCAGCCTTTGGAAGTATTTTTGAGAAGAGAAAGGAGTGAACATGGGTCTAGAGACCCATGTTGTGAGAGGGAGTAAACAGAAAGGTCGGCCAATCATTCCACATTGTTAGTTCTGTTCTATTAAAAATTGTACACTTTCATATTTTAACATAATATTATGTCAAACAACATAGAACACGGATGAATTTTATGAAATAAGATATAGTGCTCTCACACTAATCAGCCTCACCAGAAACCGGGCATGTGTCCATCATCATCATCATCATATTCTTCCCCTTAGGGCATATGTCCAACTAGTAAAATTGCAGACAAACAAAACCCGCTCAAAATTAAAATTAAATTCCTGTGGCATCCTTGTTCTTAACAAGAATGCTAGATTTCAACACCTTAGAAGTCCACTGAAAAATATTATTAGGTAAACTTTTTTTTAAGAATAATCTTTGGAACTATACTCAATTCACCTATGTTGAAAGAGGTTAACTTATATGTCCCCAACAAGTATACTGGTGGGAGATCACATGCACTTTTTAATGTTACAGCGTGACTCAAATACTTAACAATTTTGCATTGACCATAGACATTTTCAACGTCACTTACAGTCCATGTCACAAAATAATAAAACTGCCCCATACCTTTTTAATTTGTAATTTTCTCCTTGATATATTGTGTATAACCGTTTTGCGGAAAACATGAAAACACGTGAAAACATGTACACTAAAAATCACGTTTAATAACTATTAAACTATTATATTTGTTGTCGGATAAGCTAGCAACAGATTACTAAGAGAGTACTGTACTAATCATTAAATTACCATTCTTACATGTAAACCCTATTCCACAGATACATTTCTGTGGGATATTTCTGGTCAAGTGATTTTAAATTCATATTGCGCTTAGTATTCACTAACAAACTTGATTAAAAGTATAAAATATACCACATCTAATCATGTCTGTTATCTTCCAGAGCCTCCAACCAATTGAAGCACACCCCCGACTTGGTGATGGACCTGCCCGGCGACAGCGTGGAAGGCGCCGTGGTGGCCGAGGGCGAGGTGGTGGCGGAGGGAGATGAGGAGGGGTGCGGGGGCACCTCGCCTGTTACGGCCGCAGAGAGATTTGCCCACAACCAGCACACCCTCAAGAAGAGAACCGTTAATCGGGATAGCGGAGAAAAGTTAGTATGGTTCTACAATTCTACATATACCTATTTATTTGCCAACAGTTATTGTTTTCAATCAAACTTAGTTGCCGTTGAACATAATTTGGCCCTAAACATGTCTAATTATAACTTCGCTACGTCCAGTGCATCCTAACATTATTTGTGCTGATCATCTAAGTTAGGGATTCCATTTCAAAGATTTAACTCGAAAAATCAACAAAGAGATTTTATGAACTGTGAATAGAATGCATAGGTGAATTTGTATGAAATTTTTGCCATTTTGAATACCTTATTTTGACTTTATTTATGTATGTGACATAAAAATTAAAATATAGGATGATGCCCCCTTTTTGCATTGCTGTTGTGTGAAAATCAACTGTATCTGGCAACTACTGAGTTACATTACTGAAAGAAAACTACAAGTAGTTATAGGAGGATACTCTGCGGATATTTTTATTGTAACATCGGGAATTCCGCAGGGCTCTCATCTTGGACCCCTGCTATTTTAAATTTTTATCAACGACATAGTATTAAGAATAAAATTTTCGAAATATCTCCTATTTGCCGATGACCTTAAGCTGTACAAAAAAATCACATCATTGGAAGATTGCATCGATTTGCAAAAAGACCTATCATCACTACACGAATGGTGCACACTAAATGATTTGTATTTTAATAAAAACAAATGTGCTTTAATTTCCTTCACATAGAACAGAAATAAATTTTCAAACACTTATCACATTAACAATGTCGCTTTATTAAACATAATTTCAATTAAAGACTTAGGCGTGATATTTGACTCATCACTTAGCTTCAATAAACATGTAGATACAATTTCAAAAAGTGCGTCACAAATATTAGGATTAACGCTCAGAATCACAAATTGCTTTAAAAGTGCAGAATTAACTTTAACATTATATAAATCAATTGTGCGAAGTATTCTCGAATACGGATCCACTATTTGGTCTCCCAATTATGAGATTCATAATTATAGAATCGAATCCATACAAAGAAAATTAACCCGTGTTATTGCTTATCGCGAAGGTATATCTGATCAATTTGGAACGTATAAAGACCGAATTCTACACTATAAACTACACTCTCTGACAGGAAGACGGAAACTTTCTGATTTATTGCTTCTGCACAAAACTATACATGCATCAGTTGATACACCCATCATTTTATCCCAAATTAACATTAACACACCGTCAAGAAATTCAACAAGGAAGATGCAAGATATTTTCTATATATCTACCTACCACACAAATACAGGATATTTCTCCCCTTTACCACGAACATTAAGACATTATAACGCTATACACTGCTCTAATAATGAAATTGACATTTTAAATAACCCATTCAATCACTTCAAAAAATATATGTTACCCTCAATCGTATAAAGCTGATATTGTGATGAAGCCCTTTATTCAAAGACAGGAAATATTGTACCTACTAAATCATTGTCCCATCAGCACAGGTGCCAATAATAAATTGTTGGTGATTCTTTTGTACTCTACCTTTTACTCATTCTTGTTCGTCATTCACTTTTGCATATTTACGAGTAGCTAATTATTACTGATATTATTTTTGTTTTTTTGTAATTTAAATCATCCGTGTATATAAATTTTTGGGCATAATGCCTGTTTTATGTACTTAAATAAAAATAAATAAATAAACTATATCTGAATAAAGTTACATATTTTAAAAAAAATGAGACAAAACAGATATTGTTAAAACAATTTATTTATAAACTCCACCAGTATGTGCTAAATACTATGCTTCAGAAGTCACTGCTTCGATATAATATTAAAACTATAATTTGAATTATATTTACAGAGACGTTATAGTAGCAGACTCGGAAGTTCACCATGAACGTCAATCCTCCAACCCGAAAGACGACCTGCCCAAAGACATGGGCACCGAGGCCAGCAAGCTGATCACCCCCGCCCTTCGCGCCGAGTGCCAGAAGAGCCCCGTGCCCCCGCGTAACACTCAGCGAGTGGCTGCCAAGTTCGCAGACCTCACCCTCACGGGGGGCTCGCTTAAACCCCAGATCGCCGCCAAACCCATGGCGCTCAGGAAATCTTCCCAGGGGCCCGTCATGGAGGATTGACAGGCGATCACCACCGGGGAACCCAAACCCCTCTTGAAACCCAAACCGATGCTCGGAACCTTTCAGCATAGATGAACGCTTCAATTTTATCTATTGAACAAATGTTTTTATTTTTATTTTCCATGTTATATGTATTTCGTGTCCAATTTTATGCAAATCGTATATTATATTGTAATACACAAGAAAACACGTACACTGTGCCAAAACGTGCCACGTCTTGGGATAGATTACATTGAAACGGCCAGCGTTCTAAAGGTTTATAATGATAAAGAGAGCATTTTATAACTTTGACTCCATTGGAAAGATCACCAAAGTTTTGATTTCCTTCCTAGAGTTGAATTATTTAATAATCAAATTGAAATTATCTTTCCTCATAGTTAATACCACCGAATGAGTAGTTATAAGTGCAAGATACAAACCACACATATCTGTTCTGACAAATAATGTTTATCTTGCACAACAGACAAACATCCTGCAATCATTGCCATCGCTGCGTTTCAATTATTTGATTTGGATCGAAGCTCTCGCTAATAATAATAATAAAAGATTTGGAGGTTGTATCATTAATCAAAATGAGAATTCTTATGAAGGGTTAAATGTTTTTCTTAAAATAACGTAAGCTTTTTAGTGTAAGCATTAAACTTGTAACACCAAATGAATGTATGTGATTTAATGTTCTAAATTTACATTTTTTGGATTTTCTCTGATGTGTTCCAATAAGTTATAGTTTATTATTTTTCACTGTGTAATCATCATCCATAATATTTTGAATGTCAATGCTTTTGAATGATAGTTATCAGTTTTGAACGCACAAATTAATCTTAACTGTATTTTTTTCAGTTATGTTAATTGCAACTTCACTGATTTATAAAAAAATTCTGCGAATTGAATTTGGCTCAACTTTTAACATAAATTAAATTGACTAGAATTTCTTACAGTAAATTTATTTTACATTCTATTGAAGTCCCTTTAGTGTCATTTATATTATGGCTTTATATAACTCATTTGTAAATGTATAATTTCATTTTTACACGTCTTTTAATACTCATGTAACTGCTTGTAGAGTAAAGATAAATACATACATAATAATTAGTTCAATAATTTTTATTGGATGCTCAAAAGTGTTACTTCATTAATCATTACCTATTTGTTACAATTATAATTATTTTACCACATATTATAATATTAAGCACGCTGTTTACCATTTTTCTGCAAGACTTAAGATCGGATCGACATTACCTACGAACAGTACCGGATTATCCCTAAGGCAGAGTAGGCAACTGCCTACGCGTCCCGAGAAAAAATGACTTGCTTCAATTAGTGAGCAACGAAGTTTCGGAAAAAAGTCGGCTTTCAAGATGTTTTAATTTTTTTTTATTAGGAACATTTACAGGTTAATAACATTAGGTAAACGTATTAAAGAAAACAACAAATTATAATAACTAGGTTATAACCCAATAAATAATTAATGTTCACATCATGCACGAATAACAGATAAAGAGTCTATAATTAAAACAAATATATAAACATAGTTGTATTTTACTTTTTTTTTCCTTCTATTTGTTGCAACATTACTTAGTATCTGAAGTGATTGAAGGTGCCGTGTGTGGTTTATATTGGCATTTGTTTTGTTTTATTTCTAATTATATGTTTAAAATATAAATGATGTACAAACTTCAGTATGCACTACCTAGCTTGCTAAAATTTTTTGGGAAAGGTTGTCTGGAAGAGATCACAGTGACAAGACGGCACATTGTAATGTTTATTTTTTTTTTTTTAATAATATATATTTTTGTTTCTATGTATGTGTCCTTTTATGTGCAATAAAGGGTTATTTATTTTATTGTATTGTATTCGTTTTTTTATTGAATGGGCAAACCTTTCGTAATGTAGTAAAAAAACAGATTAATTATGAATAAAACGTTTTGTTAGAAAAAAAAATGGAAGTTAGAAAAGGGTAAAGTGCAGTGGCGGACTAAGCCCGTCAGAAGCCCGGGGCGGCAAAGTTGAATGAACCCCCCCCCCTCCCCCTTAGTGAAGTTGATGTAATTTAACAAGTTTTTTTATTCAGTTCCCACTTTTCCTCTGACTCTGGGGGGCCTCCAAACGCCTTCATGTTCCCTTGATCAAATCCTAAACAAGGCTTTAAGGACACTGCAAAAAAAATGTTAATTTTAATTCATTTTCTGAAAGATGCATAAATGATGCTCTCACCATTTGAGGAAATTGGTAAAATTGATGGAGGTACAGCATTTTATATAAAACCGTTTTAAACAGTTTGTATGTTGCATTATCCTCAGCAAAACTTTGAAAGCGTTTTTCTCGAAACTACGTTTTTCAACCTGGTTGACAACATATTAGAAAAACTATATATCCGATTTGCATGCACTAAGTCTTAAACAGTTAGAAAATCCAGTCACTATGGCACCACTTCGGGATTTTTTTATGAAGGTCTATTTTTTTATGAACAATGAAAATTTTCCATAAAAAATCGAAAATAAAATACGCTGGTCCGCCATTTTTTCTTTTTTATAATATGTTTTCCTAGGTAGTCGGAGTGAGTTTTCTTTTGATTTTTTATTTTTTTTGGCAGCATTTTGAAGTGAAAAACGCGATTTTTGCCAAAAAATTTCGGTGAATTTGTTATTATAAAATGGTAAAAAAAACTTCCTCTGACTACCCGTTGATTTATGTGGTACAAAATTTCAAAAGCATCGGTCGAGTCAAGTCAAGATTTTGAGTTATGATGTTCACGAACTTCAGAAATGCTGTTTGCGAGAAAACCGATTTCAAATTTTTTATACTCGAAATATACTTGAATCGAGCATGAGGGCCGGTCGCTTGAAATGCCGCACCTTCGTTAGTTTTGCTGCGATTTACTTGAAATTAAATCCTGACCTTAAAACCTTACTCCCCCCCTTTAAGCCTTGTTAAGGATTTGATCAAGGGAACAAGGAGGCCCTTAACCCCCCCTTCCCCCGTTAGTCCGCCATTGGCAAAGGGGCCCCGTGACGTGCATTGCCTAGGGGCCCCGACATGGTTAATCCGGCCCTGCCTACGAAGGGGCTACATAAAAAATGAAACCGTTTGGTATTATTTTACATTTATATATTGAAAATATTTCTAGTGTAGTTATAATAAGTTTATCGCACAAAGTTAAGCTGTAACTTTATGAAAGTAATTATTCTTACATTATGTTTAGAAGTAGGGTCTTTTCTTTTCCTTTGTGTTTTGAGATTGAATTTGATGATGAAAATTGGACAGAACCGATGTGAAAAGTGGTGATGCGGGACACCCTTTATCTTATCTTTGATATAAACGGGATATCTAAATAATGGAAGGTGCTATAGGAAGACGGATTCTTATAGATATTTGATTAACGGCATCGTATCATACTTGCTACATATTATATTTATAAGTTTAATACGATAAAACCTTGTTCCATGTACTATATTTTATTAAGGAATGAATATTTTTTACATGGATTTCTACGCATGTTAGTATACTCAATATGAAAACTAGACAAACTGGTTAACAGTTATACTATATATACTCCTAGTTGCATGTTTGTGTTGTGGATGTATGTACTCATATTTTTAGAACAAACTTGCATAATATTATCGTAAAATAAATAAGACAGTCAGGAATATTAAATTATAGTAAATCTGTTTTTGTTTTTTTTTTTTTTTTTTAATTTAACAGAGCACAAGTCAAGTACATAAAACAGTAGAAAAATAAATAGAATTATGTGTAAAAATCTCCATTTCTCCACAAGTTTATAACCTTAGCAGTAAACACCATTAGAAGACGAATACCCTGGCTTGGGGGAGGTAAGGTTTTGAAAGACGAAAAAAAGGCATATTTTCATAATTTTTTTTTTTAAATTTGAATAATGTTGGTTCATTTTTTTCATATACACGTTATAGTATAACATCTGAAGTATCTTTGAAAAAAATTCCAATTAAAAATATCAATAAATAAGTCAGTGAGAGCGAATCTCTAGAGGCACCTCGAAAAAAAGTTGTTATGCGGTGAATATCATAACTCGTTAACGGATCATTTGAAACAAAAAAGTTGAAAAGGTGATATGTTTTTCTAGGTAATCGGAGGGAGTTTTTTTTTCGATTTTTTTTTATTTTTGGCAGCATTTTAAAGTGAAAAACGCGATTTTCTAAAAACTTTTGGTGAATTTGTTATTATAAAATGGAAAAAAATGGTTTAAAAAAAAACTCCTTATGGATTACCTGTTGATTTATGTGTAGAAATAGTGTACAAAATTTCAAAAGGATCAGTCAAGTAGATTTTGAGTTATGATGTTCACGAACTTCAAAAATTTGTTTGCGAGAAAATCGATTTAAAGATTTTTTTACTTGAATCGAGCGTGAGGACCGGTCGCTTGAAACGCTGTATCTTCATTAGTTTTGCTCTGATTTACTTCAAATTTTGAGACAATACTCTCGACATGTTGTACATAAATCAGTTTTAAAACCTTACCCCCCCTTAAAAAGCTGCGCAATTGGTGTTACAATAGGTCCAAGTCTTTAATCCGAGTCTCAGTGTGATAGTCAACTTAGCACTAAAAAGAAGTCAATAAGATACCTTTTAATTTAATTTTCCACCTTTTCCCAATGTTTTCCATTTTACATGTAACCGATATAATGTAGGTTTATTTTTACCACACTGTCTTTTCCTATTTAATTTTAAAGTATGTTGCTCTACGTTTTTTTAAAGAAGTAATGTGATTTAGGCGCATTTAAGTGTAATCTTTAATGTTTAAAAATGTGTTGTGCATTCTGTCAAATCTTTCTAAATGCAAACACAATATGAATATCGAAGACGCTAAGTCTACCAAATACGAAATAAATGTATTATATAATGAATTTAATGTTTTAGAATCGTTGCAACTTAAAGTTTCGTGTAGAACTTAGATCCTTGAAAGTGGAATCATCGGTTGGCCTCCGTGGTTGATTTTTTATGATACCTTTACTCCAGAGGAAGATACTTTCATTATCGCCTTGGTGAGAGACTACCATTCAGAATCGAAACATTGCTTGAAATGACTTCAGATCAGAGATCAGAATAGTCAGATACTTCTCCGAGTTCCTCTTCCCTTCCCCTCAACCTTTGGCCTTACAACATAGCCCAATTGGGGATGCCATAATCTGTCTGGCTTCAGACAGTTGGGAGCAGTTGGGGCTCTTGTGCAGTACTCATATAAATTTAAAACTCGACTTAGCTGTTAAGTGTGGGAATTTTGATCACCCGGAAAGATGGATTATAAATAGTGTAATCAATAATGGTAGCGTGATTATCAAACAATAAAAATGTGAGCTTTTATGAGCATTGTCAATATTTTAAAATGTGACAGCCTTTGTTGGAATTACTCTTGGATCAGATGGAATTGGAATTTCAATGGGCTGACCCCAGGTTTGTAATAACCGTAACATTAATAAAAAGTAGAAGAAAACCAATAAAATGTTGCCAGTAAGATAAAAAAAAAGAGTAGAAAAGAAAAATGTCGCATGTAAGATACATATTTATACTAAGACAAATTTGATATGAATATTCTTGATGAAGGAATTTATTTCTACCTGGTTAGCAACAGAGTATTTTTTGAGAATGTTTAGTCTACTAAGTGAATGATGTTTCTTGGATTTGAAATGCTAATTAATTAGGTAGGTACCTATTCATTGAATTATTGGATCAATACTCAGTTTAGGAACTCCATGTATAAAGCTGACAAATGATCTGTAGCTACGCGGAATATGCTCTTTGAATGTGGTATCTAATACAATACTCTGTGTAAATGTGCATCTAAATTAAATACTTAATTATTTACTTAAACAAATTAAAGGCTTCTTATTTTTGAAGTGAAACTTCTTTAGCCCCATTAGTGATTTGAAATTCGGATGAAACGGAAATGTGTCACTAAAATTTATTATACGACGGGTCGTCGATTCTAATACAATGCGGTAAATTCACAATTCCGCACGAGCGTCCGGTGGCGCAAATCTCAGCGTCCAGGGAAATCCAGTGAACAGAGGTTCGAATCCTACGAAATCCAAATAAGATAAACATTCTTATTTTTGTAAATCAATATCCAATTTTCAAACCACTTTAAAATAAACAGGCAAAAGAAAGAAAAGATAGCGACATCTAATGACTTTCTAGTTTCACTTCTACCGCGTGTGAATTACACACTCTGATTTTTTTTCAAAGTAGTCTGTTATCTAAAAGTTATCTGGTATCTAAAATATTCTGGTATCTAAAATATTGTCCAGTTTCTAAGATTTTTAAGGATAACGCAAATGATCAAAGAATCCATTACAAGAAATATTTTTCTCATATTGTTATTATTACATTTAGGTTTTTAAGGCATAATATTTTTAATTCCTTAATTATGTGATAAATATTTTTCTTATGACTGCTTACTCTAAGTGTAAATTTGTAAATCTGATTTTAATAACTTTCAATTTAACATTACATTATTCATGTTTTTAGTTTTCTGAATAAATTTACTCAACTTTATCGTAGTTATTTTCTAAGTGAATTGCATGTACGGAAGTTGAATATTTTTTTACAACTAAATGAAAAACAACCAATGTTTTTGTTGATGACAAAAAACGACATACAATCTTATTGTTTAGTTCCTAATATTGGTTGTTTCTTCATTCTTGAATCATCTCTTTGGACTGTCTTGTTGTGCTCTTCATCAGGGCAAAGTTATATGTTATATGATAGAACAGACAATATATTTTATATTGTCAGATCTGTCAATCAGGATGAATGCAGGGAAACTGATGTAAGGTTGACTCAAAATCTTAAATCATAATTTTATTTCTATTTGTTATGATATTATATGTAATCTATATTTTAAGTAATAAAGACCTTTAGATGTAATATAACAATTCGTTATATAACATTGATGGTTCGAAGGGTGAAAAAGTAATCTTACGTCGTGTTGGTTTATTGAAAAATAACTCATGTTTGATGGTTAAAATGAATGTATACATCAATATAAAAACTAAGCTGCCATTATAATCATTATAATAGTGCTTTGAATGTACCGTAGTATGAGGAAGGTGTTGTTGAAATACTTCATTGTGAAACATATTTTTTCTTTATGTATTCACTGTTTGTATAATAATTATTCTTTTTACTTCATCTAAATCATAAAATTCTTTTCATTAAAAATAATGCATTACTGCTGTAAGCTTTTGAATATATTTTCATCTTGGTAATTCTCACTTGTGACCAATAGCAGCATTTTACGATAACAATGCCGACATTTTTATTGGCTAGAAAAAGTCGCCTAATTTGCCAGAGTTGAATGAAACTACACAGGATTATTTGTACACTTATATTTTATAAATATATGTCAATATGTTTGGGTTATGCAACGAGGTTTACACATATATAAAATCGTCACTGTCGAAGTGACAAATTCCAAATTCTAAGGCAAGAAAAAACAAATATTTTTTTGGAAAATGGATTTGAAAAGGTTTAATAGTTTTGAGTCTAATAAAAAATGTATTTTCCAAAATTTCTACTGAAGTTTTCATCAGTCCAGTGACGATATTTCATAACTCAGTTTAAATAGTGATATGACAATTCCGGTTCTGATTCATAATTTATTTACCATATCTGAATAAATCCATACTTTTATCAAGCATAAAAACTTTCATAAAATTTTTCATTCTTTGATTTATTATTTTCTGCATTTTTGCTGTGAATACATAAGAAGTTGTACCATTACCTCCTCGATATTGCAAATATCTATACAGGTATCCTATTATGACCAATAGTAAGTCTACAGATAACTATGTGTAACTGACTTAGCGTAGAAAGGTGTTGTCTGACATTGTATTGAAGGATTTGGGGATGAGAAGGCGACGTATTCGAGCAGCCAACGAAGTTACATTAAACTGTATCTCTTATGAATATTTTATCAATTGGATGAATAAATTCTTTGGTCTAATATAAAATGGTTTTATTTTTTGTGTACTAGTGTGTATTATGCCAAATTCCCATTGTATAAATCCTACCTAGATATATTATTGTTACACATGCTTACATTGGAAAACAATTTTTAAAAATTCGCTGCCAGATCTGGAACCAACCTCAAGATCTTCACAATCCGCTATCAGAGCCGCATCAACACAAGTCCACAAAAGTTTTATTGTTTGATTAAAATTGTTAGTTTCAAAGTTTCATTAAGACAGAGTTCCACCATGAAATTGAACAATTGCATGCTACACTCTTTTTAGGTTTTCTGGTCTAAAATGTAATTTCTGAGTCTTTTAAATAGACCCGGTTTTAGGATCCGTTTTCAATCTTACAGTGATGTTACACGGTTCAATTCTGCAATTCAATTTGGTTGAAGCAACCAAATTGAATTATAAAAGTGAATGATTCAATGTCATTGAATGTCATTGTTCACATGTAAACAGCGTACCTGTTCAATTCTGCGCCATTCAACCAAATTGAAGCAATTTGATTGAACGTGTAAAATCGCTATTAGCTCAAATATGTACTCAATCAATAAATTAATTTTATTGTTGTTATATTCGGTTTGAATGTTGTTTTTAGTGCAACCTTATCGGCTTAATTGGCACTATAATATTGTGAAACACATTCACGGTATTTTTTCCAAGATTTGAAATATTAGTTAATGGGAAAAAAATCATTTTTGTTTTTTTTTACTTTTGGGTGCTAATAAGGCTGTGCTAATGTTTCGGATAGCAGTATCTGTTATTTAATTACTGATTATCTATTAACGCCCGGCTTAGAAATATTTTATTATGCAAGCATAAAAGTAAGTAGATCCCATAGACAAAATAATTAATGTAATGGAATCTTTCGGTTCAATTTTCATCCACTTCCCGAACTACCGAAATATGTGATAAAAATGATTACAATACATACAATAACCAATATCAAAGTTTACTTTGCTTTATTAGTATGTGATTAGCATGGTTTTTTAAATCTTTTTAACCATTTTTTTTTACCTGCTCATGCCCTCACTGTGCCATCTCAATGCCCCCTAATTTTCTCTGGGTCTTCTACTGCCCCCCTGAAAGTCTCAAACGCTAACAATGGGGCATTATCACCTACATTGAGAACCTATCTAAATGAAACAGAAAAAGACACAGAATAATAAATTTAATGGTCACAACTGACGATATGATTACATTTTTGGGGTATAACCTTAAAAAAATATTAAAAAAGTTATTCCAATAAAATTGAAAAGATATTTGGCTATAATTATTATCATACGAAATTCATATTCAAATTTGTTAGTCTTTTTTTCCATAGACCACACAGACTCGATCGCAAGACAAAGGTAATCCCTTTATAGATCTGCAATACCTGCAATGATCTGATTTGCTCCACTTGTAGCTGTTCTTGGGCGGTCGCTGGCGTTGTTTCTTTGCTTGCCGTGCCCTTTCTTCATGCGAGTCCGACGAGGTAAATGATTCTAAAAAGGCTGCTAGATCTCTTCTGTATTCTTCAGAATCGTTAAGTTCTATAAACTCTCCTAGAGGTTGTTGATCATATCCTTGCAGAGTATTACCTTCTTCAGTAAATTTTCTGGCATTAAAGATACTATTTTTTATCGGAAGTTTAATTTCATCCTCTGCAGTAATGTCATCTACTTCATCAACATTTTTTATTTTAGGTTTATTAATTATAAGGTCAAGGTCTATTTTACTGGTATCTACTAATGCTGGATCGTAAACAAAAACTTTACTTTCAAATCGTGATTTCATCATTTTCTTTCGGGTTACCATAAATAAAATATGGCTTAAAATATGACCCAAATGTTTGATTGGACAGAATTCTGCACAAGAATTGATCTGTTTTAATTTTTTAGATTCGAAACAATTTTCACAGTTTGTAGAATCTACGCCAGGAGGGATTTGTTCAATTATTCGTTGGATTTTTAGAAAGTTAAGGCAGAATTGTTGACACTCAGTAGAAGTTCGTGAATTCAAGGTGCAGATTGAACAGTGCAGAATGTTCAAGCCATGATTGTAGTCAGAAGTAAACGGAAGCGCTTCGACACTCGTTTCGTAAACCAGTCTGATGGTTTCCAAGTCATCTGCAACATTCTGACCCTTGATAAGAAAGAAACCCTGAAAATAAAACTTATTACAATTTCAGCAAGAAATCTATCAAAAATTTCCATACAGTAAGTATGAGGGATGAGTAAAAAAAACTTGGGTGTTGGCATTATATTTATAACTAGCTGGTTCCCGGCATGCGTTGCTATGCCATTTAATAAAGAAATTGTTTATCCCTGCGTGTCCTTTCCCATTCGTCCCGTTCCCGTTCCCCTTCCTCCACCCCTTCGTCTCTCGCGTCCCCTTCCCCTTTTGCGTTCACACTCCGTCTCCTCCACCTTTCCTCTCCCCACTCCACTCTCCCCCCTCCCGCGAACCCCCCTCCTAACTCCCGCATTCCATACATTCAGTCCCGGTACATTCAGTTTTCAAACAGCTTGCGTGCCACCTATTGCAATTTTTTTATACAATTTCATAATGCCAGAGCTTACCAGTAGTTTTATACAAACCTTGTCCTGACAATAACGAACACACAATTTAAAGAATTATCCAATTTGGTGCAGTCGTTCGGAAGTTATGCGCGTACATACATTTCGGCGATTCATTTTTATTTATACATATATAGATAGATATCTTTATTATAGGTGTAATGTACTTTTATTGTGGCCACACTAGCCACTCAATAATAATAAATATGTTAAACGTAAGTTCTCGTCTTTATTGTAAGAGTACAATGGATTCAATAAGTAATATTATTTGTCTCGGTAGCGACTGATTATACTGGAAGTTAGAATGGTTCTGGCCGCGGCCGTACACCGGACCGCTGTCCCGGCTCGTATGCCCGATCGGCAATGTTCGGCGACCCGAGCATTCCCGAATTACTACATAGATACAAATGCGATATAATTGCATATATCACACCCTTCCCCCTGTAAATCAGTCACTACATATTTAAGTATTTCAAGTATTTCATGATTCTATATAATTCAAACACTGTAAATATTATACTGATATTTCACTCAAGTTCTTATAATGTTTTTTCATAAACACATCATTATTAATATTTCACACAAAATTATATTAAGTTAGAAGGCTTTCCGTTCCTTCCTTGTGGACTATCTTGGGCGGAGTCTCCCCAACCAGGGATTTGAACTTTGACTTGGACCAGCGATTGCCGTGTCTGTGACCTCCGGTGACCTCTCTCCTCCCTCCGCAAATCTGAAATCAGGAGAAAACACCGTTAACTCACTCCACAGATTGGATAACTCTTTCTCAGAGTGCTCAGTCCTCGTGTCATCAGACGCGGAATCTGGCAAATCTGACTCAACATCACTCCAAGACACTGATAAGTTCCTCATCTGATCCACATGACGTTTCCAAATTAATTGAGAATCACAAGTTTTTACCAAATATAATTTTTTTCCAATTTTATCTGTAACAATTCCCTTTACCCATGTAAATTTATTATTCTTCCTGAAATCTTTAACTAAACATTTTTGTCCCACAATAAAATTTCTTGTTTTTACACCACCATAATACTTAGATTGTTTACGTTGATTTGCCTCAATATTCTTATTCGCCAAATCATGTTGTTTTGACACAACCCGTTCATTCTCTTTCGGAATGAGACTGTCAAAAGTAGATCTAAGTTTCCTACCAAACAATAAAACTGCTGGCTCGACTCCCGTCGTACAATGTGGAGTATTTCTATAATCGGACAAAAAATGTAACAATTTATCCTTGTAATCAACCTGAAATTTATTTCCTACCATAAGTTTTTTAAGAAAACTCTTAGTAGTTTTCACTGAATTTTCAGCGATCCCATTACTTTTTGGGTGCATAACTGGAGATGACATGAATTTAATATTGTTTTCCCGAAGAAACTGTTGGAAAATTTCACTCGTAAAACAAGTTCCGTTATCTGACACTATGAGTTCAGGGTAGCCAAAATTTGAAAATAATTTCCTCAATTCAAATATAGTATTAGCTGAATCTGCCCTTTGAACTTCAATACAGTCAACCCATTTAGTGAATGAGTCGCAGATGACCAGAAACATTTTCCCTGCCAGCGGTCCACTATAATCCAGGTGTAACCTACTCCAGACCTTCCCAGAATTAGGCCATACCGATAATTGACTCTTTGGCGGAGATTGTTTCGTCGACGCGCATTCTGGACATTCCTGAACAATTTTCTCTAAATCTTTGCTCAGCGAAGACCACCAGAAATAACCCTTTGCTAACCCTTTCATCTTAACAATACCTAAGTGTGAACGATGCACGAGCTCTAACACTTTTTTATGCAACGAACTTGGAACAATAATTCTATGTTGCCAAAATAAACAATCCTTAACAATCGAAAGTTCATTCCTTTTTATCCAGAATTTCCATAATTCCTCCTCGCGTTTAACCCGTTTGGGCCACCCTTGCTTTAAACACGTCATTACGCCTTGAATGACCGTATCTACTTTAGTGGCTTCCCTAATTGAATTAACGTCAAGATGTTCACAATTGCTAACAAAATCTACGAAATCTGAACCGCAGTAATCTTTAAATTCTACCTTAGAATTCTCAACTTTGTTCTTTAACAGAAACCGAGACAGAAAATCTGCCTGGTTTCCACCTGATTTCATCGGTTTCCCAGAAAGTAATCTTTGCAACTGAACTACCGTATTCTTTAAATAAGGTTTTACATTCCTTTTATTTGCAGATGAACTACCATGCCCTTTAAACATGGTTTTATATTCCCTAAGATTAGAACTTCCATACCCTGAAAAATATGGTTTTACGTTCCCCATTTTCTGAAATTTGTTCCTATTCGCGAACGAAACCGAATTAATAGAATTTTGTTTTGAAACAATGTTGAGGTTAAATATTTCCATGAAATCTCTTCCCACAATCATCTCCGAACCGCTTGTTACAACGATAAAGGTTATTAACCTAACTAGATTATTGTATTCGACCTTGAAATTTGCATTACCCACAACAGTCAACATATTCCCGTCGTAACCTGAAATTTTTCGTGTTTCGGGTGACAACTCTATATTACTGAAATGTTTACAAAACAATGTCTCCGGAATAACACAAATTGATGAACCTGAATCAATCATCGCTTCGAAGGATTTCCCATTTAATTTCAATTGTGCCTTGATTGCCTTAACAAAAGCTACATTTTCAATATTTTCATTATTACAATTCATAACTGATTTTACTGACCCGTTTTTACAAAATCTCTGTAAATGACCCAATTTACCGCAAGAATAACATTTAGCTTGCTTAAACTTACAGCTATGAGTGTCATGATTTGATTTCCCACAGATCTTACACTTTTTTAGAGATGAACCGGTTTTAACTTGTTTATCCGACCTACATGAATCGGAACTATTCGACCGATAATAAAGTTTTCGCGCCGGAGAAGCCGATTTTCCAAATCTCTTTACCGAATTTATTTCTCGCGCCGGAGAAGCCGATCTTCCAAATTCCTTTACCGAATTTACTTCCAACTTCATCTTGATTGAATCGACCTCAGGACCTTTCGCGGTCACTGCAAGTTCAACTAGTTGATTAAAGTTTTGTTTAGGCCCTTCAACAAACAATTTTACCCGTACTGGGCCCGGAAGTAGACCGATTGCAAACACGTCTACAAGATTATCCTCCAGCCTGTTTCCGAACTGACAGAATGAGCTGAGCCCTCGAATTCTTGCGGCGAAATCCCTTATCGATTCGTTATGATTCTGTTTAGCTTGGAAAAATGATTCCCGCTCTTGAAAAAGAGATCTACATTTACCACAATGTTTTTTTAGCAACTCAATTAATTTCTCAAACGTAACATCTGTGATTTTAATCGGGAAACATAAGTTGGACAGAAGAGTCAAGGTCTCCGTTTCAAGCGAGTTTATCAGATAAGCCTTTTTCTTAATCTCGGTAATGTCATCATGTAACACGAGAAACTGCTCTAATCTGAGTTGAAACACATCCCAATCTCCGTTTATGTGAGAGAACGGTGGAATTCTCGCCGATTCCATCTTCACAAAAGGAAAAAAAATAATCACGCGAAGCTACGACAACAATACTACCCCGGAAAAAATTACAAAAAACCCAGACAAATCCTCCACAAGAAAGAAAAGAAAAACCTATCTTAGAAATTGCGGTTGCAACGTCTCCAGATTGTTTCCTCTTGATGAGTGAGTGACCTTCCTCGACACTAGCACTGTTTGCCTTGTAAGAATGCCTTCCCTCGGCACTCCCTCGGAACTTCACCTTCGTGGAAAGGCTCTGTTGAGCCCCAAAAACGACCACCGCCTCTTGCTTCTGAGTACCCTTGGATGGTACTCCAGAACTCTGACTGTGGCTCCAGGAATAGCCAGAGATATCCTCGGTTTGTTCTGCCGGTCCTTTCACTCGGTCAGACAAACCCAAAAAATACTCCAATGTTCCGCCTCGGCTGTAGGTAGCCTTGAAAAATTTTTCGGGGTGACTTAGCTCTCCCCGCTTTGGTAATTTTTTTTTGTGATCCAATTTGGTAATCCAATATTGTACTTTAATACGGCTGCGCCAATTGTAATGTACTTTAATACGGCTGCGCCAATTGTAATGTACTTTTATTGTGGCCACACTAGCCACTCAATAATAATAAATATGTTAAACGTAAGTTCTCGTCTTTATTGTAAGAGTACAATGGATTCAATAAGTAATATTATTTGTCTCGGTAGCGACTGATTATACTGGAAGTTAGAATGGTTCTGGCCGCGGCCGTACACCGGACCGCTGTCCCGGCTCGTATGCCCGATCGGCAATGTTCGGCGACCCGAGCATTCCCGAATTACTACATAGATACAAATGCGATATAATTGCATATATCACAATAGGCTAGTACTAGGAGTCCCAAACATAACCCTACTCCATCTATTACACAATAAAATAACTTTGTGGCGAGAATGGGCAGTTTAGTTAGCCTTACAAAAGTGGTCTGCCTGTGCGTAACCTGAAGGGCTCGGTTTATATGGTCGTGGAAATTGTGAACCATTTTTTGTGATTAAATAATGAACAATTTTTTTCTTGCGAAGGGGACGATTAGTGGAGCAAAAAACACTGGTCTACCAACCGTCAGCCCGGACTAATGCCTAGCATTGAGGCAAACGGCGCCTGGTGCTAGTAAAAGCTGTATTAGGCATTAGGAATAATCAGCGCCTTGGCTCCTTGGCAAATAGGCTTCCGGAGCGGACTGCTCCAATTGCGCCAGCATAGGGCCGACCCTGAGCTCGGTGCGTATTCTGACATTATGATGGACACTACTTGACACTGCAAGGTTGTCTGAAATGATGACTATAGAAATGCTATTTTTTTGTGATTTCACTAAATATTAATATTTATTAGTGATCGACCAAAGGTTCGGTTTCGGAAAGTTTCGGCATCAGTTTCGGTTTCGGCAGAAAATCTGCCGAACCTTCGGCCGCACCGAAACTCTGCGTTTGTGAATTATCTTGCTTCTTTCAGCTGACTTCGGGTTAGTTCATGGCTCGTGTGTCACCCGCCATCATCAGCTTGGTTCATTTAACACATGTAATAAGAATGTTGTGATTGTAAACGCAATTAAAATTAAAATACCCAATTAATGAGGTCCTTCCTTTAAATGTTGATTATTGACAATTTTTTGTTCCAAGAACTAGTTAACATGTTTGTTAATTTTTATAATTTTTGTTTGTTTTATAGCAGTAATATTAAACAAAAAGATTTTTTTCACATACTTCAATTATTGTTTTTTATTCCATTTAACATGTGTTAACTGTCTGTATAATGTGTAAAAAATAAGCCAAATTTCAGAAAACAATAGATTTTTAACATATTTAAAAAAGTTTCGGTTTTGGTTTCAGTTTCGGCCGAAAGTGAGACAGATACCGAAGATTCAGTTTTGGTTTCGGTAGAAAGTTTGTTTCAGTCAGACACTAATATTTATTATCTCTCCTTACGTTTACATTTAAAAAAAAATATTAACTATATTAAACTGAGATGAGAATAGGTAAAAGTATACTTACCATTATTTGATATTTACCTTTACTACTTGTCCATAAATATTCCAAATTACTGAAAACCTTATCACCAGTGGCAAAATATTTAGTTCCATTGCTTACTACGCCGAATGTTATTTAGATCTAAAATAGTTTTGAAGAAAAGAAAAAACCTTTTAAAAATAAATTTTTCGCAACTATTATAATTAAATGGCCATAAAACAGCACTTAACAGGTTTTATACGACGTGCGTAGATGGTTATCTGACATAAATTTACTTTCATAGGTAATAATAAATAATTGTTCCAGAAAACTTGGTGCAAAATCTTGGTAGATTTTTGTAAACAAGTAATGTTAATGGTTTCGTGGTGTTTTTGAAGTGAAAACTTCTTTAGAACCGTTGTGATTTGAAACTCTATGAAACGAAAAACAGGGACACTAAAATGAGACATACACATACATCTATAGGATTTAGCCTGCAATGAGATAGACTAATCAGTCTCCTCTTTGTGCGGTGATTCATAGCCTATTGGTCTTCTTTTTGTGCGGTGCTTCGTAGCCTCCCCATTCTTGTCTACTTTAGTTTTCTGAAGGGTTCACTTCTACCGCGTGTGAATTGTTATATATAGTTCCATTGAGCACCATAAGCCCATTGTGCTATCTCCTATTTTACCTCATTCCTTTAACGGTTACCCGGTCTCTTTTACAAAGTTCACCAGGGTTGTCATTGGAAATGTGGCTATGTCTTCTAGTTCTGCAATGTGTCTTCCCAGGTCTCATCTCTCCTCTCTACTCCTCCTTGGTTCCCTGAAGGACCCACGAGGGAAGAGGGCCTCATCTCTCCTCTCCACTCCTCCTTGATTCCCCGAAGGCCCTTTCCCTGAAGGGAAGAGTCTCTCTGCCTACCTCTCTGTATTAGAGTTCTTTGCCATTAATGAAATAGTAGGTATATAAAATAAACTAGTGTACGAGACGATGAATGAATATGATTGAAGCAAACAGTGCGATCGAGTTGTTTCCTCTCTGCCTACCTCTGCAGGGAAGCTGCCTGACAGTATTAGAGTCTGTTGCCATGACTGAAGTAGTAGGTATAGGCTTGTACGAATGTGATTAGGGGGAGGGGGGGAGGGTTCGAACAACGCGTTACGTAACATGTTTTTCTTTATTTAGTTAAAAAAAAAACTAGGGAATTAAAATCTTCCAATTTAGCAACCCTTTTCTTTCTCGAAATCTCTTGTTTTATTTACTACTGCAAGCGTGATTAAAAGAAGAAAAAAGGTATTTAAGTGACTTTCCAGTACTTTGCGCAACTTAATTGTGACTTCCAGGTAAAAATTGTCACTTGGGCGTTACGTAACGTTTAGGGGGGAGGGGGAGGGTACAGAAAAAACTTACAGCGTATTACATGGGGGGGAGGGGGGGTCAAAAATCTTCAAAAATTGCGTTACGTAATACTTGAACGCCCCCCAAGGTAAGATCATTTTCTCCTCCCCTGTCCTATTTCGTCAACGTATACTAGAAACTAATGTTCATTTTTAACTTCGTCCACAGGGAAGATAAAAAAAACAGACTTTCTTAGGCTGGGTCCACATATGTTCTTTTGTCCGTTCCGTTCCTCCGTTCCGTATCAGCGTCGCGATCAAGAACGCTAGTTTGGACGCCCATTCGGAACGGTACGGTGTTACGGAGGTACGGTACGGGTCGAGGTACGCCCCGATCCATCGGGAGTCGGTAAATTCGGCCCGTTCAAAGGCGATACGATACGGGTATGCGCCAGTCTGGACGTGATCGCGGCATGCGCAGGTCGTTCTCTCTGTCGCTGGAATGAACACGCGGATGCCGATGATCGCAGCGACGTTACGGAGGTACGGGCTATTTTTACTTGCGTCCAGAGTTTTTGATACGGAACGGAGGTACGGAACGGAGGAACGGAACGGACAAAAGAACATGTGTGGACCCAGCTTTACCCGGTACGAGTTGTTCAGGGCAGAACTAGAGTTTAAGGGCCAGAAGCAAGATATATAATGCTATAAATTTATTTATTTATTTATGTATTTATTATTACATTTATTACATACAAGATATAACAATATAAAAGGAAGCATTGACTGTCCAACTAGGAAGGTTTCCCGTTTTAGGACAGTCAAATTGGCAGGTTGCGTGTACATAATTTCACATTAATGGATTCAATAATAATTAACAATAATGGTACATATTGGGGGAGTTACTTAGATATTAGGTACAATATCAGATATAAGTTGTGTTATTCTAGGTATATACATCAGTAATAAACAATAAAATCCAGGTAGGTACATGTAAAATATAAAATAAAATAAAAATATAACATCTAAATGTAAGAAAGAAAAATAAAAAAAGTATTTTTTTTAGGAAAATACAAATTAGCAGTAATAAACAATAAAATCCAGATAGGTACATGTAAAATATAAAATAAAAATATAATATATAAATGTAAGAAAGAAAAATAAAAAACAGTTTTTAATAAATAAATAAATTTACTATGAGATTCACAATATTTCACAAATTTCGATAATTTTGGGTAACAAACGTCTGAAACGGTATACGGTTTGTAGGTGATTTGCACAACAAAACCGGGGCCAGTGCGGTGAACTCATAAACAGTGATGGTATGTCTAGGGGAGAAAAAAAAAATTTAGGGAAAAGGGAAATCAGCACAAAATCTAGGGAAATTTTGAACTCTGGCAAAATATTTATTACATGTGACAATAATTCTGGTGTAATAGATTTTTTTTTAGAATTCCCATGTATTTTATATAGTGTTGATGTTCTTACAAGCAATGTTATTTTTAACACTGACAACTCAAAATGATATTATGTATCTAAAAAGATAGGACGACGACGACGACGGAGATTTTGACGACCTCCGTAGTCCAGTGGATAAGACTCTTGACTCATAATCCGGAGGTCGCGGGTTCGAACCCGGCATGCGCAAATAAATTTTATTTGATTAATTTGTGTTATTTCACAATTAATTCATTTAAAATAATATATAGTATATTTGCAGCATGTTCCAGAGTGGAAGATACTATCAGTATCGCCCTGGTGTAAGACCACCATTCAGAATTGAAACGTTGCTTGAAAATGGCTTTAGCCGTGTTTGGTGACCAGATCTGAATAGCCAGGTACTTCCCAACCTTCCTCTTCCCCACCTCCTTCCCCTCCCCACTACCTTCAGCCTCACAACATACCCCAATTGGGGATGCCATAGTCTCACAGGCTCCAGACGAGAGCAGTTGAGATTCTTGTGCGGAATTCACTGTAAAAAAAAAAAAAAAAGGAGACCTCTGAAAAAAAAAATTTAAGTTTCAAGTTCCGTTTATTCGGTAATTGCGGTTGATTTTTATTTTGCAAAGTGATTTTATTTGGAATTCGGTTCTAATTCAGTTCTAATGCATATGATATACCTTTAGGTATTTTAATGTCAAAAATTCACGGAACTGAACAAATGGATAACTAGCTTAGGATTTGGCGGTAGACACAAGGAGCTTAAACTAGCGGCGAACACAAGGAGCGGCGAACGCAAAGCGGGACCGCAATAAAAATTGGAAAGCCAGGATATTGTCGGCAGGGACAAACAAAATAGTAAAATAAAACCCAATGGCCATAAACCTTTTCGTTTAACACTCGATGCCGCCCGCCAGGGATTAAAAAATTTCACCACGATAGTCAGGTCAGTCACCATTTACCCGGCTAGGGGGTAGTACTCCACTCCGCCAACGGAGTGTCCCGCGATTTGCAACCCGGCCAGGGCTTGCAAACGCTCTCCGAACTACACGCGACCCCCGCGCAATTTCCCGACCAGGGAAATTAAGACACGCTCGCGGATTTCAACCAGGAACCGCCGATACATTCGCGAACTTCCGCCAGGAAGTCCAACCAAGTGACCGCGAAAATTCCGACCAAGGATTTGTGCAAGTTCCACTTTGCACAAATTTTCACTTCAAAGAACTTTCGCAACTTCCTATCAGTGCAATAAAAAGTGAAAGATATAGATAACTAAGTTTAAAGTGCCTAGTGACTGTATGCGTACGCGGAGACTCCATCATCAGCATCCAAAGGGAAGTGACTGAACATTTTAATTATATTAACCACCGAAGTGATTCGATTTTGAACAATTGCACAAAGACTTTACCGTAGAATTAAGCAAAAAGACTTTCTAATTTTAAGGCTAATTAATTAAGTAATTTTAAGACTAACACTAGATTAATAATTAACACCTGCCTTTTGTATCCTACTAGAATAAATGTATCGTTTCTTAAATCAGTAGCTTTTTTAATTTGTTCCTCCTTATTATAAGCAATAATTATCAGCCTGAAACACTCATCCACATTGAAAAATCTTCCGAGAAAAGATACATGACGCCAACGGGACTTGAACCCGTGTCCTCTCGATTGCCGGTCGAATGCTCTGAATGAATGTTTTCAGGTGGAAAAAATATAATAAGCAGTAATTGTTGAATGAAACACTAGCATATATTGAATCATTTGGCGGGTAAGAGATAAGCCGCCATAGCTCAGTGGTCAGAGCATTCGACCGGCAATCGAGAGGACACGGGTTCAAGTCCCGTTGGCGTCATGTATCTTTTCTCGGAAGATTTTTCAATGTGGATGAGTGTTTCAGGCTGATAATTATTGCTTATAATAATTGTTACCCTTTGTGCTATGCATAAAAAATCTTGTCTTAAAAACGTTAGTTTTACAATTAAAAATAATAATTGTTCCTCCTTATTTTAAGATTATAGTTTTAATTTGACCCCGCCATAAGGCGCGGGTGTATCACATACTTTGAAAGTATTATTTCACTTAGTAAAAAGTATTTTATTCGGAAAAGCACAGTATTATAAGCTATTATAAGTACATCTACTGAGTTCCGATATCTTTCCAATTAATAAACATATAACAGGATTTAGTGTTGCACAGTCAGGTGATTACGTACTTGCGTAAATGTGATTATTTGAATAATTTGACTGCTTACAATGTTATAACATGTACAACAAACGTTTATTATGTATTTTGTTTTGAAAAGTTACATTTTCTATGTACATTTGTTACTTAATTTTTTTTTTATTAAATTTAAAAAATAAACAAAAAATTGAAAGAAAAAATATAAAATAATTAAGTAACTGTTAATTAGTTGATGCCCAAGAAATACAAAAAAGCTTATTATTTATTTATTTATTTACGGACAAATAGTCCAATTAACAATATAACAATAACACAAACAGAAAAGAAAAAAAGAGAGATCACAATGAAAGGAGATTACATATATAGATGAAGAGCATTGACAAAATACATATAATATAAAAGTACATAGAGAAGATAACTACAAGTAGCTTGAAGATGGATTTAAAAAGACTTTAAAAAACCACATTGCGTAACGACTGCCGAAAGTCATTTAAGCTTACACCAAAAAATTCAATTCTTTGATTTGTGTTGACAAGTCTCGACAGTCTGGATAAAGGAGAATGATATCCATAATTAGTAGAATGTTATGTATATAAAAGGAATACCACTTCCAAGTCCTTTGTCCTTTATTTCAAAGTCCGAGTTTTGATTTGCCAAAGTGGTTGCCCCGAAATCTAGGGAAATTCTAGAGAAATTTCACCTTGAAATCTAGGGAAATAATTTTATTGGGCAGAACATCCCAGCTCATAAATAATGATGGTGAACTACTAGCGAATCTACGATGGATTCTTCGGCGCAAACCGCAAATAAGATAAAAACTATAGAAACACGGTTTTTTCCATTAAAAACAAGTTTTTTTACTTTCGAAATAATCGCTTTTCATTTTTGGGTTATGGCATCACCGGGATTAGTATATTTATGGCATCACCAGAGAACCAGAGACACAAATTTTTGACGTAAAATATAACCTCAAATTTTAGAAGTCGTTACCGGTAGAAGTGGGTTGATTCACTCATTTTACGGAATCAATTCCGGACCTATATTCGACTGAGTGGACTCGATTCACTGGACTCGCTCCTTTGATTCCGGCGATTCCACCGGACTCACCGAATCAAACTCATTGTGGCGTTCCGCCGGAGTCGTTGAATCGGCCGGAATCAAACTCAGTTTGGCTCTTGCTGATTCAATGCCAGAGTTGATTCCGCCGGACTCGCCGAACCAAACTCATTGTGGCGCTCCGCCGGAGTCGTTGAATCGGCCGGAACCAAACTCAATTTGACTCCTGCTGATTCAATGCCGAGAGTTGATTCAGCTGAACTCGCCGTACTCGGTGGAATCGTGGAACGTTACGGAGTTAAGGAATCATGTGTTTAAGTAGCCGGGCGTGTGTACATTAACATGCTATTGTTTATTGCGAGTGAGAAGTCTTATCTTTATATAGCTAATAATAATGTATTAGACATGAGTGATATCTTTGTCGGCTTTATGAGAACCGTGTAAGATATTTACGATAAATTTGAAACTTACGAACAGTGGAGTCCTTGTATAGCAGTGAGCCATGGAACCGGCAGAGGAAGGATGAAAGTAAACTGAATGCTGTTGAAATGAGATCCCTGAGGCGTATATGTGGTGAAACTATGTATGATCGTGAGAGAAATGTGGAGATCCGCAAATAATGTAAGGCTGATGTAAGCATAATGAGTAAGACTAAGAAGGGGACCCTCAGATGGTTTGGGCAAGTAGAGCGAATGAACGAAGAAAGTAGTGTAAGGAGAATATATGCCAAAATGTGAATGGTGGAAGATATTGGGGACGCCCGGGGAAGACATGGCAAGATCAAGTGAATCAGATACTTGAGTCGGGCCATGTCAAAAGTCAGAATAATAGAAGAGTATGTTTGAGATGATGTATGAATGTGAGTGAGGCAAGGAGTGTGTGTCAAGATCGAGTTGTTTGGCGGTCATTCCTCTCAGGAATGAGAAAAACCCCTGCGGAGAAACGGCGTGATGGTTAGTTAGATATTTTACGTTCTTCACAAAACTAGTAATTCACCAGAGTATCACCGGCGCGAACTTGCGGGAAGGCAAATTTGCTCCGTGATGACCGACAAAAGGTAAAAAGCAGTGCTCCTTGCTATCTTTTGACTAAGATATAATGCTATTTCTTTTCGAAAAATGTTTTCACGCTGTCATCGCGCCCCGCTAGAGCAATACAACGCCACCCCGCTTGCGCCACACACCTCATCCCGTGAATAAGTCCTGTATTCTCACTCTGTCAGTCGTTCCCGAGTGATAGAGTGACAAATCCCCACCCGGCCTGCGCCGCGCACCTCCTCCCGTAAATGATTCCTGCCGCCCGGCCCGCGTCGCACACCTCCTTCCGCGTCAACCTCGCCCGAGTGCGAGCGACTCCGGAACTGATTCATAACATTTTGCGGACTCGGAACGAATCAAACGCATTCGGACTCGGAATCTTTGGATTCGTTCCGGCCGGAACGACACACTTCTAGTTACCGGTTTCCCGTATTTATTTTAAACTAAAGTTTTGAAGGGAGGTCTTTATTTCGAATTTTTATGTAATATCAGTACACACCGAAACCATAAATAAACCAGTCATTAGATTGATAACTTCGTGGTTTTACTATGGACCAAGTGTCAACGCTATTTGACCATATACATACCTATATTTGACGACTTTTTATTCGATATGCGCAACGATGTCGTCACACATACCATAGACAAGGGGATAGAGGAAACAAAATAAAAGGCTCGACCATAGACAATATAATTATCTTTCAGTACCTACCCAATTTATTAGCCTAAAATATTATTTTAAAAACAAAATTAAATGTCAAAATATTCCCCAGGGAACAGAGCTGGATCTGACAATCGCTGCCTTGAGAAATTGAGCTTACTTTTCTTTACTGCTCATTTTCTCCGGACAGAGCTTTGTCAGATTGAAACCCGTTGCCCTATGAAGAAACCAACTGTCGTAAAAATAACCTAAAATTACTTGAAATTTCAATCCCTTCAAAAGGGGAAGAACAATTTCAAATAAGATTTAGCTTTCCTACGATAGTATCGACTTTGACATTTCTCTGGTTTCAACAGAAAAATGAAAAACTCAATTAAACGTTTTAGTATTTTATTAAAAACAGGAAATACAAGAAAAACTAACTAAAAATCACGCCGTTTCCCCGCAGGGGTAGGCCGATAGGACGGACCGTCAAACAACTGGGTCTTGGCACACACTCTTTGCCTCATTCACACTCACACATCGACTCATACATACTATTTCTGACTCTTGACGTGGCCCGATGCAAGTATCGGATTCCCTTGATCGTGTCAGGTTTTCCTCTGGCGTCCCTGACTTCATCTACCACTCACATCTGCGTCATATATTCTACTTACACCCCACGCTTCGTTCATTCGCTCTACATGCCCAAACCATCTGAGGGTCCCTTTCAATCTTACTCATTATGATCAGCCTTGCATTGCATTGCTTGATCATAAATAATAATATTTGGATGATTTGTATAGCGCCATTTTTTGTAAAAAAATACCTCAAAGGTACTCTGCACAAACTTATATTTCTGCAATCTAATTCTAACTACAAAGTAGACAATCCATTATAACAACTTATGGATAAAACTTGCATCCACCGGTTCATCGATCATTGATATGAAACTACCTATACGTACAACGATTTGACCGATGAACGCTTTGCTGCATATAAAATGTACATATTATATTTTTTGTACTCTGTACAGGCAGAAAATATACAGTATCATACGTAGTTTTACCACACATCCTCAGGGGTGTCATTTCTACAGCATTCAGTCCACTTTCCTCTGCCAGTTCCATGCCTCACTGCCATACATAAGGGAAGGTACCAGCATTCCGTTGTGGACTGCTAGTTTCACTTCTTTACACAGTTTTTTGTTAGCGCCAACAGCATTCAGGGGTGAAATGCAGATCCGGGCACAGTTTGGAAATTTAATAAAAAGGCACTTTCTAGATGAGAAAAGTATGGAGATGATGAATAAAAAACAAATTAAGGCGCGCTCGGCAAAATTGAGGGAGATACAACCGTTCAAAGTATTTAAAAAATCACTTGGCGAACTGATATTGACAGTTCGTTGTTCGTTCGCCATGTTTTCACCGCTTAGGTATGTTGGATCCCAGACCTAATACAGAATTGATAGTACGCCAGAATCACAAACCATGTTACACAAACCTAGCGTAGCCGCTAAACCACTTGAAAACTGGGATGTTTTTCTTGCCTTGACGTGAGCAGGCGCTATAAAGGGGCACTTTTTTTGTATCACAAACCATGATTAGCGTATTAGGTTATAAAAAAAATGGCGGGCGGACGCGGGAGAACTGTCAATATCAGTTTGTAAAGTGAAATTTTAAATACTTTGAACGGTTGTATCTCCCTCAATTTTGCCGAGCGCGCCTTAATTTTTGTTTTATTCAGCTTTTCCACACTTTTCTCATCTAGAAAGTGCCTTTTTATTAAATTTCCAAACTGTGCCCGGATCTGCATTCCTCCCGCATTCAGTCCTCCATTAATAGAATTACCTACATTTACCCTTCTTTCAATATCTCTATCAGCCTTCCCGTCTCTCATACACATACTTCCCACAATATACAAACTCATCCACCTGCTCCAAGTTCACAACTATATTGCACAATGTGTGCGTACTCTCCTGATAAAAATAGAACAAATTAATTTAGAAAAGCTAAGCGTACTGAGAATATATTGGTCCTGCTGCATCCTGGTCCAGGCCATGGAGTACTCTTCCTCCTTCTTATGTTCGCTCAAGAACAGCGGTGAAAGAGAGTGGTGGCACACGTCAGCCCCATCTCCTGACATGACACCACAACGTTACTGTCCCACATACCTACAACAATCATATGTCATTATTAAGGTGCTAAATTAATGCTTTTATATGTATTATTATAATAAGGGAAAATGCAAACAAACCCAGAGATCAGTAGGCGCAGGCCGTCATTCGTGGAACGTGCTCTCTTCTCTAGGGGAATGACACCAGTAATCTCCACCGGCCTGTCAGCTGTAAGGATAGGATTTAGTGTTTCGAGCTGAAAATATTAAAGAAAACATCTCATGAGATACATCAAGACAGACCGACAGATAAAAACAAAACAAGATAAATGCAGAAATGTTTCATATAAATGTTTGTACCTTTTTGTTTGCAGGTTATAATGGTTTTCACGAGCATAATCATATCGCGAAATGAGACGTTTTGCGATACTAGTAGCCACAAACATATGGACGAGTTCTCAAAATTGGATAATAAACGTATTCAATTCTATTTCACTTGTTTAGGAAGCAAATTTTGAATTCGCGTCGCATTGAAATAAACCGTTGAGAGCAATCCGGATACATTATTTCACCCAGCTGTCAAAAGCTTATGCTACGCCCAAATGCTTGCGACAAGCAGCTTGTCGCAAGCTCAGGCAAGCTCTGGCAAGCGAATGGCTGGCATCCCCACACTTGCAAGCGCGCCAGTATATTCGCAGAGCCCAAAGATGGCGGACGTCGAAGCAGCTGCGTCAGCTGTCATTTTTGCGCTAACGTATTTTTATTATAAAGCGAAACAAAATGAAAAAAAACGGAAAATTCGAAAGAGAAGAAGATGGTGGATGATTAAAATTCACAGAAATCGTACCAGGTAATTCATTTAATATTCTAATATTTTGTTTATTTGTGTGTTTTGTGTTCGTAGATGCTATTTTTTTTTTGTTTTGTTTCAGAGAACTAATTGAAGAACGGTTTAATGAGCTTCTTTGTGAGCCGTCTGGGGAGTTTGATAACTTCTGTCGCATGACCTCGGCTGATTTTGAATTCTTGCTGAACAAAATTTCACCTGCGATTTCAAAGCAAGATACCAATTTCAGGGAAGCTATACCAGCGAAATATCGTCTTGCGATAACTTTAAGATTTCTGGCATCTGGCGATAGTTATCAAAGTCTGCATTATTTATTTAAAGTATCGAGCCAAAGCATATCTACAATCGTACGAGAAGTTTGCAAGGCTATTATTGCAGTTCTAAAGGACGAAATAAAGGTAAAGGAAAACAATAATAATATTTTTTATGATATTTTTTATTTCTTTTTTGTTAGTACAAATTACAATTACAAATTACAATCACAAATTACAATTACAAATTACAATCACAAATTACAATTACAAATTACAATCACAAATTACAATTACAAATAAATTTAAAATTACAAATTACAATTACAAAAAAGTTTACTGATTAGTGTCATTAGACACTAATGAACAATTAAAATTTTAATGACACTAACAATTTACTGATTAGTGTCATTAGAAGATTCAAAATCTTCATACGCTTTCAATAAATCTGCGTTTGCAATGTACTCTCGAGGGGGCTGAAGTATTTCTGCCGATATTATTTCTATTGGACGGGTAGAATTGCAGTCGTTTTGGGGTTGACGATTGGATGAATGCGGATTAAAAGTATTGGGTTGTATCGGGTACTGGTTAAATGGAACAAATTTTTTGGTTTTTCGTAGTTTTGGATTTAATAAGCTCATAGAGGGCTCGTAAGAAGTTTGGGAGGATGAAGGGCGTTTTGGAATTGGTGTGCTCAAGGGTTCGTAATGGGAAGATTGAGATGATGAAGGTCGGCTGGGAAAATGGACGCTGGATGCCGATGGAGGTCTATACAAATTTGAATATTGAGGAGATATTGAGGTTTCTCTTATGAATTCACTTTGCTGAAGTCTTTCCACAAACAAACCATCAATTTTTAACATAAAAAGTTTCCTTTCATTGTTAGAAAGCTCCCGCAGCTTCAAAGCTAATAACTTTCCGTAGAGGTCACATTCATCGTCTTTGGGAGGCGGTGGCTTATTTAAAATGTTTGTCAATTGTCCTAAAGCTGAGGTCATTTGTCGCTCAGCAAAGTCAGGACCACGGCGAGGGGGTCTCGGCGTAGAAACAGGTGTGGCCGAAGAAGTCGATGGCAGCGGGTGATTGTTGTCTTCTCCTAATAAGTCCCCATCCATCTCTTCGAATTCGATTTCTATCTCGTCGATTTCCGGTCGTGATTGCTGAAAAAATATAAACCGACAGTATTAAATTGTTATTTGTTACAGATTAATTGTTTTATTCATTACTGATATACCTAATATGTTATAATTTCAGATGCCCTCAACAGCGGAAGGTTGGCTGGCAATAGAAGAAGGATACAGGAGCAAGTTTCCACATTGCGTGGGTTCGTTGGACGGCAAACATATAGTTATTGAAAGTCCATTTTATAGTGGTACTGAGTATTTCAACTACAAGAAAACGTTTAGCATTGTTCTTATGGCATTAGTCGATAGCAAATACAAATTTACATTTGCAGACATAGGAAGTCAAGGGAGAATTAGTGACGGTGGTGTTTTTAAGAATTCATTATTGTGGCAAAGAATTTGTAGAAACGAAACTAATTTCCCCACATCTTGCCCACTTCCTGGATCAAATAATGACGTGCCTTACGTCTTTTTAGCCGACGGTGCTTTTGCCCTAAGCACTCATATAATGAAGCCCTACCCTGGAAATCATGAAATAGGTTCACCAAAAAGGAAATTTAACCAATGCTTATCTAGGTCTCGGGTTGTCGTGGAAAATACATTTGGGGTTTTAACTTCAGTTTTCAGAATTTTCCGACGACCAATTAATTTGCAACCAGATACTGTGTCGGAAATCACGATGACTTGTGTACTCCTACATAATTTTCTCAGAAAAAGTGAAAGTTCTTCAGCAAGATATACTCCCCCAGGTACGTTTGATGCACATGATGAAAATGGCAATCTTATGAGACTTGGTTCATGGCGAAGAAACCAGGATGAATATAATGCAATACAAAACATGCCAAACACACCCCGAAGGTCGCCGTTGAACGCCATTCAAATTAGGGAAGAATTTACTTCATATTTTTGTAGGAGCACTACCTGAAGAGCGATTCTATATCTTTAGTGGGATCGTAACGAGATAACGGACGCGATCTCCTTTCAGATTTGTGTGATTTTCTATAGCGGTTATTTGATTTTTCTATGGGCCGATGTCAGGTTTTAGCTGTGAGCTGTGGCGGCTCATGACTTTTTTGTGTGCTAGTTTTTTTGTATGAAAAATTTTATGAATTTTTAGTTTGGCCGTGTGTCACACGGATTTCCTGAAAAATCTTCATACAAAAAACCGATTCGAAAAAAATAAAAGAAAATTCGCCTACGACAACTTCAATAATGCCGTTTTTTAATATTTAATAGCACTCTAGCACACCCAAAAGTCACGAGCCGCCACTGTATGTGAGCTGTCACATATTTTAGCTTAGATCGTTCTAAACACGAATTCCTATTAATAACAGCCATAGAAAATCACACAAATCTGACAGGAGATCACATCCGTCATCTCATAACGATCCCACAAAAGATATAGAATCGCTCTTCAGGACGTGATTTATAAAATTACATTTTACCAATTTAATTTTAT
Source organism: Limnephilus marmoratus (assembly GCA_917880885.1). NCBI lineage: Eukaryota > Metazoa > Arthropoda > Insecta > Trichoptera > Limnephilidae > Limnephilus > Limnephilus marmoratus. Next base: position 52,478,672 of record OU862917.1, on the reverse strand, counting down.
ACAATGTCATGTCATGTCAATAAAATTAAATAAAAATAAACCATTAAAGTAATATGAAGTTTTTTTACTCACCATTTCGGTATTTATTGTATTTCTACAGGTATATATAGGCAATAAAAAAAGTTCCATCGTCTTGTACGCGAACCAAATGGGATCATGTATGTCTTCAACGCCTGAAAGGAAAAAAAATGATATTTCTCTTACAAATTTACTCAAATAAATTGAAACAAAAATAAGGTAAAGAGGCATAAAAATAATTATCCATACCAGCGCCAGATCGTATGGAATCTTGCTTCTTTTTTAGATGTTTCCTAAAAGTTGTCATCAAAATCTCTTTCTTTGATTTTATTTCCTTTACGGGCTTATTCACAGTTCGGCTCAAACGAGTCCACGCATCAGACACTTTTTTTTTATCTTTATGATCCACATCGTTTGGGTTCCAAATGCACGACTCCCCTTGGTAACATTCCAAGAAAAATAATGTCGTGTCATTTGTCCAGGTATTCATGTTTGGAATTATTATTTTAAAGTATAAAAAGTTCGGAACGAAAAGCACGTCAAGTTCGGAACGAAAAGCACGTCTACCTTCCACCAGTCCGTAAGTTGTACTAACGTGTGGATGCCACGCCAGCGTTTGCCGCAAGCGCTTGCCGCTTGGGCCAAAATATCCGACCTCGATCGGATCGGCGGCAAGCTCTCGCAAGCTCTTGCAAGCCTACGCAAGCCAAGCCACACGCGCGGCACCAGACGCTGGGGCTTGTGGACGCTTGCAGAGGCTTGCCACGTGTTTGGACGCGGCTTTAAATTCAAAGTTTTCCTATTGGCATCCAATTTCCCATTGGTGGAGAGATATTGCGCAAAGATGACGTCACACAGTCATAGATATTATCTATCTTCGGTCTTGGTTGAAAATTTGGATCGGAGTTATACCCCCCTGACCGAAACTGTACTATGACATTACTTACTGCTTGATGATCAGTCGCGGTCGTAAGGTAAGCCCTTTGGCTGCCAAGCCGACGATATCGACTCAGTTATTAGTGTAGCTTATAATTTTAGGTTAAGAGACAAATCTTCGATGCTAACCATGCCGGGGGTCAGGGGAGGGCTACACTATTGGCAGAGAGCGCTACGGGCTTGCCTGGTGAACCGCGCGCCCGACAAGCTGACTCGAGGCGCGCACGGTGTGTCCGGCACGGTTCTCGGCGTTCCGGCCGTGTCCGACATGAAGAGGCTGTTGCGCCTGGGAGGCTGCGCCCCCGAGGACGGTTACGCCTGCCTCACCAGCTCCTGCCCGGCCTGTAAAGCCACCAAGAGAAAGGAGATCGGATCCGTGTTCATCAACAAAACCACAGGTATACCTCTCATTCAGACATTTTAGACAACAAACCCGCAGAATTGTGAGGTGGCGACGAGTAATGAGCGTTTGTGGTACGCAGGGTTCTACTGCTGCTCGGGCTGCCGACGCCAGGGCCAGTGGGCGACGCTACAGAAGTACCTGCCCCCTGCTGCCGGGGGCTCCGCGCGCCCCACCTCAACAGGAGACGAACCCGAGGGACCGAGAGAGCCCTATCTACCTTGGAGCCAGGCGGAGAAAGACAGCCAGAGTCTTGCAGAAACACACGCTGAGGAAGTTTTGCAGAGGTTTAACTTGCCAGTATGTATATTTTATGATATTTATATTGACATTTTGTCTAGAATGTCGGTTCTACTACTGGAAGGTTTAGATAATTGTATTTTTCTCCACAACAGTTACAAACCAAAAATCTTCTCATATTCTGAAAATAATATATCGTTGTTGCGCTAATGTGCCATAATTCAGCAAAACGTTTTTGTACACCAAAAATTAAAAAAAAAAATCAGAGATTCGAGCCTATTCTCGGCTACGTTCTTAAGTTTAACCATTATCGCACAAAACTCATTCAAATATGTTTGTTGACGCTTTTAGATAAAAACTGAAAAATTTGGTAAAACTCGCATAGCCGGTCTTGCAAGCGCAATGGCGATATGCAAAGGACATGCAACGAAATCACACTACCAAAAAAGGAAAAATCGAATTTGTGAAATAGTTTACTATACAAAGGGATAAAGTTGAGTTGCCGGAAACTGTAATGACTGCACCAATTGGTAGATTCAAGATGTATTGTAGGTGATACATTAAGCAAGAGAAAATATAGTATATAACTTAGTAATTTGTGAACTCTGATGTACAAATTACTAATATAAAATAAATTTATCGCTAGATTGTGCCTTGTGAAGTTTTTTCCGTGTTTTACATGAAAAATAGTTAACATACAAAAAATTGGAATTTTTAACATATTATTTTGAATGATGATGGTTGACCATAGAAATTTGATTTGATGCTCTTCTTTATACAATACATATTGTGATACATCTGTAGATAGTTCCTGAAGCTGGCAAGGTGCTGAGAGACGTGCGGGTGTCTGGAGACACCCTGCTATTCCCCCTGAGGGACCTATCGGGGCGGGTGTCTGGCCTGCGCCTGCTGCTGCGCTCTCACCCAGGTAGGGGCACCACCCTTATGTGTGGTATATTGTGATATATCTGTAGATAGCTCCTGAAACTGGGAAGTTGTTCGTGAGTCTGGCGAACTATCTCCTGCGTCCTTCAACAGACATTGTGTCTGTCTGTGAGCATTGTTCACATGGTTCCATTGTTCACATTTCAGATGAACCTTGCCAAGAGCGCACTGAGGGTAGTGGGCTGCTGCAGCTGGGCGGGGGAGGGCGCTCCGCCACCATCGTGCCGTCAGCCGGGGACGCTATTGCACTTCTCGCCGCCAAAGTCAGTGGTAAGACTCTTTGACTCTATGATTTTTATTTATTTATTTTATATTATAGAAACAAACAGTGCATTGGTTACAGTAATAAGACAATTTATAGATATTATATAATATTTCATGGTGTGTGTGGGTGGGTAAATATGAAGTGTTCTTTGTAATGTCTTATTTGTAGTATGTATATTTAGTAATTACCTAGTGATGTGCGTAGTGTATAGGTGTGTGAGAGTATGTTTGTAGGTGAGAAGTGGTGATCTGTGAAGGGATGTTTATGCACATTAAATAGTTTACATCATTGACATTGTTGCTCCTTTTAAATTTGGGCTTTGAACCCGAGAATGTCAATGTTATAGTTTAGGCAAATATTATTGAATGTATGAAGAGCACGGTTAATTGGCGAATTAGTTGCTGCATTTGTTTTGTAATTAAGCGTGTAGAATAATATGCACTTGAATTCAGTGGCAAATCCCTTTGACCCTAAAGCCGAATCTGAAAATACCCCATTGACAATATTTTGTTCTTTGAATGAAGGTGTGGCGGTGTGCCTCCCCTACGGGTTCAGCCGCCTTCCGCAGGAGGAGCTGCCAGCCCTGGAGAGGTTCTCCCGCCTCACATTGTGGGGAGCGGCAGACACGCTGGAGTCGGCGCGCACCCTCGCTCGCAAGCTGGGCGACAAGCGGTGCCTGCTGGTGAGGTGAGATATGCCCCTATCTACTATTGTGTCTACACACCGTCAGCCTTATTAACAAACTTTGGACGGGAAGGGTAGTTCCTATTTTTTTTAATTTATAATTTTTAATCCATTCAAAAGATAAAGAAGACAAACTTAGTCATTCGGGAATTTATAAATTAATTGCAGTGATTGTTCAGCATTTTATATAGGTAAAACAACGCACAATGTCAATATTAGAATCAAAGAGCTTAAATAATAATGGATTTTCTGAATTCGCCAATCATCTTATGTATAAAGATCATATCTCCAGTCAAAGCACCGGTGCTAAGATTTTACACAGAAATGGTCATGGTAACAAGCTAAATAATTTAGAAGCACTCGAAATAAAAAGAAGGTTTAAACAAAAACCCAAATCCTTAATAATACGTTGTTAAACATCTGTTTAGTCTATTTAATGTTTATTAGTAAGCTTTTTACACAAACGGTTGTTTATCTAAGTGTAAAATTTAGAACTCGTTTATTATTAAGGCCTTGTGCTAAACTCGAGTGTAATGTAATGTTCTTGCATTTATACAGATGGGAAGAAGGTCCGCTGGCAGCACTGCGCAGTGGAGAGGATCTGCGTGCACTGGGCACTGCAGCCCGGCCCGTGTGGCACAAGGCCATCACCTCCTTCTCAGCCCTGCGCGAAGATGTGTTGGCCGACCTGCGCAACATAGAGAAGGTACCCCCTCCCCTCCTCCCCCTCCCACTCAAATGCGATATTTCTGTATTTATCCGCTTTCATTTTCATTAATGAAGTAATGAATGAATGCACTTAGCAACGAACTCTTGTTTAAATTATAACCTGCTTATCTCCGAACTGGGGATTCAACAATAATCATTATAACCACATCGGGTAATAGAAACCATCGATTCAACTTGCATAATAAAAAAAAGATTCTTAAGTGATAAATAAACAAAAACTTGCCCTTACGGCTCACGCAAATCTATGTCCGCAACCGTTTTGAGGCTTTCCCCCGTGATTCTTCGGTTTCCTCCCGCTAACCAATAGTTTCTTATCATAGAAAAGACTCTAGTCTAATTTATTTTACACCCTGACACGCATCTTATCCGTTAGCAAAGAAATTCCGTATGCATGAGCTCTCATCATCATCTCGGGGTCCTGCGTGGGATAAAAAGAAAGCTACTATCTGATGTAAATAAAAGAACTCACATTAAACAAAATATACTTGTTATTATTGATAAGCAAAAACATAATCTACATAAATACCTTTGTAAACTCAAAAAAATGTAGATAGAGAGAGAGAGAGAGAGAGAGATAATTCAGTTATTTTAGTAGAATCCACTCCAAATGATCATTCGTAGCTTGCGATAGTTAATATGGCGCACCTCTTCTAACCTCAGCGACAAGGACTCCAGATAGCTGGAGAAGAGCCCCAGAGCTGCCGCTTCGCAAGCCCATGACACCGTGAAGCATCCAAGATTCCAGTCCATCCACAAAGGCCTGCTAATCACAATGCGTCCGATGGCCATCTCTGAGCATTGACAGGATATAACCCGCAGTGCTATATTGTTGATGTCATTTAAGAAGCGCCTGCAGTCTTCATCAAAGTTGTCCTCGGTGATATTGGATTGTGCGTGGCAGGCACTGGGTGCACGGAGGCCAACGCTTATTGTTTTCCCCTTCATCATCGACATCCTGCGTATACCGCGACCCGGTACTATTTAACAGTCTTGTAAAGGCATCACGTCTGTTACACGCATAATATTTCAAATTTACATCATTTACGAGTATCAAAACTCCTTACAAATCAAACTTCCGACAAATTCCTTGATATGCCATGACGTGGCCCTTGCAACCGTTTTTGCTTTTTCCAAAAACAATCGAGCTACGTCCAGGCAATTTGAATATGTTATCAGTCGTTCCACGGCACGCCGAAATTAATAATACTCATTCTGAGCAAGAACCGACTGAATAATTACCATGAAAATAATTACGTTACAACCCTTGTCAATGTTCGACACGTATTGTCTGCAAAAGCCCTTCAGAAAAAAGCCCTCTAAAAAAGCTCTCCAAAAAGTCCTCCAGGAGAGGTCGCACATATGTTTTGTATATTTTTAACATTACGTCCAGTGTTACATCAAGTTATGAATTGAACATGTTATTGAATTTGCTCTTTTATCTTATCAAATTTGTTGATCCCAGCGATATACAGTTACCATTTCAAGTCTTATGATACGGCAATTCTGTAATGGGTGATTTGGCATACTGAACCATCTAACCCCGTTTCCCGGTGATTGAAGAGCCAAATCGAAAAACCGAACACCCGGAAATCTCCGTCTAGAGTGGTTATCACTTGTAATATAATGTACTGTTTATGTATAAATAAATTAAAACTAAAAATAAGTGTAATTTTATAATTTTTGGTAATGTTATAATAATAGGCATTATGCGCAGGTTCAAGGGGTGAAGTGGAAGCGCTTCCCGGCCCTGACTCGGCTACTGCGGGGACATCGGCGCGGGGAGCTGACGGTGCTCACCGGCCCCACCGGCTGCGGCAAGACCACCTTCTGCAGCGAGTACTCCTTGGACCTGGCCTTGCAAGGGGTAAGTAGCTAGCTCTGGAGTTGGAAATCCTCTTGACCAATCCTAACCCAACCAGAGCGTGTTGGTTGTTGTTGTGGAGATTCCCTTGACATAATCTAACCAAGGCCTGTTGGTTATTGTTGCAGGTGACGACACTGTGGGGTAGTTTTGAGATTCGCAACTCGAGGCTGGCGCGGACGATGCTGCAACAACTGGCAGGTATTCCTTTGGATGAGAATATTCATCTTTTTGATGAGTAAGTACTAATATGGATTACTGCTTACCATATTTGCCACAAATGTTTTCTGGTACTAAGAGGGCATAAATAAATATAACTTGTTAGGTTTGCAATCTCACTAATAAAACAATGTTCCCGCTGTACACAGATACGCTGATGAATTTGAGAAGCTCCCAATCCACTTCCTTACCTTCCACGGGCAACAATCTATCAGGGATGTAATGGAGGTGGTGGAGCACGCATTCTACGTGCACGATGTGGCGCACGTGATAGTGGACAATGTACAGTTCATGCTGGGCATGGGGGACGAGCCTTCCCGCTCCATGGACCGTTACTGGAGACAGGATGCCGTGATTGCTGCATTCCGAGGGTTCGCCACCAGGAACAACTGTCACGTCACGTTGGTCATGCATCCCAGGAAGGTAATTCAATTCAATTTATTCATTTTAAAAGCATTATTACAAAATTAATTAATGAAATGAATTAATTAATTAACATTTCAAAGCTTTTTGAGAGAAAATACATATTTAAGATAAGATAAGCAGATTAACTAACAGCAACAAAGCTTGTCATCTAAATTTTGCTTCATTGATGTTAAACATATAGATATTCAAAGTGATTCTATTTAACAACAAGGCAGCTTTCCCAAATGGCATGACCATTGGCAAGTTAGTTCTGCAAGCCGGGAGATAAAACAGTCTATGCTGTCTGCTGTCGGTGAAGGAGATAACCATTGGGAACATAGAAACTAAAGCTCTCCAGCGAGCTCATCCACGAATCAGTCTGAAGAAATGTGTTACAATATCCCTTCTGACCCATAGATGGTGTTCTAAATCTATTTTAACCCGTAATCCCACATTTACCAGACATCTGATTGAAAAGGCATCACCCTGCTCTCACTGACACTGTCCCTCCGCCCTTTCAGGAGCGTGACGCCGAGGACCTTTCCACCAACTCCATATTCGGGTCCGCCAAGGCCTCGCAGGAAGCCGACAGCGTCCTCATCATCCAAGACAAGCGTCTCACCAGCGTCCGGGGAAAGAAATACCTCCAGGTACGTTGGGCTACAGAATAACTATAAAACATGTATGTACTCTATTAATTGTCTTCTTGTGACTAAAATACTTGTGCTTGCAGGTGGCTAAGAACCGTTACAGTGGAGACCTGGGAATAGTCCCCCTGGACTTCGATAAGGGGGCATTGAGCTATGCTCAAAAGAAGAAAGACAAGGACGGCAAGCCACGTAAAGAGGAGGATAGTAATAGAGAATCTCACAGTGAACCAGTCTTACCGCACTCTGTACAGCATTGAGGCCCCGCCAAACTTGCACTCATATGCTACGTATTAATATATGTACATATATACCTACCTCGTTCCTCATTCTTAAATAATCTCTGTTCGTTAGGTTACTTAGTTAGGTTCTACTAACTATTATTATTAATTAGTTCTCCAGTGATACTATGCACAAAAGTGCCATAAAATAATTCTATTTTTTATAAATTAAATGACTCTTATTTTCTGAATACAAAAATAAGATATTTTATTACATCAGTGTTTTTTTTCTTCAAATTCATGGGTGCTTTGAATAAACCAGCATCTCTCATCAATCTTTAGTAGCGTAGAAATAATCAGTGCTGAAGATAGAATACAAAGAGACACGGACGTAGCTATAGCTTTGACAAGGGGGGGGTCCCCAAAGTAAAAAAAAAAACAGAGCTCTAATGCCAATTAAATCTATCATTTACAAATTAAACATTGCCTGCAACTATACACGCAAGTATAGTCGCGGGTTATCTATAATATAATATATAACTTTGGTTACTCTAAGTAGGTGCCTTTAAATAAAAAATTATATGTAATGTATGTATTGCAATATTTATTCAAAAGTAACAAAGTTGAAACTTTAAAGTAGGGAACGTAACCATACTATGTGACACGTTTAAGGGGGGGGGGGGGGTCTTCAAAATGTCACGCTTGGTACAAATGAGCGGCGGCGGGCTTAGGTTTTTGGTCACCGGGGGGGGGTTAAAAATTGCAAAAAGTTGGTCACGTAGTATGGGTACGTTCCCTAATAAATTTAGTCTTTACGTTTTATTGCTAACTGATTAATAATTTCTTCGGAATCAAATTGCACCGCCAGATCTCGGTGTAATGTGTAATTAAAGCCAGACCAGTAAGTCATTCATCGCCCATTTTATTTCTTAGGTAAGTTTTTAACCTCTTGAAGGTAGAGAAAGATCTTTCAAGGGTTGCAGTGGACACTGGAAATGTGGCTAAAATAATGAGAAGCTTTTTTATTAAGGGGAAAAACTGATCATCGCAGTTATCGATAGCGTTGATCACAGTTGCAGGTTTTGTGCTACAGATTTCCAGTGATTGTGCCATATCTCATATTCACAAGGGCGGCGGCGGCGGCGGTGCCCATTCTCCCGCTCCCCATACTGCGGCGGGGAGCGGGGGAATCGTTTTCTACAATCGGCGTGGTGCACGTAATTTTTTTCTGTTGTCAAGATGATGTTGTAAGATGGATATGAATGGGGGGGTCCGGACCCCCAAAACCCCCCCTTATATACGCCCGTGCAAAGAGATATGCTATCAGATATTTTGATCGGACAAGTCAGAATGAAACCAACTCAGAATCACCTCTGAAAAGTCATTAGAAGTGATGAAAAAAAAAAAAATTATTAAATAGGTTACATTAGGTTTAAGGTTATTTTTTAATAATTTTTTTTTATAGCTTTTAATGACTTTTCAAAGAGGTGTTTAGTTGATGTGGAACGAGTCTACCAACTGAGCTAATGTGTCCCTATCCGATTCGGTCATATTTAACTGTGTCATTCTTCGACCAAGAACTAAAAACATTATCATTTTCTTAATGCATATTTTTATTGGCTGCTATCTTTGGTAGAGCACTGACCCGGCATGTCATAAGTCCTGGGTTCGAGTTCTAGATGTGACAGTATCTTTTTCTGATTTTTCTGTTTCAAATTTTCGATTGAGTTTCGCTAATATTGTCTTCATTATTTAAATATTACAATTTGAGGTTTTACCCATTAATAAAAAAATTATAATAATTAATATTATAGTTGCGATTTCTCGCCAAGCATCTTCACTGTTCAATTTATTTTTATAATAATATATTAAGCTGGGTCCACACATGTTCTTTTGTCCGTTCCGTTCCTCCGTTCCGTATCAGCGTCGCGATCAAGAACGCTAGTTTGGACGCCCGTTCGGAACGGTACGGTGTTACGGAGGGACGTTACGGGTAGAGGTACGCCCCTATCCATCGGGAGTCGGTTTTTTCGGCCCGTTCAAAGGCGATACGATACGGGTATGCGCCAGTCTGGACGCGATCGCGGCATGCGCAGGTCGTTCTCTCTGGAATGGAATGAACACGTGACGATGCCGATGATCGCAGCGACGTTACGGAGGTACGGGCTATTTTTACTTGCGTCCAGAGTTTTTGATACGGAACGGAGGTACAGAACGGAGGAACGGAACGGACAAAAGAACACGTGTGGACCCAGCTTTAACCCTAGATAACTAAACTGTTTTCATTGTTTCATTGTAACTACACTTTCGTCGAGTGGACTACGCAATAAAACACTAGAAATAAATCAAAAATATTTAATTAAGATAGGAACTTGTTACATGGCACAAAAGTAAGGTTTATAATGCACAAATTAATATCAAAATATCAGTCTACACAGTGACTACACATGTCAACATTATGTGGACCATAAATAGCCTTTCTACATCTGGTGCAACGGTGTTTGGTCATCCTCCGGGCCTTGGATGGACAGAGGTAGCAAATTTTATGCACATAGTTTTATTGACGTAGATGGAACCGGAGCTTCTATTGTAGAAGATTCGCCAAGAATATCAATAAATATAAGAATATATGAATGTACGTACCTTACAATAAAATTGTTGTTATAGCTAAACTTTCATCCAGCGGACGACGAGATGGTCATAGGGCACGTCCTAGTATGCGTGTGGCCGTAATTTATTAATTTATTTTCGTGTGCTGCACTGTTTACTCAAATTAGGAAGGTAATGAAAGAGTCAAGGTCGGGGAGAGGGGGAAGTAGGTGATTTCGAATTTCGCCGAGTAGCGCGTCGTCACCTCGACAAGCGATTAGTTATCTAGAGTCAAAACAATTTTAAACATCGTAGACAAATTTAAAACATACGATTACATATGAATGTATAATTTTAAATATTGCAGATATTTTTCAAATCCGATCCGAAAAAGTTGATGCAAGTTCAAAGAACATTTTGAAGAGACCGCCACAGGGAGCAATCATTTCTGAACATGAAGGAATGCTCTAGCCAACTATGGGTGCATGTTTGGGTGCATTTGCAGCATTTACTTCAAACGAATGAGCATTCTACTAAATTTCGGCGAACACCCTTGGAGCACCTATAACTGTTTACACCAAAATAATTTGCAAGAGCTGACTAGAGAGAGCAAATGCTCGTTTGGTGTAATCCCACCTTGACATGCATAAAAAAAAACAGGTTGATTTGAATCAAAGTTAGTTTTTCATTTCACCAATATCTAATAAACGCCCTAGCGGCTTTGCCATTCTAACGTTAACTGGACATCCATTAAAAGTCAACGATACTATTTCGACCTCCGTTGTATGAACCAGTTCTAAGCACTGCTCCACTAAATTAGATCGCTGCTTTGGGCTTGAAAAAGTTAGACTTTTTCAAATATTTATAAATCACAAGCCATATTCAAACTCCAAAACCGGTATTAATGTTTGACACAAGACGAGTCTCCTGTGCGCAAAATGTATATTTCCGTGGCGGATGGAGACATTAATTTGGGTAAATATCGGTTCGGACTGGCCACGCTTATTAAGAATAATTTTTAGAAAAAACTTTAGATTCGCCTTATTTACTATAAAAGGAAACTTTTTGGCTTTGGGGCGGCGGAAAATAATGCATTTTAATTTTCAATTGCTTAAAACCAAAATTCACTTCGCGAACCGACCCAGCGAAAATCCGCGGCCGTAACTGTCACTGTTATGTTGGTATCCTTGATAAATTAACAAGAGCTAATACGACGATGCGTAATTATGAAATTTGTCTAGCGGGCTTGTTTGTGTAACATGGTTTGTGATACAAAAGAATGTGCCCCTTTATAACGCCTGCTCGCGTCAACGCAAGAAAAACATCCCAGTTTTCAAGTGGTTTAGCGGCTACGCTAGGTTTGTGTAACATGGTTTGTGATTCGCGGTATTTCATGTAGGTATCCCACGAAGTCGGCTACAGTCCATGGTAAATTTATACAAAGCCGGGACCAGCTCATTTTGGACAAAAATAAATAAATATATACCCCAGTAGATAGGTAATAATTAGATGTAATTAATTCCGTGAGCGGAAATTGAAAATAATGTATATTACCGTCAATTTCTTAAATTTAAAAATACGAAAATGTCATTTTTCAATGACCTCCATGTTGTTATCTTTACTTTAAAAAACAGCCTACGTTTTTAAATGGTTTGTCTGGCTACGCAGGGTTTGTATAGCGGGCTTGTGAATATTATCTTAACTTAAAAAAACAGCCTACGTTTTTAAATAGTTTGTCTGGCTACGCAGGGTTTGTCTAGCGGGCTTGTGTGACAGATCGGCCGCGCCATGTCAGTTTCGAAGACGCGAAGTGAATTTTGATTTTACGCAATTGAAATTTAAAATGCATCATTTTCCGCCTCCCCCAATGCAAAAAGTTTCCGAAATACGTAATTCTAACAATTATTCAACTTCTGCAAAGTGTTTTTTCGTGAAAAAGTGCATATTACCGCTTTTGCACTTTGAAAAATGACATTTTCGTATTTTTAAATTTAAGAAATTAATGATAGTGTACATTTTTTTCAATTTCCGCTCACGGAATTAATTACATCTAATTATTACCTATCTACTGGCGTAAAAATTTATTTTTTTTAGTGTAAAATGAACTGGTCCCGGTTTTGTATAAAATTAATCTAAAGTTTTGGTAATTATCGGTTCGGATTGGCCACGCTTATTACGAATAATTTTTAGAAAAAAACTTTAGATTCGCCTTAAGTACTATAAAAGGAAACTTTTTGGCTTTGGGGCGGCGGAAAATAATGCATTTTAATTTTCAATTGCATAAAACCAAAATTCACTTCGCGAATCGACACAGCGAAAATTCGCGGCCGTAGCTGTCACTGTTATGGACTGTAGCTGACTTCGTGGTAGAAGTGGGTTGATTCACTCATTTTACGGAATCAATTCCGGACCCATATTCGACTGAGTGGACTCGATTCACTGGACTCGCTCCTTTGATTCCGGCGATTCCACCGGACTCACCGAATCAAACTCATTGTGGCGCTCCGCCGGAGTCGTTGAATCGGCCGGAATCAAACTCAGTTTGGCTCTTGCTGATTCAATGCCAGAGTTGATTCCGCCGGACTCGCCGAACCAAACTCATTGTGGCGCTCCGCCGGAGTCGTTGAATCGGCCGGAACGAAACTCAATTTGACTCCTGCTGATTCAATGCCGAGAGTTGATTCAGCTGAACTCGCCGTACTCGGTGGAATCGTGGAACGTTACGGAGTTAAGGAATCATGTGTTTAAGTAGCCGGGCGTGTGTACATTAACATGCTATTGTTTATTGCGAGCGAGAAGTCTTATCTTTATATAGCTAATAATAATGTATTTGACATGAGTGATATCTTTGTCGGCTTTATGAGAACCGTGTAAGATATTTACGATAAATATGAAACTTACGAACAGTGGAGTCCTTGTATAGCAGTGAGCCATGGAACCGGCAGAGGAAGGATGAAAGTAAACTGAATGCTGTTGAAATGAGATCCCTGAGGCGTTTATGTGGTGAAACTATGTATGATCGTGAGAGAAATGTGGAGATCCGCAAATAATGTAAGGCTGATTTAAGCATAATGAGTAAGATTAAGAAGGGGACCCTCAGATGGTTTGGGCAAGTAGAGCGAATGAACGAAGAAAGTAGTGTAAGGAGAATATATGGCAAAATGTGAATGGTGGAAGATGTTGGGGACGCCCGGGGAAGACATGGCAAGATCAAGTGAATCAGATACTTGAGTCGGGCCATGTCAAAAGTCAGAATAAAAGAAGAGTATGTTTGAGACGATGTATGAATGTGAGTGAGGCAAGGAGTGTGTGCCAAGATCGAGTTGTTTGGCGGTCATTCCTCTCAGGAATGAGAAGAACCCCTGCGGAGAAACGGCGTGATGGTTAGTTAGATATTTTACGTTCTTCATAAAACTAGTAATTCACCAGAGTATCACCGGCGCGAACTTGCGGGAAGGCAAATTTGCTCCGTGATGACCGACAAAAGGTAAAAAGCAGTGCTCCTTGCTATCTTTTGACTAAGATATAATGCTATTTCTTTTCGAAAAATGTTTTCACGCTGTCATCGCGCCCCGCTAGAGCAATACAACGCCGCCCCGCTTGCGCCACACACCTCATCCCGTGAATGAGTCCTGTATTCTCACTCTGTCACTCGTTCCCGAGTGATAGAGTGACAAATCCCCGCCCGGCCTGCGCCGCGCACCTCCTCCCGTAAATGATTCCTGCCGCCCGGCCCGCGTCGCACACTTCCTTCCGCGTCAACCTCGCCCGAGTGCGAGCGACTCCGGAACTGATTCATAACATTTTGCGGACTCGGAACGAATCAAACGCATTCGGACTCGGAATCTTTGGATTCGTTCCGGCCGGAACGACACACTTCTACTTCGTGGGATACCTGCATGAAATACCGCGAATCACAAACCATGTTGCACAAACCTAGCGTAGCCGCTAAACCACTTGAAAACTGGGATGTTTTTCTTGCGTTGACGCGAGTAGGCGTTATACAGGGGCACATTCTTTTGTATCACAAACCATGTTACACAAACAAGCCCGCTAGAGAAATTTCATAATTACGCGCTTTATCCCACGAAGTCAGCTACAGTCCATAACAGTGACAGCTACGGCTGCGGATTTTCGCTGCGTCGTCGGTTCGCGAAGTGAATTTTGGTTTTATGCAATTGAAAATTAAAATGCATTATTTTCCGCCGCCCCAAAGCCAAAAAGTTTCCGGTAAATTTATACAAAGCCGGGACCAGCTCATTTTGGACAAAAATAAATAAATATATACCCCAGTAGATAGGTAATAATAAGATGTTATTAATTCCGTGAGCGGAAATTGAAAATAATGTATATTATCGTCAATTTCTTAAATTTAAAAATACGAAAATGTCATTTTTCAATGACCTCCATGTTGTTATCTTTACTTTAAAAAACAGCCTACGTTTTTAAATGGTTTGTCTGGCTACGCAGGGTTTGTATAGCGGGCTTGTGAATATTATCTTAACTTTAAAAAACAGCCTACGTTTTTAAATAGTTTGTCTGGCTACGCAGGGTTTGTCTAGCGGGCTTGTGTGACAGATCGCCATGTCAGTTTCGAAGACGCGAAGTGAATTTTGATTTTACGCAATTGAAATTTAAAATGTATCATTTTCCGCCTCCCCCAATGCAAAAAGTTTCCGAAATACGTAATTCTAACAATTATTCAACTTCTGCAAAGTGTTTTTTCGTGAAAAAGTGCATATTACCGCTTTTGCACTTTGAAAAATGACATTTTCGTATTTTTAAATTTAAGAAATTAACGATAGTGTACATTTTTTTCAATTTCCGCTCACGGAATTAATTACATCTAATTATTACCTATCTACTGGCGTAAAAATTTATTTTTTTTAGTGTAAAATGAGCTGGTCCCGGTTTTGTATAAAATTAATAAGTTTCCTTTTATAGTAATTAAGGCGAATCTAAAGTTTTTTTCTAAAAATTATTCGTAATAAGCGTGGCCAATCCGAACCGATATTTACCAAAGTTTTTTTCTAAAAATTATTCGTAATAAGCGTGGCCAGTCCGAACCAATAATTACCTTAATTTGTTTTGTGAGTGTTTTGAATTTGACCGAGGTTTTGTTTTGACAATTTTGACATATTTACTTTCATAGATAATAAATAAACCAATCCATAGATATATTGCTCTCATTTTCGCATTGACAAGAAGTTAGCTTCAAAATCAAACTTGCGGAATAATGTTACCACCATTAAAAAATATTTCTGACCGAATACTTTACGTAGGTACTGCAGAGACGAAGTTGAGTTTCGTAGGCAAAATTTGGGATCATGAATAAAATAATTAAAAACACTTTGCGTAGCCTGAATGGTCAGTAGGAATTTGTAGGACTGTTTTGATAACGCAAATATTATCTACAGCGAGAGCGACCACGCCGACTACACAGTTAAGTATGTCGATCTATGTACTATTTCTTTTTGACATTTCCAATAACCATAGCAAAAGAAGAAACACTTTTGACAGCTTTCCAAGAGAATCGAGAGGAGAGTAGACAAAAATTCTGGAATGAAAACGTCATAATTTTTTTTGTTTTGTCAGATCGTATTATTTAAAAATCTCTTATTCAACATTGCTCACGGTTTAATACAAGGTATTTATTGTGTTTAAGTTATCACCTCTACACGTCCCACATGAAAATATTACGATGAAGTCATTATTAGGTGTTATATTTTTCTTGTGCATGTAGGTAACGTATACCGCTGTTCACTGCGAACTGCTGCAAACCATTTGGTTTCCATTAGATTTATTCTATTAGGTGGAGGAGATACAATTGCGGCCTTTGGGTGAGTTAATGCAGGGTGCAGCTTTCTCCATGCGTCATCTTTTCCTGTCAGTAGTTTGTATTTGATAGGTGTCTGGAAAAGGACATCGTTTTGAAGAGTTGTGCTTGTTTCGGATTAAATAAATGCTTGTGCAGATTGAGATATATGGTACCACTATTTCTTAGTCGGGTGAAATGCAGATCCTGCCAAAGTTTGGAAATTTAATAAAAAGGCACTTTCTAGATGAGAAAAGTGTGGAGAAGATGAATAAAAAAAAATTAACGCTCGCTCGGCAAAATTGAGGGAGATATAGCCGTTTAAAGTATAAATAAAATTTCACTTCGCGAACTGATACTACGACACTCCGCCTGCCATTTTGTCACTGTTTTGTTGGTATCCCAGACCTACAATCAAGAGCTAGATACGATTGTAGCCTACTTCGTGGGATAAATAATAAGGCGCGTAATTATGAAAAACAGAATTAATAATATAATGTAAACGAACCTCTAATCAGGCACTGGAATGGAGACAAACCATTCAAATCCTGGGATGTTTTTTAAAATAAAGATAATATACACAAGCCCGCTACACAAACCCTGCGTAGCCAAACAAACCATTCAAAAACGTAGGCTGTTTTTTAAAGTAAAGATAACATACACAAGCCCGTTAGACAAACCATTTAAAAATGTAGGCTGTTTTTTAAAGTAAAGATAACATACACAAGCCCGCTAGACAAATTTCATAATTACGAGCCATGTATCCCACGAAGTCGGCTACAATCGTATCTTGCTCATCCTTGTATCAGGGATACCAATATATCAGTAACAAAATGGCCGCCGGGTTATCATAGTGTCGGTTCGCGAAGTGAAATTTTACTTAACGTAATTGAAAATTAATTACTTATTAAAATTTTTTTTTTATTGCTTTCCGCATTTTTTTTCACCTTCCAGATTAAAGTTCTCAACTTAACCCGTCTAATCACAGGAGACCCAAGTTGTCCCAAAACATCATATGCCGTTATAATAACAGGAGACCCAGATTGTCCCAGAGCAACAGTGCATTATTAAAAGTTAGATATCTCTCTTCCTGTCATGCGAATATTTGTGATTTCTTTTATGTTAGAAACGGAATGAAATAATGCTTCTCATTGTCTTAGAATTATATGAGCTAGGTTGTTCAAATATTTTACAAACCCGATCAAAAGTGACAGTTTAATTTTGCGCCAATTTGTGACGCATCCCACGTTTAATTTTAAAATAAAATTGTATAAAAGTGATAAAAAGTGAGGTGACAGTTTTATTACAAATTTTGCTTAGAAGAAAAGGAATCTGTATTTAAAATATTAAGTTTGTTCTATTTTAATTACTTTAATTCGAATAATTTCAGGTATACATTTTTTAGCCAATTTACATTTCCAATATTAAAATTTTAATATTTAGAAACAAAAATGTTGATTTCTAATAAGGGAACGTACCCATACTACGTGACACGTTTAGGGGGGGGGGGGGGTCTTCAAAATGTCACGCTCCATACAAATGAGCGGCGGGTTGCTTAGGATTTTGGTCACCGGGGGGAGGGGGGGGGGGGGGGGGGGGGGGGGGGTTAAAAATTGCAAAAAGTTGGTCACGTAGTATGGGTACGTTCCCTAAACACATCGGAAAGATTATTGTATCTAAATTTTAAAACAATTTTTGTTTTTGCAAAAGCGTTAAAAAAAAACAATAAATAGTAACATTTAAAATGCATGGGAAGAACCAGGAATTTTGCGCGCCAACCTTGACAGGCAAAAGTTGACAGAAAATTATTTTCTTATTATTCGAAGGGTTAAAACGCCGTGAAAACATGGTTTTTTGCCAAAAACAAGCTGTGCCCGGATCTGCATTCCTCCCAAAAATTATATGGTAATTGTTATTATAATTATATGGTATCTGTTCTAAATTAAAAAAATATATTTATGTTTATGCAGATGTCTTCTCCGGAGAAGGCAATCCGCGTGGGCCAGCGAGTGCGTGTGTCAGCCAAGGGTGTGGCGGGCACCGTGGCGTACTGCGGCTACCCAACCTTCGCCACGGGCCGCTGGGTCGGCGTGGTGCTGGACCAGCCCAAGGGAAAGAACAATGGCACCATCCGCGGTCACGCCTACTTTACCGTGAGTTTTATTATATTTCTTACATTGTATCTCTCGAGAAGCAAAAAACCTCCCAGTTTTTATATTTAGTTTTGACAACAAACAATATTTGAAATAATTTTGTGCGATAATGGTTAAACTTCTGCACATGGCCGAGATTGGGCCTGATGCTTTCATTTTTTTTTACAGTTTTTGGTATTAAAACGTTTTGCTGAAATCTGGCACTTAACCATGTTTGCTAGCGCAATGACGTTATTATCCTATTAATTCAGGAAAACGATGAAAAAAAGTGTTGGCAATCCTCGGCTAACAAATATTTTAAAAGTGCAGAAGGAATTAGACGACTTAGTATAATCTGGAAGTATATTAAATATAGGTGGAACCTGATGCAAATAATTACTTGCCACTATATGTAGTAACATTACCTGTTATATAGTTGTTTTCCGTATTGAACAGTTTTGTTGTTTTGCAGTGTGAAGAGAACTATGGAATGTTTGTGCGCGTGACGCAGCTCACACTGCTGGACGAAGATGGCAATCCGATGGACCCGGCTGCCGCCAGCCCGCTCGAGGAGGCCCGCTCCCGACTCTCCAGGTGAATTCTCCCTGAATGACATTCAGCCATTCATACTTATCATTTATTTAATGTATCGCATTTCTGTTGATTCAATGTTAAGTTGTTTTTTCTGTATGATTCGCACGGCCAGTCGGGCCCCCAAACAGAGCACCAAAATCGTCATATCTCTGGTCAGGCGCCATCCTTCCAAACCTGCACACGTCATCACCGCGGCACAACTACCTAAACTCTCTTTGGAAGAAACAGACTTATCGATCAAACCCTCTCCCAACGATACGACTCTCGAGCCACATAGGCGCAAAAATTCTTCTATATGCACTACTCATCGTGACTCGTCGCCGTCTAAGGCAGATCAAATTCAGAAAGCCAAAACGGTGAAGACTGACAAATTTTCAAAATATATTTCTGAATCTAAAAAATTGGTAACTACCGTATTGGTCAGTAAGAGAAAAATAGGTGCAGTAAATTCTTTGAAACCGGCGCACGATTGTACCCATAAACATGTGGCAACACACCTGAAAATAGCATTCAACCGCCCGACTGTCGCGGAAACTGGAACCAAGGACGGGTATTGTTGACACTTGCACTTTAACAACAGTCTGCTTGTGTCCCTGTAGCCCGGAGTATTTAGTGTTACCCCCATTGACCCCCTTTTCAATGATGGTATCTTCAGCGCCTCTTTAAGATCCCCCCACCCCTTCTAGGAACAATTTATTGCTTATATGTAACTTAAATTAAAATGCTATTTATTTATTGTAACAAAAAAGATATAAACATTAATTTACAAATAGCGCATTTGTTGAGACCTGCCATTTTGAAATGCATGAAAATATAGCATATCGAAACATGCATTAATTGGTTCATAGATATGTACATGTTTATACATACGGCGCCTTTATGTCTGTGATCCCAAGGGCTCTTTAGCAGGTAATAGCCCTTCGATGCTCTCCTATTGCCCAATTTGGTTATCTCTGATGCAGACAGAACCTGGCAATCTCATGCATCTTGGGCCGTACATTTGCAGTGCCCTACAGTCGTATATTATTTTACACTACGTAATATACATATTCCTGTTAGCATTGTCGTATTATTTCATTCTGCTCTTCAGAATCGAATAATTTAATGCTTCAATAAGACTTGGCTTTGATGTACTATTAATGACCGCTAATAATAAACAAGTTTGTTTCCCGTTTAACGATTGCTTCGCATCTAGCCGTTGTGAACCTCAGATAAGCTTCCACAAAAGTTTCAACCTCTACAATAGTAGAGTTATCGGGAGGAATGCAGATCCCGCCAATGTCTGGATATTAAATAAAAAGGCACTTTCTAGATGAGAAAAGTGTGGAAAAGCTGAATAAAACAAAAATTAAGGCGCGCTCGGCAAAATTGAGGGAGATACAACCGTTCAAAGTATTTAAAATTTTATTTCGCGAGTTGATATTGACAGTCCGCCCGCCATTTTGACATAACCTAATACGCTAAACATGGTTTGTGATACAAAAAAAGTGCCCCTTTATAACGCCTACTCACGTCAAGGCAAGAAAAACATCCCAGTTTTCAAGTGGTTTAGCGGCTACGCTAGGTTTGAGTAACATGGTTTGTGATTCTGGCGTACTATTAATTCTGTATTAGGTCTGGGATCCAACATAAGCAATGAAAAAATGGCGAACGGACTGTCAATATCAACTCGCGAAGAGAAATTTTAAATACTTTGAACGGTTGTATCTCCCTCAATTTTGCCGAGCGCGCTTTAATTTATTTTTTATTCATCTTCTCCACACTTTTCTCATCTAAAAAGTGCATTTTTATTAAATTCCCTGACATTGGCGGGATCTGCATTTCACCCGAGTTACCTGTAACACAGGAACGTATGTGCAGTTATCGGCTCTGCACAACAAATGCTTACAGCTGTTGAGTGTTGAAAGGCTAGTGCTAGTGCGTTACGGCTCTACTTGGGCTGATATTTGATTGCTAGGCGAGTGATTGCTTCTTTGTTCTTGGGCTAATTGTGTTTTACCATTCCTGTTGCCTTCTTGGAGCAGTATAACCCCGGCACAGAGGTCGCGGCCCACCACGTGAGTACCGTAACTGTATCATTCTGCCGTAAACAAGTTGACTTCATTCTGCGTGTTCAGACCCTGAGGAAAATAATTTCCCATACAGATAAATTATACTAGTGAGGGTGCAGAAGCAATTTCTCTGTACTCTGATAAATTGGTGACCGGACAACTCAGAATGAAATCAACTCAGAACCTCCTTTGAAAAGTCATTAAAAGTGATGAAAAAAATATACAAAAAATTGGCTAATTACGTTAGGGTTATGGGCTGTTTTAATTATTTTTTTCAGAGCTTTTAATGACTTTTCAAAGAGGTGTTGAGTTGACCTGTTTCTGAGTAGGCGTGGAACCGATAAATTAAATATAATGTTAATAGGGTTAATAGTTTTTGCTAAATTTAGATGTAATTGAAAGAGTATGCATTCACTTCATTTTTAAACCAGTTGTTACTGATTTGATTTTCGTTGAACTCTGGCAATTTGTGAGGTCAATAGAGTGTACAATTTGGGAGGTGGGTATAAGTACCGCTGCCCCGGAAATCATTTATTGGATAACCAACATTCCTGCCATAAGTCACCCCAAGTGTTAGTTGCACTTAGCAGGTGTGCCCAGGTTCATGGCGTGAGGTTTGTCTAGTTGTTGGCGGCGGATGCATTACTTTGGGAAGCTACTGTAACAGCTCTTCTATAATATAGTGAAAACTTATCAATTGATGACTTTGAAACAATAAAAATATAACACTGTCTTTTAACTTTAATAATTGTGAAGAAATTTGGACTAGTTGTGACGATGAGTGAGTTATCTATTGGTGAATGCGACTAACCCTAAGTTTCCTCTGCTCGCCGGATGCTGCCGGGACCCCGCGTGCAGTGTGCGCCGCAAGACTTCTCCCGCGCCCTTCACCAAACCCGTCTCTCTCTCCGTCTCCAGGTACAGCCCCTCTCCCTTGGCACCTTACTGGCTTAGCACACTGTAATACAGTTATAAACGTGGATATCGTTGTTGTAATCGTTGTGGTTGTCGTCGCTTGCCGCTTGCTTCCTTTACACATGTACTGTAGTTGGCATTCCGCACGACTGAGCCGTCTACGCATCTGTTTCAGCTCGCGTCAATCGCTGGCCGGGTCTCGGCAGTCTCTTTCCACCTCCCTGATGTCTCCTAGCGATAGAGCCGGAACTCCTGAGACAAGCAACAAGAGAGCAGCATTTGTAGAGGCAAGTACATCCTATTTTTTTTTTATATTACAAAGGCGAAAGTTTGTATGGATGTATGGATGTATGTTTGTTACTCTTTCACACAAAAACTACTGAATGGACTTTAAAAATTCTTTCACTAATAGAAAGCTACATTATTTGCGAGTACTATAGGCTATATGGCTATTCAACTGCTTAACGATTCTGCATTGAGCATTGACATCTTCAATGATACCTATAGAGAGTTCAGTAACTATCTTTTTACATACGTCCTGCTTGCCGAAACTGCCCCCTTGGCCTTTTTTTTTCTCTTATATTTTATTCTTATACTTCTCAGTAATAATTTGGTGTATAACTGTTTTATGGAGAACCTGAAAAAAAAATGCATATATATTGGTAAGCTCTGGCGTTATGAATAAGCTCTGGTATTATGAAAGAATACTTCAGCCAAAAGTGCTTTCTTATTTGTTGTCTCCAATTAATGTGGCACAAACAATATCATTACGCCATCTCTTGATACCACCGGCTTATAAGGCTTTTTTTTTTACAAAAATTAAATTGTTTTGTTGTTCTTATTTATAAAAAATAAAAGGAAATTTTTATTTTGTTTAGCAATATTGTATTTTTAATGATATAAATGCAACAATGATATAAATGCAATGCTCCAGCAAAGACAGCAATTAACAGATTTGTGGAACAAAATGGAGGAGCGAAAGAAAAAGGGAGAAACAGATATACTAATCAAACATATTAATGGTATACCCAAAATCGTTAAGGCTCATTCAAAAAACTCCCCACAAAACTAACACTCTACTACCAAAATGTTAGAGGTTTACGCACCAAGCTCAACACCCTAAGATGTAATATTCCAACGTTAAACAACGATGTGTACTGCCTAACAGAAACCTGGCTTCATGAAAAAATATCTTCCCCTGAATTAGGCTTCACCAACTACGATATTTACCGGCTGGATCGTGAAAATATTATTGGCGGAGGGGTTTTAATATCGATCAGAAAGTTGTTTCATTCAAAACTATTAAAACTAAAAAATAAAAACATTGAACAAATAGCTATATTAGCGAAACTAAAAACGACAAAAATAATTATTGTGTGTGCATACATCCCCCCCCAAGCTAGTGTTGATGTGTATTGTAAACATTGTGATGAAATTGAATCATTGAAAATGAAATATCCTGATGCAAAATTGATAATTTTTGGGGATTTTAATCTTCCAAATGTAAACTGGGCACAACCCACTGAATCTTCAAATCCCATTTCTGCCAAAGCCCAATTAATCATTGATACCATTAACTTTATCAATCTTAAACAATTAAATCATGTTAAAAATATAAATGATAGAATTCTTGATCTTGTCATATCAAACATTAATAATAGTAATATCAGCGAATCGCAAGAATCAATAGTATCCATTGACTCTCATCATCCCCCATTACAAGCGATCATTTATTTGGCCCCCATTGAACTTACCCCCCAATCTCCTATTCACGCACGAAACTACAAGAAAGCTGATTATAAACAAGTGCGATTATATCTGTCTTCACTCAATTGGTCCCCCATTTTTATGTCAACAAACGTAGAAGAAGCAACAAATGTGTTTAATTCAATCCTTTATAATACCATTGAAAATTGCATACCAACATCTATTGTAAAACGAAACGATTGTTACCCAAAATGGGTTAGTACTGAACTAAAAAAACTCATTCAATGTAAAAAAATTGCTCACATTAACTATAAATCCAATAACTCTATTGACTGCTATAAAATTTTTTCTGATTTACGAAATAAATGTAAAAGTCTATCTAAAAAATGCTATTCAGATTATATTACAGATGTAGAGCAGACTATCAAGTCAAATCCAAAACATTTTTGGAATTATGTGAAGTCTCTTAAAGACAATAACGGCTGTCCTAGATCAATGTATTCAGGGCGCAAACATGCTGACAATGATCAAGAAATAGTTGATCTCTTTGCTGATTATTTCTCAAGTGTTTATGAACACAATAATGATAATGTGTCTTTACCTGAATTTAAATACACCAATGTCACTGATATATCAACATGCCACATTTCCCTGGATGATGTTAATAAAAAGATCAGATCTCTAGATTGTAAGAAGGGGTCAGGTTCTGACAAAATTCCTCCGGTATTCATAAAGGAATGCGCTCAGTTTATAGCAGCTCCTCTTCAACACATATTTAATCTCTCACTCCGAACTGGAATATTTCCTGGTCCTTGGAAACTTAATCACTTGACACCTGTATTTAAATCAGGTGATAAAAATTGTGTTTTAAATTATAGACCAATTTGCATACTGTCTACCATCCCGAAAATGTTTGAAAGTATTGTCTTAGATAAGATTGCTGATAAGTTTAGGCATATTATTACTCCAGAACAGCATGGTTTTGTTACCGGACGGTCAACCACAACCAATCTTCTATTATATGAACACTATATCTGTGAAGCTTTCACGTCTCATGCACAAGTAGATTCAATATATACTGACTTTTCAAAAGCCTTTGATAAAGTAAATATTAATATCCTTCTCGCGAAACTGCAAGCCCTTGGTATACATGGATCATTCCTAAAATGGTTGAATAGTTACCTCTGTAACCGTGAACTCATGGTAAAATTAAATAATAAATTTTCGTATAAATTTAAAGTAACTTCGGGAGTTCCTCAAGGCTCTCATCTGGGCCCACTTCTCTTCATTTTATTTATAAATGATCTATCTTTATGTTTCGATAATGTCAAATTCATTCTATTCGCAGATGACCTAAAGCTTTTTAAGATTATAAAATGTTTAAA
Source organism: Limnephilus marmoratus (assembly GCA_917880885.1). NCBI lineage: Eukaryota > Metazoa > Arthropoda > Insecta > Trichoptera > Limnephilidae > Limnephilus > Limnephilus marmoratus. Next base: position 52,453,914 of record OU862917.1, on the reverse strand, counting down.
TGATGCACTTATCCTTCAGCAAAATTTAGATAGACTTGCTAGCTGGTGTGAAATAAATAAATTATTCCTAAACGTAAAAAAATGTTTCCACATGTGTTTTTACCGTTCACGGATTCCAATATCTACATCGTATTTAATTAACAATAATGAAATTGCATTAGTACCATTTATCAAAGACCTTGGTGTTATCTTTGACCGGAAACTTGCATTTAATCGTCACTGTGAAACAATTTCCAATAAGGCCATGCAAATTCTAGGTTTTGTAATACGTAACACAAGGACTTTTCAAAACATTGAGTCAATTAAGCTACTTTACTGCTCCCTTGTAAGATCGCAGCTGGACTATGCATCTCCTGTATGGTCTCCGATTTATACCTATAACTTACACCGTTTGGAGAGAGTTCAAAGAAAATTTCTTCGATACGTTCAATTCAAATTGAGACAGCCTGTAATTGAAATCCGCTACAATGCATTAATGTCTGATCTAAACCTACCACTACTTTCTACCCGGCGTACTATTAATGACATTCTTATACTTTTTAAATTACTGAACAATCTCATAGACTGCCCTCAAATGTTAAGTGTTATAAATATTCGTGTCCCTGTTAAACCAACTCGACTCCACCACCTTTTCCACAGTGACAATCATAGCACTAACTATTCCTATCATTCACCGCTAGTGCGTTTTCACCGAACTGCCAATACGTATACAGACCTTTTCGATATTTTCAAAACCTCACCGTCTTGCATCAAAGCAAAAATAACTAGTTATTTATGTAACTGATATGTTTGAAAAATGATAAATATTTGTTGTACTAATATGCATCGTATGTATGTATGTACTGTATGTTATTCTATATATTTATGTATAATGTTTGTAAATGTTCAATACACCTGTATTATGTATGTAATAGCCCTATGTACGGGCGTTTAAATAATAAATAAAAAAATAAAAAAAAATAAAAAACAATAAGATAACTAGGTATTGCTTTTTTATTATATTGTAATTCATATGAATATATTTATTTTCTAATTTCTAATGAAGAATATTAATTTTATTTATTTATTATACTTTTGATTACTCCATATATCTAATATATAAAATTCTCGTGTCACGGTGTTTGTTGCCATACTCCTCCGAAACGGCTGGACCAATTTTGATGAAATTTTTTATGCTTATATGTTAGGTCTGAGAATCGACCAACATCTATTTTTCATCCCCCTAAAAGTAAAGGGTGTTCCACTCCGAAGAAAAATTATTTTCCCATACATTTTGTATGGAACGAATTCTCCTATTTTGAAAGAACTGCAGCAATATTGTAAGGGGTATAATATTGAACTGTGAACCGGGGGAGGGGGAGGGGGAGGGGAAGGGGTGGGGGGGAGGGGAGGGGGAGGGGGAGGGGGAGAGGGAACGCGAGAGGGGAAAGGATACGCAGGGAGAAACAATTTAGGGGGGGGGGGGGGGGGGGAGGGGGAGGGGGAGGGGGAGAGGGAACGCGAGAGGGGAAAGGATACGCAGGGAGAAACAATTTAGATCAAGGTATGGTATACGCAGGGAGAAACAATTTAGATCAATTCAGCTAATAAGTTGACAACAGTTTTTGATTCTGAGGCGGTACGAAGTTCGCCGGATCAGCTAGTTTTATTATAATAACCAAACTGTGCCATAGGATTAACTTACTGTTGGTGTGATCTATCTCCACTGAGAGTATAGAAGAATTGTATAAACCAGCACTAAGTATGGACATGGTACAAACCAACAATAATTTTTTTGCTATTTTGTTGAAAAAAATGGTCCTTTTACATTTTTTATTATGCTTTTATTCATATAAAAAATCAACCAAATAAGTTGTTCTTCTACTTTACTGGTAGATTAACCCTTGTATTAAAAAAAAATATTTTTAACAATTAGTTTGAAATAAATGGAACAAAAATATAATTTTTTTAAACTTCAAACCTTGTTTTCTCAATACGAGTTTTTGTGGACATGGTACAAACCAATCCTCAGCAAGCGATTTGTCATTAATGAATAATAAGTTTTTATTAATTTAAATGAACTATGTATTCCATGATTGCAGACGAACTTCGTGGAGACCCTGAACCCCCAGTTCACTCCGGGGCAGAGCCTGACGTCGCCCCAGCAGGTGTCAGGTGTAGACGGGGGCCCCACCACAGCCCCCGAGGACAAGGTAGCGCTCCTGCAATCGCAGCAGGAGGTGGTGGAGCTGAAGGCGGCCGTGGAGGACCTGACGGAGAAGCTGGACACGCTGCGGTTGCGGCGCCTCGAGGACCGCGAGAAGCTCAAGGAACTGGAGCGCCTGCGCCTGCAGCTGGACCAGATGACCGAGTTCAAGGCTAAGATCATGGAGTCCCAGGCCTCCTTGCAGAGGGATCTGCAGAGAGCCAGACTCGAGGTATCCAACATATTTAAAAAAATAAATTATTGTAATAAAAAAAATATGAAAAATATATGCAGTTCTTCATCTTCTTGTGCCCTGTCCATTCAACGGACGTTGGCTATCATGTTGACTATGCGGACTTTGTTTACTGTGGCCCGGAACAGTTCTAGTATACTGGCCAAACCACTCTCACAGGCATTTCAGCCATGCGGTTCTCCTTCTTCCAGGGCCCCGTCTTCCGGCAATCTTTCCCTGCATTATGAGATGCAAGATCTCGTACTTCTTTGGATGTCTCATCACATGTCCAAGATATTGAAGTTTTCGGATTTTTATAGTTTTAATAACTTCTTTTTCTTTATGCATCCGAACCATAACATCTTCTTTCGTAACCCTGTTCATCCAGCTTATTTTAAGTATTCTTCTGTAGATCCACATCTCGGATGCCTCAAGTCGCCTAATTAGTTCTTCAGTAAGCGTCCACGCTTCCATTCCATAAAATAATATCGAAAAACGTAGTATCTGACCATTTGCATTCATAATCCAAGGTTGAGATCATGACTGCAGAACATCTTTTTCATGCGGATAAAGGTTGCACGAGCTTGCTCGATGCGGCATTTGATTTCAACCGAATGATCTCATTTATATATATGCAGTTGATACCGCTTAATTGGGACACATTGAGCCCAAACCTTTGGTCCCAAATAGGCGGCTTCCCCAAATAAACGGCTCTCCCAAATAAGCAGATCTCCTAAATAAGCGGCTCTCCCAAAATTGCGGCTCTTCTATTAGCGGAAGTTTAACCTGTTGAGGTCCCGGCTTTTTCCAGAAAAACACGTAAATTTCACGATCTTCAATTGAATGTTTTGTGGATTAAATTTAACCTATCGTATATTTTATTGACTGAAACACATTCCTAGAACAATACACTATTTACCAAAATAACATTACTTGCGTAATTACGTAAATTGATAGGTTTTATGATGTTTTATTCGAGGTACACGCATGTCACGCATCGGCAATGTGACGCGGCCGCCAAAATGACAGTTGGAGATGCCCACAGACAAACATTATTTTTAAATATTGTGTGGCTACTAAATGAATGAAATCTTTACCCATACCATAGGGAATGTTGGCGGCAGTGATTCTGACACTTCCTTTACCGATTTTGTACATAGAAGGGTCAAAATAGTAGAAAGGAGATATTTTTTTTTCGCGCATGCGCAGAATCTTTTTACATCCCGGACTACGGAAAATTTAATATAAATTATTCGAAGTGACTTGTCTCATTGCGGATTTCTCTATGGTAAAGTACGATAATAGAGCAAGCGTTTCTGACATTGTTCTTCATACACTTTCTGTATACATAAGGGTCAAAATTGCATTTCAAAGTGCCGCGCCACCTCGCGGACACCGGTGTCCGAACGGCCCACGAGTTAAGTTAGGTAAAAAATCAACCTGCAAAAACAAAGTTTTTTTTTACTGTAATGCCATCTCTATTTTCAAATGTCTTTTAAAACTTTTTTTTTTAAGTGAAATTCTTTAGCACCGTTGTGATTTGAAACTCGATGAAACGAAAAAGCGACACTAAAAAGAGACACGCATATACATCTATAAGATTAAGACTGCGAGAGAATGAGAAAATCAGTCTCTTCTTTGTGTGGTGCTTCGTAGCCTCCCCACTCTTGTCTACTTTAGTTTTCTGAAGGTTTCATCTCTACCGCGTGAGAACAGCACACTTGTAATTTTTTGGTTTGACTGAGGTTTGAAACTTCCTACCCAGTTATTGAAATCGACCACGGGCCAAATCAACTGAATTTACTGAGACGCATTTTGCATCGACTTCAGATGGAAATTTGTCCCAATGAAATGGAATGGTGTCCCAGATTAGCAAATTAGTGTTAATTTCCTTATTGGGTTTCTATTCCTTGGACTTTGTCCCAATTGACCAGCTGTCCTGATAAACTGGAGTACCGATTAAGCGGAATCGCTTTATTATCTTCTTATTTCCCTAGTTGAAGTGAAGAGTGCTCCTGGGTGCGTGGTACAACAAGACTCTAATAGATGTTTACATATCGGTAGACCCGCGAGGCCCAGCTGGCGCGAGATGCCCACGCCGAAGAGATGGCCGACTTGTCGGAGACGGCGGAGATGGCGGCGCTGGACAAGGAGATGGCCGAGGAGAAGGCGGAGACGCTGCAGCTGGAACTGGACTCGTGCCGCGAGAGGCTCGAGGAGGCCTTGCTGGACCTGCAGCTGCTGCGGGCTGAGTTGGATGCCGCCGGTAACATTCATTCTCACCTACTGCTCTCTCCCTCAGTTAGTCACTCATCAGAACACTCAATTAGGCCGATTGACGAGCGGCCGAGAATTCAAATTTCGTCAAAAGATGGTCTTGCGATCGTACACCCTTGCAACTGCAGGGCGGTCCCGATAAGATAGATTGATTATTCTCTGTACCAGCATTTTTAACTAATAACTCAACATCGATTTTATTTCATTTAAAATTTGCTTTAATATATACCTACATTCATATTAACAATAAACTCCTCTTCCTTGGCTCCCCGTACTTGCAAACATAACCCCGTCAAATATCAGGCGAGAGATTGCAACACTGAGGGAATACAAGAAGGCGCTGCAAAAAAGCGAAATACCCTTGCACGATGATGTCGTTTCTCACCCGGCATGCCGCTTAAAGTCTCGAAAACCCTTCTGGACGGAAGGAGAAAGACTCCTTCGAACACCTCTCACCCCAGAAGATAGGTGGAAGCTTGAGTGGCAATCAGCCAACGTCAAAAACGCCCATCTCGTGCAAGACACCACTGAGAGACAGCCTGGGTTCTCAGTGCCTCGCAAACTCTGGACTGCCATCAATAGGATAAGGTGCTCCCATAGCTGTTGTGCTCACATGATGCATAGATGGGGCCTTATAGAGTCGGCGACTTGTGAATGCGGTGCGGTGCAGACCACCGAACATGTGGTCAACATGAGGTCCACAGGGCAACGCCTGAGGCCCTAGACTGGCTCGCAGACCTAGATGTCCCCCTCTGACCCCCCACCATACGAAAGAAGAAGAATTAACAATAAAAATGCTCAAACTTTTTTAAATTATGTACTGATTTTTTGATCAAAGTATTTATAATTTTTCAATAATGTCTAAACAAAATAAGTGTGTAAAAAATCGAAAATATATTATGTAGTTTGTAAGATCGTAAATAATTTTCATCACAAAACATGTACTTGGATTTTTTTTAATGATTTTATTTGAACTAAAATTATAATTCTGAAAAGTGGTTTTCTTAGATAATTTATTGATTTATTTTATTGTGTATTTTACATTTCATTTGAAAAATTAACAAATCTGGCAATGACCAACAGTATAACCTTATTATAATAAAAATAAACATATTTAAAAATAATTTAAAACATAACTTTACCAGGTAAAATCTAAATCTTTAGAAAAGAGTCGATACATCTAGAATTTGATATAAAAATAACATATTTCCGGTTGTGTCTGGTTATTACCTTTTAACTAACCCTCTCGGCACGCAGGTGTGAAGGAAACAGGAGGATCGGGCTCCACGTACGAGCTGCGGCAGTTGGAGCAGCAGAACGCCCGGCTCAGGGACACCCTGGTGCGCATGAGGGACCTGTCAGCTCATGAGAAGCATCACATGCAAAAGATGCAGAAGGTATGTATATCATGTTCATTTTTTTGTCATGAATATTTTATCGAGTCTTCTGACTCACCTATTGTTATAATTTTTTGCCTTGTCTGTTTTTTTAAAATACAATGTTAATATTATGTAGTCTTACAACGTCTAATGTTTTTTAACCCCTAAGAGCCGGAGCCCTGCAATTGCAGTGTTGATAAATCGTGCCTGTGTACAATGCGAAGCACTGCAATTGCTTATACATATATCAATTTTGTCTTCGAATATAACCTCTGCTAGGTCAGTTAAAGATAAAAATGCCACTTTGTCTTACGGCCGCTGTTCCCAATCCTACTAATCAACTGCTAAGTCGAAACTAAGGCTCAACATTGCTAAAATGCACAATTACGCTCTTTCCAACACACAAGCATCGCTCAATTTAAGAAAGCCGGACACTTGGATTAAGGTCGACCGAGCAGAGCAAAAAAAAGTGTCAACAGAGTGGCGCCAACGCCACAAGGTACCGACGCGACGGCAGCAATTTTCAAGCTGACACTTTATTTTTAATATATTTTATACTTATTAGTTTGTTTAAAAAATATAAAATGCCAGTTTATGGATAACAGTATTTAAAAGAAATTATGTGTTAACCGGTCAGCAACGTTAGCAGATATATGCGTTAAAAATCTGTACATCCCTATCAAGTTGTCCATACATAACAAGAATATTCTGTCATTCGCGCGGTCTGACACATAATTTTAGCCGCCAAATTTCCTATGGGCGGCTCGACCGCGCTCTGCATTGTTAATTTTTATTAAATATTTTTATATGAAATGATAATAAAGTGAGGTGACAAAAGTGCATTTATACAATTTATACAATAGAATAAGTATTGTTGTTTACATAATCTGTGATTTTAGTACCGTTTTCACATAAAAACATCACGTGAGTCATTTTTACATTTTATTAATGTTTGCATTCTAAATTTTCATATTTACAAATGTTAATACTTATTTGTAATATAACAATTCGAAAGCGTATTTTGTAACCTTTCTAAAACAGTACGTTCAGAAATGTTTCATTTATAGAGCTTTAATTGTGAAGCGGTAATAACACAAAGTTTTCGTAAAATGTCATTTCGTTTGAGACATTATAAGTGAATATGTGCGGTTTTCGGAGGGGATAAGTAATAATAAATATAATAATTAACTCTTTAATATTAATTGAACATCGAAAGTTTTTACTTTGATGCCAGTTTATTGAGTTTGAAAGTGGGCGGGGTCACTTAAGATAATCAACGATAAAATATTTGGGAACAATGTGAATCGAGCGTTACCTTTAAAATACTTACAAATCGCTTAGCCGATTGCAGACTCAGATTGATTGATCGAAAAGTTGGGAACAACGGCCGTAAGTGTTGGCTTTAATAAAAAATCTTTTTATTTATTGAAATTTCTTGCCTTCCCCTAAGGGTTAAAAGGCAGTTAGTCCTTTATGTAAGAATTCACTTTCAAATATTTTCTAATATTCATTTATTAAGATCTAACAAATTTCATGATTCTTGATATGGCGTAGAACTCAGTTGAAGCTATTAAATTCTGAACTTCCGATGGGTTCGAGGTCATCAATATTGTCATTCTGTTGTACATACTTAATGCACTTCGTTGATGCATGTTCGACATCTTCAATTTGTTCACATATCGAGCAAAATGGAGAATCAGAGAGACAGATCAAACACAATATTCTTCCCATTAGCGCATGTCCGGATATTAATCTAAAATGTTTCTCATTTCCTATTTCAAATTAACTTCAATGAACCACGGTGTTTTAAACGGTTCCTTTTGGAGCTTTCTACATCATATTCCTTTATTGGTAGACAACGTATCAATTATTTCACATAATATTACATGCATATCAAAATTTTTTTTTGATAGTAATCTTCAGCATCTGACGTCCAGTCATACTTTATCATATTCTATTACCAATATAATGTTATTCCTTAAATAATAGACTTTTTTCTAATGTATATTATTTTAGAATTTCAGTGAGATGACCTCAGACTCACAGGTTTGTCCAATTATCTTGGTTGCACAATTGTTTGGTTTCTGGTATCTCTAACAACTGAATGATTTCTTTCCTCATTCATTTGATTAAATGGTCCATTTTCTATATATTGTGTTTGTGTCTTGGTTTGTCTCCTGTCTGTGTTGTGTACTTAACGCGCTGTGAATTTATCGTTTGAATTTTATTTATTTCCTTTTATAAATATTTGCTTTATTTTACTGTGCAGGGACACCGAGGGCATAAATATTTGGCTTCTGGCATTTATTTATTTATGAGGGTTGTCCAAGAATTAAAGTCCTTTCATCATTTTCAATGATGCGGACATTATCTCTCCAAATATGGCGACACTAGCATGTAGCTTTCCTAAAAAACGAGTGGTGATCCGGCTTGGTAGCTGCTTCAGTGCGATTTTTGCAACGGTTGTCGAATCCCGCCGTCTGCAAGGTCCGCTTAATTATTTGCTTTCTCAATTAAGAGGAAGTCCGCCCTGATGAAGTTCGTAAACTTGCAATTTTGATCCCAGACATCAGTAAGTCTACCACACAAACGATTTTGAGGAAAAAACGTCATATGCGAAGTGCGTGCTCGCTGGGTTCTCAAAATGCTAAAGAGCAAAATTGTGTGGAAAGCACTCGGTTCTCTTCGAACCGTTTTTCCAACCAAAGCGAGGCATTTTTGGATTGAAACACGGGTCCACCACCTCACCCTGGAGTCAAAAAGGCAATCAATGACATGATTTGCATCTTCACCTGAAGCAACATTTGGCCGGAAAACCTTTGGAGACCGACTAGGACGTGGAGGGAGAGATGAGGGCATTTTTGGCGGCGGAATTGTATGACAAGGCAATCAAGGACCAGTGCCACGGTTCACCAAGACATCGATCGTAACGGGACTATGTCAAAAAACAGTGGGGATATGTACCTAAAATGTCATATGATTTTTTTGTAAACATAACTTTTTCCTAATTTTTTTTTTAAATTAGAAAGGTCTTTAATCCTTGGAAAACCTTTGTATAAGTAAGCATACATCAGTTTTACTGCGGTGTTCATCTAATTCGATCAGTTGTGGTCTGTTACAAGCTCAACACATGTAATAACTTAAAATAATGAACAACAGATAATATTCTAGGTGCCCATCCCGTTTAAAACAGTTTCATTCAACAGCCTGTAGTGACATCACAGACCATTTTGAGAATACAAATATTTTTAGATGTTTGTTTGAACCTCCATGAAACATTATATTCCTGTGAATGAAAATTGTGTTTTTAAAATTATGTTAATTTTTTTATATTAAATTGCTGGTCCAGAAGAAAAATGTTGCAAATAAATTAAAACACAGGAAAGATAAATAGAAGTTTTCTCAAAGTTCTATGAAGTTTTTAGAGTTACTGATACTTACGAACATTAATTTCGTTGGTTCGGCTGTTAAATGTTTGTAAATGTTACTTCTTAACCACTCAGGCTTCGGCAATATTTTGTCAGGTCAAAATATTTCTGCTTTGCAATAAAATCCAAATAAATGGAATATTTTTGAACGTGTCTGAAAACCAAAAACTGTTTTTAAAAGGTGATGAAATACACTTTCAAATTTTATTATTAGAAATTTATTTTTTTAATGCAAACATTAAAAAGTTTTAAAAATGGCTCACCTTACGTTTTTCTAACTAAAATTACTGATAACGAAATAAAATAAAAACACCCACATATTTTATTAGACAAATGAATTATAAACGTTATTGTCACCTCACTTTTTTTGTCATTTCATGTTAAAATGATTCTTAAAAAATTCACAAAGTTTCTTAAAAATTTTTTCAAGTTGCGGTCGGAAACTTTGGTTTCATAAATGTGTGCATTTTACTTCTTTTGTGGTTAACTTTAAGATTTGAATATAAAGTGTAGTGTTTTCTCTTTCTAACACCGTTTAGATCATATTTCTCACCATGATAGTAAGGAAGACAACGATTTCTATGAGACCTAAGTGAGTTGTTCCAAAAAGCCAATAAATTTGCCTGAGGGGTTAAACTTTCCTTACAAAAAAAATGCAAGTAGGTATGTAACTAGATTTTGACTTGTGGAGTATGGTATGTAATCATTATCTCAAAAATTGTATTTTTTTTACTTATGACATTTTTCTATCGGACCAGCGATACGGAAATAAAACACTGATTGATCCATTGTAATGTTCATTTTTTAGTAATTTGAATCAACATAATTTGTAGTTAAAAAATATATTCTTGTCCAAAGCGCCCTTGAGGTGACACTTATTATTGTAAAAATTTGATATTTGTCCATTGTTCATAGAAAATTATATCAATTTTGGTTTAAAGCGAGCCAGTTTTCCTTTTCGATATGTTGGCACAAACAAACATGAGGCTCGTGCTTGGTGTTGGTGATATTGTCTATCGCTCTCCATTATAAACTATGTTGTGATATATCATGGTGTCAGGTTGTCCAAATAAATAGAGTGAATGAAAACACACAATTGAGTCGTGAAGGAATAATGGCCGATAAGCCACACACAAATCGAGCCTAAGGAATGAGTATGCCACTCAGTTGGAAAAAATATCCACAGTCTTTTACTGTTCAGAGGTTTGAGAATGGGAGATGAGACAGAATCTCGAAATATTGCCAGATGACTTCACATAATTGGATATAAACTTATTGAAATGTTGCCTTCACACAATTGGATAAAAACATATTGAAATGTTTCCAGATGGCTTCACACAATTTTATATAAACTTATTGAAATGTTGCCAGATGGCTTTGCACAATTGGATATAAACATATTGAAATGGTGCCAAGGGGCTTCACACAATTGGATATAAAATTATTGAAATGTTGCCAAATGGCTTCACACAATTGGATACATGTAAACTTATTGAAATATTGCCAGATGGCTTTACACAATTGGATACAAACTTATTGAAATGTTGCCAGATAGCTTCACAGAATTCGATATAAAATTATTGTAATGTTGCCAGATGGCTTCACATAATTGGATATAAACTTATTGAAATCTTCAATTCATTTGGCGTTGCTCTGGAAAACAAGTCTTTGGATGGGAAACAGAAAACAGAAAATATTCAAGTTGAACAACATACGTTCTTACAAGAAAACAAAGTCAAGATTAAAGTCAATGCTTTTCAACAACACTACTTGGCACACAAGTTTTTATCTAATTTGCAAACCTCCTCAAGGAAAGAGACATTTATATTATAGAAATCTTAACTTTATGGAAAAGATTAATTTGTTCTTCAAATAAGAACTTTAGCCATGAAAAAGTCTTGAAAATCTTATCTCGCAGGAAGATTCCAGAAACATTCAAGAAAATAACATCTAAATCCAATGCGGAAATTCATCTCTGCATATAAGACTTTCCAGGCCATTAATGATCATGTGCCTCATTGAAATTATCAATAACCTGTCACCAACCACCAAACCTCAAGAGATGTGATCAAATACGTAGGACTAAATGCCCAGCATCACAAGCTAAGTGTTTCATTTGTTCAAACATTGGTCATTTTTCCAAAATATCTTTCAACACATCTGAATTTAGATAAATAGTTTAGGAAGTAATTAAAAAAACTTCATATTGGTATTTTAACATCGATATCCAATAATATTAAGCTTATGAACTACACAATTTATTAAGATATCTTAAGATGAAATTTTTTTTTTAGAAATTTTAAAAGTTTATATCTTGTACTAGTTTTATAATAGGCCACTTGCATCACATTTTTTAAAATTTTTTTCCGGTTTAGGCAAATATTCTAAGACATTCTGTTTTTTTTTTTTTTTTATCGTATTTTTGAAACCCTGGGGATTTTTTGAAAATTTCAATACGAAAAATCAGACCATTTTTTATAAACCGGAAAGACGGGACATAATTTTGTAGGTGTGAAAAAAACGATAATTACATAGCCGAAAATCATTTAAAAAAAAAGAACGTTTTCCACACGAATGGCACAGGAGAATAACGAGGCATACCAAAAATATTACATTTCATAAATATTTTTTTCCTTGATCCATCTTATTGATCATAAATCATTATAATGTACAGCGTCTATATTACTAAATTCAATGTAATATACTTGAACTTGTAAATTGTAATAATAATAAGAATATTATAAAATTTTATTTTGTTAAAATCAGCACCATAATCATTATACCTCTAAAACATGTACCGACATCCTCTTCATGTTCTGAAGAGAACCCCGTACCCATTAATTGTACGGGGTTCTCTTCAGAACATCTGTCAAAAAATCAAACCAAATGATAAGTTCGCAGAGAACAAACAATAAATCTAGTGAACGAATTCAAAAATTCGCCTGAAATTAAAGTGATGCCATATAAAAAAATAAATCAGTGTGGAATTTTATAAAATTAATAGGAACATTTTCGGCGACGGGACATTTTCATGTAGTGACGTCATGAGCCCAAATAATGGATTTATTTATTTAAAAAAAAAAAAAAACTGTACATTTCTAAAACTTTTTACTAACATTTTTGTAATCTTAGTAAAAAAACTCTATCCACACGATTTTTTCCAAGTCGTTATGAAGTCCATGCAAGTGGCCTATTATGTTTTAAATTAAGAAATGGAAATTATCAAATGGAGTCTGCCGTACAAGTTATCATTTAATTGTTTGAGCCGATGTGTAACCAAAGTAGACCCCCCAAAGAAAATTCCTTTCAGTTGCATGAAAAATTAAAAGAACGTTGGAAACAAAAGTGATTGCCAAAGTATCCGATCCAATAAATATTTTATGTATGTCATTTCTGTTACGAAACTACGAACGAGATCAGTCCCTAAGGGTGGCCAGCCATCTTTAGAAAATAATAAAACATTTAAACATAGATATTATGTAGGTGTTTTCAGGAATCATCGAATCACCACCACATACTGATAACTGATATGCATATGTTCCCTTCCATCCCGTCAGTCTTAGGCACAATTGTTTAGAAGAAATTCAAATGTTGCATTTTCATCCAATGGCCATTCAGCGCCATTTTGTTTTTTTTTTGACATTTGAAAAGTCATCGTTAAACGCCGATTCTAAGTGCGTTTCAAGCTTTCTAACAAATTTTAATCTGACAAGCTTAACAAGCTTGTACAAGCTTCTGCTGATCACAATTTGTTCAAAAGCTGAAACGGACTCAGAATCAGCATTTAACAGAGAACATTAAAAACCAAACAACAACAAAAACAAAATGGCGCCGAATGGCCATTTGATGACAATGTTACATTTGAATTTCTACGAAACAACCGTGACTTTGTTTTCCATTCAATTCAATTCTTTCAAACCTGCCGAGGAATTCTGTATCTTTTAAGGGATCGAAATCTCCTCAAGGACGAGATCTCCTGTCAGATTTGTGTGATTTTCTATGGCTATTATTTGCTTTTTCTATGGGCCGATGTCAGATTTCAACTGTGAACTGTCAGATATTTTAGTTTAGATCGGCGAAGCTGGCCTGATACCTATAGAAAAAGCAAATAACAGCCATAGAAAATCACACAAATCTGGCAGGAGATCTCGTCCGTCAGGAGATCTCGATCCCACAAAAGATATAGAAATGCTTGGCCGATCTGGTAGAATTTTCAAACCAATTTTGTCCCTCGGATGGTGGTTAATTCCATTGCTTTTGTACAACTTTGTGTGAATGTAATTTTTGTAATATGGGAAGATTAACTTATTGTCACTTTATTATAATATTGCATTTACTTTATTAGCAAAAGAAGACTTTTGTAAGATCAGTCCATTATTAACTACGAGTATATTGTCAATCTTGCCACTGTCATCACATCAGCGGAGCAGTGGTCATCTTATAAAGTTGTGTTGTATCTTATAAAAAATGTGTATGTAATACAAAGAAAGTGTTACTAAGCATGTAATAATTTGTGTGCAGGATTTGGATCAAAAGAAATCTGAGATTACGGAGCTCGGGAGGACCAAGGAGAAGTTGAGTTCTCGAGTGGAGGAGCTGGAAGGACAAATAGCGGATCTTCAGGAACAGGTATGTTCCCTTGCAGTATACACATTCAGTGCATTTATACATAATATATACATACTAGTGATGAACCGATCGTCTTAACTGTCCTGTGCCTTGCCAATTTCGTATGAAACCTCGTAAATCACAAATTATTACTTTGACGTAAAATTTTGTGGGTTTATTTTGAGCTATCGTATATTATTTTTACCGAAAAACATTCCTTGAACAATAAACTAACTATAAAAACAACATTACTTGCGCGTATTTGATAAATTGATAGGTTTTTCAATGTTTTTTGCAACCCACCACGCTCGAACTTTGACAGTTCATATCGCAGCAAAAAATGACGCTCAGATGCCATAGATAATTTACTACAAATTATTCCGAGTGGCTAGGCGTAATTCGGGTACCTGGTATGTTAAGAACGAGAATGGCCCAAGCGATTCTGACCTTTTCCTTCATACAGTTTCTTTATATATAAGGGTTAAAATCGCATTTAAAAAAAAAACGAAAATTTAACAATTTTGTCGCGCTTACGGCACAGGAGAGGTTCACCTGTTCATCTGTGTAAATGCCACATCTATTGTTTTAGCTTTTATTCATTGTTCATATCATATTTAGTATAAGGATCAGTGCTCGGATTTCTCCTCAATAAACCGGAACATGCAAAACCAATTTATTTATTTATTTATTTTTTCAGGTTCTTCATAAAATTTAAAATTATCACCACCATTGCGGTGAAATATTTAGTAAAAACCATTCCAGCATGCAAAGTCAAATATTTCTTGCAGTAAAATATCAATCGTCCATTTGATTAGTCAAACATCTCCAAATGCTAAATTTTGATATAATGAGGTAAGCAATATTCGAATGCTCGCTAAATATCAAATATTATTTAAATTTGTCGTGTTTTACATGTTAAATATGCTATAAAATATCACCGGTTACATTGGTATGACTTTTTATAATATCCTACTAGTGACCCAGAAAACAACAATATGTTGTTTAATTCACTACCAGCCTTAATAAAAAACCCCGTGAAAATTTTATTCAATTGACAAACAGCCGCGGATGTGAAAACATTACTAATTAAAAAAATTGTTCATGAAAAGATATATATACTGCTTACACACCCTGAGGGGGTAGTTTATCTGTTATGTACGACTGTTGTATTCATAGTTTGGAATTTTTCCAACGTGTTTTAAATGTCTTGTATATTTCTTATTTTTGAAGATGTTGTAAATGCATATACCTTTATAGAAACTAGATACATAGAATTGCCTTTTAGATTTTTGTATCTGAAATATACGATCGTGTTTGAAAATTGCAGTATTTTAAGTTTCAACATGAAAAAATTTGATAAAAACAGCTGACTGTAAACATATTCTATTAAATGGTCGAAAAATTTTGGAAAATTCAAAATTTTTAAAAACACACCTCTTACTTTATGAATTTGGAAGAAAACTGTCACTTCACTTTTTATCTCGTTCATACAATTAAAAAGGATAAGAAAATATAATAATAATTCCGAAAAAATAACTGAAAAAATCTGACATCTTGGATTCATTTTTACGCAATTAATACGTCGATTTCTCGAATTTGTTTTTATTTACACATGCATGAGGCTTTTACATTATTAAAAAATATTACTTTTATAGAAGTTTTAATAAATTCACGCAGAAAAGTCATTAAAAAAATAAAATTTCAGAAATAACCTAAAACCAATCGTTAACGAAACTAAATCATCAACAAAACATTATTTATAGGACTAAAACTGAAAAAAAAGTAACGCCAGCATTGGTAATTATGTTGAATAACACTAATATCACAGTGAATTGATCATTTAAACGAAAATTATCTTCAAAAACATACAATTAACTGCAAGTACAACTGAACATTGTCAAACATTGTTTTACCGCGAAGTATATAAAACAATATGGCCGCGGCGCCTGCGCAGATCTACGTGAGATTCAAGGGGACCAACATAAAAATCATAAAATAAGTGATAGTGTTATTAGTAAAGATGTAAAAACACAGATCACCGCGCAAGCAACAAATATGCAGTTGACCGCTCGTTAAGGCGTTTTGTTATTAGTAAGGCTGTACGAGTTTATGTGAATTATAATTGATTTGGTGGTGTTTGTGAGTAATCTGAGTATAGTACCAGATAGAGGGTACACTTTTACATATAACTGCATACCCAACTCAAATTTCGATTTTTCAAAGATGTCTGGCTAATCATCTGGATGATTGATGTGCGTGTATCAGATGAATTCCACAGAAACCAAAAAGGATGGAACGTTCCGGTTGACGAGTATTCTAAATTCGAGCACTGATAAAAATATCCTTAGTTTTCAATTGAAAGCAAAATCCATTGAAATAAATTTAGATGAATAATAAATTATGAATAAGTTTTTAATACGTTTTTGTATTTTCTGTTCTCTTGCAATGTTCCATATCGGAAGATCGAACTAAACGACGTAAGTCTTTGAGAGTTTCTATGGAATTGGCTTATTTGGATTTGTTTTACTTTGGCTACCAGTGTCACTTGTCACTTGACGTGATGGTTTTTGTTTTCAATATGACGTGCTTAGGTTTCAGGCACCCCCGCTGGTCACTAGCCACTAGAAATTAGCTCCCATACATACTTCCCTTCAATCCTCACATTACACGTAACACATCCTCCTCTTAACTCAAAAACATTTGATCTTAATGTGATAAATACGGTCGTGCCACTAAGAGCTCTGGTGGAGCCCCCTTTAATAATAACAATAATATTTGACTGATTTATATAGTGCCGTTTTTGTGAAAAATCACCTCAAGGGCGCTGTACAAATAAATATGTAATAAAAAAATATATCAGGCTTACAACTGAGATTTATAGCTATTATTAGTGACTTACCTCTAAGACTTAAAACTAGTGACTTGACCAGTGGAGCGATTTTGGTCGAAAAATGAATCACTTTTATTTTTCTGCGATTGATAGTGGTCCAAAATTGGACATATTTTCCTACCATTCGTAAAACATTTATTGTAATTATTTAAAACATTTCCACGGCGAGCCATTTATTTTAAAACGAAGCTGTTGAAATGCTTTATCTATTATGACCATAGATGTCGCAAATCCGAACTTCGTAGACTATTTTAGAATGATGTTAAAAATAAATTTTTAAAATATTTTTTCCTGCCGAATTTTTGATCAGCTGTTTACGGTTAAAATTAAGTCCTTTTTCCATAGATATTTCATTATCAAGTATACCACAGTCAACATATAGAAATCGAAAATATTCTATGTTGATACGAATAAGTACCCCTCACCAGTTATAAACTTTACGATTTTTTTTATATTTATTTTATAAATCCTACAAATATGAGATAAGCGGTAAAATACAGGTTAATTCATTGTCTATATAGCACTATAATAAGTTTTTATGTCTCCATGTTAAAATTCGAAGGTATGATTTTTTTTAATGTTGGCAAAAATTTTTAAAAAGATCTTCTGGGAAATCTTGAGCAATAGAGGGAAATTTATTTATTTTGCGTGGTCGTTCCAGTGGTTAATGACGTGCATATTTACAATTGTGACTTAAAGTTAGAGATTTCCAACTATCGTAGGTCCTTACATTTAAAAATATCTTTTCAGTTTGGCCAGAGATTATGTCACCAACAATAACATTAAATACCAAACAACAAACAAAACTCTGTAGCTATAGATAAAACAGGTAACCTAGAAGTAAGTTATTCTAGTTATTAACTCGTTGAATGCCGGGAGTAAATGGGGTTGGTTGTAACCAATTAGCGTTCGCAAAAAGCGGCAGCCATGACACCCAATGTCCGGCGATTCTGACAGCGTCCTTGAGAAATTTCGTACATAGAAAGGTCAAAGTTGAAGACCAAAGAATTTTTCCCGCGCATGCGCAAGAACTGCGCACGTTCCCGCGCTCCGGTAAATCATTAATATAAATTATATGGAGTGACCAAGCGAATTGCGGTTTTCTCTATGGTAAAGAGCGATAATAGAGCAAGCGATTCTGACCGTGTTCTTCATACACTTTCTTTATACATAAGGGTCAAAGTCGCGTGTCAAAATCAGGACACGCCGGCGCACAAGCGGCATTCTAGCGGTTAAGAGTCGAATCTGATTGAATTTCTGTTACATGGGTCTTTTCCGATGAAGAGGAATAGATTTGCCTATATGTCCCTTATTCCATATACATATTATAAGTCTTGGAATTGCAAAACCAGCTTTGGAAATTTCTGTTGGCTTTGATACATTCCTAAAAATGAATTTGAAATTCATTGAATAAATAAACAAAAATTTTAACAAAACAAAAAAACGACTTCAAAAAATGCACTAAAAAGTAAAAAAATAATTTCGTATTCTTCTACAACTTTATAATCAACTTACCTTTTCTACTCATCAATATGTACGTACGATTGTTATTTTTGGAGTCGGTGTCGGCGGGAGAGGAGCTGTCAAGTGAACACGCCGGGCCGCGGGTACCTTGGTTGACACCGACTCCAAAAATAACAATCGTACCTACATATTTATGAGTAGAAAAGGTAAGTTGATTATAAAGTTGTAGAAGAATACGAAATTATTTTTTTACTTTTTAGTGCATTTTTTGAAGTCGTTTTTTTGTTTTGTTAAAATTTTTGTTTATTTTTTTTTTATTTTTAGTGAATCTGAAGTACACTAACTAATTCGATTAAGATTCGGCCTAGTATCGTAAATTTGTTCTTCAGAATTGGAGAGTTCCGTTACTTTGTCGTGGATCCCATAATCAGAACCTAACCAAACTCTCATCAAACTACCCTTGAAGTACATCCTTTCCAATAAAAAAAGAATCATCGAAATCGGTTGGCGTGATATTGAGTTATTCGTCCATTTGTCGCGCACATACTTGATGCAAATTTAAGACTTATATGATTTTATCATGGATGCCATTGTCAGAACTGGACCAAATTAAAATGGGACCACACGGAAAGCACCAGCTTTCAAATAAAAAAAGAATCATCAATATCGGTTCACCCAGTCGAAAGTTCTGAGGTAACAAACATAAAAAAAAAAAAAAAAAAAAAAAAAAAAATACAGTCGAATTGAGAACCTCCTCCTTTTCGAAGTCGTTTAAAAATGGGTATTTTTTGATAAAATTGTATGATTTATTGCTCAATTATTTATATATTTAGCATAAAATGCATATTTTACAGGTTCGCAACTAAACATACATCTGAAAAATGCTAGTAATGTTCCATTTTATTATTACTGGACTATATACATTTTTGTACGCAGCATCTCCTAGATTTGTTTTCCGATCTTTAAAATCCACTTTGTACAAGGATAAAATAAAGCACAATGACTAATCAACGCAAGAAACACACTTCTTATCATTTTTCCTTTTATGCTTTGTCACGCATTACACTAATCTCATTGCAAAATCACCGACAGGGTAATCTGGCAATCCACAAACATAACATTCATATTGGGTGCCATTGGTAGATTTATGTTTCTGCTTTGCCCTTCCCCTTTTCAACCAAAATGCTTGTAGAATAATTTCAGTGTTGTGTAATGATGTAGCGTGTAGGAAGCACAGGTAATGGCTACATATTGCCTGGCTGCATGTTCACTGCGCTTTGTTGTTACTAAAACCACACATGTACATGCATATGCAATGCTTAATATATAATATTGATCTCGGGTATCTAGTCATACTCTGTAGCTTGGGCCCATCGTTATTACAAGTCCTGTCAACTGAAATATTGTAGTGAGTACAGCTTGCTTATATGATGTACAAGCATTGTTAATTCCCGATAATACTAATAATAATATTTGATGGCAGGTGGATGCTGCACTGGGAGCCGAAGAGATGGTGGAGCAGCTCGGCGAGAGGAAAATGGCTCTGGAAGATGAGGTAAGACTGAACCTTAAATGTGTCTTTGAGTTGTAGTAGTATCATTGATAACATGATAACATGCGGTGGGTACAATGTGTTTGCAGGTGGCACAGCTAAAGGAAGAGGTTTCAGAACTGGAGGCCCTGCAAGAGGTGCACGAGCAGCTGGTGGAGTCCAACCACGAGTTGGAGCAGGATCTGCGCGAAGAGCTGGACATGGCCCATGCAGCCACCAGAGAGGTCAGTTCCCACATTGTCATTCGGTGTTAGTCGGCACCCCCTGTTCAATTCAATTTATTCATTTTAAAAACATTACAAAATTAACATTTCAAAGCTTTCTTAAAAGAGAGAAAATATTTAAGATTAGATAAGCGGATTTAAATTAACAGCAACAAAGCTTGCCGTCTAAATTGTGCTTCATTGATGTTAAATATATCTATATATAAAATGCTGTCGGTGACGGAGATAACTATCGGGAACATAGAAAGTAATGCTTCCATGATAGTGGAGTTTTCGAACCATCCACGAATCAGTCTGAAGAAATGTGTTACAATGAGCATATCCCTTCTGATCCGTAGATGGTTCATACCAAGCATGCCCACGACGGGTAGTAGCCGTACTCCCTCGAATTTTCTTTTGAACCTTCTCCAACATGAGGTAATACTTTACTTAATGCGGTATCCAAACCACCGATCCACTCTCGAGCCTACTCCTAACCATAGCATTGTATAGTATTCTGAGATTCTGGGTGTCTCTGAAATTTCTCGCAGTGCGTAGGACAAAAATGTATTGTTAACCTCGCTAACGCCCTCCTCTGCCCTCTGTAGGCCGTGAGGGAGCGCGAGGCAGCCCTGGAGACAATGCTGGACCGGGAGCAGACCATCACCAAATTCCGGGAGCTGGTGCAGCGCCTCAACGAGCAGAGCCAGCAGTACCGCGACAAGCTCAACGACAAGGACACCGTCAGCGCTCCAGTAGCGGAGCAACAGCAGCAGCTGGAGGTGTTTGGCGTGCGTCAAGCCAAGACGCGCGCCGTGGACCTGCAGCTACGAGCCCTGCAGCTGCGCCAGGCGCTGGAGCACGCAGCGCTGCTGAAGAGCTACATGCCCGACCATCTGATGGCGCGCGGGGCCGACCACGATGCCATCCTACTGCTGCTGCTCATACCCCGCATGGTGTGCAAGGCCGACATCCTTCTGGGACAACTGCGCGAGAAGTGAGCTCACAACAACAACTACAAACTAATTATTGTAAAGTTTCTCTGTAGTTCTCTGCAGAGAGATATTATGTCTATTTGAGACGAGCATCATGTATATGTCGCAGGTCAATCAGGCAGATCATGATGCGCCTCAGGCACTTCACGATCTGCCGCTAGGCACTTCACGATGTAGCTAGGCAGCCTACGACATATACATGCCAACCGATCGCATGCCTAAAAGACGAGTGTCATTTATACACGAAGCATACTTTATTTTAATTGTTTACAGAATGAAATGTTTGATTGTTGGATATGATTTGTTATCTTTGAACTGTTTAGATTACATCTACTTCTTTCAATATTTTTTAAATGACACTATATTCAATTAAAATGCGATTTATAAATCGCGAAAAATCTGCCCATCCACGGGTATTGCAAATTCTTAAACGAAATTGTCGTAAAAAGGTTAATTCTGGGCCAGCATCTTCAGTACTATTCTTTATTTTTTTTTTTTTTTTTACATGAGCTCCACACAGGAGGCCCTGAGGAAAATAATTTTGCTCAGGGCCTATGTCATCTTTGGGGATGCTGCGTGGAGGGTTTTTTTAAGGAAAGGAAGGAGAGGAGAGTTCTGGGAAGGAAAAGGGTTTTAGGTGTGGGTAGGAATTTGGGGTTCAGTTTGGGGTTCATAGATTGAAAGACTTAAAAGTTCTTTGAGAATCACAGTGATTGTTTATTGTTATTTCATACTTTACAAGTGTATAGTTTAAGAGGACACATCCTAATAACTGGTAAGCTTGTTTTGGTCTGAAGAGCTCTCAATCTCGCAAAATAATGACTCTGCTTATCCGTCCTCAGCTATCGTCG
Organism: Limnephilus marmoratus; assembly: GCA_917880885.1. Taxonomy (NCBI): domain Eukaryota; kingdom Metazoa; phylum Arthropoda; class Insecta; order Trichoptera; family Limnephilidae; genus Limnephilus; species Limnephilus marmoratus. The sequence goes on along the minus strand of OU862917.1, from coordinate 52,431,850 downwards.
GCACAAGTCGTAACCCATGTGACCCGAATATAACATAGACAACTCAAACAATGCTAGAACTGATCATAGATGAATTATGATACATGCAGATGCTTGCAACATACGCAAGATGCCGTTACCCTGCGAGCATCCGCCTTTTATGTTTATCTGTTTTCTTTTTTAATTACTTCATCCCTCACTTACTTTATATTATTCGCATTTTTAATATTATGTAAGCACTTGCATACTGCTTCCTAACACCATATGCAGGGACACTGGAGGTCTACATTTGTTCAAACTTAAAATGTAGATTCATTCATTCAAAAAAATTAGTCTTTGGAGAGCCTTGAAGGAGTTACCATCTGCTACTTATACCAGGGCAGGTAAGTGGTGGATAACCTCCAGTGATTATGATACATGACTGTTAATATCCATATCAAAATTAAAATGTATGTCTACTAACGCCATCTACTAACAAGAATGTTAAACCTTTTATTTGTAATAAAAGCCAGTCTGTTGCGAACTGCATAAACGTGTTGTCATTCTAAGAATGACACTAATGAATCAATCTAATTTGATAATATAATCGGCACTTAGTGAATGTTTTATGTGCGTGTGTTTGTTACAGGTTCCCGGCTGTGAACATCATAGACAGAGACACTGTAGTAAAGAGTCACTCGGCCACTCAGTTCAGCTTCCGCTGTCGGATGCACTTCCAGCTGCACATGCTACTGGTGAGTTCATCTATCTGTCTGTACATCCCCGGGACGGGTGGGTTAACTGAGAGGGTCTACAACTCTGTTTGTTTGTTTGCAGAGTGTGCTGCAGCAGTACAGTGCGGGGCTGCAGCAGGGTACCGCGGCGGGACTGCTGAGAGCGGCGGGGGCCCTGCCCGAGCTGGCGGCACAGGAGCGCCCGCTGGATGCAGCCCTCGAGCTGCTTAGGACCGACAGACTGGATGAGAACTATTCTACAGCCGGTGAGTTCACACTTACGTAATGACCACGCAACTGCCAGTCAAATTTATCCAAATCTATTTTCAAAAATTGTATATTTGACGGGTTGAAAACCATACCGGTACAAGTGACAAAAATTAGAAAACAATGAGTTAAATGCGAGAAGTTATAGTAAAAGTGGTATTTTTTGTTGTGCCAAAAGGGTATGAACGAGAAAAAATCGCAACGCTATCTATTATAGGTTGGGTTAACTGACACTGTATGTAGTGTGTTACAAAATAAAACACAAAAATGTCATTTTCTCTTTTGTTCTGATTTGTTGCTTATACCAGTATGGTTTTCAACCCGTCATTTATTTCTATTAATAAAATTTGAAAGTTGTGTCCTCACAAACAGGTATCTCTAGCACTTCTTGGAAGGAGCGGATTTCACTTGAAGAATAGAGTTCTTTGGACAATCTGATATTTATTAATATTACACGAATTACAAAGTAATGACTACGATTAGTCAACCTAACTAGGAACTGGCTATAATTGATCTGGTGGCCACTGTCTTGTGGGAACAGCTGGCCTCGGCCCTCTGGTGATCTTGCTGGGAAACCAATCCTGCCGACATCTTGCGGATTTTATGGAAAGCTTTTATACCTGCTATCTGTGTGACAAGACAGGAAGCTTTTATATACACTACAGAAAGCGTATTTCATCTCCTTTCAAAAACAGTTTTTAGTTTTCGGATGTGTTCAGAAATATTTCAGTTGTTGGATTCTATTGCAAAGATGAAAATATGGTGAACGGATAACTCAGAATCATGCAACTTCAACACCTCTTTTGAAAAGTCACTAAAAGTGATTGAAAAAAAAGTTTAAATAGGTTAAGTTAGGTTAGGTAATGGGCTATTTTTCAAAATAAATTCTTAACTTTTAATGACTTTCAAAGGGGGTGTTGAAGTTGCATTTTTTTTTTTTTACACTAACTCCACACAGGAGGCCTTGAGGAAAATAATGTCCCTCAGGGCCTATGTCATCTGGGATGCTGTGTGGAGGGTCTTTTTGAGGAGAGGAAGGAATGAACATTGGTTTTGAAGAGACCCATGTTGTAGGAAGGAGGAAACACAGAGGCCGGCAAATCATTCCACAGCCGAGCTGTTGAATACAAGAACGAGTTGAAGAAGCGACCTGTTCTCATGTGACAAATGTCAACCGCGTACAAATTTTGGGCACTCGTTTGGCGTTTTTCCCGACTATGTACAATCTATCAAACGAACCGCCCGTTTCTGCAGAGACGAGGGTATTTTTCAGGTATTTTGGAGCTTCAGACCAGAGGTGGCTGCCAAATTCAACTGTGGGGCGCACTTGTGATTTGTACAGGGTTAGCAGTTGTGTACTATTTAAAGTATCTGCGGGCCCTGTACAGTACGCCCAGTTTTTGAGAGGCTAACTTAACTCTGGCTTCGATGGAGCCCCTATATCTGAGCTGGTCACTTAGGGTTACACCAAGCATATCAATGGAGGGCCTATTCGGAAGATTGCTTCTGTTGAAGGAGACTAGATTATCATTTCGATCCCTTTTAGACGTAATCAGACAAGATTGGGTCTTTGAAACATTAAATTCAACGAGATTATTTTTACTCCAAGAGAAAACACTCTCGAGGTAACCGTCCATTCTTTGCTTCAAAGCCCTCCGAGCCTTTTGTGTGCCTTTTGGGGGCTTGTCAAACAAAAAGCTATCGTGGACTGTACTGTCATCCGGGTAACAATGAATTGGTGCACATGACAAAAGATCGTTGATGTGCAACAAAAACAAAGTCAGAGACAGGACCGATCCCTGCGGGACGCCAGCATTTATCAAGTGTGAGGAAGAGGTGAAACTATCGGCTACCGTCTGAATCATGAATGGGAGAGGGAAGGTGTAGGAATCGGAGTGGGAATGCGAGAGGAGAAGGGGATGCGGGAGGGGAAGGGGAGACGGAAAGGGAACGGGACGAATGGGAAAGGACACGCAGGGTGAAACAATTTCTTTTTTTAGCAACGCATGCCAGCTAGTGTAATATCATTTTTATTAATATGTAAACACATCTGGTAAGATGGTACAATTTACAAAAAAACATAAATTAAGTTATTAATTTTTTTTTTTTTTTTTTAATGCCGGCAACCTGGGCGTTTATTGTAACAATAATCATATACAAACAAGTTAGTAGCCCGCCTCACTAGACTAAGTCTGTTCCGAGGCGGGTACATATATATATATATATATACATTAAATTACACACATATACATTTACACATATCGTCGCTGTGAAATCAAACCGGCATATCTGCAAAAATTGAGCTTTTGAGTTTTTGGTGTCAAAAAATTTCTTTTTTTCCCGTCTATTTTTATGTCGAACCGGCATATCGTAAAGTTGAATAAAAATCCATCAGATGGCGTTGGGTCGGTATGCATTTATGCGGGAATAACCATTATGTTTATCAGAAGACAGATCTATTGCGCAATACGCCAGTCGCTTCAAAAACTTTAAGGAGGAAAGACGTCCATCATGTAAGTAAAACTGAATTATCTCACAATAGTACATTTTTATTATTGCCCAGATTTGACTTATTGGCAGATAATCCGGTTTGCACTTAACATAATCACTTAACATAACTAAAACAAACCGGCATATATGCCAAAATGTCGGTTTCCGGGTAAATTTTCTCCCGGCGAATAAAGCAAAATGTTAATTAAAACCGAAATATGTTTCAATAATTCTGTTTCAATTGTATCAAAACAAAGTTTCATGTGATGTTTTTGGAGATATGCCGGTTTATTTTATTCTTTCGTATCATTATGCAAGATATTTTACGGCTTACTAAGCTCAAAATCGACCCTTGTTTATTTTTTTTTCTATATATTACAGCATTTAGGTACCTAATTATTAACATTTTTACATAATATATTTTGCAATTTTATTATGTTGGGTGTAAGGTAGGTTTGAGAAGGTGAAACTGTGGATGGATAATGTTGTATGTTTCGTAAACACCTCACTAGGAGAATCTGTGCTGAGGTGTTTACGTGTTTATGATTAAAAGTGTGACAAGTATTTATGTGTTGTAGTAGAAAGTTAGTTTTTTTTTTTTTTAATTTTAATGGTTATTGTGCATTGATTATTTAGGTAGTAACTTAAACTAACTACAACATAGCTTTAATATTTTTCGTCAGATTACTTATAATGTTGTTGTTTGTTGAAGGAAAAAAACGTATAGCTTTGATATTGAAATCGAAAATGCAAACGAACCAATTTCAAGAAAAAGAAAAAGAGGCAAATTTAATAAAAGAACTTTAGCAAAAAGATGCGGAGAGGAATACGAGTCTAAAACCCGAGGAAGAGTGAACAAACGAAACATGAAGTCTCCTTGCCACAACTGTAAACTTAAGTGCACTGAAAAAATTGATGAGAACTATAGGAAAGAAATTTTTGCAATGTTTTGGAGAATGGGAGACTTACAAAAGGAATTCATAAAAGATAGCCCACAGACAGTTATTCCCAAGTATCATAGGATTACATTGAATCGTAAAAGAGAAAGGGGCTCTAATCAATCATACACGATAACGAAAGATGGAGAAAAAATAGGGGTATGCAAATAATTTTTTAAAAACACTTTTGACCTATCGGACAGAGCTATTCGTACAACCTTTGAAAAAACAGACAAAAGCACAGGTGTGCTAAGCTTGGAAATGAGAGGCAAGCACGGAAAGGATCGAAAATTGGATGAAGGACTCGTGAAGAGTGCAAAGGAGCACATTGAAAAAATTCCCAGAATTCCAAGTCATTACTGCAGATCTCAAAGTTCTCGGGAGTATATCGATGGTGGAAAATCTATAGCCGAACTTCACAGAGATTATTTAAAAGAAAGAAAGGAGTCAAACCTTGCAGGAATCAGCTACTGCCAGTATGGAGCTATTTTCAAGTCATACAATCTTTCTTTATTTACACCGAACAAAGATCAGTGTGATGTTTGTCTCATTTAACAAAACACGAAACAAAATACGACCGAATATGAAAATCATATTCAGAAAAGTGGCAAGCCTTACCTGGTTCATGAGTTGAGTCATGAGGACTTTTTTGATATAAAAACTCTGAAGGACTCTCAAGTAATTTTACCCATATCGGACATTCGAATGTTTAAAGTAATTAAAGACGACGACAACTTTCACTACAAAACATCCTACGGATCACATGACTGGGAGGAGGCGGAGAAAAAGAATAAACGGTGCAATGGGAGCGTGAATCCGGTTCTGATGAAAGCTTATTCCAAGAGACTTACCATTGATGAGAAAAAGAAAAATGGTATCGTTAAGTTAGTTACCGCCGGGATAATACCGACAATTTATTCAGAATTCTATAAAAAAAAAGTGAAACTTTGAAGTTACCAGCAAAGGAAGAGCAATATTATGTTAATATTGTTGTTTAAAAAAAATTATGAAACAATACATTTTTTTTCATTGACAACATTATCTTTTTTTTCTACCTAAAACATGTTCCAAAAGAAGAAGCCACTGTGACACAAAAGCAAATATTACACTGATTTTAAAGTCATACTGGCATATCTGCATATTTCTATTAATTTAAGCAATTTCTTATTTATTTGCAACAACTACTTCAATAAGCAGTATTCGTCTAAATTTTATTCATGTATAAGGTGGCTTTGAGGTGAACCAAACGGACGCTAAACGGAAAATATCACATGCGAAAACTTTAAAGCGCTCTGGTGAAAAATATGCATTTTGCAGATATGCCGGTTTGATTTCACAGCGACGATATGTACATACATAAACACAGTTATGTTCATACACACATACACGCATATGCGCACATACATACACACAGGCAATCGCATACGTGTACATAATCGAGCACATAGATACATATTAAAACATAAATACATATAATCAAATAAGAATTATTGGGAGTTGAAATACAGTTATCAAGGAATTTACAAATTAAAACCACAATTCATCAGATACACATAGTAAAGCTAGCATCTAAATCTAGAACTATTAAATATCAACAAAATGAATGCACATAGTAATACTAGCGTCTAAATTTAGATCTATAAGATTTCAACAAAATAATATACATATGAGGTAATAATAATATAAGCATTCGTAAAACAAAAGCAGTTCTATTAATAATGAATGTTCTATTAACCCTAGACCCGTCGCGTGGGGTCTTTAAAAGCCCAGGTTTTACAGAAATGCTAATTATGTTCATTTTAAATGTTCCCACTGATTTCTTACTTTAGGTAGCTTCCTAAAAGGGACTATACTTGACGCAAGCGCCGAGAAAATTTAGTTTGCGCATGTGCGATGTGAGATACAGACTTGTGTTTCGGCGTGAGGCTAAAAAAATCAACAAAATACCATGAAAAATCAAGTTTATATGTTTTTTTTTATTGTATTTTGTTGATTTTTTTGTTATAATAATAAGTCTATATCAATCTCAAATAGTTATGAGTTTGATGGAAATTGGTTAGATTTTTTTTTAAAGTTTTCTATTAAAAAATATGATTCAAAATTTCAAAAAAATGTTCCTTGTTGATTTTTAAGCTCTTGCATTGAAAATAAATAACTTATTTTTAACATTTCTTTTTATTTCAAAGCAATCATTATCACCTGACTGTAATCAGTTAAAATAACATATAAAATGTATGCTACAACAACAATTTAATCATATTTATTTTTGGGGTCCTAAGCGACCCCACGCGACACAAACAAAAAATATTGTCTTATAGCCCAATCATGAATATGTTCCCCTACCCACCCACTCTACATTAATACCTAGCAACGGCTCCACCCCTACCATAATAATACATTGTTCCCATCCATATTTCAAATCTGTCAAATCAGTATACATTTGCCCTGAAGAAAGAACGGTCGTTCTGAAACCGGTTGAATTTACTCAAATTTAAAAGTGGTTTAAACAAAGTTAAATTGTTTCATTCATTTAATTATTTATTTGCCTGTGCTACTTTCAGACCTACACGTTTAACACAAGTTGACTGAGAAAGTCTGTAGTGTAAAGCTAAAAGGCTGTGTGATTTCCCTATACTGGTATAATAATCTGTTTTATTTGGTTGCAGACCTGGAGAAATCGTACGCAGTTCTCTTCACTATGCAGCCCGCCTTGCTGGGGCCTCCGCCCCCCGACCCGCACACCCCCGATGGACACAAGATAATAGGTCAGTATCCTACCAGCAGGGATAGGTCTACCCAAAGATATTGAAATCCTTATCCGCAGTTTTTACTGGGTGGGACTGTGTTTCCTGGTGTCGCCTATATTGTCAACCAATACTACTGCACACCTTAAAAAAATCAACTAAATGAACAAATTCTTTTTTATTCAAACTATTCTTATTAGGTAGTAGTCCGCCGACGATCGGGCGGACATCATAGCATATCTCTTGTATTTCAATATCTTTGGGTCTACCACTCTCACTGTGCAGAGGTTTGGACTCAGATGATGTTGACTCAAAATGAAGACATTTCCATTGCAGAGGCTGGTTCACAGGCGGCGACAAGTCCTCAGGCAGCGGGCTGGGCGCGGCCAGGAGAATCTCTGGCCGTGCGCTCCTGGTGCTCCGCCATCTCGGCTGCGCTGGAGGGGCTGGCCTGCGATGGGGCGGTGCTGAAGGCTTTGCTGCAGCCCGGTGAGGAGTGCCAGGAACTGCAGCAGCTAGAGGAACTGGTCTCCGCCACTACGGAGGCCCTGCTGCAGCAGCTCAAGACTATTCGCAGACGCCTGCCCGTTGATAGCGTTTCCTTAGGTCTCCAATCAGAGGTACGTTATTTATTTATATTAGTACACGCCCCTACGGGTTTTACAAACATGTGATGTATCTCTACATAGGGAACGTACCCAAACTACGTGACCAACTTTTTGCAATTTTTAACCCCCCCCCCCCCCCCCCCCCCCCCGGTGACCAAAATCCTAAGCAACCTGCCGCTCATTTGTATGGAGCGTGACCTTTTGAAGACCCCCCCCCCCTAAAAGTGTCACGTAGTATGGGTACGTTCCCATATTATAAATTAAAGTCCTCCGCCGCGTCTGTCTGTTCGCGATAAACTCAAAAACTACTGAACAGATTTTCATGAGGTTTTCACCAATGGATAGAGTGATTCACGAGGAAGGTTTAGGTATGTAATTTGTCAAGGTTTTGTGTAAATTGGTTGAAATATATCTATCTGTCTATATAATCTATATCTATATAAATAAAAATGAATCGCCGAAATGTATGTACCTTCCGAACGACTGCACCAAAATGGATAATTTTTTTTTGTTTTTGTATTCGTTATTGTCAGTACAAGGTTTGTATAAAACTACTGGTGAGCTCTGGCATTATGAAATTTGAATAAAAATATTGCAATAGGTAGTACGCAAACTGTATGAAAACTGAATGGACCGGGACTGAATGTATGGAATGCGGGAGGGGGGGAATCCGAGAGGTGGGAAGGGAATCTCCAAGGGGGGAGGGGAACTTGGGCAGAAGGCGGGGAGTGGAGTGGGGAGAGGGAAGGTGGAGGAGGCAGTGTGGAAACGCGAGAGGGGAATGGGACGCGGGGGAGGAAGGGGAGGCCGAAGGGAAACGGGACGAATGGGAAAGGACACGTAGGGAGAAACTATTAAATGGCATAGCAACGCATGCCGGGAACCAGCTAGTAATATATAAAGGAGAATGTCTGTATGTGGTGGACGAGCAGGCTGGCAAGCGGGTGGTGTGGATTTGATTTGTATGCAAATTAACAGATGGTGGTGTGAGTTAATTTATCGAAAAAAAAAACTCTTCGTTATAAAGGTTGGGTAACCAGTCAGAAAAAACTGGCGGGAACATATATTGCATACCTACATAGATTGAATAATTAATACTGTTTGATGATAGATGGCAGCACTTCTGTCTGTATCTATTAGTGAATAGAGTGTGTACGCAGACGCAAGCCTATTAATACTGTTTGATGATGATGATACAGTAGGATAGTAGTAGACTAATCAAGCATCGAATATACAAGAAACATTATCTTTTTCTGTTTTTCTGTGTCTTGTTCTCTATAATGTCTGAGGTTTGGAATTAAACACAGAAAGCCGATTCATTTATAAGACATTTATTGACACTGTTAACAAGTTCAAGGTTGTATATCGAGTGACGTTTCAGACCTGCCAACTATCAGCATGTGACAGCTGATGCATTACTATTACCAACATAACATTCTCTTTCATGTTTTATTGTTATCTTCTTCTTCAATGATTTGGGAACTAGTTATGCCAATCACATACGAACATTCTCCCCCCCCATACAAGTTGTGTTGTGTTGCAGTGGTGGGAGCGCGTGGGAGTGCCACTGGGCCGCGCGGCGTGGCGTGCCGGGGGCTGCTGCGCAGAGGCTGCTCGCCACTCGAGCCAGGCCGCGGCGCTTTGCGAGCCGTCGCGCCTGCCGCCCGCCAACCTGCGCAAACTGTGGGCCGCCGCCAGTGATCGCCACTATGCACAGGACGACCAGGGCCCGCTGCTGTCTGTCAAGGTGTCCCTGCAGCTGCTCATGGCTGAGGTGGCATCCCTGGCGCAATACACCCAGCAGCAGGAGTACCAGATACATGGCACCCTCAAGCAAGACACTAAGGTAGGCCTTACCTCGAAATACAATAATAATAATAATATTTGGATGACTTGTATAGCGCGTCGTATTTGTGAAAAATCACCTCAAGGGTGCTGTACAAATTTATAATATATTTCTACAATCATCATCACAATATATGGCTAAAATGGTTCCGCGCGTTTTTCATCCCACAACATCCGACAAAATATCCCCGACAAAATATTCTACGCACAAAACATCCCCCAACAAAATATCTACTAACCCAACCTAACCTAACAAAAAAATGGGACAAAAATAATGCAGACATCCTGTAAAGACAATAAATTATTCTTCAAAAATAGTGAAATGGGACAAAAATAATACAGACATCCTGTAAAGACAATAAATTATTGTTCAAAAATAGTAAAATGGGACAAAAATAATACAGACATCCTGTAAAGACAATAAATTATTGTTCAAAAATAGTAAAATGGGACAAAAATAATACAGACATCCTGTAAAGACAATAAGTTATTCTTCAAAAATAGTAAAATGGGACAAAAATAATACAGACATCCTGTAAAGACAATAAATTATTGTTCAAAAATAGTAAAACGGGACAAAAATAATACAGACATCCTGTAAAGACAATAAATTATTGTTCAAAAATAGTAAAATGGGACAAAAATAATACAAACATCCTGTAAAGACAATAAATTATTGTTAAAAAATAGCGGAGATACATTTTGTCTTTGGGAAATTATGTCGAGGGAAATTTTGTCGGGGGATGAAAATGCGCAATACCGGCTAAAATGTTGCATCCACTCGTTCTTCCATCACTGATTAAAATTTTGTGTACAATGCGTAAAAATTTTTGTTATTTGTTTTTGGGGTGTTATGTCGTGTTGCGCTACCTCCTTCTATAGCCAACGTTTCGGACAGCGTTGCAGTGTCCGGTAGATCTACCGGATCTGCCCTGATGATGGACACTGCAACGCTGTCCGAAACGTTGGCTAAAGAAGGAGGTAGCGCAACACGGCATAACATCCCAAAAACAAATAACGAAAATACTTAAAATCTTAAGTAAATGCGTAAAAATGTATATTTTTATATATATATCTAATATATAAAATTCTCGTGTCATGGTGTTTGTTACCATACTCCTCCGAAACGGCTGGACCAATTTTGATGAAATTTTGTGTGCTTATCTGGTAGGTCTGAGGATCGACCAACATCTATTTTTCATACCCCTAAAAGTAAAGCGTGTTCCACTCCGAAGAAAATTATTTTCCTCATAAATTTTGTATGGAACGAATTCTCCTATTTTGAAAGAACTGCAGCAATATTGTAAGGGGTATAATATTGAACTGTGAACCGGGGGAGGGGGGAGGTGTGATGGGGAGGGGGAGGGGGGAGGGGGGAAAGGAACTCAGGAAGGGGGGTTAACGGGACGGGGGAAGGGGAGAAGTGGAGTGGGGAGAGGGAGAGGGAACGCGAGAGGGGAAAGGATACGCAGGGAGAAACAATTTAGATCAAGGTACGGTATACGCAGGGAGAAACAATTTAGATCAATTCAGCTAATAAGTTGACAACAGTTTTTGATTCTGAGGCGGTACGAAGTTCGCCGGATCAGCTAGTATTTATATATATTTTTTTTATTGTTAAATTTTTTTTATATTCTGTACAGGTAGAAAATATACAGGACACATACTTACACTTGAGATTAACGCTGTTTATTTTAGAGAAATTTAGATACAGTTTGCACTCAGGACATAATTGCGAACACTTGTTATTGCAAAAGCCAAATGCTTGAAACTACACTCTGTGGACAGATTTAAATAAATAGCATAACTTTTCTGGTTCTGGGCAGTTGTGTGATGCTAATTTCTTATTGCAGACGGTGTCCCCCATCTTGCAGCGGGCGGAGCTGGTGAAGAAACAACTGGAAGAAACCAAGAGTTTGACCCTGAAGCTGGAGAACAAGGAGGCCGATCTCAGAGAACTCAAGAAGATACTCAAGGTAATGACAAAGTGCTTATATTTAAATTCGTCTTAAATATTACATAAAATGTTATTCTGTACTTGTTATTTTGATAGCACCTTTATCATTTCATATGGAAGCACTTAATTGATTTTATGTGAAACAGAGCAAGCAAGACGAGATGTCGGAGATGCAGATCCGCAAGGAGCTGGCCGAGAAGAAGCTGAGCAGTGCGGCCCGCGACCAGGAGCTGCAGGTGGAGAAACTCAACCGCAAGCTGGAGGATGCGCACAACCAGCTCAAGAGGTACTCCACTACCCCTTACTTAATGAATTCTTACTGAATCTGCGGACAAATCTCTAATTTATATGATGTTTATGTTCGGAAGGAAAGAGAAGGAGTTCGAGGAGACCATGGATCACCTCCAACAGGACATCGACTCGTTGGAACTGGAGCGCGGGGCGTTGCGCGACAAGCTGAAGCTGTACGGCAAGAAGGAGCGCCCCAGTGGCGAGACGGGCAGCCCGGCGAGCGAGGCGGAGCGCCGCGCTCCCGGCGGGCGCGGAGCGGAGGGGCAGGAGCCCCTGCAGGAGGAGATGGCCGTGCTGCGCGGGCAGTTGGAGCGGGAGCGCGAGGAGCGCCTCGGACTGCAGCGGGAGAGCTTCGATGCAGCGCTGCGGGCGCTCACCCCGCTGCCGCAAGCGCAGCCCGAGCCCGACCAAGCTCTGCAACAACTCAGGGACAAATTTGCCAAATTCCAATTCGTAAGTGCAAGTCCTAAAATACATTTTAGTACTTAAAACACTTATTTCTACCACTATTTCACTTACTTTGAGGTTCTTAAAAATAATATTGTTTTTAAATTTCAGGACTGGACAATGTTCCTGGCCAAGTCAGGAGTGTGCAAATTCCCAGAGAATCTCGGGGATTATGAGAAGGTGTTGGCCGAGCACAAAGAAGCCCAGAAGACGCATCGCAAGCAACTCATGGTGGGTTTCTCTCACATAATACTATTTTCTCTCCTCTCATCTATTTTCAATTTGAAAGGCGGGTACGGGTACCGTCGCCCCGGGAATCATTTATTGGATAACCTCCAACATCTCTGCCATAGATCACTCCAAGTGGTTCGCTACATTTGGCGATTTAGCAGGGGTGTTCGGGTCCATCGGGTGAGGTGTGGTGATTTGCCCGCTCACCAGTTGAGTAGCAAGCCGGAACTGGAGAGGTCAGTTTAGGGAGACTCTTTGACAACTCCAGTTGCTCTCTCTCGACCCATCAACTGTAATTGGAGGGATGGATTCATACGTTCGTCGCTGCTGAACACACTGATCCCAAATTCCTATCCGTCCCTCATACCGTTTTTTTTCTTCCCAGAACTTCCTCTTAAAATGATGACCCTTCACATAGCATCCCGTAAGACAACATAGGCCCCGAGGGAAATTATTTTCCTATGTGCCTCCTGTATAGAGTTAATTAAAAAAAAATGTCTCAATGGATTATATCGTTAGTATAAGTCCAATACTGGGGAAGAACCATCTCTAAAAATGTTCAGGAGGGACAAAAAAGTATCTAGGGACAGACACGCTCTTGCTTGCTTTTGTATTGGGGATGGTTCATTCGCAGTATTGACTCTAACCCTGAACAAGCAGTCTATTGGTCAATTTTTAATTTTGAAAAGGTATTTTGAAATTATTGGCTACGGTGTTGAACTTACAGAGACGATTTATTATAACATTAAATTTACAACTTAACAACATTTACAATTTAACGATTATACTTGCAGGCGCGCCTGGAGGAGATTCAGCTGGAAGCCCGCTCTGTGTTCCTGTCCCGCCGGCCCTGGCGCAGCGTGGACACGGTGCTGACCTCCTTCCCCTCTCCCGAACTGTCGCGCTCGCTGGGCGCGGGGGGTGGAGAGCTGGTGGCCGAGTACCAGGTGCCCCGCGGCCAGGCCTGTGCCGTGCCCCTCCTGACCCTTGGCCGCGCACAGATGGACGCCCTGCGCAATGCGGGGGCCAATCTCCACATGGCCGCGGCGTAGACCTATCATACCCACTACAAGCTTACAGTGCTTTATAAACATTCCGCGGCATATCTTACGGGCACCCCGGTGCATGAATATTTTATTTAATATGTAGAACAAGCGTTCTTAAACAGTGAAAAAAATAACATCAAATAAGAATTTACTTTCTGAGACAAAATTTTAACATTATTTATTTTTTTTTTATATGATTTACGGTCGTTGTTCCCAATCCTATTAATCAACTGTTAAGCCGAAATTTTGGCTCAATACTCCTCAAATGCACAAATACACTCTTCCCAAGACAACTCTATGACCAACAAGCGAATTGAGCGTAAAGTCTCGATGACACAGGGCGAGTTTACAAGCTAATATCTACTAAGTTTAAAAGCGGATAAATCGGCGAGTAAGATTGTCATGATGACACACAAAATTGTCCACTCGCTTAGTAGCGTAGGAAACTGAGGTCGCTGCTAGCACCAGTAACAAGAATAACGACGCCTGCGTTAACTAATTCTGTGATGTTTGACAGTCGAAATCAGCTGTTAATTAGCAGCCATCTTGAAAAACATAAATAAACCAATCACGAGCAAGCGTGTAGCGAGTAAAGTTGACAACCTTTCAACTTTTTTCGTAGATTGTCAACAATCTGCTAGTTAGCAAGTAACACAATGACACAGCGAGTTTACTAACAGATAGTGAATTTCCCAGATAGTAGCTTGTAAACTCGCCGTGTGTCATCGACGCTTTACTAAACAAATTACAAATCACTTGGCTGATCAGTGACTCAGATTGATTGTTTGAAAGTTGGGAACAATGGCTGTTAAAGACACATACAACATAAAATAGATTAAAAGGCCGTGATAAAAGGAAATAAAATTGAATAACGTAGTGTTATGGCTCTATTAGGCGCTTTTAATATTCCCACGTTTATGGAACGGCGACGGTACAAAAAAGGTAATAAACATACGCTCCTTATCACAATAATGCTGTAGCTCTTTCTTAAACTTTATTAAATGATGGTGAGACAAAATATGAGACACACAATGTAGGTTTTTCTGTTTCCTCCAAAGTACATACTACTTTTTTCTTTTGGGGAAACAGACATATGAGTCCTATAATTGAAATTATTAATTATTAAACTATTCAGACATATGAGTCCTATAATTAGTCCCCAAATATCCGATTTTTTGACAAAATGATCTGAGTATGACATCTTGTTCACATTTTTGCGAGGAACAAGAAGAACCTAAAATTGAGTTTAAAAATCTCCCTTATTATGACCAAAAACCATGTTAAAATAGTGAGAAACAAAACCCGCTATATCGGAATTCAACCAATCACGAGCAGTTATTTTGCCAAAATGGCGGGTTTCGAAACTCGCGCGTCGGGTCAGTTGAGTTTAAAAGCCTCTATATTCTGAGTAAATCTTGAAGTGACTATCAAAATCCACTATTTCCATTTTATTTATTGAAATTATTTAAATTACGCCAGACATACATTAAAAAATTAACACTTTTCGAAATTATATTCCAGTAGGGCCTCGCTAATCCGGATAGGGAAAAACAAGACCCCTTCCGAATTATCGAGGCGTCTGGATTATAGTATGCAATTAAAACACATTTTTAATTTGGGTTTCATTTACTAAAGAAAAATTGAAAGTCAATTTAGACAAGAATATGTATGTACGTACAAATGTACTTATAAAAAATTCAAACATGTAAGAAATTTGGGCACTTAACATGAAAAAAAAAAACTAAAAGTTAATTAACGAGTGACGGCAAATGATTGAATATTGACACGGTTTGACCCGCACGCACCCATCCGGATTATAGCGTGCACCGAAGTAACGGGGGTCCGGATTAGCGATGCTCTACTGTACTCCATTTCATTATTAAAAAAATTGAAAAGCAATTATTTATTTACGCTAGAGATGTGACAGTTTTTTGCAGTTTTTTCCAAATCAATTTAAGTTGATATAGCGGGTATAGAAATTAAACGACTCACACATGCACTGTCGGCCGCTGTTACCAATCCTACTAATCTAACTTCTAAGCTGAAACTAAGGTTCATCACTGCTTATAAATGCACAACTAGGCTGTTCCCAACACACAAGCATCGCTTAAGCAAGCCGCTTAGTCTAAGCCAGTCGGACTACTGGATTAGCTATTTAAGCATAAATCTAAGGAAAGGACTAGTTATAAAAAGTGTCCACAGAGTGAAAAAATACCGCGAATGATCAAATGTTACTCTGACAAATGACAGTCGGGTTCGCGCTCCCTTCAGTTTTTTTGTGTTGCATTTGTCGGTTATTGTCGTTTTAATAAAATTGATAGAGAAGTTTTGGAGACATTTTAGATATAATAGATATTGCGGAATGGGCGGAAGTAATCGATGAAAACATCGGGTCGTACAGGCGGCGACAGGATGTGGATATCAATCACATCGAACTATTATTATTTTGACCGTTTTCGTATGACGAAAACATGTTTTTTTTATATTTTAAACCAAATTGAGGATAATCTAACTTATACAAGCGAAAGGAAAGTTTAAAAGTTTGTTGATTTGCTAACGCACGGAGAAAAAACTTACGCCGATCCGCCAAATCACATGGGAAGTACCGATTGTGGCATTACGTTCAAGTTGTCACTTTATTTTTAATATATTATATACGTTTGTTTAAAAAATATGAAATACCAGTTTATGAATAACGGTATGTTGAAGAAATAATGTGTGTTAATGAGAGCTACAATAATTAACTCTTTAAAATTAATTTAACATAGAAAGTTTTTAATTTGACGTCATTTTATTGTCTATGATAGTGTGCGGTAGTGTGTGGAGCCACTTAAGATTTTCAATGATAAAATGATTGGGAACAACGCGAATCGAACGTTCCCTACAAAATGCTTAAAAATCGCTTGGCTGATCAAAAACTAAGAATAGAACTTAGACAACGATCGAAAAGTTGGTAACAGCGGCCGTGTGTGTCTCATCTTTTATATCGCCATTATTTAATGTTTAAAGGAAGATATGCAACATTATTGTGATAAGAAACGTATGTTTGTTACCTTTTTGTACCATTGCCATTCCATAAATGTGGTAATATTAAAGGCACCTATAGCAATCTGTTACTTTGAAGGAGTGAATAATTTAGAAGTTATTGTTAGTTAATAAATTATTTAAAAAAAAAAAAATAATTAATAGTAGGCAGTACATATTGGGCTTTATTAATAATCGTGTTTTAAATTTTACACAGCTGATGAGCAACCATTAATGTTTGGTAAATGGTTTATCAGTACTGTAAATTTAAAACATATTTATTAATGAGAGGGTAAATGTATATTATAATGTGTAGGTATTCTATTCATTTCTGTAAAGTAACAGATTGATCTTATCAAAAAGAATTAGCTAATTCAAGGTGAGATATTTATATGTACCTATGCTTTGTTACGAATATCTATATATTTTTGTATGGTGGTTTCCAAATCAAATATTGTGTACAGTTTGTCAAATAAGAGTAGAAAATATATGAGGGCGCCACTGTGATCAAATGGCAATACTAAACACATCACTCATGGTGTTAAAGTAAAGCTGTGTAACCTACATTTTTATAAAAAATTAAAAAGGCATAATAGTGGAAAAAATATTTTTTCATTGCAGTATAGATACCCGCCGATCTCAAAATTAGAATTGCATATAGGTATATTATTATTATACTTTTGCAATTTTGTGTTAACATAATGAATAATAACTGTAATGTAATAAAATATAAAGCACAGTTTAGAAATTGCTCACATTTATTTAATACTAAAGTACCTAGCGTTGCCTGGGCTTTAGATCATGTCTTTAATTTTAGATCTGAATATATTTAACACATTCAGATCTAAAAGTAGTGTAACTAAACTCACCATTAGTGATTCTTCCTTTCTATCTATTGTTAAATTCAAATTTATGTTAAATTAAATTAAAGCAAATCGCTTTATAAATCACCTTTTAATCAAATTTATTTCATGAAGAAAAAATGTTTTTTAAAATGTGGTTTACTGTGTTCTATACATTCAGTGTCATTGCACTTCAAAAAAATATTTGACAGTTTAATTGGTGTTGCCAGTCTACAAATTTAGTAGTTCCAGTTTTTATATTTTCTACTCTTTTTTGACAGACTATATGTTTTCTTGCAATCGAATTTCTGAAAATGTAAATTGATGTGTGCAGGAATCATAATTGTAGATTTTATCATGCAGCTATCGTAATAAAGTTTAACCTAAAATAATATAATTTTTTTGATTGTCTTTTAAAAACACCTGCATAGCTTCAGCCCATCTGCCGTGCAATACTGTATCTTTTGTGGACACGGAATCGATTCCATACATAATCGCCTGTCAAATTTGTGTGATTGTCTATGGCTTCCAATTGCTTTTTCTACAGGCTGATGTGTCAGCTGTCAACGCTGTCACCGACTTTAACTAGTTTAAAACACAAAATGCGTAAGTAAACATGATTATTTATTCATTTAATGTACTTTTAAAGTTGTATACCATGGATTTGACATTTGCAAGGTCGGCGACTGCGCTGACAGCTTGAGCTTACACATTAGCCCGTAGAAAAGGCAATTGCATGCCATAGACAATTACACGAATTTGACAGGTGATTACGTATGGAATCAATTCCGTAACGACAAAAGATACAGAATCGCTCTTCTGACGAGGTTCAGACTTCCAATATCAACTTGTAGATAAGATATGGAAACTGGTTACTAATAATAATATAAACCCAGTAGGTGAGATTAGGATGCTTAACAATGTAATTGATGAAAAATGCTCGAGGAAGAGGAACAATTCTAAAAATCAATAAATAATATTTTAAGGTAAATAAAATCTGCCTGCGTTTTATTAACTCTTGTAAATATATCTATTTGAATTTCACCTTTGTTTTCTTGATTGAATGAATGTATAAATGGAATTGGAAAGTTAACCCAATTCCCTACATCCGATCGAGCTAAAACTCGGCAGATAGACTGGTGGCAATAATGCACACATATAAGCATTTGAAAATAGATGTATTATAGTAAAAAACTTTGTTTTTACAGGTTGATTTTTTATGAAAATTTTTTTAAATTTAGAAGTTACTAGCTTTTTCCCGCGGCTTCGCTCGCATGGTATTAGGGGTTTCCCACTCCGCCTCCTCCACCTTCCTTCTCCCCACTCCACCACCCTCATCAACCCCCCCTCCCCCTCCACCCACCCCTCCCCCCATTCCACTTCTCCCTTCAATTACCTCCCCCTCCCCTCACCCCTCCCCAAACTCCTCCACCCTCCACCTTTCCTCTCCCCACTCCACTCATCCATCAACCCCCCTCTCCCTCCATCTCCTTCTCCACCGACACCTCCCCCACCCCATACCCCTCCCACTCCACCTCCCCCCACCTTCCTCTACCCCTCCCCCTTCCACTTCCTTCCCTCCCACCTCTCCCACCCCACTCCGCCTCCTCCACCTTCCCTCTCTCCACTCCCATCAACCCACTCCCCCTATACCTCCACCCACCCCTTCCCTCACCCCTACCCCTTACTTCCCTCCCACCTCTCCCACCCCACTCCGCCTCCTCCACCTTCCCTCTCCCCACACCACTCCCCCCATCCCCTACTCCTCCCCACACCCTCCTCCATCCTTCCCCTTTCCCCTTCCTTCCCTCCCGCCTCTCCCTCCCCACTCTCACCTCTCGCATTCCACACATTCATTCCCGATACATTCAGTTTTCAAACTGCTCACGTGCAACCTATTATAATTTTTTATACAAATTTCATAATGCCAGAACTCAACGGTAGTTTTGTACAAAATAACGAACAACAAAAAAAAGAATAGTCCAATTTGGTGCAGTCGTTCGGATTTATGCGCATACATACATTTCGGCGATTCATTTTTAGAGATAGTTATTAAGTACGACGCCAGCAAAGAAATCTTTTTAGGGTGAATTGCCAAATTAAAAAAAAAAAACATCGTTTCCAAGGTGACAATTGCTTTGTTTTTTTCTAACGTTTGCAATAAATCGATTTTGTTACTGACAGAAAATGTATGAAAAAGGAAATTATTTTTCATAACGCCCGAGCTCTAAGCTATAGCCTATAGACTATTCTGATGTATGAGCTATATTATTGTAAAGTTTCATTCAAATCCATTCAGTAATTTTCGCGTGAAAGAGTAACAAACATACATCCATACAAACTTTCCCCTTTACAATATTAGTAGGATATATTTACATGAATATTTTCTGGCCAATAAAAATCTGTGTATAATAATTTATTGTCTGTTGCAGAAATATACTGTGTCTCATGTAGCTTCCTCCTTCTGCCTATGTTTCAGACAGCGTTAGTGTCTAATTACACACATACCTCGAGGTTACCGTGCTCTGAATTATTGTCAGGTTTTTGTTGAAAACAAACTCGTAAAAAATGTGATACCTTCAGCAGATGTCCTCGTGGTGAGTGATTTGGTTGTACTTTTCCTACCATTGCTTGTTTATATTCTTCATTCGCTTTCACCCAATTCCATCAAAAATTATTGTTTAGAGTTCAATCTTCAAGTTTATTTGAAGCTGTATAATTTGTAGGCTGTTACAGATGGTTCCATGACAATTGATCCGACGACAGTTGGCCTGCCGAGAGTTGATCCCTCGGACTGTTGATCGCCTAGAAAATTATTTCTCCAAGTACGCTCTGCTTACCCCTTTGGGGATACTCAATCATATTATGTGTAAGTAGATGTATCGTATTTTCTAAACAGACTGCACATATAAGTATGTTGTTATTCGGCTGTATAGCATCACCGCATACTCCTTCGGGGACTCGGAATTATTGATAGTAAAAACTTTGCATAGCAAATATCCAAACAGAGCCAGTAGTTGTAGAAATATATCAACTTTGGTTGTACTTGCATACTTACTTGAAGAAAAAACAGAGTGTGCAATTCACTTGCGGTAGTAGTGAAACCTTCAGAAAACTAAAGTAGAATGGGGTAACAAGAATGGGGAAGCTACGAAGCACCGCACAAAGAGGAGACCAAATAGGCTACCAAGTACCGTAGACTGATTATACTATCTCATTCTCTCGCAGGCTAAATCCTATAGATGTATGTGCTCATCTCTTTTTAGTGTCGCTATTTTTCATTTCGAGTTTCAAATCACAACAGTGCAAAAGAAGTTTTCGCTTAATCTTTTTGGGGATCAACTGTCTGAGGGATCAATTGGCAGAGGGATCAACTGTCAGCGGGCCAATTATCAGGTCACCGTTACAGATGTAACATTCCTTTGTTGGGGTTGCACAGTTACTTGATAAAGTTTTATTTTCATGTAAATGTTACTGTAAAAGTCCATACTGTGGTAAATCTTAAGATTTTCCAGTAAATCCTAGATTTACTAGTAAAATCTAAGATTTACCAATTTACATGCTTTTACAGTAGCATATATACTAAATAGATTGGTTTGGGACTCTCAATAATAAAACAATTAGACTTATATTATTACATATATAATATTTATACATAATAATATAAAATTATAAAAAAAGTATATTAAAAAATACATTTAATTTAGTAACCTAGAGATAAAAAAAAATATTGTGCAGTAATATAAAATAAAATTAAAACTTTGAAAACAAAACATCAATTTTGCGTAGTTTTGTTTTATACTTTACGAATCAATAATGTTTTACCAAGTCATTAAACACATTACGAAAGTGTGAAGGCACGGTACATAAATTAATTTGGAAATGTGGAATGGCAAATCAGTGTTAAAAATAGCCAAAGTGAGATTTATAAGCGTAAGCTGCCGCATGATGCGATTAATCGGAGTCATCATCGTCATCATTGCGACCTCGGATTGTTTTCTTCTCCAACAAGGTCCGCTGACGCTGCTTCTTGACCTTGTCGGGCGGGGTGAGCAGGTCGCCGCTGTACTCGATGACCTGCGAGCGGGCGATGCGCCACTCGAGCATCTCCGTGGTGAAGTCGTCGCAGTTGCCGAGGTCCGTGAAACCCACGATGAAGTCTGTCGTCTTGGAGTCCTTGACCAGCCCCAGCGTGGGGATAACACGGATGTGCAGGCGCTCCGTGAGGAAGGGGCAGCGCTCCACGTCCAGCTTCACAAAGCGGCACTCCATGTGCTGCGGTGCCAGCCTCTTAAGATGCAGGTCCACGATCTTGCAACGCGGGCTGTCGATCTTGTAGAAGTGACATACGATGTCTTTGCTCTTCTTGGTGATTTGGAAAAACTCCTTTTCATCTGATAACTCTGTATATTCTCCATGTCCCTGAAATAAATAAATGTCACAGTTAGTCTATTTGGCAATACATACTTTTTTTTCTTCTTTTGGTAAATTTTTGGGATTAGTGTCCATGGCTATTACGAATAATTTTTAGAAAAAAAACTTTAGATTCGCCTTAATCACTATAAAGGAAACTTTTTGCACCACGGTCGGCGGAAAATAATGCATTTTAATTTTCAATGTCGTTAAATAAAATTTCACTTCGCGAACCGATACTACGACAGCCCGCCCGCCATTTTGTCACTGTTATGTTGGTATCCCTGACTTGATACAAACAAGAGTTAGATACGATTGTAGCCGACTTCGTGGGATACATAATAAGGCGCGTAATTATGAAATTTGTCTAGCGGGCTTGTGTATGTTATATTTACTTTAAAAAACAGCCTACGTTTTTAAATGGTTTGTCTGGCAAAGCAGGGTTTGTCTAGCGGGATTGTGTATGTTATCTTTACTTTAAAAAACAGCCTACGTTTTTGAATGGTTTGTCTGGCAAAGAAGGGTTTGTCTAGTGGGATTGTGTATGTTATCTTTACTTTAAAAAACAGCCTACTTTTTTGAATGGTTTGTCTGGCAAAGCAAGGTTTGTGTAGAGGGCTTATGTATATTATCTTTATTTTAAAAAACATCCCAGGATTTGAATGGTTTGTCTCCATTCCAGTGCCTGATTAGAGGTTCGTTTACATTATATTATTAATTCTGTTTTTCATAATTGCCTTATTATGTATCCCACGAGGTCGGCTACAATCGTATCTAGCTCTTGTTTCTATCAGGTCAGGGATACCAACACAACAGTGACAAAATGGCGGGCGGGCTGTCGTAGTATCAGTTCGCAAAGTGAAATTTTATTTAACGACATTGAAAATTAAAATGCATTATTTTCCGCCGGCCGTGGTGCAAAAAGTTTCCTTTTGTAGTGATTAAGGCGAATCTAAAGTTTTTTTCTAAAAAATTATTCGTAATAGCCATGGTCACTAATCCCAAAAAATTACCCTTCTTTTTTACATCAACCCCAAATAGAAGTTCCTAGGAAAATAATTTCCCTTCGGGGCCTATGTCAGCTGTCTTTTTGAGGAGAGAAAGGAGTGAACATGGGTCTTGAAGAGACCCATGTTGTAGGAGGAAGGTAACCCAGAGGCTGGCAAACCGTTCCACAGCCAAGCTATTGAACTCAGGAACAAATGTCAACCATGTACATATGTTCGGCACGGTGAAAGAATTCAACTCAACACAAGTCTGAATCAATTCAACTCAACCCCTCCTTTGAAAAGTCATGTATTATTACGTTATGTTTAGGTTAGGGGCTATTTAAAAAAAAAAGTTTTATAGCCTTTACTTTCTTTTCAAAGAGATGTGGAGTTGAGTTGTCGTGAAACCGTTGGGCAATACCGGTAGAACAAGAACAGCATACCTACCTGACGCTTGTGCTCTAAAGATTGCAATCAGCTTGTTAAGATGGGAGAATCTATCAAACGGACCGCCCTTTCTGCACAGTGTCAAGAGTTTTTTTCAGGTATTTTGGGGCCCCAGATCAGAGGTTTAGAAGTTATTCTCTTTTTGTCTTAACTGCTTCATTATGTTCACTTCATGTAGTATCCTTTTCTTTTCCTCTCACTAAATTGTGTCTACAAAATAATTATGATACATTTAACCTAAAATAAAATACTGTTACCACGGATGGACCCCCAGTGTTTTTACTTATGACGGCAGAATAACACTTCATATAAAACATGTGGAACACCTCAACAAGTTTTTTCGTTATTTGTTTTTGGGGTGTTGCACCGTGTTGTGCTACCTCCTTCTTTAGCCAACGTTTCGGACAGCATTGCAGTGTCCATCATCAGGGCAGATCCGGTAGAACTCAACAAGTGTTCTCCTAGTGAGGAGTTCACAAAACACTACTACTAAACTATTAACATACACATACTGATTATCTTTGTAAATTATCATCTGTAAAATGTATGTACAAGAGTAGAAATAAAAAAAATACTTCACATCCACGGCAATACAATCTAATATGGTCATGGACCTAGAGCTGACCACTCCATTGTAATATCTTGAAAGGTTAAAATGAACTTATCAACGATGACTTTAGCTACATCCAGGAACAATAATAGTCCTGCCACTGTGAGTTCCGTTGTAATTTATTTTTCTTTGCTCCGTTTATAAGAAAGTGGAAAAGATTACAATGGTTACCACCATTGAACAGAAGTGTACTCACATTTGCTTTCCATTCCTGTTTGAGTGTTGCCCGCTTCTTCATATCCGCAATACGCCGTTCTCTGAGACTCTCCAAATCATCAGAGTCCAAGTTATTTAACCTGCAAATGAAGGAATGAGTGTATTAGTATCAAAGTTTTACGAATCTTGTCACAGTGGAGGGGGCAATTGCCACAGGGCTGTGTTACTTATAACAGAATAGCTGGCCACGCTTTATATGAACATTTTTTGAAAAACAAAACACTTTGAATCAACTTATTTACAATAAAAAACAACTATTTGTATTCGGGGGAATGGAAAATGCTGCATTTAAAATTACAATTACTTAAAATTTCCACAAATAATCCATAAGGCGCTACACTTTTAATGGGCATGAATTTTGAAAAGTAAACTACTTTTAAACTTAATTACCAAAAGAAACATTAGTTTCAGTTGTGATATACAGAAAAATATGCATTAAAATTCGATTTTCATTCAATCAAAATTAATTTTTTTACATACAAAACATCTCCATTACCGCCATTTTTTTTGTATGGATTTGACATTTGTGAAGTTTCATTTCAATATAGGTAAATACGCATGAATTACTTAGTTTACCTATAAGAACCTAATAACCTATTTTGTATGTGTAAATAGTTGTAATGAAGTGTGATTTCCATAATCTGTGCGTAAAAATGTGGCAGCTCATGGATTATTTAATAAATTTTTTTTTGTATGGGATGACCGCCACATTGACATTTTGCTGTCAGTATTCCTGATATTTCGTATTAAATATAAAGTAGATTTTCAGGTAAATATTAGGCTAAAGTTCGGTTTATGGGGGAAATTCCTAAAAAATAAAACTAGTTATTTTTATACTAATTATGGGCCGGAAAATCCGAATCTGAAAGAATTAGGCGGCGGCAAGCAATATTAACTGAGTTACACGACTTTAAAAATTTTTATACACACACAGGAAAATAGCCATTTTGGAAGCATTTTGATTCCTAGACAATCAAACTAGTTATTTTTATACTAACTATGGGCCGGGAAATCCGAATCTGAAAGAATTAGGTGGCGGCAAGCAATATTAACTGAATTACACGACTTTAAAATTTTCTATACACACACACATGAAAATATTCCTTTCGAAGGCATTTTGACACACGTAGTACAAAGATCATAGAAAAACAAGATAACATAGATGTTTTTACCACACAAAATTAAGTGTTGCCATTAACCGGTGACGTGCCAGGAACTCGAAAACACGGGCCTCATTTGCGAATGCGCGAGAAAATAATTCAAATATTTGAAATAAATTGTCTCTGAAAAACTTTTGGTCTGCGATTTTGACCCTCATATGTACGAATTTGTATGAAAAACAGTGTCTAAATCGCTTGCGCCATCATTATTCTTGGTAGTCTTAAAGATTTCACTCGAATTGCCACACTGGATTATTTTTAAGACGATTTCTTCTATGATGATGCGCTGTCAGATTTTGCCGCGGAATTAACGGTTGCAATTACTGCGTGTATCGCGAATAAAACGTCGTAAAAACTATTAATTTACGTAATAAATGCAAGTAATGTGGTTTTAGTGGATAGTTTATTGTGTTGTGAACGTGTTGCAGTCAATAAAATATACAATAGCTTAAAATTTATCAACAAAACATTCAATTCAAAATTCAAAGTGGTGCTTTGTTAGGGAAAGGGGAGGGAAGGAGGCCCCCGCAGGCCCGGCTCGTCACAGGTTAAGCAGTAATATCAATAACGTAAAATAACATGTTTATATTTTAAGTACTTATTTTTTATAAATTTTACTCACTTTTGTATCACAAACCATGTTACATAAACCCAGCGTAGCTGCTAAACTACTTGAAAACAGGGATGTTTTTTTGCCGTGACGCGAGCAGGCGGTATAAAGGGGCACAAACCATGTTACACAAACCTAGCGTAGCTGCTAAACTACTTGAAAACAGGGATGTTTTTTTGCCGTGACGCGAGCAGGCGGTATAAAGGGGCACAAACCATGTTACACAAACCTAGCGTTAGGTTAGGTTAGGTTACGCATTTTTAAGACTACGAATTTTCATACATTTGGTTTAAGAATACGGCCGTTGAGATAGTCGTAATTCATAATATAGGGATAAATATTTTTGAGACTTGGTAACACTGCCGGCACATGTTTTAGTATATTTCTTGTTTTTTCTATGATCTTTGTACTACTTTGTACTTTGTGTGTAAAGAAAATTTTAAAGTCGTGTAATTCAGTTAATATTGCTTGCCGCCACCTAATTCTTTCAGATTCGGATTCCCCGGCCCATAGTTAGTATAAAAATAACTAGTTTGATTGTCTAGGAATCAAAATGCTTCCAAAATGGCTATTTTCCTGTGTGTGTATAAAAATTTTTAAAGTCGTGTAACTCAGTTAATATTGCTTGCCGCCGCCTAATTCTTTCAGATTCGGATTTTGCGGCCCATAATTAGTATAAAAAAAAAATTTTTTTTTTGGACCATCCCCCATAAACCGAATTTTTTCCAAATTTTTTTTTACACTGAATGCAAATAGTTTTTATAGTAATTGAGTCAGTCTTTTATCAAAAAAATAGTCATATTAAGTGTGGCCAGTTCAAAAGTTTTGCAAGAATTATTATAACACAAAGGATGAATATTAATTTTATACAAAACCGGGACCAGCTCATTTTACACTAAAAAAAATAAATTCTTACGCCAGTAGATAGGTAATAATTAGATGTAATTAATTCCGTGAGCGGAAATTGAAAAAAATGTACACTATCGTTAATTTCTTAAATTTAAAAATACGAAAATGTCATTTTTCAAAGTGCAAAAGCGGTAATATGCACTTTTTCACGAAAAAACACTTTGCAGAAGTTGAATAATTGTTAGAATTACGTATTTCGGAAACTTTTTGCATTGGGGGAGGCGGAAAATGATGCATTTTAAATTTCAATTGCGTAAAATCAAAATTCACTTCGCGTCTTCGAAACTGACATGGCGATCTGTCACACAAGCCCGCTAGACAAACCCTGCGTAGCCAGACAAACTATTTAAAAACGTAGGCTGTTTTTTAAAGTTAAGATAATATTCACAAGCCCGCTATACAAACCCTGCGTAGCCAGACAAACCATTTAAAAACGTAGGCTGTTTTTTAAAGTAAAGATAACAACATGGAGGTCATTGAAAAATGACATTTTCGTATTTTTAAATTTAAGAAATTTACGATAATATACATTATTTTCAATTTCCGCTCACGGAATTAATTACATCTAATTATTACCTATCTACTGGGGTATATATTTATTTATTTTTGTCCAAAATGAGCTGGTCCCGGCTTTGTATAAATTTACCGGATGAATTGTCATAACAGAATAATTACCTTTCCAGTTCAGAATCCAACTGCCTTTCCACGTTGGATGTAATACTTTGAATTACTTGGTCCATTTTTAGTGTCTGTAATCCTGAAACAAAATTTATTTGTAATTAAACATTTCTACCAACATTTTTTCATCCCTCATACAATCCAGATCTCAATCTGAGACAGATCTGTTGAAAAATCCATGACGTTGAAGTATCCACAACGTTGAGCATTCATGGAACGGATAAAACAATTATTTGATTTGAATTAATATGTGTTAAAAGGAGGGCATTGACGGGAAGGGTGCTATAAATTCTATGCATATTTATCAAGCTCTCCATTCCGATTTCCGATGCGTTGCTATACCAACCAAGAATCTAGAATGGGCGAGAGGCGTGGGAAGAAGACACATGAAAAGTTATCCTAATATTATAAGAAAACTACAAAGTAACAAGTCAAACTAACGTTTTAAACTAATAGTAAATGACACAAATAACATTCAATGACTTACAAGTAGATACGACAATTATTTTTAAAACAAAAACAGCGGCGTAGTCAGACCGTGACTCAATGACAGGACGAACGCCGTTTTTGACAAGTGTGGAAGTGTGTTTTCTGTTTTCGTCGATTTTCGAATGTTCTTTTTCCAACTTCTCTGTTAATTAATTCCATAGATATTTTCAGGGAGCAGTGGTAAATTAGGGATGCCATAATGGAAATATTTTTATTTTCTGAAATCACTCGGTTTATGTAAGAACTTTGGGGGAGTATTTACATTTTTGAATTGTTTCTTTAAATTTTCATTTACTACTACTCAAAAATAACAAACAATAGCTTTTATTAGTTGAAAAAATCTAAACGAAATCATTTTCACGAGCCCTTCAATTTTCATACAATTTAATTAATACGTTTAATTAGAAAATCAGATGTAATATTACATGGATATATTTTTATTTGAATGTGAATAGAATTAATTTATAAAAATCTGTAAACCATTGATTTAAAATAATTTTAAGTAAATCAAATAAAAATGTTAATTTTTGTTCATATGAAGCGGATACTTTGTAATGCGACATTATTAATTTAAAATAAAACAATAACTTTATAAACACCACTTTTATTTTATATACTTTATGCCGACCGGGTTTCGCTACAACCGTAGCTTCATCAGGGCAGTATAATTCTCTACTAACATTAGGTTACATGTGTGTTATAATATATAATGGGCTGGACTCGTCAAGTGTAGGGGGAGGAAGAAGACATAGATGGAGAAATGGAAAGGGAACGGACGTGTTCTTTATCAATAGGGAACAATCTTACCCCCCCCCCCCCCCATACAAAGATTGTTAGCGGTGAAGTCCATATTTTAGAACATAATTATTAACATTTTAATTTAAAATAAAACAATAACTCCATCTATGTCTTCTTCACATATATGGAGAAATGGGAAGGGAACGGACGTGTTCTTTATCAATAGGGAACAATCTTACCCCCCCCCCCCATACAAAGATTGTTCCCTATTGATAAAGAACACGTCCGTTCCCTTCCCATTTCTCCATATATGTGAAGAAGACATAGATGGAGTTATTGTTTTATTTTAAATTAAAAATGTTAATAATTATGTTCTAAAATATGGACTTCACCGCTACGTACTTTTGGCAGACGGGAAGGGCTTTTTGCACTAGATTCAAATAGGATATTTTATATAATATATGCCTTATTAGATATCCACCTAATTTTGCACCCGATGGGGTTTAGTGACTTCCACTTCACCCGAGGGAGAGAGAATCCTGAGAGTTGGAAAAAAAAAACTTGTATTTTAATGTTTATTTCGTGTAAATTTTATGTACTCCGACATGTTTTTAAAATAATCATTTCAATTTTTGTATTATTACTCGTGTCAGAACATAGGACGAGTAATGTATTTACTTTTACATATTTATCTCAATGAACGACGGCAATTCAAAACAATAAGGTGCTAATTTTTCACGTCTGAAATCTGCCACTGAGACTGAGTTAGCAAAAACTTTTCAATGTGGATGTCGTGATAGCAGCAAAGTGAGAATTTAATTATACATAAAATTTGACTAACATAAAATTTTATTTATAAATGTCTACTTGGAACTGCTGGAAGAGGAAGTTATGAAAGACTTCTGCAGTTGAATGGCAAAGCGACAAACAAGGATATGTTTTTATTTTCTCCATCATTCGTCCTATTTATGCAGACTTGGGTATGGTTTTGTAGTTGTTGCCTGAGCCTGAGTATCAGATATCGTTTTTTCTATTTATAGTCATAGAAAAAGTGTGCTTCAGTTGTCAAAAACGCCGTCATTCTCCTTCTGTCAAAAACTTGAATGAAGTTTTAGAAGGATATCTTTTATACATATTATTTAAATCGTTTTACTAAAATAACCACATATATTCTAAAATGGGTAAAAAAAGCCAAGTCAGTCGAAATGTTAATGCTAAAAAGGCAGAGAATATAACGGAGCCAAACCGAACCATTTCAACTAAAAAAAGGAAACAGTTAGACCGATTGGTTGACGATTTACTGAAGCAGGTTGTCGTACAAACTCCAAATAATGAAACACTTTGGGAGGTTTACAAAGAGGTTAATAGAATATTGGGTCTTATTAAATCGCTGGAACCTCCGGAAGAAGCTCAACAGAAAAGTCGTCAAGATGCCGTTGATAATTTTAAGCTCTGGATTAAAGAGAATGGCGTGAACTGCGAAGGTAAGTGCAGATTTGAATGGTTTAAATTCTAGTATATCTTCTCCCTCTACTAAGGTTTCAGCTGAAGTGGGCATTAGAGAGAAATTGCAATACTTACATCGCTTCTAGTGAGCACAGTGAATCTCATTATTTATCTGTATTTTCCATTTCAGATATAGATATATGCGAGTTTCCTCAAATGGGCTTGGGTTTGAAAGCCAAGAAGTCATTCGGTCGTGGAGATCTCATACTGAATGTGCCAAGGAAGCTCATGCTGACGGAAGAATGCGCCAAGAAATCTATTTTAGGAAATCTGATTACCAAAGATCCTATTCTCAAGTATATGCCGAATGTCACCCTCGCCATGTTCCTGCTCCTGAAGAAGTTCTCCGCTGGTGAGTTGGTACTTGGCACCCACTATGTAGGTACTTTCCTCGTGATTCGTGACATTGCTATTTAAAACGCTTATGGATCACTCGGTACGATCTTTCGATACGAGCTATGCCCGACCACCAAACAAGATATGGTAATTCACAATTAAGTGGTACTCACTGCTATTGTGTCTTCTGGTTTGGTTTCCATTCGGGGACGTAGACACTTGTTACAATCACAGATATATCCATAAGCGCGCAAATGTTTTGGGTTATTTTATAATCCACGATAGAAATCTGAGTCACGAGTCGATTCATATAAAAAGTTTACACAAAGCATACAATACAACACGATAGGGTTTATACTTTATGTTACGATAAGATAAATAACGTTTTAACGTAGAGCGAAATGTCAACACAATGACATGATGGTTGTTAGCAACGGACTGGCGATACCTACCGTGTAGGTAGGTACCCTTAATGTGCGGAATTCCAAAATCTGAATTCCTCCGATCTGCTAGGCCGATCGGAACACAAACACGAATGAAACCCATCAGCGTCATGAAACACCTCGGGTTGAGCAGATCTGTGAAAAAGGACTGAATTAACAGAATTTATTAATTTGCGTTTAGTTGTGTATTTATTTTTGCAAGCTCTGTCAAAAAACAATACTCAACGCCAATAAATAATCATACATAACTCACAAACGCCGAACCCCTGTTCAAAAATCAAAACTGTTGTATCTCCGGGGTTGTCTAAACTTTTAATGATAAAACTCCAGGGTCACCAAAATCCTTTGGCCTTTGTTGTGATAGATTGACAATGGGCTCATCTTATTTAGTAGGCGGTTGGAATTATGTGGACCCCGACCTTGAGGTTTCCACCTTATTTATTATTCACTCGGTCTCTACAATATTGACAGCTGCCATCTATAACCATATGTACATATATTATCTAGTGCCATCTATGGATCAGCTATTACACTAATATCTAGGATATTACCAAAACTATTTTACTTTATTAGTTAAAGTACTTCGATTCAAAGACCATGTTCAAAATTCCCTACTTACGAACCCCCTTTCGGTTATGGATTTATTGTACAACATACAAATTGAGTTCTTTAAAACAATTGTAAAACATTTAAATATTTGTGCCTGAACTTTGCAAAATAAAATAAAACATGCTTTTTGGTGATGTTTTTTTCTTGCATAAATTGAAACAGGCGGCTGGTGATAACCCATTCCGTCCGAGCCGCCATAATTTAGGGCTCCAGAAAACATGTTTATTTTTACATAAAAATAATACAACGGTTGAGTTGTCAGCGGAACACCTACTTTTATTTTTTTTTGTTAAAGAAATTTAAATTACATGTTTATAAAATCGGTTTTACATTAGGTTTTTACATATTATGAAATTTTAATACTACATTTATACAGAATCTTGTCTGTGGAAGCAGCATTGTTCTAAGGAGTTGTATTGATTTGCAGATCCCTTCTGGAAGGCTTACCTGGACATCCTCCCCACCACCTACTCCACGGTACTGTACTTCTCTCTGGAAGAACTGCTCGAACTGAAGGTAAACCCCCTCTATGCGCTAACCAACCACACCTACAAGAAAATTGGCTCACTTCAGATTTCTTACATTGTTTCACAGAAATTCGAATGTAACATTGTCATCAAATGATCATTCAGCGCCATTTTGTTTTATTTTGATATTTGAAAGATCTCCGTTAAACGCCGATTCTAGATGCGTTTCAGCTTCCTATCAAATTTGGATAAGCTGACAAACATTATAGCTGTCCTCTTCTGCTGTTCACAATTTGTTCAAAAGCTGAAATCGACATCGGCATTTAACGAGAACCCATCAAAAAACAAAATGGCCACTTGATGACTTTGTCACACTTGAATTTCTGCAAAACAGCTGAGCCTTGGGTTCATCAATAAATCATCAATTTATCATTCAAATTTTAAACGTTTTATGTTCGTTTAAAGCATGGGTCGGCAACCTGTGGCCCGCGGGCCGCATGCGGGGAGGGGTCTTGGTGCGGCCCGCAAGATTCTCACCGCAACGCACGTGACGGACGATATCATACACAACGGAGTGAAAGGGAGCGAATGGATAGCGAAGATAAGGGGAGATCTTAGATTTTTAACTGATTTGACTGCCGAACTGAATCTACTCAATACTCATTTACAGGGAAAAAATAAATTGATATGCCATATGTATTCAGATGTTAAATCATTTGAAATTAAACTATCATTGTTTATCAAGCATATCGATGAAAGAAAACTCGATCATTATTCAAATTGCAAGAAAGCAGTAGAAGAAGCTAGGATAAATTTTATTTGGGAAAATACTAATATGAAAAGTGCATTACTACAACTTCAAACTGAGTTTGAAAACAGATTTGCTGATTTAAAAAAAATCTCATGTAAGATGGAGATTTTCGAAAACCCCTTCGCAGTGGATATCGATAATGTACCAAGCTATTTGCAAATCAACATGATAGATTTGCAAAGTGATAATATCCTTAAAATGGTATTTAAGGAAAAAATCACTTGGTAGATTTCTACGGGAGTTTGCCTTCCGAAAAGTACAAAGAATTAAAAAGGTTTGCTCAGCAAATAATTACTATGTTTGGTAGTACGTATATTTGTGAGCAAACTTTTTCAATTTGAATTGAATTGAAACAACGATTATCACATTTACATTTGGACGCAATACTACGCGTTTCCACATCAAAAATGCAAGCAAATATTAAAGAACTTGAACTTGCAAGTCTTAAACAACAAAAATCCCATAAAGTTATGTTCGAAATTTCTTAGACATTTCTTTTACTCTTTCTTAAAAAATGATAATGTCGTAAAAATACGAAAACCGTTTTTTTTTAGAACTGAAATATTGTAGTTACACTGTAATGATATGCAGTGGCGTAGCTAGCATGGGTGCCACCCGGGGCGGATAACGTTGTGTTACCCCCCCCCCCCCCCCATTAAAGTTGACAATTTCGACATCATAAAAACTACTACCTAGTCAAATGAGATCCGTCCCGGGGGGGAGGGGGGGGGGGGTGGCTAGAGAATTTTTAAGTGCGGCCCGCGCAAGTTCCCAAGGCAAATATTTGGCCCTTGGACCACAAAAGGTTGCTGACCCATGGTTTAAAGAATCGTTTAAATATTTTTACACCATCTTATGAGAGAATTATTTTTGACATCATAATCATATTATTTATTAACCATGTTATTGAAAGGTTTGCCATATTTGTCACACGAGATCATTTGGAAAATGAGTCAAAATGTCCTAATTTTCTGTCTTATGAGAGAATTATTTTTGACATCATAATCATATTATTTATTAACCATGTTATTGAAAGGTTTGCCGTATTTTTCACATGAGATCATTTAGAAAATGAGTCAAAATGTCCTAATTTTCTGTCTTATGAGAGAATTATTTTTGACATCATAATCATATTATTTATTAACCATGTTATTGAAAGGTTTGCCATATTTGTCACACGAGATCATTTAGAAAATGAGTCAAAATGTCCTAATTTTCTGTCTTATGAGAGAATTTTTTTTGACATCATAATCATATTATTTATTAACCATGTTATTGAAAGGTTTGCCATATTTGTCACACGAGATCATTTAGAAAATGAGTCAAAATGTCCTAATTTTCTGTCTTATGAGAGAATTTTTTTTGACATCATAATCATATTATTTATTAACCATGTTATTGAAAGGTGTGTCATATTTGTCATGCCTAGATCATGTGGAAAATGAGTCAAAATGTCACAATTTTCTGATATTATGAGAGAATTATTTTTGACCATTCTTCATATTATTTATTCCATGTTATTGAAAGGTGTGCCATATTTGTTACATGAGATCATTTGCAAAATTAATCAAAACGTCACAATTTTCTGCAACATTTAAACATCCATCTTTCACTCGTATTAATTTTGGTAAATCTACTACCTACATGTACGTAATATTTAAAAATATATAATTCTTATGTTTTCAGTACATAATGCATTTATGCCGCCAATCTTAAAATAGTTGGTGGTGTAATGGTTAGGATGGTTGCCTTCCAAGCAGTTGATTGGGGTTCGATTCTCGTATAATTAAAATAATTAAATAATTAAAATTTACAACTTTCAAATTTTTATTCAGAAAACATAACATTTGTAGATTCGCTGGTGATGGCGATTTCTTTTTTCAGTTTGGATGTTGCCAGCCGTTGAAAAAAGTAAATCTAAATTAAATAACCACAACACTACGTTACGATTACAATAATATATTACACTACAAAACTGAAAAGCAAACAAAAACACTACATAGCTAGCTACTTACTCAGTAATTTATCGAAATGTTTCCATATATCACTTTGATCACGTTTACGAGGGGACATTTTATTTAAATTTAGTTCCTTTTACTTCGCAGCTAACTCACATGTAACAATACACTTGCACTTGATCTGTGCTATCGACTGTCAAATACTGAAACTACTAAGAGAAAGAACGCGTATTAAATGAAAAATTCGAGGTTCATAGTACAGTGCCACAAAATCCGTAGACATTTTGACATTTCTGTGACAATTTATTAGTTCAAAAGTTTTTTTGGCTAAAGTTCGGTTTATGGGGGAAATTCCTAAAAAATCAAACTAGTTATTTTTATACTAACTATGGACCGGGGAATCCGAATCTGAAAGAATTAGGCGGCGGCAAGCAATATTAACTGAATTACACGACTTTAAAATTTTCTATACACCCACACATGAAAATAGTCATTTCGGAAGCATTTTGACACACGAAGTTCGAAGATCATAGAAAAACAAGATAACATAGATGTTTTTACCACACAAAATTAAGTGTTGCCATTAAGCGGTAATATCAATAACGTAAAATAACATGTTTATATTTTAAGTACTTATTTTTTATAAATTTTACTCACTTTTGTATCACAAACCATGTTACATAAACCCAGCGTAGCTGCTAAACTACTTGAAAACAGGGATGTTTTTTTGCCGTGACGCGAGCAGGCGGTATAAAGGGGCACAAACCATGTTACACAAACCTAGCGTAGCCGCTAAACTACTTGAAAACAGGGATGTTTTTTTGCCGTGACGCGAGCAGGCGGTATAAAGGGGCACAAACCATGTTACACAAACCTAGCGTAGCCGCTAAACTACTTGAAAACAGGGATGTTTTTTTGCCGTGACGCGAGCAGGCGGTATAAAGGGGCACAAACCATGTTACACAAACCTAGCGTAGCCGCTAAACTACTTGAAAACAGGGATGTTTTTTTGC
Source organism: Limnephilus marmoratus (assembly GCA_917880885.1). NCBI lineage: Eukaryota > Metazoa > Arthropoda > Insecta > Trichoptera > Limnephilidae > Limnephilus > Limnephilus marmoratus. The sequence goes on along the minus strand of OU862917.1, from coordinate 52,396,026 downwards.
CGTGACGCGAGTAGGCGGTATAAAGGGGCACAAACCATGTTACACAAACCTAGCGTAGCCGCTAAACTACTTGAAAACAGGGATGTTTTTTTGCCGTGACGCGAGCAGGCGGTATAAAGGGGCACAAACCATGTTACACAAACCTAGCGTTAGGTTAGGTTAGGTTACGCATTTTTAAGACTACGAATTTTCATACTTTTGGTTTAAGAATACGGCCGTTGAGATAGTCGTAATTCATCAGGTTAATGTGTTATGTTTTTTGAGAGCTGGTAACACTGCCGGCACATGTTTTTGTACATTTCTTGTTTTTCTACGATCTTCGTACTTCGTGTGTCAAAATGCTTCCGAAATGACTATTTTCATGTGTGTGTGTATAGAAAATTTTAAAGTCGTGTAATTCAGTTAATATTGCTTGCCGCCGCCTAATTCTTTCAGATTCGGATTCCCCGACCCAAAATTAGTATAAAAATAACTAGTTTTATTTTTTAGGAATTTCCCCCATAAACCGAATTTTTTCCGTTTTTTTTATAGTATTTGTATTCGTAAATATATATTCGCCGAATACGAATATTTGGTAAATGTCTACTATTCGGCGAATACGAATATTCGTATTCGTATTCGTTGCATCACTAGTAAAAAGTAAATGTTATTTGTTTGTTGCAGGGCTCGGGGGTGTGGCAGGGGGCGGTGAAGCTGTGCATCAACATAGCGCGCCAGTTTGCCTACTTCCACAAGATGCTGCAGACCTCCGACGAACCCGTGGCTCTTCAGATGAGAGACCACTTCACGTACAACCAATACAGGTCAGTCTTTATTTGGTATAAGGGGGATACGCACATAAATTAAATCATTGTATCACATTTCTTCAGACTGATTCGTGGATGTTTTAAAAACTCGAGTATAAATGGAGAGCATTAGTTTCTGTGTTTCTGATGGTTATCTCTGTCACCGACAGCATAGTCTGTTTTATCTCCCGGCTTACAGAACTAACTTGCCAATGGTCACGCCAGTCGGGAGAGTTATCTTGTTTTTAAATAGAATCAGTTTCAGTTTCAGTGCCGGCAACCCGGGCGTTTATTTAGTTTCATGGTTATTTACATTGTTTTCTTTTCTTTTACCCGCCTCACTAGACAGAGTCTGTTCCGAGGCGAGTAAATCACATATTATGTTTGTTCCAAAAGAAATGTGTGTATTTAAACAAATATATATATGTATGTAAAAAGATAAAAAAAGATAAATTATATGTTGGTATATTAAATATTTACATACATACTTTGTTTTTTAGATAAAAGTAAATTAAAATTTTGTGACAGTTGAATATAGCGGTTACATAATAGAAGTAATAATTAATAATTTATCATAATAATTAATATTGCAAAATTGCAGTTTCTCGTATTTGTTTTATTTGAATATTATATAATTTCGTGAGAACTTGTATGAAATGTTATTTATTTAGAATATTTTGAATGTCTGTTCTTTCCTTTTCATTCAACCATATTACAAATCTTTTGAAAAGCCAATTCAAATTATTTGGGGTGACATAAGTTTTTGTTTGTGTTAGGAAGGTATTGAAAATGTGTGGTGCTAGGTAAGATTCGTGTTTTTTTGCAAAAGTTGATTTGATATGGGGGACTTGAAAGTGCTTATTAATTTTTGCTCTTGTGTTTTGCGAGTGAGGTATGTGGAGAATATGTTTAACATCAATGACGCAGAATTTAGATGGCAAGCTTTGTTGCAGTTAGTATAAATTTGCTTATTTACGTTTATTCCTTACTGATCAGCATGTTTTGGATTTTGCACGATTGATAGGCTCTTAACCTGTTAACTGTCAGGTGTATTTCGAAAAACCGCGCGGAAATTACCTTGTTGCTTTCTGGTCAAATATCTATATAAAAACAAAGGAATTGTTTTTTTTTTGCGATTGTTTTCTGTTTATCAGATAATATATCATATTATTCATGAATATTACGTGATAATATTGTAAGAGGTTTTCCAGAATAGCTAACTAACTAAAAAAAAGATTAAAATTTTCCTATTTTGGAAATAATTGTCAAAAAATATAATCCCACAAATATAAACTAATTTTATTATTTCTTCACAAATCTCAATACATACCCAACATGAAAAAACACAATTCAAAGGAGTTTGCAAATAAATAAATACCTTTATACACATTTGAAAACGTAAAATGTCGATTTTTTCACCTTTGACAGTTGAAAAGTGACCCGCATAGTCATAGAAAATTCATTTAAAAATATTCTAGAGTAGCTCAATTAATAAAACCATCGGTTACATCAAGAATGATATTGGCGCAAGCGATTCTGACCTTGTCCTTCAGATAGTTTCTTTATACATAAGGGTTAAAATCGCATTTTAAAAAAAAGCAAAAAAAAATTCGTGGCCGCTGGCTGCCTTCCGGCAAATGACAGAATGCTTGTGTTTTTTATCTATCTTTTAAAAACGATTTGGAATATCAATTTTGTAATGTTTTTAAAATTAATGAATAAATTGAGTTGAACAAAATGTCTCTTTTTCAATTTTCGTGATAGGTGCGCAGTTCTTGACTTGGGCAGTTTTACATACATACCTACATTTTTTCCTTTAAGTCCGCTCCCCCATGGCCACGTATTGAGATCAGGAGCTGGAGATCAGGCTTTGTACAATCTCGGTTGAGTGATTGTATCAGTAGCTCACAAGACTGAAGTCAAATTATGAGGCTATTGAATTTATCATAGCCTCTTACACCCTTGATATTTGGGAGGCGGGTATGGGTACCACCGCCCCGGGAACCATTTATTGGATAACCAACACCTCTGCCATAGCGAACCACAATCCCAAGTGGTTCGCTACGTTTGGTATTACTTATTAGGGGTGCCCGAGTTCAACGGGTGAGGTGTGTTCAGGTCTTGGCAGTGGATGTGCTTGCCCACCAGTTGCGTGGTGGGCTGAAACGGAAGAGGCCGGTTTGTTGAAACCTTGTGACCTCTGTAGCTGGTCTTACACCTCAGCGGGAGGAATGGATTCGTACGTCCGTCACTCCTGAACACACTGATCCCTAGATTCCTACCCACCCCTCATATCCTTTTCCTTCCCAGAACTTCCTCGCCTTCCTTTCTTAGACACCTCCACACAGCATCCCCAAAGATGACAAGCGCACTTGAAGTGAAATATAACAAAAATGCGCTATATAAATACTACATTATGTTTTTTTTTACATTTACCCCACACAGGAGGCCCTGAGGAAAATAATTTCCCTCAGGGCCTCCAGTGTGGGGTAAATGTAAAAAAAAAATCATGACTCGAAATAGGAAAAAGAGCCACATATGGAAAGTAATATTACTTTTTAAATTTTTTTTTAATATTAAACAATAAAATACGTTACAATATGCCATATGATCTTTGGGGATAGAGTGTGGAGAGTCTTTTTAGGGAAAGGAAGGAGAGGAAAAAAGGTATGAGGAGTGGGTAGGGATCCACACGCCCGCCACACAGAAGGGTAAACGCATCCGCCGCCAAGACCTAGACAAACCACACCCCAGGCACCCCAGCTAGTCACCAAACGTAGCAAACTACTTGGGGTGACCTATGGTGGGGTGTTGGTTATCTGATAAATAATTCATTTTATCAATGGGTGGCGGTGCCCATTACTGCTTCCCAAATTGAATACAGGTTATTTGCGAGCATGCAGGTACGAGTAGAAATTATACAAATAGGTACCCACTAAAAATGAGACTGTATATTATACGAGAGAAATGTAAGCTAATTGATATTCAACAAAAACCCCTGAAATGGAGTTGCAGTAAATACCAACAAGCAACTGAAGCCGTATTCAGCTTGCCTGTACCCAAAACATACGGCACCCCTGTCAAGCCACAAATCAGTGTGGATCGCATGATGTTTATTTATTAAATTTTTCGAAAGTGGCTTCAAAGTTTAATAATAAATCGTCACAAATTTATGTCAGGAGATTTCAATCTCCACCTTAAAATTATGAAAATTGACTTGTTGATGAAAATTGTACATAACTGTAAAGTGTCAAGGGTAAAATCCCCATCTATAAATGAAGAGAATACTTTGCCCCTCTCTTTAAAATCCAATGAAATAGCAAAAAACGATTTATAGCGGACTAATTGTTACATTTTGTCAAAATATGATTTCCAAGTACAAAAACATTGAAAATTAATTCGTTCCTCGTCCATATTATTAAATTTAAAAATAAACAAAAGTAGTTTATCAGCTTTCACCTGTGTGGCCTAACATTTGGCAATATTTGTACACAGAAGACAGACCAGCCCACTGTCACTCATGGCCTCTTTGGTTGAGGGGGAAGGCTGTAGACTAGCAATCCGCAGGTCGCGGGTTTAGATCCCGGCGTGCACAGATAATTTTTTTTTGATTCATTTGTGTTATTTCACATTTTATTCATTTAAAGTAGTACATTCCAAAGTGAAGGTACTTTCAGTATTGCCCTGGTGTATTACCATCATTCAGAATTGAAGTGTTGCTAGAAATGGCTTTAGCCGTGTTTGGTGATCAGATCTGAATTGCCAAGAACTTCCCCACCTTCCTCTTTTCCATCTCCTTCCTCTCCACACTACCTTCAGCCTCACAATATACCCTAATTGGGGATCCTTAGTTTCGCTGACTCCAGGTGGTTGGGAGCAGTTGTGACTCTTGTGCAGTAGTCACTTAAAAAAAAAAGAAAAAATCATAGAGATGGAGGCTGGCTGTCACAAAGTTAATTATTTCAATACTTTAACTTTCACAAAACGTCTATCTCGTCAGAACTTTTTTGTTTATTTTTATATTTAATTTAAAACCACAAATTGTAAAATTTAATTACTGAAGACAATATTAGCGAAAATCTGAAACATAAAATTAGAAAAAGATACGGTCATATCTAGAACTCGAACCCATAGGTCACTGGTCTTGGGTCATAAGTCTGGAGTCCTAGATCTGACCATATCTTTTGATTTTCTTTTTCAGATTTTCGATTGAGTTTCACTAATATTGTCTTCATTTTAAAGATTTAAAAAAATTATTGTTATTATTTAATAAGCCGGCTGCATTCTGCTGATGTGCTCGTATTGGATTTCACCAAACAGTAATTAAGTTATTTTAAATTTAAAAATAAGTTCATCCTTCTCTCCAAATAAGAATCCAATCGAGCTTTAAATTGGTTTACGTTAGCAGCATCCATGAAATGTTTTAGAGTTTTGTTCCATGTTTCCACTACTCTATTTGTACGAGTCTTTCCTACGATTGGATGCAAAAGGTGTTTTCTTAACGTCTTTTGGGTGTCCACAGATATTTAAACTTTTGTTGGTGGTGAAGATTTCTTGGATGCCAGGGCAACTATAATGTGAAGTTACAATTTTGAAAGTCTCAATCAAGTCACCCCTTTCTCTTCTTTCTAATCGTGCAATATTATTTTCTATATCTCCAAATTACTTACAATATTTTGTTTGAAATGTTGTCACCAAACTTGTTTAACCTCAGCCATAAAAATTGATCTACATCTGCATAATATGAAAGTGTCGAAATAAAGCACAGTAAAAAACACAAGTACGAATATTTTAATTTAAATCTTACATATACATATTTTGATCATTGGAACGCTTCAACAAAATATTTTAATAAAAATAAATTCAATTCATTATGAGCCATGCACATACGGAATCCGTTATACGCCTTACGAATACTTTTTAGTCTCGAAAGGCTTGTGTACTGCGTGTTATATAGTGATATATACTATTTGAACAAGTTATTCCCTTAACATAATTAATTCTACAGTTAAATATTATTTAATAAATCACTTAGTTTTAAGCCAAATGTACATACTTATTCACTAATTATTATCATAATATTGTTTATCTTTGATTGTAAATATTGCACATAAGAAAAGAAATCACAACAAACGGATAGGTACGTTCACTGGAAGGGCTTGCTGTTGCGCCGTGAGGAGTCCCAGGGGGCTCCGGCCCCGAGCAAAATGGGGCTGATGCTGCGGGAGCTGGCAAGCTGGCTGGGCCGCCCCTCGGAGGAGTAGTGCATGGTGCGGCGGCGCTGGCGCAAGCGGCATGCCACCAGGATGGTGAGAAACACCAGCAGCGAGGTGCCCGCTATGCACGAGCTCACCATGATGGCGGAGCGCACTGCCACGGGCAGTCGGCCGTACAGTCCCTCCTCGTCCTCGCCTCCCTGACCTGGTTCACTTGACCCGTCCCCCACGCTGCCCGCTACCACAATCAGGCGCTCCTCCTCCGCGTCAGCCTCCGCCGCACCATACGCGGGAGCAGTGTCAGGCAGGAACATGCTGTGTTCATGGTGCGGCGGGTCCCAATCTGGCACCACGCGCGCCTCCAGAATCTCCTCCGTCTTGATGTAGGTGGGTAGGCTGGAGAACACTGGCGAGACTTGCTTGTGGCTGTTCTGAAAGCCGCCCCTGCTCTCGCGGTACACCTCGTCAGTCGGCTTTACGCTGATGACCGAAGTGAAGTAACTCGAACCGTCGGAATCTTTCTTAATGTCCTTCGGATCCAGCACTTTAGGAAGTCCTCCAAATTCGGAAAATTTGTCAAACAGTGTTACTATTCCCAAGTGTTCTTCGCTCCCCGAAGACTTATTGAGGTCCACGAAAGAGGGTGGTGGGTAGTTGTCCTCCGAAGGGACGGCGGGGGCTTTCCCCATGTTTCCCTCCAGCAGAGCCTTGAGCGGGTAGATCTCTCGGGAGATAGGTGCTATCATAGACTTGGAAAGGAAGGGCTCGGGGGCGGAAGGGCTGAGCGAGGAGTTGGGGAAGATGTCAGCCAGGTGCAGCTGACTCGATCCCCGTTCTCTCTGGGCCACCAACTCCCCCAGGCTCATGTTTCTCTCTGCCAGCACTCGAGTCAATCGCTCTCCACCTGTAACGAATTTTATTTTATTTTATTTGGAAAACAAACAGTTTACAATATTTCATAAGATATGGTAAGAAAAAAGAATATTCAAAATAATTTAACCAATAATAGGTTTTCACTGACGGTTCTTAATTTATTAGTGATTAGAAAAGAAAAAAACAGTTTCAACAGTCTGTGCAGGGCTAACCCTATGCGAGCATAATTGGTGCAGTCACCTCTGGGCACCGAATTGCCAAGGCGATAATAAAACCAAAACCTAACCTGGTTGCCTCGTATGCTATAAGGCAACCAGGCCTCATTTTTTTTTTTTTTTTTACAGTGAATACCGCACAAGAATCTCAACTGCTCCCGTCTGGAGCCAGTGAGACTATGGCATCCCCAATTGGGGTATGTTGTGAGGCTGAAGGTAGTGGGCAGGGGGAGGAGGTGGGGAAGAGGAAGGTTGGGAAGTACCTGGCTATTCAGATCTGGTCACTAAACACGGCTAAAGCCATTTTCAAGCAACGTTTCAATTCTGAATGGTGGTCTTACACCAGGGCGATACTAATAGTATCTTCCACTCTAGAACTTGCCGCAAATATACTATACATTATTTTAAATGAATTAATTGTGAAATAACACAAATTAATCAAATAAAATTTATTTGCGCATGCCGGGTTCGAACCCGCGACCTCCGGAATGTGAGTCAAGAGTCTTAGCCACTGGACTACTGCCAAGATGAAGCTATTAGGGATCTAATTGTTCTGCCGGCATTTTAAAGTGTACGCTACCTTTAGTATCAGTAAGGAACTCCAGGATCTCCTCCTTGGCGCTGGGTCCTGAAGCGGGGAGCTCTGTGGTGGTGGTTACCACGTTCGGCAATTTGGTCCTGGTAGAGCGCGAGGCCTGGCTGCTGCTGGTTGTGGCCTGGGTGGTCGCGTACACTCGCCGAGCCTTAATCGTGTCGTTCTTCTCCTTAGGCACAGTTTTCACCGTTGAATTCATAATAGAAATGCCATACAAATCTTTCACATCGATGGGAATAGCTCGCGCGGGAATATTCGGCTTCCTCGATTTATTTGGTTTGGTGTCACTGAAGTTTGCACGTTCTGGGATATCAGGTTTTAGGATTCTCCTCGGCACGGCTTTAACTGTGGGCAAGCGTAATCTAGGTTTCAACGATAATCTGCTCGATTTCGTCGAAGGAGGAGATGTTGTGGTTATTGAGATTTCGTCGTCAAAGTCTATCAAGTTTTTAAAATCTGTAGGAAGTTGCGTGGTTTCGTCACCGCCAGTGGGCTCCTCCAATCGGCGCTTGATGATGTTCTCGCTCACTGACTTCCTTGGATGGCTCGGGGCGAAGCTGATTCTCTCCGTCGTTGCATACGTGCTGTACTGTACCGTCGTGCTGTACTTGGTCTTCCTGGTGGCGGGTAGCCGTCTCCTCGGGAGGTCCTCTCTCTGCAGTGGGATGTTATTCTGTCCGCGAGAATCGTCATCTCCGCTTTCGACCTCGGCCACTCTTTCTCTGAAGGATTTGTTTGTGGATGGTAATCTTCTTCTCGGCTTTTCTTGGTATTCGTCGTTATCTCGCGACTGTTCTTCGTGATCGGCTATTATCTCCGACGGCTCGAGGATCTCCTGTGCCGGGTGAGCGCCGGTCAAGAAGTCTGCCAGGGACAAGTTTCTCCGCTGCAGCACCTCGCTGAGGCTCAGCCCGCCGGATTGCTTCAGGAGAGTCTTGATGTCGGCCAGTCCTCCCGCATCCATTTCTTCATCCTGACTTTCCTGAAAAATGGGTTTATATCAAGTCTTCAATAAAGTTTATCTCATTTAATAGGAAGGTTAAAATGAGTGGTGACCAACCCACCTGTTTCTTAGCCCGGGAATATGGCCTCCTGTAGGACTTGTCTTTGTGCGGGGGCCCCTGGTCCTCGGTCTGCGCCGTGTGCGGCTCCAGCGGGGCGTCATCCTCCAGGAAGGGAGCCACGCTGTAGCCATCTTCTACGTTGCCGTCCTGGCCGAAAGAGCCCCCGAGGAAGCTCTCCGTGTTGAGGTTGGGGCCGTAGCGCTCGTGGCCCCCCTCTTGCGCGTCCTGCGGCAGCTCCGTGTTGGTGTCCAGCACGGGCAGGTAGGGCCTCTGCTTCCTGCGCCGCCCCCCGCGCCGCCCACCGCCCTTCCTCCTGCGGCCGCGGCGTCGGCGGGGAGCCTGCCCGCCCTCTCCCTCCCCCACCACCTCCCCCTCGCCCTCACCCTCTGTTGGCCCGGGGGGAAGCGAGGGAGTGAACTGTCCCACCGCTTTCCATTCCTGAAAAGAACATATTTCATTATTAAGAGTATTTTTACTGCTACTGGTAGGTATATCATCAAACAATCTTTGGACATATTTTTAAATACATTTATTTGAATTTCGTTCTTAGTTTCTTGAATGAATGGATCAAATGGAATTTTGGAAGTGGAAATTAACCCAATTCTCTCGTTGTCGGTGAAAATGCATTCATCAACTTTTAGTGGCGCTCATGCACACACAGGGCTGGGCAAAATATATGCTTTGCTGTAATTAAAATACAAATTACAAAATTTTTGATTGAAATTACAAGTAATTCAAATACTGCCCAGCCCTGTGCACACACTAATTTTTATGAAATTGGATGACATTGTATTTAAAAATTTACAACATTCAGCAATGGGATTTGGCTCAGTTTAATCCTTAGTCAAACCAAAAAAAAAATCATTAAACACAGCAAACTTATTTTGTGACACCATTTAATTAAAAATTAATAAAATACTTAGTTTTAACCACTTTTATTGTTTAAAAAACAATGTGTTTCGTAAGCAATGCTTACTTCATCAGGGTTTACTTAATAAACGTAACTTTAAGTAAACCATGATGAAGTAAGCATTGCTTACGAAAATGTTGGTTTTTTAAACACTGAAAGCAGTTAAGAGTAAGTATTTTATTAATTTTGAAAAATAAAAAAAAGTATGTTTTAAAAGATCACATCAGTTTAGCCAGACCCTCGGCAGTAAGGTTCAAACCTCAGTCAAACCAAAAATATTTTTTGTTTGAATTTGCCTGCCAGCCGGTCCAAAAAATGGCGCAACATGTCGAAAATTGAAAATAGTTGTTTTATAGTATAAAAAACTTTGTTTATAATAGAGGAATACTTTATACCTATAATAGAATAAGGATAGGAGATGATCCTGACTCCAAACTCACTCGTAATATGCCGTGTTGCGCACCACTTTACCCAATGATGACAGACACTGTAAAGCTGTCCGAAAAGTCGGCTAAATAAAGAGGTAGCGCAACATGGCATAATACCCATGATAATTACATTACATAAGTTGTTGAAAGTGCTTTCTTAACCCTCCGGGCTAATTTGTTCTCTTTTGGGAACAGCTCATATAGGTCTCACAGAAATTGTTTTATCCCCCTTACTGACATGGTAAGAAATACTATCTAAACGGTGTTAGAAAGAGAAAATATCTACCACATTTTATATTCGAATCTAGAAATTTGGTATCCCTGCTAGTGTTGAGTACCTCATACAAGAGGCACCTCAAATGTCCCATACAAACACGTAAAATGTCCCCCCACCTCACAATATGTATTTGTACCAACTCTTTTTCTTTGTCCCCCCTTCATATTTGTATTACTACAAATATGAAGGAGGGACAAAATATGAGGTGTGCGGTGGTTTGTTTTGTTGGACTACATTCATGTCATGTACGGGACAAATATGAGGTGAGGTTCGAGGTGGTTGGTGTATTGGACTACATGTCATGTCACGTTGTCACGTATGGGACAAATACGAGGTGAGGTGTGAAGTGGTTGATGTATTAAACTACATGTCATGTCACGCATAGTTTGGGACAAATGTAAGAGGTTGTGAGGCGTGAAGTGTTTGTATATTCTATGACATTTTTGTATTATAACCGTGAGGTGGTGATGGGGTAAGCCAATTCATATATTGTGAATACTGCAGAAGCGTCCCAACTGCTCCGAAATTTTTATTTTTTATTTTTTTATTCTAAATTATTGTTAAGTGAATACCGCACAAGAGTACCAACTGCTCCAAAAAATTTTTTTTTTTTAAATATTTTTTTTATTGTAAATTATTGTTATGTGAATACACATTACAATAATTTATGAGCACAAGAGTCCTAACTGCTCGAATTTTTTTTTTTTTTAATTTTTTTTTTTATTGTAAATTATTGTTATGTGAATACACAAAACAATAATTTATGAGCACAAGAGTCCCAACTGCTCGTAAAATATATTTTTTTTAAATATTTTTTTAATGTAAATTATTGTTATGTGAATACACAAAACAATAATTTATGAGCACAAGAGTCCCAACTGCTCGAAAAAATTTTTTTTTTTAAATATTTTTTTTGTAAATTATTGTTATGTGAATACACAAAACAATAATTTATGAGCACAACAGTCCCAACTGCTTAAATTTTTTTTTTATTCTAAATATTTTTTATTGTAAATTTATGTATTGATAAGTGAATACTGCACAACAGTACCAACTGATCCAAAAAAAAAATATTTATTTACTTATTGTTATATGTTATGTAAATACCGCACAAGAGTCCCAACAGCTCCCAAGGGAGGGAGGATGAGGCAGTGTTGAGATGAGGTGGAGGGGGTTGCTGAGGAGGGGGAGGGATAAGAGGGGGGGATCAGAGGGGGGGTGCAGGGAGGGGATCAGAGGTGGTGAAGGGGGGAGGGGGTAGGCCTTTTTTATATCCATTTTTCGTATTACAAAAATAACAGACACGGGAGGCGGGTATGGGTACCGCCACCCCGGTATTTATTAGAAAACCAACACCTCTGAACCAAGAAAATCAAGCTGAAGGAAAAAAACCAGCCCCCCCCCCGTAAGCGAAAATATTTTGTAACACCTCACCTCAAATGAGGTGGGACACCTCAACACCTCATTTCAATATTTGAGTACCTCATACAAACTCATCCTGATATCGTTTCCTACCCAACACTAATCCCTGCATTGTGTACATGTGAAAATATTGAAGTGGTTAAAGAATATGTTTATTTAGGTGTAATTATTGACTGCTTTTTCAAATGGGATTTACAAATAAATAAAGTCTGTGAACGTCTGAGATCTATTGTTAGTAGATTATATAAACTTAAATTCTATGTTCCAATATGCACACTTCGAATAATTTATTTATCATTAGCTGAGTCTATTATAAGGTAAGGAATTACAGCATGGGGACTTTCCTGCAAGACAAATGTAAATCATGTTCAATCAGTTCAAAATTCATTAGTTAAATTATTAGCCCATAAAAGTTTATACGAACAGAGGCACAATGTTCCGTACTTTTACCAGAATCTTAAAATTCTCTCAGTAAGAGCAATTCTGTGGCATAAAATTATTTTTCAGCATATGAATAGCCCTATATACATAAATAGACTGGACCACACTTACAATACTCGATTTACGTTAAATGAAGGACTAATCATACCTAAGCACTTTAACAAATATGGACAAAGAATGCTGGACTACATGATACCTACTTGCTTAAATATGTTACCTGCTAAAATTAAAAAATGTACAAATAATGTAAAAACAAATATTATATTGAAAAATTGTCTCGCCGAAAGAAATAGTTTGTATTAACACTTTTTGTAGTAACACAAAAGAATGTCAAACTGCATAATAAGTTTTATTTTTTAAAAACTTCAAAGTAAAAGCACCCATTGACAAACTACTTAAAAGTAGTTTATTGGGACTTTTCTTTTTTCTGTAATATTTTATTTTATTTGATTTCCTGTAATATATTGTATAACTTTTTCTTTCATATAAAAAATAAAAATAAAAAAATCACAGAAGAATAAATTAAAATGTTCACCTCTATGAAACCAAAGTTTCCGACCGCAATTTGAGAAAAAATTATGAAACTTCTTGACAATACCGCTCATAATACATTTGTCTAATAAAATGTATGTGCGTTCTCTTTTTATTTTCATTGTCAGTAATTTTATTTACAAAAAACGTAATGAATGCCATTTTAAAAACTTTTTTTAAGTCTCAATTTAAATTTTTAATATTTCAAAAAAGATATATTTGTTTCTAATAATACAACTTGAAAGCCGTATTTCATCACCTTTCAAAAACAGTTTTTGGTTTTCGGAAAGATTCAGAAATTTTCCAATTATTTGGATTTTATTGCAAATTGGAAATAATTTGACCTTCTGACGAAATACGCTTGAGGCTCTCAGGGGAAGATCTGCCATCTTAAAAAAATCTATCGGTTGTAATATGCGCTCTGTACCTATATTTATAAGCAATTAAATTATCTTAAAACAGGTAACAACGGTTCACAAATACGTGGTTATGATTTGATTTTTTTAATAGGCCACTTGCATCACATTTTTTTAAATTTTTTTCCGGTTTAGGCAAATATTCTAAGACATTCTGTATTTTTTTTTTTTATCGTATTTTTGAAACCCTGGGGATTTTTTGAAAATTTCAAACCGAAAAATCAGACCATCTTTTATAAACCGGAAAGACGGGACATAATTTTATAGGTGTGAAAAAACGATAAATTGCCGAAAATCATTTAAAAAAAAGAACATTTTCCACACGAATGGCACAGGAGAATAACGAGGCATACCAAAAATATTACATCTCATAAATATTATTTTCCTTGATCCATCTTATTGATCATAAATCATTATAATGTACAGCGTCTATATTACTAAATTCAATGTAATATACTTGAACTTGTAAATTGTAATAATAATAAGAATATTATAAAATTTTATTTGGTTAAAATCAGCACCATAATCATTATACCTCTAAAACATGTACCGACATCATCTTCACGTTCTGAAGAGAACCCCGTACCCATTAATTGTACGGGGTTCTCTTCAGAACATCTGTCAAAAAATCAAACCAAATGATAAGTTCGCAGAGAACAAACAATAAATCTAGTGAACGAATTCAAAAATTCGCCTGAAATCAAAGTGATGCCATATAAAAAAATAAATCAGTGTGGAATTTTATAAAATTAATAGGAACATTTTCAGCGACGGGACATTTTCATGTAGTGACGTCACGAGCCCAAATAATGGATTTATTTATTAAAACATAAAAAAAACTGTACATTTCTAAAAATTTTTACTAACATTTTCGTAATCTTAGTAAAAAACTCTATCAACACGATTTTTTCCAAGTCGTTATGAAGTCCATGCAAGTGGCCTATTGATCAAAATATTATACCTATCTCTCAACTATAGTATAATATAGTTGTGTTTGTAACATGCTCATGCAGCGAAATGGTCGCGATCTTCTTCATCATCGATATCTCCTAACCTTCTTATTAGAGATCAACAGCTGAGCGAGAGAGATTGGCAGCTCAATACCGCACATTAGACACATTACTCCAGTGATGAGCAACACGCCGCCCGCGAGCCCGTTTCGTACGGCCCGCGAGACTTTTCGCATGTCCATATGTCTTGGCTTAAAATATCAAAAAAATTGCGGTAGCAAAATATTAAACAGTTTCTCATCTGTTAGGTAGGTTTTTTGAAAACTTAAATAACAAAAGATGGTGTTTATATTGCGTAATTAATAACAATCGTTCAGATTTCCGGGTGCCATGATAAAATATTTAACGTTTTCCGAAAGGGTTTCGCAACAAACTTTTATGCCTGAAGCTGCCGCCCAAAATTGCAAATATTTTTTTTTATATTATGTTCTTCAATATTTCATAATGATAAAATCGACAGAATTTATTGATTTAACTTCGGCGACAAAGATTTTTCACCTGCGGTGCTTAGTTTTTGCGTTCTATGATTGTTTTTATTTTTTTTAAATGCTGTTTTGTAATACGTGTAGTTGAAAAACGACAAGTGGTTTGGAGATTCTTGGGAGTGGAAAATTAGTTACAACTCTCACAAAGACAGGGAAAAGCGCTGCAGACGATTTTTTTCCGTTGTGTCCCTGATTATGGTGTGGGTGAAGGGAGTTGAATATGAATTATTGCGTTCACAAATACACAGAATAAGCGGCGCAGGTGAAAAATTTTCTAGGTCGAAGCTCAAACCAATAAATGCCCACTGCCCTCCCATGTCAAGTTGTATGTACACTACCCCCCGCGGCTCGCGTGAAAATTGATAAATTTGTTCCCGGTTAAAAAGGTTGCTCGTCACTGCATTACATGTGTTAGTGTTGTGTGCCTTATGCCCGCTTTCTTCGATCCAAGTTCCGACACCTGTTTTACGCTGTTAGCTGTTATACAACCACTTTTGGTTGTTATGTTTGGTCACACGTTTATTACGTGTTATACTGCAAACACGCCAAGAGTAGATACCTACAACAAGAAGTGACCCTTGAGGTGATAAAATGGCGCTGACCAAGCGTACAGGGAGAATCGTGTAGGTATTTTACTACAGTGCTCCCTCATAGTGCCCAAAGTTATTTGCGGAATTATAAACACTCGGGATTCGAGTAAATAATTGAAATACGCCTCCAGCATCCGGGATTTCTGAGCGTCCGATTTGGCAATTTCCCGCCCTCATTAAAAAATCATATCATAAAGACATGTAAACTGCTTAAAAGTATTAGAGCCATTGAATGCACATATATTTTACAGCTTATCCCATATTTTTAGGATTCATAAAAAATTATAACAAATCATTAAATTTATAAACGCTTGAATTCTGCGTATTATTTATTTTAAAATTAGCGTACGTAATTACGTAATGGAGAATATTAAATATCGTGAATTCGAACATGTATTTTTTAATATGTAACAGCTGAAAAATGATTTGTAAGATTTTTTTTCAATAATATCATCATCATCATCATCTGTGGCTCTACAACCCAGGTCGGGTCTTGGCCTCCAGCAGAGCCTGCCTCCATGACTGTCGGTGTTGTGCTGCGTTGCGCCAGTTTCGGATGCCGATGGTGCTTGCATCCTTCACCACTCCATCCAGCCATCGAAGCTTTGGTCTTCCAACTCTTCTCCGACCCCCAGGTGCACCATCCATAATTCGCTTTGGAATATCTCCTTCGCTCATTCTCTGGATATGTCCAGCCCACCTGAGTCTTCCAGTTTTGATTTCCTTGGAGATATTAGGGTCCTCGTAAAGATCGTATAACTCCTGGTTGTATCTGATACGCCATTCTCCATTATCACAGACTGGGCCGTAAATCCTTCGCAGCACCTTCCTTTCAAAACTTTCTAGGGCTCCTTCATCACCCTTACTGATTGTCCAGCATTCCGAACCATACATAAGAACAGGTCGTATAAGGGTCTTGTAAAGCAGGACTTTAGTTCTTCTGGTAAGGTGGCGAGATTTCATATGCTTCTGTAGCCCAAAGTAGTATCGATTTGCAGCTACTATTCTTCTTTTGATTTCGCTGGATACATTGTTGTCAATGTTTCAATAATATCAATAACAAATAATTCAGAAGAGAAGCGATACATCTCTTGTTGAAAAGTGAAAATGCTAAGTAATTTTTGTAAGATATACAAAAAAGAAGTAGGTATACAACGCGCGGGAATTTCTCTACATAGGTAGATACACGGACATATGAATATATCTGGACCTGCCCTAAGTGATAAAAACGTATTATTTCCCCCTCCACATGGCGCCGGCTGTAGCTCCTCTTTGGAACCGGCTCGCTCCATGGGGAGGGGATATAGCCTCGCTTGAATCTAAAATGTGTGACGTCATCATTCTTGCCGTGAACAGCGAGAAGCTGACATCCATACATTTAACGAAATAACGGCAGCTTGTGCTATACAATATATCTACGTATCTATGTACACATAGCGAATGTGGGCGGTACTCCAATGTGCTCGTCGCTGGTTACAGGGGTAAGTAAATTATGAAACATTTGTAAAAGTGTTTTAACTAAACACGGAAACAAAATATTGATATGTGTATTGGCGCGAGTCTTTTTGGGGCGAGCATTTGGCCTTAGCAAATATGTTTTGAACGTGGCAAGCAATTCGCGCTCCCATGTAAAAAGGTCTATTCATTCAAAGCAGATTTTGCTTTTAAGAACTAAATGGTGATATTGTAATGCGAGATGCCTATATACTGTCAGATTGATTGTTCAACGAATGACAGTCATCTTTCCCCTCTTCGCTCTCCATAGTTTGGTTTTACCCCTCATCTGTAACTGCTTGTCTATCCATTTGGATGTCTATGGGTAGATATTATAAATTAAAGTCCTCCGCCGCGTCTATCTGTCTGTCTGTTCGCGATAAACTCAAAAACTACTGAACGGATTTTCATGCGGTTTTCACCAATAAAGTGATTCATGAGGAAGGTTTATGTATATAATTTGTCAAGGTTTTCTGTAAATTGGTTGAAATACGTAATATATAAAGGAGAATGTCTGTATGCGGTGGACGAGCGGGCTGGCAAGCGGGCGGTGTGGATTTGATTTGTATGCAAAAGATTTGATTTCAGCTAGTTTGAAATAATTCCAGTAAATGTTTCAAAACATGTCTTCCAATTGGCCACATTTACCGACGAACGCTCGAAGGTGTTTGCAAATTGGCCAAAATGTGACCAAAAACGTTTCGGTGAATAAGAAAAGGCAAACCTAATATACAATAATCATTATATTCATACGGACCACGCGGTTAATATAACATATCATTAAAATATTGAATCCTTTCATTATTTAGTGATATTTCAAATTATTAAAAATACAAGTAACGATTTTGTTATAAAAACCTAAATTTAATGCTTCCTGGGATGTAGATTATTTTATAAATTTTGAAAATTTTGTTAAATATGGAAATTTTGGTACTTAAATCAAGGGTCGGACCTACAAGGGCCCTAAACGGCCCTGAACAAAAATACAAATTATCTTGATTATCGTGATTACCTACCTACCTGGGCATCTACTGGTTTTGACAAGGGGTGCCAAAATTTTACTCGCGCCAGGCGCCGTTTGGCTCAGAGCCGGCCCTGCTTAAATCACGCTTTTTTTATTTTCTTTTTCCGTTAAAAACAATGCACGACTTTTGAACTTCAACAATTCTGAGATTAAGAGAGAGGTAAATAGCTGACGCGTCGCGTCGTCACGAACGATGCCGAAATATCCCGAATGGATAACGCATCGCGTATTACGAACATGCTGGCAGGCGACTCCAGGCAGGTAGCATGCAGCAGGCCTCCTAGCACGGTCAGTCGATAAGGATTGGTAGTATTACACAATTTGGGAGGCGGGAATTGGTACCGCCGCCCCGGGAACCTTTATTGGATAACCAACACCTCTGCCATAGGTCACCCCAAGTGGTTCGCTACGTTTGGTGATTTAGCAGGGGTGCCCGGGTTCATGGGGTGAGGTTTGTCTAGGTCTTGGAGGCGGATGACCAGGACACACTGAACCCAGATTCCTACCCACCCCTTAAACCCTTTTCCTTCCCAGAACTCTCCTCTCCTTCCTTTCCTTAAAAAAACCCTCTACACAGCTTCCCCAAAGATGACATAGGCCCTAAGGGAAATTATTTTCCTCAGGGCCTCCTGTGTGGAGCTCATGTAAAAAAAAAATTAACTTCTCGTCGTTCCCTAGCATGACTGCAGATCGCCAGCGAATGAGTAACAGTTCACAAAGACTAAGTGTTTTTAGATATTCGACGCCAACTGTTTATACGTTAGCTATCAGCAGTTGTCCTAGGAACGATGAGAAGTTACCGTGCTAGGGCGCCGTATGATGCCTGCGCTCCGAACTCCAAACACTGAACGCCTCGGGACTATGGAAGTATGAAGAATGAACATGAACGCGGCCAGGGAAAGTTGGCCACGATTGAGTGCGGCGGTCTGCGTGCTGGTGCTGGTAGCTGGTGGCTAGTAACTGGCTGGTGGCTGGTGCCTTGTGCCTGGTGAGCGCTGGTCCCCTGCTCATGTCGTGTCGGTAACTTCCCCAGCTCACAGCACCTAATTTTTACCATTCTCTGTCTGATCGCCTTCGTTTTCATCACACAAAAACGCCAAGAAAGGACTGTTTCACGGATATTCAAATAAAACGTTGTCATCAAATGACCAATCAGCACATTTTGTATTTTGGACAATTGAAAGGTTAAAAATGTTAAATGCCGAATCTAAGGACCAATTGTTTCACAGAATTTGAACAATTATTCAAATTTCAAGTTATTATCCATTTAACTCCACACAGGAGGCCCTGAGGAAAATAATTTCCCTATATCATCTAAGATGCTGCGTGGAGGTTCTTTTTGAGGAGAGGAAGGAATGAACAGTGGTCTTGAAGAGACGCATATGGTAAGAAGGAGGAAATCCACAGCCGAGCTGTTAAACACAAGAACGAATCGAAGAAGCGACCCGTTCTCATGTGACAAATGTCAATCGTGTACGTATGTTGGGCGCGCGTTTGGCGTGTTTCCCGACTATGCCCCGGTGCCGAAGGGATCAATGATGCTAGTTCCTCTGAGCATATTCCATTGAAATACCGGTAGAACAAGGATAGCATTCCCACCCGATTCCTGTGCTCTAAAGATTGCAATCCAATCGTTAGGAGAATCTATCAAATGGACCGCCCGTTTCTGCACAGAGTCGAGAGTTTTTTTTTTTTTTTTTCAGATATTTTGGGGCTCCAGACCAGAGGTGGCTGCCAAATTCAATCGCGGGGTGCACTTGTGATTTGTACAGGGTTAGCAGTTGTGTACTATTAAAGTATCTGAGGGCCCTGTACAGTACGCCCAGTTTTCGAGAAGTAATAACAAAACTAAAAAACACTTTCACAGAACTTGAATTTTAGCTTTAAAATTTGATGAATTGTTCAAAATCAATGAAACAACCCGTTTTGAGTCCGTTTAAGATTTTGAACGAATATAAGCAGAAGAGGACGGTTCCCGACCATTAAACCCACGACAAAATATCCTACGGACGAAACATCCCCCAACAAAATATCTACTAAAACTCAACCTAACCTAACCTAACAAAAAAAACAGAGTTCACTTCACACGCGGTAGAAGTGAAACCTTCAGAAAACTAAAGTAGACAAGAGTGGAGAGGCTACGAAGCATCGCACAAAGAAGAGACCTATTAATCTATATCATTCTCTAGCAGGCTAAATCCTACGGACGTATGTGTTTAATAATAATAATAATAATTGGATAATTTATAGAGCGCCGTTTTTGTGATAAAATCACCTCAAGGGCGCTTTACAATTTATTATGAATCTTAGGATTATTTACAAACAGATACAGAAACATACTTACCTGCAGGACTGTCTCTTTTTAGTGTCGCTTTTTCGTTTCATCGAGTTTCAAATCACAACTGTGCTAAATAAGTTTTTACTTCAAAAATGGGACAAAAATAATATAGACATCCTGTAAAGATAATACATTATTGTTAAAAAATAGTGGCTAAAATGTAAAATAAGGTTAGGTTAGGTTAGGTTTTAGTAGATGTTTTGTTGGGGATCGTGTTGTTAAGCTTGTCAGCTTATTACAATTTGATAGAAATCTGTAACGTATCTAGAATCGGCGTTTAACTGGCGCTGAATGGCCGTTTGATGACAATTATTATCAGTTTCTAGTTTAGTGCTTATACCCGGATTTTGAATATCATTTCACTTGTATACTTTCTCGGTTTATCGTGTGAAAATCATTCCGGTTCTCGCGGTCCGACCTTCACAGATTTCACGTTAACTTGACATACATAATAATATAGCTATTCATATTAACTACACACATTTACATAAAACAATAAACTTTAATATAGTAAACTAATTAATTACTAGCAGTTAAAACCCCGCTCCGCAGGTTTTTGCTGATAGGCCCTCCGGGCGGCTTTTGGTTCTTCTTCGCCCAGTTTGAGTGTTGTTGACCATTTTATAAATCCGAAAGGAACTGGTTCCAAAAATAGCCGATTTATCGGATCCACTGGCTAATCACCGGGACGAAGTAACCGCGACAGGCAATGACGTCATATATAATATACAGGGTGTCCGGGGGTAAAGGGCATTAATTTCGGGAGGTGATTCTACGTGATATTATCAAAGACGTTACATACTTTAGACGCGGGGTAGAAATCTCAAAGTGGGAAGCCAAAGGGAAGACAATTGCACCGGTCTCGATTTCTAGTACTTTAGTACTAAACTGTCACTCGTCAAGTAAGGTCATGTCTTACCAGTAGGAAAATTGCTTTTAAAAAGCGCCAAAATGCCCTCCAATGAAAACATTTTCTCATCATAAAGATGAGAAAATGTTTTCATTACACGGCAAACATTAGTAAAAGTGAAGAAATAACATATGTACACACAAATTACTTATTATTATCGATTATTATAAGCAATACAATTAATTTTCATGTTTCCCATCCGACAATTTTGTACGTCATTAGAGAAAAAAACACACATCTTTGATTGTCTTATGGTACGGCCACACTGAGGCCAACTTCCAATTTCAAACTTTCGGACGATTGCGTAGAAGGGTAGTTCATGCGTCGGAAGACTGAGTTGGAAGTTTGGCTTCAATGTGGAAGTAGCATAACTTTTTAAAACATGAATATCTTTTGAATTAAGAAATTACTGAAAACCGATGAAAACAAAAGAGTGTTGCTTACTTGCCACATTATTTTGCGAGCATGTGAGACTATGGCGAGTCTATTTATATAATGTCATTGGATATTATAAGTAAAAAAGATACATAACTTTTTCGAAATTCCAACTTTTAGGCGTTATTTTGTGGTAAAAAGATAAAAATAGACCGGCGTGTGCCGCCAGCTTTATTATTTTCCGCTGTTACGATACGGGCCAGTCACAATGTTGTCACGATCGTACTCAACGGGCGCTTAGCAAGTAAGATCGTACCTCACACTAAGGATTTTTAGTAGGTACGTCTTTTTGTGTTGGGAAAAAAAATGTTGGAATTTAGGAAAAAGTTGTTAATCTTTTTTACTCCTACACTCCTACCATCATGTAGAATCACCTCCCGAAGTTAATGCACTTTACCCCCGGACACCCTGTATAGACGCGTGGTATTAGGTATTAAATTATTATTCACAACTGCCAGTTGCAATAATAATCATATTATTTCCAATCTCCATAACCGGAGAGATTCAAGGAATTACAAATCCAATAGTACTTACGCCTGTCATGAGTAAGTACTATTGGATTTGTAATTGGATGCTCCTCACGCTAGCTGTTAACGTAAGGGAACGTACCCATACTACGTGACATGTTTAGGGGGGGGGGGGGTCTTCAAAATGTCACGCTCTATACAAATGAGCGGCGAGTTGCTTAGGATTTTGGTCACCGGGGGGGGGGGGGGGGGGGGTTAAAAATTGCAAAAAGTTGGTCACGTAGTATGGGTACGTTCCCTAAGTGGCGCCGTCTTTTGGCATTGCTTTAATTCGGTTCCATTACAAAAGTACATTTGTGTACAAACCTCCGTAGTCCAGTGGGTAAGACTCTTGACTCACAATCCGGAGGTCGCGGGTTCGAACCCGGCATGCGCAAATAAATTTCATTTGATTAATTTGTGTTATTTCACAATTAATTAATTAAAAATAATATATAGTATATTTGCGGCATGTTCCAGAGTGGAATATACTATCAGTATCGCCCTGGTGTAAGACCACCATTCAGAATTGAAACGTTGCTTGAAAATGGCTTTAGCCGTGCTTAGTGACCAGATCTGAATAGCCAGGTACTTCCCAACCTTCCTCTTCCCCACCTCCTCCCCCTGCCCACTACCTTCAGCCTCACAACATACCCCAATTGGGGATGCCATAGTCTTACTGGCTCCAGACGGGAGCAGTTGAGATTCTTGTGCGGTTATTCACTGTAAAAAAAAAAAAAAACTCCACGTACTAAGACGGTTTTGCATAAGGCGCTGCATCAGAGTTGTGTTCTTAGTCGGATTCTTAAATTTCAACCATACAGTCGCTAGGTTATTAATACTGTTTGATGATATAATCATTCTACTACTAATAAAAAATTTAAGAATTATAGCCAGGTACTAATAAAAAATTTCTTTAACTGTGCTTTGAAAGAACCGGCAACGACGCATTTTGGAAAATTGACACATGAATTTCCCGTCTTGGAAAAGTGAAACTATTTCAAACATATTACTTTTAATTGACTGTTACCTCGCGAATTTAATAAAAATTCCATGAAAGCGATGTTTTAAATAACATAAATCTCCTATGTATTTGCTAGTAAATTTAAATCCTAGAAATTAAAAAATGAAATCAACGCTTATTACGCAAACAATGAAACCAAAATGTATTTTTTTTATTACTCTTTGGGAATTATTATAATATTTTTTTATTGTATAAACGAGATAAAAGTAAAGTGACAGCTTTCTTGCAGATTCCCCAAATAAAAAATGTGTTTTCTAAATTTCGTATTTTCTACAATTTTTCGGCATTCGGACTAAAAACCCTAACTAAAAAATAATATTTTTAAAACTTTTTTAGATGTTTGCAATTAAAATATACAAATTAAATTAAAATATCCGCTTGCCCTGAAGAAGGAACGTTTGTTCTGAAACCGGTCGGATTTACTCATTATATGCATAAGTGGTTCAAACAAAGTTGAATTGTTTCATTTATCTAAAATATAACAATTTATATTAATAACAGTATAATTTCAAAAACACAAATCTAAATGGTAATTTTCTCTGGTTTTCAAAATGGTATTTGTTTTTACGAGATCTTAAAAAATAATAAATATATAGCAAAATACCCTGGAAATATTCCGAAATTTGGTGGGAAATTTTAAGTTTATACAACACATAAAACATCCCCTTTGGCCTCTATAAACAATATATATCTCATATGATTTTAGATTTTCACGGCCAAAAGTATTTTGGTTATTTATTTTTGTGGTATGACGCCGTGTTGCGCTCAATGACGTTACATAAATAAATAGACTCGCCATAATCTCATATACTCAAAATATAATGTGGAAAGTAAGGAACACTCTTTTGTTTTCAGCGATTTTCAGTATAATTCTTAATTCAAAAGTTTATTCCTGTGTGATAAAGATAGACAATCAAATAATGTGTGTGTATGAATGCAATGAATATAGGAGCGGGCGGCGGCGTATTGCTTGTCACTTTTTGATGGAATGTTCGCTGTCTTATTTTCTTGAGGCCCACTAGAATAAAAGGTCCGGCTGCCTGTCGGAGTTTGATATGTCGAGCTATACAATAAATACAATAAGGCAACGACAGTTTTCAAATGGTGGCGATTGTCATCAATACTTGTTAGAACTACTGATTTATATGTTGTTTTACCGCAAGCAAACAAATAAACAGAGTGTTTAGGCTGATTACTCTACTTTAAAACAGTGAAGTTTACTTATCAACAGAAATTTGGCTATTGCGCGTCCAGACCTTTTACTTTAGTAGGACTTGAATTTTCTCTAGTGACATGTAAAACCGCGAGCGGGAAACATGAAAATTAATTGTAATATTTATAATAATCGATAATAATATTAAGTAATTTGCATGTACTTACAAATGAAATGTTATTCATTCGCCTTTACTATTATTTGTCGTGTAATTGAAACATTTTCTTATCACACAGGAGGGCATTTTGACACTTTAAGACGCAACCTTACTCGACGTGTAGCAGTTTAGTACTAAAGTACTAGATATCGAGACCGTTACAATTGTCTTGTTCTTGTCTTCCCACTTTGAGATTTCTACCCCTCATCTAATAGTATGTAACGTCATAGGTTGCGCTACCCCCTTCAATAGCCAAAGTTTCGGACAGCGTTATAGTGTTCATTATCAAATGTATATCTTTCCATGAGCCATTTTAAGGCTATTTCCATTTTACTATTAGTAAGATTTTTTCATTCACGATTTTTATCAATTGTATAAAATGTTCACCATGTTTTTTAGTAAGCCACATTTACATTTCATCCCTAGGTATATCTCTTTTTCTATTCAAACATTCGCGGGTGACGGATAACACGATATTTGAAAAAACTCCTATCATGACATTAAGCGGATATGTTGCTTGTGCCGTGAAGGAAGAATTAGGCCCTCCGTTCATGGAAATACTTACATTCTACGTAATTGTGACGAAACCACAAGTACCCTGCTGATATACAACTTTTTAATGCTAGTCTCCGTACACGGCGCTATCCGAAATATACTGAACTTGATCATTTTTCACGTGCAGCCGTGGAGTGAACACGCTGTCATGCGATGTCATATGACTTTTTTTCCAACATCAATCCATGCCTTCTCCACTAAATCGTTTCTTACGTATTCTGGTAAAGTATAGTTATGTAAACATGCATTTTTTCCACTTCCAGAACAAATCTAACATTACTTTCATGTTCCGACGCCATTTCTGTCAAACATCAAACGAATAAGTATCAGACACAAATGATGCGAGCGTCGCGTGCGATCAGCACTGTCGATATCGTGATACTGATTGGAAACCGACAGCCACCGCGTAGCGCCGTGAAAGGGCACCAGCAAAATCGTACGGGGGGTACTTACGATCGGCGCGTATGATACGCGCACGAGGATCGAGTATCTTGTAAGTATCTCCGTGAACGGAGGCACTTAGTCAACAAAAGAGTTGTAATCACGACGCCTGAGTGGGTACCCGACGCATTTGCCAACTCAGCCACCAATCGGTTCATATTTTTTATTCTTCAACTATTAAATAAATAAATAAATAAATAAATTAAGTGGAAACGCGTTCGGCTTTTTGTCCAAACATATTCCCATATTTCCTCTGAATTTTGACACTAGTACAAATATATTTTTTTAATATAATCTAGATACAAACCATTGGCACGTCTCTACGTTTTGCTTTTTTATAAGTAAATTTTTATAGGAGTTAGGACCCTCTAAGAATCCTTAAATTACCCAGTTTGAACGCTATCAACAGACGTTCAGAACACAAAATTGGCAATGTTCAGAAAAAACGTATACGTAGAATACTTTCTTCAAACACAGTGGGTTGAATTTTTTTTTAAAATTGATCCGTAATTGGAGGAGAACACAAATATTTTTTTTTTTTTTTTTTTTTTTTTTTTCAGATTTATGGAGTATTTAGGAGTATTTTATATTCAGTCCTGATGATGGTACGGAGGTACCGAAACCGGTAGACGGAAGAAATATCAATAAAGTGACGTAAACAAAGTGTTTTCTTTTTATTTATTACAAATATTTTTTTTTTAAATAACCCTCGAGGAATCTTATCATGTATTGTATTATATGAAATAAGAGTGTTCCGGTGTGGCGTGTGAGTTTATTTTTATACAAATCTGCGGTTTTATTCCGAGATTGATGAAAATTTGCACACTTGATTTGCAAAACAAGAGGAAGCTTTTGAGATTGTTTTCTGCATGAGATTCCGAATTGAAATTTGTATGAGATTTTGAAAAGCCAGCCGACCGCCTTTTGGCAGAATTTTTAAGATTACATTTTGGTGGCCTGACAGTTGGCCCCCCGAAATTATAATTCTAAAAAAATATAAATTTTTGTGTTCATTATTTACCAATTCCAAATCTAAGTTCGGCTTATTCGAAATCTTTACCAATAAGTTCGTATGGATATCAAAAAAAAAATTTTATAGTTCAGATTTTTTGTACTTTTATGCTGGTATATACAGTATATCCTTGATGCATTTGAATGAAAATGTGTTTTATACTTTTGTTATTCGGCGGTACATCCTCTCTCCACACCCCTTTGGGGATACTCAGTTATATTTTGTGTAAGTAGGTATATCATATTTTCCCTAAACCGGCTGCATATTGTATATAAGTATGCAAGGGGCCAACTGACGGGGGATCAACTGTTATAGAATCGAAATTTTGCACAGATACTTTAAAAACTAGGAAAAAAAAACAAGTTGTGAATATATTTCTAGACCGATTTCTTTCCAGCACTCTTTCAAAAATTTTCGATGTGTTCCATGAGTTTTTTCTTATTAACAAATCGTCGCCCTAGTTCTTAATTGTCCAAACAACCATTTTAGTTTTTGTTCAATCTCCACTTTAAAATTAAAAAAAATGAAATTTAATCACTCAACTAAGAATTATTTAAACTAATGGGACCTTTACCTTAACGGAAAGTTTTTATTTTATTTATTAGCGTTATAAACAGTCTTTATAAATTCATATACGACAGTGATAAGAATATGTAGGTATCATTGACCAATAAAATAACGACAAATTGAAATTTAGAACCATAATACACAACAATACCTATACTTGTTTTAAACCATTCTGATAAAGTGCATCTTCGTACATAAATCTACAAAAAGTTTTTAGTGAAATTTTTCGAAGGTTAATTTTTAAATTTTAATAGATATCAATAATATCTTTCAGGAAGTGATTTTATTTAAATTCGAACTGCTAAAAGTAAGAGAGGAAATGTGGTGAACTAAAAAAAAGAGAAATAAAGAAATCATGAAATATTAATTTTTAGTTAAACAGGTGGTATTTTCGAACGAGTGTTATTTTTTAATGAATGCCGTGCCTATAAAGGTTAGTGTTAAACACATCGATATTTGGGCATATTAATTTATTGAATGTGCTACAGCTTTTTCTTATAAATACATTTTCAAGATAATTTGTATTGCTTTTAGGGATATAAAATGTGTCCGGAGATCGAGTAACTCTTAATGGACATCTGAAATTAATATTTTGTAGTAAGTACAGAATGTCGATGAAGTTATGCATAGCTTTTTCTTAAAAACCTATCATAATGTTTCATTGAAATAATGAAATAAAACCTTCTGTAAAATTTTCTAATGGTCGTTTGGACAATTAAGAACTAAGGCGACGAAATGTGTTCCGTGTCTTCGTAATCTGTTGAGGCTGTAAACGTAAATGTTGCACCGTAATTTGAAGAATGGCAGATCCGCTGGTATTCGTATTCTATTACTACTTCATCTACTGATCTACTCATCTGCTGATCTACTCACAGCTCGCACACGATCATTATAATAATGACTGGCTCACATTCAATCATCCATCCAATTGACTTTCCAATGTAAATAGTTTAATCGCTCAGGGCATTATCGTAACTTGTTATTTATTGAATAATTTGCATTACTAATGATAATGATAATGTAGAAATGCAGGTAGCTGTAAATGCGACGATTTAAAAGTATTCGGAGAAAAGAAAAATAGTTTTACGTTGTTGATAAGTGTTATAAAAATAACAACAGCACACCATTATGTAGAATATTTGTGTATAATAGAAATAATGCCATTTTTTAGGATGATAGGCGAAGATTAATTAATGCTGATCAACTATTTTCGATTAATCTTTACTACGAATCGGTTTAAACCATAGGTTATCAACATGGGTGATAACGCCCCTTTGTGGGCGTTTGAGACTTTTAAGGGGGCGGTAGAAGACCTAGAGAAAATTTGGGGGCGTTAAGATGGCACAGTGAGGGCGTAGGAAGGTAAAAAAAGACAAAAAAATGCTAATACCGTACTAACGTGTATTGTTATTATTGAGAATTGACACTATATCATGAATACAAGAAGGAAGGAGGTATTAACCCAGGTAGGTATAACGTGAGTGAACACCCCCTTGTGAGCGTTTGAGACTTTCAGGGGGGCAGTAAAAGACCCAGAGAAAGTAAGGGGGCGTTGAGATGACACAGTGAGGGCGTGGGCAGGTAAAAAAAATGTTGTCTAAAAAAGACAAAAAAACGCTGACGTACTAATAAAGCAAAGCAAACTTTAATATTAGTTAAGTTTTGTATGTATTGTAATATTTTTTATCACGCTTGCGAAAATTCACATATTATTTCGGTAGTTCGGGAAGTGGACGAAAATTGAACTGAATTCCTTTGCATTCAGATCTACATTCAATTGGATGATATGAATTTTTTATTTTTTATTACATCATATTATCATCTTAGGGAACGTACCCATACTACGTGACCTGTTCGGGGGGGGTCTTCGAAATACCACGCTTGGTACAAATGAGCGGCGGGTTGCTTAGGATTTTGGTCACCGGGGGGGGGGGGGGGGGGGGTTAAAAAATCGGTCACGTAGTATGGGTTAGAGGTGGGTAAGTTCTGCATTTTTCCGGAAGCCTCCGAGACTTGCTTCCTTTTAAAAGTACACGAGTTCTAGGAGCAGGTCCCGGGTCCGAGTTCTTAGGTGCGGACTGGGCACTGGGTATTGTTGCGGCGCACCGAAACGGGACGCACGGGTTCAAAGAACTCGGAACCAGGACCTACTCGTAGAACCCACACGAGAACTCAGAACCCCGGAGTCGGACAAGACCCGTACGAGAACAAGGACCCGTCACCCGTGCAATGTAGGTACATTCAATGTATCTACACTGCACGGTCTTTTATTGAGAATTTAAATAAGTAAATTAATAAGCTGTAATGCTTTACTATAAACTATTATTTTATAATGCACGTCACCCGTTGATTAACGATACCAGATAAGACGCTCTAATTAAAAACTACTCCGTGCCTAGCCGAAGGGGTCACGCACGTGTGTGTCGATCAACGAACAGCGATCGAATGAACGCCCAGTGCCCAGCTCGTGACGTGACTCAAGGGGAAATGTCATAGTTGGCCGGCCGCGGGTAGCGGGGAGTGTCGGGAACTCACCGAGACCCGCGACTCATGAGTGGAATGGTGAGTGACGCCGGACCGTGGATCGCGGAGCAAGCCGGCGGCCACGGGGTGAGTCAGGAATGTAGTAGTTCGCGGCGTTCGCGCGAGTCCGGGAGTGGGCGAAATGAATGGATTGTGTCGCGATTCACGTAGCTTGGAACAAGGCGCTTGGGTTTAAAGGAACCCGGGACTTGTATTCGAGTGCGGTTTTCGCGCTTCGGCGTTGAGTTGCTCGGACCGCCGGATTACCGCCGGATTTATTTGGATGCGGAGAGTACTGGGACTGGGCCGGGTTCTCTGGGAGTAGTCGATTTGAAAAAGGAGTGGGAGTAGGAACCGCTTCCCGCAAAGGAGCGGATCACATGAGCCCATTCCAGCTGAACTGACACATCGCTAGTATGGGTACCTTCCCTTACGTGAATTATTATTATTAAGAATTGGCACTATATCATGAATACAAGAAGGGAGGAGGTAACAACCCGGTACTTAAAATACAAAAGAATTGTTTTTTTGACTTGCTAAACAAAAAGGTATGACAAATAATTTAATACAATTTTTAATCGAATTATCGATTCCGTGACAGTTAAGCCCCCCCCCCCCTCCATAAGTAAAAGAAATGGGGGGCTCTAGAAAAAAAATATCAAAGTGGGTGGTGGGCAAAATAAGGTTGAGAACCTATGATTTACACTATAAATACAAAAAATATGCTTTGGATTAATTTAAGCTTCTTCTACCGTTTGTTTCCATTAAGTACTATTAAAATAAAATCGTTAATTATTTTATAAAAAATATAAGCAACTACCAAAAAATGTATATAAGAAACAACCTTTTAAACATATAATTTTATGGCTAAAATTATCTGACAGTTTCCATTGAATTTTATTTTCATTCTTCTACCTCTTTTTTTTACATTAGCTCCACATAGGAGGCCCTGAGTAAAATATTCCCCTCAGGGTCTATGTCATGTTTGGGGATAGAGAAGGAGAATAAGTTCTGGGAAGGAAAAGGGTATTAAAGTGGGTAGGAATCTGGGGGTCAGTGTGTCCAGGAGTGACGGACGAATCCATCCCTCCCATTTCGGTGCTAGGCGATGTTCCGAGAGACTATCTACGGCTAGAGAAGTCAAAGGGACCCCCTCAACCATTCTCTCCCGATCCGGCCTGCCATGCAGCTGTTGGGCAGACGCATCCGCCGTCAAGAACCCGGGCACCCCTGCTAAGTTACCAAACATAGCGAACCACTTAGGGTGACCTGTGGCAGGGGTGTTTTTTATCCAATAAATGGGGCGGTACTCATACCCGCCTCCGTAAATTCTTATTTCAATCTCTTATTCGATTGAAATTTTGACCAGTAGACACCGTCGCGACATCATGCTATTTAAGTTTATATATGTATTAATTTGAATGATATAATTTCTTTACCTTATTCTATAATGGCCCTACTCTCTAATTCAAACATAAGAAATGTTTTGTTTATTGAGTTGGGAATTTTGTTAAAAAATGTACCTACAATACCATACATTTTTGTAATTAATGGCCATTCCTTTATTACGTAAGACCTTCGACAAATATATATCAAAAATGACACCGGAACCAAAAATATTGGTTTACGAAAACATTTATCAAAAAGAAAGTCTATTATCTCACAGTCAAAAGATCGCAAGAAGCATCGGTTTGGACCTTTAGTTGGTCTGCGTGGAGCTAATTTGTTTTCCAGCAAGTTCGCGGTAACGGAATTACTAGCTTTGTGAAGATCATTTTTTTTAAACACAAATATCAGGAAGTTAGAAATATTTTAAGTATGGGCTATCACGGACTTTATTATTGACAATTTAATCAGTTATATGAATATCTAAAAAAATATGTACATAAAATATGAATTCGAGGCAGCGTATCGAGAAAAGTAACATTTGATAAAAAAATGTACAAACATAGAAAGCAAGACCGATATTAAGTACCTGGACATAATAATAGACCAGCGCAGCGTTTAAAATGGTCCCCACACATAAATATTCTGAACAACAGAATAAGGAAACTAACATATATATTTAGATGCTTAAGAGATATTTTAAATGAAAAATTACTTAGAACCACATACTTCGCTTTCTGTCCATCAATTATACAATACGGCATTATAGGATGGGGCGGTCCATATACAAATCAAACACAAACAATTTACTTATCACAAAAACTAATAATAAAAACAATAAAAAAAAAACCCTACTCATATTCATCAGAACCGTTATTCAAACAATTTAAGGTCAGAAAATTAAGTACATTATACTTTTATCACGCAACATTACAAATTTATGAAGATAATATTCAAAATAAAGTTGCACCCTTTAAAAATAACAGAAATCTTAGACAAACATCAATACTTCCTATTCCAAAATGTAAAAAAACAATAGGACAGTTAAATCATAAATATCTCGGAGTTAAATTTTTTAATTCACTACCTGAAAAAATCAGAAACATAAACAATAACATAAAAAAATTTAAAACTCAGCTTAAAAATTATACTGAAAATTTGAACTGAATTAAAAATAATAAATTGAACCAATGTAATAACACCCCCCCTACACACAAGCCCTGCTTATTTAATTAATTATTAATTAATTATTATATAAAATTTATTATAATTTATGTATCTTTTTTTGTAAAAAAAAATGTTTAATTTCTTTCTAGTAAAACAACTACGTCACGCAAGAGATGCAACGGAATTCGATGGGTAGTTAGTTGTATTATGAAATTTCTCGTAGGTGGTGTCACTTTGGGATTAAAATTGGGTATGGGAGGGCTAATCTATAGTTAATATATCAATGCGTAAGACGAATTTTGCTAGTTTTCGACCCTCTCCCCCCCTATTATAAGAAAAAATAAGAATAGGCCGACCTCCCCTCCCCCCCGTGTTTAATATTTATTACGTAAGAATCTAAAGAAAAAAATGAATACACGTTCGGTTTGCATTAATGTTTATTTTTCAAAGTAACAATTTTTAGAAATGTTTATTATTTGTATTTACGAGTATGAAGGTACTAATAATTTTAATTTTGTTAACTAAGTTAAAGTAAGTATAATTTTGCGCATTTTTGTGATCTTACGTAAGAACTATCGATGCTCCCTCCCACCCCCTTGTAAGAAAAAATAAGACATGGTCGACCCTCCTCCCCCCCTAAATCGTCTTACGTAATAAATGAACGGCCCCTAAGCTATATTATTATATTTTATAAGCTGTATTTTAAACATTATTTTATGTGTGTATTTTATATAACAATACCGAAAAAATGTTTTAGTTAAAAAAAAAAAACATTAAAAATGTCACAGGAATTATTTTTTTTTACTCCAAATGTAAGTCAAGTAAGTCCAACACCCTGTATATTATTAGGGTAAGGAAACTCATTAAATTTCTTACTTCATATTTCCGGGACTCTTAACGTATGTATAAATACTCTATAAAAACCGAGGATGGGGGTTACATACCCTAGTGTCGTAGTAACCCGAAAGCTCTTCAGGGCCGACATCCATCTCGGGCTCCTCTCTAGCGGGCTCCTCCGGGGCCCCCGTCGCCCCTAGGGCCCCCAACACCACCATCACCACCAGCAACCCTCTCATTCTTATTGTCATCACTGCACAACACAAAAACACCACTTCATCAACGGAAAATTCTTCTCACAACATTGCGCACATCAGACGGGAGAGCTAATGCAACTGTTCGATTATCCATAACACCAAACTTGTAAAAAGAAATCACTGTATTTTCTAAACGTACTTGTGTGTTTATATGGTAAATATGTGCCGATGAGTTTTCTAATCACTACAAGTCAGCAAAAAGTGGTATCAGCACTGGTCGCGTCCAGCGGTCTGCAGAAGTATAGAGTTACTGCTGAGCGCTGAGTCTCGAGTTGTGTTGAGGCGATCGGCAGCGAGAGATGCCTGAAGAAAGTGGTATATCCTCTCCCACTACCATCGCAAGTCGCAGCCTCGGGGGGTTGATCGCTATTGTTAACTATTTCGCCTGAAAATTTGTTTGTGCGTTTCGTTTCCTTTTTAAAAAATCTGCTTCATTCTCTTTATTATTGAAAAAAGCCTTACTTTGACCATGGAGAGAAATTCACTTCAAAAGATTCTTTTGAAGTGAAAACATCTTTAGCACCGTTGTGATTTGAAACGCGATGAAACGGAAACGAGCGACACTAAAAAGATACAAACACATACATGTATAGGATGTAGCCTGAGAATGAGATAGACTAATCGGTGTCCTCTTTGTGCGATGCTTCGTAGCCTATCGGCCTCCTCTTTATGCGGGGCTTCGTAGAATAAAATTTATTATACCTTTTAAACTTAGTAACAATATTATAGTAAGTAAACCCTACAATTATCCTTTTTTATTTTTTTTATATGAATACCGCACAAGAGTCTAACTGCTCGCGTCTGGAGTCAGTGAGACTATGGCATCCCCAATTGGGATATGTTGTGAGGCTGAAGGTAGTTGGGAGGGGAAGGAGATAGGGAAGAGGAAGGTGGGGAAGTACCTGGCTTTACAGATCTGGTCACCAAACACGGCTAATGCCATTTCAAGCATCGTTTCAATTCTGAATGATGGTCTTACACCAGGGCGGTAATAAAATAAATATACAATATATTATTTTTAAATGAATAAGTTGTGAAATTACACAAATTAATCAAATAAAATTTATTTGCCACGCCGGGATTCGATCTCGCGACCTTCAGCTTGCGAGTCAAGAGCCTTACCGTAGGACGGCCGGCGTACGTCCTACACCTGATACTCTGCATTCGTTTCATTCTCTCAAAGTTTAGTTTTCTGAAAGTTTCACTTCTACCGCCTGTGAACTGCACACACGATTTTTTTCTAATATGAAATCGTCGTGTTTATTTTGACTTTCTTGTTCGCATTTTTTCGTGTGTACTGTCCCAACCTACCTACCTGAAGAAAGTTTGAAAAAAGAATTGTCACTGAGATAGTAGTGACGTTTTTTTTTTTTTACAGTGAATACCGCACAAGAATCTCAACTGCTCCCGTCTGGAGCCAGTGAGACTATGGCATCCCCAATTGGGGTATGTTGTGAGGCTGAAGGTAGTGGGGAGGGGAAGGAGGTGGGGAAGAGGAAGGTTGGGAAGTACCTGGCTATTCAGATCTGGTCACTAAACACGGCTAAAGCCATTTTCAAGCAACGTTTCAATTCTGAATGGTGGTCTTACACCAGGGCGATACTGATAGTATCTTCCACTCTGGAACATGCCGCAAATATACTATATGTTATTTTAAATGAATTAATTGTGAAATAACACAAATTAATCAAATAAAATTTTTTTGCGCATGCCGGGTTCGAACCCGCGACCTCCGGATTGTGAGTCAAGAGTCTTACCCACTGGACTACGGAGGACGTTTATTTGGAATCCTTATATGTGTATGTGCAACTATTTTTTTTGCTAAATAATATTTTAGAAAATAATTCACCTCAGGGCCTATGTCATCTTTAGGGATACTGTGTGGAGACTCTTTTGGGGAAAAGAAAGAAAGGAAATTCTTGGAAGTAAAAAGGAATCTCGAGGTCAGTGTTTCAATTCACCCCTCCAACTGCGGTGCAAGTTGATGTTCCGAGAGAACCTTCCAGGAGAGTTTAAAAGTTCTCCCCCAACCAGTCTCCCAATCAGCCGGATCGGCCCCATGAACCCGGGCACCCTTGCTAAGTCACCAAACACAGCGAACCACTTGGGGTGACCAATGGCGGAGATGTTGGTTATCCAATAAACGGTTCCCGGGCGGCGGTACCCTTACCCGCCTCCCAAATCTGAAATAAAAAGTTACATAAAATAAATGGTATATAATTCTGTAAGTAGGTATTTAAGCACTTACCTGCTTTCAAATCTTATGATTTCAGAAGAAAATTTTCGTATTGATTCGACGCGAGTTCTACTGGTTACTATATGTACCTGTTTCATTATTGATACAGTGTAGATAATATGTACCTGCTGTCGACGTAGCTAATTTGTAATGTCGATTTGAAATTCTCTCAGTTTCGATTTCCAAATTTTGTACGCAAATCTAGGTTTACCTGTACAATTTATTGCACATTCTCCAAAAAAACATATTTTTCAATTTGTGCGTGAACATTTTAAAATTTGATACGTGTTCTGCATATTAGAATTTCGAATTACGATTTAATAGGTACCTATCTTTTTTATTTATTTATTTTTATTTTTTCTCTAACATTATCTCCACACAGAAGGCCCCGAGAAAACAAAAATCCCTCTGAGCCTATGCCATCTTTGAGGATGCTGTGTGGAGGGTCTTTTTGTGAAAAGGAAGGAGAGGAAGTTTTGGGAAGGAAAACGTATGAGGGGTGGGTAGGAATCTGGGGGTCAATGTGTTCAGGAGTGACTGAAGTATGAAACCGTTCCTCCCTCGGCGATGCACGGCGATGGATCGGGAGAGTCCGGCTGGAGAAGTCAAAAGGTCTTCCTCAACTAGGCTCTCCCGATTTGGCTCGACATGCAGTAGGTGGGCAAATTCGGCATTTGCCACCAAGACCTAGACAAACTTCACCCCATGATCTGGGGCACCCCTGCTAAGTCACCAAACGTAGCGAACCACTTGGTGCGACCTAAAGCAAGGGTGTTGGTTATCCAATAAATGGTTCCCGGGCGGTAGTTTTGCAATTTGGGAGGTACCGCCGCCCCGGGAACTCTTAATTGAATAACCAACACCTCTGCCATTGGTCACTCCAAACGCTTCGCTACGTTCGGTGACTTAGCAGGGGTGCCCGGGTTTATGTGGTAAGGTTTGTCCGGGTCTTGGTGGCGAATGCGTCTGCCTACCAGCTGCAGGGCAGGCCGGATCGGGAGACAATGGTGGAGGGAGTCCCTTTGACTTCTCCAGCCGTATTATCTCGGAATATCGCCTTGCACCGCAGTGGAAGGGATGGACTCATACTTCTGTCACTCCTGGATACATTAACCCCCAGATTCCTACCCTCCCCTCATACTCTTTTCCTTGCCAGAACTACCGCTCATTCCTTTCCTGAAAAGACCCCCCACACAGCATCTCTAAAGATGACTTAGGCCCTGAGAGACTTTTATGTTGATGGTTTTATTAGGTAAATATCGGTTTTTATATCCAAATATCATGATTACGTAAGTGTCGGCATTCTTGTAACATTATTTCTACACTTTGAATTATAACTTAGTTACGAATATTGTTTAATAATTTCCGATGAATACCTATTTAGCGCCGCTCGGTACCGACGACCAATATTGTCTAATGATGGGTCACGGGTTAGGTTCGCGGTTTAATTCGTTAGCTGAAATAACTCTGTAAATTGAGTGTCACGAGAGAATATGGTTTAGGATTAGTTCCACGGCGCGGTTATTCAGAATTAACAGCAAGTAGTTAGTCCCGATGGGACTCAATCGTGTTTGATTACCATTAAAAGAAGCCATCTTCTTAACAATCCTAATTTATTTTTCATTGATACAACGATTTCACACCATGGGAAATCAGTACTTAAGTGATGTTGACATATTTAACATAAACTTTGCGAATTTTGTGGATCTTTTTAATTTCAAAATAAATAAAAAACGCCTTTGCATTAAAATCGACCATTTCAAGGTTGTATTGTACAGATCCCGTAGATACTACAATAGTACACGTATGCTGACCCTGTATTAGAACAGGTCGTTTTTACGTCGTGGTATAATTATCAGGCATTTTTGTGTTCTCTTCCAGCATACTACAAACTCCTGGGTTTTATCATCAGAACATTGTAAACAATTTGATGACCCAGATGCAATGATAGCCATGTTTGATAACTTCGTAAGAAGTAAACTGGAGTATGCTAGTAATGTGTGGACTCCACACCAAACTAAATATATTAATATGCTGGATCAAATCCAGAAAAAAATCCTCAGGTATATCTATATGCGGATGCATGGAATTTATGCGAGGTTCGTGCACCATACACAATTACTTGAGGCAACAAATAGATTTAACTTAGAAACTAGACTTTATGCAAATCTTGCAATTCTTAGTTTTAACATAATTCATAAGTGCATTGATAACCCATTCCTCTTGAAATGCTATGGCTTATACATAGGTGCCTGAAAACTTCCATCGTAGTTTTCGACACGACTTGTTTAAAATACCCTACGACAGAACAGTTGTTCTAGCACAGCATAGCATGACAAGATGAATGGTGCTGTTGAACGAAATATCGGAAACACTAGATATATTAGGTCCTTACATATGAAATTGGCGTTTTGCCGTACTGGCGACTTTGATCTCAAATATCTTCTCTTTGGTTAGGAATTCCAAATTCAAATTTATACAGCTATTTACTCGTGTATTTGTGTTTCGAAAATTATAATTAATTTGTTTTTTCCTTAATTGTTTTTTTCTTTGCGTCACTTAGTTTACAAAATGGAAACCTTGAAATATCGCGATATTTACGAGTACGAGTTCCACCGTGGCACCAGTGCTTCAGAAACGGCTCGAAGGATTAATGATATGTATGGCGACGGTGCCGCAAAAGAAAACACAGTGCGTTTTTGGTTCCAACGTTTTCGTTCTGGAAATTTCGACCTGCAGAACAAGCCCCGTGGACGGCTGGAGACCAAAGTTAATAATTTATTTATTTTTATTTATTTATTGTAAGAAACAAACAGCAGTTTTATACAGGATGTTAAAAATGAAGCGGTTAAAAATGAGGTAAGCCAAAACAGTTTCTTATGCTAATGGTTATTATGATATAATACAAAATTTTAATTGGTTATAACCAAAGATATTCAAATACAGAAAGATATGCTAAGGTGTCCGCGCAACTGTCGCCGGACTACGCGCTAATTAGCGTAGTTTTCATACAAAAAGAATTTGTTCATTTCGTTGATTTTTTGAAAATGTGCATTAATATTGGTTAACTATATATTTTGAATAACGAAAGAATTCGTTCATTTAGTTTAACGTTCGTTTGGTTTATTCGTTAATTATTTGCTCTTTTAGTTTATTTGTTAATTGGTAAACAATATCGGCGACAATCGGAAGCGCAGACCCACATAGTAAAAACAGCAGATAGCACATCTACTTATATTTCAATATCTTTGGTTATAACCATTACATTAATGAAGAATTGAAGGCTATTGTGGAAGCTGATCTATCGCAAACCATGTCCGAGTTAGCTGCAGGCTGCGGTGTTAGTGATAAAACTGTTTTAATCCACTTGAAGCAAATTGGGAAGGTAAAAAAGCTTGAAAGGTGGGCACCTCACGAATTGAGTGAAGCAAATCAACAAACGCGCGTTAGAACGCTAGACACTGCACAACAGACGGCTACCAAATTAGAGGAGCTTTTGGAATGCCTAAGCCATCCACCGTACTCTCCGGACCTTGCCCCAACAGATTACCATTTTTTTCTAAATTTGGATAACTTCTTGGAAGGGAAAAAATTTAACTAACTCCGATGGGGCAGTCCAAACCGCCTTCAAAGATTTTATTGATTCCCGTCCGAATGGTTTTTTTAGTAAAGGGATCGATGAACTACCTATGAGATGGCAAAAGTGCATAGATAGCAATGGTACATAAATTGATTAAATAAATATATTATATTTAAAAAATCGACTTTATGTTCCTCCCATACAAAACGCCAATTTCATATGTAAGGACCTAATATATAAATCTTCTTTAGTTAGCCTTACGATTTTTTTGTATAATAATTATCTTAGGTGTGAAGACTGTCAAAATCAGAAAATTGTACGGTAATTGGATAATTAATCGGTTGTACAATAATAATAATAATAATAAAAAACATGGATTCCTTCAAGAGAAATGTATGTACGCGCATAACTTCCGAACGACTGCACCAAATTTGATAATTCTTTTTTTTTGTATTCGTTATTGTCAGGACAAGGTTTGTATAAAACTACTGTTGAGCTATTGCGTTACGAAATTTGTACAAAACAATTGCAATAGTTGGCACGCGAGGGGGGAAGGGAACTCGGGTAGGAGATTCGCGGGAGGGGAACTCGGGAGGGGGATTCGCGGGACGGGGGAAGGAGAGGAGTGGAGTGGGGAGAAGGAAGGTGGAGGAAGCAGAGTGGGAACGCGAGAGGGGAAGGGGAGGCGGGAGAGGGAGGGCAGCTGGAAGGAGAACGGGATGAATGGGAAAGAACATGCAGGGATAAACAGTTTATTTATTAAATGGCATAGCAATGCATGCCGGGTACCAGCCAGTATAAATATAAAATTTCGGTTTGGTTATGAATGAGAATTACTATTTCCATTTACTTTTCTGCATTTTCAGAAATCCTATGCTCTTTTGAACCGCACGTTTGTTAGTTTTATTACAATTATTTCCAGTGATCGCGCAATTGGGTTAAGATAATGGATGGTTTGGTAACAGTGAACTGTTGATTACGTAGCGATTCACACCTAATTATACACCCTTCTTATTAAGTCTACAGTCACTCTGTCCCAACATCTTGTAATCTCTCTTTTTAGTTTACTTTGTTTGCGGCAATCAATGGCTGTTCAATAACAATTTTATATGGCGATGATAGCATGTGACGCGTATTTTCTTTCCCAATAATTAATCTGGAACTTGAGCTACGATCCCCTTTCTAGACGATTTAATTAAAGTTGTTGGTTGTAAGTTCTTAGGTATCATTGGTTACTTGCTTGTAAACTACTTAAACCTTGGTAATAATTATACCAAGAAAGTTAAAGCTATTAGCTGCGAATCGAGGTTAGTAATTACATATTTTTATTCAGTTTCCTGTTTTCACTAGGCCGTTTTGCATTTCTGTTGTCTGTAATTTATTTGTACCCTTTTAAATGTGAAGGGTTACAAACGAAGATGTTATGGTTCGAATGAATAAAGAAAAGGAAATAGTTAAAACTATAAAAATCAATACTAATCAAAAACTTCAATATCTTGGACATGTGATGAGACATCCAGAGAAGTATGAGATCCTGCATCTCATAATGCAGGGAAAGATTGCCGGAAGACGGGCGGGGGCCTGGAAGAAGGAAAACCTCATGGCTGAAAAACCTGAGACAGGTGTTTGG